>JBAMAV010001279.1:0-1305997 GCA_037043315.1 Amiota communis
GTCAGGTTCACAAGGTAGAATTTCAAGCTGAAATCAGGTGAATCACAACTGAGTTCTTTTGCCCTAAGGAAAAAAAGATATACTTCCGGTTATACTTGTTGGTCTGGCGATATCATAGTCCACACTTATGAAATAGTTCGGCTTTCACCTTGACAGTCGCTCGATCCTGTTCCTATAAAATGAAAAAGCTGAACTGGCTTCTGAACAATAGGAGCAAGCTTAGTTTGAGAAACGAGTTGTTAACATTGTATATCAACAAATCGTTGCCTTCCTGAAAATATGGTATCTAACTGTGGGGTACATCGCGCCCATCAAATTTCAAGTCGTTCATATTAAGGCCCTCAGAACAATCACCAATGCCGGCCCTCTGGTTTGTCAGGAACTCGAAGCTCCACAACGACCTCAGCTTCAGAAAATAAACTTCCAAAGTTGCCGTTACAATGACTGACTTCAGTCCCACCCAAATCCTCTGGCAGAATGGCGATTCAAGAAGGTATACGGTACTGGTGCTGGCACCTTCTCAGAAGAGATAACAGCTAAGCTATCGTTCCGTGTACCGCAATAAAGAAGTATAATATAGTCAGAAATTTACTCAATGCTATGGGAGAGATCGATTTATGTTGACAGCCAGGCTGCTATCTAGGCTCTGTCGGACCACAGCATTAAGAGAGAAAACCATTCGTAGTACGGTAGAAATACTCAATCAAGCTCGGCAGCAATCTATCACGCTTATCTGGGTGCCTGGTCATTCCGGTTTCCAAGGTTATGAAATGGTGCCAGGAGGGGCTCGTCACTGCCTGCGTTTAAAGCAGTTGCCCAAATTTATAGACCATTACAGGATATCCTCTCAGGACTGGAAGCGAAAAGCAAGGATCTAACAGGCAGGAAGTGTGAAAATGACCCAGGCTGTACTGTCGCCTTGCTACTAACCGAAACGGATCTTCGACCTGCTACACTTTAAAAAGAAAAAGATACGGACGATGATGGAAGTTGTTACTTCTGTGAAAGCTGTAAAGATGAGGACGAATCGGAGAGCATCCAACACCTCCTCTGTGACTGCCTTGCTCTTCTTGGTAGACGAACTCCCTAGATCGGTTTTAAAGGAAGATAGTGATCTCTGGGACCGACTTTGGACAGTAGTGGATTATCCCAACCCCCCCATCAATTCACAATTTACCAAGCATCACAATGGGCCTTATATCTCAATCTCTGTAAATGTCAATAGTCCTCATACTAATATATTATAGCTTAAGCGGTTTAATATTCATAATAAATAAAATATTAAAAAAAAAATAATAAATAAATATCCGTAAAAAGAAAAACTCCATAATAATAATAATAAAAACAACATTTTAGAAATTCCTTTAAAAATAAGTAAGTTGTGATTTGTGTTTTGGAATGCACTTTACTTGTTTGTTTCCATTAGAGATGCCTCTTAACATCATACATATACCATAATCATCATTGTCATCATCATCATTTACAGTATTATTGTCTTTATTATCATCATCAACATTTTTGTCAAAGCAAAATAAAGTAAATAAACAAGAAACCAGTTACGTTTGAAGCACGCCATCTACCAATAATACTTACTGCAATACCAGTATATAGTATAACAAATTAGTATTGTAGATACATTTTACTCTATGTAGTATCTGCATTTGGTTATAACATAAAAGATACACAAACATACAAAGATTGACAAACTGACAAATAAACAGATGGACAGACAGACAGTCTCTGTCTGACTGACTGTTGGACAAACTGAGGATCATCTTCATCTTAAGTCGTCTGCAGTCTTCAACGCTTTCACAGCCACTTGACTTAACTTGAATTGCCATCTTACTGTAGTATGTATATCATTTCATACTCGTATCATTTGACTTTATTTAAGCTGGCGCTAATCGATGTTTTGTTTAATTTTTTGTGTGTTTATTTTATTTATTTTTTGTTTTATTTCTTGTATTTATTTTTTGTATATTTTGTTGTGTGATGGTTTTTTGTCGACCATTTTAAACAAATAACAAAATTCGAACTAATCTGGTACAGGTTTTAATGCGTTTTTTAACCTAGAAATGTTAACATTTTTGACTGTCAGTTCATCGTTTGTCGGTGGAATAGATAAGTCAAGTCAAGTCAAGTTAAATCGGTCCTCTTTTGTTACATTTTTTGTGAAACTGGTTTCACATTATATTTAGTTTAACTATCTGTCTTGCTGTCCGTCTGCCTGTTTGTTTAGGAAGCGCAACTAATCCAATCAATAATTGTTAGTGGGGTTTTGTTTTTCTTTCTGCTTAGTGTATATGTATTCTTCTTCTGTGTTAAGTTAACCGTGAAGCTGCAGCAGCAAAAAGCGGCATTGATTAATTAAGTTTTATAGACTAATTAGTTTTGGCTAATTGATTAAAGACCTGCAAAGATCATCATCATCATTATTTCATGGCTAAAACGCAACACAACTCAAAATTGAACTTACTCAAAAACGCAACATACATACAAACATAATATTTTCTTGTACAAAATTTGTTGAAATTGTATATTTTGGCGACTCAACATGTGGTTTCATGGTACCACAGTGAGTAGAGGCATAATTTTTTGTTTGTTAATTATTAAAATTTATAAAAATTTTGTGTGAAAATAATTAAAATTATTAAAGCATATACTATGGTGCATAACTAAACGCACCTAAATTGTCATAGATACACACCCCTGTATGCTGTATACACACACTGGCACATGATGGACTGTGTGTATGTATGTATCATTGGCATTAGAACTACTGTTTAACAATATGAACATGTTGCACTTGATTTGTGTTTGTTCCGTCATATTAACAAATGTGTTTTTCGCTGTTAATAAATAATTATAAACTTATGATATGCAATTCGAGAGGGTTTCATGTGAACACTTTGCCAAGGAGGCCTTATCTCACGGTGTCAAGCACAAGATTGATGAGCATCAATCAATGCCCCCTTGGAATTGTATCCGAAGGTAAATACCGTATAATATTTGCATGTTTATATAACTTTAGTCTTAATCTAGAATTGATGCCCATCTAAACCCTTTGCCATACACAGTTGTACAATACTTAATACAATTGCTTAAAACTCTACAATCACAACCAGCATGATACTTTAGTAAAGGGTCTACTCTGCTGGACTAAATGAATCAAGTTCAGTATTCTTCTAATGACCAGTAGTACTAGCAAATGACAGCAATGCTTTACTCATAATGATATAAGAAGCTTTGAAATTTAGCAGAGAAACAATTCGACTTATTCTTCATGGGGATTTAGATACACAATTTGTTCCACACATTTTAACTGATAGCCAGAAATTACTTTGTGTCAATCATTCTAGACAAGTCAGACATAATCAAAACTACCTGAAAACAATTGTAATGCGGGATGAAATGTAGTGCTTTTAATATGAATTAGCCATAGTATGGAATAAAAGTTATCTTGCAGATATTGATATCTTTCAAATACTTAGTTACAAAGTGGGCATGTAGGCTATTGCTCAAAACGAGTTGAATATATGAATGAATGTAATAGTTGTGTTAAAACAAGAGAATACATGGAATATGCTAGAAGGCGTGAGCGGCAAGCCTCAATATTGCTTTGGCAGCGGAGATGGCAGAACGTTGAGAATGGTAGATGGACTTTCAGGCTCATCCCGGACATTGAAAAATGGCTGAGCAGGAAGAGCGGGGAAACCAACTACCATTTAACCCAGCTCTTGTCTGGACATGGTGGATACAGGTGGTACCTATACAGGTTTGGGCACGACAGCACACCAAGGTGCCCACTGTGTGACGAACCGGAGGACGCTGAGCACGTTATGTTCCAATGTGCTCGGTTTCCTGTTCCAGAAGGATATCCGCAGGAGCCAGCAAGCGCATTACAGTTCATGTTAGCAAATCTGGCCAACTGGGACCGGATCTGTGAGCGTGTGACAGCTATTCAGCTAGAGCTACGTCGTCTAGAGAGGGCTAGGCGAAATATGCAGACGTTGCAGAGAGTGCCAGACCGGGGATCGTAGAATACTGACGAATAGCCACGACCCACGTACGACAACAACACAACACAATAGGTGACCTACTAAACTAGGACCGATTGACTTTTGAGCAGCAATGCTCCACCTTCCTCCCGACGTATTATCTAATGACAGTTCCGGGAGGACGATAGGACGAGGGGCGGGAGTGTTTAGCGGATTAAAGTCCCGCACTCCGGTTGTAGACCGGGTAGGTTTTCGATGCTTCACTTCCGACACAAAAAAAAAAAAAAAAGACGTCGCTACAGCCCATACAGCATGCGATTCAATGGACCAATTGAGAAATGAGTTCGGTGAGCAACTGGCGCAATAAACCATCAGTGAGTTGGCCGCAATTTGACGCTTTTAGACTATTTTTTATAGCGATACGTCAAATCACTAGTCTATGCATATGAGCCACATTCAATTGCAGTATTGCAAGATAACATTACTCGTATCATTAGTAAGATTCCAACCAATATGCTTGAAAAAGTGACTCAAAATTGGACTTGTCACAGGTAGTCGGGGTCTCAACATTTAAGTGAAATAATCTTTAAAAAGTAAATGGCAAACGTTGATTTATCAATTCAAATAAAAATTGCATACACATTTGCCAATTTATCTGTTTTATTTTTTAATTAAAAAAATAATTAAAAAAATAACACTTCACTAACATCGACATAATAGAACAATAATTGTGCTCAGTGTCATATGGCCATTGGTTAATCTACCAAAAGTGTATGTGTATATAAATACGAAATTCGCAAAACCAACCGCCAAAGACGAATCATTATCCATCGTGACAATGCGAGCTCTCACACTTCTCATTAAACAGTTGAATTTTTAGGCAGTCAAAACATAGAATTGATGACTCAAGTTGAAGCGTTCGAAAACCATGTATTGGAAGTGTCACAAGAGGAATGGAAAAACTGCTATGACAGCTGGTAGATCCAAGTCTCATCCATAGTTATGAAACATCGCAAAAAATCTGTTTTATTTTGCTTAAAACGCTTTAAATTACGCTGAGAAATTTGTTTTCGATTCAGTTTTTGTTGAATTGTTAAAGAATGCGGCACCAACTTTCCAAACAGCTTTCTCATATGAAATTCTTCATGTCAAATGTATAGTACCCGTTCATGGTACAGCAATTTCTCGCTTAGTCGAACATGGATCATTAGACACAATATCATAAACTTGCTCAACAATTTCTGCTGTTGTTGCGCTTTTTGGACGTCCACTACGTGGATTATTTGCAACGCTTGTACGACCACTTTTAAACTCCAAAACCCATCGATGCACAGTTCGAAATGATGGAGCAGATTCGTTTAAGATTTCCACCAATTTTTTGTGGATTTCCGTTGCTGATAAACCTTCCAAAACTAAGAATTTTATCACCGCACGATATTCGATGTTTTCCATTGCAAACAAATAGGCTGACCTGTCAATTTCAAATGGCTTGTAATCAAAGAATAAAGTGACCATTCAAAATAATTTTTTTAAAGTGTTCAAATGAAAGATGAAATGTTAATATACGATATAAATTTTTATTCTCCTATTGGTTAATATGTGTCGCTTTCAATACTTTTCAACCAACCTGTACAAAGGCAAAAAAGACAGCCCGTTTGATAAAAAGTGAACCATGGTGAAGGCTCTGTCATGTTCTGGTGATATGTTATGTATAATAGGCTGGGTGACTTGGTGACACCGGATTGAGGTTTGAGTACCCTAAATGAAAATGCATTTCCTTTCGGAGATAGGTTTATTATCCTGCAACAGGATAATGCTCCATGCCACAATGATAACTAGGTTAGGTTAGGTTAGGTTTGCTTGGCTGATCAAGAGATCTCACAGAGACCAATAATGGTCCTTTGTGTTGCAAAGAAGAAGTATGGAGACGGATGATAACTAACTTCTTGAAGAATATTGGTGTTACCACTTTGAACTGGCCACCTCAAAGTCCATATTCAAATATTTTAGTAAACGTCTGGTCTCTTTTGAAACGCAAAAGAACAGTTTCGTTACATAAAACCAGAGAGGAGACAATTTCTGAGGTCACTTTCCATTGGAAAGAGATATGTCCAGAGATTGTTCAAAATTTAGTAGATTCAGTACCGAGACTTCTTCAAAAAGTTATTGAAGCCGAAGGGGGTTGTACATTTTACTAAATTCATCTTCATTTCTTACTTTTGTTAACTTTAACTTTTGTTTTCTTAGTATTACATACTTTGCAAAATACTTATGCCAACACATGAAATTACTAATTCATTTATATATTTTTAAGTTTCTATGAAAAAATATTTGTAATAAGAAAAAAAAAAATAAACAAGAATCTTTATAAAGCCACTTAAAAGTTAAACACAAAAATGCACGATTTTTATTTCGTCAAAATACTTATGCCAACCAGTGTATATTAAGAAATTCTAATACAATAAGTATTATCAAGGAATAACTTACTATAATTAAAAAGAAAAAGATGGCAAAAATGAATAACAAATGCTTAATATTGGTTCTGTGTTATATGTTAACGGAAGTGTTAAATGTCAACAGTATAATAATTTTGCAAGACTTTGCCTGATTTGCACAAATGTATTTCACAATCATTCAATATTATATTATCCATATTCTAAAAGTTCATACATTTTACAGATCATACACCTTTGGAAATGGAATCTTTTGGATTATGAAGTCTGCCCCTTTATATGTTAAATAAAATATTTTCTTTTATTACCATCATGTCATGATGGCATGCACAACTGTTTTGCAATCATTACTGGTTTCATAAAATCTTTGACTACAAAAGTATATTGTTTTTTTATCTTTTTTATTTTTTTTTATTTTAAATAAATCAAATGTTATTGTGCTAAAACTAAGCCTGTAGTAAAAAATATCTTTGGTCTAGTATAAGAAAAATTTGATGTCTTACATAACAGCATAACTTTGGTCAATATACTGTATCCTATACACTTTTATTATCCGCACAAAAAGAAATAAAAATCGTAATTCTTTAAACTCTGTTAAATGATACTAAAAAATATTTATTGCCACTAAATTGGTATACGCCAAATATTATTAAAAATAATTTCAAATATTTTTATGCATATTTTTCATTATTTCAGAGATTAAATTTATGCCCATGAGGTGTTGGCTAGCTGGCTAGCTGTCTTGTGTATTTGTTGCGCCCTTGTTATGAAAACAAAGAAACTTCTATAATTCTAAATAAATATTTAACAAATATGCACTAATAACAACAATAACAATAAAGCATAAAAAGACTTTTGATGGCTTTAAGCTACCTAAACTTCAGATTAGCTAAGCTAAGCTTCTACTTTAATGCTCTCGCTGTTTTTATTGTAGAATTAAAAGTTTGTTTTTTTTTTTGTCAATTATGCAATGCCGCAATTAATTAATTATTTTAATTATATTTTTGTATCTTTGGAATTATCAAAAATTCTCTCTATCTGCATAGTTTTAAGCCAACAGCCAACAACAAATGAATCATGGTTAAACAATTGTTTAATTTCATTGCACAATAGTTTAATTTTCGCGCTATGCTTATGTTAAAGTCTAAAAGCCTCCATGGCTGCCCCGATTGCCTCGATTGCTTGCCTGCCCGCCGGCTTCTTCAAAACCATTAAAACTGCCAAAATCAGAGAAAAAAAAAACGACACAAACTAACAACAACCAAAGAAACACAAAAATTTGTTAACAAACAAACAATTTAAGCAACGCGCGTCTGTCTTCTGTCGCAGTTTGTTAGTAAGTAAAGTAAGTAAGTAGTAGACTTAGCAGTTTTTCACAAAACATTTAGTTCATTGGCTTGCAGTTTAGGCCAAGGTTAGACATCTCAAGCGCAGTGCCGCTATATCTCATACCCATGCTAGTATGCTGACTCTGACTGAATTCAACCAAGTGAAGATAAAAGCCAAAAATGATGAAAAAAAAAAACAAATAGTAAAAACGACGAGAACAAAAGTTGGTACTATGTAGAAGCGAATTGTTTTCTTCTTTTATTTTATTTTATTTTGGCAGATATGCTTGGGCGCGGGTGATTGCTACTCTTTTGCCCTGAACCCGCGCAAATATACAATATAATATTCTTCATATGAATACATTCAGTTAACTACTAGCTGTCAGTCGTTAAACAGATATACACACACATAGATACAATCATATGCATGCATAGTATAGTAGAGTCAAGACGGTAAGACACACTGTCAATCATTCGCTAAAACTTGTACGAGGGACTTTCAATAATTAACAGTTGTATGTAAAAGATAAATCTCCCAAACTACATTGATAGATCTGATTGTAATGGTTGTCCGTTAATGAAAGTTGTTCACAATGAGATGATTAGCTGATTAGACCCTTAATTGTTGAGATTATGAGATGAAATTGTATGCATAAACTATTATTTCCATTTGTGGAACAGCCAACATTCAAAATTCAAAAGATCTTTTGATCAGTTGCCCATTGGACAATATAATCTAATGAACAGTCATATAAACTTTTATCAACAATACTCCAAGAACCAGTTAAGCACTTCCTGAACTGGTTATACATAGAACCTTAGCTCTTAGAATCCCAAAATTATAATTTTCATGAGATATTAGTCGATCATCTAAATATCTAAATAGAGTAAACAAAAAATGAAGACTGGGAAACAGATATGCAGAATAAGAACTTTCATGGACACTTATATCGAAACTCAATTCGTGAATTTTAGATGTCATGAAACTGACACTTATTTTAACCTCTTTTGTAATAGTTATTATACTTAGAAGCCTCAGAGACACCAAACTACTTAATAATTTGCAACAGCTATCAACTGGTCCTATAAATATCTTTTCTACAAGACATTCTTTAAAGACTGACAACAATTACGTTATCACTGACAGTGAGATGTGGACAACAAGAACCATGGTGATCTATGGTATTGAATCTCAATGACTGCAGAAGTATATAAAATGGGTCTATGTTATAATAAATACTATACAATAAGTTCTATCCTTATCCAATCACTTTTGTTCTTTCTTTATGTTCTTAATGACAACCAGTTACTTATCAAATGACCCTCGTCTCTACTTATAAGTATGCAGATCTCCCTGCTCGCATTCATATTGTTCCATGTACCATGGTACATGAATGTTACTCGTACTTGGTTGGTTGGTTGGTTGCTTGTTGTCTTTGTTGGCTTTTGTCTCGAATTGTTGCGACTTTAAATGAAATCCATTTAGGCGTCTCGTCACGTTGTTGACTTCAATGAAACGCGGCCTCAGTTTTCAGTTCAGCTCAGCTCAACTCAACTTGGCTTAAGTCAACTCAGCTCAGCTCAGCTCAACTCACAGCTGAGAGTTCGAGTCTAAAAAGCTAAGTTAAAACTATGTTGCGCTATTGTTTTGTATCTTTTCTTTTCAATTTTTTGTTTTTGTTTTATTATAATTTTTGCATTTTTTCTTTTTTTTTTGTTGTTAATGTTGTTTCTTACCATGATTTTTTTCTTTTCATTTCTGATTCTTCTCTTTTTGTATTTACTTGGCTTGGCTTGGCATGCGTTGGGGAATTTTAATTTGATTTTGGCAATAGACACGATTTTTTGGTAGCTTTTCATTCAATTGTTGTAACTGTAATTTTTGTCAATTGTTGTTCTTGTTGTTGTTTTCCGAAAACATAGATTTTGTTTCTATTTTAACAAAATGCAATTGCTTTTGCTTTGTTCATTTATGGTTAAAATTTTAGGTTGATTTGTCATTGTTGCCATTTTTGGTCCGATTACACAAATTGCCAATTGTCTTTAGTTTGGCTTCTGCAACATTGTCAAATATTTAATTGGAAAATTACCAATAAAATAGATAAATATATAGATAGATGGTATGATAAAGCTTAGAAGTTCAGAATACAGGGTCATTGATTATATTATTATTTCAACACGTTTTGTTGGAACAACAGAAATTTTGGTAAAATTAATTAAATGAATTGAATTCTAAAAGAAAACTTAGACTTTTGGTTTGATTTTGTAAAGAAATTTATTTTTTTATTTTTATTTATAGAAAGAAGTTTGCAATTAGTAAAACCATATTTTATTTATAATATTTAGATTTATCTTCTAGTAAGTAGTATCAATTACATTCTGCTTTTCTATTATATATCATTAGTTAATTTGTTAGAAAGGAAACCACTTTTTACTCAAGTTTCAAACATCTGTTTCTCATGCTGCTGTTTTCTGTTTGTTATTTTAAATTTATTATAATTGACCAAATCCATAGAATCACGCAAGTTTAAACAAAGAAATTCTGTTCTGCCGCATTCCATGATGTCGCAAGGGCATTCGACAAAGTGTGCCATACTGGACTGGTCAAAAAACTCAATTTATTACTTCCCAAAGAATATTACGAAATTTGGCAGTCACATTTATCAAATCGCATTGAGTAGGATGACTTTTATTCAAGATTCAGATAAATAAAAGCAGTACTACCACAAGACAATGTTCTTTGGACATTACTTAATATATTGTTCACACATGATCTACCCACTGACCCCAATTGCGTCACAGTCACATTCGCAGATGACACCGCGCTGCTTGCTGTTGGTGACACCGTAAGTGACTCAACAGCAGAACTTCTGACAGCATTAAATAACGTTATTTATTGGACGAAAAAATTTTGTGTACAAAAATCAACTAAAAATCCATTAACATATGTTAATCACATACAACAGAACATAGCATATATCACCATAAAAAGATTTGCTAGGGATAATCCTGAGCAAAATTCTTTTAAATTATATTGAATAAAGAAGGAAAATAAACATTCAAGCGTTTTGGAGTTATTGTAAATGAGCAACTGATGTTTATGAGGATGTTAATGTATAGGTGATGATAGTGCTCAGTGATAGAAAGGCTAAGGTTGTTAAAAGAAAGGTCAAGCTGTCTTGCGACTGATCTTGTTGAAGCCTGTTGAACACAGCATGTACAGAATTCATACTAAACTTTGGCCAAATATTTAGGTATGTCCTTAAAATAAAAAGCATGAGCGATCAGCATTATCCACACAAAACAAATTTCTAATATACTACTACAAGCAAATATTAAAACCAGTATGGAGTTATGGGCAACAGCTATAGAGGCGTGCCAGGCAAAGCACCAGAAACACATTCTAACATCAAAATAAAGCACTTAATGATTTGTGAATGCACCATGCGACCTAAGACTGAAATATGTGAACGCAGGATTAAAATAATCAAAGCGGCCCATAGCGGCTCAAGCGCATTAAAGCCAGCGATCTCATGGCTTCATAAAAAACTCTAGGAAATGAAGTATAATTGTATAGTTGTATAATTAAACTGCTTATTAGTCATTTGTTAATGTATGAACATGAGGAATATGGAATTTAATATCGAGATTAACGAAAATCTTCAACACACTACACGAACATACGATTAATTGGCGAATACTAATTTATTCTCATAGAACTTTCTTTCAAACTCACAAGAAAATCAATGCGATAAACAAAGAATAACAACTTCTTATATTTTTATATCAAAATGTATTAAGATATGATTAAAGTTACTACTTCCCGCTAAAAGTAATACAGAGTCCACACAAATCAGCACAGAAACACAATTAGTAAGAACAGGATCTGAGAGACTCACAATTGTATCAGTAACTTATCAGTTTATTAGGTACAAGTATACTACATATCGGATCGACAGTAATTGAACGTTTATAGTTCTAGTGAAAAGTTCTAATACAGAAAGTGCTACAAAATTAAAATTACTGAGTACAGAAATACAATCAATGACAACATCTGTTTTAGCGCAGAACACTAGTTAGTGATCTCTTATATCGTGTTAGGCTTATCTTATGTTCATCCCAATTCTATTGGAAACATGTCTAATATTGTACTTTTAATTTTGTATAACAGTACTTGCTATCAGCTTAATGTTTTACAACTTAGCCTTAACTCAAGTCGAAAATATTGTTGCACTGATTGTCCTGTTATTGTTACTATTGATTCAACTCTAAAGGCTGGAACAGAATGGTGAAGCTGAAGCTGAGACTGAAGCTGAATTTCGAAAAAAAGTGAACAGAGTACGAGGTTCAGCCTCATTAGTCCGGATGCTTTAAATTATACAAAAAAAAAAAATCAAAAATCAACTTCGATACGCTTTCATCTATTTTAGCTTTTGTTTTGAATAGCAATCATCTGTGCTTGTCATTTGTGAGACAGACAGAGAGAGAGACAAATGATTTGAAGCAGTGAAATCTTCTGCATCAGACACAGCTTCACATTGTGTTCGTTCACATATAAACAGCTGCATTTGATTTTTTGACCGGCTTCATACTCAGCTTCAGCTTCACCACTCTGTTTCAGCCTTAAGCGTTGACTAAGCATTGATAACAGTCCTGTTCCGTACAACATCAATAGCTTCCACGTTTAACATATCTAATCAAACAGCTAGCAAAACAATACTATATATTATATTCAAAAAACAAAAACTTCTATTGTTGAATGTGCTACAGAATTCACACTAGTAAGTCATTCATATGCATAAATATTCCTTCTGTTTTTAACTAAATTTATATGAATATTTTTAAATATTGTTTTATGAAAAAAAAGTAATTCTATAAATTTATTTGTGATTTCATTTAATAAACAAATTTGAAACCCATTTCTTTACTTCTTTTCAGTTAGCAACTCTAAAACCAATTGAGAAGCATTCCTTCATATATTCTTACTCAATCAATCTCTCCCTCTACAGAGGGTATCCAGTCACTTAATAAAAATGTGCTTACATATTCGTACAATAAATTCTAAGAAAAATTCATGATTAATTTGAATAAACAAACAGACAAATAACAAACAAGAATACAAAATATTCATTCAGTAGAATCATGATCAAAATGAATATTATTACCAAATAAATCTACAACAATAATTATGAATTAAGAATGTTTGTTAATTTTTTTTATTTTATTATTTGTGTGTTTACTTAAAAAGCACAAATTTCTATATATAAAAAGCGTGAATAAATTTAACAAAAAAAAAAAAAAAAAAAATGAAATAATAATAAAAAGCATCAAAATATTTGTTTATTTTTAATTAATAAGAAAATTATTATTATTATTGTTTCGGTGGCAGAAATTGTTTGTTTCACTTCTAATTTTATACAATTAAATTAAATAATTTTTGAAAGTGATCCTCCTCCGCCCTTTGCCTTGTTTCCCTTGTCCAGAATTCAACAGATCTTAGACAAGTTTTATGTATTTGTTTATTTGATTTAATTGTTGAATGTGAAGTGAGACGAAACTTTTGAAATTAATTTACAATTAAATGAAATAAAAATTATACAAAAAAAACAAAAAAAAAAGATAAAGAAACGAGAATATTAAATAAAAATTCTCAAATTAAATAAAATGGCATGAAAACACATAAAAAAAAAAATCATAAAAAATTACAAACACCCAACCCAACTTTATTTTAATGCTATTAAACAAGCTCTTTTTGCTATATGTATACGAGTATAACTATAGTTACAACAAACTAACATTAGCAAGCATTCTAACTAGTTATTTGTATTTTATTTTATAATATATTAAACATGGCTTTTGACTTAAGTATTGTTATGATCCAATGTGTGTCTGCACCGCACGTTTTTAATGAGCCTTCACTCAGTATGGCATCGACAAGGTTCACCACCGTTGCCGTCAATATTACTTTTTTAGATACAAAAGATATATAAATAGATAGATACATGTGTATAGTATAAGCATCACTTGCACTGCATGTACAATACAATAGTTGTATGTGTTTTATTATTATTATGTTGTTTGTATGTGTTTGTGTATTTTTTTTTTTTTTTTCTGAATAAAAATTTCATATTTAATTTACTAATAATATTTTGTTGTCTTTTATTATTATTTTTATACTACACAACATTGTAGGTAGACAGACATACAGGTGAAGTATCATCAAATGTTTTTTTTTTTTTATGTACGTGTACATAAGTAGTAGATACTTCACACTAGTGTCCATGCATTAACACTTTAATCTAATGGTTTTGGTTCATAGAACTTTAAATGGGAAATCCAATAAATTCTGATTGTCATCAATTAGAATCAATTTACTCTTTTTTTTTTTTTAATAGTTTTTAATTTAAGCAAACATTATTTTTGAGATTTTATACTGAAATATTCTTTTTGTTTTATGTGGATATGTAATATATTTCTTTCTTGCTGGATGTCTAAGTCCGCCTATTTCTTAGTAAACAAGCGTATCAGTTTTTTAAGATTTCGAGTCGACCAGGGCTGTGCTACGTTTTTGGTTCCTTAGCGGCGAGTAAAAAAAAAAACAATAAGGCTTTTCCGAAGTGGACTTGATCGGCGATCAAAAAAAAATAAAAATGATGACCAGCGAGCCAAGAGCCACTTCGGCCGCCTGGGTCGCTTTCAGACTTTACTTGGACCGCGGGTTGGACAGCCCTATTGTATATGGTTTTTTTTTATGTGTTCAGCACAAGATTGGTTTCAGTTAACGTTGTCCAATTGGTAGATAACATATGTTCGTGTCTTGTATTTGTATTATTGAATTGAAGTCAGGGCTTGTCGTGAAATCGTGAGTGATCGTGAAAGGCTAAATATTGCCATAAATTTCCTGATCGTGAAGTCGCAGAAAGATTTGTCTATTCTTCAAAAAATAGCGCGACACACTCTTTGTGTTCCAAATAAAATACTATTTAAAAAAAATATAAAAATGTAATGATTCCTGCTTAATTTAAATAAACAATATCTATAAGCATATAAAATAATAATTTGTTTATTACACCGTAGCCTATAATACCATAAATGCCTAGACTATGCGACTTACAAATTTATGAAAAACTAAGAAAATGTTCGTGTGTGATCGTGAAAGTCCCGAAAAACCATGAATTTTCTTGAATTGACAGAAATATCATTTCTTTAATATGCGTGAAGGAAATTTTTATTACGTGCTGATTGAAATGTTATAGAAAGTCTATCATTAATATATTGCTCTTCAAAAGACTTCTATGATAAATTACATGAATTTATTTCAAAAACATAACTTGGACTTTGGTTTAATTTTTTATAAAAAATTGAAAAGACAAATGGATAATAGTATTTAAAAAAAAAATAAATATGTTTATTCAATTAATAAAACCATATATTGTTTAAAAACAGATTATTACTATCGTATCAATTACATTCTGCTTTCATATTGTTTTTTTGGCATATTCAAACATCTGTTTTTCCTTTGAATTATCATTTTTTTCTATAAACTTATCTTTATTTCTAAGCAACATGAAAAAATGGAAAAATATCTCAACTTTTATACAGTTATGTTAATAATAAATACCATATATGTTGAAGTTTTTCAATAACTGGTAACCCTCATAGAAATCAATGGCTAAACACATGTTTCTGTTCGATAACTTCTAAAATTATTCAGTTAAAACTTAGTCACAAAAAAGTTTTGAATAGAATAATTCAAACTCACTGTGTTTAAAATTCTAATCAAGGAAGGTAGATTAAATATTTTAGTTATCATTTGGGAACCTGAATATCCTCTATTACTTAGATTTCCAGGTCAAAAATGATTGAAAACAATTTAGACCACCAACCCAAGAACTGTATTTAGTTAAATTTGGTAGTTTCTTCGGGTGAAAAGTCTGGCCAGGGGATGTGTTTGGTACCACGAACCGCAAGGAACTTGTTCCGTCTTAACCAGCGGACAGGATTCTATATGGGAGTATCGTAGTGGTTGTTAGCTGTTACCCAGATGCGGGTAAAGTATTAACTCGACGTGTAGTTATACAGTGTCATCCAGCCAGGTGCTGTGTCACAATAGCTGAGGTTTAGGGCAGTCCTCAACTCCATACCAAAGATTGAATTTGTGGTCCAAAACTGATTCGTGGCTAGTCCCTTTGAAACCAGTGCTAGTTCATACTTTCTACTTTAACATGTGAATTTAACATTGCAATTTCAATTGCCACTGCCTGCATTACCATACACCATTGCCACCGCCTGCATTTTCTACGACTAGTGAATTTATTAGCCACCAGTAATGCGAAAGGAGGCTGCTGAGTTACATATGGAAACGCACAATTACTGATTCGCCTTTGCATACCCTGCAACAAGTGAATTCACTAGCCACCAGGTAATAAGAAAAAAGCTAGTGAATTACTATCGAAACAGGGACTATTGCCACCAAGCATACTGCAGGGATATGACCATATAAATATGACTTCAGTGTGGCATCTTTTGCATGTCTTATGTGTCAGTCAGTCTTATTTTATCAATTTTTACATAATTTATTTCAGATTTGGACTAATCAAATTAATACATCATACGATATAATGAGCATCTTCTTTTCAATTTTAGATGGGATTATCAAACATCATTAAATCTAAAAAATAATTCTTAAAATTGATTGTATTGTATTATTGTGATATTAAAACGAATCATTCATTGTAGATATAATCACATACATACATATGTAAGTCTCATTTTCTCAATATATTTATCTTTTTTTTCTTCAAGTGTACTAATAACAGTATTTAATTTTCAGTGTAACTAAACTTAATGGATTTTTATCATGTTTGTTGCGCTTCAATGATTCGCATGTCTTTGGTTCGTTCGTTTGCTGCTGTTTTTGTTGTATTAATTTTACTTGTTTAGAACTTTTATTTTTTTTTTTTGATTTAATTAAAAATAAATTAAATAGAAACAAAAATTGCCTCGCCATATCATGAATTGTAAGTCCACACCCAATTCCGCTTTTTGTTTCTATTATGATTATTCTCCTCCCCCTCGCCACAGGCATCAATTAAATTGTGACACACTTGTCGTATACTTAATAATATATAAAAAAAAATTAACCAAAAATAAATACTTAAAAAGCCAATCAAACGCTCTGTTTAATTCAAATTTGATCAAAATTAGCAAAAAAAAATATATCAGAAAAAATATATATTGTACTGTATATTAAATTATATGGCAACATAAATTTGTTCAAGTGTAATAATTACCTATAAGTATACCATACAATAGATAGTTTTCTGTTGCGCTTGAAACAAAAATTCATCCATTGAAATTTCAATGCGAATTTTTTATACTTTTAATTTCCGCAAAAATAAAAAAAGGCGTAGAAATTAAAATGAAACTGTAGTAGTAAAACAAGAAAAATAAGAGTATTGCATGCATGCAAAGGCGACGGACGACTTTCATTATAACTTTGGCTTCAATTCAATTCATGTCGATTTCCCCTTCTGGCATCACTTTATCATTATCCCCAATTCTTCTTCAATATCATGGCCAACAGCAAGTAGCAGCAATAGCAGTTGCAACTTAAATGTCGCTCCTCAAAAAGAAACTTTCTCCGGCGCTTTCGTTTTGAATTGAGTTGATTTTTTATTAAATTTATATCTGATACATTTTGATCGTCATTGCAAAATAGTTTCATTTCGTTTTCGTTCGTTTTTTTTTTCTTCTTTACATTTATGTACTTTTGCTTTGCTTCACCTCTTTTTTTTCTTTTTGCAAAACACGATTATTTTAACAACAAAACAAGAAGAAACATGAAGAAAATCGAATGCATTTCTAACGTGAAATCGAATGAAGCAAATGTGTATGAACAACAGCAACATGAAATGCCAAATGGGCAACACTAACAACATCAACAATACCAAAACTTAGCCATCATCATCATTATGATGTTCATGATGATGAAGATCATCATTACCATCATCAACGGTAGTCTAAAATGCCATAAATGTGAACAAGCATAACGAGAGCTTCAAAACGCTACAGTTTAGTTACAGATACATTTGCCATACCAAACTATACAATACATTGTAGAAGAAACTTTGTTATTGATGCAGATACATTGTTGTTGTTTTTGTTGTTTGTCTATTGTAAAACAATAAAAGAAAATCTTATATGACTTTATGTTTCTGTTTTTTTATACATCTTCGACATGAAAAATTTATTACGTGCGTGACATTTTTGTCATCAATAGATACTCAAATACACACTCAAACACAATCATATATTCATACAAGTGCTACCAGCATATTAACTATAGATGTAATACTAGATACACCGATATACTATAATGTATATCATCTTTTTCTTTTGTTGTTGCTAATGGATGCTTGCATACTGAGCTACCCGAATAAGGCGGAAATATTTCTTTATTGTTGGTGTACGGGTATCTGTTACTTGGGTTACTTGTTGGACTTGTTGCTGGTAATACTACTATGCAAAAGGCTTTCCAACAACAATATCACCAATACAAGAAATAACTACTAAATATAGAGCAACAAGATTATTGTGCCAAGTCGTGAGAAAGCATTCAACTTTTACTTCAAAGTGAAATGAAATGAAAATGTTAAAGGTTTTTGTTTGGAACAGACAGAAAAAAAAAGACAACTAAAAGACCAAAAAGAAAAATCATGGAGGCTCATGTAAAGAAAAAAGTAAGTGTATAGAGACAAGTAAAAAATCATTCATTCAAGTTTTTGGGCGGATGTCAATGCGGAAATAAAAAAGTTTTACTTGCAAGTTAATAGTTTCTTTTTATTTTTTTATTTTAATTTTTTTCATTTAATTTTTATATTTATTTTCTTTGGTTTAACGTTTTGAAGTTAAAATGTTTAGTTAAAATGTTTATTTCCTTTTTTGGGGTGCAGCGCAGCAGTGAGACTTGTTTTTGTTTGATGGCGTTTTTAAGTGCAAAATTTAGTTAAAGTTGACAATTTTTAGTTGATATTTTTTTTCGCTATGTAAACAAAGAGACCAACTTTAACTAAAATTAATGAATACAAAATAAACATTTTAAATTGTATAACAACTATGTATATGTTTTCCGTTTGAAGTAGATACATACATACATTGTTTGCTATCTTTGAAGGAAATTTTAAGGCAATGAAAACCACAATTTTAAAGAGCAAAGTTTAAAAAAAAAATAATATTTATTTAAACATACTTATGCATAAGTTTGGATAAGCAAGACTTCTTTTGAGTGATTGATCTCAATTTAATTGAACAAATGATAAATGAATTGTAACTTCCATTGCCTTTCAATCACATCTTATTACATGTCTTAGTTTACGTGGGTCGATCTATACTTCTTTAGAAAATCCGGGAATTTGCGCTTCTAGCATCGATAGTTATTTTCTTTTTTAAAAGTTAAGTACATCTCTAATCAACTGCTGAAGTCTCAGTAATATCGATCATATGGTTATATTTTTATTGACATTTGAAGCAACAAACTTTTGTGTATTGGAAAAAATGGAAAAAGTGAGTTTCGCACTGTGATTAAACATTTTTATTTTAGAGGCTTAATCTGGAAAGAAATCAAAGATAAGTTGGATGAAGCTCATGTCTCATTTGCTTCTGCGTTTGCAACTAATTACAATTGGGGAAATGAGTGTAAACGTGAAAATAAATAAGAACGTTGTTCGGGACATCTAGTGGAGGTGGTCAAACAAGAAACGATTGAGAAAATCCACGAAATCTTTTTGAGTGATCGACAAATAAAAGTGCACAAAATAGTTGAGGCCACAGGCATATCGTGTGGTACAGTGGTTTCAATTTTGCGCATAGAATTGGGTGTGAAAAAGTCACGGAAAGATGGGTGCCGCATTTGGTATCAGTAGACAATAAACGCAATCGCACACCTGCGCAATTTCAATGGTCAATATCATGGCATTAAAATTTGAATTGATACAATATTAACCGAATTCACCAAATATGGCATCCAGTCACTTCTTTTTATTTAATTTTTTATTTTATTAAAAAAGGAGTTGGTGGACGTCGTCCAACGAGAAGATCATCAATGAAAAAAACGCATATTTTGAGGAACTTCAAAAATCCTACTTTTTGGATGGTTTAAAAAATTTAGAAAAGTGTATAGAGCTAGAAGGAGATCATATTGAAGAATTAGAAGACAATTATGAAAAAAAATGTTTTTCTATATTTTCTAAGGATCGATCTACGTACTAATACCGCACTCTGGCGCATAGTTTCTGAATTGTATTGACAGCATCGCACTTCATCACCCATAACAATTGTTTTCAAGAAGATTTGATCATTCCTGATCTCTCTGGAACGATTGGCACAAAGTGATGTCTGGTCATCAGTTAAAGTATATGGAAAAAACTTTGTGTAAGCCTTTGTTTACTTTTTCTATCATTATAAGTGAAGCATTGTCGTCATTTACTTTAAAAACTCGAACTTATTCGATAATTTCGGGAGTCCTAGCTGAAATTGGACACCAGTCACGTTTATCATCTTCTAATAACACTCCGCCATCCAAAAATGATTACATACTTATATACTTGCTGACGAATTTTCGTTTAATTTCTCTCTATTTTCTACCATGATTTTATTTATTCTTTGGCATATTAAAAAAATTTCTTAAAATCAATAAATGTAAGTTGATCGAAGTAAAATTTGGTTAGATCCAGGAATGTTAAAACTTTGAAATGACTGCCGGAGTCTGTAAATGGGTTGACTGGTTGTTGAGAAATATCTTCAGCATTGGTTTGATTTAATTGTCACACCGTCTATACCTAATTTAGTCCCATTCAATCTGAACCTATCCAATACCTAGGTCCAAGTGACTATTCCATACTATTTTAACTCAACATGTCGCATCTTATCCTATCCTACATTGTAATAGTATATGAATTATATTTTTCATATTATTTTCAAATATTTATTACATTCTTAGATTGAATTGTTTATTCCATTCTTGTCAAAGTTTATAACTTCATAAAGTTAAGAGCCTATAAAAAGTGTTGTATATTTGTAAATACAATATACATTTTATAGACTGATGATCGACATGATAAATTAGCCATTTGCGATGAAATATTGATCATGCCTTAAAATTTGCCATAAAAATGGAGATCGAATTTCCCTTTGTTTTGGTAAGGTAAATTGATTGCTTTTTGCATTCATGAACATAAATTTATCAATAAAGTTGAAAAATATTAAATAATCCAATCAATGGGATAATAAACAATAAATACAATATTCGTGATCTGCAATATGCATAATTATTACCTTTAAATAATAAACTAATTTCAATTGAAGGGTTTTAATAAAAAAATTATTGTCATTTCTCTTAAATGAAAATTTTAAATGAATATTAGATTGTAGGCTAACGGAATGGAGGTTTAATAAGTCAGAACTAGAGAGCTGCTTGATTGCATTCAGAATAGTACTGAGTTATACTCAAATAATTCATGAAACCAATACAACTATTAACCAGTTGATTATCTGTTGTGCGAGCATTCAAAAAGATTGATTATGAGTGAGTGAGTTGTTAAGAGAACAAAAGAAAAATTCATTGATGAGGTAAGGACATCAATTTGTTGTCGTTGTAAGTACAAGGAAGCTGCAGCCTCGCGACAAGTTAAAGTGGTCCTTGGTCGATTTTTGTCAGGTGATTGTGGGACATAGACCCAACCATCTAATCAATTTGTGACTTGTTATAATGTATTATATAATATTGCATATAACATACCGTTTCTTGTGTTTTGTGTTACATGTTCTCAGTCCATTAGGTATCATGTATGATGCCCCCTTTAATTAAATTAATCTTTGAATGAATTCTTTAGTTAAATTAGTAATAGTGTTGCGCTGCTTAGGGAAGTAGCTTGGATTCCTAATTAAATTGTTTTCACTTTTGACTTCACTTCATTGATTGCCGAAGTGATCAGATGCAAGTTTACTTTTGATTTCATGAATTACTATATGATCACCGATGACATTAGACGCTATTATGTATTATTTCCCCACTTGCTCACTGAAACCCCTCTCTTCTTTTCGTTTTTAAAGAATCTTGCTTGGCTTATCAATTGCAAATCTTTATGTTTTCTTCATAATTTAAACAAAAAATTTAATTTTGCATAAAATTAACAAAATTTAAATAAACAAAAAACTTGCAATAAAAAATTATTTAAAATAAAATCTAAGTATAAAAAATAATTTAAAGCAGACTAAGCCAAGTTTTTCAGTCATCAAATTGCTCATGGCGATTATAGTATTTTTATATAATATAATTTTTCTTATTGTTGTTGTTTTCTTAACTTTCAAAAACTTCATAGCCCTGAAATCAAGAAATCAAGTACACTTGAAAAACTTCAACCAAACTTGGATTTTTCATTTATAATTTTATGTTTTTGGTTTTTTCAGTCTTGGTTTCTTTTTTTTTTGTATTTTTCACATTAACAAATTAACACCTTTAGTTTTTAAGCTTTCATAATTTTCGAGAGCGTGCATTTAAATGAATAAAAAATAATATAAAATTAAATAAAATAAAATAAAAATAATAATAATGACACTTTGCCATGATTATTAATAAGTCTAAAATTTTGTATACTAAATCAAGGTGTAAAATTTGCATCCAAGATACAGAACATGAATTCATTAGTTTTTTTAGTCAATCATCAAGTCATCATTATCAGCAGTAGCATAGCAGCACCTTCAGATATACAATCAAAATACAAAAATTGACTTCAAGTCATCTAATTAAGTTGTAGATGCTTGTATATGTTGTTATTGTTGCTGTTGTTGTTGTTGTTAGTGTTGGTGTTGATGTTAAGATATTATTATTGCCTTGACTGATGAGTGAAGTGAGTGAATGAGGTGCCTTTTGAACTGTGATTAGATTATTCTCATTAAGACACATTAATGTCAATAGCAATAGAATTCTTCTTTTTATTCATTTTTTTTTTCTACCGACATGAAACCGACTTATTTTTTTTTTAATTACGCAATTAAATTTAAATACAAGTATATATGTACATACACAGAAAACGAGAGGGGGAGTATAACGAGAGGCTAAATCAGCTTTTGTATTATTTGTTAAATGAAATGAAGCCAAACAAATGTAGATACTTATGTATATTGTACAAACTAACAGTACTGTGTAAAATAAAAGCATCAATAGTAGTTACAGAGTGTAGTCATAGTATTAAATATCTGACGGTTTTCTAAATGAAAATTAGAATAGAGAGCACAGTTCCTAAGTGTTCTTTTGAAAAGTAACATGAATATTCAATTCAAGAGACCTCTCCACTTCTTTAGAAGTGGTAAACAGATTTATCTTGTCTATGTTATCTATTCTTTCATAGTCTGTCATACACAGTGCAGTATATAATATTGTTGCATTGGATATATTATCATGACAACGACCTGAAACACACATCTGCGCTGGTTAAAGGCTACCCAAGAGGCAATGGAGTTCCATTTTTTGATTAGACTGCCCTATCATAAGACTTGAATCCCTTTAGAAATGCCATGTTTTCCTGACAAAGAAGATCTGTATCAAAGCTATGAAAATATAATGAAATCATCATCTTGCAATTACTTTTGGAACCAAGTCAGTGTCATCCCGAATTAGGTATTGTAACGCACAAAATCGTTGTTTTAATTGCCTAAAACACCGATCGATGATGGATCTTTCCTTTGTAAATTCCGCTTCGGCGTCATCAACCAAGTAGATAGAGGATAACCCTCATCTCCTTGCAGTACCACATCGCTCCCAGCATGTTGCATTGCGGTGTTATCATTGCTTTTTTCGTAGCACAAGAACATTATATACTACTGATCCCGGCCAACATGTCAATACTATTGATCGAACTGAAATTTGAACACTATAAGTTTCTGGTCCATATACATCAACCATGTAAGTTTCATGATCCTAAGGCTACCAGGAGGGGAACCTCCCATACAAACCCAAATTAAATGACAAACTTATAAAGAATAAAAGTACAATAAAAGTGCCACTCAAACTGTGTTCTTTGTAGATAATCAAACTGTAACAGAGGGAATATAGTAATGCTAAGAAAGGAAAGTTAGATGCAACCGATGATAGCCTTCTTTCTGGTTTTATTTTTTCTTTCTTTATAATTTTTTTTTTTTTGGTTTAACCGGAACATAAACTTTGCCATTATAACTATACGAGTTGCTGGAGTCAAGTAAAAAGCCGGCTCAAAAAAATGTTAGCTAGAACACACAAAGTTAAGCAATTGCTTTTTATTATGTGTACGAAAGTGAGCTATTGCTCTAGAACATGTGACTATGCGACAAACTTCACCGCTGAGGGTTCAAATACTAAATTACTGATTTGCTGCCACCAACCAGTCAGTTTTCCTTGGTTACAATATTTACAATACAAATATACAAAGATCACAGATCTCACACAAGATGTGACTTGACAAAGACTAACCAGACACCATCCAACCATCTTTCCCTAAGAAGTTCTTGTATTAAGAATGCAATAATATTCCTTAAGCCACCATTTATGAATTTTAATGCATCAATTCAGGATTTAAATACCAAATTACTGATTTGTTGCCTTTGTTTTTCACAGTACTGTATGCATATTTACATACATAAGTTTGTAGAGTTTATAGTTAGTATATACGACTATAGAAAATCAGATGTTATATAAAAAAAAGAGATACAACAAAAATAAAATTGCTGCAAAAATACAAAAATAACAATAACAAACAATTGCGATTTTCATCTATTGTTTTGTTTGTTGCTGTTTACTGCTTCCGTTTTCATACATAAAAATCTTTTCATTTCAACCGATCATTTTTTTTTGTGGGCTTCAAAGCGTAGCGCGCTCACTTACGCTCCTGGGCATGTTTATTTCCATCTATCTTTTAATGTTTAGTATATGAGTACATACTATAAATGATTGTATCTACTCGTATGTTGTACATGTCAATATTATTGTGCATTGAGGCGTTTCATTCAACTAAACTACAATAAGAGAAGTAAAACAAAAAAACCCAAATCAACTGGGCGTGTTTAGTTTTGTGCATCATTTGCGAGAAACTTCAACAGAAGAGACTTCAAGAGGAAGTGAAGTACATATGTATGTACTCGTAAATTGAAAACTATATTTATTGAATTTAAATTTACCTAAGGTAAATAATCAAAAATGACCTTTTAATTTGAAATTATTACATATATTTGTTTTGATGATTCATTTTTTTTTATTACCAACAATTTTTTTATTTCTCTTCAACAGACATTTTTAGTAGGGTTAACCATTTCATCATGGATAGATATATGATTCAATAATGTGTTGAAATGTTTCAGTGCAACTATGAGATTTGACTAATCAATGTTTAGGATGAAAAATCACCTTTAGTGACATGGCCTATTTCTGCTTTGAATATTTAAGATAAAAAAGAGTTGGCAAAAGATATTAAAGACTGCATTATATTTACAAAAAAAAAGCAATGCTGGTATGGATTTTAGATAGGGGGGAGATCAACCCAGCTGGGTATAAACTGTTAACCATTATCACTGACTTTTAGTGTCCTAAATTCGAGGAAATAAACTTGTCGTTATATGATCAAACTCGATAGCATTATGCAAAATCGTTTGCCCTTGACAGCATAATTGAAGATCTCAAATTTAACATGTGGCACGCATAAGCCGACGTGTAAAAGCATTTATGCACATTGAAATATAATCGAAAAATTGGACAAAAAGGATTAAGTCTGTCAAGGCCTGTTGAGACAATCAAATAAATGAAATGAAAAAAATTGTCATGTCACGAAAGGTCGCAGTTAAATACCCTTAGTTAATAAATACTACGGGCCTCTAGATTAGATTAGATTAGATTAGATTAGATTAGATTAGGGAAAAGGCGGTAACCAGTACAGCTCGTCACTGCAGCCGTAAGTGGGCCTATTGTGACAAATCCCATAATCACAGTTCCTCCGAGATTGTAGTATTCATTAGGAATTCCAAGATCCTCTTCGGAGACAGATATGCGGTTTCAACTGCTTCCAAGTACTGGTTTCCAAAGTGACGGAGGTCCAGATTAGGCCCTTGCAGTGACATAGCACGTGCTTTGCTGAGTCCTCTTCTTCTTTATATAGTCTACACTGATCGCTGCGACTGATTCGCATGTTATGTATGTGTTTCATTACTCTGCAATGTGCTATCAAGAAACCTGAGAGATCTAGTTGGCCAGATGATTTTAGCCACTCTAGCATACCTCGTATCTACCCAATTGCGATCCTATTTTTCATCCAGCCATTGTTGGGGTTTCGATTTCATCAAACTCCAAACCAGTCCGCAGAATGGCTCTGGTCCCATGAGGAGTTTAGCGAGTTCATTTGCCTCTTCATTCCCAAGATATCCACTATGTCCAGGCACCCAGATTAGGTTAACCTGATTGCTTGATGAGTAGCATCAAGCAAACCCACAACAATTTCAGGTTAAACTCGAAAGCATTGAGTGCTTGTAATGCAGACCTGCTATCAGAGTGAGTGTATATGTGCTTGTTAGCAGTGGAACATTTTAATTCTCCTCTGAGGCATATTTCTATTGAATGGATTCCTGCCTGGAACACTAAGTTCGCTTGCCCCATGGATGATTTCCTGTTCTGTTAGTTTAGGATTGAGTTTTGTGCATGACATTAATGCAACTTGACCATGCATTATCCCTTAATTTGGAACCATAAGTCCAAATTTATTCAATACGTTCGAAAAGTAAGATTATGTGTTCCAGGCTTAGACCCACATCTGAAGTTAATTACGAAATGGAGAGTTTTAAATTTTAATTTCATGTTAAATGACAATTTCTTTTAGGCTTTAAAAAAAAAAAATACTAAAATGCGGGCCACCATCAACAACAACATGGAGGAACCTACAAGTTTTGTGAAGTTGAATGCTACTTAATCATATAACTTGGTTATTTTTTTTTTTTTATGTTTTATGCGGAATGAGACAAGATACGCTTGAATACATGGTTGTTGCTGTTGGTGTTGTTGCTGCTGGTGTTATTGTTGTTGTTTGTGGTTGATGTCTCATAGAGGTGGAGAAGTTGCATAAGACTTTTTTATTTGATTATATGAAATGAAATGTAGAAAATATAAAAAAAAAAAAAAATTATAAATTAAAGAGAAAAACAAAACATAAACAAATAAGAAAAAATGTTATAGGTAAACTATCAACAACAACAAAAACAACATTGACAATGGTTTTGTCTCTTCACATTTTATTAATTTAATACACAAACAAAACTAAAAGATAAATAAAAAAATAAAAATAATAAATAAAACACAAAACAAAAAACAAAAAAAAAAAAATAGTTAAAAATGTTTGTCTACACAAAAGAAGAGAAGAAACTTCAACAAAAACCTTAAGGTTCAATAAACTTGTCGTTTCATTAATCGTTGTTGGCACTATTGTTGTTGTTGTTGTTGTTGTTATGGTTCCTATTTTGGTTTTGTATTTGTTGTATCTTTGCGCTTCATCATTGGTTTTTGTATGTGTTGCTTACTATTGTTCACCATTTTTTGGTTTATGCGCCGCACTGCCGCTGCCATAGCATAACATTGCAACACACAGAAATAGAAACACATGCAGATACATATGCATACACATAAGTAGATATACACTCATTCACAGCTACATCAAAGTTAACGGGTTTAACGATTTTTCTTTTTTTTTCTTTTTTTTTCTATATCATTTTATGTTGCTTCTCTGTTGGTTTTTTTTTTTGTTTGCGCTTCAACGACGAAAGCTAATAAAACAATAGGAAAAAAGAAATTATGAAATGATTTTTTAATAGTCATCATCATTATCATCATCAAAACTCTGCGCGCTAAATATTTGTTAACATTTTATTTCCTATTTTTGTTAATAAATTATATTGATAAAAAAAACCTCCATCATTTTGTTTTTTTATCGTATAAAATAAAGGGAAAATAAATGTTAATAAATTTCATTTAAACAAAAGCGTCAAATAAAATTAAAACAATAAACAAAAAAAAAAACCAAATGCAACCACAAAACATGCAACATTATTACGCTTTTGTTTTAGTTACTTACTATGCAGTAGATATAAATTCCTTTTTTAATGTATAATAATATATTTGTTGAAATTATCATTTAAGTTAATTCCGCTTTTGTTTAGAAAAATTACAAATAAAAATGTAAAAATAATATTGTAAAGTGAATTCATTCATAAATAATAAATTTAATTATTGTGTAGGTCAAGTTGGATACTACCAACTAATGTAAGGTCCCCATAAATCCCAATCATTGGGGGTTTTTTATTTTTTTCAAGTACAGCAAAAATAATTAGTTAATGAATCATAATTACAAAAGTTTTACGGATCACCTCTACTCTAAATTTCGAATCATATTAATTTGGCTCATTTTATTGCTGCTTCTCTTATAGAGTAGGGAGCCAAATACTTCTTTTTCCGCATAAATCAATATTCAGACAGACAATGATTTGCATTAGAATTTTAAACTGCAATGTACTTATATGGTGGGATGGGCCATTACGAAATGCTTGACCGAATCCAAACGATCAATGTGAAACCCTATGATCAACAGATGGAACGATAACAAAAACAACCTTATCGACAATATGACCAAGGAAGCCATTCAAAAGCATTACTGGAAAGTGCTGTCACACCCGCCGTACTCTTCCGATTTGTCACCTACAGTTTCCCACGTACTATTCCGATCTCTTTCAAATGCTATGCGCAGAGTTTCATTCAATACTGATGCAACTGAATTGAAAGTTTGGTTGGATGCATTTTTCCTACCATCGCGGTATTGAAAATCTTGTTGGTCATTGGAATAAAGTCTTAAGCAATAAGGAACAATACAGAATTGGTTAATTAGTTGTCAATTTTTAGTAAAAACAAACGCAACTTAAAAAAAAATTATTATAAAACCTTGATTTGTGTGAAGCCTGAAAGAAAGTCAATGATTTTTTTCTATTACATTTCGAGTTCCTCCAGTTGCATTGGCAGTTGGCGAATATGTCCCCATTAAGCCCATTGTTAAGTATCTCGGTCTTACCCTGGACAGAAAGCTTAACTGGCAGGAGCATATCAAGAGAAAGAACAAGCAACTCTTCCTGAAAAGCTGGAAAATGAACTGGCTGTGAGGTCATGTGTCCCAGCTCAGCTTGCGCAATAAAGTCCTATTGTACAAGACAATAATTAAACCAATATGGGCATACGACGATACAGTGAGCTACATACGAATAAACTGGAGAATCACCCCAACTCGTTGGCTTTGGGCCTGCTCGCCTTTAAATCAGAAGGCATCCGCTTGACCTCCCATCCGTTTTCCGTTAAACTAAAAGCTTTATGCTGATGTCTGAAGCCTGACTCTGTCACTTATGTTCATATCTTTATTCACGTCATGTAATTTCACGTTCTTTTCTTTTTTCCTATATAAACAGATTTATTGGTTGGCCATACTAAATGGACAGAAAGTAAATAAACAAAGAATGATAAAAAAAATAAAACATTTCCAGTAAATACTGAGTTGAAAAACTGGACATTTTGTTTATATATATGTATATGTAAAGAATAGAATTATATACAGATACGAGTATCATCAAGCTACGGCAATACAATACAATCCAACAATATCAAAACAAAGTTCTTAGGGGCATTGTTAATGCACCATGGTATTGCAGAAGCGCTGATATTGAGCGCGATATCGGAGTGAAATCTGTCAACGCAGAGATAACAAAAATTGCAACGGCCCATAAAGTTAGGCTAATAAATCACATAAATGAAGAAGCTTCCACTCTAACTGAAGTTGATGGACTAATACGATGGCTCAAGCGCATAAAACCCAGTGATATTGCGGATTCATAGAAACTTTAGAATTTAGTGTATAAAAGTAATATTGTTGATATATTTCAACTGTTTGTTAGTCATGTACATGTATGAACTAGTTACAGTTACAAAAAAAAAACAAGAAAAAAAAAATCTGGCTACGACTTGCTACCAATATGCCTGCAATACTATAGTGCTTTATAGGTTTCTTTTAGACTATAAGCTGCTCATTTTATATTGTAATTTTAAAAAAAATATACTATATATAGTACGAGTAACTTTAAAACAGAGAAAAGAGGAAGGTTAGGTTGAAATGTGGTAGGCCAGACCCAGGTCCGCCAATGGATATTTTGCCAAGCTATCCAACACATCGAAGAACGGTTCCCCGAGATGACATATTCGTCTACCAAGGAGATCAGGGCAGAAAAATATGTTTTCCTTTTCCTCCAACTATTAACTATAAAAACTTTAAGGTTATCTGATTTGAAAAGAGAAGTTTTCTGGGGTAATTCAAATTTGTTTATTTTAATTGATGCTAATTTTGGTGTGATGAGAGAAAGCAACTTAAACTTTAAATTATTGAGAACTGTTGGATTATGTTAATAAAATAATACTTTCTCTTTCGCCCAAAGCAATCAGTTCGACTAGATTCTATTACTAATCTCTAAAGTAAGTCAGCTATGTGGCATTTAAAGAAGCATCTTTCACAGCAAAATACCCATTTTTTTTTTACTAGGACAACAACACAAATACATATATCAAAGAACATAGCAATATGTTTTTTTTCAGTAAATTTAGCAAACCAAAACACATAGAAATCTCATCTTATCAACTTTCTTTAAGTGTGTCATCATATTCATCTTTAAAATAAAAAACAAAATATTTTCTCAATTCCAATGAATCAACAACAAAATACAACAGTCATCAAAATAAAGTGTTAAAATATCTTCTTCTATTCAAACAAGTGTGAAAAAATTTACACCTATAAAAATTCAACTATTTTTCATTTTAGCAGCAACCCAACAACATTTTATGTACTTTAGTTTTGATGTGTTGAAATGAAATTAAATTTTATTAAGCATAATAAAGTTCAAAATATGCGTAACTTGTTTATTCATTAAATAATTTTATTATTATTATTATTATTTATTTATCATAATTGAATTCCCACGAAATTTTTTACTCACAATAGTGTGTTATGTTGTTGGTTTATTATAATTTTCTTAGCTTTTCTGCACCTGATTTCAAGCATCAACTACACATACAAAAACCCTCTCTTATTCACTTCCGAATATTATGTTTTTTGTTTTTATTTCAACTTTTATTATTTCTTTTTTAAAATTACAGTTTTTTTTCGCCTAAAAACATCAGATACGAAGATTATGTAAAAACCATAATCTATCAAAAAATATGAAGAAGCAAAAATAAAAACAAAAAAACCCTAAAAATTAAAACGAAAGCTTAGTAATGATAATCCAAGTTTTTGGCGTTAGTCTGATTTTTGACCATCTTTTTCGTTTTGTGTTCATTACATTTTAATTTAAATAACAATTGTAATAATGAGTATGTAATAGCACACACAACATGAAGTTAACATGTGAGGTGTAAAACAAAATATAATGCGAATTTTACTTAAATCATTTAAAATAGTCTTCATTAGATATTACAGACTTATTCCGAAAAATCACGCCCCATTACATAACAACAGCTGCACAGCTCTTTATTTGAGATAATGTTTAGCTTTCTAATATCATACAATTTCTCTAAACCATTTTTAAAGCAATAAAATACTATGATGTGTATCAACGACACCTGAAACATTATTGACAGCTGACATCAGATTAAGCATGCGATAAGGCTTATAATGTACTGAAAAAAAATCAAGTAAAACGAGCTAATGCAATTCAAAAAATTTTAATTTCTCATTGCTTTTTGATCAGACCTGAAGTACATTAAGACATCACTTTCTTTACATGAAGGATGATACATTCGACAAAGATTGAATCATTAGATTTGGTTTCATGGACCGTAAGGGTCATAAGTTATAAATCAATAGAATTGATTCTCAAGAATTGATTTCTTGAGTTTTATTTTGCACTCGGAAAATAATCGTTATTTTTAAGTTTTATTTTTTTACCCAGAAAATATAATATTAATATTTAAATGTTAAACTTCTTAATTTTTCATTTTCCGGAACTGAGGAAAAAATTTTAATTTTTTTTAAAACCCGCGTCACAACTGGGCCCCTCCCCTACTTATTTATAAATTTTTTTTTTTGTGCTCAGAAAATGAATCGTTATTCTTAAGATTTATTTTTTTACTCAGAAAATAAACGTTATGTGTGAGTTTTATTTTATTACTCAGAAAATAAAACTTATCTATACATTTATTTTTGGTTTAATTTAATAAAAAATACTTTATGGATGGATTCAGCTGGATAAGTTCCATCTTAAGTCTGACAGTATTAATTTCAATGTCAGAAAATGCTCTCGTCCATCACTGACTTGTGTTGCAGGCACGCAATGCAAAACTGTTGCCAATTGGTACATATATGGATATTTATATTATTTTTGTTCCCAAAGCTTCATAATATCCTGGTTAAAGTTAATTGACATCAGATTGTCCCATAATTCCGAAAAAAAAGTATATCCAGCAATTTTGGTCGATTTGGAATGAATGTTAGAATGTAGAGCTGATTAAAAAATGTTAGCTTTTCGTGTGATTGTCAATTGTTTGTCGACCGAAACGCTCGAATATGTCCACTATGCTTTCCGCTATTTGTATAAGAAATTATTTACAATCTCATGAAATTAACTTAATATTACTTACATTTTAGCTAAAAAATCGCAGTTTTTCAAATTTTTCTCTTCTCAGTATTGTATTGCCACAAATAAGTTTTATTTTCTGAGTAATAGAATAACGCTCAACAATAACGTTTATTTACTGAGTAAAAAAAAAACTGAGGAATAATGATTATATTCTGAGTGAAAAACCAGAAAAAAGGCTATCATTGGCTATGCGAAAGATGTAATACTTCTTCTACGCTCCTCCGGGTTGCATCTAACCTTCCATTCCTATATGCACATGGCACTATATTCTCATACTGTTACAGTTTGAGTAAATCAAAAACAAAGAACACAGTTCTGAGTAGGCACTTTAATTGTACAAGTTCTACTCGTATAATAAGTACTTGTCAATTAATGGTAAGATTTGACTGATTCAGGCAGGTGAACCCCGCCTGGTAAAAAGCAACCTATGGATCATGGTTGCATCGGACATGGCTCAGACACTAATAGTGTCCAAATTTGCAGTTCAGATGGACATGTCAAAAAACAACAAATCTTATTGATCTGAGTCAAGAACTTTAATTTCACGTCTCGTGAAGATAAACTAAGTCCTTTAGTTTTCTGAGTTAAAAAATAAAACTAAAGAATAATTTTGATTATTATTTTTAATTTCTTTGGATCTTCTTTAGAAGAATAAATCTAGGCAGTTTTGGGTAGCTCATGTGATGAGAATCACATTGCTGTACTTCTTTTCCATGTAACGTTACTCCTTCACAGTGATTTTTTTAGTTCTAAAATTGACTAATAACACTGTTTGCATGCTGAAAATTAACAAAGAATAGGTGTTTTCACTAATGTTATAATTTTATTTTTTTTGTCGCACAGTGTAATCGTTATTTACGGTCCCTGCTTGGTTTAATAAATTGACTTTCTTATCTTTGAACCAATCCTCCTCTTTCGGAGTACAAAGTGTCGACACATCGAATTCTATAGTTTTAAAATGATTTTCGATTTCAGCACTACCGGAAAAGTAAAAGAAATGTATGAAAAAAAAAAATGAAAACCGTATATACTTATTATTTTTGCCATATGGTTTAGATGAGCATACATAAGTAGATTACCTCAAGAATTTTTATTTAATACGAAATTATAAGGAATCCCTAATTTTAAAGAATAGTTCCCCAGGGAACAGGACACATCTTGTCTATGGCTTTCCAACAAGCCTTTAATGACATAATTTAAGTGGTCTTAATACTGGCTACCATTTCTACTATACTATCCTGAATTATAAGTAAAGCTAATTTTAAATTCCTTGAGTTGATTTAGGTGATTGCCGCTGCCAACTTGTGTTTTAATTCTATAAATGACAAACTTCTAAAGTGGAATGCGTTATACGGAGTCTTGATGTATTGTACTTGTATTTTATATTATTTTATTTAATTTTATTCATAATTTTATTTATTTGAGTCTATTTTTGTTTTAAAAAAAATATATGAATAACAAAATTATGCAGTTTGAAGTGATTTTTTATTGTATTTTTTATTTTTTTTAATATCTTAAGATATTCATTTTGCAATTGTTGTAGGTGTTTTATGTTCAAGTAATTGAATAGTTTTTTTGTTTTTTATTAATATTATTATTGCTGTTGCTTTGATTTTTTTTTTTGTAATTTATTAAAAATTGTATTTGAGTTTTCTTTAAAATTAAAGTGTTGGTCCGTTTTATGTGTCTCGGTCATGAAATACTTCAGACGAGTTTTAAAACAAAATAACAACAAAAGAAAAAAAAACGTCGTTTAAATGAGGCTACAGTATTTATGTTTTATACATGACAGATGTATATGTATGCATGTATGTGTGTGTGCGTAAGTATCTTAAAGCTACTTTTGCTGTCCACATTGCGTAAGAATAACACAAAACCAAGTGAAGTGTAGCAACGTGAGATAAACAAACTCAAAGTTTGACAGACAGACAAATATACATAAATTGTTATAGGCATTTAACCAACCACAACAACAACAACAACAATAGTAACAACACCAGCAAACATGATCAACTTACTTACATACATATGTATATATTTATGAATATATTGTATACTTTACAAAGTGGGGGGGGAATAAGATTGAGTTGTATTGAGTTAAAAAAAAAAGATGAAAAAAACGCGTTTAACCTGACTTTAGCGAGAGTTCGCCGACGCAATTTGTTAAAATATTATTCAAAAAATACAAAATACCTGAAATACTACTACAAACAATAATAATAATCTCCTCCTCAAGCAAAGTAATTTTAATTTTATTTTTTTTTTTTTTGTTTTACTTTTGTTTTTAAAAATCTAAAAAAAAATATTATAGCTTCCTACTACTACTTACTACAGACTACAACTGACCAACAAAACAAAAAAACAACAAAAAACACTTGAAATTGTTAATTTCAATTATAAATTTTTTACTTTTATGTTGTTAAGATTTTTCAGTTTATTTATTTAATTTTTTTCTGAGAAGCTTTAAAAGTCTGAAAATTTTTGAAGAGTAGTGACTCTTCTCTAAAAAGGCCTACCACTTGTTATGTTTGTCTTTTAAATACTTTTAGTAATTCATTGTTCTTCTTCTTGACAATTTAAAAAGTCTCATATTTTTCTTTTTATTAGATAAAAATCTAAAAATCTTCAAGAAAACCACGCAACACAACACCCACACTAAATTAAATTAAATTGAATAAAAAAACATAATATTTAATTGCATGAAAAATAAAATTAGAGAAGAAGAAAAAAATTCAATACAATAAAAACCAATTAACAGCAACAATGACAATAACACAAAGTATCTTTAAGTTGTTGGACTTTTGTAATAAAAAAAAAAAAAAATATACAATATAGGAAAATAGAAAACATAAAACACTTTTGTTGTTGCCGTCATCATCATCATCATTATCATCATTATTATATTAGTTTTACTTGTTGCTATTGTTGTCAATTTTGATTGTTTATCGTCGTCTTCAATGTTTAGTTCAGTTTAGCAACAAATTTTGTATAAAACCAGACAAAAAGAAGCCAAAGAGAAGATGATTACAACAAAACACATGTGTTCACCCCCCCTTGCACTCACTCATCATCGCCAATGGTTCAATACTGTATGATAACCATAACCATATAAAGACAATTTTTCACTTGCAACACAATCAAGTAAAAAAACGACAAAAAAAAAAAAATTTAAAGAAAAATTAGCAATCAACAGAAAAAGAAGGTAAGGTAAAGTAAATAAGAAAGAGTTGGATAAATATGAAACAAAGCAACATAAAATACTTACAATATAGTAAACGAACAACATACTGACAGACGACGTTGTAAAATGTTGCCAACAATTACAACAAAAGATCATAAGTTGTATGTGTTGTAGTAGTTACTGTTGTTGCCGTAACGAATTGTTAACTAAACGCGTCGTTTGTCTCTCAAGTCAACACAACATACGAGTAACACAAGACACAAAAAAAAATTGGAAAAAAACAGTCCAAAAGAAGCAAAGTTGTTGAAAAAGAAGCAACAATGGAGGTAGAAGCAACAACATGTTCGATAGAGATTAGCCAATATAGTGTACATACGAGATGTGCCCCAGAAGTATCTGAAGCCTTTGACTTGAATTGTTAATAATCTTCTCCATCGAACTGAACAATACCGATCCCCCATCAAAGAAGGCTGTGCAACACAATGCAATGGACCTTTCTTATGATAATCGTTGGAGTACAACTATGGACCTGCATTTTGTCATTGAACTCACATATAATTATGGTGTCAAAGATTACGATCTTTGTAACGAATTTGATGGAATCACCATTAAATCAAATGAGATTTTACAACGTTACACATAACACAAGTATCCCATTACGGTAGAGAATTGTTTAAGTGTTTTAACAGCTCCTGACGGTTACAAATTCTATATTATCCATGAAGAGCAACCAACCATTGAATGTCACCGATTTGGCCCTGGCGACAACATTCTAGCATCAAACTTTACAAAGGCAATTACTTTCTGAGGACAAAGAATCCATTGTACTGTCTTTTGGTGAAAATCAATGTGCCCTTCGTTTGCAGCTTACTGATTCCCGAAACGAGCAACAGCTTATGGACGCTCTGTGCCAAAAGCAACTCAAGAACCCATTGAAGCCTTTGGTTGTCTTAGAAACTCCTAGTAAAACAAATGTACAAGTTATATTCCTCGACGGGCATGAAATCTGCATTGACGATGAAGAAGGATTCAGTGAATTGTCCGCTTTCGATGGAACCGGTATCGATTCCGGTGTTTACTTAAATATATACTGCAATGCTTATACTACACAATACACAATCTTAAATTGGTGTTATTCAATTGGAATTCTTCAATTGTCTTTATGACGTCGATACAGTGCTACTCTTTGAGTGGAAATTCAATTTGAGAACAGCCAAAAGTCGCAGGTGGCTTCATTATCATTTGTGATTAGATCAGCCATTGCAAAATTCTTTATAATAGATATAAAAATACAAATATTCGGTACTTTAATATCATTACCTAGATTAAAGAACGATCTTCTTTGATCACATGTGGGAATGATTGATAATTTCTGATGGTATTGTGCTCGTTGGACGATGCAACAATGTCACACTGTCAATAGAACTTGTATTATTCTATTTTCTGTGTGTTTGCCAATACATTTGTCTCCAAAGGTCTTGTTTATCATTAAAGCAAAAAATCAATGCAAACAAAGCTCTGTAAAGAAACTGACGGAAGTTACTCCATCATTCTGGCACGAAATTATGAACGCAAGTCTGTTATTTCTGGGATACACCTCGTATATAAGTAAGTGTATATACAAATGTGTATGAGCATTTGTATCTCTTCATTTTGAAGGCGTTTTGTTTGGTTGTTGTAACTTTATGCATGCATTTTGCTCCTCTGCAATTTTTGTGCTAAATTCATTTTACTTGCTTTTATAGTAAGTGAGTGAGTGACTTAGCTTAGCTAAGTTGGATTTGATTTGACTTGTTGACTTGGCCTAGTGCTTGGTTTTCGTTTTCTTTGATTTGATTTGGTCAGTTTTTGTTTTTTGTGTGTTGGTCAATAATTGGCATAGATTTATGATTTTTCTATGACTGATAGGCAGGCAACAATAAATCAAAGATGAAAAGAAAAGACTTGTTGATGTGCAGCAATAAACATTTCTATGTTTGAAAACATAATTTTTAAAATACAAATATTGTAAAAGAAAAGAAAGAAATTAAAGAAATCAGTCATACAAGATACTAAATGATTGATGCAGCAGATAAATTATCATCCTCAATTGCCATCCCTTCTAAAGAGAAAGGCATTACAGACTATTACACATATCCTGCAATATACTTAATCTGAATACTAATCAGCATAGGTGAAATGTTTTCAATCGACACCTTGAGAAACCTCACTACTTGAATAGTTGCTCAACCAACACACCAATAACTTGGCATTAAGTCTTCTTGTCCTCCTCTCGAACAACGAGGCGGCTCAAGAGATTGTAACCATCAGATCTTTCTTACTGAAGAACATAGCCAACTAACGTCATAGCTTAGGGAAAGCACCCATACTACGGGACCCATAATTTATTTATTTTTTTTTTTTTTAAAGTCATCTTCAACGAACACGTTCCCCAGCATTAATCCATTTGGACACATCATAGATCACGGGGGCGGTAGCATCAGGAATTTCGTCAGATGTGATTATTTCCTCCTCATCGATGGCCTCGAAGTCTATCCACTTCACGCTTAACTCCACGACCCTGAATACACAATAATATTGACATAAACACATATGTACATATACTATACATTCAGATAAACACATAACACTGAATTATTACCACCAATATCCCATATAAATGCATATGGTCTGGCCAGACCATAGTGTCCGGACTAAGGGTAGCAAAACTAGTGTCTGCATAAGGGTTAAAAAACCTAAGAACCAACTGAGCTACATTTGAGCTAGTTCTTAAATCGAACTGTTGACAAATGAAAAGATATTAAAAAATCATTCCCTATTAACAGTTTCAAAGGCCAATAAAAAAAGATATTCTTCTAGTCTACTCATAGATTAAATCTAATTATAATAACAATTTCATAGAGTTGAAGGTCTATTGGTAATAATTAATATCAATAAATAAAAAAATAAATAAATTAAAACTCACCTTCGCTTTGTAAGATGATTTCAGCTGAATTGCTACTGCTGCGCGCTGCATTATCGACAATTAAGTCATGATGGCTTGTGCTGCTGCTGCTGCTACTGCTACTGCTGCCTACTTTGCCATTATTGAGGACGCCAACGCTTTCGCCATTTTCTCTGCGTCTTTGATTTAAAGCTTTTGTTGCTACTGTTGCTGTTGATGTTGTGGTTGTTGTTGTTCCATTACTTGTAGTATGAGTTGTTGTTGCCAATTGTTGTTGCTGTTGAACACCCTCACTAACACCAACAATACTCTCACCATTTACAAACCCCGATTTATTGCCAAATTGCCCCAAAACGCATAAAAACAACAATAATATGAAATAGTTTATGGAAACTGTTGACGACGATGACGACGACGACGACGACACAAACAACAATTCATTGCTTTTCTTAATTCGTTGAGTTTTCAACATCGACAACTTCATTATTATCATTGTCATCAACATTATCATCATCATCAACAACAATAATAAAGCAACATTTATTTGTTTTTCGTTTTCTTTGATTTTTGTTTGATTTTCTAACCACACAACAATTCAGCAATTCGGTTTATTTTCGTTTCTCTCCGTCTATCTATGTTTCTTGGTATTTCACACTTTTTTATTTTTTATTTTAGATATTTTTCTTATGTATTTTTTTTCTATGCTTTTTTTGCCGGTGCTCTAAATTTTTTCGTTTGATTTTTCTTTACTAGTATGGTATTTTATCTAAAGAATTTTCGCATTGCAACTTTTCTATCTTTCTATCTTTCATTCTCTGCTCTTTTTTTTTGGGGGTTTTTATTTTGCAAAAAATTATTGTTGTCGTTTGTTATTGCTGTTGCACATTTATCTTCGTTTTCTTTTTATTTCTGTTCGTATTGCGTGCAATAATTCAAGTCTTGTTGCAAAGTTATCTTGACTTGTTGCTGCGGCTGCTGCTTCTGTTGCTGCCTGTGCTGATGTTGTTGTTTTAATAGTTTTCGCTGCATTTGGATCTATTCGAATGAAAAGTAGAAATATGGTGAAATTAGTTATTTTTGCTTGAGGTTTTTTTCATTTTTTGGTAAAAAGAAATGGTGAAAAATTATGCGAAAATACAAGAAAATATTTATGTATAACATTTTAAACGACTTTTACTTTTTTTAAGGCATTCAAAAACTGAACTTGTTAAGGGTGTTTATCTCAATAAAATTCCACTTAGTTAAATAAGAAAAATATGTAGGAGGAGTATTTAAACTTAGCCATAATTATGTAACTATGGTAAGATTATAAAATATCATTCAAGTTAGGAAGGGAATCAATTTAGGTAAATGTTAATAGATTTATTAAACGAAGCAATCGAAAACATACAGTAAAATTAGATACGCCAATAATCATGACATAGGCCAACTAGACTCTAGTGGATAAAACCGCTGAATGAATAGTACTTGACACCATTTATATACTTTTCATGGATGACACCATTGTTTATGGATGAATATGATTACTACCGGCGCAGCCCTAGTGCTAAGGCGATACTTTGTATGTTATACTATGATATGCTTTTAGACACAAAGAATCATGTTCTTTCATGACAAAGAACATAAATAATCAATATACTTATGTAACTATTAAGATGAGACTGCAGCTGCGTCTGCTTTATTTTAAATAGACATGTTACTTAAGCCTCACAAAAGCCTATTTATTATTTACATGACCACCGTGATAGTATTCGATTAGGAGATAATGAGGTTCCACTACAAGAAAAGTATAATATATAAATGTACAATACAAAAAGCAAATAGCATTTTAATAAAATCAATAGAAAATAGAAATTGAAAGTGTTTACTTCTCAGAGTGGACAGAATAATAAGATTCTGTTCAATCATCGATGTCAATTTACAACTTATAACATAATTAAAAAATAAAAAAAACATTTCCTTTACATTAGGGATGGATATTGACCAATAAAACATCGACTAATGGCATGGATTATTACTTTTTACTAAATTACCGGTACACAATCATATGTGTTTGATTTTTTTTTGTTTCAAAGTAAAGAAACATATTTAAAAAAAAAAATGATACACAAGATCCACCATTTCCTTTCTACTTTTGAGCTCCCTCTCTCAAGGTTGTTACTTTCCTCCATCGCCAGTCGGCAAATTATTTTTAAACTTTCAAGTAAGCAGAAAAATCAATTACCAGATTTAAGCAAACCTAAATGACATTGATTAAAAAACCATAGACTATTTGAAGAAAGCATCTCTACTTTAGACCTGATTTTTAATTACAACTATATTTATTTATTTTTAGAGCACTAAGTCTCCACTGGCTAATGAACGCAAGATCAGGTTTGCGACTTGAATACAAGGTTCTTCTATATAACTCCATCATTAAACCAATTTGGACATACGGTTCAGAATTATGGGGCACTGCAAGTGCAAGTAATGTTGATGTTATACAAAGGGCTCAATCCAAAATCCTTAGTTCAATAACAGGCGCTCCGTGGTACATCAGTAATGTAATGTACCGCTGGTAAAAGATGAATGCTTAAAGCGGAAACAAACCTATGAGAATAAACTTGTGCAACATATTAATCCACTAGCCAGAGCTCTTGTGAACACAAGTAACTCATCTCGTCTCCGTCGCAATGATCGTCCAGCCCATCCGTTAAGTTAGAGGCCCGTAGTGTTGTATTAACCTCTTCTTTCACTTGTGGGAATGGTAAATAAACATATAGTATGTAAGACTCAAAAACTTTTTGTTAGTCCTAAATTATAATATTATGAGATACAAAAATTCGTCAAATAAAGTTTAAAACCAATATTTATTTATTTATTTATGACAAAATACTGTCAACAAAAGAATATATTAAAAATAATTAAAATAAAGCTTTACAACTAATTAATAAATAAATCTGTCTCTGACCCGGTGGGGGAAAAATATTTGCTAAATAGCTAACTAGTTGATATAATAACTGAACTTCACAAAAGATATACATACCTACGTATGTAGTACTACGTATAACCAACCTTAACGAAAGTAAGAAAGTTGTATTGTATTTGCTATAAATTTCTCCTTCTATCATTGAAACCACATTTAATAATAAACTTTGAAATAAAATATTGCACTTTGCCTTCGATTTCCACTCATTTTACAAGTACACGAACCTTTGCAACCCACTACTTAAAGTCCATCAAATTATTCATACGCCACATATACGAGTATATGAGCTTACACAACTTAACCACCAAAAAAATCAATAAAACCAAACTAAAAAAAATGTCTACATGTATATACTTATATATATATTTTTTTTATATTTGTGTACTTGAAATAAATGTCATAAAATTATAATAAGCTTAATTGACCATCATAATAATAATGATAAAAATAATGATGAAATGAAATTAATATTAATATTAAAAACACAAAAAAAAAAAAAAATACAAAATATATTATTTTCAGTTTCACTGAAGCGAAAATACCCTTCAAATGAAGTGAGGATGATATAAATGTATTATATTATGTATATTTATGAAGGTTGAGTTAGGTTAGGCAGGGCGTTCGCAGTAAGAACGCAAGTTCATCCGGAAGACAGAAAGGAATTTAATAAAGTTGAAGGTAAGGTACCACTAGTTGACCTCAGAAATCATTTTTAGCCTTTGTAACCAATTTGAAGAATCAACGTACAAAACCAGGTCACCATAGTTGGCAATTTTGCGAAACTGATCATATCAAGGAAGGAAGGCTTCCCGAAAAGAATTGGGTATATTCATAAAACTAACAAAAGAATTGATAAGGACGCTAAAAATTATCCAATTTTAACAAATCTATATATATAAAATTGAATGTATGTAAGTCGCTTATGGACTCCGAAACTGCAGATGTGATTTTAAGGGAATCTCTAGCATAGTCTTGAGAATGTTTCAGTAAAGTGTGGTGCGAATCGTACTTGCTGTTGTCGAGAATTTGGTGGATAATAGTTTACATACAAATCTTAGAGACATATTTTAAAGTCAAACAAGTCGCTTTTGTCAAATTTTTCAAAAGTATTTATTTTAAAATCAATCAAGTCACCTTTGTCGCCTTTTCCAAAAGTATTTCAATTGCTACTACAAGCGAAAATAAAAAAATAAGTAAAAAAAGATTCAATTGCTACGCAAAGTACTACTACTAGCGAAAAAAAAATAAGTAAAATGACACCAAAAAATCATCAATTGGTCGAAAAACATCCAAAACTCGGCAAAGAAATGAACGTAGAGCATTGGAAACACAAAAAGAACGAGAATCTCAGCTTGAGCAAATGCTTAACAGAGCCTCACGATCAAGAGATGCAGAAACACAAGAACAACGAGATTCTCGGCTTGAGCAAATGCGTTACAGGGCCTCAACATCAAAAGCTGCAGAAACACAGGAACAACGAGATTCTCGAAACTGCTGAACCGATTTTGATGAAATTTTAGGGGAATCTCTAGCATAGTCTTGAGGTTGTTTCAGTAAAGTTTGATGCTAATCGGACCTGCATTACTGGTGAATATTGTATGATCTATTATATCAAAATAATCAATCCAATTTCTTGCTAACGATGTTTAAAGATTAAGTTTTTGTAAAGTTAAAACAAAAGAATATATTCTAGATAGATGGAAAACATAAGTTTTAGTGATCCATAGGTGATTTTATAAGGCCGATTTTAGGTTCCACAGAAAACTCTTTTGAGAGTGTTTGATTCCTCCTTTTGTGTTTTTATATGTTGAAAGCCCTATTAACATTCAGTTGAAGCGGTTTGGTTATTCGATAAAATCACGGAATGGCCGAGTGGAATGCAAAACTCCAACCGACGAAAACACTAGAGTTTTCTGTGGCACCGCTCAATATGTTTTGTGACAAGTTTGCTTAGAACATTTTAGCTTATCATGATAATTCTTCATTACTTACATGTAAGAAAAGAATCATAAAGTTGAGAATGATAATTATTGTAATATTAAAAATAATATTAATGGATCGCATCAATTCTGATCCCATATTTATGAAATTCATCAAAACCGATCAAGAGACATGACTCTATGAGTTTAACATATTTAGAAACAACTCAACAGTCATCAGATTGCATTGAAAAGAAGACTATTCCAAAAAGATCATAAGAAAAGTATTTCAAGGAATGGATACACTACTAGTAACAAAATAAATATTGATACTCAACTATATCGTTATATATCGTTATATTTACACAATTTGCGAAAATTTTCTTATAAAATGTTAAGCACAAAATAAACAAACAGAAGGATGAAGCAATTTTATCATACTACTACTAAGATATGAAGGGTACATAACAAAATACAATACAAATTACTTTTAAGTAAGAGTGATAACTAAGGTCGATGATTGCGGGCTTAAATCCATATTGCTCATACGCCTTGTTGTCAAACACTACCATATGAATGCGTAAATTGTTAAAATAAACAATATGAAAATTAAATGCACATAGTACAACAAACATTAAAAGATACTCACACATTTGATTACCAACAACAGCTACAACAAAAACTATATTCACAAATACTATTAATACTTTAATAAGTTGCTAAGCTAAGGTAATATACTCGTAAGTATCTATGTTCATATGTATGTCATTGCTGCCATACCAAACCAAAGTCAAACTAGCCAAAATATTGTATACAAAAACTATTCGAATTATTTTTCTTTTTTAATTTTACATTTTATTACCAATCAACACTGAAAGCCCCAAGAAACGAAAAAAAAAAACAAAATATTACAAAAAAAACAAAAATATGCGATTACGCGAAATTACGTGCGGCTTTTAATAACCTTTTTGTCTACACATTGTGTGTATTTATTTCTTTTTTTCCAACTTAAATTATCTACATTAAATTTATTATAAATTTTTGTAATAAAATTTCACTAATATTTGGCTTGAAGGTATAACATAAAAAACACAAATTTATTGCATTAAATATTTCACATTTTTTTCATTTATTTCTTTGATTATTTCAATTTTTTTTTTTTTTTTTCTCTTTAATTGTTGTAATCAATAAAATTGTGAACTCACTTGAATGCAGCAGGCAGCTGTAAATGAAACTAAAACTGAAATGAAAACTGAAACTAATAAGAAATTAGCTACTATAACACGTGCGAGTCTTTAGATATCAAGGGGCTCATGGGGCTCATTGAGCTCATGGAGTGCGATATGTGAACACATGCCAAGATATCAAACAAACTAAGTAAGAGACAGACGGGCGTGTCAAAGTCAACACCAAAAAGTGAAGTCAAACCAGGCTAAAATGAACATGAATTTAATGGTCGCGCATACGAAACAACCAATACTTCATGTTTAACAATCAAAGAAAAATTTCAAAATCGAAATATTAAAAAAAAAATAAAATTTTGATTTGCGTAATGAAAAAATAATGTAAATATCTAAATTACATATGAAAACAACTAAGGGCACTTCAGTCGTTTGCATTGGTTAGTGAGTACCCTATAACCCACATAATTTTGTAACTGAAAGAGAGGTTGTTTCTGTATCCAAAATCATTTTAAAACTTAAAGAGAGGTAAGTGTAGTATATATTGACAAAAATAACAGTAGAAAATAAAAATATCATATAGAATTTGTTGTACAGTATGTATTTTCTTTAAAGCCATCCTGGGCATACGGTATACAGCTATGTGGTCTGGCATCCTACTCGCAAATCAAACGTATTCAAGTCACCCAGAATAAAGACCTTCGAAAAATAACCGATGCGCCTTGGTTCGTTAAAAATAGTAATCTAAATAATGATCTCCAGATGCTTTCAGTTTGGGACAAAATCAACACGCACACTAGCAGATATAACGATCGGCTGATCACCCACCACAATTCACTTGCCAACGAACTCCTTAACCATAACTGTCGCAGACGATTTAAAAGACTCCACCCTAATCGTAATCGACTATCTTATTAACCAAAAATTAAAATTAATTTAATAATACCATAATATACTCTCTCCTGTTCATAGTATGAGACCTATGTATTAGAAGTACCTTGTTATTTGTTTTGGCGCAATAAAAAAAAAATTTAAAAAAAAAAACATGTATTTTCTGATCAGTTGTGCTTTTTTATGTTATGGAGTTCCATATGTCCAGAACTATGGAAGGGATGGACACCTTTCTATTAAAGGACTGCAGGGAAGAAGGTTTGCTGTCATGTTTTTAGTAAAACTCAGAAGATTTCATCTTTTCTTTATACGATTATATTATGTTTTATGGGATGTATTAATACCAATCGTTAGGACACTCTAGTCGTGCTACCTCCGAATGCCTACACTTCAACAACGAAATAATTCGGACGATGATGGGAATTGTTACGGGGCACTGCAACATGCCCTTTCTGCAGAGACGTACTCATTGTACACCATCTTCCTGTTAACATTTGGGGAGCATTAGATGTTTCCTTTTTGATTCCCTAACCACATTCAGCTCTTAAAAACCCCATTGTCCTTAAATATCTACAAAATGTATAGTTGCTTTAAGAATTTCAACATAAAAATTTAGACCAAAGATGTTATTAATCATGAGTCGAAGGCCCTCGCTGCTGGTTTTACTCGTTAAAATTTGTTTTAAGTTTAGTATTAGATTTAATGTTGTTAAATAAATAAATAATGCACCATTGAACTGATATTGCAGGTTCCACATCATGACTTCTGTCGTAGCTGTGAAGATGAGTAGGAACCGGAGAGCATCCAACACCTCCTTTGTGTTTTCCCTGCTCTTCTTGATAGACGAACCCGTTTTCTTGGGAAACCGTTCTTCGAGGAATTGGGTAGTTTGGTAAAATGTCCTTTGAGGGCCCAGGCTCTGTTCGTAGACTCCTCATGTGTGTTTTAGAGAAAGAGGGTGATCTCTGGGACCAACCTTGGTTAGTAGTGGATTACCCTTTACCCCTCACAATCAACCTTCCCATTCACAATTTATCACAATGGGCCTTAAGGCTTCTGGATGAACTCGGGAACAACCTGTATAACTTAAACCTAAACCAATTAATACCAAAATGTCCAAAACTGTGTGTGTTTTGGATGTATTCTCTTTATTATAGAGCTCTCGAGAAAAAGATGTGATAATGGGAAAATTCTAGTATTAGATTTCAGGATTGGTATATTTGATTAAGTGTTTAATGAAGTTGTGTTAATACCAATACATGTATCCAAAACTTCTGGAGCTCTGAAGTTATCTATTGTAAGACTCTAGGAAAGGGAAGATGGTTCCATTGTAGTATTTTTATGGACAGTTTTCTTTAAATTTATGTTACAGTCAGTTAGTTATGTTGAAGGCAATGGTCAAATTATATAGGGAGGCTTACTTCCGAGAACACTGCTCTATATTCACTGCCGATGCGCTTGCCTTTTTAAAAGCCTGTACTTTCGCCCACGTAAACAGGTGATGCACCGACAGTTTGTGAACCATTACAGCGATTCAGATTCACCATAAATACATCTTATCTAAACCTTTCTAGGCTTTAAAGTTTTTAAGAAACAACATGTCTTTAACATACAAACTTGAGTTTTCCTGAAAGGATGATTGTTTTGAAATCAACAAAGCTTTCTGATTGCTATCTCTTATATATTTCACAAATGAACTGATAGAAAGAAGTACATGGCTAGATTGATTTGACATATTCTGATAATCATTCCATAAATATTTTAGACGATCTTATTCTTCACAAAATATAATATACCTTTTTTTTGGATGTAAGGTATACAAATTGCGAATTCCCGCAGTGGTTATTTTTTTCTGTTTAATATTTTTATGTGTTACGGCTCTTGATTTAATGGCATTTGTATATCACAGCTTGATTAGTTTTTTATAAAATTGTTTAGAGTTCGGGCTTGGGGCATAAGTATCGGGTTTGCCCTTTTTTATATTATTAAGCAATACAAACTAAAGGTACTACCATATACTACAATAAAGGGGATGTAACGTTAATTACATATTATTTTCATTGAATATTTTTTTTTTATTATTAATGCTTATACATAAGTAATAAAATCTTAAAGCAAAACTGTGTAAGTAATAAATCAGTGATAAATCAATAATAGTAGTATGTTTGATGATGATTTCTTTTAAAGAGAGAAAACAAAAACATAAATAACTTGTTAACTTCCTATAAAATTATTAAAATCATTAATGAAATCACAAAATATGTTAAGGAAGAACCTTTAATTTCATCAATAATAATAATAAAAATTTTTGTATCCGTATTTTCCTTACTCTAACAATTTAATTACTTCATCATTTCATTTAATGTTTCCTCATTCTTTATTATCATCTTCTCCATCAACTAAATATCAAAACTATAGGTTCAAAGTTCGATAAATTACATACATGCACACCTTTAGAGGACGTTGTGAAGAGGTAACATGACTCTATATGGTATAACATTCCCTATTCAATCATCATTAATCGAACACAAACGCGAAATTAGTCAACGCCCCAAGACTCAGAGTCAAACGAAGTCATACCACAAAAACAGTAGGTATTCCCAACCAAAAATACAATAATACTAGATAACAATACAATACTCGTACGATACTCATACAATAACAATAAATATCATAACTAATCATTATAAACTATTAAGAAAAAATACTTAAATTTCAAAACATTAATCAATATCAAAAGACTTCATTTGCAAAACATCTTCCTACCTTTCTTTTTCTGTATCTTGTCTCTTCTTATCTTCCTTCTTCAAACTACTACTACACCTCATTGTCAAAGAAAGCTAAACACAAAAGATCAACGACTCTTTAAGCATACATTTTTCAAAAATCTTCAAAAAAAAATTAAATTCTTTTTAAATTTTTTCTTTTTTAGCATGATTAATGAAGTCGCTTTTGGTGATAACTAAGCATTTTGCCTATTAAGTTTTGTTGTTGTTTTTCTTTGTAACATATAAAATTAGAAGATGAAGTTCATATGTTAGTTAGTATAAGATAGAAAAGCATCTCATATATGAGTATAAAAGGCGCATCAAGTAGCATTTTGAAATGATTGTTCTATGTTCTTAAGTTCTTAATCATTCATTTCTTTGTTTTGTTCATCATCAACATAAATGATCATTAATATATCTTCATCTTCATCTCCATCTTCATCAGACATCTTCTACACAATACAATTAACTTTGTTTTTGTCAAAAACTTTATCAACAAATAAAAACAACAATAAAAACATAACAAAACAAAAAAAGTATTTGAAGATGAGTTTGATTCTGGTTCTGGTTTTTTGTATTATCATCAAAGAATCTTTTCATTAAAAATTATATGTATGTATGTATGTTTTTACTCATTAACCTCAACAGACTCAGATGATGGCAGATTAATTATAAGATATATATTTTTTTCTTTCCACTTGATTTTTACATTACGCAAAAAAATTATTACGTTTTTTTGCTTTTTTACACGAAATAATTTATAATTTAAAATTTCATCATCGCTAAAAACTGAGAAAAATGCTTAGAAGTTAGACAAAAGTAATAACAAAAACACGAGAACACAAAAACTTATTGTAAGCGGGAGATTTCATACCCTACAGGGAATTTTATAGGAGTTTTTCGCTTTTGCAAATCTTAAGATCAGTTTCTTAATGATATGATTAGTGTGCAAATATTAGCACATTTTTTGGCTTAAGTTGGCAAGCCTATATGGAAGCATACGTATGATACAGGTATGACATAATTTTATTATTGTTCATATGTGAAATCTATTGCGTATACCTAGGCTTGCCAACTTACGCTCATAAATGTGCAATGTCTGCACTTAGAATAAGTCATTTATTGTCTGAATGTTTTAGAGGGTTTAACAAGTTTCTTCCTATGATGTTAGTAACAAAGTACCGTATCATGGTTAGGCAAATATCCCTAACCCAAGAAAATAAATTGCTCGTACTCCTCAAACTTATAACTATGGTACTGCAGCGGACAGAGACATCAAAGAACAGACCATCATAAACTGAGGGGCGGATGGGCTACTATACTGAACATTGGTTAGAAGGTGAGCATAAAGAGGTTGATAATTACATAACGCAGCTGCTGACAGGGCATTGCTATTTCCTTCAAAACCTGCAAAGAATGGACAAATGCTGAGAACCGTGCTGTGCCTATGCAGACGCTGAAATTGACGACGTAGAGCATACAATATTGGTCCGATCACACCGGAAAATGTCATCCAAAAAATGACAGAGACTGAAGTCAACTGGACTTTGATTGCTGCATTCGCCGAAAAGGTCTTCAAGGCGAAGAGGAATGAATGCTTCTGAGGTCACTGACGGAAATAGCAGGAACATGATATAACCTGAAGGGGCAGGGGGACTCCCGGCAAGAGTCATGGGCCTGTCGACCCCGCCTACCCCGAGTCGTGGTGTATGCCAACAAATGCGGTGAACCTAGACGTAGATGACCAGAAGAATGACCTCTAAAGGCAATGGAAGAATGCTCAAAGGATGGCTACTATGAAGTAATACATAAAGAAGATCCGGATTAGGCATACTGCCCGGAGGTTTAGTGGAGACACCACACACGTAGACATGACGGTGAGATTCCTCCCATAAAAAAAAAAAATGGTGCTGCAGCCCACCCCCAGGAATTTATGTATTTTCGTGAAGGGCGTCTTCGTAGATATGGTGATTCAGAGATCGATGCCGGCGTTAGCGTAACTATTGGTAGGGCCTCACAGTTTAAAGTCTATGTTGAATAACGAAGCCAAAAGCAATCTACAACGTATTGGCATTATTACCATAGGTACAGCTGAAAGCGGTTGGATCAAGCGATTCGCTACGTAAACGTTTAATGAAAGTAACGTAATAGAATTAATTATAACTAAATATGATCACCAATAATCGCAATCATCTTGAGTAATAAAGAAAGATGGTACTCCATTCAAAAGATGCATTAGTCAGGCTTACAAAACTATAAGTCAACTGTTCCAGATGTCATTAAAGCTCCTTGAAACACGAAGAAATCTGAACATTCCCAATCGAAACAGACATAAAATGAGCTTCAAATGCAGCCGATCAATATCTTAATAAATGATTTGAACTGATTTCAATAAGTTGTTTGTATTTTCTTTAAGGATCTTTAAGACAAATAAGTATTTCATAATTAAGATCTTAAAATTAATCAAATCATTTCAGGGCATAAAGAAATGCATTATTTTCTTCTCTTTGCTTGGACGATCTTTAATAAAGATCTCTAATTATGATGATTAATTCGCAATTTATGATCACTCATTGGACTTTGTTTCTGAAAAAATAAACAATTTAATTATAAATCCATCAAAGGTATCAGAAATGGATCTTTTAATCTTTATTGCGTTTTAAAAGTTTCTTATTTACGAGTAGTAGTATTGTATATCTCCTGATGGTCTGAATAATTTCTACAAAACTTTTTATTAGAATATTTTATGAGTATTTCAACTTAAGTGGAAACAAATAAAAAAAAAAACAATCAAAATAAATGCTGATATATCTGTAAACTGTTTGTTTATTACTCTTTGATTACCATCTTTAAGTCATCTAGAAAGTCACAACTACTAAAAGAATGTAGGCATATCTTCCAGATGTATACAATTTTTATCCATTTGTTTACTATTCTCTTACAGTTATCACTCCTTGTAGCTGGTTTCCCAATATTTCACTTATCTCTCCGTAATTTGTATTCAAGACAACTTTTAGTCCACTGATTATCTTCCATAGTACCTTAAAAACAACCAACCCATCACCACTTTATTTTGGTTATTGTAAAATAGAAAAACTTCTGTGCCCATTCTAAATTTTCTAATGCCCTTCAAGCAATAGAATAAGGTACAAAAAATTCGTAGTAAACAATTTGATTAGCAATTCGCTATACTAGAACTATTCCCGAATCAAAAAACCATTAAATGCGGTTTCATCATAATTTTTTCGGCTTTTAAATTTCAACATCAACAAAAAAACTAAAAACTAAAAAAAAAAAACAATTGAAAGATGAGTTTTTGATTTCATATAATCTGCGACAACGGCGGTGGTGATGGCGGCAGCTTTAAGTATCTAACTATGTAGATATATATCTATTTCTGTATCTGTATCTCTCTTTCTGTAGCCTCCGTATCTTTTGTTTTAAATCCGTTTAGTTACACTTGAGTTGATTTCATTTGAGTTGAGTATTCTTTTCATTTCATACTTGTATATACTTATATTTTACTCTTTGCTATTTGATTGTTTGTTTGTTTTTTCAAGACATGTGAAGGCGTATCTTGATATATGACAAGACAAGACAAGAGATTGTTATTTGTGAGTTGAGTTCTTACAAAAAAATAAAAAACAAAAAAATAAAATAAAAAAATTATTAATTTTTGTTGATTGTTTTCTCTGTTCAGAAAAATAATCTATGAAAAATCATCATCATAAAGTAAACCAGGAACTTTAAAAATATAAAAGCGGTTAAGAACAATAGGAGAAGATGCGCCCCATGTAACAGCTTTCAAATCAATTATATAATAAATTAATCAGTCATTCAGTCACTCATTCAATCTGTAATTTGTTAAAAATTATATGTATGCGAACTAAGGAAGTAAGTCGGGATCAATCTGAATGGGTTAAATTATTAGTTGGTTGATTTGTTTGAATGATGATTGGTTTGGATCAATCCATTGGTCGATCGATCGATTGATTACAACAATGAGCAACTGTTTAAACATGCAAATTGTTGATAAATCGTGAAAAATAATATAATCTGAAAATAATATTAATCTTATTTTCTTTCAATTCATTTCATTTCGTTATGTCGTGTCGTGTCTTCGTGTCGAGAACAATAATAATGAAAACAACATTAGAAATGAACGTTCATAACAACAATTCCGTATATCTTAATCAAATTCAATAAGATACTCGTACAAACAATACCAGACAAAACAATTGTGGGCATAATTTACTAGATGTAATAATTTGAATATTTAAGATAAACAACAACTTCACACAGACAAAACTCTGGGGGAATAAAATTCACAAAATACCAAAAATAAATTGTGTAAATTTTGCGAATCTTATTTGCAAAAAATACAACAAATTTTCTGTTGTTCTATTCTATTGTTTGTACGTATCTCTAAAATCATTAGCTATTTTTATATCTATTTTCAACTTCAACAACACGAGAGATTCAAAGGAAGTCGTAGAAGTAATAGTGAGTGTGCGGCGACAAAAAGACAATCATCAAGAGACAAATCAAATGTCATGCATAAAAGAATTTCGTACTTTATTATTGTCGTCTTTACACATTGTCTTAACTTGGCTATAATTTAGAAGCTCGCAAAAGCCAATAATTACGTTGTACATATACATATGTACACACAAACATAGCATGTGTCTCTCTAAATACATTTATTCATTCATTCATATTGTATCTATATAAGTATGTGTATGTGACTGACCAAAGTAATATTTATACTTCTAAATATTTTTTTTTTGCATGCCAAATGAGCACTTCATGTGCCCATATATTCATATAAAATGACAATAGTTGAAGTTGAGAGACTACAGACTATTGTAGACATACAGGTTAAGTTTTATTATTTAACTCTAAAATCACTTGTGATGTAGATGTAGAATGTTGTTGGTACGAGTATACCAAGTAATAATAATAATAATAACTATAATATACCAAGTCAACTATTGTATATACTGAGTGATTCTTATGGCTTGACATTAGTGTAGTTGTAGTGAATGTTGTACGTGTTGTTGTTGATGAATTCTTGCTTAAACACACACAACACAGGTAAATACAAATACCAACTCGTGTACATGAGATACTTTTATGTACATGTTCGTACTTATGCAGATATGTACATGCAAGTAATATTTTATATTAAGGAAAAAAATATATGTAGTATGTTAAACACAACAAATGCAAAATAAACAATAATAATACAATAAAAAAAAAATATATAAAACAATTTTAAGAGTAGAGCATGTTCGCATATTATTTCAGAAACGTTTTCAGGCATGAAGGTTCTTTTTGTATAGAATTGTTGAATTGTTTATTTTACCTTTATTTTTCTTAATTTTTTGTTTTTGCAAATATTTATTTTTTCTTAAATTTTTTTATATTTTTAATTTCAAGCCACGGTTGACAAAATCGACAGCGCAACAAGATAACATAAACTTCACATTTAATAATAACTTCCTTTATTATTTCTTATACCTTTCATGTACAATGGAAGTAGATATTATCAATTTGTCATGATGTTTGTAATGCGCTGAAGGAAATAGTGGAGATAATATTATGCATTAATTAATTAAGGGACATCATGAGGAAAAATAATTAAGCTATGTCATGGTCTCTTAAGTTGTGATTTATCGAGATAAAAAATAATTGAAAAATTTCTTATTTTCATAGACTGATAAGTTGTTTCAATTGTAATTCCTTGATACCTGAAATGTTCTATGGGTAAAAATATGTTTGAATTTTTGATGGATTGGTTTAGATTGTGCAAGCCGCTCACCCAGAAGCCTTAAGGCCAATTGTGATTCCTGATAAATTGGAAAAGGGGGATATGTGCGACGTCGCTCAGCAATTCAATTGGTCTGACTGAGCGATGCAACAAATTGAATTGCTGAGCGTCGTCGCTCATCGCTAATCACTCACTTCGTAGCTCTTGCCAAAAGGGGTAATCCACTTCTGTCCAAGGTTGGTCCCAGAGATCACCCTGTTTTTTTAATTATTAAATTTCTAAAATTTTCAGATATTTTTTTACGACTAAGAATTTTCACTAATCGGTTTACCAAGTGCCATATTGATGCAAGATCACTAAAAAGCAAAAGGATGAGGATTAAGAAAATTTATTCAAAATGCAAAATAAACAACTCACATGCAACTTTTTTGAAATGTGTAATTTGTTTGAGTTTTGCATCTCATTATATGAAATTTATAAATAGGTTTGATCAGCAGTCGAGATGAGTTTCTTGTATGGACAAGAGATTTGGCTAGTGGATTAAAGTGTTGATCATGCTTATCCATATAATTATGTTTACGCTTAGAATATTGGCAGTACTTGCAGGTCTTCATTTCTGACATACCATGGACTGTCTGTGAGTGTTCTATGGATCTTGGTTTGAGCACTGTGTATAATTTCAATGTTCACACGGAACTGATAATGGTAAAATTTTTCAAGTTAAACAAGGTTTTCCTTTATTTATATATGAAGATAAATGTCTTAGGTGTACGAATTAATAGTGTTCAAGGTAATATAGTAAATCAATTGACAACTTATTCATTCTTAAGTAATCTATACTAATAACAAGATGGTAATGTTTGTTTGGATGTTGGAGGTAATCTTCGAAACTACTCAACCGATTTTAAAAAAACCTTTCACCAGTGGAATGGTATGTTGTCACTAAGTGTCATGGGATATATTAATCTATCCAGATAGACCCGGGTCGAGTACGCTAGCACAAAATAAATTGGTTTTCCTTCAATAACCATTGACAGACTTCACCATAACTTATACTAAGAATGTGACCTATCCGAGATAATTGCGTCTACATGCTGGAAAGCCATGAATTTATCGTCTAATGGTCACCTATAGTGGCTTGCAAAAATGAGTAAATGATCTTGACTTTTACATATTATGGTTAGTGGAAGGCAAACGGCTCAATTGAAAATTATAAAATAAATTCCAGGTCATTGAAGAAGGGGAGGCTTCCCAATTCCTGTTATGGAAGATTAACTTTGGGGGAGAATGCAGCATAAATAGAATAATAATTCCAGTCCACATGTTTACAAATTGGCAGAAAGTATGCCTGATAATGTGTACTGATAGAGAAAACAAGGGAATTTGGACCAAAATTTAATTTACTTCATGTTTAACAAAACGAGTATAATTGAGTAAATGCGGGTATCCCTGGTTTTTATTTTATATTATCAGTCCATCTCAGTTTTATGCTACAATGACTTTAGGAATATTTTAACTAAGATCTAAAGAATACCTGGTATTTATTTCATAATTTTCTATTCAACCAAAGTGTCTAAAGATCACGATCATTTATTCATTTTTCAAATTAACCAAGGTTTTCCTTTATTTATATTGAAGAAAAAGTCTTAGGTGTACGAAACAATAGTGATCAATGTAATATAGTAAATCAATAGACAACTTATTCATTTCTTAAGTAATCTATACTAATATAACAAAAAGGTAATGTTTGTTTGGATGTTGGAGGTAATCTTCGAAACTACTCAACCGATTTTAAAAAACCTTTCAACAGAAGAATGGTATGTTGTCACTAAGTGTCATGGGTTATATTTATCTAGATAGACCCGGGTCGAGTACGCTAGCACAAAATAAATTGGTTTACCTTCAATAAGCATTGACAGACTTCACCATAACTTATACTAAGAATGTTACCTATCCGAGATAATTGCGTCTACATGCTGGAAGAATTATAGTCTAATGATCACCTATAGTGGTTTGCAAAAATGATTAAATGATCTTGACTTTTACACATTACGGTTAGTGGAAGGCAAACGGCTCAATTGAAAATTATAAAATAAATTTCAGATCATTGAAGAAGGGGAGGCTTCCAGATTCCAGTTGTGGAAGATAAACTTTGGGGGAGAATGCAGCATAAATAGAATAATAATCCCAGTCCACATGTTTACAAATTGGTAGAAAATATGCCTGATAATGTGTAATGATATAAAAAACAAGGGATTTTGGACCAAAATTTAATTTACTTCACGTTTAACAAAACAAGCATAATTGAGTAAATGCGGGTATCCCTGGTTTTTATTTTACATTATCAGTCCATCTCAATTTTATGCTACAATGACTTTAGGAATCTTTTAACTATGATCTAAAGAATACCTGGTATTTATTTCATAATTTTCTATTGAGCCGTTTGCCTCCCACAACCCAAAGTGTCTAAAGGTCACGATCATTTACCCCTTTTTGCAAGCCACTGTATATTGGATAAAATCTGCAAGCAATGGTTAAAAAAAAAACAAAAAGTGCATAAACATTCTATTGCTAAAGTTATAGACTATCAAACATTTCGGGTTATCCATTTTTTGTATAGGAAAAATTCTTTTTTTTGTAATCTTTTTATGTAGATTTACACTTTTGCCACCTGGGACTCATGTGCAGCTTTGGAGGTAAAGCTATTGACTCCGATGACAGTTTCGATGGAACTCTGCATTGCCATAATATTGCTAATTGCTACGATTTGATTTGTCGTAACAATATCAATTGAATTACACACTTAAGTTTAAATGATTCGATTATTTCTGAATCTCTCTATTTTATATGGAAATCATTTTATTTTGTAACATCTTCTTAATACTTATGTATTTATCTATTTTGCCTGGAAGTTATTGTCGTTGAAAGCTTCTTCTTTTTCTTTAATTTCATATCATGGTTTTTGTTTCATAACTTTTTTTTGTTTTGTTTTAGTGATCAAATAAATTGTTTAATAACGAAATATAAAATATAAAAATATTAAGTAATATGTGCTTGCTAATTTTTGATGTTGAAAAGAATTATTAAAACACAAAAAAAAGAACCAAAAATACAAGTATAATTAATAATAAACAAAAAAATAACTAACAAATAACAAAATCATTCAAGTCAGCAACTCAGAGACTTTTAAGTAATAATAATCGTGTGCACCCCATAATTAACCCTGAAAGCGTTTATATACAATGATTTTTCTTGTTTTCTTTAATTCTTTTTTTGAAGTCAAGTCAAGTTATGCATTCTAATGTCTAATGATAATGAGATTTTTTTTCCAAATATTTTTAGTAAATATAAATAAATATTGTATATTTTTTAACGAAACACATACACAGAAGATTAACAATATTATATGATACAATAAGAAGTTATGTTTAATGATGCCTGGTAATCAAAATAAGATAAGAAATCAAATGTGAATACTCATTCATCATCATCATCATCATGCAGCATTTAACTAAATTAAGTAATAAAAATAATTCTGAGAATCGAAATCGGAATGTTTTAAATAAAAAAGAAAAAAAAAATTGTTTAAAACTGTTTAAGGGAAAATAAGTTATTTTAAAATATGTGAATAATTAATGGAGATATGAGTGACTATATTAGCTAAGTTTTAATAACACACTACCTAAACTAACTGACAAGTTATTGTTGTTGTAATATCTACTAATTATTTAGCAATTTGCTTGCACGCGTGCGCTTGACAACTTTAAGTAACAAAAGTAAATATAATTTTATTTATTACAAATTTACAATACTAATTATTTATATATATAAAAACAAAAACTAGAAAATTCATTCACCATTGGTTTGAATAAAAATTTAATACCCTTTTTTAACAACAGACTCACACACACACAATGCAGATATTATCACAAATTTAATGTGATTTACAATATTTACGATAAATCGTAAAAAAAATTTACAGCCTTTTTGTAGTCATCAGTCACATAAGCTACTCAATTACCTAAATTTTTAATGGAGTTCCAAAATTTGAAAAAGAAAAAGATAAGTCATTTTTTTCATAAGAACCAGCCATCTTATAGGTGTGTGATCATCTTTAAATTGTTGGCTAATTTAGAGGCGGTGAAGTTTCGTTAAACTTTTCTTCATTTTATTGAGAGGAGTAAATTTGCGTAATGAATGATGAGGCTCTTTGCTTATTTTTCTTGCCTTTTCGTCATAAAGATGTTAAAATTTGTTTGGTAAATACTAGTGGAGGTGTAATTTTAATATTTTGTAAAAACATAACGTATAAGTATTAACGCACTTTGAACCTTTAGGAATGTGCGAGAAATAATGCAACTGAACTTAAACCCATAAAAATCAATTATCTATTGATATTACTAATGGAAAAGATCTAATAAAAAATTCAATAATTTCAAATCTGAAGACAATCGATTTATTGTATTCTAGCGAACGCGGCGTGCTTTACTATGCTATATTGCTTAATTTTCTGATATATTTGACAAAGGCGACTTGATTGATTATATGCAAAATTTTATCCACCAATTTCTTAATTTGAATGAAATAAAATTCATCCCGAGCGCCAAATACAGCTTCTCGTGTTTCAGTAATTTGATTTTGAATCAAATGAGTGGCTTTTAATTGATGCTTGAACAAAAGAAACCAACTGACAAAGTCTACGATTTTATTATATGTATAGATAGATGGCAGAATAAATATTTGATTGATAGTTTCGATTCTTGTACCCTATATCTCAAGCTCATATAGTGTTCTTAGTTTAAGACCTTCAAAATATGATAATTCTTTGTTATAAATAAATTTTGGTTTAGATTTATCTTCTTTTTGACTTTCTCCTATACCTATACAATACCTTCATTTGACACTACATTTGACATAGGAGGTCCATTGAGTCCAATTTAGACATTTACAAAGTTCAGTGCCTGATTAAAGTTAACAGTGCAATTATTAAAGACTGAATGGCGTGCAGCTCCTTCCAGATTAATGAATGTAGCCGCTAATGGTATGAACTACTCATAGGGCGGTGCACCGCTAATATATAGACCACCAGCGTCATCATCATCATTGCGACCATTCTTTATCAAATTGATTAAATGGAACTCCCCATCATAGCTTAAAGTAAAAGTTCTGTAAACAATCATTGATTTTTTAAATCTGCATCTCAAGCAGAGTACACCCAGTCTTAAAAACAATACAGTTGTTTATACAAAAATTATGATTAACGTGATAATTTAAAGAATTCTAATTTAAAATTTAATATAAAAAATGTTACTCAAGTCAGTGTCATCCGATTCCTCATTCCGAAGCCAAACAATTCTGAGGCATGATCCGCCATATATGTTTGCAACAATATGATAATCTTCCATGTGTCAACTAAATTATTTGTTCCTGTAACAACTGGTATCTCAAAACTCAGAATAAGCAACAGCTCCTCAAAGAAGAAATACCTAGCATGCAATATTGCACAACCATGCATATATTTCTGTGAAGAGGAAATTATGGCAGGAAAGAGTGCTTGCATATTGTGTGTACCTTTTACCAAGAACAATTGATTTCGCAGTTCATTTTGGTCGGGTATTTTTATGCATTTATATTTTTATATCGTTAATTGGCTTCTATTCAATATTTGTATGCAACATGCAACAAATTATAATGGAAATTGAAGGGGAATCCAATATTTCACACTCCTTTTTAATACAATACAATAACATCTATTTCTCTCTGATAATGATATACTATTAAGTATTATTATCTCCAATTTTGCCATGATCTTAACTTTGTCAAACTTTGCAAACTCAGAAATTTCCTAGAATTTAACATTTTTAAAAAAAGTGTAATCAAAATATTTACTTATTCTATTTTGTATCGTTCAAAAATGCAATACATTTACTACATTTCTTCAATAGAATGCATTGCAAATGTCTGGCATATTCTTCTGAAGCAACCCCATTCAGTTTGAAGACTAAGTTTGAGTTTAAGTCAGCACTTCTTAGTTTTGTACTATTTTTACTTGTCAGTTTTCCATACACAAAAGGGGTGCCAACGTGAGCCTATTACTTAGCCTTCGCTATCCCAAGAACCATAAAATTTAGTTAAAAATTAAAAGAAACGTGTTTTTTCCTCAAGAAAGTTTAACTAACAAAATATACCTACTTCAAATTAAATTAGTCAATATATTCTTAAGTATAACAACAATAATAATAATTGTTCAACTCGGTACAGAACCCTTCTTGTCTTTTTCAATAAAATTCACCAAGAAATTAAACAATTATTGCGTATTACATAGTTTCTTGTAAAATTTTACAAAAGTCCGTCTATTTAGAACTCTATAATGCTGGCTATAACTTCTGTACACATGATATATTGCTTCAATTAATGAGAAAATACACCTTTATGAGTAGTTTTATTTAGTTTAATTGCCTTAAACTACAAAAAGTAAAAAAAGTTCAATAACCAGAAAATAGATTATTTCAATATGCGTATCAAGTCATAAAAATAGTATACCACACACATGAGTTCTCCATAGACTTTGGATGAGTTCAATGCCTAGTTTTTGAAGATCTCTAAACAAACAATTTGAATTTAAAAAAATCTTTGAAAGCCCAATGATTTTCATGTGTCAACTTATTTGTTCCTGTTTGCAAAATATACAATAACAACTATCATTATCACAATATTAAAATAGCAACTGTGTTAAGGGTAAGTTTAGTCTGGTCTACTACTCACATAAATATACAGAAAATATAAAGTAATCTAAATATTTACTTACTTATTTTTATATCGTTTATTCATTTCTTTATTATTATTATTATTATGTTATAACCAATCAAACAAAAGCAACCAAACTGTTCTATTTACTTACATATATCATTTTGTTTTTGGTTTTGTATATTCTTTTGTTTATAATTAAATATTCGCTGACGTCTTTAGTAAGTTGACTGACGCAAAGTTTATTTGATGAATGATTGAACTTATTTTTAATTAAACACTTCATAAAAAAATTCAACAGAAAAACAATTGAAAAACAATTGAAAAAAAAGAAACGTAAAAACCCTTTTAACAATAAATGGGGGAAAATTCAAAATATGTTGGTTTTTGTTGATTAAATGAAAACACGTTCTTACTATTATACTTTAGAATTAATAATAATTATAACCCGATTCATCTATGAATAATATATAGAGCAAAAGCATGTAAACACATGAGGGACTTAGAGGAGATTTGTAACACCTACAGAACGCCTTTATCTTGCATACTAAGGAAAAAATAATAATAAATACAAAATTTTTAATAGTTTTTTTTATTACAAAAATTAAAATGTTTTTCGTCGTACTTAGATCATAGAGTTCAAAGAACACACCTTACAATAAATAAAAAAAACACCTATAGAACCTAACAAGGTGCTTGACTAACTTAAATGACTGACTGACTGTCTGTCTGTCTGTGTGTCTGACTTGGGTAACTTTTGTTTTGTCTTTGAACTACTTTATTTATCTTTATTACCATTTTTTTATTGTCAAATAAGACTAAACTATTGGCAAAAAAAAAAGAAACCAATTAGAAAACATCGAGCAAAAGAACACAGATGTCGCGTCACGTCCGTCATTCATTTTGTTTAATTAAAACAACAAACAGCAACTGAAAAACCAAAAACAACAGACAGAAAATGTTCTCACGCTTTCGAATTCATTTCGAAAACACACAACACAACACAACACGACATAACACAACACACAAAATCCTGTTGCCAACCAACTTAAGATACCTTTGAACTTTAAAATTAAACAAACATTAGGCTCAGCTTAGCTTAGACCACAAACAGATACTTTACTTTGTAGTAGTCGTAAACACTTGCAGTTTGTTACATTGTGTATTGTACTATATTGTACATTGTATGCTGGAATCATAGAAACCACAGCAGTCGTCTGTTATTACAGTGAGAGATTGAAGTCCAATAGGCAAAAAACCAAAACAAACCAAATAAACAACTATCCATCTAACTAACCAACCAACCATAGTTCATTCAATGCATTTTGAGACCCATGATGACTGACTTACATTGCTAAATGGAACCTAAGAATTAAGAAAAAACCAACTGTAAAATAAACACTTGCTCAACTTGGTCTCTCCAATCCAAGTTATCCAAAGTACTAATGGACTTTTAACATATACAAAAACTCGTACACAAACACATGGAGATACTTGTGGTGCATTAAGTGAGTGAGTGCTTAAAATTCAACTGGAAGATCTCACTTGATATAGTAAGTAGTATAAACTGGTTTTTCTAACAATCATAGCGGATATTTGCAAATAGACAACAAACAGACTGAAAGACAGACAGTCGAGTGAGTGAGTAAGTGAATGAATGGACAGAAAAACAATATTGTTGGTGCTGTTACTGTTAAAATGAACAAAGATCTAAGTCAACTGCATTTTCCATACAACATTTTTTTTTTTATTTGCAAGTAGTTGACCTCAGTTGTTCTTGTTTTCTGTTTTTGTTTCTTTATTTCTATGACTATTTTTACTATTTGGTTTTGTGAGAAAAAGAACTAAATGAGAATTGAAATTGAAATTGAAATTTTGTTGCAATCTTGGAATTTTGCAACTGCAGTTAATACAATTCTAGAACATCAATAATCTAACAAATATTGTATAAGAAAACTAAACTTATATAATGAAATAAACGGTGGATGTGGATAATGACTCATTCAAATCAGATGACAAACTTAATTAAGACGGACGGGAAATGAAGTTAGTGAAGTGAATATACGAGTACCATATTTTGATGAAGCGTTTCAAATTTATTAATTAATAATTTTCAATGTTTTCTTTCTTTTTTTTCTATGTGTGTGATGTGTTACGAATCAATTGGGAAAAAATTGAGAAAACAAATAATATTGACAAATGACTCATTCAATCTCCAGACAACGGACTATCGTAACTTAATATCGTAAATCTTAAATTTTCTTAACTTACGACTAACAGAAGAATTACGCCCCTGCTTTAGTAGCTTAACTAGGCGGACGGATTCCGTTTGGAATATTACTTTATTAGATTTGATTGTCGCCATGAAGCATGAGCAAACAAATAAACAACTTTAGTCATAAATCTTTAAAAACACCACTTCACATCAACAACTAATACAACAGCAACAGCAACAAGAACAACAACAATTAAATAGTTTTCAACTTGTTTAACAATTTATTTATAAATAACCAATAATCAAATAAGTATGTCTATCTGACTGTCTCTCTGACTGTCTATTTGTCTGTCTATCTTACCAAATGGTCATACTACCACCATACTACATACCTTTGTCGCTATAAATACTTAAATAAGTAAAGTGAATGCAAATCAAAATAAAGTTAACAAAAAAAATATAAAAAAAATATTAAAAATTAAAAACATAAAATAATTTATAGACAATTCGATTTCAATTGAGATTAAATACACTTCATACAGTACCATATTTATGGGTAAAATGAAGTAAAGAATTAAAAATAAGTAATTGTATCATATGTGTTAGGGTGGAGTGAAAAAATTATTATTGTGTATTATTATTATATTATGTATATGGTAGCTAAAGAATGAAGTTATCCATTTTTTTAATTTTCAACAATTCTATTTGGATGGTGCAATCAAATGTATTTAATAGGAAAATGATACGATAACTTTTCTTATTTACTTATATATAGGTACTAGGGATCTAACGATACAACATATATACAAATAGCTTATTAAAGCCACTTTTATTCAGTCTCAGTCTATTACAGCCTTTCTACAGTGAGTAAAAAGTTCTGAGTTCCGGTTTTGCGTCCACAGTGAACTCTAGTGTATTCTGAACAGCTGTTTTTTTATTTTGGTTATACACATACGTGCAACTTTGGACGCACGTTGGCAAAATTAAAACTGAAAATTTGTGAAAAATACATGATTAAGGATATTTTGCAGAATATGCACATAGTTCTTGCAGCTTTTGGATCATCAGTATCTTACACAACTCTTTTTTCGAAACTGTGTTCGAACATTATTTGTTTTTTAGGGAGCAGACCATTGTCGGTCTTTGGCGTGTCGTTGTGCAACTCTTTTTCATGATATCGCTTTAAGTGTGTCCACAAGTTTGATGTCGTGTAGCCTGTGTGCCATCATCCTGTTTTATTTCAAAATTTTTCCAGATGGAACTTGTTCACTTTAAAGGCTTTGCCATTCTAACAATTGTTTGCGCCGACTTATTTGTGTTGTCACGCCAGCGGCTTTTTTTAACTTTGTGGTTTCCCGCGCTTATTCACTGTTTCCAGGCTTGCCAACTTGGATGAAAAGGTCAGATTCAGAAGAAAAAATATAAACTACGACTAAATGGCCTTTTAGACGATCAGTTTAGTCTCAGTCCATTATCGACTCGAAATACGCACCGATAACTGAATCGATGACAGAAAATTGGACTGATGGCCAAGCTTATTTGTCAGTCCATTTCGATTTTTAAAGCGATAGCATGGACTGAGACTGAACTGACCTTATGTTGGCAAGCCTGACTGTTTCATATCGGCCAATAGACTATCAGGATCGGAATCGTTACATCCCTAGTAGGGATGACATGAGCATGAACGCGTTAAAAACGGCTTATGTGAATGATTCACTGTAAAATGTGTTTGAGTTTTCACTCATTTATTTGTAGTGGATGTGAATGTGTGTTGTGTTTCATTTCTGAAAAATGAATGTCATACAAATTCATATGATCTTATCTACATTGACTGTGAATGAGAGTGAATGATGGTATGAGAGAATGTGACACATTGAATTTTTTGTGCATTTTACAACTGTATTTTGAATGTGATGACGTCGCTCACGTCACCCACCCTCATTCAAGAAACGCTAAACGAAATGAAATCACAACGAAAAAAGATAAAGAGAACCGTCAGCAAAGCCGACCGCACAGTCGCTCAGATTCCACACATTGTCTCGCTTCCCTTATCCACAGCTCACACGAAAGAAGACAAGAAAAAAGTCGTCGTACCTACTAGGTACATACATTCTACAACCCTTGCAATATTATCATCTGATCAAGAAGGCTGCGATAACCTGTCTAATACATAATAGAGGAAAAAGGATTATTCATACATCTACTTCAAGAACTAAGGGAATAATCAACATACTGCACATTTAAATAGATGTCACATAGGACAGAAACGACAACAAAACCAGACTCCAGTACATTTGCACCTGAAACAGACCAGAAATAGCGCCGCAAAGGAAGAAGAGTTGCATTAAACATCTCAGTGTATTTGCATCAGAACCAAAAACAACTATTTTTCACTTCTTTACTATATAATCCTACCATTAGATATCGAATATTTATTATCGATATATTATATTCGATATATCGTGTTGCAAACGTACTGAAAAGTGTTGAAATTTTAAAGATCCTAGATGCAAAGACAAAATTAAAACAGAACCCCAAAATCGTGGCATTGTAACTATCGACTACTTTACAGGTTTTGGTGATCAAGAATCTGGCATTGTTGCGTGTTGTGGAGCTTGTGCGTCGTATGGAGTTTGGCCTTTACTATTTCAATACAAATCTTATAATAGGGCCCAATCATGCTTAAAACAATCAAGAACGATATGGCTTGAGACAAATATATCCAAATGAATTTGACTTAGCTCCATGACCGCTTCAATCACGCAATCACTGCCACACACGCTCCATCACGCTTGAAACAAGCCAAATTTATTGTTAGCGCTCTTGATTGATTCAAGCACGATTGACAATGGATGGGCCTTATAAGTCTACCAAATACATACGATGTATCGAAAATATCGATATTTGTTTTCGATGTATTGGAATAAATATCGATACAAAGTTTTAAATTAACATCCCTACTTTGAAGTCTTCGTTAAAACAAATTGTGGCAGCAATATATATTTTTAATTTATTTTTAGCTTCTATCTGAAATTCATTTTTATTTTTCACTATGATAAGCAGTTCAGAAACAGAAAAAGAACAATCACAGAACATTGTGTACTGGATTCTGGTTCTGTTGCCGTTTCTGTCCTATGTGACACCGCGCCATAAGTAAGTATAATAGACGGATTACCCTTGCGATTCCGATAAATGCAATTTTTATAGGACTTTCAATGTTCCTATAGAATAAACTTAATACATTTTGGTACAAGAAATGAATAAGCATTTATGTATTCTCAATTTTTACAAGAAAAACTCATTTTAAGTCGATGCCCTAGAGGTGTAGATGTTTCTTTAATTGCTGTATTCCTTCGAAATATAGTTAAACTCTAGAGAAGTCTTTACTAAAAGGGAGTTCAGCTCATCTATAACGAAGTCATTGGGACCTTTCCTTCACTTCACTATAAAAAAAGTCTTTGCTATGATGGAGTGGTAGTAATAACAATTATTAAGATTTCTTTTAGAAATACATATATTCTTCCTTCCATCTTTTTATAGATTTTTGAAAAGGTAACAGTTGTATAAACTCATCATGAATTTTATAGGTTTAAGCTAAGTTTATGTTTTTGTAATAAATCAATCAAAAATCATCACAGTGCAGTTAAGTTGAATTCTTTTTGGCCTTGAACGAATCTCATAAGGATTCACCAAGCAAAACATTCCTTCTACAAGAATCCATCAACTTTTAGGACTTGAACGAATCATACATTATAAGACAGCGTATTCGATTTTAGTCATTAGGCAGGACATTGTGTCCACAAGAATCCATCACAACAGATATTTCTCTAATTTTTAAATAGGATATAGTCGCAGAGGGAATGGGCAAAACAATGCATACATATATGTACACATTTATTGATCTTGACCAAAGGTTATAGACACGTTTTAAACAAATTGCATTGCCTTGAAGGAAAAGCATGTTTTATTTTTATTTATTTACAGTAAAATCTCTAGTCGCGAACATCTTCTCCAGCGGACATCTCTCTTGACCGCACTAATTTCCTAAGCCAAGATATGTTTTTAAAACAAAATACATTTCGGTGGCGGGACAATTTCATTGAAAACGCAGATGTCCGCCCACAGGAGAATTTATTGTTATAACATAGAAGTGACTCTTTACAGCCTTGAATTGAAACAGAAAACCTTTGGATTACTGAATTTTTGGATTTGTGAGTAGTTGGATTATAGAAAAACTACAATATTTAATTGCAATGCTTGATGATCATTTCTATAAATTTCAGAATTCTCAACTAACAAAATTTACAATTTGTATAATTATGAGATATGAGGGAACGAAAAAAGAAGTGAGAAATTCATTTGCTTCAATATATTTACGTTATTTTTCATAGACAACGAATAGATAAAGGTTAAAGATTTCCCTCCTATTTTAATATTGATCATATTCATAAACAAGTACATAGAATGTATAATTTGTATGATGTGTATAATGTGTTAATGTGTAACAAATGACATGGCTGAGTGATAATACCATTCACTGTAAGTAAGTATAAAATAAGATAAACAATTTAATAAAAATTGAAATGAAATACAAAAAAAAAAAAAAAAAATCTAATAAGAAATCGAAATTGAATAAGAAAACAAATTAAAATTGTATGCAAAAAAAAAAAAAAACTAATAATAATCCACACAAATGAATGTCGACTTTTAATGAATAAATATTTGTTGTTATTATTGGTGTTGAGTTGTTGTTGTTGTTGTTAATGCATGCATGAGGTTCAATTGAAAAAGTTGTTTGCCAGCTTCTACTATATGATATTATGGCCAAACTAAAGCGGATTTTAAGTAAGCTGACTGACTATTAGTTAATGTGGCCATAACAGTGGCAATTGGACACCAACTGTAATTGTACATATTATTGTAAGTAAGTAAGTAAGTATAGTATGTGTATATGTGTATATGTGGTGTTAAATCAAGCGATTCAACGACTATCATGACTGACAACTTGACTGATGGTGGGTATTATACCTACTATTTAGTTACTTACACATATGATGGCTATGGTATGAGGGTAACAACAATAACCAGTATTATGTATAAGACCCATACATCAATGGATTACTTACTACTCTGCAGTGGTAACAATTAAACAAATAATTAAATTTAACAGTTGTTTGAATGCTCAATTTAAACTTTGTTACCGATTTTTTATTTATTGTGTTTTATTTAACAAATTAAACTAATTGAAATTTTCCTCGGACAAAGAAGAAACATTGTTAATGAATCATCAAAGTTATCAGGTTCATTTGTCTGTATGGCTGGCTACCTGTCATACTCTTCTCTCTAATCTCACTGATTGGAAATTACAAATCCCATATTGTGTTATGCAAACAAACCATGAAATGCAATCAAACCTCATTAAGAATAATGAATATTACTTAGTTTCAGGAAATATCACTTAATTACCATGTCGCTTTATGAGACATAAAAATATCAATGATGATCAATGATGGTGATCATGATGATGATGATGAAATAAAGTTTTCTTTCGAGAATTTTTGCAAAGTATCTCATACGTGTTAAATTACCTTTTTCGTTTTTTTGTATAACTTTAGATTTATATTCTTTAAGAATTTTAATACTTAAAGACTAATAAAAGCAACAACACAAGAGAGCCGCTTAAAATTGACATGCCACCGCCCACGGATCAAATATTTTGCTTAAGTTAAATGACAGTTGGCGGCGCCTTAAAAAGGCCCGAGTAAATCCACTAGGAACGAGGCGTTGTCACCTTTACTCATTTCAAATGACACGAAAACAAATTCCAATTCCGTGATTTAATTTATGTAATTTTTGCCTTTAAATTAATAGAGAAGCAAACTCATAAAACAATAAAAAGATCAAATAGATCGAGTTGATATTTGTACCAAAAGTATATTGTAGCAAAAATTCAAAAATTTATTATAATTTGGGGATCGATTTGACTAGACTGTTTGATTGATTGGTTGATTAATTAATAAAAAATGAATGACATATGATATGAATTCATAAGTTTGGGATAATAAGGTCATTCAAATGAAATCATTAAGACTTAAAAACTCTGTTTAATTGGCCGTAGTTGTGTATGAGTCTTGAAAACTAAATAAAACTTTTTAAGTCCTCACTGAAGTCCGTTTGGACATGGAACTCAAACTATAATTGTACTTCTAATATAAATATACTGGTGCACAGTAATGTCAATATATCTCTTTCAGGAATAGCCGAACAGTATATGCCCAAATCATTGCATCTGCGTGGGACATTACGTCTAATGACTGGATGCCCATGGTATGTCAGACACTCAACCTAGCATAGAGATATAAACTTGCCGGTAGCCTTTCACAAAAGCCGATATAGGGATCGTTTGTTGGCTTACAACAACCATTTGGTCAGAACACTGATCAATGCAACCCCAATCCAGAGGCTCAAAAGGCTAGATTTTGGGTCTTTGCTGCAAAGGAGCAGACAACGCCTTAGTAGCACCAGGTGACTTCCCGGCCTCCCTAGGCCATTGACACTTTAATTTATTATAAATACTGTTTTTCATAATATATGGTACATGTAAAAACATGAAGATATTTTATGCAGAAGCAAAGAGCAAAATGAGCCCTGTTTTTATAAATAAATTATAAATTAAAAAAAAAAAACAATATGAGCAGAGACATATTATACATCTGGTATAAGCAGAGGCTTCCAAAATGGACGCTGAAGGCTTTCAGAGGGGCTCTAAGAGACTCAGGGAAAAGTAGTGGACATTAACACCATCTGGAGGGTTAACGGCAGACAAATTCTATCTAAAAGCAGAAAGAAGGTTATCTTTAGCTATGCCAAATTGTAATACTCTTCACGCTCCTGTGAATGAGCATACAGAATTACCTATTATATTACTGATTCGACTTATGTGTAGGGTAGAGTCAGTTTTCATACTGCATTTCAATACACCAATAGTCATGTGAAGATGGTGCTAAATATGTGGCAGCACGTCATATGCCCAACTTCTCTTTGACCATGACACATACATGATACTGCATTTCAACATTGAGACCGGGAGCTATACAATCCAGTAATCCTAGGATCTTGAAATTTACATGGTGAATGACTAGACATTCATTTTAATTTAGGTTTGTATGGGAGGTACAAACCTACCACTGGTCCGATTCGGCTGATTATGTACAGCGTCTGTTAAAAAGAAAACTTCTTGTAAAAGCTCTCTAGCTCAAAAACTGAGGGACTAGTTTGCATTCATACAGACGGACAGACGGATATGGGTCAAACAATTCAATCAACTGCGTGAAGGGTATAAAAAGAGATAAGGTAAGTTGTTTTAAATTTTAGGGGCACTCAATTTTTACACAGTCTTCTTTTATACTCCACACGCTTAAAAGTGGCCATCCTATTGATCTATCAGACCGTTAGTAAAGAATTCCTTCCCATTACATACTCAAACATTAAGTCACATATATTTATGTAAATTCAAGCTGATTTACTATATAAAAATCAATGTTTGTTTGTTTGTATCTTATGCGTTGTCATACCATTCAACTGATTGCAATGAAATATTGTGAATATGTATGGTTGGTTCCGGCCTGAAACATACGATAGTTTTGAACCCTATATGTGGCGCTGTTGTCACGAAGTTTGGAGGATCAAATTTTGCATATAAAACTTTAATTGTGGACAACAAATTCCGCATTAGTGAAAGGAAAAGAGACCTATCACACAGTTTTTCTTTGTTCTGAAAGTCTTGGAGTCGTCATCATGATCTTTTTGAAGCCCTTACACCAGCGCCATCGTGGCAGCAACCATGTTCATTTCTGAACTCATATTATAATTCAATCAAATCGTCTTTGTCAATCATCTCTTTTTTTCCTTTCACACAAATTCAAGGAAAGTTTCAGTTGGCCGTGCAACTGATTACAAATGAAAGAATACCTCATTCTAACATATATAATTCTGTCGAAAGAGGATACAATTATATCAGTAAGACTTCCTAATTAGAAATTGTTGAAAAATTAACTGCACTAGAATCTTGAAAAACTCATTAAATCTAAGAAAAAGTTACAAGTTAAGGGAAGTTTTCTAACTATTGTGCAATGTGATAAAACCTTTTCTTTTACTTTCTTTCTATAGTTTTACCAAAAACTTGTTATACTATTGTACAATACAATCTCTAAAAGAAAGGTATTTCTCCAATTAAAGTTTTATAGACTACAAAAAATCAATTCTCATTATATTGAATATTCAAATGATGTAATACTTTCCTATAACATTCATACATAAATTGATCTATTTTGTAGGAACTGCTAAATTCACACAAACCAATTTGTAATGTCTGTACAAAAATATGTTGAACAACAAATCCTAAGGGTAAATACACCCAATTTACTATATTTAAATTTCTTCTCTTGGTGATTTTATTTTACAATACATAATAACTTTTGTAAGTCAAAATCACCGACCAACCCACAAATCTCTATGCAGATACAATTGTACATACATAATACTATATGTAGTATGTATAACTGTTTATGCAACAAATCTGCTAATGCCAGTGTGTAGTCGCCCCAAAGGCGATTATATTAAACTCAAAACTAAACTCTTAAAAGATATTTTCTCTACTTTTCTTTTTTCTTGTTATTTTCTTAATTTGAAATGTTTAAAAACGGAAATTTTCATAATGAAATTTAACTATCAAATCAATCAAATCAATCATCAAACAGTTATTGACCCATTAACGAACCACTAGAGAGCTACTGTGAAAAATTTTTACATTTCATGTTCGTTAAATTATAAAAACTGATGGCGTTTAATGACATTAGGTGAAAATATTTGAGGTGGCATGAACGAAATCGAAGTCCATTCAATAATTATTTAGTTGGTTGCTTGTTTTTATGTAAGTATTAACAGTTCAATACAAAAATGCAATGCTGCGTGCTGATGATGATAATAATGGTAATGATAATGATGATCACGTTAAGTGATGTTGGTAGTGATGACGATAATGAGTTGGCCACCATTTAAACTGTTGCACAAGGCATCACAACAGACAATTTTAATGGAAAAAAATTGATTAAATAAAGAAAGAAAAGGTTTCTGCTGCTGTTTATGATTAAAATGAAAGTGAAACGTTATAATTGCTTGAGTATCAACATGAAATAATTTGAACTAAACTGATCAAGAGGAAAACTTAATCAAAACAAACTCCGGTTTGGCTTTATCTTCTTCTTCATCAACTCCGTTGATGTTGTTGGCTATGGGCATGGGCATATACATATGTAAATATAGTGTGGGCGAAAGAGCTTTATATACATACTTTAAATTTAAACACAAAGAGAGTGAGAGTACTTATTTAAATCGTGAACTTTTTATTAAGCAAACAATTTAAGTATTTGGCATAGGCATGATGATGGGCAGAGTGGGTAAGAGAAGATCTTCATTAAAGTTTACATCAAGAGAGTGCGAGTGTTTTCCTCTTTAACTTCTGGTAAAGCAAGCACTCACTGCATTGCAATGGCCATGAGAATGAATGGGCATTGTGGATGAGAGAAGCTTCATTTAGTTATTATAAGTATGTACATATTGTAAGTACCTGTATTTACAAAGAGAGTGAGAGTGTTTACAATACTTCTTCAACTTTTAAATCAAGCACTTGATGCTTTTGCCAAAGGCTATGAGCGATTTGTCCAGTCAATATAATCCATAGTCTTTGGCAGGGGCATGGACATGGGAATGTACACATTGGGCGTGAGCGAACAGCTTCATCAAGAGTTCAAGAAAGTGAGAGTGATCACTTAACCAACTTCTTCATTTCTTCTTGTCAAACAAGCACTCATCACTGCATTGAAATATCCAAAGGCCGTAGTGGGCTTCATCAGCTTCAAACAAATTTGAATACAGAGAGAATAAGAGTGTTTACTACTTCGACTTCATGTAAAGCAAAGCAAGCACTTCATGCTTTTGATGTAGCATGGTAATGGCAAGCACTCAATGCATTTGTTATGGGTTTGCATGTATGGTATATGATACATGGAAATGGCCAAAGTGAGTGAGAGAGAGACTTCACTAAAATTAAAATCAAAAAAGTGAGTGTATTATATTCCTCAACTTCTTGTAAAACAAAAAATACTCGATGCAGTTGGTCATGGGAATGGGCATAGTGGGTGTGAGAAAACAGCTTCTTCAAGTAAGTGAGAGTGATCACTTAACAAGCTTTTTCATTTCTTATTGACAATCAACCACTCACTGTTTATAATGACCATAGTGGGTGAGAGAAGCTTCAACACAATTTACTTCTTCGACTTCTTGTGAAGCAAAGTAAGCACTTGATGCTTTTGATGTAGCTTGGTAATGGCAAGCACTCACTACATTTGACATGGGTTTGCGGCAAAGTAAGTGAAAGAGAGGCTTCATGAAAATTATAAAAGTGAGAGTATTTTATTCCTCAACTTCTTGTAAAACAAATATGTACATACTCGCTGCTGTTGGTCATGGGAATGGGCATAGTGGGTGGAGAGAGCAGAGCTTTACCAAATATTTGCATCAAGAGAGTAAGAGTTGTTTATTACTTCTTCACTTCACCACTCACTATATTTGGCAATGCAAGTTTTATTGCAAATAGTACATACACAAACTCATTATCATAAAAGAGATGAAAAACAAGAAAAAAGAAGCAAATGGCTGCGCATTTATACAGTTATGCAATTTTGTATGAAGAAGAAAATGACATTTTTAGTTGAAATTTATTTTTAGAAAGAAGTCCCAGTAAATTTAATAAAATTATTTTACATTTTCATTTAAAAATAAGCAAAAAATATAAAAAAAATGTTTCATCATTAAATTGTAATTAACATTGAACTTACATTAACGGCCATTGGCATAAGAACTTTAATACTTATAACTTGAAATGCAACAAAGTTTCAATGCATTGTCATCTCTCGATTTTTATTATTATTAAATTTAATTAAGCTTAATTAGCATATATATTTTATTATGTTATTTTTTATTTAATTTTTCTTTAATTCACTATGCGCATGCGTAAAAGAGACAGCACCATTCGTTAGGCAATGCACCAACATTAAAATCAAAAAAGCAAAAAATATCTTTTCTTTTATTATTTTTTATTTTATATTATTTGAACAAATCAAATGCATTAACATTTTTAATTGATTTGCATTCATTTATTTTCATTTCTTTTTTATTATTTTGTATTTTGACAATTTATTTACGCGATAAAAACGAAATATTCGAAGGAAATTAATTAAAAATGCCGTTAAAAACAACAACAAAACGAAAACACAAAACAAAAAACTTATGTATTTTGCAAAAATTTTGCTTTAATTTGTTTTTGCTTCTCTTTGCACAGAAAATTCATGCACATGAATTTGAATTTCTTGTTGTTGCTTTCTGCACGTTGAAATTCTTGTTGCTGTTATTGTTGTTGGTGTTGTTGTTATTATTGTTTAATTTTTGTTGTACGATTGACCCGCTTTGCAGTGCTTTGCTTTAACAGTGGCGACCAAAAGAAAAACAAGTTAACGACGACAAAACACAAAAAAAAACCAGCAAATAAACAGAAAACCAAACAAAACATGAAAAAATTTTTGGATTTTTTTTTTCTTTTTTGTTATTTATTTTAATTTCATTTACACTTTGCAGCGAAACGCAGAAAAACTCGATCTTGTTATTATTTGTTGTTGCTTTTGTTATTTGCTTTACACTTGTTGCTTATTTGATTTCTGTTTAGATTTGTTAATATATCATAGAAAATATTTGATTTGATTTCTTTCATTTGAAACCATAAAAAAACTGAAACTATAAATTTCCATGCATTCACACAACCAACACAAATGAACAACAATTTTCTTTCGTTTTCTTGATTTTCTATTTCGTTTACGTTTTTGCACGTACTATTCTGTTGTTGTTGTTATTTATTTACAGTTTCTTCTTTTCGTTTTGGTTAAAACCAAAGACGCGCGTTAAATTCGTCCGCGCACTTGTTTTGTAAGCTTTGGCAGTTCGTGTTGGACTTGTTTAAATTTAATTAAGCGCTCCTACCGATCTTGGAACAACTGAAATTAAGCTTTGGCTCTCTCTCTCAAAATATATTCATTCATTCCACATTTTGAATATCGCAACAACAACTCCAGAGAGTTACGCTCTTTGCTCTCGCAGATTGTTGCCAGCTATACATAAATATTGAAAGCTGGCAACTTCTGTTTGATCACCAACATGACCAAAGTGGGGCTTCAAATTTGGTTTGAGTCACTGCTATCACTGTAATGCATGTAAAGCAACCCTGCACCACAACTGAAACTTTGGCTTAAGCAGTGAGCTTTTAATTTTAAAGAAACTAACACAACTGAAGCTTCAATAGAATAGAAAATTTGAGGAAAATGTGCTGCTGCTGATTATTATTTGTATGACAGTCGTTCGTTCATCGTTTGTTTATTTATTCTGATGTGTGTGTGTAGTTTGTGTTCATATCAGCAGCAGCGCAGCAGCATGCATTTACAGAGCGCAAATGGAAAAACTAAAAGGCAAATCTAAATTTAAACAAAAAGAGAAGCAGCATTGAAGTACGCGGAAATACTCACAAAAATTGTATGCTCTTACTTATCTCAAATGTATGTACATATGTTGCGAACTCCATCAGACCCCAATTTTCTTTCGAAATGAGTGAACAAAGACTATGTATGAGATTAGCTATCGAAATAGCTGAGTGCATGTCTTGTTCTCATAGTGAATATAGTTATATGCGACTGATCGGCCATACACATTAGTGTACTGCACACACCCATTGATTTGAAGTTTAGAATACTTTTATGCAGGCATAATACGAGTAGTTTTCTACATGTGAATGGATTCGAAACGGCAATTGAATGGTGCAATTCGTGCAGTTCTTTCTCACAACTTTCATATCAACCCTTCTTCATCGACGCTACATCGCAACTAATATGTTCTTACGGAACTACTGCCTCAGTAGACCACATTATAGATGCTTGTCCAACTTTAAATAAAACTAGGACTATATTTTTTAAAAACATCAAATCATCTGAGATTATAAAAGAATGATAGTTTGCTCTCCATTCGTTATATGCTCGCTCTGCTAGCAATTTTTTGTAATTTTCAATAAAAGCAACCAGCTAATCTAGTCGGACGTTATTGAAAAACATAACTTTCTTATTAAAATGGAACGAGACTTCTTTTCATAGTTTTGTCAATCCATTACAACTTAAAAGATGTAATACTTTTCATAATACTCTTCAGGCTATGAATGGATGTTTCATACAAACAATCGATGTTTTCCATACAAACAATCGAAGTTACTCCAGCTCTAACTCCAGGTGCATTCAACCTTCCTTTCTTAGCATCACTATATTCTCTCTGTTATAGTTTGATTGAACACAGTTTGAGCGGCACTTTATTTTTATTGTACTTTTTATAAGTTTGTCATTTAATTTGGGTTTGTAACCCTAGGATCATGAAATTTACATGGTTGATGGATATATTTCAGAAACCTATATTTTCCAAATTTCAGTTCGATATGTTAAAGAACACAAAACTTTTTCTAATAAGGGAGGTACCCCTCCTGGTAACCATAGGATAATGAAATTTACATGGTTGATGAATATGGACCAGAAACTTATAACTTCCAAATTTCAGTTCGATACGTTACCCCCTTAGTGGTCCGATCCGGCTGATTCCGACAAATATGCAGCGTATAGTAAAAAGAAACCTATGTACTAAATTTCTCTCTAGCTCAAAACTGAGGGACTAGTTTTGATACAGACGGACGGACGGACAGACGGACATGGCTTAATTAACTCGTCTCATCGAGCTTATCACAAATATATATACGTGATGAGGTCTGCGATGTCTTCTTCTGTGTGTTACAAGCTTCATGACAAACTTATAATACTATTCACTCCCGTGAAGAGTATAAAAACATATCTACATCATTAGCTTCTATAACCGAGTCCATTTGATTAATCAGTCTGGCAACTCTTCATCTACTGCGTCTTTTCATTAAAAAAGTGGAGTTTTAAATAAACATACACAAACAAAAACAAAGCTCACATAGAATAGAAAATGAGGAAAATTATTTGTATGTCGGTCGTTCGTTCATCGTTTGTTTATTTATTCGGTTGTGTGTGTGTGTGTAGTTTGTGTTTATATCAACAGCAGCCCAGCAGCATGCATTACAGAGCGCACAAGAAAAAGCTAAAAGGCAAATCTAAATTTAAACCAAAAGAAAAGCACCATAAAATACAAACACTCTGGATAATTCGCTCACGATAATTTTAGGTTTAATGTTCTTCTCTCAAATGTATGTTGCGAACTCCATCGAACCTCAATTTTCACTCGAAATGAGTGAACAAAAAATATGAAGTCTTTGGATATGAACAAAATAATATTTATACTCGTATCATAAAATAAAATAATGGGGAATTTATCATTCAATTTAATCTATTAAAAATATATCTTCTTCTTTGTCAGTTTGTTTGTTTTGTGCAAGTATCAATTAAAAGCCACTCATTCGATCCAAAATCAAATTACCGAAACACAAGAAGTTTTTTTTTAGAGCACAGCATGAACGTTATTTTATAAAAATTGTAGTTGCTGTTGTCGAAAAATTGGTGGATAAAATTTCGCATATAAAGCTTAGAGACATATTTTAAAATCAATCAAGTCGCCTTTGTCAAATATATCAACAAAATTACGTTAATATTAATAATTGATACATTATTCAACCATTCATATTGATATATGTATGTACTATACAGAAAATCTATATATTCTTTCATTTTATAATAAGCGATAAACGTTCAAAAATAAAATTAACAAAAAAAAAAAATAAATAAATTACACATACGTATGTATTTCCATTCTAGGTTTTAAATGTTTTTATTCTTTATTACCATTGACTTTGGTTTAAAATTAATAAATATCTTATTTTGTTAACTAGTATTTGATAAGCTTATTAAAGTATTCTAAATACAATAGATACTTTAAATATTAACGCTTCCGCAATCACCTTACCTGAGTCCCATAGAACACTTGTGAGATTCATTGCAGTGAATAATCTGCCAGCGGACAATTAAATCAAAGACTATGCTGAAAGAAGTGCTGCTCCAGGACATTCACTCAAATCTCCATCATAGAGGCTACCAAACTAGCCAATTCTATGTTAAAACACTCAGCAGAAGCCCATGGCTTGCTACGATCCTGGGACAAAGTAAGGCAACCTTCTTGAAATGTAGCAATATGAGAAACGAGGGAAATATCATTGGATCTTTTATCGCCGCATTATGCGGGTCATAACTTACATTTTGCTCGTTTTTAACAAGGGTAGCGTCAACAAAATTACATATATCGTAGTTCGTGCACTTTATACCTCAACTTTCAAATTAGACTTTCAAAATCTGAACACCTACCTGGAACAAATCGAAACTAGTGGCCTGATCGATCACTGTTCTGTGCTTATCCAAAACATCAATACCTCTCAAGCTACATTTCCCCTTTTTGCTTCCAAAAGGTCAGGCTTGACTTGTAAATTTGCTGAGTCTCTACACCGGCAGCATCGGCACCGCAGAGTCGACGGCTCTCGCACATAATGCAACAACTTATCATAATCACAATACTACATCTGAATAAATTTGTGCTGATTATCATATAATCCTTTTTAGTATTTAATTAGTTTTGAATTTCTTGTCATTATTGATTAAATAAAATCATAGACATCACACTCTCTATATTTTATTTAAGTACGAGCTGAGCCCTCTCAGCTGCTGGTTTTAGACTTATACACTATATTCTCTATTTAAATTTAATTCGTGTATTAATTAAAAATTTCTTGAGCCTTTCAATCCTGTCATAAGGGTTATTAAGTAAGATTCACAGCATGTGTCTTTTTGTTAAATATATATAAATATTTCATCCTTTTTTTTCTATTTTACAGCTAAAAACCGTTATGTCTGAAAAGGAGCCCATCACGGTAAGTAGTAATCGAAAGGTTGCCATACTAAGGACCAGTCAGAGTTCAACGAAATGCTTTTGGTGTTCGTGCCTCGTGACGTTGTAGCGCCAAGTAGTGTACCTATATATGCTAATGCCCCTGAGTCTGGTTAGAGTTTTTGGAAAGCTTAAGGCCCGCGTTACACCGAAGCGAACAAATAAGAATAATGTACTCATGTTTTCACTGAACACAAAATCGTATTTCTTCGCTTCGATGTAACGCGTGCGTAATAAGGGATTATTTAAAATTATAATAACATTTATTGTGGAAGGTTTACCAGAAGAAATTCTACAGAGAATTCTATTTTCATTGTTTTTATTTTAACGCAGACGTTGTACATAGCATATCACAGAAGTACACGCAAAATTTATTTATGGGGGATTTGGTATTAGAACTTATTCAGATGTGTCACAGAAATCGAGAGAAATTGAAATTGAATTGATTTCAAAACCTAAAAATATGCAATTAAAATTTGCTGATACTTTAATTATTGAGTAAATAAATTCTTGTATCCTAAATTATGAAAATTTTAATTGCATATTTTTATGCTTTGGAATCAATTCAATTTCAATTTCTCTCGATTTCTGTGACACATCTGATTAAATAGGTTTTTCGATTCTAAACAGTATACATAATTGAAGTTGGGTTGGTAGGTCATTTTTTCTTAATTGTGCCTTGGAGTTACTACTTTTGCTAAAGGCTTCGAGTATATGAGTTTCATGTTGGCTATTTCATTTTTTACTATTGGTATATTAAGGTCAATATGTAATAAAACAACAATATACCAGGGAGTAGGATTGTAACGGAACTTCACACACATTCCTCACATCCCTCAAGACAGCAGCAACTATTTAGTGGAACCGGTTTTATTTACCAACCATTGCGAAATCAGTTAGAAGACGACAAAGCCCAAAATTGTTGTTTATTAAGAATAATTTGCCTCATCAATTTTGATTACCAAAAGTTACTTATATACTACTTATAAGAATAATTTCTAGTACAAACTTTGTAGTATGTAAGCATAGTATTGGCCTCCGTTACAACCCTACCATGGTATTGCTTCATTGGTTTCATTTGAGTATTCTTTGCTGTATTGTCCGAACCTTAAAATATATAAAAAACTTAATATTCCAGATGAATGCTACTGATGTCGAAACCATTTCCCTTAAAAGTTGTTATCCTTACTCTGATTCGGATTCAGTATCTGTTGTTTCTTCTTCTGATAGTAACATCGCACACTGTAACAATTCAATGGAAGAGGAAGATGATGCACTTGAAGAAGATCGCTTAGTAAGTTAAGGTCCAATGGGTTGTTATTGATATTATATTATATATTTTACTGTATACATCTTTATAGCAGAAGGAATTGCAAAAATTCGAAATGGAATATCAACAAATTACAGTTGAAATTGAGTGAGTTTCATGAACTCAAAATTTATCGTTTTAACATTGTACAATCAACATATTTTTTAATCCATCTATAGGAACCTTAAGGATGAACAATCCAGTAACACGAATTTGGTAAGTCATGAACATAAAATAATAATAATAATAATTTCTCTTTATTATTCTACCAATAGACATTGAATAACTTTGAAATCAAAGATCTACAAAAACAGTTGCTCCGATCTGAACATAAAATTAGAATACTTAAAATGGATCTTGAATACGATAGTAACATCTTTCCGTTACTTGAAAAAATAAAGCGTTTATATGAGGATAACGATAAAAAAATGCAAAAAAATATTGTATCCTTGATTAAAAAAATCACTATGAATGACTCGAATATCGACCAAGTATGTAATGTGCACATTATGGTATTCTTATACTTAAATTGTATATAATTCATTATTTATTCTTAAGTTGAAATCAAAATTAATGTGCATAGAAGAAGAGGCCATTATAGAGGTACACGAATTGGCCAAAAAAGAAGCGGAATTATCAAAAAATACTAATGATACTGAGTTGATGATTAAGGAATGTGCAGATCTTGAAGAGCAACTAAAAATGCTTAAGGAAAAATGTTAGTATATTGCATTTTCTATGGTGACTAAAAAGATAAAGCCTTCTGTCCATATACATAGGTGCTAAAAAGGATCAGAATTAACTGTTAATGATACAGATTCGTTGAAAAAAAATAAAAATTGTAGAGACAAAGAATTTCGAATTTCATACAATTTGTTTTGTTGGTGATTGTAGTATCTATGCTTGTGTAAGTATATTGCATTTTGTATGGTGACTAAAAAGATGAAGCTTTCTTCCGACCATATACGTCTAAATAAAATGGTTAAAAAGGAAAGGAATTTCATAAAAATTTGTTTTGTTGATGTTTCTATCTAAAATTTAATCTTTAAATAAAATTGCAATAGTAAAACAACAACTATAATTTAATTTTATGCAGTTGTGGTTCTTCTATTATTATTATTTTTTTTTTTGAAGAAAGATTATTTTCCACTGATACGGCAACTTGAAGTTGGTAACAATTTTTAAGGTTTAACATAACTCAATTATTCGACGCCAAGCTACTCAAACTATAATTTCCATGGTTGATGATGCGAAAAACTTCGAAAAGGCTGCCACTTCGTGAACGAGAGCTTTGTGTTCACATCGAAGCATTTGTTGCAGCCATCGTGGAATCAAAATGTCAAGGTTCCACTACAAATGACAAAATTCCACTTTTAGAGATCGACCGAAGTTTCGGTTTAGTACAGTTTCTATCTGCCGAATCTTTGATTCCTCATCTAATGCTATTTTTATATTTGCAATAAATCAAATGTATTGGGCAGCCACGTACTTAAAAAAGAAACATTGCATTAACTAAAGCAACATTCCAGTCGTTTGTTGATCCTCAGGGGCACTCTGGTCTTGCTACCAACCAAAAAGATCCTCCGAGCTCCAACACTTCAACAAGAAAAGAATTAAGAAGTATTTTTATTAAAATTTTTTGAATCAAAAATCTATCTAATGTGAAGGATGAATCTGATGCATTTTAACAAATTTGTTGAATTGAGTTAAAAACGGCCTTAAACTTCCGCGGTCAGTAACTTTCCGCCGATTCCGTTTTATTATTATTCTTTTTACTATCAAAAATCGTTAAACAACCTACCATAACTCATTATACAGTTGGGGGATTGGCTTCTGCAGCCAAAATTATTGGTTTGTTGTCAATTCTATGAGTTTTTCTTTGATTTGGAGTGATCCTGCTGTGGTTTTTGTTGGATCCTATACCCAGTATGGTAAGCACTATGCATAAAATCATCGTGATAACAGTAAATAAGCGTGTCATCGTTACCGAATGCTGCTGATAAATTGGGAAAGTTATTAAATTGATATTGCTGATATACCTATTGTACATTAGCAGTTATTGAAATTGTCGCCTTGAAGCTGGAGATTCACATCATGAAACAATATGTACAGGTGTGACAAATATGCAATATCATTCTTTGATGTGATGAGGTTGTCGAGCGATTCGGTATCTTTGTTTTCCAGAAACTCTATCAAAGAGTCAAATAGATTGATTGATTGATCGATTCTGACATCTACCATTTGATAACCAACGCACATCAGTGTGAAGTAGCAAGCGGTTGGAATCCTCATCATTAGAAACGCAAATTTGTCTTAATAATCTGTCATGCAGTGAGCTTTTCCTATTTGTTCGAGTAGTGCGCTGGCATAGTGTACATGTCAAATATTCTATAATACTGAGAACTCTACGGTTTTCGTGTCAGGGCGATTCAAAGACAGGTATTTGCGCGTCTTGATTGACTTATGTACACTAATTTTCTCTGAGCCTTCTAGTGCAACAACCACCATTTCACCGTCTTCGCCTTCTTCAGAGCACGTTGGTCTTCAAAAATCCACTATTTGGCTGTTTCTTTGTTTCTGGAGTATAGTAATGTTTCCGTCTACACTTATGTATCGGCGCAGAAACTCTTTCAATTCAAGGTATTCTGTTGTGTTTGCCGGAATCATGACTCCATTAAGGTTTGTAGGAGGGCAGTTCTTGCGATTCATGGTGAAAGTTACATGAATGGATTTCTCTGTGATCATGGCAATATTTCATCTTTTGAGCCCCGGTTCTAGAAGATTTATCTGGTTCTGCAAAATAGTTGAGACTATCCCGGATCACTGTTAGGAGCCAAAAAGCGGTTTCATCTCTTTTATCTATTGCAATAGGTAGGTCAGTAGTGAAGAGCGTATAGAGGGTGCCAGCACACTACCCTGGTGTACTCCAGCTTGGATGACTTTAATTTCTGCTTCTTTATCATCGTATCTTAAAACAAGTGCTCGTTGACAGCCCTACATTCTTGAGTACATTTTAACAGAATTCACTCAAAACTTTAACATTTGTTTGTGTTTGGTTTGCATAAAACACCATCAAACATCATCGAACATCCAACAATTGAGCAAAATGCGAACACGAAGTTTGACCAAAGCAACGATGAACATCTTGTTCGACTCGAACCTGCTCCTCTGTTCCCCACTTCCCCACCTCTTCCAGAAAATTTGTGAACTTTCAAATTTAATAAAGTCAAAGTACACACGTTACTTTTAAACAAACGAGTTTTCACTCTTCTTCATACTAGTCACAAAGAGAGAGCTCTCTGTCTCACTGTCTCATAGTCTTTGGTTTTGACTGACTATTGGAACAACACACAGCTCACGCACGGCTCGTTTTCGCTTGCAACAAAATTGTATTTTCACGTTCTTAAACATTTTAATCATCAATTAAAATCTCTACAAGTGAATTTAATAGTTCAAAAACAAGTGCTCTTTCATTTGCAGGAGTCAGCCAGCCGTCGTGGAATCATGTTTTTTATAAATTCGTCGTTGTCGGTGTAGTGCATTCATTCTTTCTGTTTTTGTGTTTATGCTGCGCATTCTTTTGTTTTAAATTAGAAATTCTCATGTTTAAATTGTGCAATAATTTTAAATAAATACAATTCCAATAGTTTGTTGGATTAACATAAAATGCATTTCAAAATTAGTTTAAATAAAAAGTGAATATTGTGTGTTTGTGTGTGGTGTCGGAAAAAAGAAAAATATCCTGCTTTTTTCTCGTCTCTCATATAAGAATATAAGGAAAGCAGACACAAATACAACACCCACTTGCTTTATAGAGTCCGAGTCAAGAGAAATAGAAAGAAAGAGTGCGGGGGTGGTGCTGCATTGTTTTTGTGTTCGTGTGTGTGCGTGTGTGTTGAGTGAGTGCAGCCAAAAAATATACTGAATATCAGTAACTGTGAAATTGGAATAATAATAAGAAAAATGTAATTTAAAATATACATAAACTAAAATAGAAAAAAAGAATAGGAAAAAAAAGAACACAAAAGGCTGAAAAAAGAGGAAGCAGAGCTGCAGCAGGAATTTGTCAATCACACAAGAGTGGATGTGAAAGAGAGAGAGCAGTGAGAGCAATTGCCCAAGAGAGCGCATACACAAACAAAGAGAGCGCTCAGGCAGTGTTTACTTTTTAATGGTGAACGCTGCCAAGAAGAAGAAGAAGAAACTGTTAATGCTAAATAAGAATAACAAAGAAGACAAATAAAACTAATTAAATTAAAGTAGAGAAACTAATTTATAAACTAAAGAAGACTGCGAAAATATAAGTATAAAACAAATCATCATTATCACTGTCACATAAGTGAAAAGTCATCATCTCTTCATCATCATTATTATTATTATAAATATAAAAAAAAAACATAAATTGTACACAATGTCGACTGCCGAGCAAAATGAACAGGAACAGCAACAACATACAACACAAAAACTGCCGCAACAACAAACTCAGTCTGTGCAACAAATTGAGCACACAACAACAGCAACAACAACAACACAAATGAAAAACACTGCCCCATCAGAATCAGATGCCTATGATGATACTATAAATATACAAAACCAGAATAGTATCAATGTGGCCAGGAATCTTAATGCAAACGAGGCCATCAACAACAACAATCACAATCATGTTGCTGCAGCTGCCTGCTCCTCTTCATCATCGCCACCGCCACCACAATACTCAGATATACAAATGCCACAAGAGCAACAGCTACAAGATGATACTGCCATGGCAGCTTTGGGTCTAACCCTTATGCAAAACTCGCCGCCACCTCACGGTTATCGACACTCGCGTGCCTATCGGCATTTTAAGAATCCACCACAGCCACATATGTGTATACGTACAACGACAGAGGCAGGCGAAGAGCTCTTTATTAATGTGCTGAGCTGGACGCGTATTGTGATACCACAAGAGCCAAGTGATCCAATACCATTGTATGGTGGAATGAGGGTAAGTAAACACACAATACATACATCTATATCAAATGCCAAATAGATGTGATTGTAATCTGTGTTTATAGGTACCACCTGGTAGTCCACGCAGCCCACCTATAGTATTTGCTGTTATGGCCAATCCTGAAGTGCTTAAAGATTCAGGTCGACATAGCAAAGATGCTGAAGAAAGACGTGCCATGGTTGAGCTAATGTGCGATTTTGTTGAGGCCATGAATCCTGGTGTCAAATTGGTTCGGTAAGTTTGCTGCCCCAAACCTTTGTAATGTTGATTAAAATCAATTCAATTTCCCTTAGCAATGCCATTATACTTAGAGATCGTGATATTTCTGGTGAGCTTAAGGATGTTTGGAATGCTGTACAAGCACAACGTGATCGTGAACGTGAAGAACAAATGTTAGCACAACGTCAACAGCAACACTATCAAAATATTACCACCCAACAAATGTTTCCCAAATCACCAGATGCATCAGCTGCACGTGCCGCAACAAATGCGTCAGCTTCGGAGTCAAATCAATTATTGAATGGCATGGAAAATGAGCTTTTAAATGGCACTACCATATCATTAGAAGTATTCGCACAACAATTGGATAATAAAGTTGCCAGTGAACAATTGGAACAGCAATTGAAAATGCAACAGCAACAGCAATTAAATGCTGTGGTTGTTGGTGGATCACAGAAATTACAAAGTAGTGAGACAAATGATAATAATGATTGTATCGATCAAACCGATGCTGGTGCTATAACTAATCATGGTCATCATCATCAACATCCTAATGTCTTGACCAATGACAATCAAACAATAAATGGAATATCATCATCATCATCTTCAAATCTAACGAATAATACACAAAATGATGCTATAAAAGTGGTTGCGACTGAAAATAAAACTAATAATATCAATATGAACAATACCACCAACACAACCACAAGCAGTTCGACGACCATCACCACCACATCAAATGTAACTAATACTGCCAATGTAGTGCCTCCAGTTACTACAGCAACTGTACCAACACCAGCGCCCATTAATGCACCACCACCGAAAAAGGAGAAACTTGGTGGTTTTCTACCAAATGGTTGCATTTTTCCACGATTTAAAAATAATAAAAACAAAGATAAGGATAATCAAAAAGAGTCAAAGGGCAAAGAGAAAACACTATTGAATGCTTTGAAAAGTAAAAGTAAAGATAAGAAAGTGGCGCCAATTGATACACAACATGCCACAACAGCGAACAATGATAAAACAACTGGCACAACAACAACATCACAAAATATATCAGTGGCAACAACAGCACCAATGACAACGATAGGAGGAGCAATGACAACAATGACACAGCAATCACATGTTCATGATGCAACGCAATATGAAAAGAATTGCATAAATAATCTCGAAAGTGAGGTACAGAAATTGGATCTCAATAAAATCGAAACAGCTGCCAATAATGATATGTTTATAAAATTAAAAGTTGCCTCCAATACAGCAACAGCAGCAGCTGCTAAATAGATTCTTTTCAATCCTTGTTTATCACTGAATCAATTAAGCAATCAATTGATTGATTCTTAGTTTCATGATAATGAAAATGAATGAATGAATGAGTTTTTTATACAAAAAAAAAAAAAAAAATAACAGAAGAAAACAAAAAACAAAAGATTAATTATGAGAAAGAAAGAACTTATTATAACGACGTACTTCATGTTTATACTTAGTTAGTTTATAATAGATTTACACTTTACACACATACATTAGTATACCTAATATACTTGAGTATATTCTCATATGCATATATGTATACTTACATACTACATACATAGTAAATACATATGGTAAAAGAGAAATACTCTTTATGATATATCTCACAGTCAATTTTTTAAGCAAACTGAACAGACTCGACTTATAATCGTAAACAAAAAACAAAAAAACAAAAAAAAAATAACAAGAACAACAAGAAAAAAATTTATATTGTAATAATGTGCCATTTATAGAGCGAACTACAAAACCCAGTAAACAAAAAGAAAATTCCAAATTTTCAAAAAATTTGATAAACAATTTTGCATGTTGAATGAACAAAAAAAAAAACAAAACAAAACAAAAGTCTAATAAAAACTAAATGTATTTATACAAATTACTCATGTAAACATAAGAAAGAAAATAAGAATGTAAACATAATATTTCTACTTCAGCATTTAGAATACAGTTTGCCTTATATACAACAAGAACAAAATGAAGAACATTTAAAAAATCTCAACAAAAAAGTCTAACAAAAAATAATTAATTAGAAAAGAAATAATCAAGAAATAAGAAAAAAAAACTTTGGTTTTACCAAAGCTTACATCATACACTTCACAAAAGATAGTCTTCAAAACACTTGACATATTAATTGACTGATTATTACAATAGGACTAATTGAGTCCGCAATGATAAGCTCGCGAACTTCCATACTCTAATCTAAATTATTGGCTTGGTTATTTGAAAAAGACTTCAGAGGGGGAAAAAGCATAGACAACTGATATCTAGATGAATGGATGGTCTAGAGTGTAGATCATAGGTTCTCAAAATGGGCTATAACGCCCCCATGTGATCGCTGTAGGCTTTCAAGGGGAGCAGTAGAATAGTCAGAGAAAATTAGGGTGCGTTAGGGCAATGATTAAATTTTGAGGGCACTAGAATTTTTTTAAACCCGAAGTAGAGAGTGATCGAATTTAGTTGGAGAACCTATGTTCCATTTGATAAATTGGAATGCCAAGAAACTAATTTCTGTTTTTTATGACATTAAAAACCATAATTGAATCGAATCTTCATATAGTAGTTAAGCGAATTAAAAAATTAAATGTATTATTCGCAACAATTACAAAATCACATAAAATGTCTTCATTATTTCTCACTTAATAAACCCACTATGGTTCGTTAGAAATTCGACCTCCGGACATCAAAATGCCAACGATACTTGAGCAAATCCATTTCTTTAGTAGCCGTTTTAAAAATCGACTGCTTCAACATCTCAACCCCCTAACAAGGGCCCTAATACACAACAGAACTTCGCGACGGTTAAAACGACTGTGCTCTGCACCGTGATATTAAGTCTCTACGACAGGTGTTCACGTTATATAAATTGACTTACATTCACCCCAACAACCTCCTCAAAAATACCTGAGATATCACTTTCTTCTAAGCACACATGACTATTCACAAAACTAATGTTGAAAAACCTTTTGATTGATTGATTTGCCGATAAAAAAATAAATAGAAAAATACATTTCCTGTCGACGCAGTAGTTTGTAGAGTGTCCAAAGCATGGTTCATTGGACTAAAGTTTTAATAGCAAACTGTCGTTCAGCTTTGGGGCATAGATAATCTTATATTTTGCACTTTTTACTTGTGCTGCCATGCATTTTTAGAGCATTAGATCTTATAGGCCAAGGGTGGCAAAATTTAGATTTGATACACCTGTGGTTGTGAAGTGTAACAAAAGAAAATAGTCAAGCAAATATAAAACAGTCTTTATATAACAAGCATTACATACAAACAAACATAGTTACAATATAATACAATACATAAAATTCATAATTGCACCTAATAAAGCCAATTTTCATTGTTCTATAAGACAAAAAACCTTAAAAGCACCAACAACGATCTCTCTCTATACAATATTTCTCTCTCTACACTTTAAACTAAAATGAAAATGAAATTACAAATTAAATAAGCTAATAATATTTTATATGGAACATATAAGCTGTCAAAGGCAGTCATAAAAGCCTATAAAACCTTAAGTTCTTTCTACATTATAATGATCGATACCCCAATCCCTTAACAAGGGCCCTCATACACAACAGAAGTCTACGACTGTTAAAACGACTTCACCCCAACGACCTCCTCAAAAATAACTTATTATGTTTGATTTTTATTAAAAAAAAAACCATTTGCATTACTTCTAAGAACCATAATCTTTCTCACGATTAATCCTGGTAATAATCCATATATGTATACTTGTTGGGTCCTCCAATGTGTTGCAGATATGATGGCATAAGAATATTGGGATCTAATCTTAACTCTTTGTATATGAACTTCTGCTAATAAAAAACCTTAATTCATTTAATTTTTAATTCACACTGTAGAAGAGAGACTTATGCAAATTGTTTAGAAAAATACGATTATATAATTTATACTTACAACATTGGCCTTTCACATGCCCTCCAAAAATACCACAAACAAAACAAAACAAGTGAATGATATAGTGCTTATCAAAATTATACGACACCAAAAAAAATCCTATTAGTCTCGTCAAATTTATGTTGTTTTTCTTACTGCATAAAAAAAATTCCTATTATCAATTCAACTCTTTGGATTGAAGAAGTAGTATTAGTTCTGCTTAGTTGCAATCGTAATTAAACTATACGACACTTTACTTTTCATTTTTGTGTCACGGAATAAATACAATTTAATTTATTAAATAATATGCGATGGAACTCCCTTTGATCTATCCTTCTTCCTCATCAAGTTAACCAAATTCTTTATGATATTTGGTACCAAGGGCGTTGCTAGGTACGGGGAAGAAGGGGCTGCTATTGACATGTATACATGCATGGATCATATTAAAAGAATAATATCTCAAATAAAAGATCATCGCATCAATGCGGACAAGGAAAGCCAAAATATTTTAGACATTTCTACCAGCTGCAATTGGGACTTATGACAAGTCTTCGTTTCGTCAACAACATCGTTCCAAACACCATACTGATTGATCTGCACTCCTTATCCCTGATATGCGCACTGGAGCAGCGTTTTTCTAATGCAAATTTACCTTCTTTCGGTTTGATGTTACTACATCCCAATATATATAATGCTAAACATGTCATTTTTTTCTTTTATGAACATTTCTGTAGTATGCATATTTCTCGGTTTTCTTTAATTGTATTTTTTGGTGTTGTATAATTTTGTTAATCACTATACAAATAATTAAATTCATAAATCCATATTGACATTGACTGAAAATCATTAAACTTTGACATTTGCATGTCGTTTCGCTCGATTATATTGTGTCATATTTATAAAACTCATCATAAAATTGACTAAGAGTCAACAAAATTGATTTCTGTTTTTAATTTTTATATATAATAATGGAGAAAAAATGTAAAAAAATTAGAAAGTTCTAGGACTGCTCTGGTTTTATAGTTAATAAAATACCAAATACTTTTCATTCTCCTATGAAGTAAATATAAGAATTTTTCACTCTAATGTTGATAATTATTTTAATTTTTGCTATAAACTTCTGTTATTTTTTTTGTATTCTATAATATTTCTACATTGACTTGGGATCAGGAAAATTGTTTTAAAAAATGTACAAACAAATATGTTTTCTGCGTTTTTTATCAAAAATTTCCAATCATTGTGAAAGAATGCTGCATTATGTTTTATTGAAAGTATTGTCCATCGCTAGTCACTTCTATTTCCCATCATTCTGACAGCATATGTCGGTAACGCTTCATGTTTTGAGGTTATCCATTAAAAGATACAATTTTTGGTATGTTTATATGCAGTGCTGCTCAGTCAGCGCGACCATAGATCGAAACAAGTGAATATAGAAATATTTAGTGAATATTGCGGTTGGGTAGGACTTTCCAATTGAGATTTTCCAAGAAGGTTTTGACCGACACCTCAACATGTTGACAATCATTATCGTGCAGGAGATTGATTTTGTCGTGTCTGGAGTAATAATGGACGCTTTTTTCTTTGACTGTTTGGTTCAATCTCATCAATTGAAAGCGCCAGTAATGGTTTCATTCGATTTGAAGAAATCATAATACACGACACCAAGTTAATTCCACCAAATACACAACATGATTTTTTATGCATGAATATTCGGTTTAAGTGACGATGTTAAAGCATGGTACGTGGTACCCATGATGTCATCTTCTTTGGGTTATCGTATTGAATCAATCCATTTGCTATGCTTGCTTATGCTTGTAAACTTTAAATTTATATAAAGTATTTGGTATTTTCATTATAACAAAAATAAGAAAAGTGCTAGAACTAGAAAAATTCAAATCTTTCTTTGGAAATCATACAAAAATTGTCTGATTTCAAGAAAACGATTCATTAATTTTAATATTCTTTTATTATGATTTTTATTATTTGTTTAATTTTTTTTATTTTTTTTTTTTTTTCTTAATTTCTTTTTAGAATATTCTCTAAGTGTTGTGATTCTATTTAGTATTTAACAAAAGATATTTACTAAAACCCAACCATAACAACAATAACAAGAATAAGAACAAAAAAAACAAACACTTAACTGCTCGGTTTCCTTACACATAAATAAATAAATAAATAAATGTTTTTTTTTATTTTCTTTTTTATTTTTGAAATATTTATTGATAATTAACGATAAAACAAAATAAAATTTGTAAACGATAACAAAACGAAAATTATATATGAGAAATTCAAAATTTTTTAAATTTGTGTAATTTTTAACATGAAAAATTAATTTTTTCCTTAATATACAATAAAGAAATAATAATAATTTAAACAAATAAAATTAAATTAGTTTTTTAAGTGATTGTATAATTAATATTAAAAAAAAAAATAATATAAAAATGAATGTAAATTAGTTTAGGTACAAAAAAAAAAAGAAAACAAATCTATCTATGTGTGTGCGTGTGTCCCCCTCCATAACCATGTGTATTAATATTTTTTTTTTAATAAATATCATACAACAACAAATTAAAGTTTATAAATCTTCACTCTTACAACAACATCATCCCATATAACAACAACAACAAAAAAACATGAATGCATTATAAACAAAATCAGAAATCACAAAATCTCATAAGAATACAAAAATTTGTGAACAATAATTAAATAAAGTTTCGTAATTATACAAAAAGAACAAAAACAGAAAATTCAAACAAAACAAAAATAAATACTCGTAAAAGAGAGGAAGACAATTATTGTACTATTGCATAACATGACAAAAAATAAAACGAAATATGATATTATTTGAAAATTGTACATTTCAAAACAATAAATTATACATACTACTTACATAAGTATATTTAAAAATATATACAATATACATACATACATACATATATTTATACATGTGTGCACTTAAGTTTAATAAGAAAATGTAATGAAACAACAACAACAAATAAACAATGTAATTTAAGCGTATACAACAACAACAACAAGAACAACAAAGAAACAAACAAAAATAAAACCAACAACAAACCTTTTTATATAATAAAGAAGTAAATGAGAAAAATTTAGCATAGAAATTTAGTTTATTTAATTATTGAGTATGTTATTTTGTTTGCAACTTCGTTTGCTGTTGTCGACGGAACAAATACAACAACATCGATTAGTTCTATTTTAAATTTCTGCTCTATCTTCACTGCAGAAGCATGTGCTATTCTCCAAGCAGTACGATTTACTGCTAACATTCCATCCAAAGTCATTATTTGCACAGACAGCAAATCAACTATTAACTCCGTACGAAACCCCAACAGCAACAGTATAATAACTACAACAATCCGTGACCAGCTTATTCAACATTAGCATATTAAACTTATGTGGGTCCCTGGCCATGCCAAAATACTTGGCAATGAACTAGCTGACTCCTGTGCTAAGCTTGCCTTAAAAGAACCATTACACACAATTAACGGGTTTGAAAAGGCCGACATCTTCCGCTTAGTTAAAGCTCATATACGGGAGAAAGACCGAATTTCATGGGTTAACACAAGTCACCACTACAAGCGTTTAAACCCGAGTGCTATCACTCCTAAAATCTCTCATCAACACCTATTGTGCGGCCGCAACAATGATACATGCCCTCTCTGCAACGACGTTGCAACTGTGGAACACCTAATCTTAGAATGCAATGCAACACTTCACCTTCGAGTCCAAACCAAAATTAACATGGTATAGCTCCTGGGCAATCCAAATCTTAACAACATAAACTCGATCTATAATTTTTTTAATTCCATTCTAATTTGATAAATCTTATATAACTAACATTAATTAATCTTTTACTTCAATTTTATTTATCTAAGAGCTGAAAGCCATGGCAGCTAGCGCTCTTAATTGTAAGTAGTATAAGAATTTATTCTTTTTATTCTACTTCTTAATAATAATATTAATATGTTAGTTTGTTAACGGCCAATTTAACAAACGATTTAATATTTTGATTTCTAATTCAACGTCTCTAGTTGGTAGAACCTAGTGATTGGATAACATTTGTTGCGTTGAACCATGCATGCTGACCACAGATGACATAATTGTACGTACATACAGTAACAAGCAGAAATGTTGATGATAACGGGTCACTACAAAATTATTAAAAAAATACCAGGTGTTCCTTAGATCATAAGTAAAAGATTCCTAAAGTCACTTTAGGGAAATTATAGTGGAAGAGATAATAAAAATTAAAAACCAGAGCAACCTGCATTTGCTCAGTTCTGTACGTTTCGTACAAATTGACTAAATTTTATTTTATTTTTAATTTTGGTCCAAAATCCCTAGATTTTTATTTCAGTACACATTTTTAGGCATATTTTCTACTAATTTGTGAATATGGGTACTGGAAATATTATCCCAATTATGCTGTATTCTCCCCAAAAGTTAATATTCCACAGTGAGCGCTCTATTTGATTTTGAAGGCCTCCCCTTCTCCAATGACCCCAGGTTACGATTGAGGTCTGGACTTTGAGCCGGCCACTCCTTCATCTAGTATGGTGACTCTGACAGCTAAATCTGGGTTTTACGCGCTGCATTCTTTGGGTCATCATATGGCTGGATTCTTCTTCTGGATGCTTCTCCCGCCAAAAATTTGTTTCCCTAGTTAAGTTCGCTGCTGTACACAGATTTCGTACTTAATATATACATTTAAGAAAATATACGAAATGTTGAGCAACAACAGTTGGGTAGTGCACTGGCGCTGCCGGCGAAAATATAAAATGATAGGAAAAGGCTTAGTTCGTACGCAAATATTCGATTGGGATACAACTTATTCTAGAGGTTCTTCTTCCTTGTTCAATCATTGTCTAACTGCTGCTTATAGATTGCATACTCATATTTTTAGTAAGAAAAGTATTCGAATTAAAAAGCTCAAAATTGGAAACAACAACCAAGGAAAGCTGTGTTGGTGCCTGAGATAACAGTATAGTAGTACCAAGTTTGGTCAGTTTGAATCGGACATAACTTATGACACTGGCAATATTCTGAAGGTAATTTTCATTGTTCGGTCAGTCATTGCCCAACTGTTGCTTATAGATTGCATGCTCATATCTTCAGTTAGAAAAGTATCCGAATTAATAAGTTTAAAACTAGAAACAACGACCAAGGAAGACTGTGGTGCTGCCTGAGATAACGATATACCATAGTAGTGGCAAGTTTGGTCCCTTCGAATCAGACATAACTTATGACACAGACAAAAGAATTAAAGTACTACTTCTCCTTCTGTCAGTCATTGCCCACCTGTTAATCATAGATTACATTTGTCTTCAGTGAGAAAAGTATTCGAATTGATGATCGGTCATACCATATGGTATGGGCTATATTTAAAATGATCTAGTACCTTGTTGCCGTTTCACACACTTGACTTTTTAAATTTGAAAAGTCTCTGAATTGATAAGCTTTGAAACAGCAATTACTACCAAAGAACTCTTTTTTAGTACCGGAAAGTAGATACTTTTAGTCCACAAACACACAATCGAATCGGACATAACTTGTGGAATGTTCCACATTATTATGTAAACGTTCTTGTTCCTTGTTGGCGGAACAAGAGAATGTATGAACAGTTTCAAGAACTTGTTTGTTAAATTAACTTTTACTGAAAGTAGGACAGGATATGAGGTTGCTTGGCATAGAGGGACAGTTCACCAAGAAGCCTTATGGTCCATTCTGATGTTGATGGAGGTAAGGAAATTGGCAGTTAGGTATTCTTAACATAGTTGGATGCGCTTTGACTCTACTTTATCTCCACAACTATTACAGAAGTCTTGGTGAAGAACATGCTTCCTTTAAGCCAAATGAACTGAAGGTAAGTCGTTTTGGTTCAATAATTCCTAAATTCATGAGAGTCTGTCTAGGAAATCCGTCAAAAAATGGTTGATAAGTATTTCAGAAATGACATATTCAATCCACGATTTCAAGGCTTCGTGCTATTGAAATTTAAACTTCCATTAGATATTTTTAAACCAAATTAAATTGTCTAAATATTTTATTTTACAATAAAATGTGTATATATATTTATTTATATATATATTATTTTTATATATATAATACAATAAATAGTTATGTATAGTATGGTGTATATGACCTCAACTACTTAGTCTAAATAAAAAAGGCTTAATAATCTCTTAATCCTTATTGTTTTGAGCACGTAATTGCTCCAACTCAGCACGTTCTTCCTTGTTACGCAACAATGGCACATTATAGTCAAAAGCATAGAAGAAACCTTTTGGTTCACCCTTCTCCTCTGGACCGGGGACATATTCAGGTTCTTGATGAACATATTCTTGGTTGTCTGATGGTTGTGGTTCATAACGACCTTCTTGTTGTTGTTGATATTCTGCAGCATAGGGATCAGGGTTGTTGCCATTGGCAGCAGCCAATTCACCCCATAATCTGAAGTGTTCCTCTTCAGCCTTAAGGACAGCTGGAGTCTTAGTTGCTGGCTCCTTCAAATAAGCTGGACGATTGTCCTCGACATGGAAACCAGTTTTATCAGCATAATAATTGGCAATGAAGTCACGACCATGTGGTTGAACATATTTATAAGAACCAGTCACTGTTCCAGATTCATCTTTCTTTTCGTTTTTGCCCTGATTCCAATCCTTATAACCATAGACGTATTGACCCAAACCATCTTGACCATGATATTGATGGGCATCATAATGTTCTTCAACATATTCTTCGGGATGATCAATCACACGTCCCATATAGACAAATTCACCCTTCTCATTACGAGCTTCTGGCAAAGGATTCTCACCGGTCTTGGGTGCATATTCAATTTCATTCACACCACGCAACTGAGCGCTTTGCAAATACTGTTGAGCCTCTTCGGGTGTAATGTTAATTTTGAAAATATTCTCGGCAACAAGAAGAGCAGGCAGAGCCTAGGTAATGGAAGAAAGAAAAATTAATAAAAATAAAATTTAAATAAAAAATATAACAAATTAGGTCGCCTTTGTCCGAAAAAATACTTGTATTTGCCAAAAAAAAAAAGAAGGCTGAAGTCTGTCATAAATAAATATGCAAATTGATATTGAATTGAATCGAATTGATTAAAGCCAATCTTTTGATTTTTAACATGACAAAGATGTGCTAGTTAATTGATATTTTCAGAAAGCATGATGTCATATAATATACTAATGTCAAGTTAGTGGGATTATTTAATTTTTACACGTGCCAAAAGATCAAAGTGGCAGTTAATAGTTTCATTAAATTATCACTGAGAAAAACTAAATTTTTTTTTTATTGATTTTTAATATTGTATTTTAGTATTTAGATTTTAAGTAGAGAATTATCATTAATAGTATCTTTATCTTCTTAATGTTTGTTTCAAAGTCCACATTCTACTAATATAGAGACGACGTCAAACCGTGAGAAATGATACCCGGATCTATTGAATTGAATTGACACTTCTCATACTTAAAAACCTCATAAAAATGTCTTCAATTATTTATGATGAACTTTACTAACCAGCATCAATACACTAAAAATGTAACACTTCATCTTGAATTTATATACAATATTTTTTTTTTTTATTTAAACAAAAGACTTAAGCAACAAACGCGTTTTTCACTTTTTATTTTATATGAAACTCTTGTTCTGTGTTTCTTTGAACAGTTCGCAAACTTCTAATGTCTGAAACAGTTAACACAAGCTTTTTATATAGAAAAAATATCGCCTCAAACAATATGAGAATATAAAACCAATAACAACAACAACAAAACTAAGAGCTTCAGCATCCATTGAGAGCTAAGTTACTTAATTTGCATGAAGATGCGCGCGATATTTTTTTATTTTGAAATCTGATCAAGAGAAGAGTGAGTGACTGATAGAACTTAAAAGTAAAGTTGTGGCGATTGTTTTGTCCGGTTTCTTACTCATCTTTAAAAAAAAACAACAACAAAAATGTTAATGTCAGCGCTATAGCCGACAACAATAACAACAATACTAACATATACATAGTATAATAAACATCTTCATGATGATGAGCAGCAAGCAGCACATCAAGTGATTGAGCATCATTCAACTTCGCATTTATTTAATGTGAAATAAATATATGAAAACAGAAAATGAAAATAAAAAAACAAATAACAAAAAAAAAAATATTTATTAATTGTTTTACACAACGTTCTATGGACAATTAGTTATTAAATAATAATTTTCTCAAATATACGCAACACCCTCATTGACATCATTATTATCTACATCATCATCATCACCGTCATCAACAATAGTAACATCAGTTGAGATACTCGTAAGTAGCTTTTCAATGTGGCGTTTAGATGCTCGACGTCTGTCAGAAATCAAACAATTCAATATTTTTTCGTACTGTAAATATGTTTATTTTTTATTAATTATTAAAATTATATTTATAATCATAAGTATATAGATATTTTTGTTGTATTTTGTTTAATGCAAATTATTGTATTTCTTACAATTTTCTACTTATTTTAAGTTTCCTGTTTATAGTCGGAAGTTTATAATGAATTTGTTAAATGTTTGTTTGTTTAACTACTGAATTTATTTGTTACTTATGTAATTGGTCTTTTGGCAGCTTCAAGTGGAAGATCGTGTTTGAATTTTATAAGAATTCTTTGGAAACGTGACTAGGCCTTCACTTCACACAGTTGACGAAATATTCGTGCATAACAGCAATACCTAATGATTGATTCCAATTGTAATTTGAAACTCTTAAACCTTATGATAGCGTAGAGAATGCATTAACTAAACACAGGCTTGGCAATTTTCATTTACCTTACACTAATTGTATGAGTAGTAATGAATGTGGATATTGAAAATGACCAGCATTATGAGGTATATTAATATAGTTACACCGGTCAGTTTGTCTAATCAATTCTAAGCAAACTTATCTTATAATTTTTGAGATGTTAAGATGAAATTTTTCTTTTTATTTCACACGGAAAATATGCATTCAGTCTCATACAAAATTCGATCTGGTAAAAACTAAACATTCTGTAGGAGAAACTATAGAAAAGCATTAAAATATTTATTTAAAGGATAATTATGTCTTAGAAAAGGATATTTTATTTGGTATCCAGTTAACAGGCTGCCTTGGCATTCTTTCTGTTACAATGACGCTTTGAATGTGCATGCCAATCCTATTGCTATGGCCCTTACTATACGATTGTTCGGAAAGTCATTTCCTTTTTTTTATGATTTATATTTACGATTTTTATAGTTAATAAATATTTCATTAAATTCCTTATATGTTGCCCATTCTGATCCAATACCTTTTGCCATCTTTCTTTGCACGGTCATACAATTTTTCCTTTTTTGACTTCCTCATTTGAAGTGAAGGTTTAACTGTGTAAAAAGTTTTGCAGAGAACGAAACAGGTAATAATCAGAAGGAGAATATGGTGAGTATAGCAGTACTATATCCCATTCAAGCTGTATAATCTTTTGGCGACTTACCAAACTTGTATGAAGTCTCGCATTATCTTGAAGGAACGCTACACCTTTTCTATTGACCAATTCTGGCCTTTAAGTGAATCATTCAATTTGTCCAGCTGATGCCAGTACACTTCAGAATTGATTGTTGTATTGTCCAGTAGAAGCTAAAAAACACAATACAAATGATGATATTCATAATTTAAGAATATATCATCACACTTATTGTTTCTGTTTAAGTTAAGTAACTAACTGGCAAGTCATCAAACCTATCCTTTAAATGCATTCTTTTAACGCTTGATTTGAATTCTTTAAATAAACAGAATTAAAAAAAAAAGGAAAAGATATCCAAATAAAGTTTAAAGTTGTAGCATGGCATTTATTTAAATCAATTTGATGGGATAATAAATTTCATATAAGAGAATCATATAAAGGAACTACCGGTTTATTTCATTTCGTCTCTAAAATTTAATCACACTGCTTCACAGAAGAATTCTTTAGCTTCATAGAAGGATTCTTTAAGTGAAATCGTACCAATCAATCAATACAATCTTGTCACATTCTAAGACATAGATCATTTGGTAACCCATCCAAACATTCTTGGTATTAATTTTAGTTGTTGATCTAAAATTAACTGCGATTAGGTTCACTTTCCCTTTAGGTTAGTTATGCGAGGTGTATAAAATTCCATGAAATAGTACTATATATAATGTTGTGACACTGCTTCGAATTCTTATGGTGAAATATACCAGTCAACTATATAATTGAAGATCTGCAACGTCAATAGGGAAATCGAAAGTATCATCCTTACATCATTTATTATTAATTTAAGGGAAACTAGTTATCAATCCAAACCATAGGTTCCCAAACTTATTTTTTTACTTACTAAAGATACACAAAGTACATTTAAGTCTATAAGCGAGCTCTCTGCTATATTTCATAGTTCATTACGCTTTCTTTTCAGAACCCAATATAGTATTATCTAAGAAGATAGAATGATTATAGATAGTGAAAACTCAAATAAAAAACACTACCTGATTATGTGTATAAAATAAAACAAGGAGAATGGAAAGTAGTGCAGGAAAAGATGAAATTTGTTATTAGATGGCCAGAGAATTAGATTGTGAGCCACCAGTAATTTTTCTTCTTTAAAAGGGAGATTGCTATGTCTCTATCAGATAATAATGTATCGAAAAGGAGTGCAGGAAAGGACAAATTGGTTTAGCTGATGACCAGAGAATCAGCTTGTGAGTCACCATCAATTTTTCTTCCTCGAAAGGCAGTTTGCTTTGTCTCTATCAGATAATTATATATCGAATCAAGCAGTTTGTTACTTTTTCTTTATTTTAGAATTTGCCTGCCCTTGTCCCTCTAGATTACCTTAATGCCCCCTAATTTTTGCTGCCTTCTATTGAAAACCTCCAGTGACCACAATGGGGTGTTTTCACCCACTTTGGGAAACATAGATCTAAAAACAATGCACTTTCCCTTTAGCTTAGTCATGAAAGGTGTATAAAATTCGATGAAATGGCAATGCAATTCCTTTTCTCATTCGGTTATTGTTTTAATAGTTGTTACTTAAACTTAAGTTAAACAAACTTTTACTTATTTGAACTGCGCAATTTTCTTAATTACAAGATTAAATAATAATATTATTATAGAATTAGATACTCACGTTTCTTAACAAAGAAAAGGTAAGAAAAAAATTCAAATAAAACTAGAAAAAAATTTATAAGACATTAAAAAATTGGTGAAAACAGTATAAATTAATTTAAAAAATTTAAACAATAAATAAATCAAAATATTCTAAAAACTAAATAAATCATATGGATATGTTTATTTTTTTCTCCATCGAAGCATTCATAATTTTAATGATTTTTTTTGTTTAAAGAAATTTGCTGATGTGTGAACAAACAACAACAAAAGCAAGATTTTTTTTTTCAATTTTATTTAATCTTTTGAGAATTCTAAATGATGACGTACTTTGTTGTTTTTTTTTACCAGAATATTATTTTGTTATTATTCTATTATGCAAAATAAGAAAAACAAGTTTCCTTGTTTATCATTAGAAAAAAAGAGGAAAAAAATTTAAAAAATCATTAATGAAATTTAATTTTAGACGCGCGCGCGTTTTGAAAAATTTAAAACTCAATCACTCAGACTGCATAGCAGCGATCATCATTTTACGGTTCATAGATACAATACTTAAGACTAGAAAGATCTCGTGTTAGAGGCTTAGCAACATTTAAAATTTTTAGTTCTGGGAGCATTTTTCAAAGTTTTATTTTTTTTGGTAATAGAACTTAGAACTTGTTTTTTATTTTGTTTTGTTTTTTGAATGAAAAAGAACTTAGAATTTAAAACGAAATTCCCTTTGATTCATCAACAGGTTCCTTATTCTATTCTATGGTATATAAGAAAGAATATTCAAATTTATGGCTAGAACAACATAATTCACAAGAATATTTTTGTTTTTACTTATATAGTATATTATATTAAAAGTTATTTATGAAAATCTGAGCTCAGTGGGATTTCCGTCTTTCTACAAATTAAAGGAATGAATGAATTTCTAAATAACATTTTATTATACATATTAAGTATTAACAATTCTACGCCATCATTTCAAGAATTGATTATTTAATTCTCAGTTTATGGCATCACATTTAAATTTGTGTAATATACGTTCTAAAAGAAAATAATATCCGAACTTAGTAAGAGAGAAATGAACTGATTCCAAAAATAATCCTGTTTATCTTGTATCGTTCATTGGGAATGAATGATGCAAAGATCTAAATAAAAATGCAGACCTAATTTTGAAGCAGGTTTTTTATTTGTTTGTCTGTTGTTTTTGCATAATAATAATAATAACAACAACAACCATAAATATAATGAAATTGTCATAAACTTATTTATTGATTAAATAAAATTTTATAACTGAGTTAGTAGTAGAACAAATTTGTGACAAACATGAAGAAGATGACTCGTCGGAAGTTTAGTTGTTTTTGTTATTAAGAAATTAATAAATTTTTATTTTAGAAAGATCGAAAGTTTAAACAAATTTCTCGCATGATAGAAATTTTGTTAAAAATGTCTATACAAATTACTTAAATTGTATGTTAGTGATGAATTAGGAAGTTCAAATATTTAATACTCTACTGTAAGGTTGGCAATGTTATCAGGAAGAGTTCGCCGACGACGGCTGGAATCTTGATTTAGTCCATACATTGTTTGTTTGTTTGTTCGTGGCTTCCCTATGAATATGATTTATTATGTTTTCGAAAAACTGCTGAAGTGTATGTTTTTTTTCTTTTTGTGACAAAATTTAACTGAAATAATTTACAAATTATAATATATCCTACAGTTTTGGTTTCGGCCAATAACACAGTCCTGCGAGGGTGAGTTTCTAGAATGGCTGTACTTGTTTCTTGTAGTTTTTTATGCGCTGAATTTTCGACGAAAAGGTTGCATAGTACAACTCTTTAGCTTTAAAACCCATTTTTTTAAATTATTGTACGATTTTTAAAAAAAAAGTTATGACATTTTGAAATTAACAGTTTCAGTTATGCCAATAGACGTTATACCCAACGATTCTTTAGACAGTTCTTGGGAAAAATATTTTCCAAAAAATCTTGTTTCTACCTTATTGGCTTGAAATTTTTTAATCGGGGGTTTTTGGGGTCGCTGATTACGAATCTGAAGTCGGATTCAGTTCAAATTGGCCTAATACATACATGATAGTATATCATCGCTTTTATTGCGATTTCTCAATATGATTTTAAACTAGCGCAATGGTATATATCCTTGAATTTGTGTGATACATAACAACAATTAGGAATGATAGAAAGATAAATATTTATTTTATTTTGTGATTGTGTCTGATTTTTTTACATATTTCACAGTTACATATATACCTTGGAAAAGAGATGAAGTAAAGTAGTTAATTCATGTGCAGTTCTGTAAAGCGCTTTTTATTTTGATTAACATATTACACATTAAAAATTTTGTTTCTGTTTTACACCAAAATATTAACGAGGATAATTTTCCAAACTCAATTTTTAAATTTAATCTTTCAATTTTAATTTATTATATTGTATCATTATTTCTGTACCTATAAAATTTTCACAACGGTGCTAAGTGCTTCAAGTAGTTTTTTCGGCTCAGGAGTATCTAACTTCATTGGACGTATTTTCGGTTGTAACTCATTGGCCTTCTGTATTGACTTAAACGCTTGTTGACCTCTGTGACGTTGCTCCATTACTTTGTTTGTTTGGGCCTCTTGAAAATATTCCAGATTATGGTACGAGTGGAATTTTTGAAGTAAAATAGTATCTTATTTTCACTATTTTTAGTTTAAAATTATTTATTTCCTCTTGATCTGCTTGTCTATTAAATTTTAAATATTTATTTTTTTTTTATTTTAAATTTCTAACAATTTCATAAGGTACATTACTTTGAAATTAAATGTACTGCAAATGACTCGTTCTTACTATTATTCTTTTTTTTTTATTAAAAAACTAGCAAATTAATATTTTTATTGTTTTTCTTTTATTTTCTATTCTTTCTTTTCATTACATTGTTCATTATAGATCGATTTTCATCGGTGCTCTTACCTCAGAACGCATAATTCAGTTATTTGCAGAATTTAGAATTTTTATATTTTCCATCTTTTCCTTAATAGTCTCAAATTAGGTATCAACATTGTCTTAAAATTAATTTTCTCAAAGTTTGTCTTACATATTTCAATAGTTTAGTTTATTTTTATATTAAAAAAATTACCTTTTGGATATTAGTTTTTTCGAATTGAAAAATTATTTCATTTGCCAGTTTTCGTTTTTTAGAAGGAAAAATTTGCGTAGCACCGAATCTTTATTTTTATTATATTTTTTTTTTTTTGATCTAGTAGGATACTTGTTCAGAATAACATAGTAAATAAAATGTAGTTTGTTTTGGTGTTTTATAATATTTACATATTTTATTTTCTACTTTATTAAGAGTTTAGGTTTTTTTTTCCACAAATAATTTTGTTTTTATATTTTCTTTTTTTTTTCTTTGTTTCAAAAACAATTTTGTTTCTGTTTTACACCAAAAATGATTTAATATACAACGGCTATCAACGGTTCCTATCTTACCGCTCCAAGTAGTTTTGTTGGCTTCGGAATATCTAACATCAATGGTAGTGCTTAGTTTGTTTCTATATTAAAAAACTTACCTTCTGGTTCTTAGTTTTTACTAAATCATAAATATTTTGATTTGATTTTTTGTTTCTTAATAATAAAAATATTTTATTTATTAATTATAATTTCGTATTGTCTATTGTGGATAAATATTATTATATTATTATTTTTTTTTTTAAATTTTGATTTTCTTAGTATTTGACATTTTCTGGATTATTTTGCTATTTATTTTCAAGTTTTTCCTTTTCCACAATCAATATTTGAAGTTTTATTTTTGCCAGTTCCTTAATACGACTATTTTTGTTAATTGCACTTCTGGTTGCTCTTTTAGTTACTGAATTTGTTTTTATCTCGTTCACCAAATTACGATTTTTTTTCCTCATGAGCATATAAAGTTTGAACCACTCTTGCAAATTTATTATTTGTTGTATGTAATTCTTGTTCAAGATTCAGATATTTTATTTTTAGTTCGAAAATTCAGATTGATCCATTTTGATCCTCCGATTTCTTTTTTCATTTAATTTTCGATTTAATATACTTCTGACATCTCGCACTAATTTAACACAAATTTTTATTTCTTTTCGATTTGTTGAGTTAACGGCCAAGACACGGTCATACATCGTTAGTCCCACATGCGTGTATGTGTGTATGAACAAACATCGTTGGATGTGCGAAAGCACACACGTCTGCTCACTTCAAGTTTTTCGAAAAAGCGAGCATATGCCTATATTAAAGAGACAAATATAGGCAGGTGCACCCTTTTTCGAAATTCTTGATGGGAGCAGACGTGAGGGCCTACGGCAAATCCGACATCGTCTCTCCACACTTTCGCACATCCAACGATGTATGATCATACACACGTACACGCATGTGGGACTAACGATGTATGACGGTGTCTTGGCCGTTAACTCAACAAATCGAAAAGAAATAAAAATTTGTGTCAACTTAGTGCGAAATGTCAAAAATATATTAAATCGAAAATTAAATGAAAAAAGAAATCAGAGAATCAAAATGGATCAATCTGAATTTTCGAACTAAAAACGAAATATCTGAATCTTGAACAAGAATTACATACAACAAATATTAAATTTGCAAGAGTGGTTCAAACTTTAAATGCTCATGAGGAAAAAAAATCGTAATTTGGTGTACGAATTAAAAACAATTGACAGCCGCAATGACAACCTACTCCAAGAGGTTGACAGCTTAAATCAACGTTACAATGACAAAAGTCAACAGCAATGATACGAAAAAGGAACTCGTGGTCATGAATAAAGAAAACAAAACATTGCATTATGAAAATGAGCAATTAAAGACAAAATTGGCTACCAATAGTTTTAAACATGAAGGTGATCAACGCCAACACGACGAATGTTTGCGTGAACTGGGCGTGCAAATTCAATAACTAAAAGAGCAACTAGATGTAGCAATTAATAAAAATAGTCGTATTGAGGAATTGGCAAAAATAAAAACTCAAATACTGATTAAGGAAAATGAAAAACTTGAAAATAAATAGCAAAATAATCCAGAAAAATGTCAAAGTGCTCTACTAAGAAAATCAAAATTTCGAAAAAAAAAACAGAAAGAAGGCTATCATTGGCTATGCCAAAGATGTAATACTCTTCACGCTCCTCCGGGTTACATCCAACCTTCCTTTCTTAGCATCACATCAGTTTGAGTGGTAATTTTATTGTAAATTTATTGGTATTGATAGCATGCAATTTTATTAATTAATTTTTTAACAAATTTTTGTTTACAATATGTCTTTGTATACAATTTTTACAGCTTTTTTGTCATTACACAATACGAACAGAAGTGACGCGTGAAAGAGCTACATATAATTGTCCATGGGAAAAACACTGAATGCTCACGTCTAATCTCCCCACAACGTTGAATGTTTGACCTTGTGATTTGATAATTGTCATTGAAAATGACAATTTTATAGGAAACTGCAATTTTCTAAATTGGAAAGGTAGATAGGAATTAAAACGACTTCTCCAGTTCCACATCCGGTCAGTATTGTACACTCTATTATGTAGTTTTTTTTTAATGATTTTATCTGTAAACGTGTACCATTGCACAATTTTGGTGGATTAAGGTTGCGTAATAAAATAGGGACACCCAACTTTTAAAACTAATTTATGTGGGCGCAAACCAGAAGGCTGTAGAGAATTAAGAAATTCTGTTGAGAAATGAATAGCCTCTTCCAGATCAATAGCATTGTCTCAGAGTAGTATGTTTGAGTCAGTCCATTGATCTTTGACAGAATAAAATGATATACTTTACCTATTTGATCGTTGGTAGGTGACATTTTTTCCTTATATTGCAAGTCAAAAAATGTTTTCTTTACCTTATAGTATGGCTTAAATGATAATAATAATTACTTTAATTTAATTCTAAAATCACATTTGAAGAAACTTTGCTGTGTAAAGAATGAAAAGCTGCAATATTGTAGTAGCAGTAAATGCTTTTTCCATAAATTATAACACTATTATTACAACTACATTAATTTTATAAGCGAACAAAACGGGACTCGTCCGCAAAGCCAACCTGTGAAATTATCAAAATACAGTATTGGTAAATGGGAAGAGAACTACTTTTTGAACTGTTTTGTGAACCAAAAAGAGATGTTTGATGTTGTAGTGAATTACAAATACCTGTTTTGGTCAATGTCAAACTTAGTGTTGCTGTCATAATTACTTTTATTATTGAATCAATTATTTATGTACATGCAAACTTTTCTAAGGAAATTCTTTAATTAACAGTGAAAACCGTATCAAAATACGTTGCGTGGTTTAGAAGTAATCAGTATTCTAACTTCTTGAAATTTCGACTTTGCTTTATATGTACTACTTATGTAAAGAAGTTTGCCATTTAATTTGGGTTTGTATGGGAGGTACCACTCCTGGTAACCCTAGGATCATGAAATTTATATGGTTGATATTCATCGTGTCCAAATTTCAGTTCGATACGTTAAAAAACAAAAAACTTTTTCTAACAAGAACATTAATTTAAAGGGGGGTTTGTATGGGAGGTACCCCCCGATTCAGCTGATTCCAACAAATGTGCTGCGTATGGTAAAAAGAAACCTATGAGCAAAATTTCAGCTCTCTAGCTCAAAATCTGAGGGACTAGTTTGCATACATACAGACAGACAGACGGATAGACGGACATTGCTAAATCAATTCGTCTCATCGAGCTGATCAAAAATATATATACTTTATGTGGTCTGCGATGTCTCCTTCTGTGTGTTACAAACTTCATGACAAACTTATAAAACTATTCACTCCCGTGAAGAGTACAAATATACATATATGTATCTTAAATATTAGTTAATAAAAATATATAAAAGAAAGTCGTGTACACCATTTATAACTCAAGAACGGGTCGGTCAATTTTTATGATATTTGATTTGCTGGATTTGTCTCCGTTGCGAATAGCAGAATAACTACTAAAACATGTCGAGAAATTCGTGGATAAAATTTTGCATAGAAACCCTAGAGACCTAATTTAAAATCAAGTAGTCTTTGTCAAATGTCAAATCAGAGAATTATGTAAATATTCATATTTGATTCGTCTGATTTTTCTAAAGTATCTCAGCTGCTTCACCATTTTTTTTTCTATTGCGATTGTGTTTTTGACGGTGTCTGTTGTGGTTAAATGTGCGAATATTATTACTAACAATGCCGCGACCCAGAAGATCAAATCTATCCCAACAAAGCCTTAAAGCAATAAGGTTTCGGAATATTGCGAATCAATCAACCGAAGGATAACGAGAAATAACAACAAAACGAAAAATGTCGTATATAACAAGGTGCTTCAATGAAGGGTGTCGGCCCCGAGTGCAATCTCAGCAATACCTTAATAAAATTAAGAGTATAAAAATTGAATTTTATTCAGCTATTAACTTAAGACAAGATTCCTTAAGCGAGGGCGTAGCAACGCGAGCCGGGTCAACTAGTCAGTTAATAAAAAAAAAAGTAATGTGCCTCATCTATATAAGCACACTATTGAAGTGAAACTGCTGCACAAAATGTTAGGACTCAAGTTTTGTTCTATAATATTCATTTATTTCATTATAGCATATTATAATTAATAATTTAAATAATTGGGATAAATACCGTATTGATTTATATGACATATAACAGCAAAGTCTCAGCGACATGCACACAAATTAATATGCGAGATCAGCGTCGTGTATGGCACACACAAATGAAAAGCATAAATGAAATTCGCTCACCCATGAGCACATATGATTGAAGAGTAGAGCGACAGCGCAACTGTAGTAATTTCGGGCATGATACAATAAAACAAGGTAGCGACATTTTGACCTGCTACGCTCTCATATTGACTTTATAAGTATATCAGTGCGCTAAAACGCTGAAAAAACACGCATTTAGTGTTGAAAATAACGTGAATGACACACAAAAAAATGATTAAAACAGCAAATTAATAAACAAAACAGCAAATTATTTTTCACACAAATTCCAAATTTCAGGCAGTTAAATATGCACATTATTACATATATAAATTGAAAAAACATAAATAACAACATATGATAGTGTTGTGCAGCGTAAAAATTTAGAAGAAGAAAATCATAAGTATATTCTTGAAAGAGAACCACATAACTATAAACTACAGTCGCTACCTTCTTTTTTGTATCATGAATTGCGGGTGTGTTGTTGATAAGTTGTGCACAAAACCAAACAACAACAACGACGACACACACGAAGACAGAGAGAGAGAGAAAAGCATCTTTGGCTGGTGGTCAGTTATTCGGTCACTTGTTCATACCCTCTTCGTAAAAACACACATCAATAAAACATTTTTTATCTCTCTCTTACTCATGCATAAATATTCATTCTCTACTCTGCAGACGAAGCAGAGATGTGCAGTGAAGCAGGATAAGTAAGTTCACGAAGCTTATTGTAAAATTGAGCTAAGGTTTCATGAAAGAAAGATTCGTTGTCTCTATGACTCTCATGCATAACGTTGTTGTTTTCACTTAAGAGCGATTCAGATAACGAATCTTTCTTTCATGAAACGTTTGTACAATAAGCTTCACGAACTTAATTATCCTGCTTCACTGCACATCTCTGAGACGAACAAGCCAATGTGCAATGTGTATCCCCCCCTCTACGCCACTCAACCGCATCATCACATTTGATTACTTCAACGCTTTTTTTAGACTTACACCTCGCTAAAGAAGTTTCACTTCAATAATATACAAGTACAAAAAAGTTACAAATCAAGAAATTTTTTTTTTTTAATAAACAGAACTCCAGCTTTCTTTCATAACATGTATAAATAGACAGGGGCGATCCAGATTATAAAACACCGACTGTTATATAATACAAATAAAATAAAAATAATATCTAAAGTTTTCCAATAATTTTAAATACAAAAATTCAGTCAACTTCAAGTATAAGAACCTCAAAACTTCATTGGTTAACACTTTCACTGCCTGTTATCAATTAATTCATAAGTATAAGAAGATGCAACAATTATAACAACAAATCTTGTATCTCCATATAAATATATCTCTATATGAATAGTAGTATTGTATATAGACCAAAAAAATATTGTTTGATAATTTAATTCCCAGTTTGGTATCAGCAGCATTAACAATAGTACGACCCAGTATTACATCTGTAGGTAACTCCGATGCTAAAGATCGTTCCATCACTGCACAATTCATACTACGAGGCACCGCATAGTCCACCTGAACATATACATCCGATCGAGCTGGTAATGATACCGCTGAAGTCAAGAACACCAGATTATACCTTGTTTCATTAGGCAGATAAATCAAACCAATCAAATTTCAAACGCATTTCTTGCAGATTGACTAATGCTCCCTCCTTCTTCAGGAAATCTAATCGCAGCAACGATGGTGTTGTTCCATGTACCATCAAAAATTCCTGTCTGACTGCTTTCTCTCCTATTTTAAGCTCCACACTAGATTTCTTTGTTACTGCAAAAGTTTCATTAGAAGGGCCTATCAATGAAACGGCACAAATATGTAAAGCAAGATGCGATGGTGCTTGCTCTCTATTTAATAATGAAACATCTGCACCTATATCCACGACCATCAGAGTTGGCTGCTTTATAATAAAAACGTAGCAATGAAGACTTCGTTCGCCACGTTGAGTTATGTGATACACTGGTACGTTATGGATTTTCTGATGCGAGTCCGACACTACTGTTGAACATTCGTTGTTTAAATTATTGGGGGCTACATTTTCCGTCGTCGGTACTTACCCTGTGGCTGTTGAATTTTACCAACTTCCTGAGAATTTTCTGCATGCGATCTTAGTGGTGTGCGTCGACGACGATTCGAGGCAGCTTGCTCTACATTGTAAATGCTACGTAATTTTGTTACATGAAGCACACATGAAGCATATATTCTCGAATAGCTTTACAAATCTATTACAAAATAGTTCTAATTGGCCTAATACATACATGATAGTATATCATCGCTTTTATTGCGATTTATCAATATGATTTTTAACCAGCGCAATGGTATATAAAGCAGTAAATTCATGTGCAGTTCTGTAAAGCGCTTTTTATTTTGATTAACATATTACACATTAAAAAATTTTGTTTATATTTTTCAAATTCAATTTTTAAATTTACTCTTTCAATTCTAATTTATTATATTGTATCATTATTTCTGTACCCATAACTTTTTCACAACGGTACTAAGTGCTCCATTACTTTGTTCTGTTTAAGGCCGTTCAGTATTTTATATTCGCTTATAGTCTTTATACTTTTATTTATGTCGTATTACTATTTGTGTGGTAAAAATAATTAAAATAATAAATGTAGATTGTTTTTCTTAAAATTGTCATTGAGTTTCAGAAATTTATTTCTAGTTATTTCGTCATTCTTATTATTAATATAAAAATAAATAAGTTTCGATCTGAAATACTAATGAATAGTTCAAAGTAATTCTCTTATAAATTATATTTCTATGGTTAGGGAAAATTTTGTATTGAAATAAAAGAAATGAAGGAATTTTTTTTTTTATTAAATATGTAATTATTTTATTTGTCTTGATCTCTAGTTGATTTCATGGTTTGTGTTCTATTTTTTTTATTCTATTTTTTTACATTTCGTATACACTCTATAAGTTTAAATTCCTTTTTAAAATTTTGTTATGTTTCGCAAATTAAAGTCAAAGCAAAAGACCTGAATATATAAAGAAACCCGTGGATTTAAAATGTTGAAGTTTAAGCCTTTTGAAAATATTCCAGATTATGGTACGAGTGAAATTTTTGAGTAAAATAAAATCTTATTTTCACAATTTTTTGTTTAAAATTATTTATTTCCTCTTGATCTGCTTGTCTATTAAATTTTAAATATTTATTTTTTTCAGTTGAATTGAATTGGTCATTTTTTTTTTTTTATTTTACATTTCTAACAATTTCATGAAGTACATTACTTTGAAATTAAATGTACTGCATGACTCGTTCTTACTATTATTCTTTTTTTTTATTAAAAAACTAGCAAATTAATATTTTTATTGTTTTTCTTTTATTTTCTATTCTTTCTTTTCATTACATTGTTCATTATAGATCGATTTCAATTGGGGTCATTAGTTCTGTCCGCATAATTCAGTTATTTGCAGAATTTAGAATTTTTATATTTTCCATCTTTTCCTTAATAGTCTCAAATTAGGTATCAACATTGTCTTAAAATTAATTTTCTCAAAGTTTGTCTTACATATTTCAATAGTTTAGTTTATTTTTATATTAAAAAAATTACCTTTTGGATTTTAGTTTTTTCGAAATGAAAAATTATTTCATTTGCCAGTTTTCGTTTTTTAGAAGGGAGAAATTAGCGTAGCACCGAATCTTTATTTTTATTATATTTTTTTTTTTTGATCTAGTAGGATACTTGTTCAGAATAACATAGTAAATAAAATGTAGTTTGTTTTGGTGTTTTATAATATTTACATATTTTATTTTCTACTATATTAAGAGTTTAGGTTTTTTTTTTCCACAAATAATTTGTTTTTATATTTTCTTTTTTTTTTTTGTTTGTTTCAAAGAGAATTTTGTTTCCGTTTTACACCAAAAATGATTTAATATACAACGGCTATCAACGGTTCCTATCTTACCGCTCCAAGTAGTTTTGTTGGCTTCGGAATATCTAACATCAATGGTAGTGCTTAGTTTGTTTCTATATTAAAAACTTACCTTCTGGTTCTTAGTTTTTACTAAATCATAAATATTTTGATTTGATTTTTTGTTTCTTAATAATAAAAATATTTTATTTATTAATTATAATTTCGTATTGTCTATGCTGGATAAATATTATTATATTATTATTTTTTTTTTTTTTAATTTTGATTTTCTTAGTATTTGACATATTTCTGGATTATTTTGCTATTTATTTTCAAGTTTTTCCTTTTCTATATTTGAAGTTTTATTTTTGCCAGTTCCTTAATACGACTATTTTTATTAATTGTTACTTCTAGTTGCTCTTTTAGTTGCTGAATTTGTTTTTATTTCGTTCACCAAATTACGATTTTTTTTCCTCATGAGCATTTAAAGTTTGAACCACTCTTGCAAATTTATTATTTGTTGTATGTAATTCTTGTTCAAGATTCAGATATTTCGTTTTTAGTTCGAAAATTCAGATTGATCCATTTTGATTCTCTGATTTCTTTTTTCATTTAATTTTCGATTTAATATACTTCTGACATCTCGCACTAATTTATCACAAATTTTTATTTCTTTTCGATTTGTTGAGTTAACGGCCAAGACACGGTCATACATCGTTAGTCCCACATGCGTGTACGTGTGTATGATCATACATCGTTGGATGTGCGAAAGTGTGGAGAGACGATGTCGGACTTGCCGTAGGCACACACGTCTGCTCACTTCAAGTTTTTCGAAAAAGCGAGCATATGCCTATATTAAAGAGACAAATATAGGCAGGTGCACCCTTTTTCGAAATGCTTGTTGGGCGGAGACGTGAGGGCCTACTGCAAATCCGTCATCGTCTCTCCACTCTTTCGCACATCCAACGATTTATGATCATAAACGCGTTCACGCATGTGGGACCAACGTTGTATGACCGTGTGTTGGGCGCTTAACTCAACAAATCGGAAAGAAATAAAGATTTCTGTCAACTTAGTGCGAGATGTCAAAAATATATTAAATCGAAAATTAAATGAAAAAAGAAATCAGAGAATCAAAATGGATAAATCTGAATTTTCGAACTAAAAACGAAATATTTGAGTCTTGAAGAAGAATTACATACAACAAATATTAAATTTGCAAGAGTGGTTCAAACTTTAAATGCTCATGAGGAAAAAAAATCATAATTTGGTGAACGAAATAAAAACAAATTCAGAAACTTAAAGAGCAACTAGAAGTGCAATTAATAAAAATAGTCGTATTAAGGAACTGGCAAAGATCAAAATTCAAAAATTGACTGCGGAAAATGAACAATTTGAAAATAAACAACGAGACAATGACACAAGATAAAAAGAAACAATAAAAGCAATATATATATGTATATAAATAAAGTCGTGTGTGTTACACCATTTGTCACTCAAGAACGGGTGGTTCAATTTTTATGATTTTTCATTTGTCTCCGCCCCGAATAGCAGAATAACTACTAAAACATCGGATAGGACCAGCTGTTGTCGAGAAATGCCGCGACCTAGTAAATCAAATCTATCCCAACAAAGCCGTAATGCATATATAACAAGGTGCTTCAATGAAGGGTGTCGACCCCGAATGCAATCTCAGCAATACCTTAATAAAAGTAAGAGTATAAAAATTGAATTTTATTCACCAACTAACTCAAGACAAGATTCCTTAAGCGAGGGCGTAGCAACGCGAGCCGGGACAACTAGTTATTTAATAAAAATATTATACAAGTACAAAACGTTACAAATCAAGAAAGTTAAGAATAAAAACACAGAACTCAAGAATGCAATTCAGCTTCTTCTCATAACATGTATAAATAGATTGGGACGATCCAGATTATAAAACACCGACTGTTATATATAAAAAATAAAATAAAATATTACGAATGAAAATAAATCAAAGTCAATTTGTTTAAAAATAATAATATTTAACCAGCATAGACAATACGAAATTATTATTATTAATAATGAAGAAAATAAAATATTTTTATTTGTTTTTTTGTTTCATAACAATATATAAATAATAATAATATAAATGATTTAGAAAAAACTAAAAACCAAAAGGTAATATTGTACATAAGCAATGGACAATGAAGATACTTCCAACGATACCTCTTCCCTTGTCAAATTATGATAAGTATGTAGTTTATACATTCATACCATATTTGCTTCGCCGTTGTCGGGAAATAAATACAATGATATCTTAGCTTGAGGAGGACACCGAACTTAATGATCTTACATAATATTTAAATTTATTGTCATAATAACTTAGTCAAAGTTTTCCAATAATTTTAAATACAAAAATTCAGTCAACTTCAAGTATAAGAACCTCAAAACTTCATTGGTTAACACTTTCACTGCCTGTTGTCAATTATTTCATAAATATAAGAAGATGCAACAATTATATCAACAAATCTTGTATCTCCATATAAATATATCTCTATATGAATAGTAGTATTGTATATAGACCAAAAAAAAATATTGTTTGGTAAATATAAAAGCAAAAAGAATGATAAATAAAATAAAACTGACAACAAAATGTAAATAGGAAACGCAAACAGAGACCTGAGTGCCCGTGAGCATGAGTAAAGTTAGCTCAATATGATGAGAGTTAAATATTGTAGTAGTAGTACTATGGTATACTATATGGTTTCATATTTATGGAAGAGTGCCAAAGAGACTTCAGCCAAGTTATCATGAATACCATTCAAAATCAATTGCGCATAGCAGACAAATACTTTGTTTATTTACTAAAGAAAAATCCAAAACCCGAATGACACTTAAAGTTTTGAGAAGCATGGGCCACAGTCGCCCCATGGCACTTGTAAAGTTAAAACGTGTGTTTTAGACAAAACTAAACAATAAAACCAAAGTGAAGCATCTGAAATTCAATAAATAAAAAATTTAATAAAATGCACTTCTTAACAAAGGCCTTAGTTTTGGCCTGCTTCTTGATTTATTTCAACGCCTACATAGGTCAATCGGCTGTTATACCATTAAAGTTGATTAAAACTAAATCGGCAACAAAAGAAAACTTTGGCTATATTGAATATAAGCCAAATGGCACCTTAATTCTGCATAGTACTCTCGAGAATGGTACCAGTACACAGAATCTTCTATTACTGCGCAGCATTTTGGCTGCAATCAAATTGGCACCACAGGCAAATCCTTCAACAAAATTCAATTTCAAAATCTATGGTGATGGAGTGGAACACAAATTTCCACCATTCCTTGAGGGTCTTATACAACGTATACAAACATATTTCTCTGTATATCGTTATACGGATACCAGTCGACCAGTGAAACAAGATGAATTTAATATTTCAATGGATCCAATTGAAACTACCACATTAAATCGTATAATAGAAGAGAGCACAACCACACTAAGTCTGCAGGAAGCAGATTCTGCTGATGATTTTATATCGATTGGTGAAAATGATGGCTATATAACAGTGGGTGAAGACTGAATCAATATAATTTATTCATACTATTATATTATAAAGAATATCTGCACATTTAAATAAAATTAATTTATTCAAAAATATTTAAAGAAATAAAAGAAAACTATGGGATTTTCCTAAACATACACATATGTTAGTGAAGTTTTTTGCCAATGTTTGACTTTATAATGGATTAAAATATTTGAACACACCCACCATCATCAATGAATAAATGGGTTGTGTGTGTGCCCTTGTGTGATCAATGTGGTTTAGTTGGGTACTTAGTATGCGCAGAAGCATCTAATTGCTTGTTCAGACCGACATTGATTTATTAACTGTATTATATTTGTATCTGCAGTTGTTGTAATGCAATATATAAATATGGGTTTTTTCAAATAGAAATATGTCGTTGCAAATTGCATAATTGAATTATTTTAATTTGTTTTTATTTTTTTATTTTTTGCAATTACATACATTTAAATATTTAGGTTAAGTTTTTTGCTTTTATAAGACAAGAAATTTTATACCTTTGATTTCAATTAAGCTTATTATATGTAAATGTCAAATGAACTTATCTTTCCTCATTAAAAACCCATTTTATTAATTTGTGATATACATATATGTACAATAACCTCATACGAGGTGTGGCGATGCTGCTACAGAAGAACTTTACAAGCTTCACAGTCGAATTATCATAAAATTTAATATGGTACTTATGAAAACAATAAGTGATACTTATCATATATAAAAATAAGTAAGTACATTGTTTATGATGTCCTCGGGTCTTTCAATGTTTTACGCATTCAAGGTGGTTCAGGAGACGTTAAATATGATGTACGGATGGAAATAATAAAAAAAAACCGGTACTCTGGGCAAAGCTGCCAAATTTTTGTTTATTAAGAATAATTTGCCTCTTATCAATTTTGATACCAATAGTTACTTATATACTACTTATCGCACCCTAACTACAAAAGGTCATTAACTCAGAAAACAGCATTTCGAGAAAAACGCATTTAAAGTTTTCAATTTACATACAAATTGGCTAATCATCGAAGAAATATTCTATTCTCACGCAGAGAGTATGTAAGTTATTAACATGAAGATATTTTACACAATATAAATGATGATGAAACAAATATTTCTGCATCAAAAATCATGGACCAACGAACACTCGAATCACACTATCTACTTTTTGCAGATGATACCGCAATATTAGGTAGATCTCGTTGTACGATGCATGCAACATCAGTTCTGGCAAGCTATCTATCACACGTCGAAGAGTGGTTAGCCACAAACACATTACCTTCTCACTCAACAGAAGCAATTGTAGATAACGTTAAGTACCTCGGAGTCCATCTTGACAGAAGACTTCCTTGGCGAAAACACATTGAAGCCAAGAGAACTCAAATGAAATTGAAAGCCAACAGCTTTCACTGGCTTATTAACTCACGATCTCCACTAAATATTGAGTATAAAGTTTTCATTTATAACAGTATCATAAAGCCAATCTGGGCCTATGGTTCTCAGCTATGGGGTAATGCAAGCGCCTCTTAGCTGGACGTTATTCAAAGAGCGCAATCAAAAAAATTAAGAACCATAACTGGAGGCCCCAGGTTTTTTTAAAAACGAGCGATTACATATAGATCTTAATATACCAACAGTAAAAAATGAAATAGCCAAAATGAAACTTACTTATGCTGAGAAACTAAACACGCACCAGAATCTATTCGCAAAGCACTCACTCGACTAAGGTCAGAGACACGACTTAGGATAAATGACCTACCAGCCCAACTTCAATTATAACGGCACATTCCCTCCAATTGAAAGTGAAGTAAAAGTCATAAACTAGAAATTAGATAAGATTCTATTACTTATTGTTAGTCTCTAAAGAGGTTTTTTTTTATCAATTGGCTTTCTTTTACAGATCACGCGTGACTAGTGTCATGCTGTTATGTTATTTTTATTCAGTAATGTTTGACAAATCATCATGGAAAAACTCACACTCGCAACAACGTCTCCAAATTATTCAGCTGTATTACGAAAATCAGCGTTCTATCAAAAATGTTTTTCGTACACTTTGAGCAACATATGGGGACATTATCGACCTTCCGAGACTACTATTGCCAAAATCATCTGTAAATTTGAGTCGCAGTGTACGCTTTTGGATGATACGCGACCGAACAAACCACATCCAGCCCGTAGTTTGGTTTGGAGGCTTACAAAATCCAACTCGTCCAAGAATTGAAGCCACCAGACTTGAAGCCGCCAGACTTGAATTTACGCTTAAATTTCAGTGAATGGGCTCTGGAACAGCTCAATTAAGATCTGCTGTTGTCGCGTCGAATTTTGTTCAGTGATGAGGCACATTTCTGGCTCAATGGCTACGTCAATAAAAAGAATTGCGACATTTGGGCTGAAGAGCAACCTGAAGAGACTCTCGATCTATCCACAGAAATGCACTGTTTGGTGTGGTTTATGGGCTGGTGGAATCATCGGTCCGTATTTCTTCAAAAATGAGGCCGGACAGAGTATTACCGTCAATGTAGCCCGCTACCGCACCATGACAACGGACTTTTTGTTGCCTGATGTTGGAGCCCGAAGTGTCGGCAATATTGGATTCCAACAGGATAGAGCCACGGCACACACAGTGCGCGACACAATGGCTTTATTGAGAAATCATTTTGGCTAGCAGTTAAATTCGCGTTTCGGAACTGTCAATTAGCCGCCTAGATCGTGCGATATCACACCTTTGGACTCTGGGGCTATGTGAAGTCAAAAGTCTTCCATGACTTGGAAGTCAACATCACTCGCGTAATTGGGAAGATACCGGTTGCAATGCTGGAAAGAATGATCCAAAATTGGCCCTCCCGAATGGACCATCTACGGCGTAGTCGCGGCCAACATTTGAATGAAATTATTTTCAAAAAGTTAATGTCAGAGAATGTTCTTTCAGGACTTAATAAAGATTTGGCCATCCATTTTCTCTTTATGTGTTTTATTTACAATTTAAAAAACAACTTCTAAATGAATCACCCTTAACTTTGAAGTACTAACTTTGTAGTGTAAGTGTAGTACTTATGGGTAAATTTTTTTTTTAATAAAAGTTAAAAGTCGAATTTTTTTTTCTGTGTTAGCACACCTCCGCGGAGGTCAAACTCTGGACTTCCGCCTACGCATCCGCCTCCGCAAAAATGACCCTAATATCAACAATATCACAATCATACTCAAATTTCTGGAGTTTCTATGAAGCCGTTAGATCGCTGTGTTTAATATGCTTAAACCATTGTATTAGCCAACTGATTTCAGTTAGAGTGGAACCTTCTTCATTTATATGATTAATTAGCCTGTCTCTATGGGGAAATGTATGAAATTTGATGTTTGAAAACAATGTTTGATTTCAGTTAGAGTGGAACCTTCTTCATTTATATGATTAATTAGCCTGTCTCTATGGGGAAATGTATGAAATTTGATGTTTGAAAACAATGTTCTTTTCATCAAAAGAAATTTTTTTATAAACTCTCATGCAACTTAAAGAAAATTTATAAAATAAAGTGTCGTTTAATTACGTTAAGCACCTTATATTTCTGAACATCTCATACTCTGGGACGGAGTAAGGCATTTTGAGGCCACTGGACAACTCAGATAACATTTTTTGTTACAAAATAAAAATCATTTTGATTTGATCCTTGTCTTTAAGGTTCCTCTTGAGTCTGCAGAAGAATTGTCTCACATTTTAAGAACCTCTGATCAAAGCTTTAAAACACAAAAAAACTCGCATGCTATAAAATTTACATTTTACGTTCACTTTTTATTTTTTGTTCTTTTTTGTATTGTTCTGTTCTTGTTCTTGTTCTTTTTAATGGTTATGAATATGATGATGATTATGAACATGTATTGATGATTATATTGTATAATGTAATTATTATTTTTATTTTTTTTTTTTATTTTATTTCAATTATTCTTTTGTTTTTATTCATAATTAATAAACGAAAAATTGAAGGAAAATAAAATATATATTATGAAAACTTGGTTAGTAGCGTAGTGTATTTATCCCATTTATCGGTGTTCGGTCCATCGTAATGCATGGATGCATCGATGCCAATTTCGATATGATTTTGTAGTAACCAAAGTTGCCCATAGGTGAGTGTAATGATTGTGCATGTGTAAGTGCTTGTCATATTATTGTAGTATGAGTGTGTGTTTGTGTTTTTTTGTATTTTTATGTTTTTATTTTTTTTTGTATCTGTTTTGATGAGAATTTGCTTAACCTAAATGCCATGTGTATCTCAGCTTCTTCTCTGCTTAAGACATCATCATGGGAGCTGCAGCATCATTGCGAAGCTGGCGTTGTTGCTGTGGTTGCTGCTGCTGTTGTGGTTGTGGTTGGATTTGCTGCTGTTGCTGCGGTTGCAGTGATTGAGCCTCATTGCTTGAAGGTGCAATTTCTTGATCCTGATCCTTCTTGACTGTAAGACATTGAACTGGTTTTATAATTATATACTTATATTGCAGATGTGCAATTTCAAAATTTTGTACTTACGCAACTTTGTTTCATTCTCCGCTGGCTTTTCATTAGGTTGCTTTTGTTCCTCTTTCGGAGCGTTTGGCTCTAAGAAACGAGCAATGTCCCCTTTGCCTTGATCTGGTTCGGCTGCGGCAACTTCAGCACCTGCTTTACCAACTTCTTTTCCTTCTGCTAAGGCAGCTGCTGGTATTTCTGGTGAAATTTTGTCACCCTCTGGAGCCAAGGCAGCCTTTTGCTGCTGTTGTGGCTGTGGTTGCTCTTTGAATGTGCTCTTCAATGGCAAAGCTTCGGGCTTTAGATCAACCGCTCCAATTTCTGGCACTACAGGTGCAGCTGGTATTTGTAATGGTACTTGTAATGGTGCTTGTGGTGGTACTTGTGGTGGTGCTGCAAATGCTGCAGGTATTGCGGCTGCAAGTGGCTCTGGTTTTGGATCAATGACCGCCAATTCCGGCTGTTGAATACTACGTGCACGTATAGCAGACAAAGGAGTCAAATATACTGGAGCACGTACCAATTCCACGGCATGTGGCTGGTAGATTGGTGACACACTATAGAATTGACGTCCTTCGGATGCTGACAACAAAGGCACAGTGTTCGCCGGAGTTTCAATAAATTCAATTTGTTCCGTTTTCAGATTATCCAGTGGTTGCTTATTGCTATTGCCCGGGGACGGAAAGAAGCCGGCTGCTGCAGTTCCCAGATCAGCTAATGCTCCACTACCACTTGAAATAATAGCTGCCCCTTGCTGTTGAATTTGTGCGATAGTTTGTTGAGCCTGATCGGAACCGGGTATTTCGCTTTGCTTCGATTGCGAAAATTCACCAGATCTCAGACCAATACCTTCGATATTGGCACGTCCCGAACCGATGACATCACCAACGCCAGCAGGCACATAGACAAGGGTCTCTTCATGCTGAGGCAGGCCAATGCGTGCGAGGGGCGACAGACCATGGACATAACGAACCGTTGGCTCAAGACGCACCTGCGCTTGTGGTGTTACAATTAATATATGCGAAGCAGGATCGACGGGTGCCGAACAAGCTGCATGGAGCGACAGCAGGCAGAGCAGTGCATAGCTTAACATCTACAATGATGATGGAAAAATGGAAAATTCTTCATTCAATTCAAGTGAATACATAAAAGTTCTTTATTTAGCTGTAGCTGGTTTGTCTAGTTTTTTTTAAGGCTTAACATAAGTTTATTTTTAGAAAAGTGAAGCTTCACATTTTGTTTTTTTTTTTTTTGTGTATCTTTCATTGAAATTCTATAAAAAGAAGCTATAAACCTTTTATGTTTGCAGGATATCAAAGGCGCATAGTTGATAGTAACCGGTTATTATTGTAATTTGGTTTTTTATTGCGATGCTGGCAGCAAGTTCTTTGTTCGCTTTACTTGTTTTTAGTACCATTCTTCTTTGGCATTGCAAACAATTTTCTTTTATGGATACATTCAATTAAAGTTTATTTTTACTTTAAATTAAGAATGCCATAATGGTTTACTAAGAGCCCAAGGAATAGAATGTATCATTAGGAAAGATGTTTTGAAAAGAAACCCTTTAACATCAAAGAACTATTTTTAGTTAGAAAAAAAAACAACAATGATAATTCTTGAGAATTTTAGTTCAAAGAGTATGTTTTTTTGTACTCTATCATCGGCTTAAATACTTTTAGGATTGATCAGGATTGGATAATTAGATGAGCTAGCTACATATGTATAAACATATAAATAATTAGATATTTCGGGGACTGCACTATGTACATAGGTTTATTGGGATTTATACTAATAATATCTGAACTTATAGCAATAGGGAGCTGTACTAGGTGCATTTAATTGCCTTCAGACTGGTGGAATCTGGCTATTTCAGCAATTTGCCTACAGATTTCTGCACTATGTGCATTTTTTATCGCAGCTGAAATTCGCTGGGAAAACCTTTTTTTTTTCTTGTCAACAGTGAGTGGAAAAATTAAGACAAATTTTCTTTGCGGCCCAACTCTTTCCGGATTCTTCCAATGCTTCCCAGGGAATCAAAAAGGATACTTGATTTAATCTGAAGATTCTTTCATATCATTAAAATTAGGTTTGACCTTACCAGAAGATGGTAAAACGATCAAAATGCTTTAATAAAAAAGAATATAATAATGATTGGATCACTGGTCTAGAGACTGTTTAAATTTGGTAAAATTTTTATAAAAAATTAAGAAGACGCTGAAAATATAAAATGATACAATATGACTGGTGCAAGATCTCATCTTAACACGTTCACTACCACGCGTCACGTATGAGACTCAACAAGTTGTTTGTGGGACCTTTGTCATAGATGAGTGACACAGACATCTAAAAAAATATATATTATAATGCTTTCCAATTAATAGTGAGTGGTCTGCATGGAAGGCTTTTTTCTTTTCATATTAAATAAATATTGTAAATGCCTTCCAATTTATAGTGATCTGCATAGAAGACTTTTCCTTTTCATCAGGGTCAGGGTCTGTAGACTGAAATAACAGCTACTATAAATTTTATACTTAGTAATATATTCCCAGTGAAGAGAATGAATTATGTCACGACATATGCATGGTCTATTGACTTTTATATGACCCATCTCATTGTGATGTTTGTAAATTACGTGCTCTTCCATGAATTCCGGGACGGAAAATAGAAGTTAGTGGCTTTCTTTTTTTATATACACCACGTCATTTCGCATTTCGAATTGACTATGTTCACTTTGAAATTAATTACAGTATTGTCGCCAAAGAGCATAAAATATTTATATGATTATAGAAAAGTGACGTGGAGTAAATATAGTGTAGAGTTAATTAAACTTTCTGTTTAGAAGGACGTTAGGGTGAAGCCTAAAGTGTTGGTTTCGACTACTAGTATATTTGTTTGTCCACTAAGTGCATCTATGTACATGCTGCATCCGTTTTCGGACCTACAGAGCAATGTATAATTATAGTTCTGAAGCGCAAGAGCTTTAATCGCTATTCAAGGCTTCAGATCAGGGTTTTTGGACCGGAAGAATCCGTGACGAGTTGACCCGCAGGAGCAAACATTTTTTAAATTGCCACTGTGTGCTTTGCGCCGCATTCAGACTTCATTTGGGCCGCATGCCTTGCTTTATATCTTTTCTATTTAATGTCATCGATTCTTTAATTGCAATTAAAAAATAGTTTTAAGTTATACCGTGCAGATAAACTCTGAATCTTTTTAAAGCGAAAATAATTGCTAATGTTTCTAGTTCGAAACTATGATACTTCTGTCTGAGATATTTGTTTTGAAAAATAGAAAACAGGGAGGAACAGTCCTACTCCGAATCCAAGAGAGATTGCATCTCAATGGATGAATGGTGTTGTCTCAAAGATCATATATATCTAATATTTGGGAATCTAGTAATTTTCAATTCATAGAATGTTAAAAAAGAAAGTCAAGAACAGCTATTAATGGCTTGAATAATCAATTTATATGTTGATTTTGATATAAAGTAGTAAGATCATGTTAGATTATGGCGAAAGGGACATATTGAAATGCCCCTTTGATGGAAGATGTTCATAATATTGCATGTGGGGTCTTCGATGCATGGTTTATTTCACATCAACAAATAATAGACTAAAATAAAGAGATTATACTCGTACATTCTATGTGTTGTGAAGAATATTAAAAGAACAATTTAGCAAATTTTCTCATTTGAAATGACTTTAGTAAGCATCAATTTATTGGCTCCACTGTAGCAAAATTGTATTAACCGAATTATGTATACATAAAAATGCCTAACATCAACCTAATTCTTTACTGAACTACTTCACGCACTAAGAACATTCATACACAATCATATCCAGCTCCACTTTCTAAAATCTTACAAACAAAAGACTTAAGCAATAAACTTCTTAGCTCTTAATACAAAAATAATTAAATTAAATACATTAAATGTAAGTATTGCAGAGAATGTTCTCAAGCAAAAACACAACTCAACATACACATAAATAAATACTAGTGATACTAGTGCACTTACCTTGTCTGCTTAATACTTTTCTTTTGTTTTTTGTGTAAAAAAAATTTGAACTTGCTTTCAGTCTGTGTTGTCGTCGGTTTTTATGGCCGCAATTAATTACTTTTTTATTATATTTTGCTTTTCAAATATCACATAGAATGAATGATAAAACAATGAACACTTTGTGTGGCACTGCTATGCACTCTTCATCTGCTGGCTACTAGTTTTGCTTATAACTTCAACTTCACACTTCAACTACTACAAAGAACTACCAAAGCCCAAATGTGGAACTTCAATTTAACTCTTCAGTCTTAACACGGCGACCACTTCAAGGAAACTGGTGACTGACGCTGGCTTTATTGGCCTTTTATAACGTTGGGCCTGCTGCCTAAGAATGAACAACTTTGCAACTGACCTAAGACAAGACAAGACATCAGCCAAGAACTAGAAAGGTAAAATAATATAAAATAAAAAAACTAAAGAAATGAAGAATTACAACAAAGTATGCATGCATATACATAAATATGTTGGTTGCTTGGTTGTTTTGGTTGGGAATGTAAGCAGCTTCCCGTAGGAAAAAAAAGAAAAATATAATAAATGGCACATGCACACACGGAGCGAAAGAGAGACGACCCCAATGCAAAAGGAGTTAAAGATATTTTTGTAAAATAGCAACAGCACAACAACAACAACAACAACAAGTTAATAGCGCAGAAAAACTAAAACATGAAAAAGTTAAGAAAAATAAAAGAAGATACAGACAACGATGGCGACGAAGCAATGCAAAATTATCAGCAAACAAAAAGATTAAAAAAAAGAAACAAAATCGTTTAACTAAAATGGTAAAAGGAGCTTTGCTTTATACGCTTTTGGTTCTGGTTCTTGGTTGCTTGCTGCAGTGTCAAGTTCTTGGTCTTTTGATCGCTTTGATCGCTTTGGTCTTCTTGGTCTTGGTCTTGGTTCTACTTGTTGTATTTGTTGTTGCTACAAAAGTCGACAGATGGTCAAACAAGATGACGACGTCGTTGGCGTTATTATTGTATTGTTGTTGTTGTTGTTGTTGTTGTTAAGCAAGTTGGTCAAGTTCTAGTTTGGCCAAAGCGTCACTTTGCAGAGTTTATTAAACTCTTCTCACGAGCAGCAATAGAAGCCGCAATTGAAGCCAGTTGAAGAATAATATAAGAAGCCAACAAAGTATTGTATATAGTATGTGGTAAGCAAGTAAGCATTATACAGATTGAGATGATATGTGTAGAAATGGTTCAGGTGCAAATTGAATGCTTTAAAATCAAGTGGCCGGAGCAGTGTTTCACACGCTTCAACGCTACTTACTTACTGACTACATTACTATAATATATAATAAGAAATTCTTTTGTTACTCTCTACTTTTTGTTGCAAATTGTTGATTTATGTGAGGAAAGATGCATCATGCATGTAACTAAGTTTAAAAAGATAATCATAACAAGCATACTAGCAAACAAATTTTCACATTATTATTATTTCTATTCATTATTACTATGCATTTTTAATTAAATTAAAAACCATTTCAAGACAACGCCTTAGGGTAGGCAATACTATTTTTAGTATCTGATGAGAATGGAGGGAATGAAGCTTCCTTACACCTGCCATATCAAATAGGTTCATTGCACCTACTATTATAAAACTAGTTACCCACCAAAGATGCTTTAGTAGAGTGTGGTTAAATATAGTTTGGGTGTGGCACAGGAAGTGGCAAAGTATCGTTTGAGAGCGATTAGTGTTTCCTGGCGTTCACAAAGAATTAAAAAAAAGCATAGTAAATTGTGTGGAAAATAATTTATTAAATAGTAAAAGATTGGCACAAATTGACAAGCATATGAAAATTCCAAAAATAAATTCAAAAATTATAAGATCCATTCAGATCGGCTTAAAGATAATGCAATTTGGGACGGTAGCCGCTTGCAGTACGTTGTAGACCTGCTTCACCGGGTGCAGCAGCATAATCTTCTGCTATAGCTGTACGCCATTTGGCCACAAAAGCATCACCTTTATCTTTGGTAGCAATGCTAGCAACACCACGTACAGGTAACTTAATACCATTTGTAGCAACACGTGTCAAAGGCACATGTGGACGAGCTGCTGGTAATTCCGAATAATAATCATAATCATCATCATCTTTGGTGGATTTATCTGCAGCCGTATGAGAGGTTTTCAGTACCAGTTGATTGCGACTGGGTAAAGAAATACTGAAGGCAGCAGCTTCTTCAGGTGAAACACCAGCAATAGCAGTTGCTTTGGGTGAGGCAACAGCAAGACCATTTCGACCAGATAAGGCAACTGCATTGGGTTTGGAGGAAGCTACACCACCTTCACCAGCAATAGAAAGACCTGTAGGAAAGATAAAAAGACAATCAGTAGAAATTTGCTATGTAATATCATTATTATTATAACTTACCAACAGGTTTTGCTTCAGCAACAGAAGCATCTTTCTTGGGCGCCATAATTGCTACGCTATCATTCACATCCTCATAGGGATCCTCAGTATTTGGTGGCAATAAATCATCTGCACCCAATTGTTGTTCATTGACTTCATCAACTTTCTGGTCATCAATTTTTGAATCTGCAGTTGCCGATATTGATGCTGCTACTGCGGCAGCTCCAAATGGTTGCTTTTGTGGCATGGCAAAAGCTTCTGGTTGCAATAGAATACTAAAGTCCTTTAGCTGGCCAGTCTGTTGTAGCTTGGCAAGATTTTGTGCTGCTTGGCCTAATTCAAACAAACTGTGAGCATAGACTTTGTTGTCTTCCTCACTGAAGGCACCTTTACGTTTGGCTACCTCTTGTATGGCAACCAAGTGAGCGGCAGCCGATTGAATTGTATTAAAATCACGATTGAAAGATGATGAGCCCACATTTGCTAAAGGTCCAGCAGCCACAATACTTATAGATTCATCTGTATTGGCATCACGTAGCTTAGGACGTTGAGGTGCATTTGCTGGAGCTGCTTGTCTCAAATAACTGTTGTCACGTAGTGGACCATTAAGACCTCCATAATAGCGTAATGGAGTATTATCTTCGAATATGATAGGTTGAAGCACTCCAGCTCTATGTCTGATTAGAATTTTTGGGTAAAGGGAAGAGGTACATAGTTTCTTTGTAGTGGTGTTCAAGTGCATAACCTGACTAATTGACTGAGTGCGTTGTGTTGTGGTGGAAGTTTAAAGAAAGATTAGCTAGCAGCTATTAAAAAGCTTTAGAAGCAAAAAAGCAAACTACAAAGGATGAGGATTTTGGATTTTTACATAAAATCAATATATAAATTTTACTTTATTTACAACTAAAATTTACAAAATGGCCTCAAAGTGGTGTGTAGAATCTAAGGGAATAAAATTACTATACAATTATAATGGCCTCCTCTGGTCTGCTCGTCAGTCTCTGCATGCTCACTCCTTCTCACTTAGTTATACAAATCCAACTCCAAATCAGCTTGAGCATGTGCCTTACCACCCACTCCTGCTATGGCCACAGATTCTGGATTAAAATACACATTTGTTGGTACACCTTTCTTAAGATAAGCCTTTGAAATTGGTGTTGATATTGCTGTTCCCCCATTACCCACCACAGCCTTAGAGTGTGGCTCTAAAATGAGTGCTGCTTGTTTGCGTGGTGTTGAACCACCAATATGTTGAGCTTGTGAATAATAGGGTAGAAAGTATGTGCCAAATGGTATTTGTGGTATATTGCCTGAAGTACGTATACTACCCATTGCTTCCACTTTGATTGGTTTACTGGTCTGCTGTTGCTTTGATCGCTTAAGTTTTGCATGTTTTGGTTTTATTAGTTTTGATGAAAATTCCCTTCCATGAGCATTAGATACTATACCACTACTGGTGGACAGTACATGCTTGCCTGGTATGGGAACAATATCTTCAATTACATAATCTGGATTAATTTTACTAATTGCAGCAAGCAAACGAGCATCACTTCTCAAATCACCGCTTGCTACTCTATTTGGTTGTACTTTTTTAGCCATGACTGTTATTGGGGTTTGAGGCTTCACTTGTAGCTTTAATAAAGTTTCAGGCCGAGCTTCATTTGGTCGTGCTGTTGTTGGTTCAACATCTTTGATTCGTGGCTTTGCTGTTGATGTTGTTGTGGTTGTGGTTGTGATCTCTGCTTCAGGTGTTTGAGCTACTGCTGGTAAACCGGTAAAAGCAGCTGCTCCATAAGGTAAACTTGTATAAGCAGCATAGTATGGAGCTGGTGAGTTGAACAACAAAAGCTTTGCGGGTTGTTGATAAGATCCAGTAGCAGATAGTATAGGTGTTGGATAATAGATGGGCTGAGCTAGAGTACTTTGTGTTGGTTGTTCTGGTTGAGCTTGAAGTTTACCAGCAACTGGCAGCATGTTATAGGCAACTAGAGGAGCTGAGGTGGCAACGGCTGGAGAACGTATTGGCCAGGCTTGTATGCTTGTGGTTTGCCAGTGTTGTTGTTGTTGTGGTTGTTGACTTTGACTTTCATAGGTTGATTGAACAGTTTGAGAAGCATTATGTTGTTTTTTTTGTGTATTCGAGTAGAGGAAAGTGAAGCTTAAGTTAGTTTTCTTCATAGAAGTATATACAGAAAAGCAAAGCAAATAAAAGAACACAAAGAAGCATTAAAGAAACATGCACATGAGTTAGTAGTCCAAAGGAATTAAGTGTTATTTACAGAGTTCCAGATTAGTATATCATTAGTTTATAATACAGTTTTACTAGTAATGAATAAGTGATTTGAATTATTATAAAAAACATTGAAAAATTTATTCTTCTTCATCAAATACTGCAACTTAAAACACTAACAAAAAATTAAAAATAATAATAATCAGTAATTAAACAAAAAACAGTCAAGCAATCTAAATTAATTTAACTATCCTTTTCTTTTATTATGTATCCGTTTCCAAACTGGTACCCGTTGGTGGAGCATAATAGACCGTTGGTCCTTCAGCAACAATTTTACCTTCACGTGGAAAACTTTGATCATGAAGATTTGTACGTTGTAGGGCATCTTTTAAATCAACACTTGAAGGTATCGCAATGACCTTGGCACCAGGACCAGCAATTGTCAAACTACGTGGATGTGTTAAAGCATAACCACCTGGACCAACAATTGCAGTACCACCACTACCTGCTGTGGCTACACCACCAGGTCCTGCTATGGCAATTCCACCTTTGCGTACCTTCAGACGTTGTATGACTATGCCACCTTCACGCAAAGCATCTCTATGGGCATGATGTGATGCATGTAAATTGGCAAGCATCTGTTGTGGTTTATTGCCAAAGATATGTTTTTCAGCTGCTTGATCTGTACTTACAGCTTCACTAGCATCACTAGCATCTATGGAATCAATAGAGGAAGCAGCTGTTAGACCAGGTTTTTCTGAATAATCATCATCATCCCATTTGTAATCCTGTTGATTGTCTTGCTCATTATTTACTAGTGTATAAATGGGTTGAGGTGTTTGCGTGTTAAACATTTGATTGAATTGTTGATTGGGCGATTGTAGAGGCACACTTTCGAGAATCATTTGTTCTGTGGTGGCGGCTGCTGCTGCTCCATCTGGACGCACACTTGGTCTAAAGGGGAATTTAAAAATATTCTGAAAGGCATTCTTGATTACTGTACTGGTGTTTGCTTGCATTTCAGCAAGATTAGGCATTTGGAAAGCATTTAATGGATTCAATTTATTGCGATTTGGGCGCTGGGCTTCACCAGCTGTACCGGTATTCGTATTAAGAGCCATAGGCGGAGGAGTAATTCTTATAACTGATGAAAGAGTTGATTGCTGTGAGGGTGATGCCACTTCTGATACTACATGAGTTTCCTTTTTGCGCAGTGGCTTAGGCACAATTCTCTTGCGAACAATTTGTGTTGTGGTACTGGAATTGTTCGTGGCACCCGTTTGCGCATTACTCTGTACACTACTTGCTGTGGCTTGGATTTTAAATGGTCTATTAGCTAACTTTTCCTCACGAGATGAATTACTGTCTTGAGTGCTATTCATTGGTTCCTCACGTGCTGCTTTAGGTGGTGAAGTTGTTGTTGTCGTTTTCTTTGTGCTACTCTTTCCATTCTCATTCAAGGCAAGCTCTCGTGGTAAAAAGAATAAATGATATTTGGGTGTTGATTTGCCTTGTTTCGTTTGTTTGGCCTTTGCTTTGCCATAGAAACTATCGATGTCACCAATAATCTTATAGCCTTTGACACGATACTCTTGCGGTGCAACTTCACGTAAATATTGTTCCTTATTCAGTTTATAGAGACGCACAGGTATGACAAAATGTGCTGGCAATTGTTCCTGCTCTTGAGCCGATTGTGGAGGTGGCACATGCACTTCATTTGGACGGAAAAAGTAATGAAATTGTGGTGCCACAGTAGTAGATGGTTTTTCTATATGAGTTTCCTTTAGGAATGGTTCTGTCCTTAAGTTTTGCTCATCTGTATAAGCTGCTGCTCCCCATCTCTTGGGTGGTACATTATAAGCATTCAAACTGCTTCCCCTTTGATTCAATCTTACTGCTCTTATTGAAGGCACTAATAAAGTTTGACCATCACTGCCCGAGAATTGATGGTTTTGAGCATGAAATGGCTGATAAGCAGGCTTTGGAAATAAATATTGACTTGAATCGAGTATGGGTGGCAATTTCGATTTTTCCGTTTGTTTCTTTTTGTAACCCAGAGCTTGATTAATCTTTTCAATCTCTTCAAGTATACGTTTGGCTTCATCATTCTTGTCAGTATTCGAAGAGGAATCGTCGTTTTGGCGTTCACCATCTTCAGGAAATTTGATCAGTCTTTGTTTCACAATTCTGTAAACGAGATTTTGATTTTGATATTTTTGGATTGTGGTTTTTTGTTCTGTTTTCTTTATTGTTTCATTAAGATTCAAATGAAATGGATCATGATTTAGAAAGGAAAGTTTAGAAGGTTTTTTTTTTATTATTTTGGGTTTTTAGTGACTATAAATACTTTGACTTGGTGACACAATGACATGCTTAACAGGCAGCTTACATACATGCAGCTTATAGAAAGGTAAAGTAGGTAAAGAGATGTATAGTAGAGATAATCAACGCAAGCTTAACTTTTTATTGGATATTCATATAGTATATTGGAACGTGCTTTGCTACTTACTCGACAACATCATCTCTTGAATCAGTGGGTTGTGCATTGATGGCGCCAAATGTTGTGGCCAAAATACAGAATGTAAAGAGCTGAAATATGAAAAGAAGAAGGAAAGTTCTATAAACGCACCCAGGTAATAACTTATAATAAAATCATTGAACATGTCAAGACACATGACGTTCGTGTATAAAAATGCGGTCAACAGAAGATTTCCCACCAAAAATATTAAAAATAAACAAAAAAAAAGCAAATGAAAGATTTCTTAAACCAGAATGATGAAAGCAGCATTTGCATAATTGAATCGCAAAAGAAAGATAAGCAAATACATTCAAAGAAGAAATATATAATATAAAAAGTAAGAACTCTTGTTTCTTAGGTAACGACAAGAGAGTGCCACCAACAACAAGAACTTTAAGCTCCGCTCACGTACATATGTATATTCTGCCAATATTTGTTTATGATTTATTTCTTATGGTTCTGCGAAATCAATATTTGCTTCAAAATTAATCACTCAAAGCAGCTCGTTGAATCGATCAAACATTTAACAACCCAACAGAAAGTGTCACATTTGTCTTCAAGCTATGTGTTCTAGTCACAAACAGAATCAGATTCAGACAAAACAAAATCAGAGTTCGAGTCCGAGTCATTACCACCATTAAAACAAAGTCAATGACCTGATATTGAATTTGATTTGATGCTTGTTAAGTTAGAGGAATAGCTACAAACAGATCAATAAAAATTCTATAGCGAATCGAATTTTATTATTCTTATTATTATTATTTATAACTGAAGTCCATAATTTGAGTATTTCTTTCTGTTACCTTTCTCTATCTCATTGTTATTGATTTCAGTTTATGGCCTTTTCCCAAAAACTTACTTCTTCTAATGATATCTGAAACTTTATGGCAGAAATATCATTTAAAAAACAGACTAAAAGTTCTTTGCATTTAAATTTCTAGACTTTCTTGCCTTTTTCTTTAATTTATATTTTTTTTTCTTTATTCTTTTGGTTTTTTTATAGCCTTTTCTTGACTTAGTTGAGCTTGGGTTGACTTGACTTCACTTGATTTGACTTGACTTTTCTTGGCTTTCTTTGTCTCTTATGCATGTGATTGGATTGGATTGGATTGTTTTGACTTGTCTTGTCTTGTCTTGGGCTTTTAGCCAAAAAAAATAAAATAAATTGGGTTAATTTATGTAAAATGTTGTTATAACTGGAAATGTGCATTAAACTTTTATTTAAACCCATAAAGGTGTTTATTTCAACTAGAATTTGTTTACATTTGAATTGGTAAATTGTTTAGTGAAGTGAAGATTTTTAGAGTTCAGAACTAGAATACTTTAAATTCTATAAATGATTTTTCTTTGTTTACTATTCTATATTGTGATTCATCATAAGGGCATTTTTTTCTTCTTGAGCACGTAAAAAATTAAATAATTTATGCTTGAATTTATTATGAGCATATGTTGTATCTTATTTATTTTAAGGCACACTTAGCTATTCTCTTTTTTTTAATAAATAATTATTTTTTTATTCATCAATTATGTGCTTCCTTTATTAATATATTTTTTTTTTTTTTGTATTATTATTTTTAAAAAAGAATATTTTACGCATGCCAAAAGAGTGTCGCCTAGAATTTTTAATTTTATATTTTTTATTCATTAGAAAATTATTAATTGTTATGTAATCAAATTTTTTTAAGAAAATATTTAAGAGAACAAATGTTTATAAGTTGAAATTGATTTCAATGGCTTCCGCAATTTCAAGCAATAGCTATAGTAACATTCAGCAAACTCTTGAAGATTCTTTAATCACTTTGGTAGATATTTTCTTTGGTGGAAAAATCAAGCTTAATTCTAGCAAAACAAATGTTATATAGTACTTCACTCGGAAAGCGTAAGGCCTGCCAGAGTAACCAACTACTTAGCTCTAAATCAATACAGGGAGAACTCTGTTAAATATCTCGGTTTGATTTAAGATGGCAAACTAACATTCAGTTCGCATATTGGTATGATAATTGATAAGACCATAAGAATTCTTTATCCCTTTATTAATAGGAAATCAAAACTATCAATAAAAAATAAATTAACTTTTTCTAGAACCAATACACTTTTGGCCCAATTATGTTATATGGCTCGTTGATTGGGGGTGATTGTGCTACTAGTCCCCATAATAAACTTCAAATATTACAAAATAAATTGCTAAAAATGATTTTTAATCTTCTATCAAGCTGATATAAGATTTACTGAAAGGAATCAAGTATTCCACAAGTGCGTAGTGTAGATCAATACTTAGCTAGCTAATTCATAAATTAGCTTTTTAAGTGCTGATCTTGAGTTTTAATTTTAGTTTTTGTGTTTCGGTTAAGTTTTTTATTTATTTTGTATTATGTAAGGTTTTTGCATACCGTATTTTCTTTACAAAAACATACCCTTATATTATATTAATCAATCTTCTTATGTGTTAAGTTAGTTTAAGTAACTATACTCTATATAAATTGTAATGTAAATAATATGGGTCAATAAAAAATGAATGAATTTTTTTTAATTTTTATTTATTTTTATTTTTATTAAAAAAGAATATTTATTCATAATTCCTACGCATGCAAAAGAGTGTCGTCAAGACAGAGGCTTAACAATTGGGTGGCATGACGGAAAAATGTCACGGCCCTCATCTGCAAGAAGCCCCCAACCTGAGAGGAATCCTAACATTTATTACAACATTTAGTAAAAAATAAATAACATAAAAAGTTGATTTTATAAACGAAGAATCATATGAACATACTTATAAGGAAAATTATATTATTATTATTCGAGGCGTCGAAAAATCATTTGCATTCATCTTTGGTATATGAAGAATGGCAGTTACATGGAATACTAGATGAAGAGCGATAAATCTTTTGGCTCCTAGTACTCACTAGACCCCTTATGTTAAAAAAAAAATTTGGTTGAGCTTCTTTCAATTGAGAGAAGGCCCCATTCGATGAATTTGACAAGGGCCCCCAACGGCTTAGTTACGCCACTGCGTAGGAAATAGCTAAGAGAATCAAACTCAAATCCTTATAAGTTGAAATTGATTTCAATGACTTCCGCATTTTTTTTTTTATTGTTTGGAATTCCAAACCTCATTTTTTTTAATGCAAATTTCACTTTCTTTATTTTACTTCAGTATATGTAAAAATTTGAAGCTTCATTTAAAGATGATCGAACTTCTTTCAGAGAACTCATACTTATTTTGAAGAAATTAAACCGTTTTATCTGGTTTTCTCAAAAGAAATCCAATCATTATACGCACGAAGCCATAAATTTATTTCATTTTTATCTGCTTTAAGAAAAATCGTGATCATGTTCTATATTTTCATAAGAATTTTAATTTTTTCTTTTTTTTTCAGATTTTGAAAATATCTTCCAACCACGCAATCCATTAAGGCTAATTGATTTTAGATTGGAAGCCTCCCAACTGACCTAAGAACTCTGTGAGTTAGTTAGTCAACTAACAAAGTAGTAAGACAAGAAACCTTATTAATGATTTTAACATAAAAAAACATAAAATAAACATATTTCATGTCAACATTTTTTGGTATTTTTCTTTAATAATTTCTGGTAGTTCTTAAGTGAAAGTTTCGTTAATTAATCTAGAAACAAAAGACTTAAGACACAAGCTTAAGCATCTTTTTAAATGAAGAAAGCAGACATCATAAAACGAATATGATAACCAACAAAATGAGCTGCTAAATGGTTAATACATATTTTTAAAGAAAATCCAAAAATTTTTATGAGTTTTTTGTCTTCATAAAAAAATTTATAAAAAAAATCTTGAAAAAATGTACTTAGTTTTCACTTACAATGAAACAATTCATTTTAATTAAATTAATCACTTTATTGGATTCTTTGTCTTGTTTATTGAATGGAAAAATATATCCAATTTAATTGTCAATCACTTCAAGCCTTCGTCCTTGTGCAAGAGTTCAGGCAAAAGATATAAATAATAAGACAGACAAAAGGTCTTAAGCACACAAGTTTTTGGTTTTTCTTTGTTTTGTTTGTATATAAATTTAATATATTGAATCCTTGTTCTTTTAATTCAAGTTCTTTTGATCTGTAGAGCAACAACTTTAAGCACTTAAATTTAACACACGCGGTTAAAGTCTTCTTTATTATACACGCTTAAGATATGCAGGAATACAACACAAGAAAGTTGATTGTGTGGTTGAACCCGGTAAGAACCACAACTGCCAAAGACTCAAGATAAACTGAATCGTGCTGCGGTTGAGCGGCAATGTTTATAACATTTGGCATTGTAACATGAGGGTAAAGACAAGCAAGCGACGATGATTTGAACGAAGACGAAGACAGCACATAACAACAACGAAGAAATGGCCAAGTTTAGACCCAACATAGGTGTGTATTGAAAGAGAGTGATATGGAGAGCATTGTACAAGTACTTAAGAGAAACTTGTGTGCATCTCACGTATTGTTTCCATGCTAATCAACAAGTGCAATCTATAAAATGTGGCCTAAAAGACAAACATTTTTTTGTGGTTTTTATTCAAGTACTACTAGTCAAGGGTCTCTGTCGTCAAATATCACATTCATTCTATGAGATAAGATAAGATCAGATCCAACAAAAAATAAGGTTTTAAGTATGGGAAGTAGAAGTGAAATAGAGCAATGTCATCATTAGGTTTGATGAACTGAAGAAAGCTTACCAAAACAGTAGCGAAACTTGTCATAGTCAAACATCTTCTTCTCTATGCGTTTTTTTTCATTTGTTTTTCTGGCAGAACAACATGATTTAATTTTTAACACATTTGTTGACAGTGATTAATGGTTAAACGCCCAGCGAAATATGTTATGTGTTATATGAGATCGCCTACAATTAATTTAGCCATGTTTAGCATGTCATGCTCACATAAAAACACAAAAGACTTAAGACACGAACTTGTTGGTCTTTATTTTATTGCTGTTAAGTTGTTCAATTTTTTTGTTAAAGTACAAAAGTGATTTATAGTATTTATCTGTTGCAAAATAATGCTTCCTAAACAAAATTGGTTTTCAGTTTTCATTTTTCATTTTTCAAGTTCAAGAGACTCACTATGTGATTATCATATCTTCTGATCTAAGCATCTTTATTGGGCTTATTTAGCATGTAAATATTGCTAACCTATGCCCTTCTAGAATGTAATTTGAGTGTCATTTATAAATATTTTATTATTGATTATTCACCCAGTTGAAATGCGTCCATACTATTTCATTGTTGGATTGTTGTCTGAACGACAATCAGAGACTTGAAGCCATCAAATCAAGTTTAAGATTTATAGTATCATGGAGTGTCGTTGCTTTTAACGGTTTCATTGCGACTCAAGCATTCAAAATTAGTTGCAAATGGAAACCACAAGCAAAATTTCAAAAAATAAAACACAAACAGTAACAGAAACAGAAACAGTGAAACATGTCAAAGAAGATATGTGGACTTTCAATAATGCAATGAAACAACTGAAAAACAATAAAACTACGAGTGTACGGAACGCAAATCATATCAAGTCAATCGAATCGTAGCTATGTATGTAGGCATTGGTGCAAAAAGACCTTGAAACCTATTTTTATAAAAAAGGCATTAAAACAAAAATACAAAACTGCAAAGAAAGGGGAAATCAAGTCAAGAAACTTAAGTTAAGATAGTAAGTAGTTAAGGCAAAGTAAGGCGAAGCTGGCAGGAACTAACTACAAGCTGTGGCCAATTAAGCATCATGACCTTCATGTCTTCTAGGCCAACACTCTAGGATATCAAAACAGGATTACTTACTTACTTACTACATACCAAAACGTATACGGACAATGAACGGTTATGTGTTGTTGCACTAATAAAATATTATTATAAGTGTGTACATATTTGCCTTTTAAGTGTCAGTTTGAGTCAGTTAAGAACAATAATAGTATTGCATGATGAAGGCATGTTGCATTGTACTAACCCAATTACGAGGGCGTGTATCCATCTGATTTATGCATACATATATAGTTTAGATACAGCTAACTAGGCTCATTATATTGTATTATACTATTCAACATTTTCATATGCAATACGAGAATTAAATTACTATGCAACTAAAGTTGGTTGATGGAAAGAAATTCCGCTTCACATGCTAGAAATCAATGTCAGCGTATAAAACTACAATACTTATAAGAAAAAAATATAACTATGAACTTGGTTTTAGCATGAATTGGCTTAAGTTTAAGAGCATATACTTCTTATACTACTTGTTTACAAATCTTCATCCACATATTCATTTGTAGAAACGCAAAAACTTGGCCCTCATCGAGTAAGAGTAAATGACAAATATCAGCGCAAAAAACGTGTCTCGAATGACAAAAAAAAAAAATAAAAAATAAATATAAAACTTGGCTAAGAATGAGTTTTGAAAATTGTTTTGACTTCATCTTCATAGGCTGCAGCTGCTGGTTCTGTCATAAAAATAAAGTAAAAAAGTCATTAAATCTTTTAAAAATTAAAACAGTTTTAATGATTTTTCTCTTTTTTTTCTCTCTACAAAGAAAGTGTTTTAAGATACACTTTTTATTGCTTTTAAAATATGTTTTTATGATCATAATTTTAATAATTAAATTTCTAAAAAAACAAACACAGATTTCTTATTAAAAAATAGTGTAGTAAAACAATTTCAATTTTCCATTCAATGATATTTCCTCATCATCTTCAATTTGAAATTGTTAATACAATAATTTATTTAGGCTACGCTCAAGGCTTATTCAATAAATTATTTTGCAAGCCAAAAAAAACAAAATAACATACTAAATGCAAAGGTCCCCCACTTCAAAACTATCTCGTATTCCCTTAGCAAATGTTATTTTTTCAATATTGTCAAAATACCAAGAAACAAAAAAAAAACACACATTATTTTGCATGCGTTCGATTTGTCGATGTGACATGGCATTTTAATGAGTTGTTTGTTAGTGTTGTTAATAAAATCCCAAAACAACAAAACAAAATGATATACAAATAATTAAATTAGTTTATTTACGCTTAGTTTGGGTTACTTGGATATCAATCAAAACAATACAAAACAATACAATACATTAGGAAAGGAAATAAGGGCACGCGACAAAACACAAGCCTAAAACAATAAAAATAAATTTTATGTTTTGACCAAATAACTGACAATAGATTTATTACACAAGATATTCAATCAGTCAATCATGTCATTGAGTCGGGAAATCAAAAATTGTATATACAATGAGTAGAAATATATCAAAAGATATGTTATAAAAATAAATTTTCAATAAAACTACTTAAAATATTGTTTTAATCATTCTATACTTAGTTAGTGTTATAAAATGTAGCAAGGCTGTGATGACATCTTTTGACTGAGCCTTAAATCATACTCATAGATTCTACTTTTATAATCAAATCTGAGTGTATCGATGAAGGGTAGTGTTCTTTAACTAATGTAATTTGAAGCTTAGCTTGAAGTTACTTCAATGTGTTAATGTTATATTGTAGTACTAAGTGGAGTCACGCAGCTGCATCACATGTCTCTTATACAGGAAGCTTTGAACTTCTCCCTATAAACTTATCAGCTGGTAATACAAGAGTGTACATACTAATTTTTTTACAGTGTCTTATATATAACATCTTTTCTGCTAAATTAGGAACATCAACCTGTTGGTTGCAACATATGCGGATGACACTGCGTTCTTATCTGCAGCTGACAATCATCTGGAAGCATCCTCACTGTTACAGCGCCAGCTTAATGCACGTTACTTTTCCGCTTAAGCGACTGAGTCTTCCTGAACAACGACACCATCCCCTCAGAGCAAACCGTCAAATACCTGGGGCTTACCCTGGATAGACGGATAAATTGGAAGGCTTATATCAAACGTAAGCGCCAACAGCTGGAGAGAAATCTGCTGGCTTATTAATCACAATTCAAAATTGTCTCTGCGCAATTAACTTCTTCTATATGAGACAGTTTTTAAGCCCGTATGGACATATGAAATTCATTTGTGGGGTCCTGCTTCACATTCTAATATTGAAATACTCCAGAGATTCGAAACGAAAATGATGAGATTCATCAGAAAATATGTATGCCGTCTTGAAGATCACCCTTATGATCTCGCCTCAGGCCTACTTGTCATTGGTAACAACTTCCGCAGACTCAAGAGGAGACCTAACTTTCACGTTTCCTGAAGGAAAGGTAAGCTGCCATCTTTCACTGTGGTGTTATTTCTGATTATGTGTGTCCATTTACTTATGGTTATATTCTAATTGATTGTAAATATATGAGCAATAGCAACAAAGGTATTCAGCTCAAAAAGCTGTTTATAAGTAAAATAACAATATTACATTAAGAGTAGAAAAAAATTAAAAGTTATAGCAACAAAGCTACAATATTTACAAATATTATTACGATATTATATTAATAATTATACAGTTTATAAAAAATAGTAGTAGGTTTGGAAAGAATGAAAAGAAGATCACTGTTTGAGAAGTATAAATGACGTTAGGTTGCGTCATTTAAGAAGAAAATGTTTGAGATTATACCTAGGCGACACCTTAATAATTTTTTAATGACCAGTCTTTTAAATTCGCCACCTAGGGCTGGAAGGAAGTTTTCAGCTGAAAGTTTGTTATGATTGACAAGTTTGTACCAATTTGATGTTGTTGTAATCCTGTGTGTTCGAATTTAGATTTAAAAATTATAAATTGAGTTAAATTATGTGTGTCTTGTGAGAAATATTTTGGGGTTTTTAGTAGCGGAGAGAAAGCAGCTTCTTTGGCTACTTTGCCAGCCACTTCGTTTCCAACAATCAGGCAATGACTTGGGAATCAAACTTTAATAATTTTTGGAAGGGTTGCGTATGAGAATATTCCTAATTTTGTTTGTGTAAAAATTATTTGATGTGATGTGAGAAATAAATTATATATACTCGGAATAGATAACGAATTTTCCTCAATTATTTTTGGCAAAGGATGCAGCTTTGACCGTAGTGAATATTTCTACTGTAAAGATGGAGCTATAGTTGGGTAAGATTGCATCATTTTATTATTTTGAGTCTTGTAAATATTCCTCATTGTAAAACGTTTCTATTTTTAAAGTCAATCAATCAGCCATCACTAAACCGCCAGCACCTAAAACTTTGCAACACAATATTGCTACCTTAAGCAAAATACAATATTACTGTGCTTACATAATTTCCACAGGGTGGGAAATCAATTGTTTTACATAGACAATGAATGAAATTTTCAAATAGTCAATTTTGTTTCTAATTAAGTTTAATATTCAATTAAATCACTCAAAAAATCACTATACAAATTCTTAAAATGAATTATAGAGCTAAATACTGACATCTTTTCAATCGGTTGGTATATCGATTAGAATCTATCAGGTTTATGGCAAGATCATTGGTTTGAGCTTCAAGTCTTACTGTATGTTTTCAATTAAATATTCCTATTTCATCATTTATCATTGAGATTTGAAGATTAATCAACTAGTCTAAGCAGAAGCTTAGATTGAAATCTCTTCAGTATGTATTGCGTGGATAGGTTGCGAAGTGAAGCCACAATGCTATATGTATGTAAGTCACATACAAGTTTTTGCAATAATTCTGAAGCTTATCATCTAGATAAAGCGTCGAACTATACCCAAGAATCTAGATATTATCATTCTATAGATAGTAATTTGCAGAGAGTATAAAATCTATAATTGTCAATCAAACTTCAGATTCAAAAATTTGAAATTTTTATTTTAGGTAGACTCACTTAAACTGTAACACCTAAAACTAGGCAACATATTTACACTTATTGCGGTACAAGCTTTGCTTTTACATAATTTCTACAAGTTGGCAATGCTACTCGTACATCAGTTCCAGCTTTGATTTTCTTCGAGCATCAATAAAAGAGCTTTCTGTTGAATAATGTTAATAAAAAATCCGAGACAATTTCCCTTTGTTAATTTTTATATTTTATTTCATAAACAACTTCAGCAAATAACAAATTTTAAAACCTTCGAAATTGGCTTAAACCTCTGCCATTACTTTCCAAATCATAATCCAAGGCATTGCTGCTGGGTGATGAGTAAAACGGTTGCGTATCATAACGAAAATCATTTGGTTGATTTGTTCCAGTAACTGCCCCTCTATTAGTAGTTGTTTTGGCTAAATTGCCACCCATGACAACAAAGCCAATGCCATCGCCTGCTTTATAGCTCATCTCATGATAACCAGCATCATCGTAATAAGAATATTTGCCTATAACATTACCCGAAGCATCGGCATTTTGACTATGTGACATCTGTTGTGAGTTAAATGCAAAATTGTAGGGTGTTGCTGGTACTGGTGCTGGCAATGGTGAAGATTGAGTAGGACCAGCATAATTAATGTAACCAGCAGATGGAGAAGCAATTGTAGCAACTGGAGCTTGTCTACGTGTCAAGACACTATTCGAATGAAGTGCATTGCCATGCGATTGGGAATGATAATTTGAGGGCGATAATATAGCAGTGCTGGCACCATGATCAATTTCACCCTGTTGAGTACTATAGGAGACACGCATTGGTTGACTTTGCATCATGCGAAGTGAATCTTGTACGAATTGTAGAGAAGCCAAACGATTAGTGGTGCTGCCACTACCAATAAGATTGGATGTGGATACGACAGAAGGAGGAGGAGGTGCTACAATTGGCCTCGGCTCACGTTGATGTGGACTCCTAGTAGAAATGAGCTGATCACCATTAACTAAATCTGCTTGATATCCTTGAACACCGGATCGATAATTTACTGTATATGGTTTGCCTTGATCATAGTAATTATATTGACTGGAGACTTCATTCTCCTGATCAGCACGCTGTTGACGTGTAATACCGGCATTGTTATTTTCATATGAGTATTTATAGCCGTTAAGGTCCATATAGAAATAGGAACTATCCGTTTTAGGTGCCTGAGCATTAGTATTCCAAAAGCACAAGGATAGTAACAAGATTTTCAAAATAAATTGTCTACGCCACATTATCGTAATCGATGCAAATCGTTTGTTATTAAAATCGCTTTTGAACGGTTTTGTTTTAAAGTGAAGAATTATATAGTTTTATACTCACTTCGGAATAAACCGCAAACCCAACAATCTCTGAAACTCTTTGCTCTGTGAAAAAGAGCTGCGTGTGATTGTAAACCAAATAATGGCAATATTGTAATGCTATAACATTACAGTGTGATGTATTACACATATATATATACTCATATGCATCACCTGCCACCACTAAATGACATCACTCAACATCATCATCATTATCATATTTTGGAATTCGATTTATTATTTAATAGTAATAAATACTGTAGGATTTCATATGAGTTGCTTACAATTCTAAACTTAAACGAAACTAAACTTAATTGCTGTTTGATTGAAAACAAACATAGAACTAACGTTCCCTGGATGCCGCGAATTCAGCGATCTCATCCTGACGTAATGCTTCGGAAGGTGAAAGAATGCGACCACCCAGTGGAACAAGATCAATATTCTGGACATGTGCACGAACACTTTGACCTGGAGGCAGACCTACATACCATTTGCCTACATTTCTAATAATGGTCGAATCTCTATGCCGATTAACCCAATCTCGCTCACGATCGATTTCTAGTATACGATGATTTGCGGTGACCAGTGGTGGTAGAGAGCCAACGACATCGTCATCGTTGAGGTCATAGTTATTTGGAGAACCAGCAGAAGGTGGATCATAAAGATAACCACGAGAGCCTCCACTAGCCCCAGAGCTTCCACCAGAACTAACACTTCCACCACCTCCTCCTCCACCACCACGTCTTCCACCACTACCATTACTTGGCCTACGTTGACCATTTCGATTGACGCCACCACCACCACCACCTCCTCCACCACGACTTCGTCCATCACCGCTTACTTGTGTGCGTCCACCATCACCACTTGTACTACCACCAGAGCCACCTCCTGAACCACTGCCACTTATAGTTGTGCGATCTCTATAACTTGTTGAACCACGATTAACTGCTGCAGTTCCAATGCGATCTGCTTTGTTACTACCACTACCCGTACTAAGACTATTATCATTATCTTGATGGGTTAGTGAATCACTGTCGCCAACAATTTCAGAGCCACTACCATCACCTCCAGTCTCTGTATCTGCAGTTTGAAGATATTCACCATCTCGTCCACCTCCACTTGGTCCTGAGCCACCTCCACTGGGTCCTGAGCCACCACCACTTGAGCCGCCACTGCCTCCACCACCTCCACCGCCTGTTAAACCACCTCCTGCACCTCGGCCAAAATCATTTGCCAATTTAAAATCAGTATCAGTCAAACGAAAATCAGCAACCGATGGATTGATATGAGTGCCAGGCCCAACACGATTCTGAACCACACGATAACCAATGCCCGCGCCAGCCACATACTCTACAGTACGCTGAATGCCTTTGTCATCTAAAAATGAGTATGTGCCACGCACAAGACCATCAGGACCACGACTTTCAGCACGACGATGATCAGGTCCAGCAGCTATTAATTTGTAACTACCACCAGGGCCACGTTGTACTGCCATTTTGCCACGTGTCGTCGGATGAGCTTTGTACAGTGGATTTGCATAGCCCACATTTACTGGATTATCAGGAACAGCATTGGATACTTCAAAGCCAGTACCAGCGCCAGCAGCATAGCGTACACTATGACGTTCACCCACATCATCGATATAGGAATAGAGACCTAGAGAGTGGATTTAACTAGTCATTCAGATGCATTAAGCTATAGTGATAGTGACTTACCTCTTACACGTCCTGTTGCATCATTATCTTCACTTCTTGAATGATCTGGAGCTCGATAACTAAAACTATATGATGGATCATCGAATGGATCAGCCAAGGGATCATCAGGACTACCACGGGGCAAGACAGGAAATTGTGCTAAATCCATTTTACGATGTATTTTCGGACCATTTGCACGGAAGCTGAAATATTAAATCACAGAAGGTGAGAAGATATGAGATTGCATCGGATTTTACTATATGTTATCTGAGAAAGTTGCATCACACTGCTGTTCATTAATTAGTCTGGGAATTTAAAGATAATCTAAATTTTTAATAAGTCAACAGCTCTTTTAATTATAACCCACTATACGTGGGTGGGAAGATCTGCATATAGAAACGGAAATTTTACTCAAACGTTGAGATTTTTTTTTTTTTTTGAAAGATTCCAAAGCAATTCATTCAAAAATCATAAGCTTATCAGAATCAACACATCTTAATGACGTTTTTGTTGTTGTTTTTTTCTACAATTTTTTCAAACTCCATTTGGTGCTCGTTGAAACTGTTTAATCAGACAATTTGTTAGCAATTTTTTATTGTAAGTATTTTACTTTTCCATTGGACTTACTCAACCTCAACCGGAGATTGCAAAAAGCGCCAACGATTGAACATTTTTTGCTTGAAATTGAACTTAATGAAAAAACATTTAAGCAACAATAAACAAAACTAACAAGACAAGATACAATAGTATAGGCAGACAGACAACTTGTTAGTAGTCTTAGTAGACTCCCTCTCATATGATTGTGGTCGTCTTTGATGTGTTAGAACTACATGCTAAACGCTTCAGTGGCTCTGGCGCTTGTTACTACAGTTATAGTGGTTGTTGTTGTCACTAGAGTGATATATGCGATCATTTTGGACTTCTTTCCTCATTCTTTAAGTTTCCATTTTAGTTATGATAGTTTTATTTTAGTTTGCTATTACATTCTGATTTATACTCACCCACGTGGTCCAGCTGTATATACGGTCTCTTCGACTTGTCCAGTTGAGGGATTACGCGAACCATAACGACCTCGCACTATGTTGTCTGGTGTGCCTGTGGCGCTATGATAGTAACCACCAATGTCATCATTTGTATGTCTATACAATCATTCATTTATTCAGTCATTCAATCATGTGGTTGAGGGCAACAGTGCCAAGAGTAGTACCAGTAGTAGTAGTACATTTGAGTTGCGCATGCGTAACAGATCGAAATGGCGTGTGTGATATGTTAATATTGCCATCGGATGTGATGATATTGCAAAATGATGACCACAATGGAATATAAAAGGCGTTAAAGTTGAAAGTAAATTGAAAACATAAACATCAGTAATGCAATTTTAAAATATGTATATTGAGTATTGGTAATTAAGGTGAGATAGGGTAGGGTTAAGGTAGTCATAGGCATTTTTATTTTACCAACTTTATTTAAGAGTGCATATTTTTTTGCCCTTTCTATGACCAAATGAACTCATTACTGCAGCTAATCGTTGTCTTTATTTTATTATTTATTAAAAACTACATTGCAATAAAACTCATTTCTGCCCTGTTTCGAAGACCATTTATATGGCGGCGACTAAAAAGACTCCATCCCCATGACCTCTTACTAAGGAGATTCTAATGCTGCCCATACATTATCAAAACTGTTCGAGATTTCATACAACTGAGCCATGACCCTTCCCCGCTCACATTGAGAAAGCCAACAAGCAAAAATAGATCGCTTAATATTGTATATGGGCGGCATAATAAGTACACATAATAATAACTTCTAAGACAAATCATCAAAAATGTGTCATGCCGATTCAACTGCGCTAAACTTTTAAAATTTAAGTGAGAAAACAAAAATTAAATTTTATAATTGAAATATTCTTTTATTTTTATTGAATACCATTTCCAAATAGCACCACTCTCAAGTAGCTGGGATGGACACTAAACAACCGCCTCACCTGGAAACCTCACATTATGACCAAAAGGAAACAGTTGGACCTTAAACTTCGAAGAATAAGTGGCTGCTCAGTACAATTTCAAAGCTCAACCAGCGTAATAAGCTGTTACTGTACCGGCATGGACATACTGTATACAGTTTTGGGGCACTGCAGCCAACTGAAACCTAGAAGTCCAAGCTTCATCGGAGGTTTGTAGGTGCGCAGTGATTTGTCCGGAACTCAGTCATCCACCGAGATTTGCAGATCCCAACGATAAATGAAGAGATTGTCAGATACAGCATTAGATACTGCAATAGGTTGCATCCGCTTTCCGGATGAGTGATTAACTCATCCAAACTTGCTTAAGTGACTTATTACTTAAGATAAAATTCAGTTTACTAAAATCATAAATATTATTTGAACATCCTCTCTGTTTCATATAAACTTTGCATTCTTTATTTATTTCTATACACATATTTTAAAACAATAATAAAACTATTCAAGAGTTCCTAAACAAAATATCAAGATTATTTTTCCTAAACTGAATACCCTTACTTTTTATTAAAGCCACAATTTGTTCTATCGTATATTTGTCAAACCTTTATATGATTTTATTCTCAAAGTCGTAGAGAGAATCTTTCAAATCTGAATTTACTTATTATTTATTTATGAGAACTAAGATTATAATTATCTCTTTTATATATAAAAATGAATCGCTAAAAGTGTTGGTAAGCGCCAAACTCGAGAAAGGCTGGACCGATTTTAATGTAATTTTTTGTTGTACTTATTGGGTCAAGTAGATGGTTATAAGCTACATTGGACCTGCTAGGTAAATTAGTTTTGGAGATAAAGACAGTTTTTACTTTGCATATAAAACTTAGAGACACATTTTAAAATCAATCAAGTCGCTTTTGTCAAATATAGAAGAAAATTATGTCAACATTAATATTTGATTCGTCTAATTTTTTAAAGTAAAGAGAGAACAGTATCACGTACTAACATCAGGTCGGAAACGTAGCAAAGCACTCCGGGTACGTTTGTAAATTATAACTTAGTTACTTTTAATATGAGCAATAGGGACAGAGGCCTTCAGTGCAGGGATAGAGTTAAGAAGTATTGGAGAAAAAATTATAAAACTCTAGGATGTCACCTCTGAGCACTATTATGAATATATTTTTCTAATCTTGAGGACTTTGAATTCTTTGATTATCATCATTTGTCAGCGTATGGTGTTCTTTTCAATCAGTTTTTGAGATATTATACCAAAAGAATAGATAGGTATCTTTAATATTCTTTTTTATTAATAAATATTTTGAATTCTTTGATCGTCTATAGGTTTTCATTGTTTATTTATTTATTTCTTAACAGAAAGGACCTTATTGTGACTCGAAAATCAGATATAAAATGGTAAAATTTTAAAGAATGATATTTATTATTATTAATATTATGATTTATTTTATTGTGTCTTTTTTGTTATAACAACCAATTGAAGAAATTTAATGATATCCATTTTTATTATCACATTGAAAGAAAATTCATTTAACTGTTAAAATTATTAAACATTTTGCCAGGTTTTGGAATAAATTTTTCAAAAATACGTGTATTTCACTACCGAAATCGATATGATCCATCCTCATTGATTGTATTATATTCGATATCCGCTTGAGCTTGACTTAAAAAACATGATAAATGTACATAAAAGCATAAATGCAGAAACCGTAGTTTAATAAAATTTAACATTTTCAATCAAATTTAGACACAAGAGGCATCCTTTACTAAGGAAACGAATAATGAAGGGCCCCAAAAACCGTCCGATCGAACGAAATGAAACGAAGCGAAGCGAACGAGTGAATGAACAATGAACGACCGAAAGCTTTAAGAACAAAACTACGACTGAATAAAAGCAAACGTTAGACCTTCGTATTTAAATACGATTCTCAGGCAAAGCTACTTACTGCTACCACAGCCACTTGTGTTTCACCTGACCACCCACCAAAGAAATATCTACAGTAGCTGGAAGCAGCATCTGCTGTAGAAGATGGAACAACAGTGCAAATAGAGAAGAGAAGAAAATGAATAACAAAAAAAAAAACGTTTGTGTGCAAATTGCGTTACAAGCACACACAACTTCAGCAAACTTAACGTAGCAAAGAAACTTGGGCTTAGATGGGGTGTGTGTGTGTGGGGGGTTGTCATGAAGATTTGGCAGTTAGACAGACAGGGCACTGTGGCAGGTGAGAGAATTTGTTCTAATGATGGACACGCAATCTTGTTCAATGTTGATTCTGTTGTTGGTCGTTGGTTTTTATTGCTGTTGCATGGCAGGAGTTGTTGGGTTGATGCTACTTCAATTTCATGTCGTTTAAATTGCAAACGAATTCTTGTGAATCTAAAAATGTTTTTTTTTTGTTGTTTGTTTGTTTGTGCTCGATCTTCATGTCCACATTAACGTTGTTGTCATCATCATCCACATTCATGTCTATGTCCACGTCCATATCCATGTCCATGTCCATGTCTGTCTATGATGCCAATTCATGTCCATCAATTAGTGTAGCTTGTTTGTTGCGGTGTCAACTCTTCTTTGATTCTCCAAGCACTTCCTGCTCTTATTGTAGTAGGTAGAGATTGTCTTATTTTTTTACTATTATATTGGTGAGCTAACGAAATATGTTTGCCATTAAATAAAATTACCTCATTTCTTTTACTTTGATTCTCTGAGTTGAATGAGCTTATGATCTCGCTGAGTGAAAGGTCGGTCGCTGGCAATTTTCTTTAGACAATTTTCAGATTGTTCTCAATCTGCAGTTACCGTTAAAAGTGTACATAAGAACAAAAAAAATCTTGACTTACTAACCACATAAAGTACAATTGAATTTTAAAGAATAACTCCAACTACAAGAATAAGAAATCATAGTCATCATCCAATTATCAATTTGTGGCGCTTGAGTCTAGGTCAGTGTCTTAGGTACTACACGGTCATAACTCCCACCACCATCATCACCACAAACAATAAAGATTCAAAAAGAATAGTATTGTATTATGCAATCTCACCAAAAGTAAGGCTAAGACTTACCACATTATACAATACAATGTCTATGTTGTACTAGTACTACTAATGTTCTCTTTTGGTAGTTTAAAACACTTAAACTTCAAGCGCAATTAAATGCAATTATTTTATGAAGAACTCTGCCTCTATGGTTCACAAAGAGGAAGGAAGCATCTTACCATTGTACCATTATCAAGTGCAGAGGATGTTCTTATGACAATGGCAACGACAACAACACATAGTCACCACATTAAAATTCATTTTTAATGAACATAATTAGAGTTGAGTTGGGTGCTGGGAGAGAATTTAGAAAGACACAATCTAAGTTCTAGTAGAAAATATCTAATTTTACTCATACCATATTTCCTCTAAGAAAACATCTTTTGCTTTAATAAGTTGATAAGATTTTAATATGTTCTTGTTGTTCTTGGAGTTGTACTTGATCTGTGTTACAGTTATTGCTCATTGTTCTAGTCACAAAATCTATGTCAGTCAGTCAGTCTATAAGATTCTTTTGGCTTAGGTAAACAAAAGACTTAAGACACAAACTTGATTTAACTAACATTGAATTCCATAGATGCTTGAGTGATTTTATGCCTATAATTTTGAAGTTTTCTTTTATGTGTTGTTAAACAAGTAATGATATATGACCAAGAATTTGATATATTTGCATATAAAAATTTTAAATTCACAAAAAATTAGAAACGAAATAAATTCAAAATTCATAACAACATAGACAACAATTAGTTGACTTCCGATTCTTACACAGCAGTTTGAATGATGATTTGTAAAATGAATTTGCAAAAATTGGTAGTAAAATAAATATGCGGAAATTTGGCAAATTTGTTTTAATGCCATTTCATTTTATATCATTTCATTTCGAATTGAAGACAACAACTTTCAAAAATGGTTTATGGTTTTGTTTATGTTTCCAGCATTTTAACCCAATGCTCTACTGTAATCAATAGATGATCATCATCATCATGATGATGATGATAATGACGGTGAATGGAAACACTCATAAAGTTCAGTCACAATTTGAATAAGGCTAAATTGCAGACACAATAGAAATGCAGATTACAATAACATCAAAACAACTGCAATACAATAACAACAAGAAAAACACTACCAAACCTAACCAAACCATAGACGGTCATCTACATATGCAAGCATGAAATATGAAACCAGTTATGGCATAGTACGAGTATGCAAGTAATAGATACAAGTAACGGTTGTCATTGCTCCTCTGTTAATAATCGTATACCGTGTAAAGGACAAGTAAAGACAAGTTTTGACCAAATGCAATGTCACCGCCACCGCTACCATTGTGCCATTGATTGCATGGGCATGCCACTCGTTGCCATTGAACCACATTTGATGCATGAAGAGAAATGAGAAAAAATGAAAGAAAGAAGAAGAAGAAACTGGTAACAAACTTGTCAAATGCAATTCAATAAAATAATAAAAAATTAAACACAACACAAATGAAATGTTTAATTATTTTCACTCACTCACTCACTCACGCACGCAGAAGCAAAAGTGGTTTCATAAAAAAATAACAAAAAAAAAATAAATATATATATATATAAACTAATAGATGAGAAAAAATATTAATATTAATAGATGAGAAAAAAAAGTAGTAGTAGTTATTTGTGTGGTTACAGGTGTTGTAACTCGAAAGGATCGTCGTGGGGGCCAAGCCGCAAGTCTAAGATGAAAGTGAAAATGCTTTCGATTTCATTCGTTTGTGAATTATCACAGAGTTCGGTTGTCAATTGGCTGGGAGATTAATCAAATCATCAAAAATAATAGAAAATTTTATGAAAATGACAAATTTATTAGTTCAAAGCCTTATTTTTCTGGCAATGATTAAACTCAACTGGAGTTATGAATTTCGCTTACATTATGAGACCAAAAAAGCACGTTGTTTGAATCCACCAAGAACAGCAAGACGTGTGGAATCAGTGATTGAGGACTGTCAGGAAGAGGTTAAAAATAAACTGGTCAATGGTAAGTCTACTCTTAATTTAATTGCAACTAATTCTATTACGTGATTTTAACTCCATAGAGGCCTATGAGATTATAAAAGAGCAAGTGGCTAAGGTCCAGGCTCCTCTTGATATACATGATGATGCTATAGAGTTCTTTGAAGCTCTGGAAATACCACCCACATCTGCTAGTCATTTAGATGATTATCAACCACAGCCACAGCCACAATATGATGGTCACCACTATGGCATACCAAGTACCGAAAATGGTAGTCATTATGCGTATTCAGTTTATGATGAGCCACCACCAAGGCGTATAGCTCAACTTGTACGAAAAGTGAGGCGTCTGGATGTTGTGACAAATGGTATTTATCACCCAACTTTAGTGCCATTGGAGGACAAACGAATTGCGGGAGTAAGTAGTAGTATCTCTATTCATTTATTCATTCATTGAATTGGTTGTTGAAGAAGCATTTGAGTGTGAGAAAATAAGTATTTGAATTTTATTTATTAAATATAATCTTAATGAAATTCAAAAGCGCAACACAATTAAGTTCAATGACAGTCAAGGGAAGCCAAAATGGCTGACTACTGACTGACTAACTGACTGTTGATTGCAGTGTTCCCCTACTGCAGCAACTGCAACTGCAGCATTTATGACTGTCATTGATTTTGAGCAATTAAAAGCGCAAGTAAATGCAAAGCATGCAACCAAACAATAAAACAGCACCTTAAAGTCGAGGTTTCGACAATTAAAAGAAAAGTCACCTCTTCACACATACACACATACACTGACGCTTATGCGTAGCTGCTAAGTAAAATTTAATTTTCATTTTATAGTTTAAAAATTATATATTATGTTTATTTTAATGATTTTTCATTTAATTACTATTACTTTTTTATTTCAATAATTTTCTAGTGTTTGCTGCATTGCGTCTATGCTAAGAATAATGCCATCGATAAACTTGGTTGGCCAACTTTGGATGGCTTAGTGGGTTTTTATTCTGAGGGCGTCAATGAACATGGCTTTTTTATGGCAACTTTACGTTCGGTGAATCTTTGCTTACGTGCTGTTACCAATAAATATCATATAGATCGCAAGAAGCTGCCACAAAAAGGAGAGAGCTGTGATTTGGCTTTTGATGTATTTGATTGTATATCGGATCAAATAACAGGTTATTGTTTGGATCATTATAGATATTAAGACTAAGATTATTGCTGCAGTCAGCATACACTTGTTATCATGTAGATTATAGGTAATCAGAGGAGGATGTTTCGTGTGAAAGTTCAATGAATTGTGTGGATGTTTTTTTGAAATAAAATAAAGTCAAGTTGTTTTCGAAAACTATACAAAGCGTTACAAATATCTTGGGTGCAACTGGATTAAAGACTTACTTAGAAGATTCACATTAGATGCTGGTCAAAATAATAATTAGAAAAATGAATTTACTATTCCATCCAGCAAACTTAGCCTAAAGTATAAAGATTGACTTTATGGCAGAGTGTTTTGAAGCTGATATGGACGTATGCTATGCAATTTTGGGAAAGGAATGTAGTTTCAGTATTAATAATACAAAGACACCAGTTTATAGTAGAGCAAAGGCTCGTTGGTATGTAAGCAATTTAGAAAATCAAAGAGACCTGCAATTGCCTTTCGTTAGGAATAAAATACATTCATAAGTTGATTGTCAGGGAGACAAATTATTATATTGCTTAACGAAAGTACATGAAACATTTTGTCATACACTTCCACATACTTCTGGGTGTTCATTCTTCAATTTTAAAAGCGAATTTCATGATACTAAGGGTGAAAATGCACCTCAACCATATCACAAATCAGTTTCGAAAATATGTATTGTTCTTTATCTGGGTAATCTACATTAAATTCTTTTTCGTCTAAAAAGAAAAATCCATTTAATGTACTTGTAACGATGCAACAACTTTTCAATTGCCGATTTTGATACCCTATTTTAAGTTGAAGAATGAACACCCAGGAGTGTATGCGAGTGTTGGAGAATAGTTCCCCACTGTTTCCGTAGGGCTAAAAAGAGATAATGCAAGGATTCATACCATTAGCCACACAAATCATGTTCTATTAACATTTAGACTAGATCCCCAGATCTGAACTAGATCGAAATCCACTGGAGAGTACTTGTTCGTCGTGTTTACAGCGAAAATAAGAAGTGTGATAGAGTTGGATGGCTTTAACTTGTCATTTTGGAGCATAAAGGAATCTCGTCCAAATCCTTTTGGTAAAATTTCATATTTTGTTTTAATATTTCTATAAAATGGAAGTTATTTGGTTTGAAATATTCACAAGGAAGTCTATTTAATATTCCATTATATTTTTGAAGCATTTACTCAAAGATATGTTGGCATAAGCTGAAAAACATGATATCGTATAGGGTCGTTACAGACAAAAAAATTACATTTTTATAATTTTGAAAATAACTTAAAAAATCTCAACTAACTTGGTCTTATAACATACTTTGTCATAAAAATCCTATATCTAACCCAATGTATACATACATATGTACAAGCTTATTCAATACAAAAAAAAAATGGAAAAACAAAAAGTTCGTCTTGTTTTGTTCAGCACCTTGGATTCCATAATTATGCCAATGACTTATATAGCAAAAAGTATGTCAGGGAAAGTATAAATATCAGGCTCATTAAAAGATTTCATGTACATATGTAGATTCAATTTGAAATGTAATAATAATAATATAATGAAGTGTCATTCATGTGTCTACCTGCTGGAGCTTTACCGATCCTGTATTGCAATATATATTCTACACAATTATTTTGTTGTCGCTAGATAGAAGGCAAATAATATTTAAATTCAAATCTCCAAACTACACATTTTTGCTTTTCTAACACTATTTTAACACTGACAACACTGTTGCCTCTCATGGTGAATGCCGAAGAAGCAAGAAGAAGAGATTTTCGATCAGCTGTTTACCATGTTTTCATAGATTTATTGCTTTATTTATTTACTCACAATCCCGCTCATATTAATGCAAAAGAAAAGAATTTAAATTAAATTAAATCTATTTTATAAATAAAATGTTTCATAATTTGTTTTATTTTCAATATTTTGATTAAATATTTTACATTTGAAAAATTAACTTTCAAATGCATTGCGCTCAAAGGCACAGAGTTGCCAACACACCATTGTCCATTCACTCTCTCTCTCTTTCTCTTTTGTTCTCTCAGGCTTACTCAAAGCCACGCAACACACGAGAAGAAGAAGCACCGTCAATAAATTTCAGTCTCGTCGTTTGTATCGCCAGCCCCAGTCAGCAGCAGTTGAGAAGTGGTAATAAATAAAAAACTAATAATAAATTCATACTTTTCATAAAGTTACATTGAAGTGTGCAATGTATAAAGGATTATATTACAAAACCAAATAGAATAGTGTAGAAAGTGTATATCACACAACAGTTGTGTACTATTTTGTGATTCAATGAACAGTTTTTGATGAAACGCGTGCTGTGGCAGCCACAATTACAAAAACTAATTCACTCACTCACGCTTGCTTTGGCAAAGTGAAGATTGAAAAAATCGTTAACCTGCAAGTGAAAGAAATTCAATGTAATAATTCAATGAATTGTTTCATGGTCATGAATAATTTTTTTATCATGAAATCAATTATATTTTAAACTTAATTGTGAAGTGTGTGGAAATCTTATGAAAACTGATTATTAAAAAATGAAAATTTTGTATTTTGCGCTTATATAATGCAAGTGGGCGTGTATGTGTATGCATGTGTGTGACTGTCTGTTGGTTGCGAATTCTAGAGGCAGTGCAGGTATAAGTGTGTGTTTTTGTGTGTGTATGATGAAATTTTTGGCCTACGGGCGCGCAAACTAAAATATGTGAATTGTTCTTGTTCTTCTTGTTGTTTTCATATATTTATTGTACTTTTGAAAGTAGCGTGCAAAATATTTTGAAGTCACATGTTTTGTAAAATAAATAATTTATTATGTTATCACATGCTGCAGATGACGCAATAATGATTTATCCAGCAGAACTTTTTTTTATAATCTTATAAATTTATACAACAATGTCATTTGTTTTGTCGTTTGGCGCGTTTAATTTTTTGTGATTCATCATCAAGATTGTGTAGTTTGCCTTTGTTAAACAGAGTGTATATGTGTTTTCTCCGCATTCTAGTTCAATTAGTTGTTATTTTACTAAGCAAAATTCCAATGAAAATATGTAGTGGCGACAAATACTCACTCACCCATATTCTTACGCACACATTCATGTACTACATGCGAGCTATGAAGTTTCTGCACGTTTGGTTTTTGGGGTCACTGATATATAGAAACAAGTTTCATGCCATTCACTATTCATAGCAACAACGACAACTCACTCGCAACTCCATCAGACATTTGAGTCTTTTTAGTTTACTCGAACACGCTTGCCTTGTATGGGAGTGGAGTACCGCCACTTTTCAATGAATTATTTAGACTTGGGCAAGTGTGTGTGTGAACAAATGAGTCTGCGAGTGTTTGTTACCATTTGTGTGTTGAGTTGCCTTCGTCTCTATCGTTGCCTTAATCCAGTTAAAGTTTTCTATGTGATGTTACCATTTGCATGTGCGCTCATTAAACATTAACATATATTCACTCTGTCTCTCTCTCTCTCTCTCTCCCTGCTCTCTTACATTATTCTGAGCTCACAAACTTCTTGTTCACACACTCACTATCTCTCGCTTTGGGGGCTCGTCACTGCTGTGAATTTGTTGTTGCTGTTGATTTTAAGTCGCTTACCCTGTTCCACTTCCAGTTTTCAATAGTTTTCACTGTAACCAAGTGAACTTATGTATTTTTCATCTTCTCCCAGAATGCACTGAAATTAATTTTTATTTTTATTTTGTTACTGTGAATGACCTTGAATTTATAAATTCGTTTAATCAATACAGTTTATAAAATATTAACAATGAAAAGTTGTTGAAGTCAATAGAGTTATGCTTATGAAATCACCCAGATTCAAAACAAAGGTCTACAGCAGGTTTGACTGTTGTTGTTAAGGGCGACAACTCCTTATCACAAATACATAATTGCATAAGTAAGATATTGTTTCCAAACAGCATAGCCTCGATTTTTTATATATACACATTGTTTATGCAATTCAGATAAGCAGTCTGTACAAATAAACCATTTTAATTAAGGCTTATCATATCATATTGACTTTATAATTGCTTCAAAAGATTACTTTGCCGATAAATGTGTTGCTTATTTTAAAAAGCAAGCAAATACATACATATATGTAAAATGAGATCATTGAAGTATCCTCTCAGGTTTTCTTAAACTTTTGAAATTGAAAATTCAATGCAGATTAGTTTATAATTTTAAACATGGCGTACTTTTTTGAGGAAAGCTAAGAATTGTTCAATGTGATCTTGTATACTGAGTGATAAATTTGAAAGAAACACTCTGTGCATAATCTCATTTCATTATGTCTCTTTGAACAAAGGCGCAGTACTACCAACAAACAAAACAATATAACACTCATGACGTCACAATTAATCCCAAAATATCAAGAAAACATCTGTTACTCTCTCTTTAATTTCTCTTCATTAACACAAACACACAATCGAAGGCACATTAAGTCACGCATTCATTCACTCACTCACATTTGAATACCATAAAATACAAACAAAAATATTTTCAAGAATTTTCTTTTCTCTGTGCTCATAGAACCAAAATAAATTTTTGTGTATTTCAAGTTTTTTTTGTCGATTTCGTTTTGTTTTTGACCTATTTGCCTTCAAACATACAAAGAAGAACAAAACTAAATTAAGAAAATGCAGAATTTTCTTCTTTGTTTTAACTCATTCTTCGTTTGGGCTGTTCAAAGTTTATATTTCTTTTCTATCTTTAGCTTTTTTTACTATGTTATATTCTTCATTTTTTTTGCTTTTGATATTCTTTCATTACACACTTTCTCTTTCATTGCTTATGATTTGCTTGTCTGCCTTTCTTTTTTGAAATAAACTACGCGGCATTTTTGAGTTTTTTTCTTTTATCTGAAATCATTTTCGATTTCGAACTTTGAGACGACACAAACAACAATAACATTTCATTTTGCCTTTCGTTTTTTAGTCAATTAAACTTATACACGTTTAAGATAAAGAAGAAACGCACAAATTCACATGTGTGTATAAGGTATGGAAGGCAGCAGAGCTTATATTAAAGAAGTGCAAGAAAAAGAAGGCCAAAATTCTTAACTTATCAATAAGTTAGAATATTGCTTATCATACTTATGCCCCTTTTCCCTTTTACTTAGTATAGAGACTACACAATTCACTGTACAGTGTAGTTCCGGTCCACTCAAACGTTTTAACTTGTGAGGGCTCCAAACCCCAGATAAATAAATTCATTTTGTAAATCCTCATAAACAGGGATGTCATTTCAAGGAGTGTCACCATGAAGTATCTGGGGCTGATCCTTCACAGTCATCTGACCTGGCAACCTCATATCACAATCAAAATAAGGCAAATCTCTGATCTGAGGCTTCTAAAGGCTGGGACAGAATGGTGAAGCTTAGTCTGAGTCTGATCAAAAAACCAAATGCAGCTGTTTGTATGTGAATGAACACAATGTGAAGCTGAAGCTGAAACGGTGAAGTCAAATAAGTTTGATAAAAGCGATGTTGGATGACGCAGTCTATTCACTTTTTTTTGAGCTTCAGTCTCAGCTTTAGCTTCACCATTTTCTTCCAGCCTTAAGAATGAGTTGGCTCCTCAGTTCGAAATCAAAGCTGAACCTATCTGCATAAAACCATTCTGAAGCCGGTATGGTCCTACGGTATACATCTTTAGGGCACTGTGATTCCAAGTAAAATATGGAGATTGTTCATAGATTTCAATACAAACTGCTGCATTTACCGAGACTTGAAGTTTTCACGGCTGGAGGACTATGGTAATCAACTATACGGGTATTACACGATGGATCAGAACAACGCGACCGATTGGCAATTTTTCTTTGTCGGCAGCGCTTTGTTTTTGTTCTTCGTACAATGAAATTTGAGAGAGAGAGTTCTGCTGTCCTAATTCACCGTGTAATAGCAGACCTAGCAATCAACCTGCTGGACAACAGCAGGCAACACCCTCTGGATCTCCCATTCTGCTTCCCGAACGAGTGTCCCATAGATAAATTAAAAATATTAACATGTGATTTTTCATTCAAATTTGCCTATTGTTGTCATTGGAAGACTGTAAAAATATCTAGAAATTTAAACTTCCCAAACTACTTATAAATTTTTGAATCCAAAATATATGACAATTTCTTTAAAAGGTTTGTGTTCGGGGTCACTTTTTTTTCAGGGTTTTGAACATTTGCCCTAGTTGCCCCTAGAAAAAATGAGTCTTTACCCTTCATCTTTCTAAACTTTTCTATGCCTCTTAATTTAATAGTCATGTGTTTTACTGCTTTGTTTTTTGTTTTGCCATCTCTCCTCCACCTTTTGCGCTTTACTTTTTTGTGTATTATTTATTTTTTTAATTTTATTTATTATTTGCTTTTGGGTCGTGTTTAAAGCAAATTAAAAAAACAAAAAAAAAAACATTTCGATTTCTAAAAATTGTTTTTTATTTGCTTTTTTACTTTATACTTTGTTATGTCGTCGTCGTCGGACGCTCTGACGTTCGTTGGTTTTTGTTCGATCGTCAGTTTTCGTTGTTTATTGCTTTGCTTTTGATTCTGCTTTTGCTTAACTCAGTCGACGCGTAGCACTCACTCAATTCGAACGTTTTGCTGCAACGTATCTGAAAGATACGAACGACGTGACGAGTTTTTTTACGTTAAACGGTTAGTTTTATTGTGTAAGCAAAAATCAATTTTAATAGCAAAAATCATATCTGTTATGATATTTTCTTAGAAAAATTGTAAAAATTATTTAATTCAATTTTCAAATTAATCAAAGTGTAATTTCTTGATAGAAAAATAATTAAGAAATAAAAAGAAATTTAAATTAAAATGAATTAATTTTGATAAAATTTGAAATCTATAAAAATTTTATTATGTGACTTCATATAAAGATTTTTCAAAATTTTCTTTAATTGCAAATTTCGCTCTTTTCTTATGTAATCTGTTTTCATAACAAGTGCCGCAAAACGCAAAAGAAAATGAAAATTAAGCAAAAGCAAAAGCAAAAGCAAAGCAATAAAGAAAGGTGTGCTGAGCAAACCAAACTAAACTAGCAAAGACATTGGATTGAATTGATTGTGTTGAGGCAGCAGCAGAAGGGGACATGGAATTTGTTGTTGTGAGAGAGAGCGAATGAATGTAGACAAAACATAACTAAAAGATAATCAAAATAATTACAGAAAATTGTGTGAAAAACAAATGGGGACAACAAAAAAACATTGAGTTTATTTTTCACAAGGTCTCTCTGTTCTTCTCTGAGTTCTGTTTCGTCTGTTTCTCATCACTCAACCGGCATAAAATTAAATTCAATCAATTTATAAGACTCACTTTTATAAGACCATATGTGTTAGTAAAATTTAAGACCTTAAAGCACCATAAACCGGTTTGATTTGATAGAATTGCCATGTCTGTTGTCTGGTCTTCTCTGTATCTATGACAAACGCAAAAAAATTAAAAATTTTCCTGATAAGAACATGTGATCGTCATGATCATGACTAACCAAATTAAATTCCCCTAGGCACTCCTCTCTTTTCTGCATTTATTGATTCATTTAATTTTTTGTTTTCGCTTATGTTTGTGATAAGAGAAGCGCCCCAATCAATTTCATTTGATTAAAGACTTCATTTGTTATGAAATTCATTGTGTGCGCTGCCAAGCCACGCATGTCAAATGTAATCCAGTATCAACAATTGTCTGGTTATATGAATTCCCCATAATAATGGACTTTCCGTCTTGTAAATCAATTAAATCTGAAGGCTACTTGTTGGTTGGTTACACCGTCTATACTATGATTATCATAAATAGTATGTATGTAGTATGTATTAACAATTCACTCTCTACATATTCTGTTTTATATGAGAGTATTTTTACTACCTATATCTAGAAGAATATGTGACGTCAGTTTGGATTAAACAATTCTATAAATTTGCATTGCAAATCTTATTTTGTCTGGGGTTTTTATTTTTTCTCATTTCTTTATATAATTTTTTCTTTTGTTTTTTAACTTGAGTCATTTTTTTTGTTTCACTTGTAATTTAAAATGTTAAAAACGTGTTTAAATTATATATGTAGGTATATTGAGTATACGATAATTTGAAGGTAATATATTACTTTCAAAAAGTTCAACAAATTTTGTGGGTCATTAATTTTTGAAAGCTTGTTTTTGAAATATTTGGCAAATTGATTGCTTGTGGAACTTTTTATTGTAAAATTTATTTTTTATTATTATTCTGGAAAAATCTATATATGTTTTCCAGAGATTCAAATATTGTTAGATTTGTTTAGATAGGATGCTTGAAATAGTGGGGAATTCAACCAGAAAACTTACAGCCCATTGTTATACCCGGTTTGAACTGCTTTTAGCTTCAGTGTTCGCTTTGCAACTACCGGTGCAGATAGCTTAGGCTACTTCTCTCTCTCTCTTTCTTTGTTGGTTTCAGGTCCCTTATACCTACCTCTTACCAAAATTAGATGAGATAAACTCTTTAAAGTGAAATAAGTGACTATAGAAGCCATACGACCCATTTGTATACCTGGTTTGAACTGCTTTTAGCATCAGTGTTCGTTTTGAACATACCGGTGCAGATAGCTTAGGCTACGCTTTCAGGTCCCTTATAGCTACTGAGCCTACTTACCACGATAAGTTGGTAATACAGCAAGTAGGTAACAAAGAATAAACTCTTTGAAATGAAATAAGTTAAGATATAGTCGATGGGGTAGACAGGCTGCTTGCCATATAGACGAGTTTACCCAGAACCCAGATGCAGTCTGATGAAACAGTTAATACCAACCGCTACCAGCAGCAAATGATTAATTTGAACCATGCGTTGATCGAAAAACGGTCACAATGGGCTAGAAGACATGGCAAAGTTTTTTTGCTTCACGATAACGGCCCTGCACATTTGCCCAATCTGGTCAAAGACACAATTTCCACTCTTGGTTGGGAACTCTTACCCCGCCCGCCGTATTCACACAGATTTCGCTCCTTCAGATTACCATTTGTTTTCATCGATGGGACACGTAGTAGCCGAGCAGCAGTGGAAGAATGGCTTGTTGAATGGGTTTCGATAAAGAATGAAACTTTCTTTTGGAATGGCATACATAAATTGCTTGAAAAATGGACAAAATTTGTACAAAGCGATGGCCAATACTTCGAATAAAAAATCTTTTGCCATTATTTCTAAATTATTGTGTATTTTTAATGAAAAAACGACATTTTAAACTTCTACACCTGGTAGATTAGTTAACTACTTTCTCTTTATAGCTCTCAGTGTCATTACTCCTTATGATGATGACAAGGTGGCAATCAAGTAAGAGGCTAAAATAAGGATAAACCTCTTTAAAATTAATCATTAAATGAAACAAGTTATAGCCGGGTGGCTCCGATTTTGCCACACAATATCAGAAGATAGAAAAATCAAAAACTATGGGTCTCTTACTAATGTGAAGCTCTAGGAATTATACTTTCTGCGCAATAGACATCTTTAAACTTTGAATAGATGGGGTTATCTCAAAACAACTGAGTATCTATACCAAAATTTGTGATCATTTTGGAGAAAAAGGTGTCCAAAGAAATACACATGTCTCATCATACTGATTAAGAATTCACGCATGTACATATTGACTTTTGGGAATCTTACTCGTTTTCTTCCGTGTGTTATAAATTCATACCTTCTTTGAGATAAAAGGGGGCACATATTAAAAATATTTACTTAAATAATTAACATGTTCTACCATATAGTACATACATACTTCAAAGTGCGCGATAAGATGGTGTATATGCCTTCCAAAAAAATACTAAATAAACAAGTAGATCACTTCAAATAAAAGAGGTTCTTCCTTATGAGAGCTTAGTACTTTTATTATAATCCACCACGCGAACAGACAAACAAAACACCCAAAGCCCTAAGCAGATACCAAAGTCGAAATAATTTTTGCAAAAAACTTAGTAACATTTAACTCAAAACTCATCTTATCTAAAAAAAATAAAAAAAAGGAAATGATATTTTATTTCTATTATCGATATTTTTTAACATAAACAATCACTCAATTTAATTAGAAATTTCCTAATAAAACCGAACAAGTTACGACTATTTTTGTATGTATGTTGTGTGTGTGAGAGAATATACTTTTGTGCTTTGAAACTTGTGATTTGACGTCAAAATAAAAGTATGAATACTTATAATCACGTGCGATAAAATTGATCATTCATAGTATAGAAATAATAACGCTTAACGAATTGACATTTGTTTATAGTAACAAAAAGCCTCCTAGACTCTTGGTAGATGTGACATATAAAGAAACTGATTCTAGGCAAATCTATATGTATTAAACTGTGTAAATGTGACTACTTTCTTATATCAAATTACGTGTGATGTAATCAGTTTTTGATCTTAGTTAAATAGAGAAAATGACTCTTGTTATAACATCATCATATGGTATATGAATGCTTTCTTATCTTATCATGTGCTGCTGTCTCACACGACTATCATCTTTTGTTTACGCCGCCTGCGACAAATATAATTTGTTCTAGTAGAGATAAAGTGATGATTGTTATGATGATGAAGAGGCAAGGCAGGCAGACATCAGTCAGTAGTGTCAGTCAGACGACGCCCACATATTTGTTTTGTCCCCTCAATGGAAATTCACTTGTCCAAATAAAAACAAAACAAAATTATTAATGATAATAAACATTGAATTATTAAACTGAGAACTGATGTGAAGTGAACAAAGCGTAATAATGATAATGGCAATGGGTTCATTGTTTTAATTTAATGATTAAAATTCCGTGTTTACAATTGACATTTTAAACTAAGCAGAGAATTATGTAATGTTAATCTTCCCTTTTTATTCTTTACTATTATTGCAGTTATATTTCGTAATAACACAAAATGCATAGAGCACACACAGCCTTCAATTTGGCAATTATGCCAATGGCGCATAAAAATTTTGCCACATGGCTATTAAAGAATAACAGCAGTCAACAGGTGAGTTTGAGTCTTTCATTATCGAATTGTATATATAAACATATCTCCTTCTTTTTTAGGTTGCTAAAACAGCAGCAGCTGCAGCCTTACGTACCTATAATTCAGCAGCAGCAGAACCTTTTGCCAATGGCACAACTGCTTCATATGTTGAAGAAATGTATAATTCCTGGTTGCGTGATCCCAGCTCTGTGCATACAGTAAGTTGTCATCATCATTTTTCTTCTTTTATTCTGTATATTAATCAAATATTCCTTTACCATAATCTGGCAATAGTCATGGGATGCCTATTTCCGTAGTAATAGCTATGCTAGTCCACCAAACTTGGCGCCTAATCAACCAAATACTTATCCACTATCTGCCTTTGCTGGTGCTATTGGTAGTGTTGGCGCCGCGCCCGACTCCAAGACCATTGATGATCATTTAGCCGTACAGGCAATCATTCGTAGTTACCAGGTATGTTCTCATCATTGGATTTGACAATATTATTTTCTATTTTTTTCTTTTTGTTTTGTTTATTATTTTATTTAATTCTGATTATTGTCTTAGCTTCTCTGTTGATTCTGTTTTTGTTTTTTTTTTTTTTTAAATCAAGGGTTTTATTCTCCTTCTTTTAACTTTTTGTCGTCTTTTTATTTAATTTTCTTTTTATTTGTTGTTTTCAGTTTTAGTATATTTAGTTTAGTTATACTACTAGTTCAGTTTTATAGTCCTACACCACCGAGCCCCCCACATCCAAACCTCAAACTCAACCTTACTTATCATTTTTGTGTGATTAGTTTAGTTATTGTGTCCTGTTTAATCCATGACAATTGCATGCATATTTATTATAATATAATGGGCGTGTGACTAGATAAAAAGGTAACTCAATTTTATAGAGATTATTTACCTATAAACTTGAGGTTTATCTTGACGTTTGCTTAGTGAATACACACAAATTTATGTTAAGTCTTGAATCTTTAACATTTTTATTAAGGGATATTCATTGCATTCATAAAATCATATTGAAATTAATTTGAGGAGACTTTTCATTATCCAGATAGTATATTTATACACAAGGCCCTCCTAGAAGTATAGAAATACTTATATTTTATTTAATTTCTAGCAAATACTTCGTGTTTTTATTTAGTTTAAATGTTTTTTTCTTATCTTCTTTTGAAACCACAAACATATTTTTATTTATGGGTTTGAAACATTTACAGTCCACCACCACCAACCAACACCATACACTGGTTAATACCCTACCGTACCCTTGCCTCACCCTGTAGTCTTAGCTTTTCTGTTTCCCCACCCAAAAAGGATTTTTACTAATAATTTTGTAATCATAAAAAAGGGTGTCCCAAAATTTAGGCAAGATTTGAATTAAATAGAAAACACAGTTTTTAGTATTTTCATTGTTATATTTTTATTGAATTATAAAGTACATAGGATAGGGTTATTTATGGACTTCAAATGACCCCATAAAAAGAAATCTAAAGGTGTTAATTCACACGATATATGGGGCCAATTCTGATCACCGAAATGTCTCATGCAGTAATTGTATAGTTTCACGGGCTGTATGGCATGTGGCACCATCTTGTAGAAACCACATATTGGCCACATCAATATCATCCAATTTCGGCACCATGTGTTATCATGTCGCGATATCGATTACCAGTAACAGTCACTGCTTGAGCAGCCTTATTTTAAAAAAAAAAGTATGCTCCAATGATACCTCCAGCCCAAAATCCACACCAAACAGTGACACGTTGTGGATGCATTTGGTTTTCAACAATCAAATACGACAATTTTGTCGTATCAAAGCCATCAAGATGTAAATGTGCCTCCTTCGCTTAGGATAATTTTGCTCGAAAAATCAGCATCCACTTGTTGATGTCCAATAATCCATTTAACGAACTCTCTGCGCTGTGCATGGTCATTCGACTTCATTTGTTGTGTTAACTGAATTTTGTAAGCATCCAGATCTTTAGTGAAAATACGCCGTAGAAAGCTTCTTGCATTTTACAATTCTTGTCCACAACGCCGAATTGATGTTCCTGGATTTTCAGCAACACTTTCATGCACTGCTTCGATATTGACATTTGAACGGCTTGTTTTTGGACGACGAGTGTGTTTAGTGTCTGCAGTCACCCTGAATTTTTCAATTAATCTTTTCACAGCTGATGAAATCAAAGCACTATTCCGACCATATTTTGTATAAAATTTATGAACTACGGCCGCCAAACTTTCATTTTGAGATAATGTTCAGCAATAAAGACACGTTGTTTTATCGTGTAACGCTCCATTTTTACTAATCTTTAACTGTCAGCTGTCAATTTTTTTTTTTTTTTAGGTTTGGCAGAATTTTACTGCACAAATGGTAGCAAATTCAAGTCTTGTGTTAATTCTGGGACCCCCTTTACTTACTTACAAAACAAAGAAATTTTAATAAATTTTATTTAAATGAACAAAAATCACCATTTTCATTTAGTTTAATTTTCCTCAATTTCTTCTTTTGTTTGTTGTGCAAAAAGTTGTGTATACATAATAAGATTTAATTTTGTTGTCGTAGTGCAGTGTATCTTTGTATCTCTTTATATATACGTATTCTTATGATAAAGAAAAATGGATCTAAAAATGAAACTAATTTTCACTTTTTCAAAATTAAAAAAAAAAAACAAAAAAAAATAATAATAAACTTTAATCAAATGAAATCAAATCCAAAATCAAAACCAATCATAATAAATTGCATATAAATATATACATATATATATATACATCATATATAGTCACGTGGTCATTTGGCATCTGATCTGGATCCACTTGGAATATTAACACGCGAAAAAACAATTTGCAAGGATGGTCTTGCACGACGTGCTAACGAAGATGTGCTCAGGCAACATTCTGGGTTTTTGTTTGGTAAATGTTCCTTTCTCACAATCTACTACTTACTACTACTACTACTACCACTTACTACTACTACATACTACTTAGTACTATTTACTACTTACCCAATTACCATTTATACCATATAAATAAATAAATATCCTTAAACTTTAGTTATTATATACTTATTATAATAATCAATACACGTATACACTACACAAACACACACACTCACACACTCTATACACACAATTACAACAAAAACAATAAACAAACATAACAATTAGATTAACTTTTAAATGAAATTCGGAGTCGATTAGCAAACTATTTTTGTGAAAAAGAAACAAATGAATCAAATTTTGGCCCAATTTATTTATTTATTTTCAAAAATTTTTAGTAGAACAGGCTCTCGACGATGCTCTTTATAAATATTTACATACTTTCTATAGTTCACGATATTTGTTGCTTATCCTTATACTTATTATATACTATATAGTACATACACATATAGCAATAATAATAAGTACATGCAGTTTTCATTTAATTCCATACATTTTTTTTTTTAATTTCTGTTTGTGCGGATACCGTAAACCGTTTTAAATTTATAGAATACGATGTGGCAAAAATTTTGAAAGTAAGAAATAATTTGGGATTTCCCCCATTTTTATGATAACTATAAAATTTACTAGAAGAAAAGTTCAATTTAACTGGCAAAAATAATAAGTACACCAAATTGCAATAAACGAAAATATCTCAAATTCACTTTTTTTTCAGATTTTTTTTTTCTTAATTTTATAATTTTTTCTTTAATATCCATACCGGATATCGAACCTATATTTTGAATAATCTTTTCAGTCCTTTTTGCCATACTGGTTATTAGTTTTTGGCAAGTTTCCACTGGTATCTCATACCAAGTTTTTTGGACACACTCCCACAATTGTGTTCTTTAACTCATTTGATAGGATTCAAATCGGGTGATTGACTTGGCCAGCTTAGTAAATTGACTTTCTTGTCTTTGAATCAATCCTTTACCAATTGCGATGTGTGCTTTGGATCATTATCCTGTTGAAAAGTCCACCTCAGGGTCATGTTTTCTTCAACGTAGGACAGCATGATACTTTCCAAGATGTCTTGGTCATAGTATCAAGAATTCGATGTATTTGTCCGACGCCATACTAGGAAAAACATACCCAAACCATAATGTTGCCGCCGCCTTGCCTAAGCGCATGTGGAATTCCTTTCCTTTGGGGCGTCGAACATTCCGAGTACAATCATTACCAAACAAATTTAGTTTTGTTTCGTCACTCCACAAAATTGTACGCCACTTTTTTCCACCGCTTGGTCCAGACCAGCTTACAAGTTTTTTTTTTTTTTTGCTAAAGTTAGCCTCATTTTCAAATTATTTTGTCGAAACAACGGCACTCTTAGGGTTATTCGGCCAGGTAGGTTAGCATGTTGCAGTCTGTGACGAACCGACTGGGCTGAAATGCATCGTGAAGATTTGAATGGGTACTTTTTAGCGAGTGTGATGTATCTGTTGTAATCGATGTCTTTTTTGGCCTACCTCGACTTGCGATATATTTTTTAGCTGTTAAAGCATTCTGCACAAAAAACTATGATCATTTCATTGTTTTGGCAATGGATTCTTCTCTTCCCGGAGGTACAATATGTATTTCGACCCATCACGCAGTGTTCATATTGTTTTTGCCAGGTAAATTTGATTGTTTTTTTTTACTAAATTTTAGCTATCATAAAAATGGGGAAAGTCCCAAATTATATTTTGCCACATCGTATTCTATAAATTTAAAAGGGTTTACGATATCCGCACAACCAGAAAAGTAAAAAAAAGTGTGTGGAATGAAATGAAAACTGCATGAACATACTTATTACTTTTACCATATGTGTATCTCGTTATGCTGGTGTTTGTTTCTTTCTTTTTTTTTTGGAAGTTCTGTACTTTTTTACAGGTTCTCTCTCAAAAGTTCTCTTATCCAAAAAATCTGTCTATATATATCTCTTTGTGTTACATCTGTTTTTTATATTGGACTCACTTAACTCACCACTACCACCACCACCTGTGCAGTTGTTACTGGACTGCTGCTTATTAGAATACTTATTTTCTAGCACCATTTTATATTATACTCGTATTCCTAGAAAGTTAATAATTTTCTCATTTAATTTCTTGGGTATTTTTCTCTCATTTTATTTAATCATTAAAATTTTGAATTAATTATTAAATCCCACAAACAACATAAATCAAATCAAGTGCACAACTTTAAGCTAAACTAACTAACCTTTGTCTTTTTCTTTAAAAAATATATTTAATGTCTTGGATTTACCTTTTGTTTTTATTTATGTTATTTTTTTGTGTGGTTAAAATTTCTGTTGTTTTTTATAATTTTTGTCAAAATTTCTTTAAATATATTTTTTTTTTAATTTTAAAAAATTTATTTCTAATTTAATGATTTACATTTTATATTTTTCATTTATTTATTTATATATTAAAACGCTTCCTAACCCAAAAAAAAACCTCGCAAAAAATGTTGAAATTTTTAAATTATCAAAAAACAATCAAAAATCAAAATTTCTTTCTCTGTATGTGTGTAAATCAAATCGCAATAATCAAATAAAAAACAAAATCAATCTTAAAACTACTGACACACACCTGATATATTAGATTCGAGGACATAATATTGCTCACCTCGATCCACTTGAAATTAATACACCAGATTTGCCTGGCAACTCCTCGACGAAATCCATTTATGCTAATTTCAATTTTGGTAAGTAAGTTAGAACTTTGTTGTTCGTATAAAAGTATCATAGTATATACCATACCAAACCAAACCAAACCATACATTCTTGAATGAACTGATCTGATCTGGTATTCTTAATAATATTCATATTATAAGGATCATGTAAATGTTGTAGTTTGTAGATCGATCCCAAGTCCAATACAATATTTAGCATATTATCTATGTAAATACAAATTTCTTCCATACCAAATACACCACATTAAGCTTAAAGATAAACATGCAAAAAACACACCATTTTTTTTTATCTTATAAATATAAAGTTCGTGTAAAAATATACATACTTTTGTTTTTTTTTTTTTAATTTCCATTAAGTGTATGTAAATATAAATTTAATTTTATTATTCTACTTTTGTTCGTCATCATATTTTAGAATAATTTGTCGTGTTTCTTTCTCGTCGTCATCAGAGCATGTAAGAAAGGAAAAAGATATACTACTATCTATTCTAATGTAATTGTATTACTTAAAGCAACAAAATATCATTATCAGTTAAAGTATAGTATAGTAATGTATGACAAACAAAAAAGCGTGTGTTGTGTAGCTTGTACTTAGTTTTTATTATCACGAGATTGTTTATTTTTTTTTTATAATTTGATCTTAAACTTTTTCTATTGACAAATTGAGCAAACAGTTTCTTAAGTTTTCTTTACAAAACAATGGGATACAACTTTAGTTACATTTTCCAAGTCATCATATGTCTGGTTAGGTAACTAAAGTACCTTTTTGATTAATAAAATTCAAATAGACTATCAATAACTCAGCAATGCAATATGATATATGAACTTTAATATTTATTTTAAAAAGATACGTATGTGCATATGCATGCATGATATGTAATAAGAGCATTCATTGTATACATATTTAGTTTATTATTGTGAAAGTGTTCTTCCTTTCTATTGTATATTTTGTTTAAAATTTAAACATTTACCATAGTATACTACTACTTACAAACACATATTGTACAGCAAAAGATTCATATGCAGACATACATATATCAAACATCAAAATTGGTATCCTGTACCTAAATTTCTCTTTAATCAACTGAAAAAAAATCAACTTAAAAAAGCATGTCTTTCTGTAAACCAAAAATCAAAAATAAACACTCCGAATTTCAATCAAAATAATATATTAATCTTAAATATAATAATAATAAATAATAATTTTAATGCTATTAACAACAAAATTATGAAGAAAATTGCTTTTTAAACCAACAAACTTCTATCAATCATGACAAACTAATTATTTCATATCCTTGTTTAAACTAAACCCCTTCAACAACTGTAGGTGAACATGACATGGAACGCCAATTCAAATTGCCCAGCACAACATTCATTGGTGGCGACGAGGCTTCATTGCCTCTCAAGTAAGTTAATTCTAATGCTGAGAACACATCAGATCAAACAAAACGTTTTTCTTTGTATATTGTTGCTTATGAGGCAGCACACACCAATGCAGACTAAACAAAGCACATGTTTTTGTCTGCATCATCATGAAAGACAGGTCTCGTTGTCGATTGCTGGCCAGTTGTCAGTTGAAGACAACATTTTTCCTTATCTTCTTTCCTTATTAGTCAAAAACGTTTTGTCTGATACGGTGTGTTTTAAGCCTAAACATTTTATATAAACATCTGACTATAATTAAACTTTTTATTCTTTAGGGAAATCTTGAATCGTTTGGAAAATGTTTACTGTAATAAAATTGGTGTTGAATTCATGTTCATCAATTCGCTTGAGCAATGCAACTGGATTCGTAAACGTTTTGAGACACCAGGCGTTTTGAATTTCTCACCAGAAGAGAAACGTTTGATATTGGCTCGTTTGACACGTGCTACTGGCTTTGAGGCTTTCTTGGCTAAGAAATACTCATCAGAGAAACGTTTCGGTTTGGAAGGTTGTGAAATGATGATACCCGCATTGAAGGAAATCATTGATGTCTCCACTGAATTGGGTGTTGAATCAGTTATTATGGGCATGCCTCATCGTGGTCGTTTGAATACATTGGCAAATGTATGCCGGAAACCATTGAACCAAATCTTTACTCAATTTGCTGGTCTGGAAGCGTCTGATGATGGTTCCGGTGATGTCAAATACCATTTGGGTACATACATTGAGCGTTTGAATCGTGTTACAAACAAGAACATTCGTCTCGCTGTTGTCGCCAATCCATCTCATTTGGAGGCTGTCGATCCCATTGTGCAGGGCAAGACACGTGCCGAACAATTCTATCGTGGTGATCAGGAGGGCAAGAAGGTTATGTCAATACTCATCCATGGTGATGCTGCTTTCTGTGGTCAAGGTGTTGTCTATGAGACAATGCATTTGTCGGACTTGCCCGACTATACAACACACGGCACCATCCATGTCGTGGCCAATAATCAAATTGGTTTCACAACTGATCCACGTTTCTCGCGTTCATCGCCTTATTGTACGGATGTGGCACGCGTTGTAAACGCTCCCATTTTCCATGTGAACGCTGATGATCCAGAGGCTGTTATTCATGTGTGCAAGGTTGCCGCCGAATGGCGTTCCACTTTCCACAAGGATGTTGTTATAGATTTGGTTGGTTATCGTCGCAATGGACACAATGAAATTGATGAACCCATGTTCACACAACCACTTATGTACCAGAAGATTAGGAAGCATAAGAACTGCTTGGATTTGTATGCTGATAAATTGATTGCCGAAGGCACTTGCACCGCTGAGGAAGTTAAATCTGTTGCTGGCAAATATGAAAAGATCTGTGAAGAAGCCTTCGCATTGGCTAAGACAGAAACTCATGTCAAATACAAGGATTGGCTCGATTCACCATGGTCTGGTTTCTTTGAGGGCAAGGACCCATTGAAGGTATCACCCACTGGTGTTAAGGAAGAGACACTTATTCACATTGGTAACCGTTTCTCGGCTCCACCACCAAATGCCGCTGAATTTGTTATCCACAAGTATGTTTTGATTCCACTATAAATAATGAAATAATTATAATTTTTGTAATATTCTAATAGGGGTCTCCTGCGTGTCTTGGCTGCCCGTAAAACCATGGTCGACGAAAAAGTTGCCGATTGGGCTTTGGGTGAGGCTATGGCTTTTGGTTCCCTGCTAAAGGAAGGCATCCATGTGCGTCTCTCAGGTCAAGATGTCGAGCGTGGTACATTCTCGCATCGCCATCATGTCTTGCATCATCAACTCGTTGACAAGGCCACCTACAACCCGCTCCAGCACATGTACCCTGATCAAGCACCATACTCAGTTTCGAACAGTTCACTTTCGGAATACGCCGTATTAGGTTTTGAGCACGGTTACTCAATGACCAACCCCAATGCTTTGGTATTGTGGGAAGCACAGTTCGGTGATTTCAATAACACCGCACAATGTGTTATCGATCAATTTATCTCAAGCGGTCAAGCTAAATGGGTCCGTCAATCGGGTCTGGTTATGTTATTGCCTCATGGTATGGAAGGTATGGGTCCCGAGCATTCATCTTGCCGCGTTGAACGTTTCCTTCAAATGTCATCTGATGATCCCGACTACTTCCCACCCGAGTCGGATGAATTTGCCATCCGTCAGTTGCATGACATCAACTGGATTGTAGCAAATTGTACAACACCTGCAAATTATTTCCATATTTTGCGTCGCCAAATTGCTATGCCCTTCCGTAAGCCTTTGATTATTTGCACACCGAAATCCTTGTTGCGTCACCCCGAAGCCAAGAGTTCATTCAGTGAGATGAGCGAAGGCAGCGAATTCTTGCGTATTATCCCCGATCGTGGTGTTGCTGGTGAAAATCCCGATAACGTTAAGAAGGTTGTCTTCTGTACAGGTCGTGTATTCTACGATTTGACCAAGACACGTACTGAAAAGAAACTTGAGGGTGATATTGCTATTGTTCGTGTAGAACAAGTATGTGAAAAATGGTTTAAGTCATCGGATCACAAATGATTATTAATGATTTCTTATTTTCATAGATTTCACCTTTCCCCTTCGATTTGATCAAGGAACAAGCGAATCTATACAAGAATGCCGATTTAGTCTGGGCTCAGGAAGAACATAAGAATCAAGGCTGCTGGTCTTACGTGCAACCACGTTTCTTGACCGCACTCAATCACAGCCGTGATATCAGGTATGTTCCTATTTTTTCAGTTTGCCACTTTACACATAATCAACCAACGATAATCCATCAACAACAAAACAAAATTTGTTTTTGCCAATCTGTTTTAAGTTGAGCACTTTTTTGTTCTGCCAAAAAATGTGCACTAAAATTAATCAAAATGACTACTCTGACTTCGGAGCAGCAGCATTGTATATAAAACACTTCTCTGTGGTCCCTTTTTAAATGATCAATTTTTAGTATCTCCTAATTGTTAAATATAAATTTTTAAACTATCTTTCTCTTCTTTAGACAACTTTTATTTTAAATTTCTAATTCTATCTTTAACAGACATCAGTTCGAAATATCCAAAAATAATAACCACAGGCTTGCAAAATATTGTCAATTTTAATACTAAAAGATCATGTATTTGAATAAATTTAAAAAATTACATCAAACTTATAGAAAGTACATATGTGTAAAGTGGAAATAGAAAGCAATCACTCAATAAGTTCCAAGACTAACTAAACGTGATTAATAATAATTAAAAATATTAGCATGGCAATTTACGTACTTCTTGGAGAATATTGTTTGGATGCAACATCTTCAGTTTGCTTCTTGTGCAATGTTAGGTGAGAACTGTCGCTAGTACATTTGAATTTGCAGTAGGACATGAAAGGCAGTGGCAATGATTGATGACACGACTGGAGAACGTTATTGCAGGCGGTGGCAATTGACCTCTTCCAATGACATCGCCATGTTAAGTTGATTGTTGGAACAAAGAGACTATCCAGAAACAAGTTTTGGTCCACTGATTCATACTGCAGGGTTATTTTAACAATAAGGGGGCTAATACGTGTACAACTTCAGCCATGCGGCAGTAGTGAATCGTCCTTGATCAACTGTTTTCAGGTGATTCTGGGACGTAGACCCGATTACTCAAATGATTCCCTGGTTATTGTAAGAGAAAGAGGGCAAAAGGAACTGGGGAAAAGGTAAAGGGGAACGTAGATTTGTGTGCAATAGTGGAAACAAAAACGATATAAATAATGAGTAGAGTACTGCCTAACTAGTAAGACCTAAAAAGCCAATTGGGTTGTTTTATTTTGACAGTTCAAAAGGTAACGAAAACTTATACGGAGAACTATCAAAGCGGTTGTTGTCACAGAGACGTAAATGTTCTCTATAACACTGGAAAATAAGAGACCAAACGGACATTAACAGAGCTAAGGTGGTCCGAGTACTCATTTCGCTATCTATCATTAACAGATTGCCACCTAACACAATACTATTCTGCTGTGAATGTAATGCAGTTTCAACTGCCCTCTCATGTAATTCATCACAACCCGACCTATAGCTACAACAGGGAGAAGTGGCGCCTTTTAAAAAGGCTATGTCATCCTTGTATCGCCTAATGTCAATGATATGCCTAAGGCTGATCTGACTGAGCGATGCATAAAAATTAAAACCAATTGAATTGAATTGCTGAGCGTCGTAGCTATTCGCTCAATGCGTGGCCATAACCTTAAGGGAACAATGGTTGTAAGAGTGCTGTAGTTGGTGAGGCCATCAGGTACTGCTTAGAAAGCAGTTCATTATGCTGCCAAACCGATAATAGTTTTGCATCGCTGGTGGTAATGGCTGCTGCTACACAGCCAAGTACTATAGGCATCTTTAGGTCTCTATGCAGGGTAGTGTTGCGGGCAAACCATGCATTCTTTTCTCATCTAATATAGTAAAATTAATTGATAATTGGAAAACGTTATGTATATATTTAAAATTGTTCAAATTATCATTGGAAATTTATTAGTTTTTAAAAAATTATATGGTTTTTATGTGGAGGCAAGACTAGCCTTGGAACTTATTGTGTGATGATACCACAACATAAGACAATCAGAATTTTCTTGTTGTCACTTTATACACACTTTCTATGATATTCATTTTTTTTTTTTTGGTGATTTTTTTGACATAACAATATTTTATAACCGGTTACTGGACTGTAAAAATGTAATTTAAAGCTATTTTTTTCACTTTTCAAACGTGAATAAAAAAGACATGTTTGGATTGTGGGAATGATGCCTTAAAATATTCTTATACTCCTGTGTAATTAATAGAACTGAACTGATTTCTGTACTTGATTTTTTTTTTGTATTCTTTGTTCTTGTTGTACTCTTTTGCATTAACTAACAATTTCATTTTCCTTCTACTCACAATTTTCTCATTTCTTGGCATTTTCATTTTCGCTTCTAACAACTTAACAACCTTAATTGCTTTTATTAACTCTTTTTAACTTTAATAGTTTTCTTGATTTCTTTTTTATTTAATAAATATTTAACTTTCGCCAGAAGTGCACTTTCTTACTCACTTTTATCTCTTAAAAAACGTACAAAAATTAAACTTGTCTGCCTCTTCCCGATACCTTTTGAGATCCGTCCAAGACTGACTAACAGACTTGACTGACTGACTGATGAATATTGAATTAATTATTATATGATCAAAGCATGAATGTTTTAAACAAAGATAAACCTTCTACCATTTCCCCATTCAATTCATTATTCTCATGTCCATTTGTCATGTGAAAAGAAAGATCTTTTTGATGATGCTATTTACTATAAATGTTCCAATTAAATTAAAAAAAAAAAAACCAAACATTAAATTAGCTGCACAAAAGACACACAAAATCAACACCACCACGTACATTTCTTGTCTGTCCTCTGCATGGCTTCTTATCAATCAAATAAATTATAATTTTGTTAACTTCCGAGAAAAAAATGAAGAAAAACATATAAATATATTTTGTTTATAATTTATTTTTGTGTTTCGTTTCTTTGTGTTTTTATATTAACAAAATAGTTCTTTTTTCTTTTGTTTTAATTTTGTTATTGTTACAAATTCCTTTAAATTAATTTTTATTGTAAATATTTCCATCAATGTTTACAATGAAATTAGTTGAGATTAAATATAATAAAAATAATGAAAAATTTTTACATGGAATGAAAATTTGATGAAATCCTGCAAAAGAAAAAACCAAAAACAAAATCCTCTCTCTGTGTGTGTTATTGTTGTTACAGCCAAAGCGATGCTCAAGCCTTCTCCAACACCACGAACACCACAACTACTACTACTAACGAATCTGTTACCGATACTGATTCTTCCTCCGATACTAAATCGAAACCCTGGCTAAGTCGCATGTTCACCTCTGATAAAGCTAACGAAAGTGTTGGGTCGCAAACCATTGTTGGTCCTGGCGGCACCGTATTAAATGCTGCCAAATATTTCCATGTACGTCAAGATTTCAATAGGCCCGCGGGCAATAAGCCAGCACCAGGTGTGCGCAAAGCAAAGACAGGACGTAAAATTAGGTGAGGGACGTGTGATGTCACAAATGAATGTGACTTAATCGCGTTAAAAAAAAAAAAAAAAAAAAAAAAAACTACTACAATATTTGAACTCTAAATTACTACTACTCTCTATCTCTCTCTCTCTTAATTACTACTTACTCTCTCTCTACATACTACTCTAAATCTTAAATCTATCTTATCTAGTATATCTAAAACAAAAATACAAAAATCTATTACTATTCTTATTAACTTTTTTAAATTATTCTTTTAATATTCCATAATTATATGTTTTTTTTTTTAAATGGGGCGCATTTGATTTATTTTTATCTCTATAATTTGTCATAATATTGATTTAATTTAATTTGGTATTTATGCCTTTTGTTCGTTTGTTTGTATTGTGTCTATGTTTGTTTGTTGGATTTATGGTATACTATACTATGATATACTACGGACTTACTGATATTAGCTGTGAACATCGATCCACATTGTTGTGTTTCAATGTCTAAGGCATGCATGTGTTTTGTGTAATTGTTAATATGTTATAATTTCATTCAATGGAGAAAAAAAGCGCATGATAAATAAGTGTTCATCCTCATTATCCTTGATCCAATGATACATATATGTTATTTTATAATCCAAAAATCTACTCAAAACTATGGCAATCTTTGAATAATATTGTTAGGTTGATGATTGAATTATGATAGAACATTAGATTATGCAGGCTTCTCGTCACAAGTGTAAGTTCACCCAAAGACCATTACAGCCTATTGTGATGCATGAAATTTGGGCGGTATTTGGTGGTTGAGTATCCTTAGTCCTTTGAATCCAACCGTCAGATTCAAGACACCTTAATCAAATCGTTACTTTTACTATGATAAGACCAAGAAACATCTTAAATACCAGTAATCCTGATTATTAAATATTACTCTTTACATTATGTGATTATATTAAGTGGTCTTTTGTTTTATCTTGTTAGTTTTTCTTGGTAGGATTTGTTAAATCAGATCCCAAAACTGTTTATACCAAAGTTTGAGTTAAAACACCAGTACACATGTGTTGAACTGTAATCACTAGAAAAAGGCTTTAAATTTTAGGGGCAATCAAAATTACTCCATCCCACATGTATATGAAAACATGGGTAAAGACAATACATTTTACATATGATCAGTGAATCCATTAATCATATATACATAGTAAAGACAGACAGCTCTCGTGACCGGATAATTTTTTTAGTCCCAAGTTATGTGTATTTGTTTAGAACAAAATACAATTCGGTGGCCGGACAATTTCATTGGAACCGTAGGTACTGTTTTTCATACTTCAAATTATCTTCCTTAAATGTAATGAAAAGTTAAGGTGCATTCTATAGAAGAACTTACATTAAAAGAATTGAATATGAAATTTGGAAGGGGAAACAATACCTGTTTGAAGTTAGGAGGTCCTTAATATTAAAGAAAGTCAAAGTCTTTATAAGTCTGTTTGCTAGAATGTTATATGAGCATTACCATATTTCAAAGACCATTAATTAAATATATACATATGTTTATATATTTGACAATTCGCTCACGAAACATCGCATTCTCATTTACTTCTTTTTAAAAACTTGAGTAAATAATGCTATGGTCATACGATACGATTACCCTTCATATGTATGCTACTTTTTAGGGCGTAAATTGGCAAGCTTGGTTGGAAACATTTCTCATTAATATTTCAATGATCAACATATGTCATATCGTCTGACCGTAGCATTATGCCTCACAGGCTTGCCAAATTACGCTGAAAAAAAGTAGCTTACAAGTTAACTTAAGTAATAAAAAAAAGAATAATTTCTCCCATTACTGTAGGAAGGCGTAACGGCTGAATGATACGGTATAGGGACAGTTTAGCAAACAACTAACTATGATATGCTAAGCTTCCTTAGTCTTCCTTTAGCATTGGGTATTTTTGTCTTAAACATCGACTCCAAGCGATAAGTTATGTGTCGCTTGAAAGTAATTCCATTTCCCTTATACATATCGTCTGACCGTAACAATAGTATGGAAAAAGTTTGTAGAACAAAATCCAATGAAATTGTGGTTAGAATGTTGAGTTTTTTGAGTGGAACCTCACACATTTTCACTGGAACAACTATTATGAGAGCGAAAACAATTTCGTTAGCGAATTGTCTAGTCTATGTCTTAATGATATTTGATGCCACTTTTAGAAAATCTTTTACACTATATTCATTACATAAAGTCTTGACAACGCTTTATACATAATTTAAAAAAAAAAATTAGTGACATACTCTCATTTCGCTTTTGGACTTTAGGTTCGATTACACAATTTATTTCTTTGTTTTTATTTGTCTTAATTTTGTGTTGTGCCTCATTTTCAGTTGTTTATTGTACTGATTTTAAGACATAATTTGCTTGTGTCAACTCAAACGCATTTTCATCTAACACAAAACATGAAAAGACTATCAAAAATATTAAATTAAACATATTCATGTTATACTATATTATATATAAAATAATATAATAATAAAAAAGAAAACCAAGAAAACTTGCACGTTTGTTAATTATGCTTTAGAGTTCGTTATTATCTATATATTAATTATATAAAATATTACATAATATGTATGTATGTATGTATGTATTAAACAAGCAAGTCTACTACAACACATAATACAAAAAAATAATTTTACAAATTTTATTAATATTGCAAAACAAAAATCTTCCTTATTTCTTAGTTATGCTGGTCGTCCTTGCGGTGCTTCAACAGCCACTGGATCAAAGGCTATGCATAATCGTGAATTGAATGCATTGCTGACTGATGCAATTTCAGTTTAAATCAAAAAAACACAACAAGTTAACTGATGATAATACAATACAAAACGATGATGATGATGATGGATAGTTGACATGATGGTAATGATGAGGATAAAATGATGATTTCAACTATTTAATATTAATATTATTATTATATTTTATAAAAAACCAAGCAAATGATGAGAATATATGGTTATATGTCGTCGTCGTATGCAAAGTACTACAAAAAACCGATTTTTTGACTAAAGAAAACAAAAAAGAAAAACAGAAAAAAAATGAAATGTTAAATATTTTAGTTTAGTACAATTACAAAAATATATTTATATAAAGAAAGAGAACTACAGAAAAATAACCATATTAACAAAACCAACAACAAAATAACTCAAAGAAACAATTTTATTAAGAATTATGTTTATAATACTAGTAGCATTAAAGAAAGGAAATAAAGTGTTTATTATGATGAAAATAAAACTAAAACAAAAATATTAAAATTAAGAAAGCAAAGCAAACAGAAAATGAAACTAGCAAAATAAAACACGAAATCTTATCTTATTCAATAGAGAAAGAAAAAAATAACACAAACCTCAAACAATAACAAAAACGAATAAATAAAAGAATATTAAAGTTTTCTTTTATTTATAACAACTTAATGTTTATTATTTATTTATGATGTATAAAATAAAGAACAAGAAAATGATTATTTTATTTAAAAAATATTTTTTTATTTTTATTTTTTTCCAATAATACTCGTAACAAAAGAAATATTTACACAAAAAGTGAAAAGTTGAAAGTGAAATATTTTGATAATTTTTTTAGTTAATTTTTCATTTATTTATTTATTAAAATTAATAATGAAAATGCTTTATAGGGTAAAAAAGATAATCAGGGATAAAGCAAAGCAAAGAAGAGGAAAGTTTTTATGATGATATTTTTTTGATAATTTGTAAGAATGAAGGATATATCAACCAAAAATAGTCAAAATTGTCCAATGACAATGATGAAATTTATGAAAACAATTAGTTTTCTACTCCTTCTTTTGATAAGAAAGAAATGGCAATCTAAAGTGATGAATTATAATATTATTTATATTTATATTATTTCATGAGATGAAATCTAATAGATTTTCGTTAGATTTCTATTTGTGCCCTAAGAACTTTTAAAGTTTATAATTTTCCTAATCACTTTTGAGTTTAGTTTTATCCGTCTTTTGATTTGAACTGCAAAATGCAAATGAAAAAAGAATCTAAATTTTATTGATATTATAGAGTGATAATCAACTAAACTTAAAACAAAACAAAAAAGAATCTTTACTATTGTAATTTATAAGTAGAAATCAAAGGAAACTTTAACATTTTTGCTGGCAACTTTAACCAGAATTAGAAATCTTAAAAATATACGATTATAAGTAAATGAATACAAAGAGAATCTTAAACAAAGAAAATATAATTTTTAAAAATAATAAAACTAAAGAGGCATGAGAAGGAAATTGCTAAAATGATAAAGGTTAAGAGTAAGGCTAGAGCCACACATTGAGCGAGCAACAGATTGAATTGCTGAGCTCAATGCGTGGCTTTAGAATATTTGATGTTTGTAATTATACTTAAAACATATTTGCACCAACTTTTTTGCTATTAAATTTAGAGAAGGAATCAAAGATGATATGATGAGATGAGATTTTGCAAAGGATCTTTATAAAATTGTTTATATATTTGCACCAATACAAAAATAAATATACATACTTATAAAATAATCAAAAAAAATATACTTATTAAATAAAGGTGAATAAAGAAGATATACACACAATTCACATAGTAAACATTCTATTGAAATTATTTGAAATGAAGAGTATAAGGCATGTGCTTATCTTGAGAAAGGGTGAGTATAATAGTTTTGGTTTGAAATGTACTTAGGGATTGTTATTTTATTTATTTAACAAGATTAAATGTAATATTCAATACTAAATTTAATACTAAATTAATGGATGATTAGCCTTCGACACACAATTTAATAACATCAGTGGTTTAAATTTTTAAGTTGGAATTCATAAAGTAATCATAAATTTTGGAGATGTTTAGTGATGGAGTGGGGTTTTAAGAGTTGGGAAGGGACTTGGGAATCAATGAACCTTTTAGTTTTACCTTGTGCACTGAAAAAGTATTTTGTTAGCATTTGCCATACAGCCTCCATATAACCATTGGCAAAGCAACCAATTTTGTCTACAGTTAGTATTCATCGTCAAGTTGATCACGATGTTGGTGTTTGTTGTGTTTCATAGCTTCAAACAGATTTTTAATTATCAAGTATTGATAGCAATGCTGGCACCACTCCAGTATGACTTCGACCAAAGCACAGTCGGACAAAAATGGTGTTCAACATGGTCTTGTTATGAAAAGGATTATAAATGTCATATAAAAAACAGGGGGAACTGTTTTTTCTTAACAAAATATATATATCAAATTGATTACAATAATAATTTAGAATTAATAATTTTCACACTTTATGAATTTAATTTAAAATTAATCTTCTTCTTGGTTATTGACCATTGGAGTTTGGTGACCTGCGGAAGAGATTTGGCAATATATGTCGTGAACATGCCACGTGTCCATCTCATATTCAGTTTCCTCGGTGGTGTCATCATAATTGGGACAAGTGTGCTTTATATCTTCGCGTAGTTCCTCAGGCTTGTAAAAACATTTTGACCACATGTTTTCAGCTGCCCCGCGATGATTGAATACACGTTGAGCGGCCCCAACTGACGAATTTTGTCCAAATCGATTGGAGCATAAACCCCTTAAGAGTCTTGAATTATATTGTGGTGACTATGCAAACGGAATTATATTCAATGTAGTTTTTGTGATCTAAAATTTTACTTACGTTCTGCCAGCTACAATCCCGATAATATCGGGCGGGAACTCCTTCCTGTTGAGTGCCGCAAGTTTTAAACGTCCAGTCCGACTTCATGAGGCTTTGAAAAGTACAAACCATTTTGGTAACTTGACCAAAATGGCTTTGTGCCTTCATCTGGCTATTACATGTAAAATCCATTTTTTTTTGATTTAAAAAAAAAAAAATAAAAAATAAAAATGCCAAAACGAAACGAGAAACACAAAATTTAAAATGTGAATGAAATCTTATGAAATTTCACATAAAAGGAAGAATTTGTTCAATGCCTACTTAGATTATTTAAAATATTTTCATTAAAATGGTCACTGAGTTTTTTGAAAAAAAAACTATGAAAGACAAAGATTTTCGAATGTTTTCCTCTTTTGCAGTGCAGCAACATTAAACAGCTGATGATTAGGAAAAAAGTTAACAATATACACGCAATCAGAAACATATTTCGGATACCCCAAGCGTACGAAGTCGTGGGCACAGCTAGGTGTGTAATTAGTACCTAAACATAATCCTGGCTACGACCTTGACTTGACTTCTGGCAACACTTGGGAATCAAAGAGGGAGGCCTTAATGGGACGGCAAGGTCAGGCTCGAATAGATCCTTTACAAATTATCGTTTTAACTATTGAAGATACAGCAATAGACTTTCGTGCGATTTTAATAAGTTATATAATATCCCCTCCTGCCCGTACCTGTCTACGCCCTTGGTGGACGGACTGATTGACTGAAGTGTAGAGAGGTATCCCATATATGTCCCGTCTCGGTAAGTTAGTTGGTAGACTGATTGGGTTGAAGGTAGAGAAGCGGGGGTTAAACTGCGCCTATTCAGTCAGCTTCTTTGCTCGAAGGTGACGGGCAATGAGGTTCTTTAATTTTTTAGAGCTGGCCGTTCTAAAGATTTGAGACGGGACGATATTGATATGCTGGGTTTCCATATCGGCACATTCGTTTCCATATATTCCTTGTTGGCTCGATATCTTGAAGATGGTGCTTTTGTTATGGTGTTGATTGCAGAGTTTCCGGATTTCTCATATCGTGAAGTCGTTATGGTCACAGTTTTGTATGGCTAATGTGTAGAATAGGCTGCCAGAGCAAATTACAAATTACGTTGTTGTGGACGACAAATTGCCAGGCTTTAAGTAAAGCAAAAACCTCTGCATAGGTAGATGAAGCTATGTAATGACAGTGAGACCCCAGCAATGGTTGTCGCCCTGTTATCGACGACAGCATATGCGGTAGAGAAAGCTGTTTTTGATTCATCGGTGTAATGCCAATCAGGGTTTGTTTAGGCCGTTTTTCCATAAACAGTAATCAAGGGAATTGTGGTTCTCGTTTGAGACTTGTTGTTGTTTTAACTGCAAGGGAGTTGATGCATGTACAACTACAGCCTTGCGGCAGGGGTGAGTGGTCTTTAGACGACTGATGTGTAGAGTGCAGTTTTTAATTCTTTACAGGTATTTCTTTAATTCGGCGTCACCAGGAGGATGCTGATGTGGCAAGGAGAAAATCTGCAGAATTCGATAGAACTCTTAGCCTATCCAGCCAAACTGTCTCTATTTCATAATAAAATTTATGTTGGTCGATTGAAATTGGTGCAAGGTTACCAAATGCTCAACATTGCAAGCAAAAAGTAATTAGCGAAGTCTTGCAGTTGTGCTTATGGTAAGAGTTAAGTGTGTGGTGTTTCGTTATTGAACCGGGTACTTCAAAACTATAGAACAGCTGAGGTGTTAGATAAGGCCCAACTTCAGACAAAAAAGAGAAAGTTCCATCAACATTTGCTGCGTTTCATACCGAGTGTCAGTATGAGTTAGTAGACAGCGTTGTCAGAAAAAGGTGACAGAATGTCAAGGCATCATGGAATAGTGCATCGCTGCATTATATAACATACTCCTTGACTTCAAGGATTTCAAGATTGATACATGCAGAAATTAATCTCCCATCAATCCTATATATTCTGTATCCTGGAACTATAGTGCAATAGTATTTGCTTTTTGAATTTCTTCGTTTGTTTTTTTTTTTTTTCAAAAAACTTAGTAACCATTTTATTATGAAAAGTATGTAAAATAATCTAAGTAGGCATTGAACAAAGTCTTCCTTTTATGTGAAATTTCATAAGATTTCATTCTCATTTTAAATTTTGTGTGTGTCGTTTCGTTTTTGGACTTTTTATTTTTTTAATGTTTTTTTTTTATAATTAAAAAAAAAAAAATGGATATTACATGTAAAAGCCAGATGAAGGCACCCAGCCATTTTGGTAAAGTCACCAAAATGGTTTGTGCTCTTCAAAGCCTCATGAAGTCGGACTGGACGTTTAAAAATTGCGGCACTCAACAGGAGGTAGTTCCCGCCCGATATTATCGGGATGATAGCTGCCAAGTAAGTAAAATTTTAGATCACAAAAACTACATTGAATATAATTTCGTTTGCATTAGTCACCACAATATAATTGCAGACTCTTAAGGGGTTTATGCTCCAATCGATTTGGACAAAATTCGTCAGTTGGGGCCACTCAACGTGCATTCAATCATCGCGAGGAGGCAAAAAAAATGTGGTCAACATATTTTTACAAGCCTGAGGAACAAATAAGAGGACCACGCCTAGATATAAAGCACACTTGTCCCAATTATGATGACACCAATGAGGAAACTGAATATGAGATTGACGAGTGACATATTCACGACATATATTGCCAAATCTCTTTCGCAGGTCACCAAACTCCAATGGTCAATAACCAAGAAGAAGATTAATTTTAAATTAAATTAAAATAGTGTGAAAATTATATATTCTAAATTATTATTGTAATCAATCGAAGTAATCCAAATTTTATATATAAATGAATATTTTGAAAAGATACAACAATTCTCCTTTTTGTTTATTTGAAATTTAAACCTTTTCATGACAAGACCATGTTGAACACCATTTTTGTCCGACTGCGCTTTGGTCGAAGACATGCTGGAGTGGTGCCAGCATTGCCATCAATGCTTATTAATAACAAATCTGTTGGAAGCTATGAAACACAACAAACACCAAATGATCAACATGACGATGAATCACTAACTGTAGATAAAGTCGGCTGTTTTGCCAATGGTACAAATACAAGTTATATGGAGGCGTTGTATGGCAAATGGTCGGAAAATCCTTTTTCAGTGCACAAGGTTAGTTTAAATTACAATGGGGTCAGAAGAATGAAAGGTTCGGTGGCCCTAAACCATTTGACATGTATCCAGGGTCGAAAATGCAAGAAAGCTTATAAAAAAGATTCTAAAAGATTGATCAGGAATGCTCTTTCCAAGTTCCGATCCAGAGAATTCTTGCTGAATTCTTCTAAGTATTTCTTTCGTTGCACTGGCCGAATTTATAACAAGCGCCGTAATCTGTATTATTTTCTTTTAATTTCAGTCCTGGCACAATTACTTCGAAGAAGTCATGGGGAAAAATGAACTTTCAAAAATTGTCAATAATGCTGATTGCATAATTGATTTCTACAAACGTTGGCAAATTGATCCAGCTATCGTTGAAGAGGTGAATACATATATTTAAATTTCTCCTAAGAATATTCCTCTAGCAAAAGTTATTTTTCTTAATAAAGTCATGGCATGAATACTTTTTGAATAGCATGCCAACAATTCCATCAAAATGCACTGTACAGGATCAAAAAGTGACAACCACAGAGCCAATAATCAAAAGTGTGGATGAAGCAAATAACTTGGAAGAGATTAAAGGAACAGAAGATATCTGTTGTGAAGCAACTACATCAAAAAATCAAATTAAAATATTGGAAGAATCTGATACAAAATTACAGACATGCGTAGTATCAGTTACTCATAAAATAGAACCTGGAGAACTTACTGTCCTAAGTAATAATCTAAAAACAAATGCCTCATTCCAAGATTCTTTACAATTCAATGGGACACTCTATGATTATTTTGAAGCAATAGCCAGATCAGATGCAAAATGGATGTTGAAGCCTTCAACGCTAAGGGACAATCTCAATTATACACGTAATCTAGCTATTTCTTTTTTGAGAGGACCAGTTAAATCGCATACTAAAAGATCCGTTAAACACGAAATTCTATCATGGAAATGTAAACTTTATACGCCAAACAATCTTACAGGTGTGTGTCCAAAAAAAGAACTGCAAGAGTCAACAAAAGAAGATTCACACATGGAACATCAAGAGAAGAAAAAGGACATAATTAGTTGATCTAGAAATTTCAATTTGTATTTGACAACTTAGTGAACTGACATACTTTTGTCATGAAACGGGCAAAATTAAAAATTGAAACGTAAAAAAATAGAAACGTATAAAAAATACAAATAAAATTAGATACAAAATTCTAAATTTTTAGTTAACATCTTTGGCTATAATCTTATGTCAAATGCAATGCCTAAACCAATAAAGCTCATTCTTAGACGCACTGTTATTCACGATTTGCACAGATCTGTATACAATACTTCTTTGGCAGCAATCCAACCATGTCGGTGTATTCACCAAACTCGTTGTCTGAACGATAAGTCAAATGATGACAAAGATACAGCAAGCAAGGATATTGTTTCAGGTACATCGGCCACCTATATAGATAGTTTGTATAAGAAATGGGTGCAAAATCCAACATCAGTTGATCCGGTATGTTTTCGTTTGTAGTAAATTTTGGTATTAGATTGATATGTGTGATGATTTCCCATTGTATAACAATTTAGTCTTGGAATGAATTCTTTAGTGGAAAGTCACGAAAAATTCCGGCTCCAAATTTCACATTGAAAGTGAAACCAGTCGATTTGACAAAACAATTGCCACCATCTGTCCAAGGTACATCTTCATCTTTATCGACATCAACTTCCCAACCAAAAAAGCAAACTGGAAAAGCCCAGACACGTCCAGCCAGTTCGAGTGTGGCATCGCGTGTACGTCCCATTACAACGACACCCAAACCTCAAGCTTCGGCAGCTGCAGCGGCAGCGTCTGCAGCAGCATCTACTGATTGGAAATACATTGATGATCATCTTACGGTGCAAGCAATCATACGCGCCTATCAGACACGTGGTCATTTGGCTGCTGATCTTGATCCATTGGGCATTGTTTCGCAAAAGTCAAAAATCACTCAGGATGGCATACGACGCATTGCTACCGAAGCTGTACTGCGACAACACTATTCCTATCTCTTTGGTGAATCCAATATGGGCACTCAATACAAGCTTCCCTCGTCCACAATGATCGGTGGTGATCAACAGACTTTGCCCCTAAACGAAATACTTGATCGCTTAGAACGTGTCTATTGCGGGAAAATCGGTATCGAGTATATGCAGATGACAAGTCTCGCAAAAACCAATTGGATACGTGAACGTTTCGAGGTGCCTGGCGTCATAAATTTTTCGCCCGATGAGAAGCGTCTTATCTATAAACGTTTGCTCCATACAACGGGCTTTGAGAATTTCTTGGCCAAGAAATTTGCTTCCGAAAAACGTTTTGGTCTGGAAGGTTGCGACATCATGATTCCTGTAATTAAAGAAATCATTGATCGTTCAACGGAATTAGGTATTGATTCGGTTTTAATTGGCATGGCTCATCGTGGGCGTTTAAATGTGCTTGCAAATATTTGTAAAAAACCCATCAGTGATATACTTAGTCAGTTCCATGGTTTGAAAGCAACCGATTCCGGTTCTGGCGATGTTAAATACCATTTAGGCACTTATGTTCAGCGTTTGAATACTCAAACGAATAAGAATGTAAAGATCACTGTAGTTGCGAATCCATCGCATCTGGAGCATATTAATCCGGTTGTGCTAGGCAAGACTAGGGCCGAAATGTTCTTCCGTGGTGATAGCGTTGGTAATTATACATTGCCCATTATCATACACGGTGATGCATCATTTGCTGGTCAAGGCATTGTATTTGAGTGTATACATTTGTCAAATTTACCCAGCTTTACAACATATGGGACCATACATATTGTTTCTAATAATCAAGTGGGATTTACTACGGATCCACGTTTCTCGCGCTCTTCACGTTATTGTACGGATGTCGCGCGTGTCTTAAATGTGCCCATACTCCATGTGAATGCTGACGATCCCGAACTAAATATACATTGTGCCCGTGTAGCAACAGATTGGCGTGCAAAGTACCATCGGGACGTGGTTATCGATATTGTAGGCTACCGTAGGAATGGACATAACGAAGCCGATGAACCCATGTTTACACAACCTTTGATGTACCAACGTATAAGGAAGCATAAGCCAGTTTTGACCATGTACGGCGAAAAACTCGTAGAAGAGAATGTGCTGACGCGTGACGATATCAAAACATGGGGGGAGAAATACATGTTGGATTGTGAGAAAGCTTGGGATGACTCTCAAAAAATGGAGTCATTTAAGGTGAGTGAGCTAAGACCTAATTAATTGATTCGGTTTGATTTTTTTTGTATTTTAGTATTCCAGTTGGATCGACTCACCTTGGACGGGTTTCTTTGAGGGACGTGACAAACTTAAAATGTGTCCCACTGGGGTTAGTATGAAAACTCTTAATAACATAGGCCAAGCGTTTTCCTCACCCCCACCATTGGAAGCAAATTTTGTAATTCACAAGTGAGTCAGTTAGTCATCCAAAATTCTTAGTAATTGTAAATGAAATGTTTTTCCAGGGGTATTGAGCGTATGTTGCGTTTACGTGCACAAATGGTTAAATCACGTATGGCTGACTGGGCTCTGGGAGAGGCCTTTGCCATAGGTTCGCTACTCAAAGAGGGCATACATGTTCGTCTTTCCGGTCAAGATGTTGAACGTGGTACATTCTCCCATCGTCATCATGTCTATCACCATCAAACAAAGGATAAGGCACTATACAATTGTATGCATCATCTGTATCCCGATCAAGCTGTGTATTCATTATGCAACAGCTCATTATCAGAAAATGCTATTTTGGGTTTTGAGCACGGCTACTCTATGACTAGTCCGCAGACAGTTGTCATTTGGGAGGGTCAATTTGGTGATTTCTGCAATACAGCACAAACCATTATCGATACCTTTATCTGCAGTGGCGAAAGCAAATGGGTACGTCAATCCGGTTTGGTAATGCTGTTGCCACATTCGATGGAAGGCATGGGCCCCGAACATTCATCGGGTCGCATTGAACGTTTTTTACAATTGAGCCACGATGATCCTGATTGCTATCCAGATACTGATGATCCCGACTTTGTGGCACGACAATTGCTTGATATAAATTGGTTTATCACCAATTGTTCGACTCCGGCAAGTTTCTTCCATGTGCTGCGACGTCAAGTAAAATTACAATTTCGCAAGCCATTAATAAACTTCTCACCAAAGTCACTGCTACGCCACCCAGAGGCTCGTAGTCCGTTCCGCGATTTCGATGAATGCAGTTCTTTTAAACGACTTATACCCGATGTAGGTCCAGCGGCAAAAACTCCCGAATGTGTCAAAAAACTAGTCTTTTGTTCAGGAAAGGTGTATTATGATTTGAAGAAAGAACGAACCGATCATGAACAAGAGGATGAAGTTGCTATAGTACGCATAGAACAGGTATATTGAATAATAGATGCACATACTAATTCGATGCATCAATTGTTAATCAATAACTAATTTTCTTATTACAGATTTGTCCATTCCCTTATGACTTAGTCACCGAACAAATTTGTATGTTTCCAAAAGCTGAACTAGTTTGGGCCCAAGAAGAGCATAAAAATCAAGGTGCCTGGCCATATGTACAACCGCGTTTCGATACGGCGCTCATCAAAATGGAAACCGAATCGTAAGTATCGTAAAAATCTATTCAAATCGTATGAGACAAAACGGATACGGATCGACCTTGATCATTGATTTTACCTCGTACCTTCGAAATGAATCAGATTCAGGTGTATGGTATTTACGCATTCTATATATTTCTATAGTATTCTAATAGATCGATTAGTTAGACGTCTCGTTGCTTCACTGCAAAATGACGCCATCTCACTATCTTTATTGGCACGCAATAGTTGAGAATAGCAGTGGATATTCTTTCTCAATTGAATTTCGGCGCATGCCACCAGAATCATAGAAATTCATTTCATTTAATCTATAGAAAATAATCGAAATGATACAAATAAAGTGTGCCGCCAAGTGTCGCCGACTAATTTGTTATAAACATTTCTTGTTGATCGTGAAGGTCTTTCCACATACTATGCACATACAGACTCGTAGTACCTCAAACACATTCATTGTAATATCGTATGAATCTGAACTGAACACTTCAGTCTTATACATATGTTTCGAGATACATATATGAATGCATTCAATGTTTCTAAAAATGGGGTTCTTAAACTTATGTACTATTTGGACATACAATTGCAAAATAATTTTTTTAGAACTCTATCCTCCATCTCTAGACATTGCCTGATTTTAAGTTCAATTACATATGTATGTCAAAGACCAGAGATAGCCAGCGAATTTTATGATTTGTATTGCAATGGATCTTTTAAAGCACTAAAAAGTTATCTTCTGTATATACAAAATTCGAGTGTATTTGTTTGACTCTTCTTCTCCTAAACGGCCGGACCGATTTTAATGAAATTTGTTGTGTTGTACTTATGGGGTCATCTGCATACTTATTTTATTCATTTCTTAAAGCTAAATATACTATTTTTTAGTATTAAGTTTTTTGAAAACCATTCAAGACCAAGCACTTAAAGATTTTTCGTTGTTAATGCTATGGTTGTTGTTGTTATTGTTGTATTTTTTCCTTTCATTTATGGAGTACACACAATCTTTGTTATTTTGTTTCTGAATATGATGTTCATTGAGTGCGGAGCAAGCAAGAGAGAGCGTGTTTCGTCGGCCATTACACGATGGATCACGACAGCAGAACTCTCTCCCTAAATTTGCGTTTGTAGAAAAGGGAAGTTGGTGGCGTATCAACGTGCTCCAGCCAACGGTAGTTTAATATATAGAAATTAGTGTTTGTTTGTTCGTATGTTATGCGCTGCAATACCGTTCATCTGATTGGATTTAAATTTTGTGAATGTGTATGATTGGTTCCCGGCTTGAACATAGGATAGTTTTGATCCCGATATGTGTCTTTGTTCCTAAGATCAGGGATATTCGGATACTCTAGTATATAATAAATATTGGTAGAAATATAAAAATGTTTGGAGAACCATAGTTGAAGCAAACCCCTGAGATTAACTAGCCACAGTTTAGAAACCACTGTTTTATAAAATCTATAAGACAATAGTATAACAACAAATTGTATAGTACTCGTATAAACAGATAAATTAGATATAAACACTTATTTCAACATTCATTTATTCAATTACAACCTTGTAAAAGTTCAAAAACCGAGTATAATGATTAATAATTTCGACATGCAATATACTATTGTATATTATAAGATTGTTTTGTGTTTCGTTTTCAATCAACGTTGAACTATGACCTTCCTTCCATTCAGATTTATAACAGAATTTGTGTTTTACAATTGCGTTGTTAGTAATTAACGCATGAAAAAGGCACTTGAACAGATTTCATTAATTGTTTCTATATAATATACTAAGTACATATAAATTTATCAAAATGTTCTTTATAATATAGATGATACTCGTACATAGTATGATGTATCTACTATGTATGTTTTGTTTATTGTGCAAGTGTAGAATGATTTTTAGTTTGGCACTTGGCACAGTTTCACTTAGAGAAGTGATGGTGATGTTGATGTTAAATAGACTTTTAGTACGAGTATATTCGTTATTTCATTTAAAATTTTCTAGTACAACTTAATAATTGAGAATTTTAATGTAGCGACATATGTAAGATTTTGGCTATCGTATAAAGATTCTTTTAGTATCTGCATTCCCAAACCGCCTTACCTCTTCAGCTATAGTATAGTGGGTCCATGTCTAGGGCAGCATGCCTAATTTATGGAAACATTTATTGAATGTGCTTAAGTGATTCTTATTATTTTGATAAAGGCATTTCCTCATTCTCTCATTTGTGTAATACTATTTGATGATCTCTGTATGTGAACTTGTAAATTACTTAAGTTAGTGGGCGATTCGTAAAATAAACCATTAAAATGTTGCAATTTATATCTCAAAGTTATTTTAAATAAATCTAAAAATGACATATTACTTGGGCATATAGTAGTACGAGTATTAAAAATTTCGAAGAGAACAAAATTTATTAAACGAATCTATCTTTATAGGTACTATTATATATTATAAATCATTCAACGTTTTAAATGCATAATATAATTTTATTGTTGCCACCAGAAACATATAAATTTGTAATGCTTCAGCGCCTACATATAAATATACTTACATAGATAGATATTGTATATTGGATGAGGGAAAAAGTCTTTAGAACTGTCTGCCAAAAATCAAGAACAAAAGTTTGAATGAAAACAAACACGTTCCGATAACCTCAGGAATTTTGCATATTTTGCAAAGAAATTTGTTTACAAAACCATTCTAACTTAAAGATCAGAGGCGTGCTTTATTTATATTGTACTATATGTCTAATAAGGATAAAGGGGGTTGCATCCATATTTTCTTAAGAGAAACTGACGTTTTCTTCCTGGGAATTTTACGAGTTTTATTCAAGCCCTCTTTCTTCTTCTATTCAAGAAGGAAGATTAATATTGTTCATTTCATCATTTGAGATCCGCTATCCTCTATAAATTGGGTTTAAAAGGCAGCAAGGATGGGTGAATACAATATGAGCCACCATATTAGTAGTACTTTTGGGTACGAAGTTTGACCAGAGGCTGTGCTGTTCCGTCCTGACCAACGGGTACGGCCACTTTATGGGAGTATCGTGGTGGCTGTGGTTTGACCTTGTTTGACTCTATGATCAAAATATATAGCTCGGATATTGCTAAACTAAAAGATTCATCATTCCTACTGTAGCCTAGTATAAGAGGATGAAGTAAAAAATCACCAGATATGCTGATTCATAAATTTATTATAGGGCGTCATTTAGTTTTCACATCATGACCAGTGCTGGCCAAAAGATTATCTAATTAACGATTCATGATTTATGATTAAAAATTATGAATAATTCATCATTGATCAAGTTTTTTAATAATTTTTAATTATTAATCTAAAATTTAATTAACTTTGAACTACACTCAACTACTCGGTAATTTGAACATTTTTTAATTACCATTGACTATTCTATAACTTGAACAAAAACAAAATGTTCTGTAACAGGGCTGTTGGCAGTTGGACCCCAGAAACAAAAAAAAAATTTTTTTTTTCTCCACTCCGACGAACAGAAAAGTATACTTAAGCAAGTGCACTTGAGTGCCGAGCAAAAAAAAGTTGACCGGTGGCTCACAGAAATTTCTGTTTGCCACTTTGGCCGCCTGGGTCACATTGGCCTCATTAAACTACATGCAACCCTAGGGCCGCGGGTTGTACAGCCCTGTTCTATAACTTAAAAATTCATCAAATTAATCAATAAATGATCATAATCAAACATTTTGATTATTGATTTAGTGATGATTAATTTAATTATGATAAATTTTATCATGTCAATTTAATTAATTAATTGATTAAAAAATTATTTGATTAATGCTAACACCGATCATGACTAATATGATTAAAAGGGACATGAAAATTTTTAAAAGACAACCGATAGCGACACTGCCCTTTTCTTTGATTTTATGTGCCTAGCCCTAATTTTTTGCTTAAACTTTCACTAAGGTTGCGAACACAATCTAAAGAGGGTCTTAAACAAAAAAACGAAATCCAAGTTCTTACCTTTATTCAATTAAACAATTTTAAATTCTACATAAATCGTACAATGAGGCCGATATTATCAATGGTTTGCTATTTCTACTTAAACGTTAATAAGTTAGGAGGTCAACAGCGAGTGTACTAAAGATATGTTGATTCATAAATTTATAAAGAAAATGGAGGCTTTACTCTATGTGCTTGAACTCCTTCTGGGGGCTAACCATTGATTAAAAGGCGCCTCTGATTTTGTATATATTGAAGACTGTATAAGTATTATAAATATTTATAGATTTTTTTATGGCTTTTTGTGTTGAGTGCTCAGTTGTTAAGTTTTTAAAGACAATGAATGACAGCATTGGATTAATGATGGGATTTTAGATATTTTAACTGGGAATATATACAGTAAGATTATTTGTACTTGACAATTGATTACAAACATCTTGATTAATGCATAGATTTATTTGCCTTGAATCTTTGGTCCATGGCTGATAACATTTTATATATGAATGATCCAAAAATATGAATAAAACAAATATTTTTCTGATTAATGAGCGAGCATATAGTTTGATTTTGTATCTATAGAGATATATGTCTGTCTGACGGGATCATTAAATAAATGTACAAGTATACTATATAGTTTAGATGGATACGTATATCAAGATCGCGACAGCCTATTTATAAACAGCAAAGGAATTTCAACTTGACCACTTGAGCCGCCCGTGGCTAGCGAGCGACTGTTCTTGCTCATGCTGAACACATTTGACTACAAAAGAATATGAGACATAGGCGAAGGGGGAGTCGGTGGATCGGTCTATATGGTATATGGTATTAGTAGTGACCATGGCACAGTCGTGGCCGCTATGTTTCATGTCGACTGCCAAAAATCTTCATTCCCATACCTTTTTGTTTCTTTCAATTTCAATTTCAATGTATCTAAGTATGTATAAGTATATGTAAGTAGTAGTATTTGTGTATAGAACAAATTGCTTATTTTGATTTCATTCAAATTTCGTTGTTATATATTTTATATATACCATAATAATTTCAGACTATTCAACACAATATATTGTACTTATGTAAATAAGTAGTGATCATTGAGAGAGAGAGAGAGACTAGTCAAAATCAACATTTGTGAAAACATTAAACAAATAAATTCATAAAAAAAAAAAAATACTTATTCTTCATGACTAATATATATAAAAATCATCTATAGATATATTTATATATCTGTGATGCTGTGGTGATCCAAACAATAATAACAAAGTGATGATGTAAAAAAATTTATTCGAAATACCTTTCGAGGCATTCGGGAACAATTATAAACTGGGATTTTTTTTTTTTGATTTTTTGTTCGATTTTTATTTATTTCAAAATTAATTTCTCATTAAAATTCTTTTTGTGAATTAAAATTTATGCTAAAAAGAGATAGAAAATATCGATAGATAGATAGAGAGAGATAGATAAGTAGCAAGAGCGTAGGTGTGAGTGCAATAATTTATTAAGTATATTTACAAAGCAGAAGAATATAATTGAAAATTTAAAATTGGTTTTTTTTTTTATATACAAAGAACATTTTCTTGATTGATTTTTGTTTTAATTTTTTTTTTTTTGGAATATTTAAACAATTTTTACATTTTATTTTTTATAGTTTTTCAACACTAAACTAATGGTAGCATTAAACAACAATAACTAATGACATATGTAGGTTTTTATTTAATTTTAGTTTAAAACACATTTACATGAAGTTTATCATTTCTTTATCATTGGAATCTATAAGATTTACTTAATTTTTTTCTTTTTTAACCTTCATTTACTTACACTTAAAAACACCATGAGGGAGAAGTTTGTTTGTAATCTATTAACTAACACTTGGTTTCTTTTTCATAACTTAATACAGAATTATGTACACAGTACTAGATTACACTGAATGTCGCTTGAGATCTTACTCAATAGAACTTGGTATGACTAAACTAAACTAAACTTACACGCACTTTACACTAACTAATTATACACTGTACAACACCATTTTTGGACACTGGTATATGGTATTTATACCATATTCCATATACTATAACTGCGAGCACGACGTTCTTCTTCGGCCACTTGTTCATAATCAATTTCAAGATATTCCTTGCCACCAAAATTCACTTTACGTCCTGTCCATTTCTTTATGTAGCTTATATGAGCAGGCACTTCTTTACCTTCGATCTCCAGTTTATATGATATACTTGTGATACGCTCCAAAACACGTCCACGTTTCCATCGCACTTGGGTTTTCTTAAAACGTTCAGCATACATGACTACATCACCAACTTGATATTCTCGACAACGCAAACAAGTCTTAAGTGGCAGCGGTTTATCAACTTCATCCTTTGATGTGTCTGTTGGCGGTTTATCATTTTCATTTTCATTGGACTCATCATCGGTAACATATGAAATGGCCTTTTCAATGGTTTCAATGTCCGATACTTTGGGTTCCTCTTCGGGTTGTGTGAAGAATGTATCACTAATGGATAGACGACGCTTTTGTCTTTTTATAATGACCTTCTTTTTAATTTTGCGTGGTTTTTTAGGTACAGGAACTATTTCAAGTTGTTCCGATTCGACAGCAGTATCTTCTTCACCCACTGTTATCTCTAATTGATGATCTTCCTCGGAAGTAGTCACATTTTCCGTTGGTGCTTCAACTTTTGTCTCGACTGATGTTTTTTTCTCTACTATTTTTTTTGGTGGTGTCGATTTATTCAAGTTTGCTGCCATGCCACTAATCTTGTGTTTATCCTTAAGTAAATTACTTAATTTATCAGCATCAGCCTTCTCCTTGGCAACTACAGCATTGGCGGTGCGATCTATGGAATTTTTGCGTACCAACTTTTTGACAAGAATCTTTTTCTTTTGTGTCTGGAAGCCATCTTCATTATGTATTTGTGAAGGCACATCAAAAGGTTCCAGTTCAGAAGTAATACCATCCACACCTAATTTAACAGGCTGTACGGGCCCACTGGCTACCTTCAATTCAGGCATTGCGTTGGCAGTTGGCTTTGAATCTTGTGATGATTTTTGATTTGCTGCCTCGCTTTTCTTAGTGGACGCTGATGATGTGTCAGGTGTGGTGCGTGTGGCAACACTGTTCGTATTTTGTGCTGCCGCTTCGTCTTTTGTAGCCTCCTTTTCAGCAGCGACTTGCTTCGTTGTAGTCGTAGTTGAATGAGTCGTCGGTGTCGTTGCGGACACACTCAATGCCTTTGGCTGTGCTATTTGTGGCACTGCGGCGTTGTCGTCTTTGGAGGCAACGGCATCAATGTCAATTGCTGCGTTGGCGGCTATGACAACCTGTTGCGCTACGTTTGGCGGCGCCTGCTGTGTAATGGCCGTGTTTGTACCGCTGTTCTTAAGTGCCGGAATTATTAAGTCGCCAGTTGATTGATGAATGAGTTCTTTGCTTTCAGACGATACCAGGCGCTTAACTACACTCGAGGTCAATTGGCTTTCAGCTTTGTCTTTGGATGTAATTGTATCTTTAAGATAATCTTCGGTTAATTTGTTATCGCTGCCGTTTGTTGCGATGACAATTGTCTCGCCGACTAACTCCACCAGCTTTTCGCTGATGCGTATATCGTGACCGGTCGCTTTGATGGCTACTAATGGACTCGCGCTTGTTGCAATTGATGTGATTTTTGATGCTATTGCTGCGTTTATGTTATCTTCGAGTGGCGGTTTATCGTTTAGTGATGATGATGATTCTGCTGCTGCATTATTACGACAATGATCGCTGCCATCGATCTTTAATTGTTTTGGCTGAGATTCAGTGACTAACGATGTCAATCTTGTTGTTGTTATTGTTGCATCCTTGTTGCTATTATTGGCTTTTGATGCAGAAACATCATTTGTGTTGTTTCTGTTGTTGTTGTTGTTGTTATTATTCTTGTCTTCTTCGTCTTTACTTTTGGCAATTGTCACCGGCGGCAACGTAGCTTTCTTGATGCCTTCTTTGACCTTTAATTGTATATTTTCTTGTTCTTGATTAGTTGCTACTTTTGTTGTAAATTTATCTCCCTTTACAGATGCCCGCCTCACTTTGACAATTGTTTTCACCTTTGGTTCTTCGCTTGTTAACTTATTCGTGGATTTCTTCTTAACAATTGCTTCCGAATCTGAAGGTCGCCTTTGTGCTTTAATCGTGAGCGGCAGCGTGCTTTGCACGGGTGGCTGAATCTGTGAACCCTCAACAGCAGCAATGGAGGCACGTCTATTTGTGGTTGACTTAACTTTGTGTATAACAATTTTCTTTTTGGGTTTTCCTGTACAGCTTTCTTCTTCAGGTGTCGCTATTGGTTGCTTTGGTTCTGGAGATTTGCGAGGTTCTTTGGCAGTTTCTTCATCAAGGCTTGCGAGTATAGTATTTATTAGAGGAACTCTGGGCTTATCTTCCGTTTGGATTGTTGTAGTGTTAGACTTTGGTTGCTTAAGGTCAATGCTTTCGTTTGCAGGTTTTTCATTGAGTTCTTCAGCGACTTTGTGCAGGAAGTCTATTTTTGAGTTGATTGGATCTTTTGGCTTCTCTTGGGAAGCAGTCTTTATTATCATTTGTTTTGGTTCAGTAGATTTTTGTGTATCTTCTTCAATTTGCGCTTGCTTTAAATTTATTACCTCATTTTCCTTTGCAGAACCATTTTCTTTTGGAGTCTCCTTAACTGATGTTTCTAAGTCGTTTGTTGCTTCTTTCTCTGTCCGTTTTTCTTCTGCTTTGTACTCATCTTCTTCATGAAAGACACTGCGCCGGCGTACTTTACGTACAAAGCGGAATTGGACTGGACCAGCACCAGACTCTGCTGTCTCATTCTTAGGTTCTTCTTCCTCATGTATAACACTATCTTGTTGGGTTAGACTAATACCACTTGGGGATCTAGATACACTGTCCTGGTGAGTCAAACTAATACTGCTGGGTGATCTCGACAAAATTGGTCTCTCTATGCCAGCAGCAGCAGAAGCATCAGTTTCACTCTCGGTGCTGTATTGCTTGATGACACTTTTTACTTCACTTAAAGCACCCGATATACGTGCCTTTAGCTTATTCAAACGCTCGATAACATCCTCAGGGCTCTCCTCGACAGATTCTTGTGAACGCATACGTCTTTGACGGCGCAAACGTGTTCGTTCCGGTAATACATATTCCATAGAATCCTGTGAAGGCGAAACTTTGGAATCAACTAAAGAACTAGCAATGCTTAAAGGTCTCGTTGGTGTTGTTTTTATATCACTTATACGCGATGTTGTTGGCATAAGATTACTTCCAGTTGGAGTGACAGTTGCAATTCCAGTATTATGCAGCCGACTTAAGCTATCGCGTCTTGTACTTCCAATATCACTAGCACGTGGAATTTTTGTCGTAAGACCAATACGCTCTGTAGTTGGAACATCACGTATACGACTAGATGTAGATACCGTGCTATTATCACTTATACGCGGTGTTGGTGTTGTTAAGCTTCCAGAGCTCCCGGTGTTTGGCAATGTTCCTTTTACTCGTTTCATTTCAAATTTCATTTCATCAAGTTCATTAACAACCGATGACGTATCATTCAATAGTTTTTGCTCACGATTCGCGCACACTTCACCTGACTCACTGTGCTCTGACGATGGTTTGGTGACCGTCATTGCTTCAGTTTCAGCCTCATAAAGTAACACTTCCGGTTTCTTCTCAACTCTCCTCCAATTGTGTTGGGTTTCTTTTTCGTTTTCGCCGTGTTTTTGCTTTGATTCACGTGTTTCCGTTAATAAATTACCCGTAATTAAAAGTGCAGCGGTCGTTTGCTCGATTAAATCAATTACATCAGTCAATATTTCGGCACATTCAGATTCATAGTCTTTAAAAAGAATTTCATTCTCCGAAATATCATCATCATTCGCGGCGTAATTCACAAAACCCGACGATATATCATCATCAACAACAACAGTAGTACCATATACCGATAATTCTATATTTGGCGCGGCGCTACTTTCATCATCATCTTTATGTGCGGGCGTAGACACGGCCAAGGACGAAGGCGTCGAACAAGCGGTAACAGCTGATTTTGTTGATGATGGCAGTGATGATGATGATAAAGATTGTGATACTGGTTGTGCCACTAGTAATGACGATACTACTATTAAATTATCATGTAGCGCTTCTAGTTCGGACGACGATTCGCGCACATCTGAGCTCTTTGGACTTGTGTATGTTTGCTCGGACTGCTCAAACAGTGGCTGTCGGTGCTGCTGCGAATAGATTTGCTGGTGGTTGATGTTGTTATTGTCAGGTTGCTTAGAATAATATTCCCTCTTGCTCCTGAAATTGTTGTTATTGGTATTCACCTCACATATGTGTATATCAAAACTATGCTCAGTTGTTGATGTTGATTGCTCTTGATGTGCTAAATTTTTGCTTGTGGGATCTGTTGTTATATACGTACTAGTATCTCTAGTCATAATTTGTTTTTCGCATTTTTCTGCTCTTTCAAAAATTTCAGGCAATAATTTTATTTCAACGTTTCGTTGCTCAGTTATTTCTTCGTTTTCTTGATTATTTTTAGACAATTTCATGGCGTCGATCGTCGCCGAATTTGTTGTTGTTGTTAATATTGTTTTTGTTATTTTAACGGCGTCATTAAAATTTTCCGCCTGTTGATGCTTAATATCCAACAACAAGATCGGCATGGCGTCTATGGCCCCATCACCATTCCGTTCATCTAGTGCGGGTATATTGCCTTTTTGTGCGTTCAAGTTTAATGTCTGCCCCTGAATTTGTTGCAATGTTGTTGCAATATCTTCAACATCAAAATGCCTTTCATTGTCATCATCATCATCATCATCATCATCATGATTTTCATCATCATTTTGTTGGGATGTCATCAATTTGGTATTTTCATTCACATTCACATCCTCCTTCCTTCCTTTTGCACCTTTCAATTTGTGTTGATGATGGCTCATTGGAAATTTGAAAAATTGTTTTTTAATTATTGGAAATTTCTGTGAGAATTGCTCCTTCTCAGAAGAAGGTGGTGGCATAGCAGGTGGCATTGACATTGATTTAGTTATGGGCAATTGGCATGAAGTCGTCTGTATAGTTTTATAAGATAAATCGTTTGACTTGATTATTTTAGAGGAGGAGGAGCAGATGGATGATTTGTTGGAAAAACCTTTCATTTGTGCCAGTAGTACGGGAAATCTCAAAGTTTTTACAGCAGCAACTTGTTTCTTTTCTAATGATATGATTGTATTTTTCCCATTATTTTCATCCAATTCCATTGATTTGACTTCTTTCTGTAAAATTTCTTTACTTTTTAACGGAAATTGACTTTTATTGTGTGCTTCCCCTTTTAAAGGAAACTTTTCTAAACTCAAATCACGGTTAACATTTTTTTGAATTATTGCTGCTAGGGATTGCCAACACTGTGCATCCTGAACAGCATGTAACTCATACACATGCGTCACAGTTGATTTTACTTTTCTACAAGGAAATTTTCCATTTACGGTATGATTGCTCTGCTTAAAAGGAAATTTTGTAACATGTTCTTGTTCCACAACTTTCGCTTTGAAATTTTTTAGTATTTGTTGTTTTGACAACATCATGAAAGACAAGCCAAGCGAAGGCGATGTTATTATTGCTGCTGATGATGATTGTGATGAGTCAGCAACGCCAAAATTTATTGCGTCAATAAGTTGATTCTCATTAGAATAGACATCATCATTATTATTATTATTGCTTCTTCCTGTTGTTGCTGGTGCTGTTGTTGTTGATGACATTGATTGCGCGTCATTAAGGTTACTCAATGACATGGCGCCGCCGTCTATATTACTAGAATGGACGTGGGTGTTATCTTTCCTATTACTACTACTACTACTCTTATAATCCTTCTCTTCTTTCTTCTCCTGTTGCTGCTGCTGCTGCTCTTTTGCCTTTGGCACACTTTTAGTTTGATGCTGGCCTATTTTGCTTGCTAAATTAAATCTCACTCGATGTGTTAACTAGGTTATTATGCGCAATAAATCTTCGATTTAAAGCTTTCAGCACTCAATTAAGTCGCGTCGCCTGCAATAATCCCGTAAAACTATTTTTCCGTCTACATACTTTCGATACTCATAGCGAATAGTTTGCAATCACCCAATTCGTTCGAAGAATACGAAGAAACCAATATAAATTTAATTACAAAATAAATTAAACATACTCGTACAACAAAAAACAGAATTAAAAAAGACAATAGCAGAGCAACTACAACAAAGTATTTACAAGTACTATACTTATGTATCTAGATATTTATATACACAGATTTGCAGTGTTATGTACTATATATAATGTATACATATGTATGATCATTTATGTGCCAAATTGCTTTCAACCGGCGACAAGAAAAACCACACAAATTTGCCATTGTTCAGATTTATTCTCATTGAGTTTCTTTCTTTTTTATATTATTTATTTATTTATGTTTATGTGTATTTTATTTTATTTTATTTTATTTGTTTCTTAATATTTTTGTTTTGGCAAAGGTGTCATCACGACGACGACGACGACAATGCTGCCAAAATAATCTTTACCTAATTTATGCAGAAATTCTCATATTTTCTTCTTCATAATAATCATTTGCATTGATTTTCTTCTTTTCTTGTTAGGCGGTGCATTGCTTATCATGGTCGTGCGCCAAGCTCAGCGCCAGCGACTGGCAACAAAGTGCGTTTCTATCAGGAATATGAAGAGTTCATGACAAGTATCTTTGGTAAATTAACTGATGCGAATAAGAAACGACTCGAAAGAATCAAAAAGGCTACTCAAGCTGCTGCCAAAGCTCAGACTCAGACACCGAGCAAAAAGAAAGAACCTGTAAAGAAAAAATAAAATGTGACTTACAAAAATAAATTGTGAAAGCTAAAATTAAAAGAAAAAAAAAAAATAGTAATAAATTAACATGGAACAAAATTTTATCATTTCTTGTACTTGTAATTGTAAAGATTAATGTTCCAGATGTTGGGAATGTTATAAAAGAATAAATAGAAGAAAAAAAAAACTTCTTATAAAAGCAAATGTCCCATCAAAAATAGTCAGTAAAGTAAACGCTCAACATTGTTGGAGATTATTTAGCAAAATTAGATACTCAGAAAAACAAGAAGTTAATAAAGTCAGATAGTTTAAATTTTGTACAGCCAGTAAGTTAGGAGCGACTAGCGATTGTTATGAGAACAGCATCCATTAACGTCTTGCTTAGAGGTAGTCAATAAAGTCTCAATCGATCGTATTGCTAATTAATTTGTAAGTCAAATAGTTGAAATCACATGCATCCGATTTTATACAAGTAAGTTTTTAAGGATTGCCAACAGAGGGCACCAGTAGTTTTTTTAAGAATACCGGGCCATGTTGGAACCAACTTTAAGTGAAAGCACCATCATTTTACCACATTTTAAAATAAATTTCACTACATCTAAGTGTTAACAACATATGTATATATTTTTTTATAAATATGTCTGTTTTTGTGCCTACAAAACTCCATTCACGGGAAGCATTGGTATTTTGCTTCCATCTGAAGAACTGAACATCACGAACTCAAGCCCAGAGATATTGAACGGCGTATTACTGCTTCCGAAATGCTCTGTCAATGGTACAAAGGCAAGTCGTTTGTATATCGTATCGCCAACGGCAATAAAAAATGGATTCATTACGACAATTTAAAACGCGAGAAGGCGTATGTTCATGGCAGCAAGGTTTTTCAGGGAATTGTGTACTACTAAAAGTGATCTGACGATCGACCGGGCTTATTACAGACAACAACTGATGCAATTGAAGCGTGCAATTGCAGAAAAAGTGCCGGAATGGCAACCAGACATATGCCATTAATCTTTCATCATGACAATGCTTGGCCATATGTCGCAAACGTAGTTAAAACCTGTCTCGATGGTACCAGCTGGTTACTCCGCCTTATACTCCAAATGTTGCACCATCAGACTACCATTTGTTCCGGTCGATGCAGAACGCCCTTACAGGAATACGCTTCACTTTCTTCAACGTTTTTATCTTAATACTTACTACTTAAGTTGGAAGATGCCTAGCGGTAACACAACTGTTATTCAAGAGCCCAGAAATAATAAGACACAAAATTTGCTCTAATACTTTCAGTTATCGTCTGTTATTCAAAAATAGCCCATACAACAGTAATTCTCCGTTAAGAAAAGTGTTGAAAACAAAGTGAGCAAGGGGCATCCCTAACGTGACCATTTGGTTTTTTTATTTTGTTAAAGCGGGACGAGCCCTGCTGAATTAAGTATGTAAAAAAAACTTTTTAGTGTTTTGCAAGATTTTTTACTAAAGAAGGAACAATAATACAACAAATAGTTTTATAATATCGGGTCTCGTTTTAGGTACAAATGGAGCACATTACCTGATTTATTTATGTTAGATTTTGGAATCAATATGGCTTTTAATATTAAGACGTTTAACTGTGTTTTGTCAGTTGTCCATAATTTGTTCTTTTGAGATAAAACTCTTTCGACATGTGCGTTACTTCCAGGCAGACACATAATGTACCTAATAATTATAGAAAAGTTCGTTACGTGGAGATTGTTGGCACCCAACGGTTTTCAGCAACATTATTCTCAGCATTTTCATGTCGCAAACTCGTACCTTTTCCCATCTAGGTACATACGTCAAATTTGCCCATTGAAAAACTTCAAGTTGTGTGTTGAATTGACCGGAAGGACAACATGAATGCGATCCTTCACATTTTGTATCACTTCCATTTAATTGAAGGAAAGATGTACACCAAAATTTTGAGTCTTCCTATTTATGGTACTCTTTTAAAACGAAACTCCCTGTGAATGTTGAATGTGAATGCCAACTAGAGGTGGAGAACTATCGTTAGTCAGCACCATCGATAGTCAACGATAGTTTTCGATAGTATGTTGAAACAAAAATGTTCACAAACAAAAACATAGTTTTTAATTAAAAAAACATTGCATGTGTGCCATCGTACACGTGATAGAAGTGAAACTTCTTAAAAACAGGCAGAGAGAGAGAGATCATCTCAAAACAAATACAACAATATAACATTTGCATACAAAATATTCTGTCCAGTTAATATAGCTATGTCTGTCTTTAAGTCTGTCCGTCTGTCTATCCGTCTGTATGTTGCTTTTGTTTTCTTTGGAGTGGGTAATAATTGTTGTTGTGTTTACGTTTGCCGCCTATCCCCTCTTGACCAAAAACTAGATCAACTCTGTATGTTTTTCGTTCTCTTTTCGTTTTTCTACAACACACAATCTGTTTGCTTGCATGTTGTTGCTATAAACATTTTTATACCCACAAACTGCATGTTGTTGTTGTGGAAATGTATCTCTTTTTTAAGACTTTTCCGGTGGATTTTCCACATTTTTATTTGTTGGGAAAAAAAAGAAAAAAGAAGATTAACTTTGGCTATGTCGCACCTTTTATATCTTGTAATTATTGTTCTTAGCTCATGTTTTGTACGGGAGGTACCCCTTCTAGTAGTCCGAGGATTTTGAACCTTACACAGGCAGGGAATGGGTCAGGCACAAAATTGAGCTGTTACCGCTCGTCTTACTATATTCTTTACTACAGTTCAGACACTTGGCAAGCTTTTTGTCATCCGATCACTTAAAATACTTCAAAATTTTTGGAAATTCCTTTTATCCGTTTGGGGGTTTTATCTTATCTGTTCATAATACTCACGTCCAAGTCTATGCTGCTGCAATCGCATGGCACTAAATCCTTGTTTCTAATGTTATGTGCAGGTGAACATCGTTGTTTCACTTAAATGCAATGTCAATATATTAAACTTTTAAAAGTGCGCATTTTAAGAAAAACTATCGAATACTATCGATAGTGCTGGGCTACTATCGATGGTTGAGCGCTATCGAGCTGCCGATAGTGCTATCGATAGTTCTCCACCTCTAATGCCAACCAGCTGAGTGTCTTGGCCGCGCATTGTAAATTGTTCTAGAAGGACGCTTATAGCTGTGTGTGCTGAGTGTGTTTATTATTTTAATTACAAAATGTTTGGTTTAATAAGTTCTGGAAGATTGGTTAGTTATTCTATATAGATAGTTATATCAATTTATATTAATATGCACTGTTTGATAATCTTTCCACAGCCTCAAACGGATTTCTCGCCGGTCGATGAAAATAAACTTGTGATCAATATTCCCGATGTTGAGTCAGTTAATTACATTGTATTATTTTTAACCGGATCTACACCACTGCCACCGGGTACAGCGGCAGCTATTTACTTTAGTTGGCCAGATGCAAATGCTGCTCCAACATGGCAGTATCTTGGTCATATCAGCAATATTAAGCCTTCGGCTATATTCAAACTTGCTCAGTTGAAGAAAAGTCATGAACTCGAAACGGTGAACAATGCTATGGTCTTTGGGGCCCAGGAGATTTCACATATAGCACAAATAGGCGTTTCTGTAGAACCAGAATTGGCTATAGCACAACTAACGCCAGCTGTGGTATGTAGTACTCTATTGAAACTAATAATTTATTGCAGTGCGAGTCATTCAATGATTAATGTGTCTTTTATATCCTTTCAGTCTACAGCAAGTGACAACAAAATGTTTGGCCAACGCATGCTGGAGAATTTTTTCAATTATGCATCAAGTTTCTGTGTGAGCCCACGTGAAATCGCACCAATGAGCAATGATTCCTTTATACCATTCTCTTGTGTAACGAGTTGGTATACAAACTTCACACGAAGACTGGAGCAGAATCCAAATTTTTGGAGAAATTAAATAAAGCAATATCACTACCCATTAGACCTCATAGATACGCAATGCAATGTATCATTTTTGTATTTATTTTAAGTATAAAAATAAATTTTTATAGTGACTACAATTTTGTAATTTAATGCATTTTGCGCGCATAAGGGCAACCCTCATAATGAATGTTTCATCATGAAACACCCTGTGTCTCGAACAGCTGTCACAGGCTAGTAAGAAGAAGCAGCAGATTGAAATTGAGGGAATTGGTGCAGCAGCGTTGTTTAAGAATTAAAATTAAAGATAATTGGCGCGCGTTAAACCGTAGAGGAAAGTTATGGCTGGACTTATGCACTTGACCAGATTATGCAGTAAACAACCACAGAGATTCGCTTTCAACGCCACAACCCAGTGCAAATTAAGAGCAACAACAACAACACAAAGTGGACGCATCTACGTGCCAGCTACGCAATTGGTAAGCAAGCAAAGCAAAAGCAATCAATCGGTCGATGCGAAGTGGCTCTTCAAGGCCACACGCACACCAAACTAATCTCTGCAGATAGAAAGAGAGATTTCGATTTCGTAATATGTATATTTGTTATTGTTCTTTTTTTTTTTTTGTCGATATGCCGAACCACAATCAACAGTCAATAGATTAGCAAAATTAACGCATTTTATGATAAAAAAATTGTGAATATTTCATTAAGCTATAATGAAATAATGGCAAAACTAATCATGATAATGAAAAAGATTCAGTAGGGTCCTACAACTATTCTTAATTCAGGGTGGACTAAGCCTAAGCAAAAATATATTTACTCTATGTTACCCAACTCTGTCGGTCCGACTAAATTTAATTTGAAAAGAAAAATTTGGTAGTTGCATTAACAGAATGTTGAGTGACTTGGAAACCGCCTAAAGACTAAAGTGAGTTGGTGATTCTCATGTATGGTGTATAGAAGGGTCATATACGGAAACTGGTGGTGGAGAAGGAGGCGCTTATTCAGTAGAATCTTGGGCATAGAGAACTTAGTTGCAGTTCCAACATAATTTTGTAGTTACATTGCCAGAATGTTGAGTGAACTGGGAACAGTCTAAAGACTAAAACAAAGTTAGTGATTCTCATGTATGGTATACAGGTGGGTCATAAACGGTCGCTGGTTCTGGAGCAGGAGCCTTTTGGGAAACTCCAGGAGGCGCTTATTCAGTAGTAGTTTGGGCAAAGAAATTCAGTTGCAGTTCATGCCGAAATCCAAGCATTAGAAGAAGTACATTCCCTCTGATAGCAAGACAACATTCTGAAGCATTCGGCGCAGTCCTGGGGCTGCTTAATACTAATATTAAAAACCCTCTATCATTCGGAATGATAGAAGCTGCCAACGTCCTTAGTGGATCAGTATCATTCTGCAAGCTGCCTTGGAGTTCCTTCTCTTGCAATAGGATTTGCAGTTGATTCACAACAATATTGGAACTCAAGATATGCTAGGGCCAACACAGAAAGTTATCCGTACTTGTAGTGTCCAAACAGTACATTGTAGAGTTTTACAGAAGCATTTACACAATATGTGAGAATAGTAAGTCTCAACGATCAATTACCCCGTTTATGCGACTAAAAACTTATGCATAAACACCTAATTAAATTGGTCTAAGTCCAGTGAAATCCCGATTCGGCTGTCGCATAAACGAAGTAAATATGGATTATGTTATAAAGAGAGGAAACTGCAGAGCATTGGACCAAAATACGATACAAATAACCTGAACAGACAGAAATTGCAGACTTGTCTCCGAAGAAAATCCAGGAATTCCTAATAGACTCTCGGTGGACTTGTAACACTATGGCGATTATAAACAATGATAGAATGAAAGGGCTTGGGTCAGGCAACAGTTTGTTTGTGTGTTGTTTTGGCCTTTTTGAGATTTAAGTTTTGTTTAAATTGAATTGCAACGTTAATAAGTATATACAGTAGTAATACCCCTTAAGATTTTCAAACTTTTGCTTCTTTCGTTGCAGACATTTTAAAAACTCTTTGAAAAATAAAGGGCCAAGACAACAACACACACAAATCAAACTAGAGATTGATAAGAACTTAAACTAAAGTCACGCCATCATGGGTCGAACACAACGTCGTCGTCGACAGCGACTACAAAATACAAAATTACAACCTGCTGAGGATCAAATAAACAAAGACTATCTGTCCTTGCTCTATCGGCAGCTACATACTGGCGGCTGGCATAATCACTCAGCTCTGACAGTGCGTTCATTTCCACAGACTGGACGTGGTGTACATAGTAAAAAACATGAATTCCATGCTGGTGATGAGTTGATACGTTTACCAATGGAATGTCTCATTAGTATAGCAACACTAGAGGCTGACAATGAATTCAAAATGCTATTCGATGCAGATCATTTCAAAGAAGATCGAAAAATCAGTTTCCAGGCTCTTGTGGCCTGGTATTTATTATATCAACAACATAATTCAGATAGAACTGAAAGTAATAATACAACTACAAATGGTAGCGGCTACCTTCGTTCACTGCCCAAGCACTACACAAATCCTTATTTCTGTACAATTGCAGAATTGCAATGTCTGCCAGAAATAATATTGGAACAGACTGTTGCACAAAATCGCAAGATACGCGATTATTTCAATAATTTTAAGATTTTCTTTGGCCTGAATCAATACTGTTTGTGTTGTGGTCAACAATACTTCAGTGAGATTTATACGCTTCCTGAATTTAAACTCGCTTATTTTGCAGTAAACACACGCAGTGTTTATATTAATTCACGTCAGATCAAACCGAGTAAATGTTATTTCCAACCACAAATACTCGACGAAACCAATCTCGCTTTGGCACCATTTCTCGATTTATTCAATCACTCGGATCGTGTTAAGACAATAGCTGCGCTATTGCCACGCTCTAAGGAGCAAGCAAAGAATCTTGATTATGTTCTAACATTGGAACAGGCACCAGAGCTGCCCATAAAGCCATACAATCAGTTGTACATTAGTTATGGTGCTTTGAATAATCTTAAATTATTTACGGAATATGGTTTCTTTTTAACTCAAAACGTGCATAATTATTTCGAATTCACTCTGCAAGATATAGAGAATCTAATAAAATCCCGTGAATCACCAGGCCTAGCACAAACACATCGTAATATCTTCAAGTGTATACGTGAACATAATTTATCCGATCAAATGTTTATACATCAGAACGATGGATGTTCACACAACTTACATGTGGTTCTGCATTTGTTCTTCAAACAGAACAATCATTTTCCCAATGTACTTAATCAGATTGTCTTTGGTAATGCATTCCTCGATGAAGACATACGCCCAGAGTGTAGTGCTTTGGTGAACTATAAAATACAGGAATATGTTCGATACATATGCGCTTTACAGGCACTACCAGAGCTGAGTGCCAGTGGTGCAGTTGCTGTACAATATTTATTGGATTGTGTACGTTACTTGAAGGCATGCAAAGATGAACTTTGGGTTAGAACTGGCATTAGCGATATGGACAGTATAGATTAAGTTAGACAGACTACAAATGTACTACTTACTATTAACTTATATTAAATGTAGTATTTATCAAATAAATTCGATTCAAATTTTTGTACTAAATCTATGTTACTTGTCACTGTTACTGTTGCTTGTTTGGAACACAAATTTCTTTGCAGGCTTATTCCACAGTCTCCAATGATGAGGCCAGACAACAGAAAAAGTTAACGCCATTTACACCGACGCCAGGCAGTAAATTACTTGGTGGTTTCTTTGTGAAAAAGGCTAAAGGTAATCTATGTTAAACATAATTGAAATATCAATTTCTATTTCCAATTACAGTAGAAGCTTACAAATTAGAATTGAATTTACAATTGAATGAGGCAGTTCGAATCACCGAATTGTTCTAATTTCTGGATATTAGCAAAGGAGTGCGACATAAGTAGCTGCAATTTGACAATTTGCTCTTCGTCAATGGCATTGCCATCAGAAGAAAGCTCTGTTTAGTTGTATTTGCTATTGGATTTGGGTGACTTATATATCTACTAGTATGTCTATTTATTTTGTATCCTACAAATGGCACAAGTAAGTCACGATGCATTGTTTTATTGCGGGAATACAAAGGGCTCCCACAGTTGTGCGTATTTTGCAGTACTTGTATCATATTTATGTGGCATGCCGATGCTGAGCCCCATACTTGGATGCCATAAATCCATATGGGTTTTGTTAACTGTTTATATAGGACAACTTTATTGTTCACCGAGAGTTTACTTTTATTGTTTGACACCCAATGGAGCCTTTTTATCTTCGCAGCACATTTGGCGTGGATTCTGCGATTGTGGTGTGGCCAAGTAAGTTTAGAATCTAAATGCACATCCAGTTAGCAGTGCATGATTGAGACAGAAGTAGCTGCTTTGGTAGGTGGATTGTGTAAGAGGTAATCCACTACTGTCCAAAGTCAGTCCCAGAGATCATCATCTTCCTCTAAAACAAAACTGAGGAGCCTACGAACAGAGCCAGATCCCCCATTTTGCCAATTGCCATTTTGAAAAACTACCCAGCTCCTCGAAGAACGGTTTCCCGAGAAAACTGGTTCACAGAGGAGTTGTTGGATGTACTCTTGTTCCTCCACATCTTCACGACAGAAGTCATAATGTGTAACCTGCATCTTGTAGGCTATCAGTCCGATAGTGCAATGCCCCGTAATAACATCGTCCGAAGCCTCGTCTTGTTATGAGAAGTTCTTGTTTTGGAGCATTTTTGGTTCTAGTAACTAAGAAGATTCTAATTCTTTGTGAAAATTCTAATTTGTGAGCTTCTACTGTACCCACAGTTCCTTGCTTTATATACTGAAGCGACCACTTACCATTCTATGATTTTAAATGGTTTTTTGGTTGTGAGTTCCTTTTAATACACGTAAGTTTTGTGTTTAGTGAACTCCGCTTGGACAGATAGTACTATAGTCCTTTAATAACTTTTATTTCTTTGTGTGCTTAAGCCAATTAACACTTTGCCTTGCAATTACAATTTTTTAATATTTATTTAATTATATTTTTGAATATGTAATTTTATATTTTTGTTATTAATCTTGAATTTAATATTTTGGTTTTGAGTCAATACTTCACCCTTTTTGTTGTTATTGCTTGTTTGTTGTGTGCTGCTGTTTGGATCTTACTGTTGATTTTAGTAAATCCGTACAGGTTTAACGCGCGTCGTTCCGCGAACAGTGGGTGGGTCACCAGTAGGAATTACATCTGCAGCAGCAGCAGCAGTAGCAACATCAAGCCAGCAGCAACAACTTCAAGGGCAACAACAGCCATTACGACTTTGTCACATTCATCTAGGGGGTATCGGTGGTAATGGGGGTTCTACACTTGGTCAACTCGATGCACCTGAGGTCACATCTAAGGATATGCTACGTGCCATGATGGCATACATATGGCCCAAAGAGGATCCACTTGTACGAAAGCGGTAAGTTTAGAAATTTCATTGTAAAACTGAATCCCTTTAACAATTGTCTATAGTGTGGCCATATCGCTGGGTTTATTGGTGGGTTCAAAGGTCCTTACAGTTTGTGTGCCATTTATGTTTAAAGGTGCTGTGGATCAATTGAATACATTAAATGTACTAAATATGGATACAGCCCCAGATACTGTTCTATCAGTGGCAACTGCCATGTTATTGGGATGTAAGTTTGCTTTTTATTATTTCTAGAATCTAGAATAAAAATCTGATCTTCACTTTGTTTTCCAGATGGCATAGCGCGTGCATCAGCTGCTGGTTTCAATGAGCTACGTAATGCTGTCTTCGCCAGGGTGGCGCATCATTCCATACGCAAAATAGCAACGAATGTATTCCTCCATTTACATCAATTGGATTTGGCTTTCCATTTGAATAAACAAACTGGCGCCCTATCAAAGGTTATACAGGAATATAAATTGATCATTTATAGTATACTGATTGACTTATTGAAGAATTAATTTTCTTATAGACCATTGATCGTGGTTCGCGTGGCATTAATTTTGTCCTATCTGCCATGGTCTTCAATGTTGTGCCTACAATATTTGAGCTTGCCCTCGTCTCCAGTATATTGGGTATCAAGTGTGGTCTAGCCTTTGCTAGTGTTTCCATGGGTTGTGTGGGAGTCTATGCACTCTATACACTCTCTGTGACTCAATGGCGTACGAAATTCCGAGTCTATATGAATCAAGCAGAAAACGAAGCTGGCAACAAGGCAGTGGATTCTCTTATCAATTATGAAACAGTGAAATATTTTAATAATGAAAAATATGAAGCTGGTTGCTACAATGCAGTGCTAAAGAAATACGAGGAAGCTAGTTTGAAGACTAGTACCAGTCTGGCGCTGCTTAATTTTGGCCAGAATGCCATTTTCAGTACATCTTTGAGCATCATAATGTTGCTGGCAGCAAAAGAGATTGCTCAGGGAAATATGACTGTTGGTGATTTAGTGATGGTCAATGGTTTGCTATTTCAATTATCTATACCTTTGGGTTTTCTTGGTAGTGTATACCGTGAAGTACGCCAAGCTTTACTTGATATGCAATCGATGTTTACTCTAATGAATGTTGACAGTCGCATACAAACAGCACCAAATGCTCCACCCTTGATTGTGGACACAAGTAATGCATCGATTGAATTTAAAAATGTCACCTTTGAATATGAAATGGGTAAACCGATTTTCAAGGATCTCTCATTCACCATACCGGCAGGCAAAAATATAGCATTTGTTGGTGGCAGTGGTTCGGGGAAATCATCAATGGTTCGTTTGCTCTATCGATTCTTTGAACCAAATGCAGGAAAAGTCCTAATTGGTGGCCAAGATATTAGCACTGTAGATCTTGATAGCTTGCGTAAAACAATAGCTGTAGTACCACAGGATTCTGTGCTCTTTCACAATACCATCGAACATAATATACGTTATGGAAATCTAACAAAATCATTGGAACATGTACAGGATGCAGCACGCATGGCAGATTTGCATGAATCGATAATGAGTTGGCCACGGCAATATAGTACGCCAGTAGGTGAACGTGGCCTAAAGTTGTCGGGTGGTGAAAAACAGCGAGTAGCAATTGCTCGAGCAATACTAAAGAATACACCTATATTAATATTTGATGAAGCCACAAGCAGTTTGGATTCCATAACAGAACATGTAAGTTATAAGATATGATATGATTATGCCTTGTTTTAATTCTTTGATCTTGTAGAACATTTTACAAGCTTTATCAAGAGCTACTAGAGGTCGCACTAGCATCTGTATTGCCCACCGTTTGTCAACTGTCAAAGATGCTGATGAGATTCTTGTGCTTGAGAATGGTAAAGTCGGTGAACGTGGCTCACATGCTGAACTCCTAAAACAAAATGGTTTATATGCTCGATTATGGGAAACTCAAACTTCACAATTTGACAATACTAAAAAAGAGACTCAGGGTATTTGTTAGTCAACATTGATGATAATCGTTTAATCGTTTGTAATTTTAGTATTTGTTAATGATTTTAAATGGGTAACCAGAACCTCACGTAACATAATTATGCATATATGTATTAGGTACAAAGTCAAAGATGAAAATGTCACCATTGTAAATATAATTTAATCGTGTAATTTATATAAATGACTAGACAATTCTATTGTATATAGTATTTGTCTGTTTGTATGTGTATATAACATTGAACATTTATTATCCATTTTTATCACGTTTTACATTTATCTATTTTGTATAATTTTTAGGTATATAAGTAGTAACATATATTTTAGTAGTTGTAGTATCATGGTGTCATTCTTAATCTCTCTCCCGCACTGCCATTGGTATAGGCACATCATAAACCAAGTAGAGCATACAATTGCCCAAATGTGTTAAGAAACGTTTATAATTTGTCAGTCGATCCATGAATTCCTGCCAAAGTGGCAGCATTATTGTAACATCTTGGTCCGGCTGCATAGGATCATCAATAACAATTTCTTGATCCAACATTGTCTTATTGACATAAGTGTATAAATACGAAGAGGGCTTCAACCCAATTGTGGTAACATGATGGACAACACCACTCTGGAGACTAATACTTTTGCCTGCTGTCAGAAAATAAGCTTCATCTTCATCATCACTTTTATAACGCACATTTCCCTCTAAGATGGTCAAAGAGACATTTGTCAATTCCGCGGAAATATGGTTATCCAATGTTAAACCAGGAAAATCAGCAACAAATATCACATCCGAATAATTATTCCAAGCAAGTACTTCTGTAGCAATAGTCTTAAGTTTAGGTCGCATATGATTTAATTCATTTAGCAGCGGTAAAGACCACGGAGTCCTTTTAAGAGGTGACCAAGGAGCCTTTAATAAATCAACACGTGGATCGAATACGCGTTGCTGAAAGCGACCATTCATCGAACACCAAATATCAAAGTAAATTGAGAAATTTGTACTGGCAAAAGGACTATGCTGGGGATCGTTTGCAATGTCCTGTAGGATATTGGTTTCAATACATTTCGCATATTGTAAAGCCATGTCAGCATATTTAGTCCAACGATCATATTCCGTAAAGGCATAAGGATTAAGGAAAAGCTTTTGTTGATTGCTGTTGTCAACAATCTTAATCGATGTTAAGACAGTATCATAGGAATGGACCATCATATCCCAAGAGTAGCCATAAAGACCATTTGTCCAGTTGTTATAGCCCACAGTAATGAAATGGGAGTAGGGTAAGAACAGCTGCAGAGCACAATAACATAGAATTATCCAGGTACGTAGCTTATCCCAGAAACCAGGTGAAGATGATGATGATGAAGAGACTTCCATTGATTTGTTATCCAAGTTTTGAGATGATGAATCCATTGATTCTTCCAAAGTTTTTGTTTTTTGACAATTGAAGATAGAGTACAGCATACGAGTGTTAAGCTTACGTGGCCAGTTGAAACTAAAAAACAGTGGCACTTCTGCTAAGCATACCCAAGGAAACATACCTGTGAAAAAGAAAAACATTACAAATTACACAATTTGGGATCCCATAGATGAATTACTTACCTATGATAAACAAACGAGTATTCATTAAATGAAAACTCAACATAAATGGCGTTACCAAAAGTCTTGTCTTCTCGCAGGTCATAAAGAAGGCAATGGAGAAATCAAAGATGGCAGTAAACCAATGTACTATTAGTAAATCAATAAGCTCGGCTTTTAGTAGTGTACGAAATGGTGCGAACACCCAATGATGACTCAAACTGGACATTGAGTAACCCGATAACCATTCAGTGGTAAATTTTTTGAGTCCCGCATACATGTAGAGTACAAAAAACTGAAATTTTACAAGGAAATAATTCCAATAGGGCACCGTGGCAGGCAGCTGCGGATTAAAGTACTTATCCAATGAGCTAAGAAGAATAGATTTAAATAGATTTATTTGGAAATTTTATAATAATGGGTATTATAAACTAACCAATAATGATGTGCTTGTGTAAAGGACAATATACTGCCGACCAAACCAAATAGATAACTATGATTATTCCACGCTGGCTTATCTAAGAGAAATATATACCAATATGGGATTACAAAGGCGGCACAACTTAGGCGAAAACGATAGCCTAACATGATGCCCAGAGCACCCAACCACATGCAGAGATGGACACAACCCATATAGGGAAAAGATAAAGCTCGCATTGAATGGAAAAGTGGGAAGTGACAATGTTGTGGTTCTCCATAACGAACATCCAGTTGACCGCCTCCGCGTTCTTCAGCAATATCAATAAGCATAGCTGCACCTATGAAAGGTAATTATTTATTTTATATTATTTTAGAGATAAATCTATTTTTAGCCGACTTCAAAAAAAGGATGATGTTATCAATTCGACTGTATTTTTTTTTATGTGTTTTGCCTCAGAACTTTTGCCTAGTTGAACCGATTTCGATGTTTCTTATTTTGTTTGAAAATTGATGCTTGTCATGTGATCCCATATAAATTTGATCAAGATCTGACCAGTAGTTATCTGTGTGTTACCTCAGAACTTTTTTGATGATTCTTTTTTATTTGAAATCTGGTGCTTGCCAAGTGATCCCGACCGTCTTCAAACCAATCAGTAGATAACAATAATAATGTAATACATTTTTATGGTTTTTGAAGTCGGTTGTATTTTTTTTTTATTCAAGTTTGTTTATTAACTTTCTATTCTATACACTTACCATAAAGCATTCGAAAGACCCCTAAAGCTGCTCCATCAACGGGTCGATGAAGCCAATGTGTTAAATTCGTATAACTCTTAAAATTTTCAATATCATAGCCTGTGCAAATCTTAAAGAAATCCGAGTTAAATATTTGGAAGTTGAGATTGGTAGTGCTATGTTTGATTTCCGGTTCAGTTTTGATGTCATCGTTGTTATGGTTTTCATTGTTCTCCGTAGTATCTACTATATTCTCAGGCATACTGAAATGAAATTATTTATGGGTAAGTACCTTACTTTTCATTAATCCGATACGACTATGTTTTACTTGAATAAATTATAAGTTTCTGGTCGATAACCACCAACCATGTAAATTTCATGATCCTACGGTTATCAAGAGGGGTACCTCCCATACAAACTCCCACTTAAATTAATGTTCTTGTTATAAAAAGTTTTTTTGTTTTATAACGTAACGTATCGAACTGAAATTTGAACACTATAAGTTTCTGGTTCATCAACCATGTAAATGAACATGATCCTAGGATTAACAGGAGGGGTACCTCCCATATAAACCCAAATTAAATGACAAACTTATAAAGAATAAAAGTGCCACTCAAACTGTGTTCTTTGTTGATAATCAAACAGTAACAGAGAGAATATAGTGATGCTAAGAAAAGAAGGTTGGATGCAACCTGGAGGAGCGTGAGGAGTATTACATCTTTGGCATTGAATAGCCCACTTTACCTTCAATGTACATATATTACACTGCTTTTTATGTATGCATGATAATTTTTATTAGTAAAGCATAAAATTCAAAGTATATTGAACGATTTTAGTAATGAGTTGCATTTTTCTTGATTAAAATACACTTGAAAGTTCTATCTGGTATTGAGTCATACAAACTTTTAATCAAGTCAAGCAAAATTGAAGCCCAGGCTCGTTGGATGGCATCAAAAAGTACAGTTTTTGTTGAATACTGTTTTGCAGACTCATAACTTTTTCAAACTAGCCACCCGCAAAGAGTATCTATTATGTTAAGGGCTGGCTAGCCAGTTCAAAAATCTGACATTTTTCGAATCGATCCACGATTTAGTCACACGGTCAGTGTATATAGGTATTATAAAATCCATGACAAAGTTCCAAAAATTTTGTCAAATGATGGGAAATGCTTTTTTAAAACGTCTTGGCAAGATTTAGAGTTCATTTTTGGCGATAAAAATTGAAGTTCCAAGGTGTCATAATAGGGTATATTTCTCTAATCCATAACTCCGCCGACTCGGCTGTGAAAACAGTCTAACTGATGAGTATCCTTTCTCAAATCATTGAAACAATAATTAAATCAGGTCCCTCAAAATGAAATTGTTTTCATCAGAAAATTACACCTTATGACATTTATCTTTCCATGCCATATTAAATCAACAAAAACTTAACCTTAATTCTTTATGTGCAAGGTTGAGTAGTGGTTTTTATTCAGTTTTTGAAGTTAGATATGTTTAGCCTTCGAAATAGTGAGACAGTGGTTTTGCAGACATTAGCTTGTATAGCACGCTTGTCTGCACCAGAGAGCACGCACGACCTTTCATATTTTTACATATAATTTTCAATATTGTGAATAAAATTATGAACCAGTTTTCGACTTCTACCAATTTTTTCCGTTATTTCTGTCACAGAGAGGTCACATTATCTGTAGACATGTTCAGCAATATTTAAGGCTTTTCCTCGACCTATTCTAATTGAAAATTATCGAGAATTTTTTAAAATACTTGGATTTATTAATTAATAAATTTACTGTCAAAAAAAGCTGCGGAAATGAAGCCTAAACCGTAATATGCTATTCAAGTGAAACAAAATACGAGGCTGGGTCAATAAGTCCTTAGAAAAAAGCATTAAAACAATTTTTTTTTGGTAATTTTTTTTTTATTTTTCAACATAATCTCCTTGGAGCTCTATACACTTAGTAAGACGTTTCTCTAATTTTTTTAACCCGTCAGAAAAATAAGATTTTGGAAGGTCCTCAAAATAAGCATTTGTTTGATCGATGACTTCTTCATTTGAAAAAAAAACGTTGTCCACTGAGCCCATTTTTGGGAATAGGAAAAAGTCACTGGGAGCTAAATCTGGCGAATACGGTGGGTGGTCGACCAATTCGAACTTTAATTCTAATTTTAGCCATTGATCGTAAACGTGTGAACGCGGGCATTGTCCTGATGAAAGAGGATTTTGTTTCTGTTTAAATGAGGCCGTTTTTTTTCTTAGCTGGTCCAATAAATATTCATAATACTCCCCTGTTATTGTTTTTCCTTTTTCCAAATAGTCAATGAAAATAATTGCACGTGATTCCCAAAAAACAGTAGCCATAACTTAACCAGCTGATTTTACGGTTTTCGCCTTCTTTGGACATGGTTCACCTTTCAAAATCCACTGTTTTGATTGTTCTTTCGTTTCGGGAGTGTAGTGGTGAATACAGTCACAAACCGACTAAAAAACTCATTCGGATTACGTTGCATGAGCGACAACAGAGCTTTAGAGGCAACCACCCTATTGCGTTTATTGTCGACTGTGAGCAAACGCGGCACCCATCTTGCCGAAATCTTTTTCATACACAATTTTTCATGTAATATAGAAATTACGCTACCTTTTGATATCCCTGTAACCTCAACTATCTCACTCAACTTTAATCTTCGATCACTTAACACCATATCATGGATTTTATTGATCATTTCTGGCGTAGACAACTCTACAGGGCGTCCTGAGCGTGGTTCATCCTTTGTTGATGTACGACCACGTTTGAATTCATTTAACCATTTATAAATAGTTGCAAGTGAAGGAGCAGATGTGCCGTGAACTACATCCAACTCATTTTTATTTCCTTTGCTATTTAAGTGAAACGGAGTGTATTTAGTGGGTCAATAAAACAATACACATTTTTTTTTTGTGGAATTTATTTGAAAAATTTGACATAAATACATGCATGCATATCGCTGTTTTTTTGTGGTTGTAGTTGTATACTAAATATATATATGTAATTACTATTTCATTTATCTGAAATTCTTCTCCATCATAACCTCATTCTTTGTTTTTTTTACTTTGCTTGTACAGAACTCGAAAATAATTTGCTCTTTCCTATGATTAAAAGAAATATCGAATATTATAAGTATTATTATTATATATTTTCGCATATTTTAAAATGAGCTGAGTTCCAGAGGTGACCAAAAATTATTGATTTCCAATACATTTTTGGTTTATAGAGATTATTTTGTTTTCTTAATTTTTCAATACACAAATTGCATAAAATTTACCATATATTTTTTGTTTATAATTTGTTTTGTTTTTGTTTGCACACATACAACACATAAATTTTATATAGTGTTTTTATTTTTTTATTTAAATTGTTCGAATTCATCAATTGGTAGTTCGTAAAATTCTAAAAATTTTTGAACAAAGCTTTGAAAATGCTTTTAAACTACAAATTACAATAATTAAGTTGCATCATATTTTTATATAATATTTGTGTTATTATTATTGAGTTTTTTTATACACTTCACAATAGTAGGTAGTATTGTTTGTAACAACTGTGGATCAGGTGTGGACCCAGTAAGTGAATATATTGAGCGGGTCATGTAAACGATTCAGATAGTTGGTCGGTCCTTTGGTCCAATTCGCGTGTTGAACCGATTTTAATCTTTTTTTTTTTAAGAACAAATGAGTCTCAATGCTTGAAGTTGCCTACTTATTTTTTTACAATTTTTTAAAGGTAAATATACTTTTTTTTAGTACTTTTACGTTTTTTTGTTTTATGAATTGTTGCTGTTATTGTAAATAAATCCCAGGGGCTGTCATGGAGTGTTTGTGGGATTAATCTTGTAAGCACATGTTTCTCGCATGGCCAATTATATGTTGCCTGTTCCCATGTGGGAAAACCTTAAAATTTGTTTGTTTATTCACATCGTGTACAAAAAAGTATTGAAAAGAAAATATCATATATGGCTAATGCTCGTACCCGTAGAGCGTCAGATCCAAAACCTGCGTAGTGCGTTTTTTACCAAACTACTTTATTTTTACTGCGTTCACACTGCATTTTTATAATACTTAAAATGTTCAAAATCGATTTTAGTAAATTTTCAACTTTGTCTTCAAAGCTCTAAGAAAGACTTTTACGAAAGGTGACATTATTGAGATGTCATATGATTTAGACGATTAAATTAAAGACTTGGTATTTTATTTCATCTTCCGAATCGTCTTAATTTTCCATTTCAATATCTCCTTCTGTAGTTGTTACTTCAAAGTAAAAATGAGCACATGTATTGCGAAAAATACTGCGTTTTGAAATCGTTTATACTGCGATATAGACATATTTGGATGAAATGTACTGCTTTTTCCCCAAAAATAGATACGAGCAATAAGAGGAGTTATTTTGATATTCAAAGAAAAATGGTATTTTTTGAGATAAATGATCGGATGTTTATTTCATTATAAAGAGGAAGGTATGCCGTCAATAATGGAAAACAACATCAGCCAAATGGCCACCACGACCACGCTTACAGGATCATATCCTTTTCATGAAATTTTCCATAACCAAATCGCAGAGTGGCTGCCCTATGTCCTCGATAGCTCGGTGGCTAAATCACAAGATCCCGGTGGCCAATTGTGCTCACCTCTTCGAGAGATAACACGGTCCAGAAACTTTTCCCGTAAAAGATCAATGGTTTCGTTGCTTGTGTGGACGTAGCGTCGTCTTGTTGATAGTAAACATTGTCCAGATCGACCATCCAATTCCGGTCATAAAAAATCATTAATCATCTCTCGATAGCTCAATCCATTCACCGTAACTGTTGCTCCAGCCTCGTTTTCGAAAAAGTAATGTCCAATGACCCCGCCGGACCATAAACCGCACCAAACAGTCACACGTTGAGGATGGAGAGGCTTTTCAACAATAACTCTTGGGTTTTCCGAGCCCCAGATGCAACAATATTGCTTGTTCACGTAGCCACCGAGGTGGAAATGGGCCTCATAAGTCAAGATGATTTTTCGATAGAATTCCAGATCATTTCTATGTATTTCAAGGACCCAATCAGCAAAGACACGACGTTGTTGATGATCGGCCGGCTTGAGTTCTTGTGTTAACTGAAGCTTATAAGCCTTAAGACTTTATGCAAAATACGGTGTATTGACGTTTGTGGAATGTCCAATTCCAAAGAGCGATGAGGAATGGACACACCTGGGTTTTCTTCAACACTTTGGGCTACAGCAGCAATATTCTCAGTTGTTCTTGAGCGACGTGCACGGGTTTTATTCTTCACATAACTAACTTGTCCCAACAGCTCGAATTTTTCCACCAATTTCTGTATTGCTGTCCGACACGGTGCTAACTCTTGGGTTTTCCGAGCCCCAGATGCAACAATATTGCTTGTTCACGTAGCCACCAAGATGGAAATGGGCCTTATAAGTCAAGATGATTTTTCGATGGAATTCCGGATCATTTCTATGCATTTCAAGGACCCAATCAGCAAAGACACGACGTTCTTGATGATCGGCCGGCTTGAGTTCTTGTGTTAACTGAAGCTTATAAGCCTTAAGACTTTATGCAAAATACGGTGTATTGACGTTTGTGGAATGTCCAATTCCAAAGAGCGATGAGGAATGGACACACCTGGGTTTTCTTCAACACTTTGGGCTACAGCAGTAATATTCTCAGTTGTTCTTGAGCGACGTGCACGGGTTTTATTCTTCACATAACTAACTTGTCCCAACAGCTCGAATTTTTCCACCAATTTCTGTATTGCTGTCCGACACGGTGCTAACTCTTGGGTTTTCCGAGCCCCAGATGCAACAATATTGCTTGTTCACGTAGCCACCAAGATGGAAATGGGCCTTATAAGTCAAGATGATTTTTCGATGGAATTCCGGATCATTTCTATGCATTTCAAGGACCCAATCAGCAAAGTCACGACGTTCTTGATGATCGGCCGGCTTGAGTTCTTGTGTTAACTGTAGTTTATAAGCCTTAAGACCCAAGTCTTTAAGCAAAATACGGTGTATTGACGTTTGTGGAATGTCCAATTCCAAAGAACGATGAGGGATGGACACACCTGGGTTTTCTTCAACAGTTTGGGCTGCAGCAGCAATATTCTCAGTAGTTCTTGAGCGACGTGCACGGGTTTTATTCTTCACATTACTAACTTGTCCCAACAGCTCGAATTTTTCCACCAATTTCTGTATTGCTGTCCGACACGGTGCTAACGCTTGGGTTTTCCGAGCCCCAGATGCAACAATATTGCTTGTTCACGTAGCCACCGAGATGGAAATGGGCCTCATCAGTCAAGATGATTTTTCGATGGAATTCCGGATCATTTCTATGCATTTCAAGGAACCAATCAGCAAAGACACGACGTTGTTGATGATCGGCCGGCTTGAGTTCTTGTGTTAACTGAAGTTTATAAACCTTAAGACCCAAGTCTTTATGCAAAATACGGTGTATTGACGTTTGTGGAATGTTCAATTCCAAAGAACGATGAGGATTGGACACACCTGGGTTTTCTTCAACAGTTTGGGCTGCAGCAGCAATATTCTCAGTAGTTCTTGAGCGACGTGCACGGGTTTTATTTTTCACATCACTAACTTGTCCCAACAGCTCGAATTTTTCCACCAATTTCTGTATTGCTGTCCGACAAGGTGCTAACTCTTGGGTTTTCCGAACCCCAGATGCAACAATATTGCTTGTTCACGTAGCCACCGAGATGGAAATGGGCCTCATCAGTCAAGATGATTTTTCGATGGAATTCCGGATCATTTCTATGCATTTCAAGGACCCAATCAGCAAAGACACGACGTTGTTGATGATCGGCTGGCTTGAGTTCTTGTGTTAACTGAAGCTTATAAGCCTTAAGACTTTATGCAAAATACGGTGTATTGACGTTTGTGGAATGTCCAATTCCAAAGAGCGATGAGGAATGGACACACCTGGGTTTTCTTCAACACTTTGGGCTACAGCAGCAATATTCTCAGTTGTTCTTGAGCGACGTGCACGGGTTTTATTCTTCACATAACTAACTTGTCCCAACAGCTCGAATTTTTCCACCAATTTCTGTATTGCTGTCCGACACGGTGCTAACTCTTGGGTTTTCCGAGCCCCAGATGCAACAATATTGCTTGTTCACGTAGCCACCAAGATGGAAATGGGCCTTATAAGTCAAGATGATTTTTCGATGGAATTCCGGATCATTTCTATGCATTTCAAGGACCCAATCAGCAAAGACACGACGTTCTTGATGATCGGCCGGCTTGAGTTCTTGTGTTAACTGAAGCTTATAAGCCTTAAGACTTTATGCAAAATACGGTGTATTGACGTTTGTGGAATGTCCAATTCCAAAGAGCGATGAGGAATGGACACACCTGGGTTTTCTTCAACACTTTGGGCTACAGCAGTAATATTCTCAGTTGTTCTTGAGCGACGTGCACGGGTTTTATTCTTCACATAACTAACTTGTCCCAACAGCTCGAATTTTTCCACCAATTTCTGTATTGCTGTCCGACACGGTGCTAACTCTTGGGTTTTCTGAGCCCCAGATGCAACAATATTGCTTGTTCACGTAGCCACCAAGATGGAAATGGGCCTTATAAGTCAAGATGATTTTTCGATAGAATTCCAGATCATTTCTATGCATTTCAAGGACCCAATCAGCAAAGACACGACGTTGTTGATGATCGGCCGGCTTGAGTTCTTGTGTTAACTGAAGTTTATAAGCCTTAAGACCCAAGTCTTCAAGCAAAATACGGTGTATTGATGTTTGTGGAATGTCCAATTCCAAAGAACGATGAGGAATGGACACAACTGGGTTTTCTTCAACACTTTGGGCTACAGCAGCAATATTCTCAGTTGTTCTTGAGCGACGTGAACGGGCTTTATTCTTCACATCACTAACTTGTCCCAACAGCTCGAATTTTTCCACCAATTTCTGTATTGCTGTCCGACACGGTGCTAACTCTTGGGTTTTCCGAGCCCCAGATGCAACAATATTGCTTGTTCACGTAGCCACCGAGGTGGAAATGGGCCTCATCAGTCAAGATGATTTTTCGATAGAATTCCAGATCATTTCTATGCATTTCAGGACCCAATCAGCAAAGACACGACGTTGTTGATGATCGGCCGGCTTGAGTTCTTGTGTTAACTGAACTTTATAAGCCTTAAGACCCAAGTCTTTATGCAAAGTAAGGTGTAATGACGTTTGTGGAATGCCCAATTCCAAAGAACGATGAGGAATGGACACACCTGGGTTTTGTTCAACACTTTGGGCTACAGCAGCAATATTCTCAGTTGTTCTTGAGCGACGTGCACGGGTTTTATTCTTCACATCACTAACTTGTCATAACAGCTCGAATTTTTCCACCAATTTCTCTATTGCTGTCCAACAAGGTGCTTCACGACGACCCAAAAATGTTTAAGTTTTACGAACCGTCTCTGCCAAATTTTCACAATTGTTGTAGTGAATTTTAAGAATTTCAATGCATTGTTGTAGCGTGTATCGTTCCATTTTTATTAATGGCGTAGTTTCTACTTGTCAAATGTCAAAAAATTACATCTTCAAAAGTGACATCTACCGAAAAAGCGGGATATTCAAAATATTATTGGAAAACCCTTTATTTGGTACAGAACGCATTACAACGAGCTCTTCAACCACCATCTACAACCTTGACCAGAATTGTGTGTTAGGGGCATAGCAACGTGTGCCGGGTCTACTAGTTATACCCCAAAAACTATATAATAGCTTGATTAGTATATGATTGGCATAAACATAGTTTGGAGGAATAACTCTCGACAGTTTGTTTTATAAAAATATTTGGCGAAATTAAATGGGCGTAGTTTTGTGGGAGCAAACCTCAAAAGCTATCTAGTCGCATAGTTGTTTTTTAAACCTTTCACAATACTATGGCGAAATTGCAAGAATATTGTTTATAATCTCTTCGATTTTCCATAGCTTCCTATATCATATAATGAATTGATTAGCATAGTTTGTAAGATCAACTTTCCATCTATCTCTCAGTTGTTTTCTAAACCCTTGACAATGTTATTGAGCTACTTGGAATAATTTTTCATATGTTTTATAATGACTTGATAAGCATAATTTATAGGACTAACCATCCCTCTTTATTTCTATGTCAATGGTTATATAGTGTCTCAATTATTTTCTAAACTCTTTACAATACTAATGTGAATATTCTTTGGAACCACTTGGATTCATTTCTCATAGAGACTCCTTATATGTTAAATAATGACTTGATAAGCATAGTTTGTAGCACCAACCTTCCATATTTCTATCTGTATCAATGTCTATCTAGTCTTTCAGCTGGTTTCTAAACTCCTTACAATACTATTGATAATATTCTTTGGAACCATTTGGAAACATTATTAACAGTTTCCTTTATTGGATATCATTGGTTATCTATTGCGAAGTGCATATAAGCTTTGGTGAGACCAAAGTTAGTTTGTTGTTTTTCGTGTTTTTCTTGTTTTTTTATTTCTTTCAATAAATTATTATTAAATATTCTGATTTCTTTGCTTTAATTTGAATAATTTGAGTTTAAAATTGTTTCATTTTTCAAAATTAATATTTGTATTTTTGAAATAGAATTTTAAATGGATAAAATCAATGCAATAGTAGAAACAAAATAATGTATAATTTTGAAAGCTTTAAAAATGAAATATTAATTAAAAATAGAATTCTGAATTTGGAATTGTTTTTGTTTTGGTTTTTTGTTTTTGTTGTTGTTCAATTAAATATTATTATGAAATTAAATTTAAAAAAAATATTTTCAATAATATTTTCTTCATTAAATATTATGAAACTAAACAAATGTCTAAGAACTTCTCACTACTGACAACTATTTTTTTATTAATTGTAATTTTATTCATTACTTGCCACTTTAAATTTTAAATGTTTCACTTGGGAAATTTTTCATTCGAACTTATTATTAGGTAGGGCACAACAAAAGTTTTGCAATGGGAAGTAAATACGCATTATTTGGATTCGAAAAAAAGATTTATTGTTTATCAAAGTATTCTCCATGAAGATCAATAGACTTCAACCAATTTTAGATGTACTTTTTCCATTCCGATTGAGATAACTCCACAACATCGCTTCTTCGGGTGTCGAAAATCGTTGACCACTTAATTTGTTCTTCACTGTTGGGAACTAAAAGAAATCTTTCGGTGCTAAATCGGGGCTGTAAGCTGTATGACCCATCAATTCAACATTTTATGCTTTCAAATACTCTGTTGTTTGATCCGAAGTGTGAGAACTTGCAAGGTCATGATGAAGATTGATCTGACGTCGACCTTTTGTTTTCCTCATTTCACTAAAAACTTCTGGCAAACAGATGGTCGTTTAACAATCAGCATTGACAGTGGCACGGTTGCGATATGTCCAGTTATCACAAAAATACAGGCCACTATTGTCATCCTCTTGGAATACCCATATGATCGATTGCTGTTTACTTTCCGGCTCATAAGCATAGATCCATGATTCGTCACCTGTTACAATCTTAAATACGTCTTTTGAAGCTTCACGATAGTATTTTTTAAGCATTTTTGTCAAATTATGCGGTATCCAACGTGGAACTAGCTTTCTCACAGCTAAGTGTTCATGCAATATTAATCTCAAGGTATGTCACATGCCGATCTTCCATTTGCACACAACATCGATATTATTAAATAGTATCGATATGACAAAACGTTGTAAGTACGAATATGCTAAATATGCCAAACTTCACGATGGGAAAGTCAGATCGTGAAGACTCACGATAATGTTGACAGATTGCAAAACTTTAGGGCACCTATATACAGGGGTTTTCAATAAGAGGTGTTATTTTGATATTCAAAGAAAAATGGCATATTTTGAGGAAGGTATGCCGTTAATAATGGAAAACAACATCAGCCAAATGGCCACCACAACCACGCTTACAGGACCATATCCTTTTCATGAAATTTTCCATAACCAAATCGCAAAGTGGCTGCCCTATGTCCTCGAATTCCTTCTTTGAGGTCTTGAATCGACGCTGGGCTGTTGGCGTAGACCTTATCTTTTACGTGGCCGGCTTGTTGAAAGTAAACGTTGTCCAGATCAATACCATCCAATTCCGGCCATAAAAAATCATTAATCATATCTCGATAGCGCAATCCACTCACCGTAACTGTTGCTCCAGACTCATTTGCGATAAAGTAAGGTCCAATGACGCCGCCAGACCATAAACCTTACCAAAAAGTCACACGTTGAGGATGGAGAGGCTTTTCAACAATAACTCTTGGATTTTCCGTGCCCCAATATTGTTTGTTCACGTAGCCACCGAGGTGGAAATAGGCCTCATCAGTCAAGATGATTTTTCGATAGAATTCCAGATCATTTCTATGCATTTCAAGGACCCAATCAGCAAAGACACGACGTTGTTGATGATCGGCCGGCTTGAGTTCTTGTGTTAACTGAAGCTTATAAGCCTTAAGACTTTATGAAAAATACGGTGTATTGACGTTTGTTGAATGTCCAATTCCAAAGAACGATGAGGAATGGACACACCTGGGTTTTCTTCAACACTTTGGGCTACAGCAGCAATATTCTCAGTTGTTCCTGAGCGACGTTCACGGGTTTTATTCTTCACATCAGTAACTTGTCCCAACAGCTCGAATTTTTAAACCAATTTCTATATTGCTGTCCAACAAGGTGCTAACTCTTGGGTTTTCCGAGCCCCAGATGCAACAATATTGCTTGTTCACGTAGCCACCGAGATGGAAATGGGCCTCATCAGTCAAGATGATTTTTCGATGGAATTCCGGATCATTTCTATGCATTTCAAGGACCCAATCAGCAAAGACACGACGTTGTTGATGATCGGCCGGCTTGAATTCTTGTGTTAACTGAAGTTTATAAGCCTTAAGACCCAAGTCTTCATGCAAAATACGGTGTATTGATGTTTGTGGAATGTCCAATTCCAAAGAACGATGAGGAATGGACACACCTGGGTTTTCTTCAACACTTTGGGCTACAGCAGCAATATTCTCAGTTGTTCTTGAGCGACGTTCACGGGTTTTATTCTTCACATCAGTAATTTGTCCCAACAGCTCGAAATTTTTCCACCAATTTCTGTATTGCTGTCCAACAAGGTGCTTCACGACGACCCAAAAATGTTTAAGTTTTACGAACCGTCTCTGCCAAATTTTCACCATTTTTATAGTGAATTTTAATAATTTCAATGCGTTGTTGTAGCGTGTATCGTTCCATTTTTATTAATGGCGTAGTTTCTACATGTCAAATGTAAAAAATGACATCTTCAAAAGTGACATCTACCGAAATAGCGAGCTATTCAAAATAACACCTCTTATTGGAAACATTCATATATACATATGTTCGAATTGATAAAACAACAAAAAAAAAATACTTTACAAAGTATTGTATTAAATCTAGGTATGGTATAAGTGGGTGTTTGTGGCATATTTCCTTGGAAATGTGATTGAAAACATTTAATTTTTTTTCTTGGTTAATACAATAATTTAAATTGTTTTGTTTCGATGTATACATACATACGAGTATATATGTATTTTGGATCTGTTTTTTTTTTAAAGTTAAGTTAAGTTTTTCCATTATTCTGTTGTTGTTTTGTTAATAAAGACAGGAGTAGTTTGTTAAGATGAATAAATACAATATCTAATACATATTACAATATTCTTTGGGATTTTAGGTTTTTTTTTGTTATACAATATTTCTTCATTTCGATTATATAAATCGTATATGTAATTTTCATTGCTAAAATATTTGAAAATGCATTTTCAAAGTTTTACATTTACATTCAAGAGATTTTCTGTTCTTTTTTTTTTTAATTTACTGTTTTTAAATTGGATTTGTATTTCATATATAAGTTATTGCTGTTTTTATAAGTTTTTAAAAGTTAATACAAATCATTTGACAAATTGAGTTGCATTTTGTGTAATGTGATTTTCAATTTTCCTGTTTTTTTATCTTTTTCGAAATCGAAGTCTGAGAAAGAATTTTTATTCGAAAAAAATGTTATAAAATGTTTGTAATTTTTTCTCTGTTCTTAAAGTTTTCCAGCGACCATTGCTGCAACCCACCCACCAACAAATCTAAAACACTCTCTCTCTCTCTTGCTCTCATCCTTATGACTATAAGGATTCGAACATCACACACTTTGCTCTTCTCTTTCTCTTAAACTCTCCTCCTTCTCATCATCGCTTTTCTATATTGCGCTCATTCAGGGGCGGCCGGCTTTCCCACTTCTGCTGCTGCTGGTGCTGCTGCTTCTACCGGTTCCTTTGACTTAGTCGTCGGTGCTGGTGTCGGTATTGTTGCCTTTGTCGCTGACACTGCTGTCGTTATTGCAGTCGCTCTCGTTTTATGACCAGAGTTTCCAGCACCACCTCCACCGCCACTTCCGCTATGACCACCCCTGTGCGCCGTATCTTATATGCGATTCTGATTCAGCTGCGAACGGGGTGTGAATGGGCTGACCATAACACCGCTAGGCCAGATAGCCTCGTTGAACAGCTCATTGAAACGATAATCCGGTATGGAAATCTTAAATTTACAATATGACAATTGTGACAAGTTTGCATCGTTTTTCACCAGTTTTGTGCATTTAACTAAATTCTTATTAATCTTAAGCTCTTCAGCCAAATGCTCCACAATATCATCCTCGCTGGTATTTGTCGCAAATTTGCCCACCTGCACCCATCGGCCATAGTCGCAGACGACTTGTAATCGATCCGAATTGCAATTGTTGCCGACGACAATCAGATTGTTTTGTTGCTGATGTTTTCTGCCATCCATCCCATTGTTGGCGTTGCCGGGATTGTTCCCGAATTGGAAATACTGTTGGTACATGCGTCCCTGGATCTGATTGACGCCATTGCACACCTTATTTAGTTTTTCCTCCATGGTGTGCAACTTAGTGGTGAGTGACTTGGGCGATTGATTTTTGCACTCTTCACAATTGAATGAAATCAAGGGATTCTTTTGGATGACATCGTAAACGGTATCATCGATATTGACGCATGTCCTATGGAATTTTTTCAGGCAGTCATCAGAATTGCAAATTATGATTGCATCCTTTGAAACAATTTGCTTTTTGCACTTGAAACAATTTTCGGCCATTTTGCAAATATACTGCTACTTTTTCTGCTGCTACTGCTGCTCTTCTTAGTGTTGTTTTTGTTGTTGCCGTTTGTAGGTATAACAGCACACGAATACACAGATACTGACACACACTTAAATACACCAGACTTTTAGTCAATACTATAAATATAAGTGTATGTATGTAAGTACTATAAGACCAAGCCGGGGAAAATGACGACTGTCGAATAAAAGAACACGAACGAACGAACCAACACGAACGTACGATAGGCGTAAGAAGTTGGAAATTTGTTAAAATATACAATATTCAATTAAAAAAAGAATTGTTGACGTCGGTGGCCGACAATTTGTTTAACAACCAACGGCAGACACGAAAGTTTCCAAAGACGACAACCGTACGCTCCGAATAACTATATTCAACTGACAATACTGAGTCATAATTTCCATCCATCCAACCAGCCATTTGTCAGCGTCTTCTCTGCAAAAAAGCTAAGGAAAAAAGCAAACCACCACCACTGGTCTGGACTGACTGAGTAACTATGCTTAGGATACGCGCAAACTCAAAGGGAGCGCTCTCTTAACTATATCCGTAGGGGTTTGTATACACCCTTCTCATATCATTTGATGAATTGTATTTACACTTTATCATGATGTATGTATGTAATTTGTTAGAAAATCTATCAAAGTTTCCATACCAATCTTGGAACACAATTCCATTATTGTTCCATGCATAATCTCGATTTTTTGTCGATTTCTTTGGGTTCATATGTAAAATTTCATTATAGTGAGTTCCAAAAGTTTTCGGACTTTTCTTCTAAGTAGAGAAAAACCCAAAGATCTTCCGTTCTCGATTCAATTTATGCAAACTTTGAAATTCAAAGTACATGCCTTCACAACGTTTTGCTCGGTCTATTAACGATTCACAGCATTGCTTGATAACCTTCATCGGCATTGAGTCGAGTACCTACGTCACAGCCTTCTCGATAGCTTCATGTCATGCCTATTTTGAGAATGGGGAATAGGAAAAAATCACACGTGCATACCTTAGTATTGTCCGGAAAATCTAAAACACCCTTACACGATTAAAAATTGTGAAATGACGGAAGCTGGACAAATTGAATGATTTACTTAAACAGAAAGGCCAGAATTGGTCAATAGAAAAGGTGTAGTGTTCCACCAAGATAATGTGAAACCTCATACAAGTTTGTTAACTCGCCAAAAGTTTTTACAGCTTAAATGGGATATACTGCCACATCCACCATATTCTCCAAACCTGGTACCTGCTGATTATTAACTGTTCCGGTCTCTACACAACTTCTTATACGGTAAAACTGTTCCTACAAATGAGTATGTCAAAAATCACCTGGATCAGTTTCTTGTCAGCAAAGAACAAAAATTTTATGAGCGTGGAATCATACTAATGCCAGAAAGATAGCAAAAGGTATTGGATCAGAATAGACAATATATAATTCAAGAAAATATTTGTTAACTATTGGGCCAGTTGTATCTAACTTCCTAGATTAGATTAGATTAGATTAAGAAAAGACTAGGACTAGACTAGACTAGGGACCGATTGGGCCTTCATAATTACAGCTGTTCCATCAGTCTGGTATTCATTAAGAACTCCAAGATTTTCTTTATAGGTATGAAAGATTTGTATTGATTCCCTTGTAAGTCATCAATAAAGTGTAAGGTTTTATACTACCCTATGTATTTTTAACCCTTTCTATTTATATCAATTAATATGTAAGGTATTTCATCAAAGGTGATGAAGTCAGTGAATGTAATGAAGGGAGAAATATGTATTGTATATACATATATCTCATGGCATTTCTCTTTTTTTTTTTGTCGTGACCATTGTTGACATTCTCCCTCTTTCTCTCGAATGCTTTTAGTGGTTGAATCAACCCTCATAAGGTTGCATTTTGTTCTTTTTAATAAAAAAATAAGCTAACTTCGGTCTTAAGGATGTTTATATACACTTCACTTTGTAAAGTGATTTGAATTATAAACTGTTTTATGATAATGAACAATTTAAAATAATATATAGTATTATGAAATTCACTGTAGTGCTATGATGTGTATGGAAAGAAAGAAACAGACTGACGGTGGCTCTGATAATTGATCTATATTTATTATTAAAACAAGATGATCATGAATAACTTGTAAAAAATTTAACACAGATTGACATACTTATGGACATCAGTTATTAAATTCCTGCATGCCGACATATACAAAATTTAGTGGACCCTTTTCTATGTGTAACAAACATAAGGCAAGAGGGATAATATACTCTAAAAACTCATTGTTATGAAGTGTAAAAAAAACATTTGTTCTACATAGTATCAAATTGATACAAATATTATGAGCTGGTTTTGAGTATTCTAGAAGCTTTTCTGCAAGCCGGTCTAGATGTCACAATATACTCATAGTATATGTACCATATAAACAATGTTATGAAATAAGATGTCATTGATCTTCGATTTGTATAGCTGGTAGTAATGAAAAATATCTATTATTTATGCATTATAAGCATATATAAGATTCCCATGGAGATATGATATAAACACATATTAAAAAGGAAGTAGGAAGAAGGAAGTACTAGTGTCCTGGTTGGGTGTAATAATAGCATGTTCATATGTCCATATAAGACTGTCAATTCTTTTATTACATTTCGTTTTTGAGATTGAATTCAATACTTTATGGTAATTTGTTTCTAATTCAATGGATTTCCTATGTTCATAATGATCGTGTCAGTCTAAGTCACTCAAAAATGTCTAGTATTATTTGACATAAGGAGCACTTGTTTATATGATTTCCATAGTTACAGATTTACAAAATAATTTCATTGACTTTTAAAGGAAGTCTTCTTTAATATAACGTACATAGTTGATGAAGTTCCTCAATTAATCATTTTAAATGAAACTGAATTCTTTTCTGAAAATTCTGTAAGAATCTTGAGGTTCAATAAAATCATCATAAAAAGTAATCACCACAATGTTTATATATACAGCGAATTGTCCTTGCCGCAGGATATGTTTACATTCGAAATTTGTGGGATTTGTTTTAGAACTTTTTATTTCAATATACAAAATATATTTTTTATATACTACAATCCTTAACAAAAAAACAAAACTCACCTGTAACTAAAGGTTTCTGTTGAAATATTTTTAAAAAATGTATTCAAAAAATGCAGTTTAATTATCCTTGTATTCCATAAAAACAAATCGCACTTGTGATAGAATTTCAATCCCTTTATTTTAGTATTGAATCCAACTTGAAGCACGCACTATTAACAACTGAAGCTGCATCCGCCTTTTTGACCTTATTTATACTAACTAACCATATATGATGAGTTGAGTTTGATTTTGCCCATTTACAAAATAGTTCACTCGATAAACAGATGTTGTTGAGCATGGAGTGTGTCAGCTCGGTAAGGGTGAATTTGGGTGTATACTGGATTCAGCTGTTAGTGGGGCGGAAGAGGCATCAGGATTTTGTGAAACTTACAACAGCTTGAAATTGTCACTAGGATTTCAGATTGTGGGATGGAATGCGCATGTCCTTGTTAGAGTCAACAAAGGTAACAAATTTACTTTGGATTTTATTAAAATCGGACAAGAACAAAACAAGAGTTTATAGCTTTTTTGTGCTGGTATTATTGTTAGACTATAAACACATGTAGATGGGGCTTAGCGCAGCTGTTTTTTTAACTGATGGCTTTGGTAATTGGACTTCGTTAGGTGTGTAGACGTACGTCATTGGTATTTCTTGGTTGGTTGGTTGGTTTCGTTAGGTTGGTTTAGGGTTCGTGCGTAGGAAGCCACAACTTCTTCTTATCACAGCTGCATGTATTCGTTCTACTTACTCTAAACATACTCGTACTACGTTAAACATACATATGTAGTAAGTACACTGGGTCGTGTCAATAAGATCTAATCAAATGTGGCATGCATGAACAGCATCATTTAAAGTCTGTGGGCATCCTAACTGCAAGCAAGCAGGCGCCGTTGTATTGTGTTTCTTGTTTGCTTATCCTTACCTATTTTAAATATAAATTTCACTTGAATTTTATGCTATTTTTATTATCTTTGTCTACAGGTTATTCTTGTTCTATATTCGGGCTATTAATTCTGAGGCAATTGTTATTTACGCTTTACTATATTCTAGTATGTGTTTGTGGGGGTTCATTTACAGCAATGGCAAAGGTTTCTCATAACTGCTTACTTTAGGTGGCGAAAGTATTTTGTATTAAAGTTTTCCCCTTTCATTTATAAGTAAAGTTGACATTAAACAATTTCTCCATGAAGTATGCAATAGATTTTTTTTTTTTAAGTTTAAGAAATTTTAAGAATAATGAGCTTCAATAAAAGGCAATGACACTGTGGTAATTTAATGAACCCGAAATAGTCTCATAATATTTATAAATACAATATTTATTTCTGGTTTTTTCGGTGCCTTAATCTTACATTTATAATCTATTTTAAATAGAATAAAAATAATATTTCATGGTAGTTAGTTAGTGGGTTCATTGGATTGAAGTCTAAAACTGAACTTTGAACTTTGGTCCATTGTAATGCCACTATGAAACTGTATTATAATGCTTAAGGAATACGAAAATAATTGCTAAAACTTTTGATTGGGAATTTAAATAAACAATGTAGTTAGTATTGTGTACTATCCTTTAATGTATTTTCCTAATTATTTTAAGTCCAAATTTTCTCTAAGTAGGTAAACTGCTGAAGATGAAAGCTGAGGTTGAATAACAATTACATAGGCCTTCATTTCTTCATCGTTTTCTTTGTAAAAGGTTGTTTGAGTGGAGTCTTTTTAGTCTCATCGTGTTGCAACTTGTATTAGAGCTGCCGCTAGTATATTTGGATGGCTATGCAGGCTGCTGTGTAAATTGATTTACTGTAGGCATATTTATATCTCTATGAAAGGACAACCCCCTTGATCCATCTTAGACAAGTCTGTACTTTTTTTATTTTATATGCTGCAGCTGTAATTCTATTTCTATATATATAAAATAGGACGAGAAAATTAGTTTAACGGTGAATAACTCCAACACCAATAGATCGATCAGCATGAAAGTTGGCATGTATATGTATTTCTTCATGAAGAATGTTTATATGCTATCCACTTTGTTGCAACTCTCAAGTTTTTATATATTTTCTAATTTTTTTTTATATGTGCATTTATTTTGACTCTATTGTAAGTTCTATATGCTACCATACAAAAAGCTCATTGCTATAGAACTCCGCTTCTGTTTATTTAATTATCGAATTTAATGGTAAATGGCGCGAATCTACATGTCTCTCTTTCGAAAAATGATGCTCTAACATCACGACGGGGCCGTAGCAATGCATGACGGGCTACGCTAGTACAATATAAGGTGCGACACAAAGAATACCTAAAGACACCTCAACTAAAAAGGAGCGACTCGTTAGATCTAGCACCTTTTAAGATCCCTGAATTCTAGGAAGTTAACATAGTTTTTATTTTTTTGTCAAATTTTAGTTTCAAAAACTTAGATTGCTTTTGAAAACATTCATTACCACTTTACTAAATGGAAGTGAACAGATCGTTAAATACATGGGAGTTGTCTTAGACCCAAAAACCTTTTTAAGGATCATATTGATCACATCATTGATAAAGTATATTGCTTCATTAGAATTTTGTATCCCTTTATAAACAGAAACTCCCGCTTGAATATTGAGAGCAATATGTGTCTCTTCAAATCAGTCTTTGAAGCTATAGTCATCTATGGGGCCCAGTTAGAGCTGATATTGCTTGAATCAAACTACCGGATATACAAAGTAAATAACTTTAAATAATTTTAAACCTTCCATGGCATCACTCCACCACCGATGTTGAAAATGTCGTTGAAAAGCTGGTCCAACTCAACCAGAACTTCAACGATAGATGAAGATTTCATATCAATGAAATTATTTGACATTATTACATTCAAGTTTTTGGTTTTAAGTTTTCAAAACCATTCTCGGTAGGTTTTTGAATAATTTCCGCACAGAAATCGTATTATTAAAATAATACAAATAATATACATAGAACTAAATTGTGAAGGAAGCGAAAGCCTGAACTCATTAGTTTACTATAAGAGGATGGATCAATAAGTACCTGTGTTAGGAATGAAGAGAATGGTTTTCCCAAAATTTTTTTCTATTTTTTAACGTCTAATCTTCTTTTAGTAAAATAGGCAATTTCTTCAAACCCCCCAACAAATACGATTTGTCAAAATCTTCAAAATTTTCTTCTGTCTCGACGATATGTTCCTCGTTAGAGCTTATTTTTTTTTTCTTCCGAAACACGTTTTCATGTTGGGGAACAGAAAGAACTCACATGGTGAAAAGTCGGCCGATTATGGTGGGTGCGGTAGCAATTTATAGTATATTTCATGCAATTCGGCCGTAACAATTTTTAATGAATGAACTGGTGCCCTATTGTTTTGAAACATAACTTCTTTCTTAGCCAAATAGGGCCGTGTCTCCTCAAATTTTGTAACGAATCGGTACAATCATTCACTGTACTACTGTCCCTCGATTGTTCTTCGTTTCTGCAATAAGACCATGAGGATTATTCCCTTGGAATCCCAAAAAAAAAAAATCATTGCCATGACCTTTCCAGCTGCTGGGACGGTCTCTGCCTTCGTCGGAGCAGATTAACCCTGAAAAACTTATTGTTTTGACTGTCGCTTGTTGCATGGCGCAAAATAATAGATCGATGTTTCATCAACGGTGATGACTCGACAAAAAAAATCCCGCAAATATCTCTTAAAGAGGTCCAAACACTGTTTCGATATAGACAGGCGTATCCGTTTGTTATCCACCGTTAACAATTGCGACACTCATCGGGCTGACACCTTTGTTATGGTTAACTTATCAAGTTCCGTTTTGTACGATACACATACTACCTCTGCTACTTCGCTCATTTTCATTCGGCAATCTGCGAGAATCATGTCTTCGACTTTTTCAACGATTTAATCGGGAACCACGTCTGTTTCATCAAAAATCAGATGTAAGACCGCGTTTATATTCTTTTTTTTTCATTTTATCGATAAGCACAAAATATGTGTGATAAAAAGTAACCAATGAATCGGTCATAAATTTAGTATACCATGTCGTGCCACAGATACCAGCACACAACGGTAATGTCAACTTTCCTCAATAATGCCACCTGTCTTCAAACTAGGGTACTTATTGATCGATCCTCGTATCATAAGCAAAAACAAATGTATTATTATTATCGTGGAATAAATTGAATTGAGAGGCAAAGGCCATAAACAGCCTGTGTTCGCCACCCACCTTAAGTTAAGTTTTATTTTGTAAAATTGGTTAACTTTCATCTATATATGTATATATAAAATCGTAAGCCTTTTTCTTTCTGTGCACGCTTATCTCAGAAACGGCTTAACCTAATTGAAAGCTTCGTGGTGTAGCATTTATTTTTTCGAAATCGACCTACTAAATCAAAAGATATTCATATTTTAACTTTTTGGCTGATTTTCGAATGTTACCCTTTTTTGCTGCGCGCCAACATTAAACATCTGATAATTAGGAAAAAAGTTAATGAAATACACGCTATTACAAACATATTTCGAATACCACGCATAACTTAAGAGTGGGATGATGGTATGAATCAAGTTAAAGACTTTATAGGTTTTTTTTTTTATTTAAGTTGGTTTATTTATTTATTATTTATTTAAATTTTTATGTGTTTTTCTGTTTCTGTGTGGGTGCAATTAATCATTAAATTAATTCATATTACTCAGTATTTCATTTTGTTTGTCATTTTTATTTATTTATTTATTCAATTATATATAATATGCATATATGTATATGTCGTATGTAAGTGGGTTTGTATATATAATTTTTTGTTGTTTTATTTTCTTCAATTCTTCATTAATTGGTTTTTCTTTAAGAGTGTGTTTTTCTTTTCTAATTTTAAATTGTTGTAACTTTTTCTTTTCTAGAATTTCCCATTTTTTATTTTGTTTTCTACAATATTATTTGCAATTTTTTTATTATTATTGTATTTTCTTTTTTAACAATTACATATTACTATTTGTATTTATATATTTTTTGTTGTTATACATACAATTTGAATGTTGCTGTTGTTGTTATAATTCCCAATTGGTTTTTCTAGTTAATGTTAATATTTTTTAATTTTTGTAAGTCAATGAAGATTTGAATAAAAAATGAAATTTAAACTCAATAAAGAACTGTTAATTGATTGAAATGAAATAATAATTTTTTATTTAATATTTTCAATTGTTTATTTTATTTTTTTTAATAAGCAAATATTAAAATAATAATAAAGCTAAAAAGCCTTAGGCGTGTGTATTTTTTTTTAATGTAAAATGATTTCTTGATTTATTTATTTTAATATACCATATATTTATATTTTAATATTATTATTATATTTTTTATTTTTCTTTAATTAATATTACTATATAAATAGTTCCCTTTTTTTCATGTTTGTTTAATTTAAAGAAAATTTTCTTGTTTTTTTTTTTTGTATTTTTTTTTTAAGTTTTTATTTATTTATTTAAATTATTTAACATTGAAATACATTATAAATTTTTTTTGTTTTCATTTAATGGCAAACTGAAATATTTGTAAAATAAAAATGCAAAAACATAACAGAAAATCAATTCCCAAAAATTTGTATAATTTTTTTTGCTGAACAAATTTTGTTTTTTATTTTAATTTGTATTTCCTTTTTTTTAAGTTCGTTGAAACATTAACAATAATTTTTTTTATATATTGTATACACTTTTTTAATCTTTGAATCCTTTGTTGTTTTTTTTTGTGAAGCAACTAAATAATAAATTAAAAAAGAATTCATAATAATATAAATTTTTATTTTTTATATTTGTATTATTTTATTTATTTTTATTTTAACTTTTTGCTAATAATTTTTATAACATTTTTCTGGTTTTCTCTTTAATTTTTTATTAATGATTTTTGCTACCATAGTTTATATATTATTTAATTTTTTTTTTATAATTTTTTTCATGCTTTTTTATTCTTTTTTTTAAATGTTAAATTGAATTGGCGTCATTTAATTTCTTTTTTAAATTTATTTTTTATTTATTAAATACACAAAGAATTTTGCCAAAAATGTCCACTGCTTTTCAATATTTTTTTTTTGTTTTCTCTTTTCGGTTTATTATTTAGGAACAAAAGATTTTTTTGTTTATTACTTTATAATGTTGCTGTTGTTGTCTATATGGGGATTTTTATAGTGAGTGCTTGATCAACCTGTAATACACTTGTCCTTTAAAAAAATAATAATTAAAATAATATTATAATATTCTTTGTTGTAGTCTCTTTATTTTTTTTTTATTTAGATGAAGGATAATAATAAACGCTTAGCAGAATCATCATAAATACAATAAATGTTAATTTTATTTTTCAAGGGGAGATCGATCGTTATTGATTTTAATATATATAGTATAATAATAATATGTTTAAAATATGTTTCTTGTTTGTTTTCCTTTTAATACATTAAATAATTTAAATTTATAAACAAATTAGCAACATTTTCGTTTTTGTTTTGTTTTCATATATCAATATGCAGTTTTACTCAGAACATTTATTTCGTCCACATTTTAAAATTTGTTTTTATTCATTACTATTATTTTTTTAATTCATATATATTTTATTAGTATTTTATTTCAATATTTCATCCAGCTGTCTTCCGTTCATCTGCTTTATCAGTTTTAATGTTATTTCCTTTACCAATTGCTATTGTTGTTGTTTATATAGAGCGCATATTGTTTAAATCGTTTGTTTTTTGGTTTATTTTTATTAATTTTGTTTTTTGTTTAATTATTTTCATCATATTAATTAAGTTCTATAATTATTGTTGATGTCCTCAGCATGTCCACCAGCCCCACCATGATCATCACCGACCAATGATGATGTTCCACCAGCTGCTGGTTGCGCCTGTGGCGGTGGTGGAGGCGGCATATATTGTGGATATTGTGGATACTGTGGCGGTTGCTCGCCACCAATTAAGCCTAGTTTATCTATTCAATATGATCAAAACAGAAAAAGTGTTTGAAAAATGAGATGAAAGAAAAGTTGAAGAAATATTAGTAAATTTTATAAAAAAATTGTAGAAAGAAAAAGGACACAATTTTAAATGACAATTACATTGATTTTACATTTAGTATATAAATTACACAATTCTTATCATTAAGAATGAAACAGGAACATTACTTTGTTGTTTATTTTTTACACGAATTCAAGTTGAATGAGACCTTTGGGTTAGTTTAAAATTCCCTAGTTTAAATGAATCCCAAAAAGCTGTTCAGGTTACTGAATATAAAGATTTTTAAGATTAGCTTAGAGTTTTATAATCAGGCCCATTTGAGGCCACAGTGACTAGGTGACTATTTCTCACTCTATCACTCTCTTCTTATCTAACTAAACTGAAGTATGATTACTAATTTACAGAATAAGCCCACTAATTTGAATCATATTAATAATAATCCGTTTTCATAAAGGAATCTGTAAAGAGTTGCAAGGGATAACTCAAGCAATATTCTTTAAAAACCAAAGATTGGTGGTATTTGAATATTAGAAGGAGATAAGGAGCGCTTGGTATGAAGGCAATACCCTCCAACTTGTAAGTTTTTAAAAAAAAGTAGTATTAGTAACGAGTTTGGAGGTAAGTAGTCGTCCTTTAATATCCATTTTGTAAATAGTCAGTATGAGCGTTTACTTTGAGAGCAACGTCCTATAACATTCAAATATTTATTAAAGTAGTCATATAATATATTGCTACAAGTCAGTAAGAAAGTGAAAGAAAATAAAAGTAGTGTCCACTCATATCGATTTTCATTGCATCAGAAAGTTGAATTGCCTTGGGTCTGACCTCGTCAGAGTTTAGTTCGCAAGTGAAGTCAAAAGCTGCCTCCAATGCTTCTTTGTCCTATGTAGGACGCTGTCTGGTGCTGCGTGGGTCGATCAATAAGTCTATAGAAAATCTTATAGATCACGCTCCTAGCATCGATTACTTTTTTTTTTAAGTTAACTCCATCACTAATTAGCTGTCGATGTCTCAGTAATATCGACCACATGGTTTTATTTTTATTGTCAATTGAAGCAACAAACTTTTGTGTATTGGAAAAAATTAAAAAAAGTGCGTTTCGAGCGGTGATTAAACTCTTTTATTTAAAAGACAACACCGAAAGAAATCAAAGCTGAATTGGATGAAGTTCATGACATATCCGCTCTTACGTTTGCAACTATTTACAATTGGGTAAATGAGTTTAAACTTGGCCGTACATCCACAAGAGATGAACATCGTTCAGGACGTCCTGTGGAGGAAGTCACCCAAAAAAACGATTGAACAAATCCACGGTACCGTTTTCAATGGTCAACGAATAAAAGTGCGTTAAATAGTTGATGCTGCAGTCATACCGTAATTTTATATATAAAATCGGGTATGAAAAAAGATGGGTGCCGTGTTTGGCAGAGAATAAAAGCAATTGTGTGGTCGACTAAGGTTGTTTTGGCACTGTTTGGACACAATCCTGACGAGTTTCTTCGTCCATACATAGTTGAAGACGAACCTGGATACATTACTATACTCCAGAAACACTATACTCATGGAACAGTCAAAACAGTGGCGAAAAGGCTCCCAAGAAAGCGAAGACTTTGAAACCGACCGGCAAGGTAATGGCCACTGTTTTTTGGGAATGCTGAAAAAACATCTACACCGATTATTTGGGAAAAGGGAAAACAAAAAATGGTGGGTGTTATGCTTGCTTCTATCTGCACCGGTTGGGCGAAGACATCAAGTTCTCATTTGAAAAAGAAAAAGATTCTCTCTCATCAGAACAATGCAACTGTGTACATATGTGCAGTTTCGATGGCCAAAATCAAGGAATTAAAGTTCGAATTAATACAACATCCACCGTATTCCCCAGATTTGGCTCCTATCGACGTCTTTTTATTTCCAAATTTAAAAAAAATGGCTTGGTGAATGACGTTTCACGTCGAACGTTACTTTACTTTTTGGGCGGTTTAAAAAATTTAGAAAAAAGATGGGAAAAGTAGATAGAGCGAGAAGGAGATTATATTGGAAAATAAAAAATTTATTTCGAAAGAAAAATGTTTTTCTATCTTTTCCTTAGGACTTATTGATCGACCCACGTATTACACCTGTAAAACGGATCAATAACGTTATATTATATAACAAAACACATCACACACAAAAAAGTTGATCAGGTTCGAAAAACTATTAATTTAAATCTACATTCCTTCAATTTCTTTCTTCTAAGCTTCTGTTTTTTATCGAATATCATAGGATATTATAGATACAGCTATTCAAAATTTTAAATGTATGTCTTGGTTGAATTTGTGCTATTTAAATCTTCTCTTTAAGCTTATCTGATCTAATCCTTTGTAGTGACAAGTCTTTTTTCTAACTGATACCCTAATTGCTTTCCCATCTTGTCTCTCTCTGCCACAATATTTACACATTTTTTAAATTTCTTTTACTTAACACATTTTCATCATTTCTCTAGAAGTGCAATTCCAATAGTTTTAAAATACAAATTATATATGGTAATGAATAACTATACAATATAGAAATTATATTATATCCTAAAACAAATATTTATACTTCTATTTTAAAATATAACATATTATTTAACCAATACAAAAAGTATATTATTGTATGATTATATCAGATATCTTAAACAATATCTTTCGCACATAATGCACATTGAAAAACCAAATGGCAAAACTAAAAAGTACAGTACATGCTTAAATTTTGTGTTTCGAAACTGAAGAATTGTAAATAAATGAAAATTTAAAAACAAAGCCAGACATGTAAAGCGTGATTAGAATAAAAATGTTGTGTTCTTTTGTTCTAACAGTGTTGTTAAGTGTTCCAATTTTGGTGGTTTGTTTTTTGCTTTTCTGTTTTGTTGGTTAAATTTTTTTGTGTTAAGTTTTGAAAATGTTCATCTTCCGATTGGTTGATTGATTGATTCTCTATTGTGTTTTTGTTGATGATTGCTCATGCGGTGGAGGAGATTCCATCGCTGGCTTTGTGTCGGCCAATGGAGTTTGCTCAATTGTGTGTTCTGGTTCGATTGATAGTGGACTCTGGTGAGGATTATGCCTTCCATCGTCTGACATATATGAGTCTTGTTTTTTTTTTTTGTTGTTATAATAAAAAAGAAATTTGTTTTCAATAAATTTACTTTTTCATTTTTAAAGCCAATTTTTCTTTCGAATAAATGAATGCAGTGATGTGTATTTGTGATGTTTTTAAATAAAAAATAATACATAATTTCTATCTTTTTTATTAAAAAATTAAAAATAAATAAGGTGCACCTAATTTGATTTTTGTTTAACTGTTATGCTTCTTGATGTTTTTATTCATGTTTCTCTAGCAATAACTGAGCCTTTTGAAAATTTAAAGTTTTTACCTTTCAAAAATTTGATATACTTGTTTTTTTTTTTTTATTTAATAAATTATAAAATTTTTGCCTTTTTATTTAAAGTTTGCAGTTTTATTTTTCTTCGTCTTTTTCTGTAATTAATTTTTTGATTTTTTTGTATTTTTTTAGTATATTTTTTTTTTGTGTATTTTGTGAAATGTTTTTTGGTTTTGTTATGATTTGTGAAACAAAAAATTTTGTTTTTAAAAACAAAAACAAAAATAAATTAAATAAAATATTAATAATAATTTGTTTAAGCTAAGTTTTTTTTGCAGTATTTTATGCATTTGGATTCATAATAATTTTGGAATTGGGGTTTTATAACGACTAACATATTTGACTACAAAAACTTCGACAGGTGAATATGGTGTTTGTTTTCTTTTTCGTATTGTTTGGAAGGATACAAAGGTGTTCATATAGGTGGTGGTGAAGGACTTTACTATAACATAATTTCTTTCTAAAATTTAACAGAAACTATTTAATGGAACCAAACACAATCGAACTAAATTTAAAGAGGTAAATAAACCTACAACATTACAGAAGCGTCTATAATAAATTGACAGCAGCTTCTAAGTCTTGAGCGGCTTTTAAACTATGTACTTTAATATATATAAGTACAGTAGTAGCCGATAGTATTCGCATGTATGTATGTTGTTTGAATGTACTATGTAAGTATTAGAGCACTGCACGAGTCAACACTAAACAAATAATTACCATCTCTCGTTCAAATGAATCTTCAACATCAATAGTTACACTTTCGCAAATCAACTCGTATTGTAAATCATTGATACACTTATATTGTAGTAGTTAAATTTGTTAACAATAATACTGTGTGTGATGCCTAGTCATAGCAGAAGACATGAGTCGAACGACAGCATAGTGAATGACTCGTTTTGATACTGTGCTCAGTTTTTATATCCCATGCATGCATGTCGTAGCGTAGCGGGGTATTAGGGAGTGGCAAAATTTCACAAAAATTAATAATAATATACCTTGTAATAATTTTAAAACACTTCGTTTAATTTTTTTTCACACCTACGATTCAGACCGATTGAATTGAGCACGGAATAATTCATTAATTATTCTGTGATAAGACTGGCGAATCCCATTTCTTTAAATGAATGCATAATAATGACATCTTGCTCATTGCAGCGACTGGCAACAGCGTTTGTTCTGACTTGATTGGATTCCCAGTATTTTATTTTGTGTGATTGGATTGTTTATGACTACTATTCAACGAGAACGACTTCTATTACTTAAAGAATAGTATTCAATATTGTATTATAAAACCTGCAAATTAGATTACAGTACAGGTAAGTTCTTTCAGGGAATTCCGTGAGTGATGCTTTAACAATTCAAAGAAAGTTTCATTGATCCAGTCGTCCAATTCACATTATTGTATATGTATGCACTTTACAAACTGTGATTTTAGTGCTTAAAAGCACGTATAGTTATTGAATCGCTGACTTTTACGATTGGTTCTTGCAAAAAAGTCTCAGAAATCATAACGAGTCGTACTATAGTATATTTCATGATAGTGTGATGCTGAGCCATACAAGAAAACACGAATCACACAAATGTGTATTTTCATGATAGTGTGCTACCAAATCATAACAGAAGGCATGAGCATAGATTCGAGTCAATGAGTCAGTAAAGCAAATAAAATAGACAGACACATGACTCGTTTTCAAAGTGTGCACAGGTGCACAGTGTACTAATTGCTGACAGTTTATATTAATTAGTGCGCGCTTGTGCAGGGCTCTTGTAAGTATGCATGTAAGACCTTTTAACAAACCATTGACAGACACACATACAGACACATCGAGACATACTTACAAAACACATAAGATACTATAAAGACAATAAGTAGTACAACATTGGAACATATTTGTTTGTTTTCTATTTGGAATAGCGAACCTGTTCGAATTGTGCGTGAACTAGTATTGACCTTGCTTTTTAGAGGATCTATAATATGAACGAACGAACGAACCATGATGATGTTTGAGTTATATTTTCTTTAGCTTTGTTTTGTTTTCTTTTTTGCTGATTTATAATAATTTAAATATTTTTTGAGCACATTTGATTTTGATATGCATAATGATCGATCGATTGTTCTTGTTGAATCATAAGAATTTTCTTCATCATCTCTTCACCATCATCATTTATATCTTCGTTATTAACATCACCAATCACCATCATCATTAAGGCTTTATTTTTTTTATAGATACATCGATTGATTGATTTTTGTTTTTTTTTTTTTTGTGATTATATTTTGGAAGCTAAATGATCGAACGAACGAACGATTGAATGAATGAACAGTTTAACTGTGATCTTGGTTAAAGGTAAATTATTGTAAATTTTTATATATTTGTAATTTCGATATAGATCACTCTAAGCATGAATCGAATCGATTGGTACTGTAACTAAGTTACTAGCAATCTACATAAAGTTACCTAGAATAAAGAAACAAATTATAATCATAATAATAAAATTTAAAATAAATTTTTCATAACAAAACTTTTAGTTAAAGTTAAGTGTAGTGTAAGATAAAAATTATAAGAAATATGTGTAAAGGTTTCAAGAACCATGTGAAGACGATGTTTTTCTGTTTAGTATTTATTTTTTTCATTTTACTGTACTGTACGCATAAGTTTGTTAAAGACTGTTTGTTTGTTGTTATGATTTGTGGTAATGTGTATAGTTTTGATATGCTTTAAGGTGACAGCACTTACTTGCAATAATGCCGACTATAACAAGTCCAATAACGCCCATAATGATCATCATCTATAATTTATTTATTTATTTAGTTTGATATTGTTTCATTTTTTAAGGACCAACTAATGGGCTTACCTTCAAATTTTGCAACCAGAATTTTCGTTTTAGCTTACCAGCCTGTTGCTCAAATTGAGAGGCGCCCTGTTGTAAGGCATCTGCACGATCATCTAATTCGGAGAGCTTCTGATCACGCTCAAGCACCTTTTCAACATTTGTACGCATGATGTCAACGACCTATTATGGGGTAAGTGAAAATTCATTTACATAATTGTATTATAGAATAGAATAAATAGAATAACTTACCTCATCGACTTGTGCCTGCGTTTGTTGTAATCGTTTTTGTGCCGCAATCTGTTGTGGATTACGTGGTCCACCAACAATCTCACCATCGCCACCCTCTCCAGCGGGTGCGCCATCTCCAACTGGTGCATCGGCAGCTGGTGCTGGATCAGCCCTATCACACACATATATTTGATAAATATGTTAATCATAATTCATATAAATTTAAAGTAAGTATATAGCAATACAATTGATACAATTTGGGGGTTTAGTATATAGTTTGGGAATTAGTATACCTACATAATTTCTATTAGGGGTTTTTATTAAGATTTAATGGTTTATTCTAACTAAGCGAGTTTGTAGTATATGAAGCGCTTCTTTATTTTTCTATAGTATGGTACGATATTGAATTTAAATTTGTATAAATATTGTGCTTTATGTCTAGCCCACTACTGTGTCCAGAACTTTTTATACACATATTGTTATACATAATATGTATGTACTCTTTAAAAAGTCGATTTTAGACTTACTCATCCTTTTTCTTGTCTTTCTTGCCCATTGTTCTTTAAGTAGATTGGAATTTAAAGTTTATTTAAAAGAAATAAATATTAAGGGAATATTAAAAAATAAGTTTCTAGAATTATTTCTTATGAGTTTTATGTGGGAGTTATAAGAAACTTTTCTAAAAGGGTTCCCAACTGTTTAAAAATATATCATTATTTTTCTTAACAAATGCTACTTTCTTTAAGACCTCCTAAGTGTCTGCCCTGCATTTATTGCACTGTCTTCAAATACTTGAGCAGTTTGTCAGAGAATATATGGAGACCTTTGAGTCCAACCAAGGGTATCCAATTGACTACTCCCCATTACTTTCAGGCATGAAGCTTCTGGCCTTACCCTCTGTGGTAATAGGCCTGCATATCCAGTCCAATCCTATCTGCCTTTAAGATTCTCATAATTGTTTAAATTTCTAAGATCCCCATTATTTTATATGGCATTTCCTAGGTAATGCTAGATAGATTATTTTACTGTTTCTTTGACTCTTAAAACAGTCAGTCAGTAAGTATTGCTGTTAATTGTTTTGAAAATGGTTGAATACTTTGAAGTGTCTCTTAAAATTTGATTTGCATACCCTTTTAAATATACCTATCTAATAATATTTTACCATATACTGTAAATCATTTATTCAAATGTATTGATTTTCTTGAAGTTTCAACTGAGATTTCAAACACCTGAAAACCTCCAACTCAGAGGCTGATGTTGTTCAAACATGATTCATATCACAATACCATAGCATCTGAAGTCCCCAGTACTAATGTCCTTAGGAAATCAATAAAGTCAACAGGAAAATTGTCACGGCTTAATTAAAAATATCTCTAACGCGAATACTATCGTACAATAGTAGATACTCGTATACATAGCATATAAGTAATTCATAATCATATTGTAATTACCAAGAACAACAACGAGACCATTTAATTGTTCCTAATGGATTGTCATTAGTATCAATTTTATTTCATGACCACCAACAGCAGCAGCAACACCACCATTACTATCCCACCCCAAACCAAACTAAAACTGAAAACCTCTCCAGTTTTTGGCCATATTATTATTTTTTTTTTTTTTCTTTTTGTACGCATTTTCTTCGTTTTGTTGTTTGGTTGTTGCCGAAATACAATATAACTAAAAATAAAATCAATAATTTGTCATACTCACATATCTTTTAGTGTTGCTGCTGTGGCTGGTTTCTATAATAAAACTGAGCTAAGAGTTGAGTTGACTATGACTGAGTCGAGATGCGGGTCTATATGCACTTGGCCGACGACAACGATATCGTTCGCGTCGTTTCTGTCAATAAAAAGCTTCCTGCTGGCAATGTCGACGCGCTGGTTAATATGAAAACAGCAGCAGCAAGCAGCAGTGTAAAGGCGGGTACTCGTCTTTTCGTTGTTTTTTGTTATTGCTTCGTTTTCTTTGTTTAAGGGTCAGTGCGGGAGGAGGTCGTGGTACAATAAGATCCTGTGTGGTCGCGCTTTTAAAAAAAAGCTTTTGATTCGTCAATGAATTTTTTCCGTTCAACCCGCAAGCAGACACACAAACACACACACCAATGACTCTGCTGAAGTCTGTGTGGGTTTTTCCCAACAATTTGTATCCTTTTTTCTGGATTTTGATTTTATTTTTTTTTTAATATTTTTTATTTATTTATTATTACATATTTAGAATTTATTTATTATTATTTATTTAAGGATGAAAATAGGAAAAAGAAATGGAATAGATTAGATATTGAAAGAGCTATAATTTTTGATTTAATATATTATTATTCTTTTCAATTTTTTCCTTTAAATATATGTATCTATCACACAATTAAATTTAATAGTTTTCTTTTATAGTTTTTCCATAGATTATGTATGGTATAATCTTTTTTATCTTGTAATAGTTTTCCACAATTTTCTTTTCATTCAATTATGTATTACGTTTGTTTTAAATGCTCAAGTCAAGAAATTTTCATGCTTTGGAAAAAATCAATGAGGATTTTTCCACTTTGTCATCGTCATATGCAAAAATTTGCATTTCTTTTATAACATGAATTTCTTCGTTATTTTTTATGTTTCTTCAATTTATTTCACTTGCAGAAGTTTGCATATTTTATTTAATTTTATAAATAATTTATTACATTTAATTAAATAAATAAATTTAGTTTTGTTGGAGCACAAAAATTTTCACTTACAACGATTTTACGCCAACAGCAAAAGCTTTTTGCTCTTTTGCTATATGTGTATTTGTTGGGGGGGTTTTTCGATTAGTTCTTTTCTCAATGACATTCAAAGTATTTTAACGAATCTTATCGCGGTTGGCACATGACACTTTTGTTCAAATAATAACAGCATGACATGACCATTATCTATCATTTATATAATTTTATTTATTTATTAGAATTAAGATTATAATTATAACCTAGTTATTTTTAATATGAGCAATAGCGACAGAGGCATTCAGCTAAGGGGGAAAGTTAAGAAGGATAGGTTAAAAAGGACCAGACTTGAGCGACAATTGAACCCGTAACTCCAGGATGTCAGCTCGGTGCTATCATATATAAAACATATTTTGTAGCCTTTGGTTACAAAATTCAGTGAAATATTTTATTAAAAACAATGTAAAAATCTTACACAAAATCTCCTGCAAAGTACTGTTCTTGACTACCCATTCACTTATCCCAACGTTGATTCCATGATTGGAAATATTTCTGGAAGACTTCTTTCGGAAGGGTTTTCAACTGCTCTGTCATATCATCTCAATGTTAGGAATGGTGCCCAAAAGTTTTCCTTTTAGCACAATTTTAATTTTTGGGTACAGCAAGAAGTCGCATACTCTCACGCCTGGACATGAAAACCAGATATCTAGCAGGCGGAAAGTGGGCAAATGAGTCTGGCTGTACTAGGTACTCTGGCCTTGCTATTGACCAAAGAGAACCTCCGAGCTCCTACAATTCAACAAGAGAAAAGGATTCGGACGTTGACGGAAATTATGACGGTGCACTGCACCATCGGGCTGATCCTGCCCACAGGATGCAGGTTCCACATCATGACTTTTGTCGTAGCTGTGAAGATAAGTTGAAACCGGAGAGCATCCACCACCTTTTCTGTTATTGCTCTGCTCTTCTTGGTAGATGAACCTGGTTTCTCGAGGAGTTGGGTAGTTTGGCAAAATGGGACCTGGCTCTGTTCGTGGACCCTTCTGGTTGGTTTTAGAGAAATAGGGTAATCTCTGGGACTAATCTTGGACATTAGTGGATTACCTCTCACCCCTGCCAATCCCTCTACCCCATTCACGTTTTCTCAGGCAACACTGGGTTCCTAAAGGGTTCTGGGTGAACTCTCGAACAATCGCGAGCGACCTGCATAGCCTAAGCTAAACTAAGAAGTCGCATGGTGCTAAATCTGGTGGGTGAATAGACTTTTAGAGGCCCAAAACTCGCGAATCAAAAGTGACTTGTGTCAAGGCTGAGAAAAAATTTGGCTCTCATTCGTCTCATTTGCAAATCATCACTTAAACTGCTTGTGCACGGACCCGTCAAGCTCTCAAATAGTCATTCGTATGTTTGAAGGAACAAGTTTGTCAACTTTTTGAAATCGAAGGGCATCCCAACTGTTTCTCGTCTTTAACCGTCTCATTTCCACTATTAAATCACTTGTAAACAGTCATCTAATCTACCATTTATTACCAGAGATTTTAACATTTCATGTTTCTTTATAGATTCACAATTACTCTTTTTTCGAATGAGTTGTCAGACAATTTGTGTGACCTAGGGTACATACTCGTAAGAAAACATTCTTTCTACTGAGCCAGAAGACGGCATTTATGTGTTTTATTTAATAAACACTTTGCCTACAACAGGATAACTTTGCAGGAGCTATCGTTCTTGGTTTGAAAATATCAAGTTCGCTCTATTGTTGGTATCAACTGATTCCGCTTCTCTACCAGAGTCGGAATTGAAATAAAAATCGGCTGCATCCGTGACTGTTGAAGGCACTGGGATAACTTGAAGCTGCAACGCCTGCATGTTTACTTGTTTCATTTGAAAGGGTGACAAACTCTCTTTTCTCTACGCTTTGCACAAATTTTGCAGCATGTGATGCACAGTATTACAGATTTTGGATTCGCCCTGTAATATGTCCAAAACGGTTGCGATTGGAGCAGCGCATTCGCAGTATTCCTCAATACATTGAAAGTCAGACACTGCTAGAGACTAGACACTGACTTTCAAAATTAGTTTGTGATAGTCATCTTTAATGTTAAGCAGTACAGTACAAGTGGTTTGTGTAGTCTCCCGATTTTGCTTCCTTTCGAAAACATGATTCGTATAAAATTCCGGGTTTGTATAATCATCAAATATAGTCCTCCTCATTATCTTTCATTTCGCATTAGTTTCATCAATGAAATTAGTTCAGTCGCTTCCGAGATATGAAAGTATAAGCATTTTTGAAATCATCCAATTTTTTGCTTGGTACCTCAACCGAGTTTTGTAAGGAAAACTAATATCAACCGGATTATTTTTCGGAATAGGCAGATCAAGTTTCTTTCTTTTTGAATACCAATTTGCATCCTAGCATTACTGACCAACAGCAACAACAATTTGCGTAACAGTTTTTCTTCAAAATAAAATATATTTGAGAACTTTAAACTTAATTTAAATCAAATTTACTATTATTCTTCTTTACTATTATTGGGTTTTCTAAATTTTGTCTGTATCCAAACACGATACATTTTTAGCATACGTCCTCGATTCACTTGCAATCTTCTATCGACCAAACATTGTTCCTTTTTGAAACCTGCCTTGCCAAATAAATCACATAGCTCGGTTTCGGTAAAGAAATACACCATAGTTCCATCGCCTCGTACATATAAGTTATCCTCTAAGCATTTGCCACTTTTGAAACGTAATTGAGCCAAATCATAACGACCATAATCCCGAAAGATCAATAAGCCACCAGGTTTCAAATAACGATAGCAATTATTCACAACACTTTGCATTTTTGCCGGTTCTATGGCAGACAATACAAATATCATGACCATTATATCAACAGAGTTTTCAGCAAATGGTACTTGCCACTGTGATTGTGTTGCATCCATTACAAACACCTCACAACGTTCTGTATTGTAGTCGGGATGAGAGCGTAAAATATCAATGGCTTTTTCAGAGAAATCACATCCATAGATTTTCAATTTTGGTTCTGTACTATATTGAAGTATAGGCAGTATTGTATTGCCTACACCGCAACCAAGTTCAAATATGCAACGTTCAGCATCAATACTACTTACATCGACGGGCGCCAATTCAGGAAATTCTGTAAACAACCAATGACGATCTTTAAAGAAACGATTGACATGCGTGCTATAGAAATCATTCCAATATTTGTCAGCATTTTCCTTAAACTTAATACGTTGCTCGGCATTCATTTTTTCTGTAGAATTCTTGGCAACAGCTGCCTGCGCTTGTTGCTCCTGCTCAGCATCCCATTGCACATGATCCCTGGAAGAGTTGAAAAATGATTGATTAGTTATTTTATTTCTTTATAAAAAATATAAATACCATGCATTAAATTCATAAATCTCATGCTTGTTTGTGAGTACACGTTCGCCGCCACCAGCTGGTTTCTTGCGGTAACGTGTGTATTCCCAACTTTGGGCCACAGTTTGAAAGCGTATGATTTTTTGTATATATTTACCAAGCATTGTGCTTAAAGACTTCATTTTCATCTGTTAAAAGTCTATTGCCAAATTGTGGTCTTGTGTTTTGTGCACCACCATCTAAACCACTTAATAAATCTAAAGATTTTGTTAAATCTTCTTCCTCACACATGTTTTTTGTTGTTGATAATTACAACAGGGTGTTTCATATATAATTGTAAGCAAGTGAGAGTTGCCAACTTATTAAATTCCAAAGTGATTGGCCATTTTTTTTTGTGTTTTTTTCTTATTTGAATTTTCTCAGTGCGGATTTCTTCTTCTTTGCAGTTGATAATCTGCTCTTTTGGTTGACGGTTGTGTCGTTGTACTGAGAGAGAGAACACTACTGATTGTATGTTTCGTGTGAGTGTGTAGTGTAGTGTGTGTTTGTAACTGTTAATGCGAATTTTTTTTTATATATTTAACGCGTTTTGCAACTTAATAATAATAATATTATTATTAGTATTAATACACAGACTTGCCGAACAACAATTTCTTGTATTTATTCGCTTAATTACTCTAGCCAACAACAATAATAATTTTATTATATTATTTTTCACTCTTCTCATTGTTAATTTTGTTGTTGCTGCTGTTGCGAGGGGTTTTTTCTTGTTCATCTGCTGCTGCTGTTGGTGTTGTTTCTGATTGTGTTTGTGTTGTATGTTTTTCGGTTGTTCGCCGTCGTCGCAATGTAAAATTTTCCATGGAAAAGAGTTAATTTGTTTTTTCATTTCATTTAATTTATGCGGAATTACGAAAATGTGAAAATACACATTATACAAATAATAATCAACAAACAAACGCGTAGTAAAACTACAAGAAAGAAGAAAAAGAGTGTGAACAAAAGCAAAACAGCAACAACAGCACCAACAACAAATGAACATTTTTCTATTTATGTTTTGTTGAATAGTGCAAAAAATATATATAATAATAAATAAAACAAAAGAAAAGTTTGTTTAGTTTAGTGCAAAATTGTATTTGAAAAATATGCGCTGCAGGTAAAATTTTTGATGAAAAATGAATTGGAATCATTGGGAGCAATAGCACATCTGGAATATATGAAGCATAACAGCAACAACGATAAGTAACAGCAAGCAACAACAACGACAAAGTCACCAGCTGCTAGTTTTGTAAACAAACTTAAGGAGTAAGGAGAACATTGACTAAACTAGTGGGGTAGGCAGAAGAGGCTTGCGAAGCAGTAACATCATCATCATCATCATTATTATTATTATCATAACGACGTAATCTGAGTAGTCTAGGCTAATGAACGTGTCTTATTGTCGTCAGTGAGTGAGCAAGATCTTTATGTAGTATTAAAACGTGTTATACCGTCTGCAATTTGCTGGAGCAGCTGCCACTGCTGTCGTCATTGTCATCAGAGATTCTCTGCACTGTGTGCTTTAACCTGCATATATATACTCAATCACTCACTCACTTGGGAAAAAAAGAACCTGTTTTATTTTGGATATCCCAACATCATCGTCATCATCATCATCATAAACACTATTGTCGTGTTGTTTTGCAACAGGAAGTTTGCCAAGTGGCAGACATAAACGGAAGCAACCGCAGCCGCCAATTGTCTTTAGTTTCAGTGGTCAGTTCTGCTGCACTAAGTTGCTGCTGCTGCTTGCCTTTGATTAACACGCTTCGTTGAAGCAACTCAACTCAACTCAACTCTACTCAACTTCAACTTAATTCATTTGATTTGGAATCCATCAACTTCTTCTTCACCACTTAATTTTGTGGTAAGTATTTGCCTTAAATATAATCAAATCTCTAAGCAATCAATCCACCACCCTTTTCATTTGATTGTTACTGTTTCAAATGACAACCCCTTTTCGTTTATTTTAAGTAATCACTTGGGAATTTGAACAAATGTCACAATTTGTGTGTGTGGCAAATGTTTAGATATTTCAATTGCGGCATGCAACTGTTTCCAATTTAAGAGGGCAATTCATATACTTAGATATATTTGGATTGGTTTGGTATTCAATTGCTTACAACTTTTGTTTTTACACTTGTATTGTTGATCATATTTGTATGGTTATTTCAAGTTGCATCATGGTCAACCAGGTGCAATGGCACAGTTTATACATGTTAAGACACAATTCTCTTTTACTACTAAATTTGCCACACAAAATTACAATGTGCTATTAATAAAGAATAAGCAAAGATATAACAAAATTGTAGAACATGCAACTTGATTAATAATCTGTGTATGATTCTTAGATTTATTATTGTTGTTGTTGCTGATCACCATACGCTACTTGAACTCATACTGAATTGTGATTATGATTTCCCTCATGACTATTCTACTGATTTCATTTCAACAAAATAAGAAAACAACTTTTTCAATTTATTTTTGTGTTTACTCATTGAACAGTAAATACAAAATTGATTTACGCTACCATAGAAAAAAAAAGATTAGGTAAGAATGACGCTATAAGCTAGCTAGATAGACTCATATGTATCAGCATCTGTGATGCTTATTCGTTTAAAATTTTAATTGCATTTGTTTATTAGTCATTCATGTACTGTTGAATGCTAACTACTTATATGATCAAAAGCTTCTAACATGGTGAAAAAGATTCAGGCATCCAGTCCAGAGGGGCCTTCAAATATTCAAAAGCACAAGGACAAAATGCGAAAGCAGTTATTGTAGATAAAACCATTTATTTCTAAACGTAGTCTTCTTTTAGCTCGATACACCTAATCAAGCGTTTTTCCAATTTATTTACCCCTTCTAAATGGTAGAAAATAGTCGTAGGAGGGCTAAATCTGGAGTATCAGCTGGATGAGATATCGGTTTGTATCTCAATATATGAATTTTTGCCATGGCGACTACACACGTGTCATGGTGAAACAGTACTTTATTTTTCGCCAAATGCGGTTGTTTTTGCTTCAAACCATATTCGCCGGTCAATGTAAATGACACCGTGTGCATAACAAGCCAGAAATTCAAAAAAATCACTGATATACCATACTGACATAGTAGGTTAGGTGGCAGCCCTCAGACGAGAGGCTCACATAGAGGCCTCAATTAGTTTTAACGCCTCGGACCACCGAAAGGTTTAGTCCGCCAGTGTTAAGAGTCCATAATAGCCTAACTTAATGATTGAAATTTTCCTATAGTAAATTTTTCTTATCTAACTAATCTTAATTTATCACGTCGGGAACACCAAATGTTTCTCAAACCACAAAACTTGATCGTATACACTTAATCCACACTTTTTAATAAATAAAAAATCGGTCAAATAAGACTCGGACTCGCACATGAAGGGTTCCGTACCACCACACAAGGTTTTGACACTATGTATGCAAATTCGTTGGACGTAAAGCTTGTACCTCTGTCTGAAGTTATGTAAAATTAAGTAATTTAATTTTGTCGCAAAACTATGCCACAAAAAAAATTAAACAAAATGAAAATTTGGGTTTGTATGGGAGGCACCCTTCCTAGGAATCCTAGGATTCTGAAATTTACATGATCAGTGATCATAGTAGCAACTGGACAATGCCACGTCTTAGGGTAAAAACGCAGTTCGCCGATTTCTCTGGCAAGAAATCCTGTATTGATTCAAATGCTTCTTGCGCCGAGTAAGACTTTACAAGGATTGCTTTGTCATCCGTATATGTAGCGATGGTGGCTTCATCAGCGTCAACTGTTGAGATGTCTGCCGTATATAACGAGGAGAAAGGGTGGTACTACACTGCCTTGCGGCACACCGGCTTTAATGCTTGTTACCAATGACTTCTTGTCGCGTACGTTAACGAAGAAGGTTCGTCCACAGAGATAGTTTTGTAGTAGGTTGAATTGATTCGCTGGAAGTAGGTTTTTTATCTTGTTAAGCAGACCATCGATCCAAAGAGAAAGAAAATCGAAAATGACATAAAAAAGGCAACTATTACCCAGCACTGGGTAGAGTGACCCATCTCACAAACAGCATTTTATATTACAACAACAATTACATACAAAATTACATCATTCGAGAAATGTAGCATTGAATGCTCAGTGTGAAAAGACTATTATACACATGTGGAACTTTGGGCGCACCTTGACTAATTGTAAAAAATACATGACTTAGAACATTTTGCAGTATATGCAATGATTTGACCATTGATTCAGATCATAATCTACAGCAACAACCCCTGAATGATGTAATTTTCCTTGTGCTTGTTGTCGAATCTGATTCGAATCAATCGTCAAATCAACATTGATTCGAATTAGGCACGGTAAGAATTGGGTATAAGAAATGTGTTGTACTATAGGTTGAATTGGATTGCATAGATCATTTTATCTTATACCACAAAAATTTATGGTACCAAGTATGTAGTTTTTTAACAATAAAACTATTTAATGTTCTTATAAATTATGAAATTTCAATTGTTATTCTAATTTTCACTCAACGGGTCCCGGTATATTTCTACTTTGTTAGTCATACATTCTCTGGTCAGAACGGAGTCACCATGATTTATAATAGTATTGCACATACTCGTTTAATTCTACATTTATAAAGAAAAATGCAAAAAATGAAGAAAATCCCTCATCTCATTACCGCATTTCATTTGATTCATAAGGCGGAAGTTACAAGTACTGAGAAAAATTATTTATTGTATTAAATGTATTGTAGTTTGTTTATATTGAAAATCATATCTCTTGGCTACTTGGGCACGTACGTTTTCTATTCTATCCAGAAGCCCTTTGTACTCTTTAGTATAATATAGTACTTAGTAATCTAAAAAAGAAGAATACGAGTATGAAGCTTGTAAGTATTATTAAAAAAAGAAAACAAGTTGCTCTGGATTAAACAAGTAGAGCAACAAGCTCAAATTATAAAATCGGTGAACACACGACGCCCCCGTACTTTTGTCGCTAACAACCGAGAAACAACCGACTAAGAGAATAAGAGAGAGAGAGAGAGAGATAGAGGAATGGGATGGGATCTTCCATTCATATCTCTCAACAATTTATATAAAACGAACAAAGCTGCAGCTTTGTTATAAAGATACAATAACAAAAACAACAACAACAACAATATATTAATAATACAAAGCAGAGCTAAGCTAAGCTCATCGTTGTTGTGGATACCATAATGAAATACATACTACATGAAACTATACTATCTGAACAAAATGATAACTGACTGACGTAATGCTTAACAACGGCACGCAGTTCACCGTCACCATCACCATGAATGGGAATGGAAATGGAAACAACGTTTGTGTTTGTGGGCGCAAATGCACGCTTTATGATAAGGCAGACAACATAACTTGACATAAACAGCAGCGATGAATGATGAGTTTTGGGTGTGTAGTTGCATGACCAATAAATTTAATGTAGTAAGTAGCTTTTATTGGTAAACCCAAACACTTTCGCTTAATTTTGTTTGTCTGTCTGTTTGTTTGATAATTGGGGACAAATGAAAAGCATTTTTGAGTTCAAGTTTATTATGCAAATGCATCATCATATATGGAAATGAAATACTAAATGAAAGGCAGTGTAGGTCAGGGGTTCATAAACTTATGTAGTCTGCGGATCCCATATTAAACAATAGTTTTTCCATGGACCCCATACCAACTTCTCTAGAATGTTATTGTTTCTAAAACTTGTATGGTACAAAGCAAGTGTTATCATGCCAGAGGGTTATGATATTAGGGTTTGTCGCACTGTCTCTACTGAGGCTTTGCAGGTGTTGCTTGGTGTGGTCCCTCTTGGTTTGGAGGTCAGATGTAAGGCCATTGGCTTCAAAATCAAGAGAGGAATACCGTGTCTGCAGGATGATTGGTTGCATGGATTAGATGTGGAGAGCTTGGGTCGAAATGAGTGTAAGAGATTGTTGAATGAGCAAGTTCTGATTGACTGGCAAATCAGTTGGGACAATGGTGTGAATGGGCGGGCAACATACAAGTTCATTCGGGATGTAATATTTGTTGGCAGTTGACCGACCGGCCTTTGGCTTCAACCTCTGGCTCGGATTCCGGTTGACTGGTCACGGTTCCGTTAATGCGATCGGGGATTTGAGGGATTTGAATGCGTTCGGTATTTTGAGGGTAAATGGGCATTATGATTTTAGTCAGGCGCTCTCCAGTGGGGATAGTGTTAGGAAATTAAATGAGTTTGCACGTGCAGTATTTATTAGGTGTCGTCCGTTTGTATCCGTGTTTTGTGTGTGTGCCTGTATGGGGTGGGATTAGTATTGTCTGGGGGCCACCAGTCCCTGAGCTTCATGGAGCTGTACTGGTAATGACTTTGTCACGCTACCTGACCAGAGCTATTTGTTCTGGTACCACGGGCGTTTGGAAAAGTAGCTGTTTCAGCCTATGATCCATTCGCTAAAGTCCTTGTGTTCGTTTTTGATCTTTGATCTAATGATTGCTGCCTTGGCAGAAGAGGAAGGAATAGACCTCGCTCCGAACAGTGAGAAAGCTATATCCATGAATAAAGTGTATACTGTGCCATCTGTGGGTTATGCCTGCATTCTATTCCAATGAGCTATATTCGATTTTTGGGACACCAACCCACGAACTATTTGGGGTTCAAATTGGTAGTGCCTCGGGTACAAAGTTTGACCAGAGGTTTTTTCTGGTACCACGGGTGGTCAGGAGCCCACGGAACTTGTTTCCGTCCTGGCCAGCGGAGACGGCTCCCTCTTGGGAGTATCGTGGTGGCTGTGGCTGTACCCAAATGCGGGTAGAGTGTGAGCTTGACTTGGAGTTGCGTTATGCAACCGGGTTCTGTGACCCATAGAGTAGCAGAGACTTAGATAGGCCTTGATCCTAACCAAGGAATGAGTCATACGACCAAAATAAGTATGGCTTGAGATTGGTACCTGCGGATATATATCCAAGGGGGGGTTGATTGACATTTATCAATCCCTGTGCTCGGCACCGTGATATTAAGTCTCTACGACAGGTGTTCACGTTAAACAACTTGAATTTCATTGTTTGTAAAACTAATTTTTTTAGTCTTAAAAATCTTATAGTGTGTCTTTCCTGGGATGACTCCGATGGCATTGGCCCTTAGTGAAATTCAATTATTAATAAGGTGTTCGATTCTTCCTATAATTGATAACCCAATCGCTCAGGACAAAATGCGTTGTTTCCTTTCTTCTTGACTTTCAAATAGCTTCTAGTTTTGTTTCTTGCTCAATCAGTTCGAATTTGGTCCTCAGCGTCACCAATGTGACAAGTCTAACACGACTTGGCTGTACTTCGACCACACATCCTAGACACCGTTGGTTTGGCGGATCATTATCACCCGCAAGAAGCGTCAGTTTTCATTATTTATTGTCATTGAGCACCTTGGAACACTTCATGCGTTGCTGAAGTAACGTCAAATACTTCTTCGACCATCTTCGTTACACTCCTTGCCTCGCAGCTATTATTTTTTTTTAGCGATTAACCATAGACAGTTTAAGAATGTCGTCGTTATAAGCTCCCGAGATTATTCACAATTTGTTGTTGGGTATGCCAAGATTTAACAGAAGAAGAATTTATCCAATCTATATATTTTCATAGTCTTTAGTCATGTTACGGTAGAACAATTTAAGACAAAAATTACAGATTACATATAATTTTTCAGACCTAACAAGAACCAAAATTATCAGTTCTGTACAACAAGAACCAAAATTATCAGTTCTGTACAACAAGAACCAAAATTATCAGTTCTGTACAACAAGAACTTCCAAGATAAAGAAAAATTTTGAAATCCCACGGGAATCATATGCGAATTAGTGAAAACAATCAATATAGACCAGTGTTGTTCAACCTTTTCGGTTCCCGGTTTTTATTTTTTCTTCTCTCAGTTGACGAGCAAAAGTTAAATCAATGACATTTTGAACAAACATATTTTGATGGATAAATTATAAATTAAACTTTACTCTTTTAATTTACAGAATTCGCAAAATCCCCTAAAATAACACAGACACAGTCACTTAGACACAATGACTTCACCGCAACACAATGATGTCAGTGGTGAGCTGGAATGGTTGGAGGATCTCCTACGTGAAGTGCAATTAGATCAATTCTTAGAACGCATACGTGATGATTTACAAGTGTCACGTTTGGCGCACTTTGATTATGTACAATCAGAGGATTTGGAACGTTGTGGCCTGGGTAAACCAGCGATACGTCGCCTCATGGAGGCAGTACGTAAAAAGAAAGCACATCAATGGCGTAAGAATATACTCTCAAAGCTAATAGGAGGCGGTAAGCAACCTTCATCGAAAAAGAGTAGTGCGGGTGGTGTCAGCAAAGAACAACAAAACACACAATTAACTTGTCTAATCCATGAGAAGGATATTAATTTGGGCATTAAGCTTGGCGATGGTTCATTTGGTGTGGTGCGTCGTGGCGAGTGGACGGCAGCTCCGCCCAATGGCAGAGTATTGCCAGTGGCAGTGAAAGTCCTTAAATCGGATAATCTAACACAACCGGGCATCATAGATGATTTCTTTCGTGAAGTTCAAGCCATGCATGCTCTGGATCATTCGAATCTTGTACGTTTGTATGGTGTAGTGTTGTCACAACCCATGATGATGATAACTGAGCTGGCAGAACGTGGTTCACTGTTGGATACCTTAAGAAAACAATGTAGGCACACATCGCTGACAAACATATGGAATTGGTCAGTGCAGATTGCCACCGGCATGGCGTATTTGGAACAAAAACGTTTCCTGCATCGTGATTTGGCATGTCGGAATGTTTTGTTGGCAAATGGCAATAAGATTAAGATTGGTGATTTTGGTTTAATGCGTGCCTTGCCACAGGAAGATGATTGCTATGTGATGTCAGAACACAAGAAGGTGCCGTTCCCTTGGTGTGCACCAGAATCTCTACGATTTCGTCAATTCTCTCATGCATCAGATACATGGATGTTTGGTGTTACCTTATGGGAAATGTTTAGCTTTGGTGAGGATCCTTGGGTTGGTTTGAATGGTTCACAAATATTGCGTAAAATTGATCGTGAGGGAGAACGTTTACATCAACCGGATGCATGTGCACCAGATGTTTATGAAATGTTACTGCAATGTTGGGATAAAACTCCAGCGGAACGACCAACATTTGCTGCTCTCAAGTAAGTAAATTCTTTCGGTATTAAAAGTAAAACAGATTGAATAATTGATTTTATATTTCATAGAGAATTCTTGGTGAGCATGTCACCTCCATTACTCAAAGCAGCTCGTAGTTATCATGAAGCCAAGTGCTTGCAAATTGAACTTGGAGACACAATAGCAATTATCGATGGACGGACAGAACTGAAAATGGTTAAGGGTCAGAATCAGCGTACCTATGACATTGGCATTTTTCCACGCAATGTTCTGGATAAACCAAATCAAGCTCGCATGAGTGTTGGTCAAAATAATCCAGATCATGTTGTTTTACGTAATATGCATGAAAGTATGCGTCAATCTGGTGGTCATGGTGGTTCTCCATTTGGCTTCTGTTGGGGCGGTGCTGGCGCGGTGGCAAATGGTGGTGCTGTACATGAAGCACAAGCGGAACGTAATCGCAAATGTGTTTCTTTGGCACAAACACAATCATTTGGTGATCAACAGCAATCACATGCCAAGGAACGCAAATCGGTTTCAAGTAAACAATTTTCTTACAATAAATTGGTTAATGAACAAGCTGGCCTCCATCGACGCAACGCCGTCAAACAGAAATCAATATCATCAGCATCAGCATCGCACAAGGGACCACAAAGGCCACCACCACCACAAATGCAGCATCAGCAACAAACCGAAGGATTACTTATTGATATATCACCAGAATTAGGTGGGTTGGAGTCGTCGCCACTGCAACATTTGGGTGAAAGTTCTTCATTGAATTTGGATAGTTCATTTTGTATATTGGATGCACCCATTGAAGTGCCCACAATTGATGATGAACAACAATCACAACAACCACAAACGCCTCCTTATTACAATGATCATCAGCAGCAGCAGCAGCATCATGTTGTGCAAGATAAATTTCAGTTTGGTGGTGATAATTCACCATCATCATCGTCAGGAAGTTTGCGACTTCAACCGCCACCATATCAAATGCCACCAACTTATTCAAATACATTGGAATTTGTCAAGCAGCAGCAGCATCAACAACAACAACAACATCAAGCACAGCAGCAGCAGCAGCAGCAACAGCCAAGAGAGCCAGCTGATCCCTTTGATACAAGTAATGTTGTGGATTCTTTGACTCAATCTAGTAATGCTTTAACACTTTATTCAAATGTGGTCAAACCACAACAAGCACATGACTCACCTATGCGCTTAGGTGCTGCCTTAGGAAACTACAGTAGTAGTCCTGGTGTTCGAAAGAGTCTATTCGGGGGTGGAGGAGATGCTAGTAGTGATACTACCTATGGTAATGGAAATAAAGAAAATATACCACAAGCATCGGCAGCAGCTATTGAATCTGTTATACAAATGAATTTAAGTAGCCTTGAACGACATAGAGATGTGACCAATGCTACTCCTCCTCCTCCTCCCTCTTCAACAACAGAAAATGTCCTATTGGATAAATCATTTATTGCTGAACTCGAAAAGGATATGTATAGCAACAAAGGCCAAAGTGATTTCGATCGTAACTCATCACAAATGTATGCCAACAAAGAGATTGTATTCAAACAGAATTTAACTCCTTTAAAGAATGCTGCCACTGCCAATTCAAATCATTCGAGTCCCACATCAAACTGTAGTGCCTCACCAAATGTACGAAGTAATCTTGATTTTGGCAGTGGTGGTGATGCTTTGCCCACAACACCAAAACAATGCAATTTAGAGGCTGCAGCAGCTCATAGTAATACACAATCTGTTGTCAATCGCATTTGGTATGAACGTGTTGCTGCACAGGCGAATACATCATCATCATCAACAGAATACTATGCACAACCAGCTGCAGAGGATGTCTATCAGAATCAAGGCCACTATCAACAAACATTGGGTGAGACCAATCATTCATTTGTAGCAATTTCAAATCGTGTGGTTCCCAAAACACAAAATAATACAACAACAGCAGCAGGTGCAAATTCTTCGTCTTCATATGCTTCAGCATCATCCATTTATGGCAGCTTAGCTGGTGATGAACGTTATGATGCTGTAGCCACGTCTACATACTATGGGCAAGTGCCCATGAATAGTGGCAATGGTGGTGGTGGTGGTGGTGCTAATGCAATTTATTCTAATGGCAGTGGTGCTGTAGTGACTGCCATTTATGATGAAGTTACCTATGATGATTACTTACGTCCACATCGTCCAGCGCCTTTGGCTCCACCTCAATTATCTGCCCAACAGATACAACGTCGCTTGGAAAAGCTTAAGCAACAACAAAGAATGCAGCAAGACAATGCCCATTCCCTGTATGCACCCATACCAGCTGATTATGCCCGAGAGCAAGAGAAAATACAACAAATTATGATGGATTTGGGTACTGCTGCTGTAGAGCTTGATGTACGTAATGCATTGCGTGCTGCTAGTGGTGATGCCAATCTTGCTGTGCGTCATTATAAAATTGATCAATTGACACGCCTGGGTGTAGCAAATCGCACTCAATGCGAACAGGCATTGCAACAAACCAATTGGAGTCTGGAGTTGGCTGCCTCAATATTGCTGGAAAGCACTAATTAGATTATGTTAGATGACTTTTGGTGGCCACTAAATTTGTATAGTATTAGGGAAATCCCTCTAAAATCGTTCCACATCCACAACACACATCACATTACAACACAGTTGAGTCCCCCTCTTAGAAAATAAAAGTGGGGGCCTGACTTTGCTAGCCTTAGTTTGAAACCTTATTTATTAATGAATGAAATGAATCGAATAGAACAGTCCTGATTGTTAATTCTTGACGTAATTTACATATATGTATATGATATATAGTATATTATTAATGATATATATATTTTTTATAGTCGCGTTTAGATTTTTTTATAGTTTATGACGAATCTCTTGAAAAAATACTCTTTTTGCTCTTTCTCTATCTCTCGAATGCCGAAGATTTTTAACTAGCATCACCCGCACACACAAAAAGGAGTTAACTCCTCCTTCATCCATCCTGACAATGATATAAATTATTAGTTATGTAATGAAAAATATGGTAAATGTTGAACAAAATGATGATGATTTTAATGAATGTTATAAAAAAATGTAAATTTAATAGAAAAATAATAAGAAAAGATAATTGATAGATTTTTTAAATTAATCAAGAAGGCACTTCGAACAAAATACACATAAAATTAGAAGTAAATTGGTGACAAATGTGTCAAGCATATGTAGTACATATATTTAAAAAATTAAAAACAAACCGAAATTTATAAACACAAAATTCTTTTTATATTTTGAAATTTGAAAAAATCTGTTTATCATAGAACAAAGCAAACGAAATAAATGAAATAAAATATTATGGTGATAATTGTCAATGAGTAACAAAGAAACAGATGTATTTTTATTAAAGAAAATTCAATTTTTTTCCTTTAAATTTTAAAAATCAGTTACCAATTGAGTGAAATCGTTCATAAACTACCTTCAAAATGGGAAACTTCATTGGCAAGTTAACTTCCGGTGGTCGCGTGGAAAATTCACCACAACTCATGCCGGTTTGCATTGAGGTGATTTTGCCAATAAAATGGCCAAAGAAGCGAAATAAGAGGAAGAAAATGGTGAGAAAATCAAAGTTTTTACTCTCTCAAGGTTCTTGTTACTCTCTCAAATTCCAAAAGTTATTCTTCCCTCTTCAACACTACGACCGAGTGTACTTTGACCTTTAAATTTTAATAAAGTCAAAGTACACACGTTACTTTTAAGCAAACAAGTTTTCACCTCGTTCTAGAAATATTGCCCATGTTATATGGATAGAAAATTGCGCGGTTTTTATGAATTAGCGGGTAATAAACATATAATATATAATAAGAATATGAATAACAAAACTAATCAATGGTAAGTAATATGAAAACATTAATAAATATATAAATTAAAAGCAAAGAAAATATATAATTAAAATAAATTTTGGTTTTGCAGTTCGCCATTGCGGCCCAATCAACTTGTGGGCAAAACGCTTGATATTCGACTTCGAGCGTCCATAGCAAAATCGCATTTTAAATGGGGCATGTATAATATTGTTATACTTATTGTTTTACTCTTCGATTTATCGAATAAATGCCGTTTTGTTACCTCTTATTGGTATTGGCTTGAGTATTTGGCTGCTGGTATTACGGGACTGAGTTTGCTTGTATGTTTTTTTAAGTATTTCTCGTATGTGTTATGCGGTGATGAAGTCAGGGGAACGGAGGCACAGAAAATACTGTTAACTGATCGACATGGTGAGTTGAATTTATGCTCACAACAAAACTAAGTGAGACTGAACAATTGTTGTTGGTTTGCATTGCAGATAGTTCTTTTACACTGGAAACAGAAGCAAATGTACCCTTAAAAGCAACTAGCACAAGAGATGCAACAAGTCATAATACAAGTCTTGATAGCACTGTCATCAATTGGCATTCTTCATTTGAGGATTGTAAGTACTCTTTTTGGTTACATTTGATAAGACAACTAATCAGATAATAATATAATGTATTCTTTTAGCCAATTGGAGTTTTAATCGTTCAACTTCATTTCGCCATAGTCCAAGTCCTTGTCGTACAACACAAGGAAAACAACAGCAACATAATATGTCATTAAATAACTCTTCGCTATTGAAGAGTGGTTCCTTTGATGCTAGTGGCCTGAATATGAGCAACTCTTTCGTATCTCAATATGCAATACCAACGCGTGATGATTTCATACAAGATCAACGTATGCTCAATGCATATTTGGCGTAAGTTTTTGGTTCAAGTTACAGATTAGATTAAGGTTAAAGGCGGGAATTAGTCACTTCGTTCTTGCATCGTCAGTTGAACACATGGTTGGGTAGAATAGAAATGGGTCAAATGGACATTTGAGAACATACTAGTTTGGGTCCTTACACTTACTGAGTCCCGTTACTATGACAAAGTGGCAATCCAGCAAGGGGAATAGAAGGCTTGAGAGTCTGATTGATATTCATTGAGAATTCCAAGATATGAGATTTCTTTTAGTTCTGGTTAGTAAATATCAGCATATGTCCCGAGGTCTGAAGTAGCCTCGCAAAATACATCTGTCTCAATGTATCGTTTTCTTTCTGACTGGGAAATGAAAGAGGCCTAGTTAAGCTGATATCGCCGACGTCTATAATTGGTTCAGCACCGCCACTTGGAAGTCGGAGAAGTTCAACCATTTTGGTTCCCTAGGCCAAATTGGAAGTATCTGAGTATGGCCGCAAGTGTGATTCAGTGGAAAAGAAAAAAAAAAGGTCGCAGCGCAGCGGGTCGAAGAAACTTTTATTGGCACTTCAGGCGCGTCTGGGACACATTCACACTTCATTTAGGACGCAGGCGGCTTCCGGGTTCGACAGCTCTGTTTTAGCCCATTGAGTGACATAAGACATTTTCTGCTGTTTTCAATTTCCCATTACAATCAATTCGGATGTTACCAAACAGCAACTATGCATCAGGAATACATCGAGTTAGAAGGTAGTGGGACAGTCGGTCGTTCGAGAAGATGCGCATTCCTGAACCCTTTTATATATAATGCTGGATTAATGTGTGTTGATGGTTGATTGCAAAATGCAAATTTGAGCTTCCGTGAAAGACATACAATCATACTAGCGATGGATCAGTCATTGACAAATAGTATCATAATTGATTGCTGTTTACCTGCAGAACGAATGGATATCCTATCCGATATAATCTCAGCATCACTACAGTGTGTTTTGGGAGGGCTGTCTGGCATAAAGATGATTGCTAGAATAGGTTATTTGGAAATGGCTCACTGCCTATAATATGATTTAAATATGGGTAATAGAATTGGATCACATATTGTATGCCCCGATTTATCCTATAATTGGTTTTCAATTTGAAAGTAATTTCTGTATGCTCCTGGTAGAATCTCCCATGCCTATTGGGAAAAAACTGTGTCAATTGATTTGCACAGCCTTCTCTTGTCTTGCTCATTAGTGAACTCTCCATGTTTGAATGACTGCTACTTGTGAAAAGAAAGTCCAAATTAAACAAATGACACTAATGTCTTGCAGCAAATGTCTTGACCTGTCAAATGACATACAGATTTGCCAAATACCTCTTTATTTCCTTGTCCCACCATGCTACAAATTTCCTCTAGAGAAAAGCAGCAGTGGGTGATTAGCAAACAATCTTAATTGCAATTCAATCAGAGTCGGATTAAAGCCTGTAGTGGCTAGTCTGTGCAAGTCTCGGAGCTGCTTAAAACATTGTTATTAACCAATTTTGATTGGCTTTGTGTCTCACATAAAGCCAGTCCACTAACCTCATTGACAATTCTCTTACCGAGGAACAGTATCTTGTCATATGATATTTATCTAATTACACAGGCCTGCGTGGGCTTTCGCCCAGAAAAATTGAGAAGTAATTTCGGCAGGTATTACGTACCAAGTTATGGGAAAAATATTTTAAAATCCCGTCATGTAAATTCAATAAGAAAGAGTTTTCTCAATTTTCTAAGTAAAGGGTGGGCCGTCTATTGGTCCGATTTTGATTTAGTCATTAAATGGACAAAAGTTAATTTTTTTTTAACGAATTTCGCTTTATTAGTGATTCTTCCGATTAAGTATGAAAAATTACTTCATTCAATTGTTGGCCGCGGCTGCCTAGGCAGTAGGCCATCCTGGAACACGCATTATGACGTAAAACACCAAAAAAGTGGTCATATTTGGAATCAGGAGGTTCCAATTTATAGATTTGCAGACCTGTGTTATTATTCCATTTAAACCATGCGCTCCTTTGTAACCTCGCATCCTTAGGCACGGGCCTTTTTCCCCTTTTAACACTCTTAATTGGAGCATAGGGCCTCCACAAGGCTTCTCCATCGCACATGATTCTGGGCTGTTGTTTTAGCGCCATCCCAAGTGATGTTGACATCAACAAATGTCGTCATCATAGGTGAGCTTTTGTATCCGAGGCTTTTCCTTGTGTTGGTTACAGTAATCGGTTTTTGATATCACTAGGGTAAGTACCGCTACGCACGTGCCTAGTTTGCCTAAAGGATAATCCGCCAGGGAATCCAATATTCATGTGATTTTTCCTTTATTTGATCTTGAGTTGTTCTTCTAGCATCTATGCCTACTCTCCCCTGACACCTTAATAAGAAGAATTTAAGTTATTTTTTAATGGTCTTACATCACATTCTCATTAATATCCTTTATTATTCATTTCTTTTAACAGAGAAGTGGCACGACGTGAACGACACAAAGCCGAATTGCCTGCTGTCATGAGTGAATCGAATGTTCGTGGTTCCGTGAATTCTTTTTGGAATTATTGCAATTCAGCAGCAATTTTACTTAAAACAAGCCTCTATCAATTGTCACCACAATCGACGACACAACACAAACCCATGGCCAATGAAGATGGTGGCTCAATGCATTTTATCGATACAAATTCCGAGGTTATACAACGTATAACAACAGATAAACTGTCGAAATATATTGCCAATTTACGCATGTGGATATCGACAACGATATTGCAACGCTTAGTGGAAGAATTTGATAATGTTAATCAAATATTTCGTCAACGTGGCCTTATTGATATTAAAATTGGAGCTGTTAGTTTGGATCGTTTACGTAAAACTGCTGAGAATCAACAATTTGTCAATCAATGTGCACCCATGTTGCCGGTGTTGTTATCATTTCTTGATTTAACCAATAATCAGGAGTATTTGGTGCGTCGCATTAAGGCATTGGCAAAAGGTTCTTGCATAGCGAATTTCTGTTGGAATTCTGGTGGTGATTATAATGGGCAGAAATGGAGTGAACCCTTACCAACAGATACAGCGGTAAATAATAGTAAATTATATATCTATTTATATATGATAATAAATTTCTTCTTTTCTTTTATTATTTTTAGATACTTTTCCATTTGTTTTGCGTGTATTTGGATAGTCAATTGATGCCTTTGCCCCAAGGCGGCGGTCGTCCATTTCATTCACGTTATGTACTTATAAGAAAAGATAAACGTTTACCCAAGGAGATTGTTGCCAGTGTTCATAATAAGGCTCAATGTGCGATCCTTTGTGTTGATCCATTAAAACCAAAATTGAATTTTATAAGTGATAAGGAGATTCATACATGCGCTTATGATCGCAATAATCTCTTTTATGTGATTATACATTTCTTGATTTATATGCGTGCCCATCAATGTTCAACACTTGAAGGCATAAATCTTGGAAAAGGTGGCATCAATATAATGTGTGTCATTGATGACTGATTTGATTAAGTTAATGATAATGATGACAGCGTTATAAAAAATAAGTTTCCCTACTCTAAGCTATTTACTCAACATAACATAACACAGCATAACAACACAACATTAATTCATACTACATTTAAGATACACTTTTCTCTTCTCATACAATAATCACAATTACACAGCATTGACAAAATCCCAAAAAGGATTTACTAACCAAAAACACACATGTAAGTATTCACATCTTTTATTATTTATTATACTATAAGCCATGAAGCTTCCTATAAACTAAGATAGTAAATAAGTTATGGAATCCCGTGGCCACATGAAACTACTGAACATTCATTCAACATTGTTACAATAGATAATTCACTCATATCTTTAAAATAATTTATATTTATAAAAATGTTCTTCTATTTGACTGCGCCAATAAATTTGATAAGTCTATTTTGTATACAAAGTTACATATGCGTATGTATAAGTTGTGTGTGTGGTATACAGATGGTTCTAAAAGGGACACTGGTGTTGGAGCAGCATGGGCCAAGAGAACTCTGTTCTCCAAGCAGAAATTCATGCAATAGAAGTATGCCTCAGGGAAGATTTAAAGTGTGCCACTGCTAATAAGCACATATGCATACACATCGGCTGATTAGTTCCCGGTCTAATGAAGAAAACACAATTTTTTGGGTGAAATTTAATTTTATTTATCAACATTGTCTTTTGGCCTCAAAATAGGCGTTTGTTTCGGCGATCAACTCCTCATTTGAGCTAAATCTTTTTCCAGCGAGTATATTTTTTAGGTCTGCGAATAGATAAAAGTCACTGGTGGCCAAATCTGGGGAATAGGGTGGTTGCAGAAGCAATGCGAATCTTGATGAAAGAGCTCTTTCTTTCTTTGCATATGGGGCCGTTTCTTCGAAATTTCCTCGTTAAAACGATACAGTTGGGCCTTATAGAAATCGCTATTGACTGTCCTGTCTTTTCAAAGACAGTCAATAAACAAAATTCCATTCGCATCCCAAAAGGCGGACGCCATAACCTTGTCAGCACTCTGTTGCGCTTATGGTCGCTTTGGGAGAGGGTCATCGGCTGATGTCCACTCAACTGACTGCCGATTTGACTTTGGCATGTACTGGTGGATCCAAGTTTCATCCATCGTTACGTATCGATGCTAAAAGTCTTGATTATTTCACCGAAACAGCGCTCGGAATCATCAACTCGTTGTTGTTTTTGGTCAACTGTTAACACACGCGACTCCCACAGCTTTCTTATAGACAAATGTTCATGCAAAATAGTGCCTACACGTTCCTGGATATCTTTAGAGTGTCAGCTTTCTCCTGCAACTTCACTTTACTGGATAACACTTATTAAGCCATGCTTTCGTTTCAATGGTGTTTTTCCCCATCAAGGATTACCAGATTATTATGAAATTTTTATAGCCACCTTTTAAAGGTTAGTACTACTTACTAAAAAAAAAATAAAATTCTGTATTTGTGGCGCCATTTGTGTGTCAGACCAGGAACTTATCAGCCGTTGTAATATATTCACTCTGATAGCAAGGCTGCACTTCAAGCACTCAATGCCTTACAGTTCAATACGAAGTGGACATAGTGGGTATCTTGGGCACTAAGAGGCAAATGAATTTGCCAGGAAGGGATTTGCTAATATCCGCAGTAACCAGAGCCAATCTGCGTTCTGCTTTGGAATTCGACGAAAACTAGACTTAAACAATGGATCGATGACAAATTGCATTGCTATTGGTTAGAAACAAAGTATGTCAGAGTGGCTAAACTCTTCATGCCAATTAGATTTCACAAAAGAACACTGGAATTACTGGGACTGACACGGACAGGTATTCAGGTAGTCTCATGTTTCTTGACAGGACATTTAATGAAAAAGAGAAGTCAGTAGAGCACGTACTATCTTACTGTGAGGTCCTAATTTGGACCGTACTCTGCCACCTTGGAAACCAGTACTTGAACAAGTTGAAATTACAGATTAGTCTACGAAGAAAATCGTGAAGTTTCTGATGAATATCAGAATCTTGGAGGAACTGTGTGTTGTCACAATAGGTCCACTGTGACGAGGTGTTCCAGTTCCCGCCCTTCTCATAATCTAATCTAATCTAATCTATGTGTATGTAATTAACTGATTTAAGGGTTAAATTAAGTTACCACAACAAACAAAGAGACACAATCACAGACACAGATACAGAATCAGCAGTAAGCAGAGAGCAGTCACCTTTCATTACTGGCTTCATTGCTTGGGTAAGTAATGAAGTTTGTGTTTTCCTTGGCGGATTTTATTTGACGTGCTGATGATTTGTGGTTCAGCCATAAAATTTCTTCTATTTTCCATTAAAGTTTCATGTAATGCAATGCAATGGAATGGATGAGAAAGAAGGAACCTGTGTGGTTTTTGTTTGTGGTTGGTTGACTTTTGCTTCTTCATTTACCCATTTACTGTACGACTTCTTCTTACTCTCGTATTACTTACTCATATGTGTGGGTACAACTGTTGTATGTTGTTTTCAAATTGTCATACACGCGGGTATTGTGGTTTTTGTGGTTTTAATTGGCCACTATTCCATTATTTAATTGCGGCTATGTTACTTTTTTGACAATTAACTAAGCCTTGCTGGCTGCTTCTCCTCTCTATACTTGGTCTAAGGATTTGCATGTGTGTCTCTTTAATTTTTAAATAATTTGATTCAACTTATTCACTCTTGTCTATACTAGTGAACGAGGCACTTAACAACTTCCACCTACTACTATGTATCTATCAACCTCATCGGCAATCTCTTTGCTTTTGCTACTGCCGTTACCATAAACACACAACCGAAAGTGACAAAATTAATGGCTTCCGGCGTCATTTTAACATCGCGTTACCGTGTTGCTGCTTTGAATTCATTCATTCTAGTTTTCCCCCATTCTTTTTTGAATGCCTTACACTATAAAGAACTAAGGCAAATATTGAGCAGAAAATGTCCTTTGGACAAATATCAAGAAGTCGGTTTATTTTTATGTATTTGGTTTGGTTTGGTTTTGGTGAGTCGTCTTGGTGGATCTTATAGTTTTGCGCCACTTCCTTTTTGGCATTTTTACATACTATTTCTTTTCTATTTTGTTATTTCCCCCCCCCATTTACCTTACTTGAGGTTTGAGTTTTCTTTCAATAGGAGTTAGGTGTTTTAATGCTAACACAACGAGAGTGAATAATGTTTTCGGTATGTCAACTTTACACTTTTATTCTGGCGCATTATTTTGCCAAAGCGGTGGTTCGTCTTCTTCGTACTATTTTTATTTCGTAATCCTGAAGAGCGATTCCTTTTCGTTCATTTGATATGTTTGTAGTATGTTCGTAAAGTTGTAAATTGGCTTAAAAATAATTTGTCAAAGCGTTTGCGACAAGCCTTCGTCGTAAGTATCATGTGGCATCGCATATCCTTTTCTGGCCATGGTTCTGCTATTCTATGTTAATGTTAAGGTGTGTTGTGGTGGGTTGAATGATTGAGGTACATGCTGCCTGCCTATTCCTATTAAAGACGTTAACATTTTCCTTAAGGTTATGTTCCCTGATGATGATGATGATGATGCCTTGCTGACTGACTGACTGACTGACTGATATGCCTATAGGAATTTGACATCTATGGATTATATTCAAAAAACATAAGTGAATTTTACAACGCATGTGTGCATTTTCATATCCAATTAGCTAAAGTTTTAATATAACACATCAACAACAACATTTCTTATCCATAATATTTCTAATGCCAATTGATTAATAAATTCCTTGGGGAGTTCTTCCCTGTGTATGTAGTATGTATATTGCTGATGATGGGTTTGTTGTTATGATGGGGATGGGAATGGGATTGTGGATGTGATATGATATCGGTGTATTGAATTTGATTGAAAAGTTATTCTGTGCTTCTTTGTTTACCTTGAAGTTCAAGTTAAAGACATTTTTCCTACTTTTATTTGTTTTTTTTTTTTTTTTTTTTTATTTTAAGCATCTTTAAGTATCGGAAAAAAGGAAGAAAATTTGATGAATGCAAAAAAAAGGGCTATGCCAAAGATGTAATACTATTCATGCTCCTTCCAACCTTCGTTTCTTAGCATTACTATATTCTTTCTCTATTCTATCCTATTCTCTCTATTACAGTTTGAGTATCAACAAAGAACACAGTTTCAGTGGCACTTTTATTGTTTCTTTATAAGTTTGTCATTTAGTTTGGATTTGTATGGGAGGTACCCCTCTTGGTAACGCTAGGATCATGATCATTGACATGGTTGATGGATATGGACCAGAAACTTATAGTGTCCAAATTTCAGTTCGATGCGTTAAAAAACCAAAAACTTTTTCTCTTAAGAACATTTTTTTAAATGGGGGTTATGGGTATGGGAGGTACCCACATTAGTGGTCCGCTTCGTCTGATTTCGACAATTGTGCAGTGTATGGTAAAAACCTATGTGCAAATTATCATAATTCCAGTTTACAAGTATTTATTTACTCAATAATTAAAGTATCAGGGGTGTTGTTGACAAAATTAGAGTGAGAAAGGAACAATAACTACAAAAATCGCACACTAACACTACGACGGGGCCGCAGCAACCCGCGCCTGGCTATGCCAGAATTGTATAAAAATGGGTCTCCAAATAAGTATGTGATCGGAAAACTCCGACACCGTTGTTTGACTGATCACCATGAATGTGAGAAGGTTTTTATTCACTGTATTATAGCTCGCCAAAGAGATTTTTAACAATACTCACGGCATCCCCCAACCGGACACCGATCAAAATAGTTACTGCGTCCAACATTACTTAATTAGTTTTTATCTTCTTATCTTCATAAGAATGAATGACGGACATCTCCACTTCCAGATGTGAGATCAAAATAAAATGCCTTCAGTTATTTATTATAAGTCAGTCATTATGAAATACGAGACTAATGTCAATAGCTAAAATCTGGCAACACCATAATAAAGTTTGACATTTTTTTAGCATAAACGTGCTCACAACGTTTTGATGTCCAAGTGCTATTTGTTTCATTTACAGTGAGTAAAGAAAATCAATTTGGCCAAAAAATGGAAATTTCAAGAGAAGGTTTTCGCTGGATAAATTTTCAAAACTTTCGACTTGAATTATCTCAACAAGAATGTGTCGATGAACTCAGTTCTTTATATGGCGATCAAGCACCACCAAAAACCACAGTATATCGCTGGTATTGTTAATTGAATTGTGGTCGTAGTTCGGTCGCCAACGAATTCCGTGAAGGTCGTCCAAAATCGGTTGTTGTGCCACAAAATATCGATGCAGTGCATGAACTGATAATGCAAGATCGTCATGTGACATATCGTGAGATAGAGGCATTCTTGCACATTAGTTCCACTTCAGTACATTCGATTTTGCATGAACACTTAGATGTAAAAAAATTTGCAGTCGTTGGATACCCCATAATTTATCAATAAGTCAAAAAAAGGCTCGCGTCGATTGGTGTAAGAAAATGCTTAAAATGTTCGACCGTGGTGCTTCAAAAGACGTGTATAAAATCGTGACAGGTGACGAAACATGGATATATGCGTATGAACCGGAAATAAAATAGCAATCGACCGTGTGGATGCCAAATGCAACAAAAGTCGTTCGCGCTCAAAGCACTGTGAGGCAAATGGTCGCCTGTTTCTTCGGCCGAATGGGTCATGTGGTCACTGTTCCGCTTGAGCAATGTAGGACGGTCAATTCTGAGTGGTAACCGACCATTTGTTTGCCGGAAGTCTTCAGAGAAATTTGTAAAACCAACCGCCAAAGACGAGTCATTCTCCATCATGACAATGCGAGCTCTCACACATCTCGTCCAACAGTTGAATTTTTGAGCAGTCAAGACATTGAATTGATATCTCATCCTCCGTACATTTTGGAAGTGTCTCAAGAGGAATGGAAAAACTGCTAAGACAAATGGTTTGAACGATTGCAAAAGTGCATTGATCATCATGTTGAATATTTTGAAAAACAATAAAGCCGTTTTCATTTAAAACCGGGTCAGATATTTTTTTTAGTGTTGAGTAGTGTTATCAATCATCATTGCTGAACCAATATATTGTGAACTCATAAAAAAACATTTAAATATTCCAAGTTCTGACTTTTAAATGGATATAAAATTTATCACTTTTATAATGCAGATTTATTCGATTTATATAAAACATATTGTACGACTAGGACATGTGTAAGTAAGTCTCTGCTTATGAGAAGTGTAATAAAAATTTCTGTCAAGTCGAAGTTCATAAATTTTTCTTCTACTATACCACCATATATTTCAAATATTTTTATTCTTTAAGTTTGAGAGCTTATACGAGTAGTAGTAGTAGTAGTATGGTACGTGTATATTTTTTGTGTTTATTTATTTGGTTTGAATTTATTTATTTTTTATAAGTATTTCTTCCGATTTATTTTTATTTATTTTTTTTATACATTTCTCCGTCTGTTTCTCAGTTTATTTGTTTGTCTTTTCTTTTCTCTTTTCTTTATTTTTTATAATATATTTTTCGGTTGTTGGTTGTTACTATTATTCGACAATATTGTACGCCATATTTCGGTTTATTTAATTTTGCGCAAATAAAACGGAAGTGGCGTTTTTATTTGCTTTTGCTTTATTGATGTTGTTCTTGTTGTTGTTGTTGTTGCTATTGTCCTTTTCTGTTGTTATTCTTATTGTACTTTTTTCCATCACATAAAATTCTACGCTCGACCAAAATCAACTTGAACTATACTATACTAAAATGAAATACTTGTGCCTTTCAAGGACATTTATACATTAAACTAAAGAGAAGGTCGGTCGGTTGCTTTGTTTGGCGAGACTTTGCTGCCGTAAGGCATTTCTAAAGATGACATTGGTCCAGTGTGTGTATACGAGTATATGTGTATGTGTGTATCTTTACATTGTCCCTAGGCCAAACCACCCACACATAAATAAACGCATCGTTTAACTTTTAGAACATTTAAAATATTTTTATTCATCATTTTCAAATATTGTTTTGTTCCTCCATCTACTTTTGGCCTATTTAACTATTTTTCTTCTTTTTTTGTATTCTATTCCACTTTATTTTATTATTATTTTTATTTTTGTTTATTTAACAATTAGAAGATGAAAGAAATGTATTGTATTGTATATTTTTCTTTTAAATAAGGTTAGTAGCAAAAGGCAAAAGCTTTTAAGCAACTGAACAGTAGCAGCAGCAGTTGACTATTGAATATTGCTGAAGTATCGCACTTCCGGAGTCTGATTGGACGCCATCATCATTGTCATCATCATCATGTACCAGTAGCAATAACAAAGTCATGAATGTGTGACAACAACTGCTAACATTCACATTGGCTCAGCTCAAGTTTTGGCTTGTCCTTCACCCATACTCTATCGTACATTGAAATACTTTATTGTTCTCTTTTTTCTATTTTTTTTTTTGCAATATTGCGACGCACTATGCTTTCGCTTGCATGAAGTTGTCACTTTAAAAATGGCATGACTACACATTCTGATACATTGAAAGTATCTATGAGAATGTGGCACTTCGTTTCGTTTTGTATTGATGTCATCATTGCATAGGATAAATGGAAATGGCTGCCATATCCTTTTTAAATCTTCTACCCTACCCTTGTGTATATGCATTTGTTATTTTATTTTTAGTTTTTCCAATTTTGTTTTTGGATTCATTTGAAGTTTTATCTTTTAAATACTTCACACACACCGATACATATACACATGTGTGGATATGGTGCATCGTACAGTAACAACTTTGTTCCATTTCCATTACTTGAACTCACAGACTCAGTTGATTCCAACATTTTTAAGTCATTTCATTTAATGGCCGCAATGAGCTTCATCCATGTTTTCAAATCGATTGGAGTTTTTCTTCTCCTTACTCTACTCTGTTCTCTGCATTTATATTTTTCTGGATTTTTTTCTGTTAAATTTAAGTGTCCTTTTAGTTGGAGTCATCCTTTTTGGTGTCCTTTTCAATATAATCACCCAGGGATGTCACATTACACAGAAAAATTCACTAGCATTTTGAAAATCCTTTTAAGGTTTGTTTATTGAGAGCATTACATTAACATGTTTCCCTCCCTCTCTCTCATTGATTCAAAGAATCTTTTATCCTATTTCTGTGTGTGGTTAAATGATTACATTTGCCATAAAATATTACTTAATAAATTATTAATTGACATGAATTTGTGTTCGAAAATAATTAATTTTATTTTTGTTTGTTGAATAAATTTTGCATTGAAAATTGAAGAGGCACAGAGAACAGAGAGATTGAGAGTGGGAGAGAAAGGAAGTGGTCATTTGCAAACCACAATAGCCGCAATGCCAAACAAATCACACGCATTGAGGTATGTGATTCAATTTGATTTGCTTTCCCGTTTTCCTTCTATTACGTCCTACTATTGTGGCATGTAATTCAATATGGCGTATGCGCAACATGATTTGCTTGGCTTACCTTTGCTTCTGTCTTCTCATAGTAACTATGTACTAACAATCTAACATATCTTAGTAAATCCACTAACATCATTGGCAACTTAACAGGCATTAGTTGGCAAGTGGATTTAGTCTTCTTAAACTCTTTTTCTTTTTTTCTTCTTTCTAATGCTTTACCTTCTTCCACACATAGATACATACTTATGTATATTAACTGTATGTGCATGTGCGTTCATTCATTCATTTATTCCGTCCTTCATTCGTTAATCTATTTGTTTGCAACTCTGGTTGTGTTGCCCCTTGCCTTACTTTCTCATGATGCCATGTCGAGTTCAAGTGACATGCTTCTGGTTTTTGCTTCATTCAACGTTGTTGCTCTATGGATTCATGGTCTATTGAAATAATAATTAGCAAAATAAGCAAATGCAGCTTCTCACTGAACACTACTGAACTGCTGAAATGCTTATGGATGCCGCAATTTTGCACTCAACAGCATCAGTAGCATTAGTAGCAACAACATCAGAAGCAGGAACAACAATAAGCTGGAGGACGTGCGCCTTATGCATATTGTGGCCAACCAATGGCACTTTGTACTGTACTTTTAGTTCACCAATCTCTCCTCTCTATATCTCTGATCTCTCTTCATGTTTGCTGGTATGCTCATGTATGCTGTAACGTGCCTGCCGTGCGTGTGTTGCATGCGTTGATGAGCGAGTATTCGTGGCCAGGACAACGACAACGACGACAACGACAACGAGTGATGACTGCTGCAATGTGTCTTCTCTATGTCTAATTCCATGGACATGTGATATTACTGTGTGTCTGAATATCCTTGCTTTAGTGGCACTTTATGCATGCATTCATTCATTCATTCAATGATGTTGTTGGTGTTGTGTTGGGTATGTTGAGTCATTCTGTACCTTAATCGGATTTGGATTGTTTGCCCAATGCATGTTAGTTAGCAATGCCAAGTGTTTTGGCTTCACCTAACCTAAACCCATTTCCATTTCCATTTATACCAAACCAAAAACGTCTGGTGCTGGTATCCTTTGAGTCTTGTTTGCATAATTGGAATTGTGTCAAAAGTGAAAAAGAGAAAAAACAAAAGGAAAAATTGTCATCACTTGACTCTTCTTTCTTAACAGAGATTGAAGTCTCACTTAACTACTACTACTACTACTACTACTAAACTGAACTCTTTGGGATACTGGACAATTTTCACTTGATTTTTTCCTTAATTCAAATTATATGTACATTGCTTAGCCTTTAAGTCTCTCCCTCTCTGTCCCTCTATGTGTTTTTCCTCTTCACTTCTGTATTATCTTTTTAATATTTTTATCCCCTTTTCTTTGATATGTTTTTTTTTATTTGTCGTTTCCTGTCCATTGCCATTTGTTGCTAATAAATGCCATAGAGAAAAGACAAATTACAAAAAATTGTAAATTAAATTGAAAGGTAAAAAAATATAAAAGAAAAAGAATATAATGATAATAAAGGAATAAAGGAAGCGAGGAAGGAAAAAAATATACATTTTTTATTCCCACTGTTTCTAAGGCAGAATATGGTAGTATGTACTATGTTTGTGGGTATGTTACTGTGTCTGTGTCCTGAGAAAAGGAACTCTTTTAAACATGGTAATATATATCAGCGTTGACATGACAAATTGTCAAACATGACATTTTGTATTTGTGTTGGTTGCCATCCACACCCATCCACACACACACACACACACCTTTCTTCATTTATTCCAAGTTTCGCCCACCCAATATTCCTGCTTATTCTTATAAACACCCACAAAGCAAACATGGCTGAGGTAACGAACCGGAAATGTCTTTAGCATTTCCGTTTTACACATGATGGGTTGGCTGAATGGATGGATTGGTTAGTAAGACAGAAGTACGGGGGTAAGCAAGCAAATAAAGGAGAATGTATAGGGGAGAAATAAAAGACGGCGAAAAAGAAGAGGAACAAAAAAAGGAAGCAGCAACGAAAAAGAAATTGCTACTTTTCTACTTATTTGACAAAAGTTGTATGTCACACAAATACTCATACTCACATGATGTCACATGTGTTTGTAAGGATATATATATGTATATATCCTATGTCCTGTATGTGTGTATTTTTGCATTGAGACATATAATTGCATAAATCAAACTCAAGCGCACACAACATGAGAAATCGTATTAATTTATTTGTGACAGTCGCTCAAAGTGTTAGAAGAGGGGGGCCATAACGAAAAAGGAAGCTGCTGAAGCAATGAAAAAAAAAGAAAGAAAATAATAATAAGAAATAAAAAAAGGAAGAAGGAAGATTCAAGTGCGTATGTCAGGAAGAATACTAAGGAAGGAAGAAATAAGTAGTATTGTATTGTATTTCTATGAGGAAATGGGTATTGAAGTTTGAAAATTACTCCCAATTGAGAATCTTATTCAACACTGTGGGTCTGTAACTTGACAAAAGGACTGCACGATCATTTCGAGACAGACATGATTGCTGTTGTTTTGGGAACTTTGGATTGATTTCTTTCTATAACTTCAATGTCCTCAGACTTGTGCGAATGAAGAAAAAGAGGAGGATAATAAATCACCATTTTTTCTCCTATTCAGCGTTCTCATGAAGTAGATTCAGTATATATAGATCGTACTTCTTTACTGAAATTGTAGCTTGTGTTTTATTAAATTCATAGATACGAGTGGTTCATATCGGTCCCTTGGTAACAGTAGCTCAGAGTAAATCTGTAGCATCACAATGGGTAAAATATGATCGAAGTGCTACTACACTTCTACTTACAATATTTACTTCCACTTGGCAGTTCTTTTCATTGTTTTTCATCATAATTTCCTTGTCATATATTTCTCATTTATTACTGTTCATTTTCCTCCTCACTGTAACAACAAGAGATCAAGATGTCTTGATGGTGGACTGGGTACGAATTGGGCATAGTGTCATCACTCACACAAATCTTCTAAATGGGCAAAATCTCCTTTTCTCTGCCACCGATGCGGTCAAGAAGATGTGTCGACAATTCAAATTTTGGACAGTTGCGCACAATTAGAAATACCCTTTTCCCTAGTTCCAAACTCTTATCATTTCTTTTTTTCCGTTACAGAATAGTCTCTTACCAAAATACTTGTCACTTCTCAGATTACTATTTTTCAAGAACAGTCGAAGGCCCTAGCAGTTCTTGAATAAAAGGAGGAGATAATGCATTATCTTCACTAAAAATGTGTTTCAATATACTTGGATCGTACTTTTCATTGAACTTGACTTGAAGCTTGAAAGATAGGGACGTCAGATTCCTGTACTTTTCACGCAGTGAATAGTGTTATGAGATTGTCAAGAAGTTTATAACACACAGAAGAAGACATCGGAGACCCCATAAAGTAGATATATACTTGATCAGCTCGATGAAACGAGTTGATTTAACCATGTCCGTCTGTCCGTCTGCCTCTCTCTATGTATGCAAACTAGTCCCTTAGTTTTTGAACTAAAGAGCAGGGAGAGCTTTGCATGAAGTTTTCTTTTTACCAGATGCTATACATTTGTCGGAATTAGCCCAATCGGCCAACTAAGTCGGTACCTCCCATACAAAACCCACTAATTAGAAATTTTTTTTTGTTTTATGACTTATCGAACTGAAATTTGAACACTTTGAGGACCAGATCCATATTCACCAATATTGCAAATCCTTGGATTTCTGGATCGTATAGCTCCCGATATGTGTGCTCAATACACCAATAGTCGTATGTAGATGGCGCTAGATGTACTGTCGCTAGGACACTCTGACCTTACTATCAACTAAAGAGAACCTCCGAGATCCTATACTTCAACAAGAAAAGTATTCGGACGTTGACGGGATTTATGACGGGGCACTGACCATGGCCCGCAGGATGCAGGTTCCACATCATGACTTCTGTTGTAGCTAAGACGATGAAGAGAAATCGGAGAGCATCCAACACCTTCTCTGTGATTGACCTGCTCATTTTAGTAGATGAACCAGTTTTTTTTGGAGAACCGTTCTTCGAGGAGTTGGGTAGTTTGGCAATATGTCCTTCGATGGACCTGGTTTTGACTCCTCAGGTTAGTTTTAGAGAAAGATGGTTATCTCTGGGACCAACCTCACCCCTCACATGCCCTTTTACGTTTTATCAGGCATCACAATGGGCTTTATGGCTTCTGGGTGAACTCGCGAATAAGCGTCTGCATAACCTAACCTAACCATTACAACTTTGACATAGTCAAAGATAATTATCTTTCTGGCTTTTATGCGATTCAATGGTAGTCCGTAGTTGGTCCCCTAGTAGGAGTAGGTATGTTCTAAGTGAACTAAACACTTCTTCCTACTCTGACTTCACTGTGATGCTCTTTATTTCTTCTTTTTCATGTCCTTGCCATATGCTTGTTTCTTTTGTTCCTGTTCACTTCAAATATCCTAACAACTTAATGTCCTTTGCCATAACAGGAACGAAACATTTTACACACTTTAAAATTTACTCTTAATTGAATTTTACGCGTGTTCGCTCAAGTATCTCCTTTTTCCTATTTGATCTAATGTCGCGTAGTTACAAAAATAAAAAGGAAAATACAAAAAAAAAACAGAAAACCGCTTAATAGTCCTTGTCAAATTGCAACAATATTTCAGGCTGCCTTTGACAGACACACACAATGTGTGACATGAAAGGATTCCGCAGTGCTTATGCTCTCTAACAACTAAACAAAACACAATACATTGAAACATAAATACAAAAATACACACACACACATATGTACATATATTGAAACTACATATATTCAAACATATGGTAGTTAAGTCGATGTGTGTTTGTGTTTGTTTCGTCCTTAAATGTTGTAATGTAGCATTTCGGTGTAGTAAGCTTTCTTGTCAGTGCGCGGCTTCTGGGCATGTTGTTGCCTTCTGTGTTATTTCACCAGTTCAATCTGCTGGTAGTATGGTGTGGGGTCCGGTCTCCTCTCTCTCTATATCATCCATATCATTGTCCTTTAGATGCGATCTCTTCACCTTGCCTGCCATCTGTTTAGTTTTCTATTGTATCTATTCTATTCCTGTCTGTCCTACTTTCGAGATTGTTTCTCCTCCTCCCATATCCCTCTACATATTTGTTTGTATGTCTGTCACTTGTGTGGATTGAAGTGATGATATGTTTCATTTCACACAAACACACAGAGTTACACACTCATACTCTTAGGGTTTTGTAAGTGAATCCTTTTGCTTTATATACAAATAAGGATATATATTCATTGTCCTTTTCATGGCGAAACCGAAACACGCGTTGAGATTTATGTTTTCTTGTAAACAAAATAACTTGATTCGTTTTTCTTTCTTCTTATACTATTCTATTATTTTCTTATTGTTGTTTTTTTATGTTTTCCTTAACACAATCATTTTTATTAAGTGAGTTGTATGTGTGTGTATACATGAGTGTGTGTGTGTGTGTGTAGTTTTTATCCTTTTTTAGCTCTTGTTGTTGGCATAGTTTAAAAAGTTGAACCGGGATTTAGCTATAAGCCTCCATCGAAATGGGTCACAATAAAAATTACTAAAAATAATAACAAATACAACAACACTGAGAGGACAGCAACAAACCCCAAAGGATAATAGCAACAAAATAAATATCAACAACAAGAACGACAAAAATTTGGCTTAACCACTCAAAAAAAAAGAAGCCTTTTTTTACTTACTTTGCTATTATCTTCTTGTGCTTAACAAGTTTTGATTAATTGGCTGGACATCATGGAAACCTTCTCCATCTCCACCTTTTACTCCTTCCTCAACTAACTCAATCACTTATGTTGTTATATCCTTTTCTTTGAAAAAGGGATTCCTTGTGGTGTGGTGTGCGTGCATTTTGAATTTAGGTTTAGTTTCAGAACTCATTCAAAATAAATCAATCAAAATGTAATTTATGCAAACAAATTAGTTGACGAAATCTTGCAATTGCTATTTAGCAATTTGTCTTCAAGAAGTTATGTATCTTTTTTAGAAACACTCCACTCATCCCATTTAACTTTTGTAGAAAATGTAGGCATCAATCTAAATAAAAGACTCCCCATAGAGCTATTGAAAATTAGCGTGGCAACTGAAGAGAAAGAGAATTAAAGTTAAAAAAATAAAGTAAAAATAATATCCCGCTGAAAGCTGAACAAAATCCAAATTAGCTTATTTGCATTCAGGATAAAGAATAAAATAAGTAAAGTAAAATGAATAGAAGATAATCCAAAAAAAAATAGGAAAGGACATGCGACAAACACGCCAGATTAGCTGCCATATGCACATGTTAACGAGTATAAAAATAAGCAACAAAATATAATAATAAAAAAAAGCAACAAATAAGGAAAACAAGCGGAAAAGGCACGCGAAAAATAATTGTCCTGAAGCGTTTGCACACACACACTACCTCACAAATGCACAGAGATAGAGAGCGACAGAGATACACACATAGATACACGTGCCAACAAATGCCAGAAAAAGATTTACTGGACGCCACAGGTGGATGTTGCTGAGCAAAGGACTCTTTATGCGGAAAATTCAAATGGCAAAAATGGAAAACAAGAAATACGAAAAAATAAAAAAGAAAAACTATAGGAAGAAATCAAAAAAAAAAAAAAACAAGGAAAAATCCAGCAACCAATCTTCTATCTACCATATTCTACTCATAGAATACAAAATCACCTGCTGTTGATCCTTTGGATGTTGTGATGTTGCTGCCCTGCTGCTGGTGCTCCCGCTATTTCTGTTTAGCCTGGCGGCGACAGCATTAGCCAAATACGCGAAAAACAAAAAAAAATCCTTATTTCTTTCAGCAAGGAGGAAGGAAAAAGTTTGCGTTAACATTTAATTTCACATACACACTGACACATTACTCAGCTTTTGTGTGTATGTATGTGTGAGTATTTGAAGTTTACGTCGCTTGCAGGATAATTGCTGAGAGCTTTGCGTATAAATTTCAAAAGGACAATTAAAATAAACGGGAATACATACCAAACCAAAAGCAAAGCAAGCAAGTAGATTTATAGATTTATACTCACTACTCGTAGACCAAGGACCAAACAAAGCATGGAAAAAACATGGAACCAGGTAGAAAGGAAGAAAGGTGCAAAATGTGGTTATGCTAAAGTGAATAAGAAAAAAAGTGTAAGGGAAAAGTAGAAGTTACTAGAGTGTGTTCGTGTGTATGTGGGTAGCGGAGTAAAGGAGATTAATAAAATGAAGATAAAGATGAATAAATGAAGAGATGAAAGAAGGCTTGACTACCTCACACCATTATTAAATGAATGAAGGCCCCTACTACTACTTCTACTATAGATTTTTTGGTGTTTGTTTGCAAAGGCATTAAGCTGAAATCTGAGTAGTGATGAGCCTGGGTGGCTCAGCCTAGGGGGCATATAGAATCGAAATGATAGATGGAAAGAAATGAAATGAAAGACCATGACAATGTGAAAGACAGGAAACGCTTCAAACAAATTTCCGGTACGTAAGGTTCAATGATAGCAATTGATTTTCATTTCTTTTCTTTAGAAAAGGAAGTGTTCTTCTGAGTGTGAGAAAAAGACAATTTTACTTTTATTTAATTATTTATTTCTTTTTTTTTTTTTGGTGTGTTAGAAAAAAAGACTCTCTTAATAAAATGAAATTTATTTAAAAGTTGCATTACTACTTGGATTTCATTAAAAATAATAATAAATTAATAAATCCTTTTTCGGTTAAATAAAAGAAATATGTACAATAATATTGGTGAATGGAAATTTAATGTTTTCTACATTGACAAATTTTTGAGTTGAGAAATTTTCTTCCTCCATTATCTTTCTAGTTCTTTATGAGTATAGTTAAAATCTGTTTTCCCTTTATGTTGCTGAAAAGTATGAACGGGGCCAATTGAAATAAAATTCCTTTTTGTTTTGTTTTACATTTATTAGATAAAAATAAGCTTCCAATTTAATGGATATAAAAAATTAGTGTGATAAAGGCGAGAGATTGACGTGTGGCTTTAAGCCAAAAAAGTATATTAAATTAATATATGTCTGGTTTAATTAAAAGGGAAGCCTACGTCCTCTTTGGCGTCCGTGTACCCAAAGGTCATCAGGGTGAAGGCGCTTGCCAAAGCAGCTGCTAGCCTGTTGACATGAGACTTTAACTGGTCATTATACCGGCTAGTGTGCAAGTTTATCTGCTCACGAACAGAGAGGATTCTCAGGTCCGTGGATATTTCAGAATTACGAACGTACCAAGGAGCGTTAACTATCTGACGGAGGGCAGAGTTCTTCATCTTCTGCATAAGGTATATATTAGAGTCGTCTGCGATGCCATACACATACTGAAACTATCCAGAAACTCCTGAGTTATCTCAAAAGCCTCACTGGCACTGGAAGACCTGGCAATAAAAGCTGTGTCATCAGCGTATGTGGCAAGCAATGTATTATCAAATCAGCGGTGTACAGTGTGTACAAAACAGGTCCAAGAACACTGCCCTGATGTACTCCCGCACCAATATTCCGGATACTAGATCGCTCGTCCCGAACCTCAACCATTAAGTAGCGACCAAGCAGATATGACCTCAAAAGAAGATACTGCCAAGCTGGGAGGAGGGACTTCAGCTTGTAAAGGAAGCCTACATGCTGCACAACTCGATGAATCTGACCTGGTGCACCATGAAGATACCGAAAGCCTAACTGATTATCAGGTAAGGCACTCTGAACGCCATTTACTGTCAGCATTCGTCCAAGAAATATTCTTTCGAATATCTTGGAGAAAACCGGCAGCAAACTTATCGGTCGATATGACGCAAGAAGGTTCTCCGGCTTGCCAGGTTTCGGTATCATAGAAATCACACCACACTTCCATTGAGAGAGGAAATAGCGTTAAAAAGCATCAACAAGAACATTACTCCATTTGCAGGGAGGACCTTAGCAACTCTGCCATTAATCCCATCGTAGCCAGGGGCTTTAACGGACTTCAACTTGCTAATCTGCAGGCGCATTTCATCAGGAGTGATAGGAGGGATAGGCTGTATGTCTAAGAGATCTGTGTTCAAAAAGGCCTCAGTTGCACGAATGTCGTTTGAGCCAGCGAGCTCAAAGGGCGTGAAGCGGCCCTGCAGCTCATCAGCAAACGCGGCTGCTATCTCAGCAACAAAATTCAGAATGATATATGTATCTGTCAATGACATAAAACTCCAAATGACACCAATTACAATCCAATATATTGTTTATTATCGTATTTTTATATTGTTCTGACGTTTGTATTACTTTAATTATAAACTCTGAACTGCAAATCGACTGAGTATAGCCGATTTAACTTTCAGGTCTGCTGGCCTTTGTCAAGCAAGTTGACTGCAAGGTGATTTTCATGACTTTCTTTTTAGAAATGAGTTTCTCACTTACCAACAAGACTACACAGTAGTTTTGACGGAAACCTTTGGAGAATCTCAATGTTATAGTTGGAGGCAGTGCCCCATAGCTGTATTCCATAAGTCAAGAACGATTTGAACGAAAATATGTCTTTTAGACTCATTAACAGAAGACGCTCTGATACCGCAAGGCTCACAGCGGTTTTTACCGGTCACTGGTGTGTAAGGGTGTACGCGGAGAGACTGGGTATTCCGTTAAGAAGCCATTGTAGGAGCTGAGGAAACGAAGAGGAAGAGGAGTCACTCACCCACTTTCTATGTCAATGCCCAGCCTTGGCAAAGACTAGAAATAAGTTTCTGGGCAATACTTCATCGATAATCTGTCGGACTGTTCAGTCACATGCCCGGGTGATTTACTCAAAAACATGAATTCGACAGGTTGGATTTAGTAATACTGATTGCGTTCGGCGAGGAAGTGTTATCAAAACGGCACTCTAGTGCTAATTGTATATTCAATACGAGCCAGCCACGGTAACCAACCAACCAACCAACAACGATTTCAGTTTGGATTTATATACTTATGTAGTAACAGCTTGCTTTTCAAGTTTAGCTGCGAGTTACATTTTAAAAGCCAGGTCATTTTTAAAAGTTTAGGTCGAGCTATATTTTTTATGTGGGGCTGCCAATTTAGCATTCTATCGAGTGTTAATCCAAGGAATTTCGCAGTTGCATTTTCTGGCATCATGTCTCCATTATGGTTTAAAGTAAAGCGCTCTTGCGATTCATGGTTACATGAATTTGTTCACGGCAATCTTTTGACCGACAGTTGTAGAATATTTATCTGGTTGAGGCTGTCGCGGGATCACTATCAGTAGCAAAAAAGTCATCTGTGAGTAGGGGATGAGTGCCATCCAGCTTGAATGATCTGATTCTGTATCATCGTATCTTACGTAAAATGTTCTTCTATGAAGGAACAACTTCAATGTTGAGTTGCCGGTAACATTGTTTTGAGTTTGAACAAGATGGTTGGGTGCCACACTCTGTCAAACGTCACCTCTGACAAATGCGTCCAGCAGTGTCAATAATCGGGCCAAGAATATTTTAGAGAATACTGCCAGCAAGCTGATTGGACGGTAGGACTACAATTTGTGTTCGGGTTTCTCAGGTTTGGCGATCATAATGATATCAGCACGCTTCTTCTGAGAGGGGAAGTGGTTGGTCTTTAGTATAACATTGTTTATCGCACTAAGATGCAGTAGAGCCTTATGGAACAATGCTTTTATAGCGCATGTGTTTATCTTGACATAGTCGGGAGATTTAGTCTTTTAAGGCGTTGCACTTCTTCGATGACCTCAAAAACATTAACTAGTCGGATCGGTAAGTCCATCTGACAAGTAGCATCAAATCGAGTGTTTATTAGAGTATTTGAACTACAGATTCATTCTGCATTTCTTTAACATAAAGTCTGGTATATTCTCCTGGTTTCTTTTGAAGAGTAAGAGAGATTTTCAAAACAAAAATACCTAAGTGCTGAAGCACTCAAGTCAGCATAAGCCGGGAATGTCAACGCATTCCAGTGGCTCACATTGGTGCAGTATGCAATGATATTTAGACTAACTCAATCGCACAGAAGAGGCAAAACGAGATTACAAATAGAATTTATTCTAACTTATGAATATGTTCTTATTACTTTTCTTTAATATGTAAAACAATTTCCAGTAGCCCTGTATTAAAGTGTATTTGTCCAATTGTCTGTCAGTTGGTTTCTCACCTACCTTCATCTTAATTTCTCTGACTGAAGGTTTGAATTCCACTATTCTCTTACCATCTGTCGTAAGTATAACTGACGACACCCTTCTTTCCTTCTTTTTTAACCACTCGTTTGTGGCTCCTCATGTGTCAAGCTGTCATTCAGTTTGTCTGATTTTAACTCTGATTCTGTCTTTGTCCTGTCCTGTCTCTGTCCGGATGGGGCTTTAGTGTATGCGTGACATTTGGCAAATCCTTTGGGCCATTTTTCGCACATTCGTTAAAGCGAACAAACAAATAAAAAAAAAAACAGGAAAAAAACAGCAACCAACAAATAAAGAAATCTCAAATTCCCACAGGTACATGCATTTATGTATATCCCCCCTTTTCCCTTCACCTTTACCCTATCTCATCATCATTCTTACATTTTTTTCTATACCGCTGCTGCCGCTCTCCGTCAACACTTGATTTTTTATGTTTTTTTTTTCTTCCATTGCTTGTCGTTTCGACAGCTTCTTTGCCTAACGAGCAGCTCACAAACACAAAAATACATATGTGTATCTGTATGCACATATGTATGTACATCTATAGCTCTGTGTATTTGCGACTGTTTGTATTTATCTGAAATCACTCCCGGCGCATTTGATTTCAATCTCTGTGTATCAGCTTTTTTTCCATGTTCCCTTTCTATTTTTTATTATATTTTCATTTGCCTTACTCAATTTCTATAGAAATTTGTTTAAGATCATGAAGCAAAACATGATGGGATATGTAAAAAGAAGAAGGATTCTATTTGCAAATATTTATTGTACATTTTGTTGTTTTATCGTGACTGTGTTGAGTGCTTGTGGCTACAAAATAAACGTCATCGCGAAATATACAAATACAATCATTCAATACCCTCTTAACTTGACTTTTAAATTGTAAAAATCATCAAAAAATAAAATAAAATAAACAACAAGATTCAATTCCTCCTAAACATTTAAACATCTTTAAGAAGCTTCAATTTTTTAGTTCAGTTGAGATACTACTTTATAAACTCAAGAATACTGTTGTGCTCACCTAATGCGTTCATGTTGTCCTCAGCTGTGATGTTTCTTACTTAGTGAAATCTTAACGAAAGGACCCAAGTCAATCTCTACTAACCCAACTGACTACTACCTGACTGACAGGCATGGCTGACATTATTTGCTTTCTATTTATTTGCATATCAATTTCCTTCATCGATACACGGAGTAGTAGAAGACATCAACATCGTAACAAAAATAAACTTCTTTTGCCCAGCTTTGCATATATGATACAATATACAATATATACAAATGATGTTCGTTCTACCTTTTGTAGTAACTTCCTTTATTTTATTTTATTTAATTTTATTTTTTTTTTTCTTGTGTTTTGTCCTTTTCGTTCCTGGTCTTGGTTCAATTCTTTTGGCTTTCGTTTCATTTGATTTGGTTTTGGTTTCTTGTTTAGTCCTTCTTTCTTTCACTCCTTCTCATTTTTTCAATGCTGCCTGTTATCCGCTTAGATCAGTCAACTAAAAAAATCAATTTGCATATTAATATTATTTAGGGGTTTTCACTTTATACTGACTGGCGACCAATGATGATGATGACGATGAGACTCATGTGTGTGGTTTTCCCTGTGGTCGACATAAGCCTTTCTTTCTTTCCATCTCTTGCTTTCACTCTTTATTTCATTGATGCAATCTTTGCTTAGTTACTTACGTTCATCATCATCATCATCATTCTCATCTTCATCAGATGCCAATAAAAACAAGGAGTATGATACAATAGAAGTGAATGAGTATTAAAACTTGATTTACTTTGGTTTGCTTGAACGCCTTTTGATATGTTTGGTGTTATAATTTCAAATGTTTGCCTTGACTTGGTTGCTGGCTTGCTTGCTGTCATGTCCTTAGAGAGATTGCTTGCTACTGTCTACTTTACGTCATTCCCAGGTGCATACTTTTAAGTAGAGGGGATTTTTGCTTTCCCAATATTATAAAATAATAAAAAAAAACATGTGTTTACAGTTTAGTCTTATGTAGAATCTCTATTTACCGACTTGTTTGTTTTCTTTATTGAGTTTTAAATCGGCTCCTTTGGGTGGTTGTTTGTTTGTATGATTTTTGTTTGCCTTGCCTTTTGCGTTTGTGTCTCTGTAGCTCAATATCATCAGTTTCATTGATCCTTTTCCTTTGGCCTTTTTGTTTTTTTCTGTTGTTCTTTTGTATTGCCCTTTATTAAAATCATATTATGTCAGCATATGTTTTTTATTCTATTTATTATTCATTCATTTCCCTTTATTGGATTTATTTAATTTTAATATGATTTAATGTTTTAATATATGAAATATTACTCATACGCAGTACATATTTACATATTTCGTTGTTTGTTTATATCATTCGTTCGTTCATCGTTTGACACGCTCCTTCTTTTTTTGTTAAATGGCTGCTAGAGAGTTGCAATATACACGTATGTATGAAGTATTATTAAATAAAATATGTAGTAACTATAAATGCCATAAATAGCATCGATGAATTTCTTTGCATCATCATCAACATCCGCATTTCCCTCCTCCTTCTCATCTTTGTGGCATTGTGTCATCAACATTTATAACAAGCATGAAGCAAGCACGTTGTGCAATGCAACTGAATGAAATATATTAAAATATACTGATTTTTTCGTATTTTATTGCCCGTTATTCATTGGTGTTGTATACGAGTATTTTTGAAATCTTTTTGTCAAAGAGTAGAAGAATGAGAATACGTGTACGTGTATATTTCTGGATGTACGTTGCACAAATACATTTGCATCTGAATGAAATAAAATTTGTTGCGCGTTGACAGTTAAATTTTATAAGACAGTTTCGATGCGCAACCAAACAGGACAAGCAGACATAAGGACAGACAGAGAGACATTTATGAATATAGACATCGTTTCATGGATTCATATACAATGCAAATATCATTGCTTCCCATTGATCTGATACTATTTCTTTTCCTTAGTGATATCAGTCGATATATACATAGTATATTACATGCAACAAATATTTTATAACAGGAAATCCGTTATTTATACGCACATTGTTCATTCTTTCTTCGCTTATACATTTCTCTACTCTTTACCAATATATATTTTGTATTTAAGTTGCAATCTCTTTCCATCAATACTTTTCTCCTTCACCATAAAGTCTTTGGTTTTGTGTTATTGTTGTTGCAAACTGAAATGTTGCGTAAAATGTGTTTCGTTGTAAACAGTTTGACTCTACTACTACACTTGTTTGTTTTGTTTGATTTTATCCTTTTACATTTCTCTTTTCTATGGAATCTTCCATCATCTACCATTACCCATTCTTAGTAAATTCTTTCTTGTTTCCTTATACTAGTATTTTGAGTGATTGAAGCAGCTGAAATGCTTATGAATTGTTTGCAATTTCTATTTGATTCCTTTTTTCCTGAATTTCTATTTTATGTGATTTTATATTTTTATATTTTGTTGCAACATCGTTTTCTTGATTTCACATTACAGAAGCATGTAACTTCTTATCGCACATGTGCGATGTCTCTCTTTCTGTACAGACATTTTAGTTAGTATTTTTTCGCAGTCAATAATCATTATAAGCTTTAGTAACACTTTGTGGAAAGTCTTTTCGCTACTTTCATTTCACAAAAGCAATGAAGTGCAATTGAAAAGTATTTCAACGCATTTCGACATTTATTGGCGTTCGGAAAACATTTGAAACACATTTGAATGTTTGTTGTTACCCCCAGAGTGTTAAGGGTGTGGCATATACGTATATATGAGAGAAGACTTTATTTTACTTTTATTTTTATTTAAAGATTGTAATAATTGTTGGAAGATGGAAGCTTATAATTTTATATCATTTCTGGTTTAATGTGACTATGTTAAGTAAATGGAGTGATAATTATTTTAGATGACTTTGTTTACTCTTTATTGGTTCATAAGTTTGTCCATTGCTCAACAATATGAGGTTTCAGTTACTTTCTTTAATGAATTATAGTAAATATTAAGGTTATTACGGATCCATTTTAATGGTGGAGGAAGTTCAGAGCTTGACATCCGGCGGAGGCAGTATGGTCTTTATTTAACTTTTATTGAAGAAAGAAATGTATCTATTTGTAATCAAAATTACTGAGAGACAAATTATATTTGAGCAGCATTATCATCTTCTAAGTGATTTCTCAAGAGCTCGTAAATTAAACTGGCTCCATTTAACAGTTGCACGTTGGAAACTGACCCTGACGCCTTGATATTTTGTATTTTATTTTCACCACAATAAATGATCGTCGGTACGTGAATTTCAATCAGGCGGTTGAACTGAAGACAATGAAATGGATAGACTGTTCAGTTTGGTTGAACACACGCACGCATGAAGTAGCACGCAATATCAAAACGTAAAAACACCTCCGTCAAAACTGCGTTCAAAAAATGCAGAGGTACGATTTTGTGCGTAACAACAATAGTAAACTTGCTGTAAAAGTCTAGGATAACTACCTACAATTTAGGGAAATTTTATGGGAAGTCTTGTACGCACTAAATTCTACTAGGCGTTTGGCTTAGGTTTTTAATTTTTTTTTTTCAACAAGTTTTTTTATTAACCATAATCACCATCAATAGTCAATATTGGGTTTAAAATGCTATTTTTGAGCACTACAGTTACAAACGAAAATACGTATATTGACCTGTATCTTACAAGTTAAGTATACAAAAAAGATACAAAGATAACAAGAAGTAATGAATTGCTGGCGGAAGAAATATCTAACCTACGGCTAATAGATTGGTTGTTTACTGACGGCTCCAAAACGGATACAAGTACCTAGTTTGCCATGGTTATTAAACGGGTATCCAAAAGATTGCTTCGTCACTACTACTCAATTCTTGCAGCCGAAGCAGTTCCGATACTAAAAGTTATTCACATAGCGAAAGCAAATAAAAGAAAATATATAATCTGCACCTTTTTTGCGAACTCTGAAATCTTTTCATAAAATACTAAAGAAAATACAACTCATCTGGGTCCCCGGTCATGCGGGAATAGAAGGTAATAAGCACCCGATACAACAGCTAAGGAAGCGGTCTGTGCCCCATGTCTGACAGTCATCCAAGACGTAGAACGTGACAATTGGATATACATAAAAGATATTTTAAGAGATATGGAACTCACTCAATGGGATTCAAGCAACCACTGGTATAAAAATTCCAACCATTCCAAAATTCCCATCCATTTCCCTGACTCCTACGATCACCCAACTTGTTAAACTTTTGTCCGATTGAGAACGGAACTCAGTCAACTCACACACCAACATCTCCTCGATGGTAAAAGTCGTCCACCTTGCCAATTCTCTGGTAACACTTTGTCAATCTGCCGTCCACATTTGTCCAATGTCCATCCGTCGATATTATCCACAAAAGATTCTCCTTCATCAAATCCTCTAGTCTTAGTAAATTAATTTCATTCTTGTTATAAGATAGATGAGTCGAAGGCCTTGTACCTAGTACTCTTTAATTTAAGTTAGATTATATATTATAAGTAACAATTTATGTAGCCATATTATAATCATAATAATAATAACACACTATTCAAACAATTTCTTACAAAAAGTACAATTAATTAACAGTGATTAATAGGTAACGATAATTATACATGCTTTGGTTAGACTTAATTCTATTTAATTCTCCGATCTTTAAGCTGTTATGGGTGGAGCCTCTTTAGTTTTTTTCTAGCAACTGTATTTACAGCAAGAGCGTTTGCTAGAGGATTTGGATGAAGCGATAAGCGATCGTTATAACTGCTGCTTTTGAAGTTTATGGTTTCTCCCAAAAAGTGGACGTTTAAGTCTCTGTGAAGCGTTGAATTATGGAGAAACCAGGGAGAAACAGGTGCTGTTATCAAACGTTGTCTTTTGTTTTGTATTACATATTTGAATACGTTTGATGAGACATGCTGACGCTGTGCCCCATAGCTGGATGCCACATGACCAAGTAGGAGGGTCAATTGATAGTCTGAGTTTGTTTCTACTAGACATTGGCCATCTCAGTTTGTCTAAGTCGTGCTGCATAATTTCGTCTGAATCTTCTGCCGTGTTTCATCACATCACCGAGAATCAAATAAAGAAACTAATACTGAGTTCTGATTGGAATACATATTACATTTATGTCAATATAGGTTTAAATATTGTCTTGCAAAGCAGATGCTTGCTATTTACAGACAGCTCACAGGTAATTGCTGCCGTTTGTGCTTTTTGAGATCCAGCCAGTTCAGTCTTCCTTTCAAGGCTGATTCAACCTGATTTATTTTTAGGTCCTATTTTCCATATATTTTTGAGCATATTAAAACACTCTTTAAGCTTTCTTAAATACAATTTATAATTTTGTTGGTGTCTTTGATACCAGAAAAGGATTTATTTGATAAAATGTCTACTAAATGTTTCCTATGTTTAATTGATTGCATACTTAATAAATTCTTGTGTTATACAACACATCATCATCATCATCATCATCATTTGTCATTATTCAACACTTCAAAGACTGCAATTAGAAAATATGTTGAATTAAATTTTGTTATAAATTTCATTTCATTTTGCATTGTTTTATGCATTATACAGCTTAGTTGTTTCCACTTATAATGATGCATTCTCCACATCCATCATATTCAACTTATAAATATAATATAATGTACATACGTACATACGTAGAAATGATTATGTAGATGTTTGACATTTATGCACAATTTTCTCATTAACATTATTAGTGCGAATAATCATATACATACTCATTCACAATCATTTGCAGCTAATTAGCGAATGAGCCAAAGCCATCACCTGTGCTATACATACATTCTGTATCACACTCTGTCGTTTGTAATCATTATCAAGAAGTGCAAATTAGTTATTATACAATTATTATAAGCAGTAACAGCAGTTCACATTATTATATTATTAACTTATGTATCTACTTGCTACATACTTATTTCATCCTGACGTGCATATACATATGTATGTAAACATGTAACAAGGACCCTCTTTTCTATTTTCCACTACTTGAAGCCTGATAGTCGTTGGATAATGGCATGGTTGTCAAGGCAATTCATCGCTACCAGTGAAAACCACTTTCAACGCCGTTGACTTTTCAACATAATTTACTTGTTTCACCTTTGCTTATCCTCATTATTATATTGTGTATTTTGTTGTTGTAATTCCATGTATTTTAATTTCATTAGTTTCATATTGTTTAATGTCTACATAACACAAAGATATATTTCTTCCCCTCTCTCTGATACTGGCAGCATGGTAATCAGCGTTCCTTGGTTATATTTAAGGTAAGAATGAATGGAAGGAAAACAAGAAGGAAGAAGAAATAAATGAATAAATAAGGTTTAGTTCGTTGGTTCACTTTGATTCGATTTCAGCTTCAATCCCCATGGAATTTAATTTAATTTTTCCAATTTTTTTTTTTATGGGACAGAGGTAAGGTTTTTAAATAAATTACTTCAAAACACAGCACATTCACCACTTCTATGAAGTGTTACACTATACTCATATGTATGTACATATGTACTATATGGTAGTATGATATGCGTGTATGTTTTGTAAATTAAAATTAACATGTTTCAAAAGTGAAAATCAACAACAGTAGCAACAGCAACAACAGAAGTGGAAATTCAAAGTGTTTGCAAAACCTAATTAAAAAGTTTTGTAATTTTTTCATGTTTTGTTATTGTTGTTTTTAATGTAGTACGAGTACATACATGTATACAAAAAATACACTTTTCTTTTTATTGTTGTGGTTCTTGTCGCCATCATCATCACCATCACCATAACCACCACCACCACCATCATCATTATTATTGTCGCCATCATTGTGTGCTGTTGTTGTTATTTTCTTTTATTAATAATAATCTTTTCTTTAAGTGTGTGAGAGGGAGTGTGCGTATATGTATGTGATTGGCATCTTTTTTGTTTTATTTTCTTCTTGTGGTTTTTAAACATTTTATGTATTTGTTATTTTTCATTGGTTTCTTTGTTATCCTATTTCTAAGAACTACTAGTTCAGTCATGCTACAAAATCTTTATTGTTTCTAAAACCAAAATTTCAATTAAATTGCCAACAAAAAATTTTACATATAAAAGAAAAACTGGGCAAACTGATTTTTCTTTAAAAGAATTTTCTGGTTGTGAAGTTCTTCAATCATACTTGATACTTAATCGGTTAAATTAAAATGGTTTGAATGAAATAAAAGAGTGCAAAAATTAAATTAAAGTTAATTATTTAGTTGATTTTATTATTATTATTTTAATGTATGTTTTATTGACCGATTATCGACAAAATTGTTTGAAAAGTCTCTCGGGACTTCTGTAAGTGTTTAATTCTTATCATCCAACTTATGACTAATTTCTTGGAAAATCAACTTTCATTTAGAAAATGATCACATTGGATTTTTAATTACACAGGCCTACAAAATTTGATTTTTGTTTCCTCCCTTTGAATATTTTTATATAGAATCTATAGATTAGAACCTCCTGATTTTAAATATGCGGTATCACGTCACATACTTTTTTGTATCGACGTTTGAAAATTGGTTAAAAATGATATGTTTGAAGTCGGTATTAGGATAAGTTGATATAGTTATGGCCGAAAAAAAATAACATAAAACAATTCGGAAGTATTTATGAAATGAAAGTAAGAAAATTGTTTCTTTAAATGTCTTGTATGACTCAATAAGTTCCGATCAAATTTAAAATTGGTGTTCCTACTGCAGAGACAGCCGTGGCTAAAATTTGAATGAAATAATTTTATTTACTTTACCATCTTTGTGTCATCGGAAGTTATGTCAAATACTTAAAATTTTTATCCTTAATCCGTAGAATCACTCTATCAAATAAAGCGAAAACATTAACTTTTATTCAACTAATAACCAAATCAAAATCGGACCATTAGATGCCACATCCTTTACTAAGAAGATTGGAAAAAAAACTCATTTTCTCACTAAATTTACGTGATGGAATTTTTTAAAAAATATTTTCCCATAACTAAGTATGTAATACCTACCGTAATAATGTACTACTCAGTTTTTCTGAGGAACAACTCTCGCAGGCCTGTGTTATTTATATACTACAAATTAAATTTCAAAGTTTTTGTGTGTTGACTCTACTTACACATTGTACAATAGCATATCTACTGCTTCAGTTTCTTGTCGATTTTCTTTGAATGTTATTATTATTTGAATTACTTTAAGTGGTTAGTTAAGTGGTTTACTTCATAAGTTAAGCAAAATACTCCCAGGAAAGCAATGTCTCATGTTAAAGAGCTTTTTGGCAGACAGAGCCTTTTTTGGCCGCGACTCCGACTCTAACATAAGGCGTATCAATGCTGGAGTACCTCAAGGCAGTGTCTTCTCTCCAGTCCTTTACTCTCTATTCACTGCGGGTATGCCAATGCCGGATAATGACAACATTTTGGTCGCTACCTATGCAGATGACACTGCCATTCTTGCGAATTCATCATCTCCCGTTGAATCTGCTGAACTGGTCCATCGATAAATGCAGATATTAACGCCTGGACCAAGCGTTGGAACATTGGTATAGGTGCCTCCAAATCTCCTGTTATTACTCTTAACTCTAGCATCATACCACAGGTTGACCAAGTTAGATACCTTGGTCTGATCCAGGACAAGCGGCTATTTGGCGCGCCCATGTAAAATATATCACTGCGTGTTGCTACCTAAAAAGCGAACAGCGAAAAACAAACTCCGGATCAGCAACAAACTGCTTATATACAGACAAGTAGTGGCACCAGTCTGGATATGTGGCATCCAAATCTGGGGGACGACTGCTCCATACAACGTTAGAAAAATCCAAGCAATGCAAAATAAAGCATTCCGACGTATAACGGGCGCTCCATGGTTCGTCAGAAATTCGACCTTAATCGTGACATGAAAATGCCAACGGTACTTGAGCAAATAAATTTCTTCAGCAGCCGTTATAAAGATCGACTGCTCCATCACCCCAACCCCCTAGTAAGAGACCGAATACACAACAGAACTCCACCCCAACGACCTCCCCAACAGGGGCTCGTAAACACCACTTTCTTCTAAACTCACGTGATTATTCCCGAAATGTTTAAAAACATTTTGGTTGATTTAACGTTAAAAAATATAAGAGAAAAAAAAATATTTTTTAATGCTCTCCAATCGCCAGAAAAACCCTTTTTACTTAAATCCTCAACATATACGAAGGTTAGTTTTTATATTCCAGGAACAGAGAACACAAAAGATCATTATTCTCTATGAAGGTCACTTGAATTAATTTTCGAATTTTCCTTTGCCAATCCGAATTAGGTATCTCCAAACATGCTTTTTCAACCCATTAAAATATATACACAAAAACGATTTAATTTTGGCGGCTCGTTTTCTTCAAAGAATTGAACATTTCTGGCAAAGAAAGAGCTGCCATTCAGAATGGAATGGTGGCCATATATTCGGTTATTGCAATGGAACGGAAAACCATTTGTTTCGAATTGCTTCGTCTGCGAACAATTTTTATTGGATTTGGCTTGTCTTCGAAGACCTATACAGTCGATTGCTGTATGAACCTGTGACGATTTTATAAACCTCTTTGGAAGCACCGAAGCTGTATTTTTCAGCTATTTGTTGGATCAAATGACACGAGACTATTTTTGAGCGTTCATCAAATTATGCAAAATCGTATTGGTATTGGACGGCAGTGGCGTAACTAAACCGTTAGGGGCCAGTAGCAAATTCATCATCTCTCAATGCAAAAACCTAGTGAGTACTTGGTGACAAAAATGTTTATCTTTCTTGATTATGGATTCTACTTCTTCATCTAGTATTCCATGTTGTTAAACCAAACATTAATGCAAATAATTTTTAAACGTATCGGTATCTTTCTTTGGCTTTCATAAATTTTGTGCCCTATATGCGCATAACCAACATGGTTATATTGTAAACCATTTGAAGCAATTTGAAGCAATAGAGAATAGAACAACGATGTACGTTCTAGTGTGACGCCAGACTTAGAAATAATTTAATAATATTTTTCTAAGAAAGATCTATTGTCACTGTCTCTTAAGAAGGGGCCTTTACCAAACCAAACCGATTTATTTGACTATTGAGTCCTTTAAAGTATGTATCTCAGTAATATATGGCAAATATTAAAATTTTTCCACATAAAAAAATTATTCACACTGAGTTTTGATTTGCTCTGAATCAAAATTTTTACTGTTCGTCAACAAAATCTTCATTCTTAAAGTTTTGACTTATTTTAGGCAACTTTTTATTTTCTATTAAATGTAATAATAAATGTTAGTATCCTTCTGTGCTTAGGCCGGGGATCCCTTCCAAATGAGACCCATGGCATTTTACCTGCCTCTATCTCAATATAAGTCATATGACGATCTTATAATACCAATTCTCGCACAGCATTGATAATACTTAATCCCCAGAAAACGAATCATCAATGCACTTGCACGAAAATCCCCACAGTTCAATTTAATTTTTTGTTTGAGATAAATTTTCCAATTGCTTGCAAATAAAAAAATAAGTTCTCAAATACCGAAGCGTTGTGAGTATTTGGATATTTTAAATTGTTAAATTTTACTATGAGGATATAAATTTGCATTTGCTAACAATAGGATTGCCTATTTCCGAAATATAAAAGGTAACCCTTGTTAGGTAATAGATAACTTTCCCAGCACAAACAAAAAATAAAAGTATTACTTTTTATAAATTAATATATCTATATTATACTGTATGTGCAATGGATATAAATATAACAATAATTTATTTTATGTTATTTATTCTTAAATTTTCTCATCCACCACCATTTAGATTTTGACAACCATTTACCTCAAATTGGTTTACGTTATTATTTTGACAATATTTTAGCAATTAATGCATCAACTTCCTGTATAGTCATTTTTGCGTAACCTTTCGATTTCAATTCCTGCTCATGATCTGGATCCACATAGAACAATTCTTCGGTAGGAATATGCAGTTGAACATCATTAATCTCATTAATTATACTGGCATCACGACGAAATCTATATATAGTCATATGAAGATCTGTATGGATTGTTTCCAGTGATGAATTATTATAGTTTTGTTCTAATTCATCCAGAAGACGCATAACAATATAACAACGATAACGACGCTTAATAAATTGTACAGATTCACGTGTATTTTGTTTCCCATAGAGAAATTGCCATAAACACGATACAATAATGGTGAAAGTCTTGGAAGCAGTTATTAAAACCATTAAGGTAAGTGGTATATTCTGTATACTTAGTAGCCAATCGAACCAAGAGTTTATGAATGGACTTTCCATATAGAATTGCAAAGCCAAAGTATAACAAGCAATGAAGAGTGTTACATTGACAGCGATCACTCCATAATAAGCCTCAAATATTTCATAGATACGTTGACGCAGATATTGCAAAAGGTCCATAATAAAATGCAATGCGATGATTGAAGAATTGAAAATTGTTATTTATTATTACTTTTTTATTTATTTTTTTTAAATTATATTCCACAAAAAATTTAGAACATGAAATGAAGTGTGTGGCAAAGTGTTTCTTAAATATAAAATTAAAACAACAAAAAAAAAAAACAAACAAACTTAAAATCTAAATTTAACTTCATCAAAATCTACAAATTCATCGCTAAATCGATGTTTATTGCTTCCTCCTCCTCCTCCTCCTCCTCTTAGATGTGGTGGTGGTGGAGTTTGTCTTAAGCGTTCACGGACATGTGGCAAAATAGGATTATATGGCGGCTGTGGTGATGGTGGTCTATGATGATGGCGTTTGTTCGAAAATCTTTGTGGTGGTAGTGGTGGTGGTTCTCTCAGAAGTTCTGCATGCCAATGAGGAGGTGGCGGTGGGTGTGATTTTACTATTGGACGTTGTTCATAATAATGTTTGTGTATTGTTATTGGCCGTTGACCTAAACGTAAAATTTCCTGACGTTTCCGTTCACGCTGACGTTTCTGTTCAATAGCATCCACATTATTTTTAACACCAAAGACAAGATTTAGAAAAGGTTTAACAAATATACTTAAGGCTACAAAACCAAGAAAACCAAAGACAACTGGTGATGCCAGTGAGAATAGAAAAACACCAAGTGTAAAAGGATTTAGCACAGTGAAGAATGCTATGAATTTAACAAAAGGATAAAGAACATGTCCAACATGTGCGAGATATTCCTTTTTCTTTTTCTTCAGAATACTATTGTGACGTAGAATGTATTTGATCTTCTTTTTATAGGGTGGCATGTGTGTAACGACACTTGGTTTCTTGGTTGTGACAATGGGTTTATGATCATCATAATGTTCATGATCATGATAATGTGGTTTTTTAGTGGCGCTTGTATAGAGTATTGTTGCTGGTTGTCCTATAGGTCCATGATTATATTCATTTTGTGGTTTCTTTTTCTTCTTCTTTTTTTTCTTGTCACCTTTCTTTTTCTTCTTACGTTTCTTTTTCTTCTTGCGTTTCTTACGACGTTTACGATGCTTTTTCTTGCGTTTACGTTTTCTTTTTCTTCTGCGTCTTATTCGGACTCTAGTGCCCTTTTTACGTTCACTTGCTTCCGGTTCGGTATCCGGTTCAATATCAACATCTGTTTCCTCTGGGTTGAGAGCAAGTTTAGGTGCTTCAAGTTTATGTTCAAATTCCACTTCTTCTCCTTCGTCTTCATCTTCTTCCACTTCCACTGGTTCTAAATCTGTTTCTAGTCCCAAATGATGATGATGATGATGATGTGCCACTTCCAATTTATGTTCATTTAGATGTTGCAATTTTAATCGTTCATATTCATGCTCTGCTGCATCATCCAAATGTAATTGTTTGAATATATTGAAAGGTTTCACAGTAGTTGGATGTTTATGTGCCTGTTCGGCTGCATCATCTAAATGAAGTTGGTCCAAAATATTAAATGGTTTCACTGTTGTGGCTTTTGTACTGCTTGCATCATCCAATTTTAGTTGCTCAAGTATATTAAAGGTATTATTTGGTTCCACAACGATTTGATTATGATGCAAGTTAGCATCGTGTTCGAGGTGTGCGATTAAATTGAAAGGTTTCAATGGTTTGCGGGTGGGTGTCACTAACATGACCCCCGTCAAGTGCTGTGACTTTGATGGTGTTGGTCGCGCCTGCTCTTCATGATCCCAGAGCAATTGAGATTTGGCTTCAAGTGCACGACTGCTTCGTGTTGATTGTTGCTGTGGATGATGGTGATGATGATGATGGCTTTGCTTATGTTTTTGATGCTGGAGGCGCCACCACAAACTTTCATAAATTTTCACAAAATTAAAACCAAACTCTGGCGCTCCTGTTGCGTTCTTTTCCTCTTCCCTTACTTGTTGGTCTTCAGACCACAGCTGCCGTTGTTCAGTTGTTGTGAACTTTGCTAATCCATCACGGCTTGGCGCTTTGTTCCTTGTGGTTCTCGTCGTCGTCGTCGTCGTTGTAGTTGGCGTTGTCGTTCGTGACGCGTCGCAATTTTGTAAAATCAAAAAGAAAAACAACACAATACCAAGCGTCACCGACAACGAGCACAAAAAGGACAACAGCTCAAAGTTTTTAATACTTTCGACATTTCTGTTTCTCTTTTGGTTATTTTCACGCTTCATTTCATTTTTGCCATTGGAAGGATTTCATTAAGGTTCAGTTCGTGCGGATTCCTTTTGGCTTTGTTTTTATTTGTTTCCTTTTTATTTCTTTTTGTGATTTAATTTTGTTTGCTACTTTTCTGCTTGAGTTCTGTTTTTCGACTGTTTCGATTAAGACCGACTGACGACTGTCTGAGTTTAGCAACTAACACTTGATTTAACTTTTGTCTGATATCAGAGTTCAACCTCAACTCACCTCTACTGAACTTACGTGGCCTTACCTCAAACACTGGCCGCAGTAGAAACTTTTGTTTGATGTGTTCTTAACAACTTGTTGCACATTCTTTCTCTCAATTCTTTATATTTTTTTTTTTATATCTTTGGTATTTCATTTTCCCTTTTTTCTATATATTTTTGAGTTAAGAACTTCTTATGTGCGTTTACGCTTAACAATTGTAAAAGTGAAATTTATTACCCAGTTGGACTCATTTACTCAGTCATTCACTCATCCATCCATCCATTCATTCATTCACTCACTTGGACTCAGTCATTCACTCATTTGATGATTTGTTTTGCTTGCGTTTTTTTTTTTGACACAATTTTTAATGTTTTAGCAAGTTCTTAAGTACTTAATTAATGTTCTACAAGAGTTTTTAGTTTAGTTCTTTGGTTGCTTAGTTTAGTTTGGTTTGGATACTTGGTTTGGTTCTGGTTTCGTTTGGTTTTGTTGCTTTCTATTGGAAACTTGTTTAAGCGTTTTACTATCCTCATCATGTCTTCGTTATGGTTGTCATGAAAACGCTTTTGGTGCAATTATCATCATCGTACAATATTTTGTCTTTGAGTAATTAGTAATAAAGTTTGAAGTAGGTTTTTAGGTGAACTTGGGTCACTTTTCGCTACTTGAAGTAGTAAAAAGTATTAAGCTTTGCTTTTACTTTGATTTTATGAAATATAAGATTTTTCTTTTCATTAATAATACACAAAAAGTTTTATTTTCACTTAAGTATTTGCTGGAATATTCTTTATTGAAAATTTTGTTTATTGAATGAGAATAGAAGTTTCGAAAAAGTTTGGTTTTGACCAAGGAAATAGTCGGAAGATTCTTTATTTTAAATTAAATTAAACCAAGTTGAATCAGTAAAAGTTTTCAAATTCTTTGAATTCTGAGATTGGTTTTCCATACAATACAAGTTGGAAAACCTGATTTTAAATGTTTTTTCTTATTAAAATCATGGTGTATATTGTTTATGGTATTATTGTATTTTAGATTAGAATGTTCATAATGTTAATAATATTAATTTATTGAATATAAAGCTCCTATGCATGTATCAGTACTGAAATTATATCTCAGCAGCCCGTAACGCATTAAAATCTGTGGATTTAATCAAATCAGAATTAGCATGATCAACTTGACATCTGTTGATTTTAAGACGAGCTGTTATTAAATTTAACATAAAACTCGGTTGAACCAGGTCAAAAACATTCCGGTTAATAGAGCAAATGTACGGCGATGTTCTGTTCAAGTTGATGGAATGTTTTTTTGTGGCATAAACGGCCACAAACTATAATTGATGAACATAAATCAATTGGCTTCAGAGAACTCAGACATGTTCATAAGTTCCCGTGCACAATTATTACAAGGGATTGAATGTTTTGCTTTCAAGATCAAACTTCAAATTTAGATTCATGGCTATATATGATTGAATCCTATTCAATTGTATCGAATTTAGCCTCTTTTTAGACCATGCCACAAGTTTTTGTTTTTGTAAAACAATTAAGAAATGTTATTTTCTTTGCCTAAACACAAATGGTATTGAAAAGTAAACAAAAAAAAAAACATGCTGCCCGAACCTATCCGACCATTGCACACTGGGAGAAATGCTGATCTGGTGGCGCATTAGCCAAATTTGAATTTTTCGAATCCCGCCAACAGCGATAGTCAATAAACCATCCGAATTTTTGCATATTTTTATTTCTTTTACTCTCAATATTCGCCCAGCTGTGAGCTTTCAATGTTAGCATATGTTTTAGCAAATGCATCAAATATTTTCCCGCCTTCTTGCAGTGCAAAGTGATTTTAGACAAACATTATATTTTTTCCATTTTTGAATTGAATTAATATATTTTTTGTGACCTGTGTTAATATACATATGTTAGTGGCAAATCGTAGTGCAAAATGTCGTTCGATTTAGAGTGTTTTCGCTCGGTAACCCAATTTTCCGTGGATTAAAAGTTTGGTGGATTCGACTGGATTCGGGCTAGTGTTTGTTTTGTTAAAAAATTAGCTGCATGTTTTTGCTTCTTCGATTTTTTGCGATTTTCAGGTTACAATGTCAGTCTCAAAACGCACCCTTTTTTGCAGTTTGGCACAGCGAAAAAGTACATACGAAGAAATTTTTGAACTTTTTGAATTGAAAATCATGTGATTTCGAATATTATCGATGCAACAAAATATAGCAATGAACAGAAGCAACAAATTCAAAAACAATTAAGAATCTTAGCCAGTAAATTGATGTATAAGTGGAAAGGTAGTAATAGGATCGTGATATTATTTGAAAAACGAAACAATGAGTGGTTACAAGGTAATCTGATTTTCACTGAACCAACATTTAATCGACGTCCAGTTAAGCCTTTTTCGGAGTGCACAACTAAGACTCAAGTAAAAAAAAAATTCATCTATTATTAGTAAGGCCTCGCAGGAAGAGCTCATCGTAGCAACGCGTGTTAGTCTTTATAAAGCTGGGAAAAGAAGCGCTTCCCAGGCTTTTTCAAAGTTGAGCTCCGATTCAGATAAAGCATCAAAAATTCTTAAGGTTGTGGACTCAGAGGCTAAAGTTCATATTCCCCATACACCTGAGGAAGCTTTAGCACACTGCAGAAATATTTTTAGCTGTATATCCGTGGTTTTATATGCCCCCATCCATTCACAAAGTTTTAAGAAGGGACGATTGATGCATTAACCAAAGACTTCCGCATTTATCGGCAGAATCACACTCGAAAAAATTCGAGACTAAATACTATGGAGGACTTGATGCATGCTTTATTGGTTTCGTCGGACCCTTTTATAACATCAAAATCTAAAAGTACATCAAAGTGCTCTAAGAAGTACATCAAAATAGATGATGAGATTAAACAACTTCTTTCTGATGTGAATGAGGTACCTGGCAGCCCAATATCTGACAGTTCTGACTCAGAATATATGAAATTCTTATATTTTTCAAAAAAAATTTAAAAAAAATTATTTTTTTTTCATTTTATTGAAAAACGAATTTTTATTATTAAAAAAGTATTGTAACTAAAAAAAAAAAAGATTATTTTATTAGTAAAGAGAATAATATCAACATAATAATATTTTTTCTTCCTTTAAAGTAAACTATTAACATTTTTGCTGTTGGATCAATACCAAGAATCATCTTTAAACAAATTGAAACTACATATTTCTAGGTATTTATTGTTTTACTTATCTTCTGTTGTACGAGTATATATTCTTTGATGACATGAATATTTTCCAATAATACAATACTCGTACATACTTACTTTCACCATTATCTTTTTCAAACGTCCTCTCATTTTGCATTGATCCAAGCTGTGACATAATATTTTGTTGGTTGATTTAAAAAAATAATCATACTTCAGATTGAATGACTTTTTTGTTGTTGTTATTTTTCAAATCACTATAAAAATCCATTTAGTTTGATTGACAAATCAGTTGTGAATAAGTCATTTATATGAGTGATAACTTCGAGGTTCTGTTAATAAGTTGTGGGGAAAACAAAATCTTAAAGCCACTTTTGTTTAGATTAGAATGTTTTTTATTTATTTTATTAAACCTTAACCACTGACGCACGAAAGTTCCGAAAATTTAAAGAATATCATGTTGGTATCATCGATGCATCATAAAGAGACCACGGAACCAGTTAATGAACTTCCAGAAATAATAGAATTCTACAACTAGAAGTTATACAATTCCACAACTTATACACGAACTAAAGAGCCTTATTGGCCGTTTCTTAGGAAAAGAATTGGTTACTGAAATGCAAGGACCAAGGCCTAAAATTGATAAATTTGAGTCTTTGACAAACTGTTACTTGTGCTTCAAACAGAAGCGACGCCGGACTCGATATCCGTGTCAGGTGTACGGCCGTCCAGTCTGTTTGCAGTACTCAAAAACCGCATGCAGTAACTGCTTTTAAAAACTAATTAGATTTAAGTTTGATAATGTAAAATATGAGCTAAGATTTGAATCTATGAAGACAGGAAAAATAACAAGATTGAGGGGTTTGTTGTTGTAGATGTGATTCGATTGAAAGATGCTAATCTCAAATTGATATACTGAGATTTGGTGTTTTCGTATAGTCAGTTTTAACAGCGTTTGGCAATTTTTTCATGTAAGTTGGTAGCATTTTCATAATTTCGTCGTTTTTTGTGATTGTCATGTTTCTTCTTCATCGTTTTTTGTTGCGCGCCACACATGATCAAAACAAAAAAGAGCTGGTCGTGATACTAAAATAGCACTATAAAGCACAAAACCGATTCCTCGTGATACGAGCCCCTATAAACCCACTATATGTTAAAATATCCACACTTTTAATTTTGTTTTTTAAATATGATTCAAATATTAATCAAAGAAAAGAATAATTTTCACACTACATGTTGTCCCAGAGCACCTACTGTACACAGACGAATGTCATTTGTACGTCAGTGTTAGCGTTACAAAATTGCACGTCAGTGGTTAAGGGTTAAATTAAGTCATTTTTAGAAACTAATTTTTATTAGTAAGTATTGTAAGTAAGATAATATTTGAAATTAAATGTAGAATCACTTGCTGGTTATCACTAAACGAAGTACTTTGTAGGCTCTATGAATCGTTACCCATCCAGCTGTTTAAACTCTTAATTCACCATTCTCTGGTATAGTTAATGACATTGCTTAGAATTATCCCTAGGTAACTTTGACACGAACAAGCACATTTGTGGTTAAAACATTTTTATTACTTTACATATCAAATTGGAGTGATATTTGAAACTGCATTGACTTGTGATACTAAATGTTAACATTCTTCATCACTAAATGGGGAAGTTTTTCAATTGAAATACTATTTAAAACGTCCTAATAAGGGTGCGTGTATTAAGCACCATTGAAAATAACAAGCACTCTATTGAATTTCCTAAGGACTTGTATATTAACCCTCGTAACATTTGATCTCAACAGGTGCTAACGATGATAATGCGAATTATAACGAAAAAGAAACTAATTAACTTCCATTGCAAATTGAAGCTTACGATTACATGTGTATGTGTTACAAGTACATGATGATTAGAAGACTAACAAAACCCCATAGAGTTGAAAGAAGAAAAATACATGTGGAATACTAAAAATAGACTTTTACTTCAAATGAGTGGAGCTAAATGAACTTACATTTCAACATTGGATATCTGAGTGGCGTGAAAAGTTTATTTTACCAATCGAAACCAAGTCAAGCCAATGCTGCTATCACATCCAATCCAATCCAATATTGAGCACTCAATTAAGAACTGGTAACATGACAACGACAACGTCGACGACGACGACAACGATGATTGCAACTAATGAGCTGCTCTTGTAAACGAGTGTTGTCCTTGTACTATTCGTATGTTGTCGATGTTTTGATGCCATTTTTGTAATCAAATCGTACCCGATTTCATATGCCAAATTGAGTTTGATACGAGTATATTAAAAAGAAAAAATAAAATTGTGGAAATTGTCTCTGATGACACCTGAGTTGTTTATAATGAAGAGATATGAGTGAAGGAGGTGGAGGAGGTTGATGTTATGATGTTGATGTTTTGAAATACAACATGATGTTATTGAGTGTCGTTGTCTTGACGACTTACAATTTACGGTATCATTGTTAGCAATAAAATGTCAGATCAAAAGAGTACTTTTTTATTTTTCTCTTTGTCTTTTATGACGAGGTCTTTGGTTGGTTGATATTTGATTGTGAAATATTGTGAATTGATTGCTTTGAATCCAAGATATTTTAATATGAGCAGATTTTTATACTACAAAAGTCTAAGTAGGCTATTTATTTATTTGTCATATATCAAAGTTCAATTTTCTATCATCTACAATTTTGTTATTACGAGACAAATCATTAAAACTTATTAAAAAAAAAAACAATGTCCTCTCTACGTCTTCGTATCATTTCATGTAATAAGTTATTGCTAAAGCGTTTCATTGGAACTTCTAAAACATTATTGGATAAGAAATCGGAATCAAAATCAAAATTTAAATTTAACGAAGAGAATAAGCGACGTCTCGATGCCATATTTATTTTATATCCTAAGGCGGAACGTCGTGCTGCACTAATGTCCGTTCTAGATCTTGCACAACGTCAACATGGTTGGTTGCCACAAAGTGCCATACATTTGGTGGCCGAAATGTTCAAGATGAATCCAATGGATCTCTATGACTATATATATTTCTATGAATGGTTTCGTTTGACACCAGCGGGTAAATTTCGTGTTGCTGTTTGTAATTCGCCGCCTTGCCTTCTACGTGGTGGTGACAAAATCCTTGACATTTGCAAGAAAGAATTATGCTTGGACGTGAAGCAAACCTCAAAGGATATGCAATTCTCCTTAAAGACAACTGTTTGCATGGGTGCTTGTGTTAATGGACCAGTGGTGTGTATTAATGATGATTATTATGAAGACTTAACTGAACTGGATATGGCTGCAATAATTGCTGATCTTAAAAAGGATAAAATGCCACCAGCAGGACCACGTCGTGATCGTTGCTGTTGTGAACCAAGAAAAGGTTTAACTACATTGAAATGTGATCCACCGCCTCCTGGTTATAAAATGCAAAAATTGGAGAAAGTAGAAGAGGATGACGACAAAGAAGATTGTTAAAGTTTGTGTTACGATTTCTCAGATATAAAACAAAAAAAAAATAAAAAAATAATAATATGTTAATAAATTATGCTAATTTTATTTGCATTTTTGTTATCTAACATAAAAAACTATCTTATCATGCAGACTGAATTGCCTTACCAATGCAATATATATTAAGCAGAAGATGGCCATCATATGATGTTGCAAACTGGCTTCAAAGAAATGTCCATCTCTTCAAAGAACATTGTCATCTTATTTGATTCAATCAAATCCATTTTTATTTTATTTGTCATAAATTTTTTTGTGTAACAACTTAAAAATACGTGGCCACTATTAATTCGTATAGCACTCAAATACTTTGATTAACATTTTGTTACGTCGCCTTTTTCAGAAATTATCTCTTTGCAATGGTTCTGCATTGAAGAAATAAGTTTTCGACATTCTTCTGGAGTAATAGAGTTCCAAATACTCCGTGGGGGTTGATTTTTTTGGCGTTTTTTCATAAAAGCGCACAAAGACTCGATAGGAAACTTCAATGTTGTTATCATTTTACAAATTTTCGGATATTCCTACACCCTTTGCTGAAATGCAGCTCCAAACCTTAACACTTGCCGGAAATTTTCCAGTACGCGGTAGACAATCCTTGTGGGGGGCTTCTTTTTTCTTCCGAATGACTCGTAAACTTATGTCACATGCAAATCTCAAATTTATATTTATCGCAAAATATGATTTAATCCCATTCTCGTTGCACCCAATCCAAAATCTTGGATCAAGCCATCCGTTATCGTTTTTGTAAATGAGTTAACTAAGGTTTTGCCTAAAAATGAATGGTATTGAAGCTTAAATTAACAAAAATGTTGAACAGGTACATACCTTAGTTTTGTCTGGACCACTCACGGGTCATCTGCTTCCCGATCCTCTCCGACCATTTTACTGATAAATTTCTTAGTGAAATTCTTCAATATTTCTTTATAATTGACCAGAAACTCTCTCTGCTTTGCACGGGTGCAATTTACATTTTTATTTAGAAAATATCACTTTGGAATGAATAGCAAGAAATTTTATTTACTTACTTAAGGTTTGATTACAACATGTATGGCTTTGTACATACTCTTTCTCTCGCTACGCTCTCAGTGAATATCATCATCAGAATACAGAAAGAAAGGAGCGAATAGCGCAATACTCTTGTCCGCACTCAGTTATCAACAAATAAGAGGAATAAATACAACAATTACAACACACAAAATCCAAGAAAAATCATAGTAATCAACAAAAAACGTAATGAAATTTTTGGGCGTGCTTTTGCAAAAACTTATAAGTATGTATGATGACTGAAATTGAATAAAATATTTTTTATTGTTGAATCAATTCTTTATGTACATGAAAACCTTTCTAAGAATTTCTTTAAATTTATATCAAAATAAGTGCCGTGGTTTAGAAGTAATCTGTATCCAAACTTCTTGAAATTTCGGCTTTGCTCTATACTATGTAATAATGACAAAGTGAGCAAATCACGGGGTGTTACCTGAGATGTTTGATTGCGATTATGCAATTTCGTTCTGAATTGGGCCGTTTAATTTGAAAGTTTTGATAATACTCTGCACAGAAGATCGGGGTAAACTCAATTCTGATGCAATTTGCGAATAACTTTGGCCAGAATTCAATTTTGCAATAACTAAATTGCGAATTTTTTCGGAAATCGGCTTAACACGTGTCGTATCGATGCAAGATTAATTTATGACAAAAATTTAAATAAAATTTTAAATAGAAACAACATAAACAACAAGCGGTTCTTATTACGGTAAATTATTATGTTTCTTTTCGTCTTTCTTTTCTATTCGAACAAAAACTGAGCAGCAAGAATTAATAGTGGCCACTTTCAGTTTCACGTTTTTTCAATTGTTAACTAAACTAAATTCCGCAACCTTTCCGACAAGTATAAATACTATTTATTCTATTTATTCCAATAACTATTCAAAGTAGTTTGAAACTTGCTTTTGAGAGAAAATCGTAGGTGTACGCATTAATAGTGGTCAGGGTAGTATATATAGAAAAGAGAAAGTCGGATACTAAAATGGATAAATGTATATTCAATGGGCTGGGAGTTTTCGCTAATATTATTTGCAAAAGTTGTAGGGTTAAAGAGGTGGACGATTTACGAACCTATTCAGCGCTATGGAAGAGTAAGTTTGAAATAATTTATTCATAGTCCTTTAATGAACTTAACTTCGATTTGAAAGGCAAAGTCTTCCGGGGACATTGTTTTTCAGAAAGCTAGTTCTAATACTGGCTACTACTTCTACCTAACCTAACCAAAGTATCTTATGGATCCATGTACACACAGTATTCAGTACTTCTTGTGTTTCTACACTCTTAATTAAGTTGCAAACCAATAATTTTGCTTGCATTTAATTTTTATTTTCTATTTTTTCTTTGTTTTTCAAAAAGGGTGTGGTTCTTTTGTGTCCTTAATATTGTTTTTGGTTGGTTGTTTGGATGGTTGTTTATTTGTTTGTCTTGTGTTCACCAGCCAACAGGATTATGCAGCTCGTGCTGTTTGGTTCTTGGAAGGATTGAAGCGCTGTTAGTTAAACAACAACAACAGAAACAAAAACAGATACAAAATAAAGTCAGTTAAAGCCACACCACGCTGCGTTTCCAGTTGTTGCGTATAATAAATAGCAACAAAGTTTAGTTTTGTTAGCTTGAAATTTCAAACGCAGTCCACCAAGTTGTTCAGTTGGGTTCGGTTGGGTTGGGTTGGGTTGAGTTGGATTCGTTTGTAAGCGAACCGCAAGCTAAATAAACGCGCATCGCATCCATGGACAACAGTATGGCAATATCAAGTACCCATCTCCAACAACAACAAAAACAACTGCATTCATTAACAACAACAAGAATGGAACAAGGACATTGCACAATAACATTGCATCAGCTTAGTTGATCCTGTTTGTTGTATGCTATGCCAACTGTGTTCTCTGTGTTGTTACTCCCTCTGCTGTTACTGTCGTTGCTTTTATTGTTGCTAAGCGCTTGAATATGCCGCGCTTCGCTTATTTCTTGCACTTTTCATTCATTCATTCATCCTTTTTTAGCTCTTCATCCTTGGCATACTCATAGTATGGTATAGGGAGCCAACAACGCCAGCTGTCAGTTTTACTTCCTTGCTTGTGTTGTGTACTGTCCTGTCCTGACTTCGACATCGACATTGCTATCGTTTTAGTCTTAGTCCTTGTCGTCGTCATTGGTGGCAGTAAACATTTTAATGAAATAAAACCGCAAGCGTTGAATTTTCCGCCTTGGCTTTTCGCCTTCAACCAACGCAACGCAAAAAAACAATTTTCTACTATTCTCAGTTCTCAGATGCTAGATACTGTTTCCTTCTATACTTTGGCGCACCCAACTGACTTTCTTACAACTCTTCCTGTCTTCTCTTTGGGGGCCTTGGGTGGAACATCAACGGTAACCATTATCGTTACCGCTAACAACAAAACAGCATAACACAATCCAATTAGATTTTGTGCGCTTATTGAAGCGTCGACAACGTCAAGCAATCGATATTAATTTGTTGTTATTATTATCCTTGTTGCGATTGGTAGCTATTGTAGCTCTTTCTCTTCATAATGTAAAAGCAATTTTTAATTGTGTTATAGGAAAAATTAATTAGAAATTCATTGTTGAAAATTATTGTATACAATTTTTTGTTTTCCAATACATAGACCACCATAGATACCACCTTAAAAGTACGAGGGGAGTCTGATAAGTTTCTTAACAAAGAGAAAAATATAGATTTGTTGGGAACATAACATTGTTGATTTTCATTGTAACCTTCCCAACTATGTTCTGACCTTGTGATCCATTCCGGAAAATAGTCACATCAGTGTTAAAGTTTCTAAAATAGGCCTCAGTTTTTATTTAAGTTGTCCATTTGTTTTGTTGTTTCTTTAGAACAGATTATGTCTTCATGTTTGGAAAAAGATAAAAGACACAAGTGGCCAAATTAAGTTATAAGTCTCATGCGTTGTGTCGATGGGACTTCCTTGAGTTAAATATGTGACCGTTTTTACTTGATTTCTTCATTTTACAACCGCATATTTAGCATATGCACCTATTATCGTGTTTCCTTTTTCAATGTAGACGATGAGGATTGCTCATTTGTATTCTCAAAAAAACGGCGACCATGACCTTATTGGTCGATAGAACCACGAAACACCAGAACGGCTTCTACCTACCGTTTTGACAATTCCTTGCTCTCGGTTGAATAGTGGTGAATTCATTTGGATGAAGCTGAAACATGGCTAAACACTAAAAAATTATTATTCACATCTTTGGTTAGACCTAGACCAATTCATGAATACAGATCTTCTGTATGGGTCCCACCGTTTTAAAAGTATAGTGATAGTTTTGAATCTGTTCAAAAACAATTCTTGTTTTTTGCACTGCGTAGCTTACACTGGGAACCTTACATCAATAACCTACCAAAGCAGTCTTAATTGAATCCAACTCCCGAAATTCAGTCGTATAACGACTCTTACAGCCCTATTCTCGTTGTGTTTGCGTTGACACTGCAAGCAATTATAAATTTTGTCATCTCTCTGATTCTCGTTTAAGTTGAAAGCTGCGCTGTGAAAAGAGCTGTTTTTAACATCAGTCTATAAAGTGTATGTTACCAGACTGTAAAGTTCAGTTTATGCAGGTTTGCCAGATAAAAACGAAATTGTGTGTGAAATATTAAATATTAAAAATAATGAGTATTACAATAAATGAAAATTAGTGTTTCTTAGGGGGTTCTCCGAGTAATTCTGACTATTTATAATTTTTGTTCTGAATCTGACTTTTTTTTCTCCGATGGCAAGCCTGATTTTATCTCTATAACAGTTCACATAAAGTATAACATTAATTTATGCTCACAAACTGATACGTCCTAGGCAGCAGATAACAAGAACACAAACAGTTGTCATCATAAGTGCTTTTCTTGTCATCGCAAACAGCCATTAACACCCAATAACCACTCAATTAGGCGTTAACAGACCAACAATTTTTTTGTCATCGCTATGAGAATAGGTCAGTTACTGTCACTTTTTTGCTCAATCTAATTGTTGGCAGCATCTTTTCCCCATCTATGCTTGGTAGCATAAATTTTAATGTTCCTTTTCGGATTAGAAGTAATTTTTCCCCTGTATAAGATCAGTTATTTGCAGCATGGCCGATTTCACGTTTAATATACATACAACCTTTACTACGACATGGTGTCTGGCTGTATTTCTTCCGAACAACTAAAATCTAATCTTTTAACCCATCTTTACACTTATTGGTCTATTGACCGATTAACTTAATATCATTTGCTTTATTTTTTGGTGGATTGAATTTGTAATATTAGTAATAAATTACTAAATAATTACTATCCTATTTGTCTTAAGTCTTAATTTTAACTTTATTGTTCATGCGGAGTATATGTAGCTGATGACGTTAGGTCTGTTGCCACAAAGTAGTCACTAAGTTTGTATTGCATGTCCACTAACGCCAGTAGTTCAGTACCGAAAGGGCTTATGTTTGATATTCACTCTTGTTCTGTTTTAATTTTAACGTGGATGCTCTTTCAAAAATGTAACAAAAACATGTCGCCAATATTTTAAATATATCCCGAGACTCAAAAATCGTAGCGCCAGGTAATTTATGTATTCTGAAAATAGAGGAAGCTATGAATCCTGTAAAAGGCATTTTGTCATGATGCGCTTATGTCATCAATGAGGGAAAATCGTTCAAAAAGGTCAAAATATTTTTTTTTTGTGTAATAAATATTTAATGAATGCATTAAGGTGCTTAATGACGACACACCATACAGCACGACGAACTAACGCACGATCAAATACGAACAGAACAGAACAATATTCAATGCTTGCATACTCTGTGTCTGTCTGTCTGCTCTGTTAACACCAGTATTTTGATTCTCTTGAATCAATGATGTATATAAAAAGACTATGATACTCGTATTATATAGACTGCACAAGTCGTTCTGTTTATTTCAAATTTAGGCATACCCAACAACAAATTTTGTGTAATATCGTGATACATAACAAAAAACGTTTTCACCTAAAAACATTTACGATAGATTTTTTTTAAGTGGATAGTTTTCGGATGTGTTCATTATTGGTCCAATCTGAGTATATGCCACACCCATTTTGAGGATTGGTTCTTTACATCCAATATTTCAAATAATTTATTTTTCTTGGATTCTTCATGTAAAGATAACCCTGAGCAAGATTCTTTAAAATATGGGTAATAACACAAGAAAAACAAAAAATTAAAGTCCGAACGTTTCAGAGTTAGGTGAAGTAGTGAATTTTATGAGGATGCTAATGGTGATGATAGTGCTAAGTGATAGAATGGTCGAACTGACTTGCGACCGATCTTGTTGATGATCTTCTTCCCTTCTTTTGCGACTGTGCCGGCGGCTTTTGTTGAATCCCTTCCTTAGGTGATTTTAGTTTTTGTTATGACTTAATTGGTATTGTTGGCATTTGTTTGATGGGGGATTGATGGACTGAAGGACTTTCATTTTATTATTTAACTTATCATCTCTGTTTTGCCTTGGTATATTCATACTATGATGAATGATAGTTTCAAACTCTGACAATATTTATGTAGAACTAATCAGGCTACCCTCTCATGCTTCAAATCCAAAACAATAGCAAGTTCATTTTATTTCGGTGTTAATTAAATTTTTACTTAAAATTTAAAGAAAAGAAAAAATCAACTCAATTTATTTTGTGACAAAATTTGCGGTCGCTGAACTAAATTTTTTTTGTTCTTTTAAATTTTCTCCAATATTTTTTTTGTATTTCTTCTGCGTATTTTTTAATTGATGTCAGCATGCTGTTGCCTTATACTTTTATACTATATTCCTAGCAATCAGGATAATAAATAAAGGACACTCCTCATCGTACGGATGTCGTTCAATTTTTAAATAAAAATTGCTATCGAAACTTTTAATTTTTATGGTTGAATATTTTTTTCACCTCCTTTTTGTTTCCTTTATGATATTTTAATTTGTTACTTGTTTGTTATCCTTATTGCTGAATGAGCGAAAGAGTGAGAGAGAGAGAGAGAGAGAGAGTTTATGTGAGTGAGAGAGAAAACTGGAAAATGCGATAGCGTGGCAAGAGCAAGAGAACGACACCTTTGGGAAATTAATAACGTTTTTTGCAAACATGGCACGCGGCATGCAACACAAAGACAAAAGCGAATGAACGTGGCATGTTGTAACCTTATAGAGTGTGGGCAGCTATCTGATGTGAGTGGGTTGATATGGTTGGTGAAAAGTCATTGAAGTGGTAGTGTTATTGGTTGGTTGGAAGTACATACCTACTATGTAGGTGCCACACTTTGGGTGTTGCCAAAGCAATCGCCACAAGTCACGAGGCACAAACGCGTGAGCTTAGTTTTAACTTTTGAGGAAGGAAGTATGTATAAATGAAATGAATGAATGTACAAAATAAATGAATGAATGAACCAACGTTTTAACGATGAATCTGCACGTTGCCAACTCATTCTTCTCTTAATTATTGCCATAGCTTTTACTAGCTATGGTAACTACTAAAGCTGTTGGTGTATTTGACAATTTTTTGTGTTCAAAATTGTTACTAATACATACACGGACATATAAAGAATGATACAGAGAGTGATATTAGAGAGAATTTAGCATCAGAGTTGCAAAAGCCAAAGCCAAAGCAAAACCAAACCAAAGCCATAAGTGGTTGCCTTATTTGTTGTTGTTGTTGTTGTTGTTGTTGCAATTGTTGCCGTTGTTACTTGTTGTAACCTAGCAGCAGGATATTCATTCATTGACACATTTTACACTGTTGTCCTTGCTATACGGTTGTTGATATTCCTGGTATTGTCGATGAAGAGTTATGAGAAGAGGATGATATTTTCATTTAAACTAAAACTCAACTCAAGCGTACTCAAGTTGTGACTCAATTCAACTGAACTTTTAGTTAAAACTCAACGCCAACTGAACAGCAGAGCAACTACAACAATAACAGCAACATCAACATCAACATCAGTTGAGCTCTGGAAGCAACTCTTCTTAATGCTGCTGCTGCTGTTGCTTTATTACTTTTGCGCAATTACTCATTATATTATTGCATTTCATAGTTTAGCAAACTAGTACTTGCTGCTGCATTTGACTAAACTCATATATACTCCCGCATCCCCCAAGCGCCCACATAGATACATACATATACATATGCTTGTATAAAGTATACGACCCTTACATTTCCCCCTAGAGATGACGCCCTTCACAAGCAGTTGATGACTGGTGGAAAATAAAAACTCAGAGTCGTGGGAACGCTTTGCTCCTGCATAATTATTAATATTTTTTCTGCATTTTCATTTTGAGTTTTCAACATTCAGTGAAGAGTAAAATTGGAAAAATGAAAAGGAAAATCAAAAGAGTGCAAAAGGGAAAAACAAAAAAAAAAAAATGCTCTGAATTCCTTTTGTGCAATGAAAATTGTTGCTTTGTGCTGTTTTGCAGCTTCGAGTAAATAAAAAGAGAACAGAAAAAATGTCAAAGAAAATTTTTAAGTTTTTTTTTGTTCCCAAAACACTGCTGCTGCTGATGCTCTTGCGACCTTCATGCAACGCTTATTAGTATTAATTTTTTTTTTTACTTCTTTTTTTAATTCAATGAAATTATTTTTTCATAAACTTGGAAAAAAATTTGGTCCAACGAAGAATTGTACTCGTATACTTAATGCTTAATGCTGTTGAGTATACGCAATAGAAATTTGTTTGTTTTTTGAAGCATTTGAAATGGGATTTAAAATTTTATGTTTAACTTGAGATTCATTTGAGAAATTTTTGTTTTGCTATTTTTATGATTGTTTTTGTTGTTGTTTTATGTGTGTCAATTTAACTCTTTTTTTTATTTTTATTTTTATTTTTTACTTGTCCATTGACACTTTCATTGCGTTGTTTCTTACTTTATGACTTTGGCGGAGTATAAAGCCATTTACACTATTTTATTATAACTTTTATGAAGTCGTAATACCCGCAAGAATTCACTGAAGACTATAAATACTCTTGTGTATTTCTTGGTTTCATGCTCAACTTAATTGAATTTATTAAAATTCTTTATACGAAATATTTAATAAAATTTATTTGATTCACAAAAATGGTTTACCATACTAAAGACGATTGATTGATTGTTTTTACATTACGAATTTTAATATGAAAGACTTTAATTTATTTCTTACTAAATATGAACTGGAAATTTAAGACCTTAAAGTAATCTGTGGGTTTAAAAGATAGTCAGATGTTTTCGGTGATTTTCTGGAGCGGTTCTTAAAAATTACACAATTTATCACTTCACTCAGTCAGATAAAATAAATAGTTCATTGCTATTGTTATCCGATCCCTGTTTTTCGTGAAGTGTAGGATTCTGTTGAATGTCCATTCAATCAATGGCTCGTACCTTCAAGCACCCTTGTCCGTTGCCGGTACCTGTTACTTATTGTATAAAAATTATAAAAAAAAATTAACAATTTGCATTTTACTTAAAAAAGTTTTGTGCCATCATGAGATGTTCAATGATCGAAAAAGGCGGTAAGTAAGCAGCGCTGCTTTAGAGTGACCAACCTTAAAAATGGGTTCAAGTTGGGTTCTGAGAATACAGAGTTCTGCTTGTGTCAGAAGCCAACTTTTTACTCACTGTAGAAAAGCTATTAGTGAAGCAACTTTTATTATTGAAAAAAAAAAATGGTAAAAATGAATTTCCTGTGTTGATTAAACATTGTTTTTAGATGACAAAAAAAAAAAAACAAAATTGAAACGAGACCATGGCTTGATAAGTGTTACCCGGACTCCGATACGGGTTGATAATTCCGAGCGTTTCTTTGGAGCTGTTTCGGTGAAATAAAAAAGACTTTTTGTGTCGATACGTACGATGCACGAAACTTGAATCCACCATTAGATGCCAGAGTCAAATCGACAGTCATTTGAGTGCACAACAGCTAAATGTTGACCGCCGTATTTTGGAATGCGAAATGAATTTTATTTATCGACTACCTTGAAAAAGGCCAGAGTATCAACAACGATCGTCCAACTGTCCCAACTGAATCGTTTGAACAAGGAAATTTTGAAGAAACGGCCTCATATGCAAAAATAGAAAGCCCTCTTTCACCAAGACATTGCAGTGACTTTATCTGTTCGCAGACCTTAAAAAAATTGTCGCCGGAAAGAGATTTGTCTCGAATGAGGAGTTGATCGCAGAAACAAACGCCTATTTTGAGTCCACAGATAATTAGTTCTTTAAAAAAGTTATCTAAATGTTAGTGAAGCGCTGGAATGGTTGTATTGCGCTTTTAGGATTAAATTTCAACGAAAAAGTTGTTTGCTTCATTAAACCGGGAATTTATCAGCCGATGTGTTAATCTACCGTTTTTTAGTCGATGTCATCTGGGTTCGATTAATTGGTTAATAGATTTTCACGTTTCACGTTTCTTTTTTTTTTTGTAAGGGGTTCATGGCAATTTAAAAAAATTACGGATTGGACAACAGCTGACAAAAGGTAGGAAGGATATGGTGGATCCTGTTGGAAGGGTTTTGTTTTACGCGCGTATCTTGTATGTTTGTAAAAAAAAACATAGCGGATTTTGGCTTGAAATAGTAAAATTAAAGTTGTTTTTATTAGAAATACTTTTTTGTTTTTGTCTTATCGAACTGAAATTAGGACATTAGGCATATATTTACTAACCATGTAAATTTCAAGATGCTAGGATTACTAGAAGTGCTACCTCCCATACAAACCCAAATTCAAATTAAAGTTCTTATTAGAAAATTTTTTTTGTTTGTAATCTTTTCGCGAAAGGTCAGGATGAGTCGAGTAAGATTCCTCTCAAGTCTAGCGATTAGTTCGCTAGATCCTAAAAAGTTACTTTATCAACTAGACGACAAAAATTCTCTTGAAGAATTGAACCGCTTACTTAAATTTCATTTATTTATTTTCATTTGTCTGTTTTGTTTGACATGCAATCAATCATCTCTACATTTTGCTCAACTTATTCTTATATACTTATAAGTAACGCAGCAGGTGAGAGCCAATAATTTTCTTTCGGTTTATAATGAGTCAAGCTGGTGATACCACTTTTGAAGATGTTTTGTATAGTCTTCACTTTGGAGAATATCCGTAATAGACAGCTGAAAAATACCATTGATAGGAGCATTCAGTGATGTGAAAGCCGTTAGCATTTTTCTTACCATCTGGGTCCCGCCTGCTACTAAACTTAATGCGGATTTTGGGACAAATCTAAAACAGTTTAATAAATCGAAAAATCGAATAAAATACAATATTAAATAAAATGTGATTGAAACACTTTGACTATGTACTGTGTTATATGACTCTGTTAACAGCATAATTCTCCTTCTTACATGGTTTATTTAGTATATACATCTTGCATTCAAGCGTAAAATGTAATATAAGAAAGAGAGGTGTATATATCAAACTTTCATCAATTCATTTAGCTACATACATATTCAACGTGTTTCAAATCAAAGGCTCGTGAGTGTTCACATATATTTTTATTTTTTTAAAATTATTATATTCTTATTTTAAGTATTTAACATATTTATATTTATAACATTATTTTGATAAGAAAAATCAAACAAAGAAACTGTTTTGATTAGTCGATAAGTCGATAAGTAGAAGTTATAGGCCTTTTAGACGATCAGTTCAGTCTCAGTCCGTGTTATCGCACCGATTACCGAAACGATGGCAGAAAAATGGACTATTGGCCCAGCTTATTTGTCAGTCTATTTCGAATTCTGAAGCGATGAGTGCTTACGTCTTTGCTATTTTCCCAAGCCATGGAAAACCTCAAAAGTTATACCCATAAGAAAAGCTAACAAACCTGCTGAGCTGCCTTCTTCCTACCGCCCCATAAGTTTGTTGTCCTCGGACAGCAAAATTCTGGAAAAAGTCACCAAATTAAAACTTTCTCAGTTCTTAGATGATAGATGATGCTGCAGCAATTCGGCTTTCGCCGTGAACATTGCACGTTGCATCCTTTATCCAGAATCAAGAACATTGTCAAAAATAACTTTACAAGAACCAAATGGACGGGTATGGTTCTATTGGATATAAAAGCAGTTTTTGACTCAGTTTGGCATGATGGATTAGCTCACAAAATGAGTCTTATGAATTTCCCTCTAGAACTCACAAAAATTATCCTAAGCTTCCTAAAAATCGGTCGTTTGTTGTCCATATTTGCAATGCCAAGTCCCAGGCCTTGGAAATAAAAGCAGGCTGTCCACAAGGTTCTTGTGTTTCCTTTACAACATTTATACCTGTGAATTCCCTATTCTAAGAGGTTGCACTAACTCAATCTTTGCTGATGACACAGCGGTGCTATGTTCAGGGACCCTAGCTGCCGACATTTCTGATAGCTTTTGACTGTCTTGTTTCCTATTTCTCCGCAGGTCATATTTTTTTACTTTTTTAACATAAACCTCTCTAACAGTCACGTAAAGCTAAACCATGTCGACGTCAAATGGGAAAATAGTGTTAGGTACTTAGGCTTAATCCTAGATAAAAAGCTGACATTCAAATAGCACATCAACTTTACCAAAAATAGAGTTAGCACTTTGATCCGTACACTATATCCTTTTATCAACAGGAACTCACGCCTTAGCTTAGAAAACAAAATGTATCTATTTAGGTCTATTTTTGAAGCAGTTATCTTTTATGGGGCCCCAGTTTGGTCAGATGTCGCAAATTGTCATGTTAATAAATAAAATAAGATATTAAAAATGATATTTAATCTGCCCTGGCACCATTCCACCATTGACTTGCATCACAAAGCAAATATCGATTTAATAGTACACAGACGTGCTGGAGTTTCCTTAAGTTTTAAAAATAAGAGAATCCAATCTAACTTTCCGCATATAAATAGTATAGCACAAATACTTTAGTCTGAGATTTAAGTGACCGTCTAAAGGCCTTTTAATTGGTGTATCGATTTATTAGTAATAATAATCGATGTCATTAACCGATGTTTTGTTGGTTGATAGTTGAGCTTGCTACTTGAAATGGTCTGCAAACGTCATTTTGTGTGCCGACAGATTTTATTCAATCCTGAAGCACTTGGTGAAAGGCACCAACACACAATACAACGATTGTAATACAATTTTATCATAATGTTAGTGTAATGTGTACATGAGGTATCCAAAAGATTTGGATACTTCGTACAGCAAGCGAGTTTAGGAGTCAATAAAGTGAAGCTAAAATTTATTAAAGTTCAGAAAACGAAGTTAAACGATTTGGCAATTTAAGCAATCATATGTTAGTTTGCTTTTGGTGCTGCTTATTGACAACTCTAACCACAACATGCAAGCAGAATACTCTATTCAATCGTGTCTTAATTTTGTTTGCTTTGAAATTCAAGTGCGAATAAACGGGCCACTATTATTACTTTAGTTTAGTTGATTCCAACGGGTAACAGATTTAAATACATTCACTATAAAATTTAAAGGACATAAAACAAAAACGTTGACAGTGCATTTTCATCAAACTTCCCTTCTTTACTATTTGACAGCAAGGACTTGCATGTTGTTGGCTTTAAAACCAAACCAAAAATATCGCATTCTTCATGTTTAATTTTGGAACAAATACACACGTGTATCTTAAATTTATTTACTTATTTTTTTTTTTGATTGTAGTTAATTTTCCATTTATTAAATATTTTTTAATGAAAATATAAATAAGAAATGCTTGACAAATTTTTATGGTAATTTAATTGAAATTTATTACAAGAAAGCAAAAGCAAAAGTTTTTATTTTATTTTATGTATAAAAAACTAAAATTGAAGAAAGGGAAAACACAATATAGAAAAAAAGAAAAAAGAAATCTCAAAAAGAAAGAGAGATACTTGTTTAAATAAGTTGATTGTTATTTTGTAACCCTGACAACGATTTCATATGCTTCCTTTCACTTGGTGCTTTCTCCTTGGTTTCTCCAGCTCTTGGTGTTTGTTCGTTGGTTCGTCATTTGTATGCTTCACCTCACCTGGTAAACAACTTTAACTCAAGTTGTATTCAAGTGTATGGCGTAACCAAGCGTTAACTTTGGCTTTTGCTGCTAAAATAAAATATTTGAAAATGAAAATGAATAGAGAAGCAAATAAAACTACTGTACTACTGCCACTTGTAATATAAGAAGAAAATGTATCCATAAAATTCCCAGAAATCAAAAATTGAGTTCGTTCTAGTACTATAGAATACAAGTGTGCTTACCATAAATTGTATGTATTGTAGCACATTTAATGCTGGTGTTGTCTAGGTAACTTTCACTTCAAGGCAAAAAGTTTTTAACACTAAAAACTTAAAATGTGATTTTTTTTTGATTATTTCATTTATGGTTTCTTGCTTATTGGTTTGTTGTATTCTTATTTCGAGCCGCGATGCCCAGTCGCAACCCTTGAGTTTATTAAAATCAAACAAGAATTGCGTTTGGACAATCATAGCTAAAAATCGAATTTACCAAATCCTTGTCCATCCACACATATACACGCACATAAAACTGATATTATACACTCGCGCGCGCATTTTTGAACACACTGCAGTGGTACAATAAACTTTTATATTATTAAAAGGAAAAGAAAAAGAGTAAAGGAAATAAAAAATCACACGAAACTTTAATACACAAAGGAGACATACACGTACTTAGATTGGAAACGACGACGAAAGTGGTTAGTTGCGCTTTAGTTATTTACTTAAGACAAGTTTTCTTCAAGTAACTTATTCCTTTGCTTAACTCTTTTTTCTTCGAGCAAGTATCTTCTGTTGACTTCTCATGTTCATGTCCATGTCTGCTTATAGAACGCGTTGACCATAAAGTGTCATGGAAAATCACAAAATCATTGTAAACGTTGAATGAAGAAATGAACTAACGAACAAGTGAACGGATGAAGATGCTCACATTACATTTAGTCATACACACACACACAAACAGCGATACTATTGTATAGATACAAGATATAAGGAGAAAAAAAAAAACTGTAGAATGCCGGGAGTTTGTTTGAGTTTAAGGAGTTCGAGTTTGTTCCTTGTCACTGTTGCACTTTTTGATTAAATTTTCACTATGAAATGAACTTAACCGAGACTGAGAGCTGCTCAAGACTATTGCTTTATAGATGTTAGTTCGTTCATGCTTGGAGTAAAATCATTCATTCTATCATCCATTCATTCATTCCATCATCCATGAAGACCATTGCACGTTTCTTGTGTTCTGTTTTCTTGGTTTACAGCGTTTTCACTATACAATTTTCGTACTTTTCTCAACTTATTGTTGTTGGGTTCAGCAAACCTTTTTGCTGTTCAAGCGCTGTTCTCCTTTTTCTAGTACATTCCTACTTCTTTTACTATATATATCCCTTGTCGTTGTTTGTGTGTTTCTTGTTTGCGGTTGACGACAATCTTGAATTTAAGTTGATAGTCGTAAGTGTCCGTTTCGTGTCAGGATGATATTATTATTTGTGTGCGCTCCTTTTGTTGATGTACTTTTGCTGTTCTTACTATTATTCTTGCTATTACATTGCATTGCATTGCTATAGCTGACAATATCCGTTTGTAAGTAGACGCCTTTTAAGCCAATGCTTTAAGCCTTGTTGTTCAATTCAAGTTGATGACACTGAAATAGACTTGTTGTGGAAGACTTGAATGTAAGTAGTAAAAAGAAGAATATATAGTTTAATTCCTGTTTACACATATACATTAAGAAAGAAGGATATAGTAAATGCTATGGGATTTTTGTTACACTTAATTGCTTTTCAATGAGGGTTTTTCTTTCAGACAACATTTAAGAATCATTGAAAATTATAAAGTTGCACAGTCAGTCTGTGTTATTCTAAATCTCTTTTTTCTTTTTTAATTTTCTTTATATTTGTTGTGCCTTTTCATGCTCATTTATTATGTTCTTCGATCCTATCAACTGTGAAATTCATTAATTAATATCGATTTTTGTTTTTTTATTTTTTGTTTTATTAAATTTTTATTTTATAAATTTTTCTTTCTAGAAATCTTTTTCTTTGATATAATTTTGTGTTGCCTTGCACAATTTGCTTTCAATTAAAAAAAAGATAATAATTTTAATTTGTTTTCCTTTTTATTTCTAATTCCACTTAGCACAGTCTTCTTGTGCTAAGGAAAATGTTCTACATTTTGAGGTTGCATTTAGTTTAATTAAATTTGTACAAATGTTTTTTTTTACTATTTTTCATTAAATTCTTTTAAAGCATTTAATTCAGGAAATGAAGAGAAAACGCATTTTATAATTTTTGTAAATTTATTTAGCATACTTTTGGGGTGTCTATTCACATAAGTATTTTTGGAAGAAAAGAGTGTCAAATATCCATAGGTTTATTTATAAATGAGTAAATTCTGTTTAAAAATACATTTTTCATAATAAACCTTATTTCTTACCATTTTTATTGAAAAGCTATTAATATTTTTTTGTTGTTGTTAATAAATCAATAAAATCACATAAATAATAAAGTAATTTATATGTTGACAGTAATTGTAGATCTAAATTTTCGGTTTTTATGTTTGAAAGTTTCCTTTTTTTCCATCATTTTTCATGCATAAATGAATATTAATGTGCCGCGATGAATAAATAACAAAATAATAACATAATATACGAGGAGTAGTATATGGAAAAGCAATATTATTGTACTCGTATAAGTCACTTCATTTGTCTTTTACGCACCAATTGCTATTATTTTTATTGTATATTATGTGTATTGTATATTGATGTTGTAAGTAGTAGGATGTTGTTAGTACATATTGCTATTGAGGGTATCGTATTGTATCGTACTAAGTATAATTAATAATATAAATGAAATTACAATTTGTAATTAAACAACAAAACAAATGAATAAACGTGCATAAAACGACAGTTATAAAAACAACAAGAATAATACAAAATGTTTGAAAACACGCAAAAAAGATTCATACACACACTTATGTACATGTACATAAAATTATACGAGGCATGGTTATAGAATAATGAAATTGATGTTTCAAAAGAAGAATTAAATACTTGACAAAGACATAAAAGTCAGTAAAGTGAAATTTTCTTAACTATATTAGTCTGGCCGTGATTTTGGTGTTTCTATCAGACGAGTTTAGTTTTTGTTTTTCTAAAAAAACTGCTATTGAAGCTTATGACGAGCTGACACTAAACAAAAAGTTATACTCTTTTAATCAAACGAATCATGTGATACACACAACATTGTCAATAGACACACTGTTTGTACCATCACTTTCGCAAACATACTTATGTGGAATATTGATCTAGTAACTACCCTGCAGTATGCTTGGTGGCAGGTTTCCCTGTTTCTATAAATATTCACTGGCTCCTTTTCGAATTACTGATTGCTAGTCAATTCACTAGTCTTTGGCAATGTAGAGCCGGTCCAGTGTGTGCTCGTTTTCATACTAAGTCGTTAGCCCGTTTTTCCTTTACCGGTGGCTAGTATATTCTCTAGTCTTGGGTAATGCAGAGGCGGACCAGTGTGCGCTCGTTTTCATACTAACACGTTAGCCAATTTTTCTTTACCAGTGACTAGTAAGTTCACTAATTGTAGGTAATGCAGAGGCGGACCAGTGTGTCTTCAGCCCGTTTTTGCATTACTGGTGGCTAATAAATTCACTAGTTATAAATAATGCAAGCTATAGCAGTGACTGGTGAATGGGGGCGGTAGCTATTGACCCCGTTCAATGACCTCGCCATGTTTAATAATACATTTAAAATAGGATAGAGTTGGAACTAGTACTGGTTTCAAAGGTACTAGGTACACGAATCAGTTTTGGACCAGTGATTCATACTGCAGGGTAGATTCTAGTTTAATTCGTTAACAAAGCAAGTGTGAGTGCTAGTAAGAGGAAATTCACAGTCTTGTTAGTGTACACAGTTCAGGTCAATGAGTGGTTTTTTTTTTTATTTTGGAGATATCCCATTTCCTCTTTTAAACAAATTTGTAAAAATAAAAAAACAACGATTTTTATTGGTAATTTTACAGCGGTTAAATTTACTTAAAATTTATTGAAAGTATTTCAAATTCTAAGTTCGACAAGACGCCACTTCGGCCCCATAACAGTGTGAAAGCGAGACATTCGAGAAGACAAGAGTCCCATGATATCCTAGCTTAGACTCAATGAGCCCACAAAACGTATTAAACGAAAGGAATTCAAAGGTTGTCTTCAAGAACACCCATGAATTGCTTTCATAGTGTGCACAGTGTAATTGATGGCTATTAACACTACTTAGTGTGTGCTGGTGCAGGGCTCTAATGACAAAGAATGTTTATTGTTTAAGCGTTTCCAAGCTGGTCGAGAAGAAGTCAAATTAATAATGACCAGATTGTCGATAATTTATTCGTTCAATAGATAAAACTATAAGAATGGATAAAGAATGCTTTGTGAAAAATGCATTTAACAAAAGTCTTGGCTTGTTAATATCTTTTTTTTTATCTCTCAAAATATTTCTAACCAATCATAACATTCTAGTGTTACACCAACCGCCTTATTTGCCTACCTTGGCTCGATGTGACTTTTATTTCTTCAATTTTAACTTTTAGGAACATTAAAAGGCACAGGGTTGAAAACAATTGAAGCTATAAAAGAAAAGATTATTCATAGTTTTGAGAAAAGATAATTGCACTTGAAGGGAATAAGATAAGAGTGGTCTATGGTACATTGGAATCTCAAAAATCAAATGTGATGCTCCTTCTACTTAGTACTTAAGGAGATTTGATAAAAAGAATTAAAATAAACCATATTTAGCTCAAGGCCTTAGTTGCTTCAGCTTTAATATTGTATTTTAGAATTAACTTTACTAATTTTCAATAAATAAATAAATAAATATTACCATATTATTTTCGAAGATAAAAGAGCTTCAATTCCATTTAGGATGTTTTTTTTTTGAGATTATTTGAATATTTTTATCATTGAATTGAGGTTTCATCACATTTCATATTGAAAGAAATAATATATAAATTTATACACAATTTATATAACCACACCTCGTACTCGTATGTAATATGAATGAATCACATAGTACCATAAGAGTATGAGAGACATAAAGTGCAAAAATGAATAAAAAATAATAATAAACAAAACAAAACAAAAAGAAAAAAAAGGAGTAAGTTACCATAAACATGGTAAAGGCAATGGCAATGGCAAAGACAAAATGAGGTGTTGTTATTAATAGACTTACAAAAGTAATTAACATAATTTAATTATGTGCTTGGAATTAATTTTACGCACAAAATTAAGTGTTGAATTTTAAATGTGCCTTTTAATTGTGTGTCTCTCTCTCTCTCTACCATACATATGTGTATGAGTGCCTAAGTAATGGATTGGAAGGATTGAGTTGGTGGGGGTAAGTACTACTACTAACATTTTTAAGGGCGTTATGTCGAAGTTTATGCTTTGTAACGCAATGACAATGACGAGGACGACGATGGTGATGGTGATGGAGATGGAAATGAATAGAACTCCAGATCACTTCATAATAATTATATACATATTTCAATTTAAATGCGTTTTTGTAGCTTTGAAAAACAAAAAGCGTTTCAATTTGTTTGCGGAATGCCTAATTAAATTAAAAATAAACATAAAACCCAAACATGCCTTAGAGGCAAGAAAGCGGAAGAGAAGAGAAGGATGCAACCCCTCCAAAATCAGCCTTAAGCTTAAAGAGAAACAAATGGCAATGGGAATGGAAAAAGGAATATATAAAAGGGGTGAAGTTGTTACTGTTACTGTTGCTGATGTTCCTGTTGTTGTCGTCAATGACTACAAAGCAAGGCAGGGCAAGGCAAGGCAAAGCACTTATTTGGTGCTGGTTTTATAGCCAAAACAGAACAAGAACAACAACATCGCGTCTAACACAATCATAAAAACAAAACAAAAAAAAATAAATGGAGTCGATTTACTGAGTGAGTATAACATGGTAGACACAGTAGTCACAATGATGGATGGGGTTTCGGGATGCTTTCATTTTTCCTTCATTTTTATTTAACTTGGCCGGAAGTGTGTAGATCTTTCCGTTCGTCGCTCATTCTCCGTGCCTCGCTTGAACAGAAGCTTTTATCGGTAATTTTGACGACGCTCGTAAAATTTACGTTCGTGCGCCTAATAAAAATGCCACAGCACGTTTTTTAAGGGCACCAGACAGGCGAACTTTTAGGCTTATTTAAAGAGGGAAGAAGGAATATTGTAAAAGAACAGGAAGGATATGCGTGTAGTAATACATACTACCGCTACTACTACATAGCCAATGTCAATTTCCGGTTAGGATGAGCAGGATGTAAGCGTTTTTAACTTAAGTAAAGCGTTTTGATAGCGTTCCCTTCTACTCCTCCCTACAATATCTTTATTCATATTGAAGATGATGCTTCCTTTCGTCTATCGTCTTGGCTTTAGTACTTAAAGTGCCTGTCAATCTACTTTGTGTGTGTGTGTGTGTTTGTCTCTCGGTTTGTCTGCCTGCTTTCCGCTATTGAGTACTCATACCATTTTTGATGTTGACTCATTGTTTGCTCAAGAGTTTTTGGGTATATCGCACGCATTTTCCTTCATTCTTTTCACTTTAATGGGGTAACTAAGTTCTCCTAAGTATATTTATATCTAAATATGTATCCACAATAGCTACTTCGTTTATTAATTTCCAATTTTCCACCCCTCATATCATTGTTATTACATTTTGTTTGTCTGTCTATTTGCTCGTCTCTTCTATAGAATAACGATTTGGCAAAAACTTTTGCTGTTTATTTTTGTTTAGCTTTCGTCGCTCATTCCTTTTTGTTTTTGTTGTCTATTCATAGCTAATATCCTATGCTATCCTATCCTTTTGCTGCCTTCGCAAATAGTTCCACTTCACTTATGTACATAAACTCATTCTTCTAAAAGAAAGATATTTTTGTTTGTATGTTTATTTATTCAATTCATCAAATTTGGATTAATGTTTAACGCAAAAGAATAACAAAGTTAAGAAAAACACAGAAGAAAGAAACTTTTTTCCCCCAACCCAAAAAAAAATTCATCGTTAATATTTTTGTCATAGAATTTATCTATTCGTTCGTCGTTATTTCATCAATGGTTTTTCTTGTCGCGTCCATGGTCCAAAAATTTATGCAATTTAAATGAGAAAATAAATATTTTGGCAAAGAGAGAAAACAAAAATCCATTAAGCTCAAGTTGCACACTAAAAGGCTGTGGTGCTATCAACCCAAAAAAAAAAAAAAAACACTCACTCACAATACTCCCTTCTTTTATGGGATCCTCTCCACCTTGAACCCTTCTTTATCGAAGCTAAACAACTGTGTTTTTGGTATTTTTAGTGTGTTTTGTTTTCATCCATTAACAAACGCTTGTTGTGGAAATTGTATCTCTCATCGATATAAAATGCCAAATGTCAAATATTGTTTAGCCACAAAATAACCAAACAAAAGAGGAGCAAAAAACAAAAACAAAAAACCGAAATAAAAGAAATGAGAATAACAACATAAAGGATAACATTGTACTTAAAAGCAAAGTGTAAAAGGAGCTTTTAATGGCTGCTTTCTTTGTACAATGGTTTCTTTTTTTCTTATATTTTTTTTGTTAATAAAAAAGACAAAAACGAAAACGTGTGAAAATATAAAATTTCCAAATGATGATGGAGCATTATTGAGATTGTTTTGAAGAAAAAGAGTTGAAGGAAGTCTTGAAATAAATGAAAGGAATGATGCTATTCAATAGTATATAACGTAAAGCGTATTCCAAAAGCATTGAGTAAAAAATTTGGGTATACATATTACTTTACAAATGATTCTTTCATCGGCCTCAAAACACCGCTTACATAAAATCTACCAGCCGTAGTAAGCTTGTTAGAAAGCATTGATGGGAACCTTTTTCAAATAAACTGTTGCAATAGCATTTACTTCTTCCCAATTCCTAAAAATGGTAGGTTTCTTTTGTTAATATAGGGTATCAATGAGAGTCTATTGTGCATTAGACAAAATCATTTGCTTCATCGTCAATCATCTGACAGTTTGGTAAAATGCACTCCTCTGTTATCATAATAAAGCTGACACTTCAATTTAAGCTTTTAATTACAAATGTCATAAATTTGATCAATTACTACGCTACCATAACGATAGTATTCTGAAGCTAAGATACCACTGCCCCGTACGAGCAGCTGCCTCTCCTAACAAGGTGTAGATAAGGGCTGTCCAATGGTTTTAGTTCCCTTGGGCCACATTAGAAGAATCTGTAATGACTTGGGCCGCTGGAGTAACAAAAAATAATTTAATTTGTGTCCACTTTCTTGAAAAAAAATGAAGAGTTTCCCCCAAGTGTACTTGAGTGGCGATCAAAATCATATGGCTTTCCCTCAGTGTACTTGACTTACATAATGCTGAGCAGTGGACAACCCTGTTGTAGATATTTTATTACTTATTAAAATTGTCTCAAGAGCCTTTTGTTGCATCTTCAATAGTTAATACGATATTTCTTGAAGGACCTCGAAGATTATTAAAATAATAAATACCTAAACAAATTCCTTGCTACGCCCTTGCTGCCATCAAAATCTGTGTGGCATTAGCTACTGTAGAACTTCTTTCTCCACACTATTGGTAGTATTTTGAGCTCAAGAAATACTGCAGGGTGAAAAATTGGAGTAGGTTGCATCGCTATATTACCATAATATTTTTGCATGAAAATATTTCTCTGCTATGCTAACCCTGAAAGTATACTTTACTTTTTTATTTATTCATATTTTAATTTTTTACAGACTTTTTGATTTTTTGTTTTCAAAAGTTATAGGAACTATTAAATGGAATGTCTTAGATTGTTATCAATATTTGAGTTATTGTATTGTTGCATTTAAAAATTAGAATCTTAGAATATTAAATTTTGTAGCTGTCGCATTCGAAAAACTAAGGTGTGTAGTAGATTTGCTAGAAATTTTTACTCGAAACTAAGACACTTAGTCTCAGTGGTACTAGATGGTGTGGAGTCTAACATTAAGCTTATTTGGGCAGGTGTCCCCCAGGGTAGAGTTTTACACCCTGTGGGTTTGCAGACGATACGGCTATTCTCGCCAGAAACACATACATTTATGAAGCCACGAACACCCTGCAACATTACATGCATAATTTTAAAGTCTGGACAAGACGATGGAATATTGGCATTAACATAAATAAATGTGCTAATGTGACATACGCTTCTTTATTAGCAACGAGCTGCTGGAACACCTTTCGGGCTATAAATACCTGTGTGTGTATTTGGATAGGCGGCTACCGTTTAAAACGCATATTACAAATATCACAAAATCCGAAAGTGAATTGGGAAATTTCGTTGGCTTTTAAATAGTAGGAATAAATTGTCCTTCAAATAAAGTGCATATTTTCAAAGCAATAATTGCATCTGCTGGGCACAGGTGTACGGTAAACCAGCGAAATCCTATGTCTCGAAAATCAGAGTACTGCAGGCCAAGACATTGCGTATGATTTCTGGTGCCCCGTGGTTCATGCGAAAGACGGACCTTGATAACGACTTAGGTATTTCTAAGATTGGCGATGTTATTAATCGCCAGGTCAAGGAGTTCAAAAATCATTTATATAAATTAGCCAAGAGCTTTTTAAGGCGACGCAGAATGGAAGGAGTGAGGATGGCGTGACGGCTGAGAAGATCGCATGCTGTCGACCTCTCTATTAGATTCTGTCTAATATTGTACTATTGTTGTATTGTAAGACTATTTAGTTATTCTGGATCTATCAGCCATCCAACATTGAAACATTTTGACATGACTACGGAACCCTTTCTAAAAACGTTTTCATAATAATTGAATTTGATTAAAACTTACAATTTTATGTTCTTCATATGTTTTCCATCAATACAGCTATGAAGTATATGAGATGTTACTCCCAAATCAATCTTCAAAGTATACTCTCAGATTTTAATTGAATTTTTATAATATTTTGTAGGTTGTTATATTAAAAATTTGAGTAAAATTCAGACAATCAAACTTAAATCAACTCAAAGTATTTGTTACTGTAATATTTATGATTAATACTTTAAAGAATTACATATTATAAGAATTCATGATGAGAGTGGTCTATGAATAGAGAACAAATTCAATTTCAATTGTGTCAGATAAATTTTGATCTTAATAATATTTCAAGCGATATCGAGTGAATCTATTTAGACCAGCATTGTTGAAGAAGTTTTATTAAATAATCAAGACTTCTGAAATATAATAACAATTCCCATTTTGTAAAGTTTTTGTATAAATCCTTAAATGCTAAATGTAAAGTAAAACTACCCCTATTAATTCATTTACATTTCCTTTAACCATTTTTACTACTTCTTTCTAAAAAATTTCACTTTAACTTTTTGCATAATACAATATTACTTTTGTTTGCATACATCGCATTAAACTCAATGGATGAACTCATTCTATTTATCTCCCACGATCTCTTAGTTATTGTTCTTAACAATAACAACAATAATGGGAGAGAAAAAACTTTTATTAATATGCCCACTTAATTTCAGTTCTAGTGTTTTTATAATTCTTTCAACTTTTTCACTTTCCAGCGTCTTTATTAGGAACATTTTTTTCTCATTCTCTAAGTTAGCTCAATAGAACTTGGAGACGATTCATCTTGGGCAACCAAAGTGGCGCCTTAACGTTTAAATGAAATTGTTTTCTTCCAATGTATTCTCCTCTTATGCTTAGGTTCTATGGTTTTTCATGACATCCAACCCAGTAACAACATGTTGTTCTTGGTGCTACTGCTACTGCTGTTGGTGGTGTTAGAGTGTTGTTGTTAGAAGTATTTGCCATTTTGAAGTACTTAATACTTTTTTCACAACGAGCACTCAAATGTCGCTGCTGCTTGGCTGTTTTTCTTCAATCCTTCGTCTCCGTCTTTCATATGCGCCATAAGCAGCTGCTTCAAACTGTCATTAACTTGTTACAACTTCCGAAGCAACCACGGTTCGTTCATTCGCTGAGTCGCTGGTGTTTCAATGAAGTTTTCCTCTGTTGCCTGCCATCAAGGACTGTTGCGCGTTAAACTTTTGTTCTTTCATTTTTAAATTGTTGGTTTTGTTATTTGTGCTTATGTTGGTGTTGCTTGGTTGCATGACGCACCTTTGGCCCAAAGTTCCTGGTTACTTACTTACTACCTACCTTGGTTTCTTCCTGTCGTCATTGTCGTTGTCGTCTTCTTCAGTGTTCATGTCAGTATTGTTGTTGTTGTTGTTGTTGTCTTTAACATTACTGACTCTTGATCTTTGATACTGCTTTTGTTCTTCTGACTTTTATATATACTATCCTACATAAATTTGCTTAGTATAAATTCTTTTTATTATCGTACAAGTATTGTATATACTTTCCTTGAAATGTTCCTATCCTTGATAGACTGACACCTATAAAGTTCACCTGTGTTAAAGTCACACATACTAAGTGTACTCGTATACCTTCATTTGCCAGCTTATATAGTCTTGGTTCGTTAGCTTACTGAACTTAGTCAGTCATTTGATGGCGCGCCTACAACTTCTGGTGATGTTGGTATTGTTCCTGCTACAAGCCTTAAGGAAAATCACTTTTGTTAGTGCTTGACTTTCAGCTATAACTTCCTAAACTTCTTTTCATTTTTTTTTTTTGTGCCACCATCCATCGTTCCTTTAGCATTTTTCACACTTTTCTTCTTTTCCTTCGTTCATGTTTAACACGTCAAGTGTTTTCTTTTACAACTGACGCGAAATGCCGTCGCACATCGAGTTGGCTTAGATGGCACCTACTATTAGTTAACTTGTTCTTGTTGTTCCAGTACTTGTTTCAGTATTTGTTGTTATGTATGAAATTTTAACTCTTATGTATTGTTTACCAGTTGAAGCTAAAAATTCAACAGAATTCACACAGATATATACTTACACACTTGTACATTGTATAGTTACCTCAACTTACGCTCGTTTGCACACCTTTTATTCGCTTTGTTCGCTCGATTGTTGCATGATGATGATGATGATGATGCCATTACCATCGTATAATGAGAAAATTGTTTCAATTATGTTTGCGTTTAGTTGTTGTTGCTACTGTTGTTGTTGTCGTTGCTTCAAATTTGCTAAGCAACATCATTAGGTAGTATAACTTAATTTTGTTGCCAATGAAGCCACCGCTACAACCCGCACCCACTTATTTTCCCCTTATTCTTGTTGACTTTCAGATACGCAATAGAAAACATATTCATAAAAATATAATTTTAGCAAACTATGTACAAATAAACACAGAGTGAAAGATCGACTGAGAGAGGTTGAAAGGGAATTGAAGTGAAACTCGTGTACACAAATGTGCACAAATAGTAGGAGAAAATTATGAAAGAAACAACATAATAATACAAATTACGATAAAAGTTGTTCCCGTGTTCGTTCTCTCAAACTTCAAAAGCATGGAAATTGTTGCAAACAGGAAACTTGTTGTAATACTACAAAATTGATGAAGAGTTCTCTGCCACCAAGGAGAAAGTGGGGGTTTAGTTTTGCTACAATAATTTACTTGTAATAGGTAGAAAAGATATTTGTATATGAGTATTTAAATCACAGAAGAACAAGTGGAAACATGAAATTTAATTCAATTGAAGATTAAATACGCTTCACAATTTTCGACAATATCAGGAAAATGTAAAAGATATAAGTACAAGTTGTTAAAAGTAATTTTAGGATTAGTACTAGTCCAATCGAATGCTAAATTCCCTTCATAAATTTTTCTTATAAAGACTTAAAATTGAAAAATAAATTTAGAATAATATTTGGAGCTTCACAAAATGATTTGAGTAAACGAATTTGGATTGAAATCTTCAGTTTCCAATTTAAGAAATTTGAATGATGTTTCTTTAAAGTCCCGAAATTGACATTTTAATGAAGTGTTTAATAAAAAATCCTTACCAATTTTTGTTAAGTACTAAATATTAATCGTTTTACAACACAAAAAGTCTTTGAAATATGATAGAAGCGTTAAGGTACCCAACGACATGTAAAATATTTTAATCAAATTGTTGTTGTTATAATTTGATGCGTTACCCATCCATTACTCAAGTGTAGTTCATCTAATTTCGATTTTTTGTAGTTCTTTTTGAAGCGCATACAGTGCATCGAGTGATTGTACCATTAACCATATGAATTTATGTTCTTTATCGACGGAAATATTGCTTGAAGTAGCAGCAAACTTAAAAAATAAATTTAATATTTTTAAATAATTTATAAATACTTAAATAAATTCATTATTATTTCTTTTAAAGTAATACGATATTTATTATTAATTTGAATTAAATTATAATTAAATATTATTATATTTCAGCCTCATTCCACAAGTCATATTGCTTCCGCTCTCTATGTTTTTCTAAAAATTTGAGCAAATACAATATTTGAAGTGTCGATGGAAACCTTAAAATTGACTTATTCTTAAAGAAAACAACATTGGTGAAGAAAACAATATACATTTTTTTCGTCAACACTTGTTTTTTGAGAAGTTAGTTTAAGGACTTATTGATTCATTTGTTAAGTTAAACAGGCTGCTAGCGATTGCCAGAAGCCGTACGGCCCAATGCGATGCCTGATAATTTTTTTTTTTTTTTTGTAAACATTATTGGACAAAAATAAACCTTTGACTTAACGGTTATAAGAAAATTATGTGACAATATGGCTACAGATTGACGGATGGCTTAAAACCTGAAAAGTATTTGTTTGTTAGTTTACAAACGGAGCCTACGTCCTTTTTGGTGTCCTCTGTAGCGTCCTCTTGGAGGTATTTGTAGCCAAAGCAGAAGTTAACATGAGACTTTAGCCGGCCATTATACCGGCTTACGTGCCAAATGATCTGCTAACGGACACAGAGGATTCGCAGGTCCATGGATATGAGGTCATCAAGGAGCATTTTCTATCTGACGGAGGGCAGAGTTGTGCATCTTCTGCATGAGGTATACATTGGACTCGACTACGGTGCCTCCTAGGGGAATCCCATAGGTCCAAGATAGGTCAACGGGGCCTAATAACATTGGTTGGGGGTTTTGAGACATTCGGGTAATCCACTACTTACCGAAGTTGGTCACAGAGGTATCCCTTAGCCTCTAAAACGAACCTGAGTAGTCCACGAACAGAGCCAAGTCTCCCAATGGATATTTTGCCAAGCTACCCAGCATATCGAAGAATGGTTTCTCAAGAAGATAAATTCATCTACCAAGGAGAGCAGGGCAGTAACATAAACATGATTCATTTCATAATTTCTAGGATTTCTTCTCTTTCTCTTTTAAAATGATGTGTGTTCTACGTTTGAACTTCTCAAATATTGTACTTACTGTGTTTCATTTGTAACTCAAAAATTAAGAAAGAAATATTGTACCATTTAAAAAAAAAAATATCTTCAAACTGATTTATATAGTAATGAAAGGATGATAAAGAGAATCACGGATTTTTCTTTTACATTTCTGTGTATCATATTTTATATTATTGTACAAATGACTCCTCAAATTGTTAAGATCATTTGTTAAATGAATATGAAAAGAAAGAAGCTTATTATTTATTTATGAAAGCAAATTCATGTTTATGAAATTTGTAGTTTGTTAGATTGAAATTGTTGTAGCTTAAATAAAAATTGAGTAAATTTGATGTACTAGGTATAATTGTGTTATACTCTTTGTTTTCTAAAACAAACAAAATGAGTACACGCAACGTGAAACTTGTCAAGTTTTAAGGCTAAAATAAAACAATTGTAAAATGCCTAATCTTTTAGTTGATTATGTAAAATACTATTTACATAAAAAAATTGTTTTAATCTTTCTTATCACCTACACCAACCAACAACATATTGCCCATTGCCACTCTGCTACGGATTCCCGTCCTACATTTTATGTTAATAAATTGGTTCAATAATGGAAAATGTAATTGTAAAGCCAGATATTTACGATGTACTATTAGAATAGTTTTTGTTTCTTTATAAACAATTTTGTATACATGATTGGGGACTGCGATGCCTTTCAATTTCTTCTTTCTATTCCTTTTGTATGGTATTGGTATTTGTGTGTGTTTATAGCAAGTGTATATTGATTGCATATTGAGTGGCATTGCAGGAAGTTGCTGTGGCAGCATCAGCAGCAATAGTAAAAGAAAGTATCAGAAGGAGGAACAGGAACAGCAGCCACCATAGTCTATGAAGCCTTAGCCAATGCTATTGTAAACTACTATACAGAAAAGACTCTTTCTCGATGATGACGAGAAACACGCAGCAAAAATCCTATGAAAGCTCTTTTATTGCATTCGTAGCACGTTTTGCATGTTTTTCCTGTGTTCTGCTGTCGTATTCTCAATACTTTTGCTGCTTTTGTTGGCTTCTTTTACTTGTTTTGATTTGCTTTGCCCTTACTCATTCACTCACTCACTCACTCACTGACGCATTGACTCACTGAGTGCTGCAGTGCATCCTGGCAACGTGATCAGCGCGTGTTGTATCGTATCGCGCTAAGGTATCCACAAGCATACAAGGAAAGGCATTCTTTCATGTCCTTGTTGACGTCGATGGCAACTTGTTTAATTTGAATGCAATCGTTCGTTTGTTAGTCGTTACTCACACAAACTTATTTGTATTTGTATTTATTACACGAGGACATACAAAAAGGTAGAAAAGACTTCATTATACGGTGTGTGCGTGTGTGTTTTCGAAATCAAAGCAAAACCCATATGAATATACCAGTACGAGAAGGGGGAGAAAGTATGTACTTGCATGGAGGATTGCAAACAAACCGGTCTACCTGGCAGGATTCTGTTTCCATGCTAGGACTGTTGCTTGGTTGCCATGCTTGCATTTATTCCTTGTAGTCTTAGTTGTTTTTATTGTTCAATTTGTATTGGCTTTATTCTGTTTAAGTTTGTTCTTCTTATTGCTGTTGCTGCTGATGCTGTTGCTGTTGTGTTATTTGTATTTTGTGAAATTATGCAATTTTCAAGGCATTTCCAAACGTCAATCAGAGCTTGAGACGTGCACTGAACACAAATCTTTTGAATATTGAAACTCAGGTAAAGGAAGCTGTAGCAATAAGTTCCTCATTCTTCTTCTCTCCTTTCCTCTGTATTCGTGATTCCTTCACAGTTTGTGTAATTTATATTGTATACAAATAAATGCTTCCACTTGACTTATGTCTTCATTTTCATTTTCATCTTTTACTACTAGTAGTTACTTCTTTTTCTACTGGCGCATAAATCAAGACAAGAATAATGAAGCATACTTTTATAAGTAGATGTTTTTTTTTGTGTTTTTTTAAGTACATACATCTGTTTTTAAGTATCTTTCACTTTTATTTATATGATTTTAAGTATCAATTTATTAATATTCTTCTTAGTCCAGTCAAGCAGGTTTATGTGTTCTATGTCCTTGTATGGACAATTAACATTTTTGTAGACAATGAATAACATAAATGCAGGACTCCTGTTGTTACCTCCTTACATAAATTATAACAACTGCCAGTTACATAATCCCACTTCATGTTCATGTCATAAAAATGATTTAAATTCAATTTCAGAATTCAATTCTATTAAATTGATTTCATTTGATTTGATAAGGAGAACCAAATTCTATTAAATTTAATATTATTATTATATTTCTTGTAAAGAAGAAATTAATTTAAATGAATGACAAAAGTTTTCAGTTATCACATCAGCATGATGTTAATAATTTATTTAATTTAAAATGATTTTTCATTTTTATTCTTTTTGCTCTTTGTGAGTTGAGTGAATTTTTATGCTTTCAAGTTAATTTCCTTTAGCATCTTCCTTGTGTCTACCATTTTGCATTTTCTTGTTTTTCCTTTTATTATATTTTTTTATTTGCTTTCTTATTTGTGCTGCCTTGACCACGCAGGCAAGATGTCAAAAGGATTAAGTGAGTGACTGAAGCGCTGAAGTGAACTGAAGTGAACTACATATAAGTAGTAGTAGTCTGAGACACCAAACAGGATCTCTGGTTTGTGTAAGCAAGTGAATGAGAGTGACCGACCACATAATAAATCTGATATTAAATTCCGAGGCATTATCCTTTTCAGTAGCCATCGTGCACGTAGTTACACCATCATATATGTTTGCATGTGAGAATATGTGAATCCTTTTGCGTTGACATCTGCTTCATCTTACTTCACTTACTCATTGCATTGCTGCTGCTTTCTTTTCAGAGAGTCAATCAACAAAGCAGCATGAGTATTCAAAAGTATGGGTAATCCTGCCCGATCCGGTTTCTGACCAGTTCTGTTAACTATGCTACTAGTATAATCCCCATTGAAAAATGTGTAAGTTCTTTGAACATTTTTGTTTTCAGATTCTTCTTTCTTTGCTGAACTTCGATAAGCTTTTAGCATCTTTTTACTAAAATAAAAAATCACAAAAAATAATGTGAAAAATCACATAAAATGGAAAAATGGAAAATGGAAGGAAAAATGTTTTTGTGAAAATTAAAAAACCATCCCGCTGAGTTCAGTTTTCTATGCATGATGATGATGTTTTTGTATTGTATGTGAAGGGACATTTTTGCCCGGTTTGGTTCACTATTCATGCTGTTGCGGTTTACGAGTATTTGAAACCGCAATTTACTTATTTTCATTTCATTTCTATTTTTTCTCTTTAAAAAATATATACTTATAAAGAACAAACACAACAAAAAAAACATTAAAAAAGTTGTGTTGAAACCCCAGAAAACTTTTGGCTAAACAAACGAGAAATGAATCGATATACAAAACATCTCCATTGCCACATGCCACTCACTTTCCTCTGACCTCACACGCAACGTAACGTCAGCTTAAGTGGTATTAACGAATTTTCACCAATTTAAAAAAGTGTTTTTTTGTGGTTCACAAAACAACTGCAAAAAAATAACAACAACAACAATTGTTTAAGGAGGGAAATGGTAAACTGATTTTAGTCTCATGCCCCCAAACACTCACGTACACTATATAATATAAGGCTACCCATGCCTGGTCGGTCTCGAATATCATCATTTGCACATATACAAACAAACAAACAAACAGAGAAACAAACAAACAATGAAAATTCCTACAAACACATATACATAGAATATTTGTATGTGTATGGATCCTGTGTTTCATGTGGTTTGGCATGCCATTGTCCTCTATGGACTATAGTTTGACAGCTGCGTTCGAAAGCTAAGCTAAGCTGTCAATGACACACATGCAGGGTGAATTGGGAAACTGATGACTTCCCCACATGCATAGAAATTTTACACTTTAAAAGAAGGACGACCACAGTTCAAATTGTATTTGGCAAATTTTGTACACAGTTCAATTGAGTGTTTCCCCCCTTCCAAACTTCCTTATGTATTTTCTATTTTACTCTTTTTACTTCCACTTCGAGTATTCCTTTCTCTTTTTTATTGTTTCGTCTCTTTTACCTTCATCAATTGAGTTTAATTTCATTCCAGTTGTTTTTTTTTTTATTGTACAATATTATTTTCATTTCTTACTATGGTTTTCACTTGTTTAATTTCGCCTCATTTCATTGCTAAATTCTGCTTAAAGCCAACATAAAAGTTTTGCTATTCAGAAAATATCAGAGGAGTTCAAAGAAATCGAAGAAAGAAGGAAAGTAGGAAAAAACTGATTGAAAGGCTTTGTTCGATTTTCAGTTTTTATCATGTTTTGGCAATGGTTTTCATTTTCACAAACAAAAATATGAAGAAAGAAAGCATTAAGGGTTCTTCTATTGGAACTGGAATTTTTCAAATTTATAAAGTTCAATCATATGTTGTGCGTTTTCTTTTGTTGTTTTTGGCTTAAGAACATTTTTAGTTTTATGTAAAACTAATAGATTAGTTGAGTAAAATCTTGCATTATTTACTATCATTGTCACTTAAACATTTACTTCATAATACCATCTTAAAGAGATGAGATTTGTCCCAAGTAAGTGTGATATTTTTATTCAAGATTTCAACAGCTGAACGCGTTGATTGATTGATTGAATTTAAATGTCTCTTAGCTCTATAAGGAATCTTTGATCCAACAATTAAACCTTTGCGGAGTGAAATTATCAGTAGTTCACTATAGGAAAAATTCACAAGAATTCAATATTATGTGATTTTAAAAATCTTCATATTCGAATTAATAACACAAATCTCGACCATTAAGTAGGTTAAAAAACACAATGCAAGTAAACATTTTACGAAAACTCATTATCAGCTGGATTCATTCACAAAATAGCTGTTTCTATCATTCTTCATGGACACATGTTATGTCAATTCGTATAGATGTAACTTGAAACCTGAACAAAATAAATATAAATTTACAAATTCGAAGGCTAACTTGCTTACTTCAGTGGAAATTGTGTGATGTTATTTCACAATTTTCGATAATTGTTTAATTGTAAAATTGACGATATTCACAGGTGCTTACAAATTTGTAAAAATTATTCATGTTTTCTCGACAATACGAGTATTATATGATAATTTCAGCATTTATGTATTATGTCAATTTGATGTTATTGCGTTCAAATCATTTCTTCTATTAGAAACAGTATAAGTATATATCATCATCGGTTCAACGGTGTAACAGAAGGTAATTTCTGCAGCACCATCTAGTTGATAGCATAAAAACGTTCTCCATGAAAAATACATGCATGTGCCAACTTTCGGTCCAACTGTCTGTCTGTTTATCGATTTCATACTTACATATATGCGGAAATCCATTCTTTTTATAGAATAGTGCCCCGGACCGGTGTCCCACGGCCAACTGAAACTTTACTTGAATTTGTGTGAAACACATCAACTTCCATACGATCATGAATAAAAAAAGAATAAAATTCAAAAAGCAATTTTACATAAACAATGAAATTTTATCGACCAATTTCTCGCCTGAGAGTCCGATCTGCACCAAACCACCACTTTCCAGACTATATTACAGTTTCGAAATCTATAGGGAAAATATTGTACATACGTATATATCTTTATCTTTACTAATACAATAAGAGGTTTTGATGAAACGTTTAATCTTCGAAACGACTTATCCAATTTTAAAAATTCTTTCACCAGTAGAATGTTACGTTATCACTGAATGTCAGGATACTTACTTTTTTTTGATTTATTGAACGTTTTCATATAGTTTTTTTAGGATAAAGATTTTTAAATTTTTTCCATAGCAAAGCACAGAAACATTTCTTCGTTTTTATGATGTGCTTCTTATATTTTGTGTTGTTTTTGTTGTATTTTACTCCAGAGAGTAGAGTAGAGAACTCAGAAGTTCTTCTTTTTGTGTATGTTGGTCACTGAAATCGACCTAAGAGAGTTAAAGTGAATATGTGTGTACGCCAAAAGTGAACATTTCGAAAATAATGAGCAAAGAAAGATTCGTTGTCTCTATCGTTCTCATGCTTAACGTTGTTGTTCTCACGTTGCTTATTATTACTGTGAACGCGATTATTATTGCTTGCTGCACATCTCTGGTGTACGCACAAGAGTAATGCCAAAGTCCATTATCTACAAAGGCTGGACAACTGGACAATTCCCTCAAGAAATTGTGTTCACTCTCAAAATTGTAACATAAACAATTCCATTTTTTTTTTTTTGGGAGCGTGGGCGTAGCAAAGCATCCATCCACTTCACTTCATCATTTGATTTGAATTTCTTTATCTTCATTTCGATTCTTGATATTTTGATCATTTGTTTATATTCTTTTCTCAACATCAATTTTTTTTGTTCTTAGTGATCACATTTATGATTCTTTGAAAATTCTAAGTACGATTTCAGCTTTTTCGATATCAGCATCCTCGTTTCAGTGTTATGCATCATTTATTTATTTATGAATACCGCTTGTCGTTATACAGTAACATATATGTATCTCACTTAAACTGTAGCATTCTCTTTATACTGGTACATTTCTCATTCATATTCATTCATCATCCATACCAAGCTCAGCTCTACTCAGTTCAGCTTTTACTTGGTCCTGCATCCTCATTCCATTGACTTGTTCATTGCCTCGTTTATTTGATGCTGGTGCTGCTGCTGCTGGTTGCATTATTGCAATAAATTGCACACAGAAGTATGCTCGAACACGCCAAGCGGTTTATTACGAATGAATACGCACACATAAAGGAGCAATTGCCATGGTTGCGCTTTATCATATTCCCTTTAGGCTACCTCTTTCTCAACACCACCTTTCACTATTTATCAACCAGAATCACTATAACATTCTGTTTGTCTGCTTTCGTGGCCTCCCTTTATGTGAATGTGGGTATTTGTATTTGTGTGCCTGACGTGTTGGCCACTTGACTCATTAAAAAGCGCTTTTGAAACGGCTTCAATCGCAGCTTCAACTTTCACCAAAAGGATCTACCATTTTCACTCACTCCAATTTGGCAGAATTGAAAAACATACCACATAAAGGCAGATTTATTTTTTGTACTCGGCCTTACCTAAAGTGTAGCCTTTAGAAATGTTTGTTATATGCAATTTGAAATTTTTTACTTTGTGGCACTCTCATGTTATTCATTTATATGAAAAAGCAACAAGTTTAAGCAACTTGGATTGAGGATACTCAAACTTGCACTTTCCATTAAGCCACATTTAATTAAGTAGAAAAAAGAATCAAACACACACACACAAAACTAACTAACTTAACCATAGTAGCCAATAAAGAAAACTTACTTTCATAGTTTCATTGTCACCACTTCGAGTTCAGTTGTTCTGTTATGGTCCCACGTGTTTTACAAAGCAATCAAAATCAAAGTCCTTCTGGAAAAGAAAGAAGAAAGTAAGTAAATAGAGAGACAATAAGAAGAAACTCCCGATAGAAGAAGAAAATGTGTCATGAGTTGTACAAAATCTCAAGGCAAATCATCATATACACGCATCTTAGTAAGTTGTATGTGTTTTGTAATTAATAAAAGTTTCGTTTCCCCAAAAACAACTTGAAACTTATCACTCGCGTTGTTCACTTTTAGGAAAACTTTCTTAATTTTTCTCTGTTATCTAAGTTTCTTTCTTTTTGCCTTAGTCGTCGAAGCAGTTTTGCTGATGACATTAGAATTGTGTAGTACGAGTAGTATGAACCTTAAATATGAGAAAACGAGCTTAATGTGGTTGACTATAATATAAGTTGAGGAGTTGAGTCAGAGAGTCTATGTGTGGTTGAATTTGATTTGAAAGAACATGCATCATGTGTTGGTTGAGCTGAGATTTAATGTGGGAAGATGGGTTTGATGGCTTTCATGCCTTCGAGCTTGTGTGTTTTTGGATAAAATTACCGAAAATTAGATGAAATATTTAATTAATCTTAACCAAGATAAAGTTTCTTTTTCACAGCATACTTTTGGGAGTAACAAATAAATTAGCTTAGTTGGTTTCTAGTAAAAGCTATATGAAGTGAGCTTGACTAGATAAAAAAAGGTTCTTTTAGTATGTGAAGTCTATAAATTTTTGGGAATTAAGTAATTGTCATTCAACAGAAAATGGTTCAAGTATATTTAGAAATGATTATTGTATTTCCTTAGCATAAGTTTTGAATAATATAACACACATTTTTATAAAAATTAATGGTTTGGAAAACTAAATTAAAGAAAAATTTCTCACATTAACTTAGGAATTTTGTACTCCAATTCTCTCTCTCACTCTCTTTGGGTTATCATGGAAAATACTTATTCATTTTGTTATAGTATTTTTATCTAGAACTAAACAATTTAACCATTTGATGAGTATCTGATGAAAATTTTATTGAAATCAAGCTTATTTATGCCAACAATGACTACAACAGCAACAACAACAACAATCCTTTCATTTTCCTTTTGTTCTTTGGTTCGTTTGTCATGTCTTGTCCTTAGTTCAACAACAACGAAATTAAATATTCATGGCTTATACGTAATTTTCTACAATGTTAACGCCGCTCCACCATCATCATCATCATCATCAAAACAAACAATTCTAAGAAACAAAAGAATTGTTTGAGAACAGCCGAAGATGTAAGCATAAGTCTTACAGAGAAGAGAAGTGTATTCGAGTGAAGGAAAGAGAAGTGGTAGTCAAATATACATTTAGACTTGATGATAACCCACGTTGAAATCCAAATAGAAATTTATTTACACTTGTAGTTTTGGCGACAAATGCGAAGCAAATGATGATGACAATGACGACAACGACAATGGCAATGGCAACGATGCCACAGGAACGACAGACTAAGGCATTGTTAATGTTATTGGTGGTGATGTAGGAGTAGTAGTACTAGGGAATAGTAGTAGTGGCTATCATGATACTACTACTACTGATTGTGATGATGGTGCTGTTGATGGCGAAGGCTGTGATGTTGGTTGGTGGTGTCATTTGCCTGATTGTCATTACGTTTATTGCAAAAATTGTTTTTTCTTGCTCGCTTACAGCCATCGTTTGTCTGACTGTCTACTTTTTGTTGTCCTGCCTGCCTGCCTGCCTGTTCGTTGTATTGTAGTTTTAATGATTTTTTATTGTTGTTGTAGCAACAGCTGAGTTTGACAAATGACGCGATTTACATTATTTTCATGCAATTTTTCAAAAACTTACGAAGCAAACTAAAATGGACAAAATTTTTACTAGAATACACATAAAAGGAAGAAGAAATAAACAAGAGATATATATGTAGAGCGAGAATTCATCGTCGTCATCATTATAACACAGCATGAGTGAGTGAAAGTATATGTATATATGTTTCTATACTACATAGTACTATATACTTCAGTGAGTGAGTGTGTGCATCAACGGAAACGGAAGTCATTTAGACGATGACTATGATGCTGCTGATGCTGTTGCTGCTGCTGCTGCTGCTGCTGTTAACATTCTTCACTTACTTTATTCACATTTAATCTTATGTTCTCTTCACTGTGTTTTTTTTTTTTCTTCTATTTATTTCTTTGCCAAAAAAATAAAATAATTTCGCGCAAAGGCAAATCTTGGTAAAATCTTCAACCTCTAAATAAATGAGCATAAAATGTTTCTCTCTCTCACTCCTCTATTATTCTACGATGCTTATGCTCGTATAGCTACTTCATTTGCTTCTTTATTCCTTCATTCATTCATTCAGTTATATTTCTGCTTTGTCTTTTGCCTCCTTTTGTGTTGTTGTTACTGCTGCTGCTGCTGACATTTTTCCTGTTTATTTCGCATCCTTCGCCACCATATCTTGCCATCTTATGCCTGTGACTTATGTAGTTGTATATTAATTTTTTTCTCTTTCTTTGCTGTACTCATTCCCATTCTATTCACAGAGTTTTGTGTTTCTATTTTCGGTTGCCAAGCATGTAACTCATTTGTATATATGCAGGGAGGGAGTATGTGTGTGTGTGGTATATCTGTGTTCATGTTCTGGCGTAAATTGTGTTTATTACAATCGTCGTTTGTATCCTTGTTCTTGTCCGTGTTACAGTCTCTGCTGCAACTGATTTTTGGCGGCTTTTATTTTTTCTATTTTTGGTTCTTTTATTCATAATGACTTCATGACTGTCAGACTTTGTCATTAATATAAATATATGTATGCCATACATTTTGTCGCTCTTGTGTTGCCTTTGCCAGATTTTCTATCTTTGAAGGCCTCCCAACCTATGAGTAACTTTGTGGTTTGTCGGTTGGTTGTGTCTGCAGCTGTTATCTGTCGTCGTTTGTCTATCTTTTAGTTTCCCCTTCCACAAATTCTCCTGTGTAATCTGAGTACTTCTCACATTTGGTTGGATGTTTGAATTTGAGTTGACTTCCTGTTCGTGTCAAAGTGCATTTTATCTTTAATTTTCAAGATTTCTCGTTTGCCACTCAAGTATGTCCAACATCAAGTCTAAGAGTGGGTGTGAGTTTGAGTTTAGGAGCTTCTAAGACTCTTGTCCAACTTACAACCCTACAAAAAAAGTCTGCCTTCAAGGAAGTGTTAAATTTCCAACAACACAACTGAAAAATGTTGCCAAAAAAAATTGGTAAAAGATGCAACAGCAGCAAAAGTAAAAAGTTTATTTTTTTTTTCAAGTAAACAACCAACCGACCGACAGTCCAACCGACATTATCAACTGTTTAACCCTTTTGCCACCCACATGTTTTTGCTCCTTGAAATTGCCTTGCCTTGTGTCCGTTTGTTGTGCATTTCCAGTATTGTGCATAAAACAAAATGGCGCTGGCCACTATTTCTAGTAAACTTGTCGCATGCCTGATTTCTTGTTGTCCCTTCTTTTTTTTATTTATTTTGACTTGTTTTTGGTCTCTCACTGCAGTTTTTCTCATTTGAACTTTTGTCGTTGCTTACTTGCTTATTTGTTTTGCTTTACTTTGCTTGTTTCTTTCAATTTTCTTTTAATTTTGTTAGTTTTACTTAAGTTGCAACTTTTCCTACCCATTTTTCATTTTTTTGTTGTTGTTGTATTTTCTAGTGTCGCAGTAGTTGTATCTTTTTTACACATAAATAATGTCTAGCAATGACTCAGTAAAACGTGCTTGACTTTTTGGTTATCAGTGAAAAATGCAGCAGCAGCAGCAGCGCAGGTTGCTGTGAGTTGTTATACCTCTACTTACCTATCAAAGTAGTACTCTTCTACTTAGAATCTCAATAGCTACTACTCAACTTACAATAGTTACTTTTGCTGTTGCTATGAGATACATTCATGGCTACTTGTCGCCATCATTTATTGTTAACGTTGATTTCTTTTGTTGTTTTATTTTTCTTAAAATTTAACTCACAACATTTCATAGTCATGAAGAAGTTACAAGTTTCCAAACTTTTGTCCTTTCCGAAAATGTAATTAAAATAATTAGCGTCTTTTGTTTGTTTGTTTGCTCATTCGTTTATTTGTTCATTTATTATTGCCTACTCTAAGGCGGGCAATTGATATAAACTTTTTATTATATCACAAGAAATAGAATCAGCATCCCAGCGGCTTGATTTTATTGTCTTATGTATATTTAACAAATAATTAAAGAATATCACAAATTGTCTTTCTCTTTTGAAGTCATTTTAATGAATTTAAATTAAATTTAAGAAGAAAAATAATTAATTTCATATTGCTACCACAAAACAATGTCACAGAAGAAAAAATCCGATTATTTTCAGTCTCGTCAAAGATTAATTATCAATTTCAGAAGAAAAAAAAAAAAAATTATGAAATTGTCACACGCAAACTTTTAATTAAATAAAATTTTATGTGTTCTTAGAAATATTTAATTTGCATAAAGTGATGTAACATTAAATACTTGCTAGTCCCGACAGCCTCTTAGTCTGGAGTGTAGTTATTCGTACTGCTGATGTTGATTCTGGACATAAAACTTAACTGATAAAATCATATCAAGCTCATGTAAAAGCAACTTACATTAAAGAGTAGTAGCTTGTTTACAAGAACCTAGTGAAACACCTGCCTGAACACCGCTTCAAATTGTGACATTGAATTATATTATAGAGATTGCAATCAAATCAACTTCTCCCTATTTTCTTTACATAATGTTCCGTCATAGTCGAATATGTGCCCGAATTTTCCTACGGTTTCGAATCCGATTGAGTGGGGAAAACAACATAAAAGAATCTTTGGTGTCATCAATACGTGCTCTTGCATATCTTGTAGTTCTTGGACGCAAATTGATGACATTTTCGTACCGTAATCTTTCAGCAAGATCGAGGACTGGTTGGGAGTTTCATATTATACCGTCTTTTGACGGATGAGACTCCTATTACATCGACATCTACATTTTGTTCCATTGCAATAAATTCAGAATCAGCTTCACTTACTTCCGATTCATCATTTTGTTCCGGCTAGTGATTTTCATTGTAAAAATGGCTTGAAGCTCTTCGTTAGTAAGATATTTTGGTCTAGCCAAGTTGTCATAATGAATGACATAAAAATTACTTTATAAAACGCCGTGCTTTTTGCAATGACTGACTGATCGAACTTTTTCTTTGTTTCATATATAATTGTTTTAGATAAACGCTAGCTATTACACCAAAGTCGATGCCTTATACAGTTCTTTATTTATTTATAAGAGTTGAATTGCCAGCGTTTCCCAAATATTAACTTACATGCACGCTTATCAGTTGGATTATATTTAATAATACGTACATAGTTTCTCAGATCATCAAAAGGCATGAACATTTGATGACATTAAATGCTGTTCCTATTGCAAAACGCATTGAAATTACCTATGTGTGGAAAACCACACATCATGGGGGTAGGTAACGCCACTTTTTAAACAACAAGTTATCACAAAATATTTTTAATCACCTAATGCGTTTTCTGTGTTAAATAAATGCGGCAGAAAATTTCAAGAAATTTCATGAACATCGTACAATTGATTTTTTTTTCCACACAAGGGTATAAGATGAAGGTTAAATCTTTTAAGTTAACTAATCACGTTCTATAAAATTTTAATTGAAGATTAATTTGTATATTTTAAAATGACAAAGCTTACATGCGAGCATGTTGGCATATCCTGGCATTAATTGTTGTTTTGCTGCTTTGTCCTTTTTGCTTTGATTTCAACGACATTTTTGTAAAATGCAAATTTATACTTAAAACAACTGAATTCTTTAAATGCTGATTACCGAGAAAAAGATTAAGATACACTGGTTGGTAATTTTTTTATATATATTATATAAGTCTAAATTTAACCATATAAATAAAGATTTCAAAATTGTTTTACAAAAATTGCTGTGCAATCCAATTGCAATTAAGGAGAAAGAGATTTCTGGCACATAGCCGAATAATTGACACTATTATGTTCCTTAAAGCATTACAACCCCAAATAGAAAGTCACAATATTATTATTTTTAATATCAGTAAGAAGAGTATATAGAATAATATAATATGGACGCCCCTCGTATGGAATTCATTTGTCCTTTACTTCCATAAATATATTTTGCATGTGACATTATTATTATAATTTTTATTATCTTAATTTTATATACATAGTATATTTTCTGTCCTAAAATTACCTCCCCTAGTTTATATAATATATGTATGTATTTCAATGAGGGGAGCTTCTGACTATCAACAACAACAAATAGGAGTGTGCAGGCGTTTGTAGGCGTTTCTCAACGCTCATTTGCAGTCACATTATTCGTTCGAATAAAGTCCATGAAGGAATTTCAAATGTAAGAAATGTCAATGTGATGATAACAATTTGTAAAAAATGTCCTGATTTATAACAACCACAAGGAGAGAAAGAACCAACTTATAGACTTGATATTATCCAGAAGGTAGTGTGCTATTGACAGGAAAGCCAACATTTCATATACGCGTGTGGGCCTGTCTGTCTTAATGCATTAAGTAAAAGCAGCAAAAGAAAATCGTAATGAATGCGAAAAAGCGTAAAAAAAGAACATGAATGAAGCAGCAAATGAAAAGAAAAGAAACCAGAAGAAACACCCACAAGGATTATAAGATTCTTGGGTGAGTGAGTGTGGCCAAAGCCTGCCAAAGTTGACAAGAACAAGACTCTTGTGTCCCGTATAATTTGCAATAACTACAAGGATTGCAGGAAGACAGGAGAGGATGACTAAAGGAAAAAAGTTAATAACGCACAATATACGATAATGGCGAACAATTTAACGTGGTCTGAACATGACCAAAAACCCAGGAGAAACAGCAAGTATTGGGTTAGGATGAAAAAGGGGATGTGGCATGTGGTGTATGGTGTCTTGGTGGGTCTCTGATGCTCACCTAGAGCAAGTGAGCGACTTTAGTAATAATAACAAACAGCAACAATAACAAATGACATTGACGACGATGAGAATGACTACGACTAATGGCCACACAAACGACCGAGATTTAGATAGACTTCTTCAATTTTGCCTTTGGCAGGATACGCATACATACACACATACATATACTTACATTGCAGTAGTAAGTATATCGATGGGTATGATGTTGACCAGAACACCAGCATGTGTCGAGCATATGAAAAAATATAGAAGTGAAAAAAAAAACCTTCATCGATGTGAGTCCTTGGGGACTACGAAACATGACTTAAATTTCGATTGATGAGTTTTACTTATTTTTAAGTACACAACTTGTAACGATACAAAACAACTATATCCTGCATAAGATATGGTGTGTGCCTCACAGAATGACATACATAATATCATGGGCCCCTTCCTCCTCTATTTTCTTTAGTATTTGCTTCACTACACACATTCGTTTACTCATCTCGTGTGGATCGCTTCACTAAATTGTTGGCAATTAACTTGCCTGATGGCTACTGCCAATCACAGCAAGTATTTTGTTCATTGCTTCCTACTAAAATCTTTCCCTCCGAACCCATTCTACCCTTGCTTTCTTTATTTTTAAACAACGTTTGCCTATTGATTTGACAGTTCTCCTTTCTCCATTTTGTTTGTTTTTGTTTTTTGTTGCATTGTCATTTTTAAAGCTAAAGCCAAATATGCGGGTGACATTTAAGTTTTTGTGGCTAACAAAATCATTTTCCCATTTCTTCTATAAGGATAAACACCCTTTATGTGTGAGTGTGTGTGAGTATGCCTGTGTGCATTGTGGTGGCAACAAGCGTCAGTACATTTTTATCTTGACTCTTAAGCTTTGTTATTTACTTCTTTGGCTGCTTGACTTTTGACTAATGAAGTTGACTTCTTGGTCGGTTGGTTGGTCTATATTGTGTATGTGTGTCCATTAAGCGGATTAGTCACATAAGCGTACATACATACATGTGTCTGTCTCTTTGTATATGTGAAATCGATTGTTCTTGCTTACTATAAGAGTATATATAAAAGTATGTACATATGTGTCTATGTAATTGTATACTCATAGACATGAGTTGCTTATTCATTAATTAATTTCCAGTTCAATGAGATTGAAATTGAAATATGAAATGAAGTATGCCTTGCATTTTTATATCACGCATACGACATGTGCACGCATATCTCTGACGGCTGATCTTTGTATCCTTTTCAAAAAAAGGAAGCAGAACAGTCAGAGAGGGGGGAGAGATAAAAAGAAAATATAAACATTTCGCAAACATAACATGAACAAGCGAAATATGTCTCAATTTTCTTGAAAAATATACACATGACAAACATACAAATATGGAAAAATATTTACATCAGCAAGCGAAATATATTTTGCCTGTACATTTCTTCATTTTTATTTATCATTTTTTTTTTTTATATGTATTGTATATTTTTCGGGAAGTTTATTTCACCAAAAATTCAATTTTTCCACCACACACATACCATGTCTACAAGCCTCTTTGTCACATGCAGAAAATATAGGCAGAAAATGTTGGAAATGGTCGGGCAGGAAGAGAGACTTTCGCATTTGAAGTTGCCACACCCAAAATTCGTTTGCTCAACGAGTGATATGACAATAATTTAAAGTTTTGACGTTAAATGAAATGCATTCCTAAGAGTTAAAGAACGTGTAGCTTTAAGCTATTTATATACGATATATGCAAGTGCATTGTGCCCTACAATTGATGTGAATGCACACAGAAATAATAGATTTGTTATGTTATAATATCATAAGTGACTTTTTCTTAAACGTATGTTCAATAGTACTATAGATTATTATTATGATATCTTAAGTTCATGACATATTAATGATCCAAGACGGCAAATATATTGAGCCCAAGCATTTAAAGAAGTAATCCAGACTAGATCGTATCTATAAAACTACTTAATAGAGACACCTTGAAGCTTCTTTATTGAAATAGTTGAGTAGAATGTGTGCTGAGACGCTCAAGCATTCCTATAGTAATCCAAACTAGATCGTCTATATAGAACTAGTTGCTCTTTATTGAAATCGACAACTTATGTGTTCAATCTAATTTAAAAATATCATCAATGGCAAGTATATGAAATGGTTGATTTAAATGTTTTCTGAATCCCTCAAACATTTAGTATACTAGTAATCCAGACTAGATCATCTCACCTTAAATAAAGCCTCTTTATTGAAATCGTCAACTCCTGTGGTGAATCAGATCGAAACACCTTAGCAATGGCAATTGTGAGAAATGGTTGAATCGAATGTTTTCTGAAACCATCAAAAATTTCGTGTAGTAATCCAGATTAGATCATCTCTAAGAACTGCGAGGTACAGTCACCTTAAATAAATAATGAAATCTGATTTTAAAAATAAATATCAGCAAATGCAAGAGTGAGAAATGGTTGAGACTCTCAAGCATAACCTTTAATCATTAGATCTAGAATATTTTAAATTAGGGATATTTAAAAAAAATAAAAGTTTAGAATCCATTTGATGTTTCTCGTCGATACATCGAACTTATTCGATGTTTTAACAAATAGTTTCTTTATTTCATGCATCAATGATTTCAATGAAAGCAAGGAATCATCTTCAGTTTTTTTATCACCACAAATTACTAAACAAGAGCTGTAAATCAACACAATCTGAGGCTGCAATTTCAGATGAATTATCAATTTACTTGCGTAGTTCAGTAGGAAGACTTAATAAAAATCGTTTGGAAATCTGGAGTGATTTCATAGCTTTATAAAATTGTCTTCAAATACTTTACTATTGTCGCTACTACGGTTACATCCGAACAATTATTTTCGAAGTCTGTTCAAATAGTCAACTAGCAAAGGAATATAAATCAAGTTGAACAATTGGGCAAACTTTTATTTCTACAAAGTCTGCCTAAACAGTATTGGTGATTAGAGTCATGAAAATTAATGCTTTTTTAGATTTGAAGTGCCAGTGCCAATACTCTCCTCAAATTAATCTTAATTTTGTAAGCTTTGTTAACTTAAGACTTTAGACTATTAAATTATATATAGCGGTATCAAAATAAAATATTTCAATAAATGATGAATATCAAATTATGGTCACATTTTCTTTTGGAATGAAAACATCGATGTTTTTTTCAAAGTGGGCGCTCCTACCTCAAAGCTCTCTTATTTAATTTGATAATTTTTAAGCCAGCTTAATAGTTCTAAATGCGATTGCATTAAAAACCAATTCTGGGCTATTTATGCAATCTTACCTATGTTAAACTGAGCAGAGCATCTTCTTGTATTTCAACTCTCAATTATTGACTTAAATTATTCATAATTTTTTCAGGTCATCAAAACTAGCAGTAAATCATTCATGATTGTACATCAAAAGACACTTATAAAAAATCATCTAAAAAACAACTTGACTTATTCAATACAATTGTAACAAATGATGCAATCGGAACTTCATAACAGATGAATAAGATAAACAATTTCAACTAAATGTAAGTACAAAAAAATGTATTAAATATTACTTTCACAATGCTGCAAAACCCTTTGCAAAACATATAAGCCCATCAATTTCAGTGTAGTGTACATGTAAAATTAGGCAAAAATAAAAAAAAATAAAAAGAAAAATGTGGGAAAATGAAAAAGCAAAACAAAACCAACTGAACTGACATCATAAACTGCATTTGGCTGATGAAATGGTATATGTTGCCATTCTCATTTCCCTTATTTTCAGCATGGCTCTTGTTGCTTTTGCTAGTTTGGTTCTGGCAACGGCAACATCTAGTGAAATGGTAACGCGCGGCAGCGTTGAAAAATACATAAAATGCCACTTACTACTTACTACAGTAAAGCATCAGCTACAGTAACAGCAACAGCAGCAACAACGAACACAATAACAAAATGTCGCTTGCAGCATCAACAACGACAACGACGAAGAGATGGTAGTACTAGTACGATGTGAATGTGTATGTGAATAGAAATAAGATCGTAATATGTTTCTGTTGTTGCATGTTGGATAATGTTGCATTTTTATGAGCCTCTAAGTGGCAAATGCGACGCGTATTTTGTCATGCGTGCTTTCGCTCGAATGCTACTGAAAGTAAAGTATAGTAGCAGCAACAAATAGTCTGAATGAAGATGAATAAAGTAAAAGGATAGATAGTTACCATACATACATACATACATGCATACATACACATAAAACATATTTGCATTGCGTTTATTGTATGAGGAGCATCATCTTTCTATCTAACATATGTGGATGTTTATGTTTATATGCCATTTTACATATTACATATTTTCTTACATATTTTTTATTTTTTGCCTTATGTTAAATGCAAATGAAAATATTATGACAGCAAATAAGTAACCTCGTGGCAGTCCTCAGTCCTTTGCCATACACTTCTTTTGCTAGGTTTTGTTGTGCTTGAGATACTGTGTGCATAGTTGGTTGGGGTTATTTATTTTTTGGTTAAATTTTCTGTATGCATTTCACTGGCTTTTTGTAGCATAAAATGAAATTATAATAATAAAATGTTAAAATTTTTGTTTGCATTGTCAGTCAGCTACTATTTGGGTTGAGTGAAATTTAGTAGTATATTTTCATGAGATTAAAACACATTTTTACAACACAATCATGCATGAAGCGTGATACATACATACATAGTATATTTTGTAAACCCTTTTCAAGTTTTGGTTTGTTTTTTGAAAGTTTTCATTTCTTTTTAGAAATCTTTTTCATAACTGAAACAAACACACCCAACTCAAGAGATATAAGGGAATGAGAAAGTAACATTTGTGGCTTTAAAAAGTAAGCGATATTCCTTCGCATTTTTAAGGTGACAGACAACAGGCAACCCAGATCAGTTCAGTTCAGTTCAGTTTCAGAAACTTTAATATAATAAATAGTGTGGTGAAAAAATTCTAGACTTCCTCTTGTGAAGTTTTTCCTTTTGGTTTTTTTTTGTTCTCTACTGACTTCACTAAAATTTTACTCAGGCACAAACTGCCCTATCACTGACAGTTTTATCGACTTAACAAAACTAACTGTCATTAGTTTCACTTTGCAACAATAAATGTAGAGAAAAAATAGTTGAAAAAAATTGTACAAACGAAGAAGGATCACATTGGGAAAAATAGTCAGAAAAATCAGGCAAAAAAATTGAGAAAAGACAAAGAAAATGTGGAAAGAAACGGAAAAAAAAAATGTCGAATAAACTAACTAAGTAAGAAAAAAAGAAGAGAACAAGATAAGAATGTTGTCGGTTGGTTGGTTGGTCGTTGTTTGCTGATGTCGTAGTCTTTGTCCTTACACTCTGTCCCTTCCTCTATGATTATAAAAATGTGTATATGTGCATAGACTTCGCTAGACGTTGAAAAATCACTTTACCGTGACCCTAAAATGTCTATTTCATTAATACAAATAAACCGACAAAGCCTCAGCGCCAATACATCAAACACATATAGCAAGGATATTCTTGGACTTAAGCGTGGGGTATACGTCACTGTCAGACTTTCAGGCAATAGAGTAACAAAAGCTGGATAAGTGTGAGAGAGCAGTGGGACGTATAAGGGCAGACGGCTGCTGTGCATTTATATTGCGAAGCCGCCGTCATGCTGCGAAATTAAAAAGGGACATGAAAGCGACGTTTTTCGAATTATATACAAAACGAAATACACACAATGAAATGCTAAAGCATTGGTTGGGACCAGCGGATGTGCTATTGACATAAGGAATTTGTTATTTTTTTATTAAGAAAGAATTGAAAACACAATACACTGTTTTTTAACTTCATTGATTTCTATTTTAATTTAATTTATTATAAACTTCATTAAGTGCTTCATTACTTCAGTAATGTGATGTTTGTAAAGGTTATAAGCATTAAGCATTAGATATTTCAAGAAACAATTCGATCTTATCATGTCCATCTGGCTTCATTAAGTACAATTTCACTTTAGTGTGACGTATGTGTTTTGCAGGAGAATATACCATACATGGAAAGGATATAAACACTTATCAATAATTGCAGACCTTCATTGGTCCATCTGCTTCTTAGTAAATCATTTATTTCAGTATTTAAGGTGAAAAATTGCATAGAAAATCAGTGATATTTGATTCCACAAAAAAAATGGAATCTTTTCTTTTTCCATTAAAATTTTGCTCTGCTGTATATGTCAATCTTCATATTGCAATGGTGAACATATACTTATGATTTGATTCCTTTTTGCACCCATCCATTTTCATATATTGTACATAATTTTGCTCTTTAGATGTAAACATTTACTGCGATTGATGACATCAATTAGCGCCTGAAACCACACATAGAACCACACACAAGCACCCAAGGCGCAGTCAATGCTTTCCTTAAACTAAATGAAGTGTGAATAAGTCAATGAATGATTGACTAAAAAACTAAGTGAGTGACTCACTGATTGAGTGGCTGAATGAGTGACGCAGGGAATCAGTGAGTGGTTGGTTGACTGACTGAGTGAGTGAGTGTCTTTTTGTTCTGACAAAATGAGTAATCATTTGTATTGACTTAAAATGACGCAAAAATGACAATAGAAAAACTAAATTGATTTGTTGCAAGCAACAAACGCTTCCCCTAATCACACACACAGATGTATGTGAAGCACTGTAAGTATGGGTATGAAACTGTATCTATGTGTGTGTAGTACAAAACTTAATTGATTGCCATAGAAATCTCATCTCATATTGTAGTTTCGTTTGACGTTGAGGTTGAGTTAAAGTCTTTGATTTGAAATTTGATTTTGATGGATTGTCGGCATTTTTGATATACAATAATTTCATTTTTTTTTTAAATCTGGGTGTGTGAGTATGCCATATAAAGAATATTGTTTCTTAAAGTGTTTGAGTGATTGGCTGAAAAAAGAAAAGTAATTCTCATGCCTTAAAGTATGCAACAAGAAACTTCATTGACGCTTTTGAGGACAAAACTTAGCAAATAGAAAAAATAAAAGAAAAAAAAAACAAAAAAGGAAATGAATGAAGCAGTGCATGAACATAAAGTGAAGAAACCTAAAAGCATAAAGAGAACAATGTAAACTGTAAGAAGCACGCTAACATGCCAAACATGACAAAGGATAACTGAATGATGGTGATGATGATGGTGCAAAGGAAAAGAAAACGACGATGACAATGCGGCAAAGCTACTACTATGAATGCCTATAATGGTAATGATGATGACGAAGTCGTTTGTAAAAATAATAATAATAATAATGTTCTTGCTTTTTTTTGGATGATAATTATGTTGCCTTTACCGCCCACTAAAAAGCAAAGAGAAGCGCACTTAGCTCACTAAGCTTTTCTTCTCAAACTAACTAGGATGATGGTGATGGTGATGATGACACAACAACAAAATGAAAGTCGACTGCGTTAAAATCATGTCAACGACAATGATGATGATGATGTCGATGTCGAAGTCGAAGTGAATCTCTTTATGACTTGAAGTGGTTTGAGAAAACCAACTGCTGCAGCAAAGTTGAAGTCAAAGCAAGAGGATTCTTCTTTTCATTCAGCAATTTCGATAATGGCACAAAGTGGCTGACTCGCTTGCATTAAACGGGAACAAAGATAGAATAGAAATGATAGTCAAAAGAACCAAACCAAAGTGAACCAAACTGAACCAAGCTTGCATAGTTTTATAGATAACTATTTCTTATGAAGGGAATAAAGGAGGATATACATATACTTATACTTGTAAGGAAACATAGGAAAAAATTGTGTTGCTTGCTCAAAGCGTCAAATGGGAAATTGCACTTTTCATTAAAATGACACAGTCACTTACTCACACACATACACATATACAGGCAAAGATGACACTCCTACTTATGTATATTCACTAAGTAGCACATAAGTGTGTAAGTGAGTGTGTAGATGTTATGTGTAGTGTATCTATGAGATATACTCATTTTGTCTCTCTCATATAGTTGTTGACGCGTTTCAAGTGAGTTTGCCATCAAGTGTTGTTTGCTCATTTATTTCGCTTTTCACATTCGCCATTTAATGTTTTAATTTTGCAGAATACTTTTTATATTTTTCTAAAAACTTTTTATTCATACGAGGGTCATTTTACAATTAAAGAAACAAAAGACTTTTACATCTTTATAACACAATCCCCATTTGTTCCATTTATTAACTAGTCTTCTTTTTATATGTGATGCAAAGAAGTTATTTTGCTTGTTTGAGATACATAATTTCCTACAAATTCTTTGTGTCCTCTTTGCTGCTCAATTGTTTCCCACATAATGCCAGCTTGAGTGAACTTTAAGAAATGAAACTCAGAAGGATTTAAATTTGGATTGTAGGTTGTAGAATGATGTAGTATCTCCTAACTCACTTTTACAATGGCTTGGCAAGCATTGTTTCATTGAAAGATCACATGTCTTCTTTGAGATTTGCGAAGTTATATTCTCATTCTTTGTTCATCAGTATACCTGAGCCATTTACTGAAATTAAATCTTTGGTTGATCTTCCAAATTATCTCAAAAGACAAAACAAAGGCTATCTCAAGACACGGTCAGCTTTACTCTTTCCCACTGTTGTGTGCATTCTGATCTTCTATTTGCACGAAGAGAGATTCTGGATAGGGTGAGGTAATATCTATCAACCCACTGTTCCAATGACTTCCTAGATAATGGCAAGCATTGACGTAAAAGAGCCTTTTCGTGTAGATTGATAACTACCAAAGTAAAGATAATAATGTATCAAGCTTTAGTTAGACCAATATTATCTTATGCTTGGCTTACATGGAACGACTTAGTAAAATGGAAAGAATCATACTAAGATCATGCACTTTATTGTTTAGAACTTCTAAAAGTAACTCTTATTCAAACAAAAAATTATATAATGAGGCTAAAATAAGTAGGATAAGACACATGTATCATTAACCTCATTAGGAAGCATGTAGTTAGAACAAACCTGGACACCTGGTTACAGCCAACAGCTTTATTTTCGCTCCGTCTTACGTCTTATCTTCAACAGTGCACCCTTCCCGAGGTATTCTTTTATCTTGATAAAGATGGGTTTATAGACAACGAAGAGGGTATACCGATTATACATCACATTAGCAGGGGAGCCAATAAAAAATAATAAAATTAATTAGAACAAAAGATTTTACACCTAGACCTTATTTAAAGATAAGAGTGAATCAACAATAACCACCAAACATCGCTGGTGGAAAACACCCTCAAAATACCTGACATCCTAATCCATCCTCATATTTCTAATACCTCTACCAATCCTATACTTAGTTTTAGTAAATCAACACTTCTTTATCATTAAGCCATCTTTTTCTAAATTATAATTGTAAGTTAATATAAATAGTTCCAAAAGAGAATGATCTTCAATATTAGAAAAAGGACTATTACTTATTTATACATTTGTTTATATAATTGAATTAGCATAAATATTTGTCATCTAAATAAACGATTTAAAAAAAGGCAAGCATTGTCGCATTGGAGAATCACATCTCTTTTTTAGATAAGCAAAGTTATTCACCCAATGCTGGCCTTACTTTGTTCTGATCAGTTTATCTGATAATTATAATCTTCTGCTGATCTTCCAAATATTCTCAAAAAGCAGAACCAGGGCACTGGTTCCCACTGTTGTGTGCATTCTGATTTTCTGTTTACTTGTCGGTCAGTTGAGTTTTGATCGTTTAACAACTGTTCTATTTACTTATAAAAAATGATAAAATTCACACAACTTTCATCAGTCAGATAGACGGCTTTTCACTCCAACAACGTTTGACCAATCAGCATGAAAGTTGGCATGTATATGTATTTCTTAATGAAGAATGTTTATATGCTATCCACCTTATTTTTTTAAATAATAAGTGCATTTATTTTGACTCTACTGTAAGTTCATTATGCTACCACACAAAAAGCTCAATGCTACAGAACTCCGTTCTTGTTTGATCATTTTTTAAAGTATCTCTATTTCAATCTATCGGATCGAGAACATTCGAACATTTGAGAAGAAACACAAAAACATGCTTGCTTTCGTTAGTAGCAAAAAATTCAACAAATATGCGTGGACAAAATTAGAGCGAGAGAGGAACAATGACTACAAAGATCGCACACTAACATCACGTCGGGGCCCCAGCAAGCGCGCCGATTTATATAGTATATTCTAAAATCTATCCAGAAAGCAAGAAACAGATAACTGAATATGATTCAACCATTATGGAAATGGAACTTCAAGTGGTTCAATTTGAACCTGATCGAAACTGGGATTGCCAACCTAAACTCATAAAAATGTTTCTTTCCTTCATCAATTTTCTTCTTTCATTACAGAATAACCCTCGTAGTAGTATGTTGTCGATGCTATTGTATGTAGATACCCTTTGGCATTTATTGCCACACTTGGTTGCACGTGTCATATGGGCGCGGTTGCAAACTTTAATATAATTTTATTTTCTCTTTTTATTTTTTCACTTGTAATCGAAAGTTGTAACAACTTTAATTTGCCTTCCTTCTTTTTTTTTTTGTGTGTTACTACTATTTTGTAAATTTCAACTTTTTATCGCTTTCATCTTTTTCCCCTCCTAACTTTTCTATCCTTTGGCTTTCTGGATAATTTTTCATTTTGTGTGTGTGTGCTTTTTTTTTTTCTTTCTTGAAACTATTTTTTCCTGATTTTTTGTCCTCTATTTTCTCCTTCAATTTTGTGTGTGTAATTCTTTGTGTCGCTTATGTCATTCATCAATGTTGTGTTTGTTGCCTTGGTGAAATTAGTTTTCTGCATGAAACTGACTTCAAAGTGCGTCAAAATGGAACCAATAAAGGACATGGCATGGCATCCTGGTCTTGGTGTACAGGAAAATAGTCATGCTGCATACTGTGGCGGAAACGGAAATGACAACTTTAGGGTAACGAAAACAATTTACTAAGAAAGTTAAGTAAAAGAAAGTGATATACAAAATGAGAAGATAAAAAAAAAGAGTTTCGCTGGTTGGCTTTTGTTAAGTTGTTGCAACATCATGTTGCTTTCACTACCGCTGCTGCTCCTTCTGCATCAGTTGCATGAATAGTATCCTTCCATGAACTTTCCACAGCTCAGCAACTTAAAGTAATGTCAACGCATATTAAGGGCGCTAGGGAAATATTTTAGTTTCTCTGAAATTTCCAAGTATACAACTTCCCTAGCCTTGCCACCACATGATGCTGCACACATTTAGTAAATGCAAGTCAAGGATGATGATGATGATTACGAAATTGTTGTTGCCGCATAATAATAATGAAAAAGAAAATTGTATTTTTCTTTCTTTCGTTTCTTGCCATATATATTTTTTTTCCTTTCCACTTTTGATAATGCGCACGTTTAAATGATAGAAAATCAAATTCAATTTCAAATGCGCTACGTGTATGTAAAAGTAACAAGGAAATGGAATGAGGAATATACATACATATACATGACTCTATCTTCTATTATTGAGACTTCACTCCTTCATACCATTTAAATCTAACATTATTGCATTTACCATGTGAATATGTCATCAAAAATGCTGAACACATTTGAACACAACTGAACACTGACTGACTGAATGCGACTGACAATGATATTCCTTTCGGTACTTTAGGCGTTGAATCGTCCCTTCAAGTTGCAAGTAGTACTAGTAACTCACTCACTCATCTTGACACTGTGGTAAATGAGATGGTGATGGTAATGATGGCAGTGGTGATTCCATTCAGCTGATGTTAAGCAAATGAAGAATGAAACGTTGATGAATTTACTTAGCATCAACATCACATGGTTGTTGCACACTAAAGAATGAAGACTTCCCCAGAATTCATACATAAAATGGAAATTTTACGTACGATACGTGTATATTCTCTACACACGTATGGGTGTCTATGATTGTGAGTCCTTTTTGTACATATAATAAATTCAAAATGTCTTCAACTTGGCATAAATGAAAGTCAAATGCACATTAGAAATAATGAACGAGATGATTTCAAGTTTTTAAGGGACGTTGACATTCGTTTCGAAAGCTTTTCACATATAAAATAGAATTAAAGTGACATGAGATTGGTTATAGGAAAATGGGTGGAAAATTTAAGGAGGAAAAGAAAAAAAAAATTCTGTTTCCTAAGAAACCATGAATTTTAACTAAATGTTCTTCTTCTTTAAACTACTTCTAACTTTTACAATTGCCTAGAATTAAATCTAACAAAATTCTTTAATCGAAGGTTGGAAAATTATAGTCTAAAGCACTGAAAGAACTTTGTTTTCCTACACTTTGTGTGATATCAAAACATCGCAGGTGCGAGAGGTGATTAAATGTAAACTATGCTCTCATATTTGAAAAACAATATTTTCCAGTAGGCAGAAGTAAGCTTCATTGAACCAAGGATTTGCAAGTTGAGAAATGAAGCAACTAGATAAGTGACTCCACATCATGGCCACACCATTAGATAGTTCAGTGTTAATAGTGTTTCTTGTATGGTCACTTCTTCAAGTGCTGATTGTTTCTCGATCTGTGAACTTACATTGTGGCCATACGCAGTTGTATTAGCGTTTGGTGATCAATACTGTCGTTTATTTTACATTCATATACAGGGTTGGCCATATTAGATGGACCCATATGGCAACACTATAGCTTTGACAAGGAACGACTAATGACAGCACGTGTTTGAAGCTTCAGTCTTGGGAGTTTATTGTTTGGTATGGATCGTACGCGCTGAAACTGTTCAGCTGTACATTCAAAATAACAAAATAATGAAGTGCGCCGTCAAAGTACCCCATAAAGCATTTACACGAAAGATTTTTGTCTTCTGGTACTGTCTCTAATACCAGGCGTTAAAAAAAAAAAAAAAATGACGAGACGTTCAGTGTCGAAAGGTCTCCGCGAACATCAGGTTTACGTCGTTCTGCGCAACTTGGAATCCCTTAGACCAGTGTACGGCAGATATTCCGTTCTGATTTAAAGCTATTATCATACAAAATTCATTTGACTCAAAGACTGTTGTCAAACGATAAGTCTCATCGTTTGGAAAATGCGAATGGAATTTTGTCATAGAAATGGTGATGAGGCGCATTGAACGGAACAGTAAACAGATATAATTTTGTGTTCCATGCCACCGAAAACCCTCTAATTTTTGTAATAGTACCTCTTTATGACACAAAAGTGACAGTGTGGTGCGGAATTTATACGTATGTGATCATCGGAATGTTCTTTTTCGAAGACAATAGTGGAAACACCGTAGAACCGTAAATCAGAGCTTTATCGGGATATTATAGTAACTGATGTTTTGATGCCGATTGTTTATGAAAATGGTATGGTGCACTTCTACTTTCAAAAAAACGGCGCACCACCTCACACAGCTCATGTCACAATCAAGTTTTTGAAGCAATTGGTCCCTGGTGCCTTGATATCAAAAAAAGGTGATTTTGGCTGGCCTCCGCGTTTGCCTGATTTGTTTGGACTTATTCTTTTGGGGCTACTTGAAGTCATAGGCTTACGTCAACATACCTTAGACGAACTTAAGGTTAACATCCATCGGATAATAGTCGCCATTTCGTCCGAAACATTGGAAAATAAAATGGAAAATTACTAAAAACCACCACATAACACCATTCCAACTTAGGCTGACCATTTGCGGGATAACATATTCAAAAAGTGATGTAATCACATCTCCCTACATCAAATTTTTGGGCATGTTAAATCAGAATGCAAATAGTTCAGTTATGATACAATCCGGTATTGGAATAAATAGACAGCAGCTCTACAGAGGACTAGTCTTTGCTATTGAAATTGATGATATCATCGCGGGGCTCGTATGTACGAGCGACCAACGACGTCTATTTAACAAATTAAGGATAAAGATATTATCCCTTCCTACGAAGGAATGCTTTGGCGGTACCGTAGGGAATCAAAGGGTTTAAGGCAATAGGGGGTGTTTTAGTCAGTAGGAATCCGACATAACTTGTGGCACGGATAATTATCTTTCGAAGATTTTGGCAAAGCAAAAAAATAAAAAAAAAATAAAACAAATAGACAGTAGTGACTCTTTTACATTTTTTTTTTATTAATTAATGTAACCCAAAACTGGAATATTACCAATGTCTCCATGTAAATTTAGATATTTCAACTTGCCATTTTCAAATTTCAGTAAAAAAAGGGAAGAAAAATATACATTTCTACTTACCACATTAGTGAGACTTTGATCTTTCAATATGATCATTAGTATTATCTCTATTATTCCTTGATTTCCGTTAAAATCACAACTAATTTAAGGATTCCAAATGTCAGTAAAAAATCTGAATAAAACTTTGAACACTTCATTAAGCTTTAAATTAAAATGTGATTTCAAATGAAAAGAAAAACAGAAATTGTATGTGTGTGTAAATAAAAGAAAATTAATATGAAATCACTTAAATAAATATTTTAATAAAAAACATTATAAATCAATTTAAAATGAGTACAAAAATAATTTATAAATATTTTTTTATTGAAATGAATATTTTTTTCATTTCAATTTTTTACTTGTTATTGGGCGTTCGGTAAATATTTGCGTAAAATTTAAATTGCATTAATTTTTTCATTTTTGCGAGATTTTTTTCTTCATAAATCATAAAAATACAATAGCCATGAACATTAAAAACGTAAAACGAAAAACAAGCAAAATGAAAAATCTGACTGAGTGCAAACATCATGAAATAATAAAATAAAATAAAAAAAAATTGAAAAATTGTTTAAAAATAATATTTTGCAATAATTCATTCGGTTTGATGAGCTTCGCATCCGAGCGAACTGAAATAAAATGAAAATTGTTTATGAAATGAGTATGAGAAAATAGAGAAAGACAGAGAGAGAGAGAAAAAAAGAAAACTTAAATGAGTGAAAAAGGAGGAAACACTGATTATGCATTTAAATGGTGTGAGAAGAATGAATGGCTAGCAAAAAAAAAAAAATACTATGGTCATAGAGTAAAACAAAGAGCATAAGAAGGATGATGCTTTGGTTTTATGCCAAAAGTTATGCTTTGGAATACATATTTCTATGAATGATGAGTGTATGAACGAACGATGAGACATGCAGATGGTAGACATAAGCATGTGTTGGACAAGAAAAGTTTTTCGAAAGCTTGTTATACGATAAGTAGCAAGAGGGAAAAACAATGACTTAGTCAGCAGGAGGAGCAGCATTACCAAGATCAGGAGCCAAAAATATATAGGAAACCAAAAGTTGTTGAAATACATACTTTAGACCAAAGCTACTAACACTTCGACACTCATGTACACAAAAATACGTAAATAACGTGACAGCTAAAGTAGCGCGTTACCATCATCAGCATCATCAGTTTCAATATTTAAACAACAAACCAAAAATAACAAGATACAACACAGCACAGCACAGCAATGCATGTGAGATAACCACGAAAATGAATGATGTGGTTAAGCATGCGATGATGATGATAATCATCATCATTATATTTGCTTCTTTTCTTTACATTACTCCATGTATAATGTATAGAATTTGTTCAGTCTCTCCTTGTCTTGTTGTTTCGTTATTCTGGTTTCTTTTTGTTTTGTATCTTTTTTCCGAGGGTAAAAAACAATTTGTCAAAGCATAACAAATAGGGTGATTGAACATCGCTTCGTTCTGTTTCATTGAGCTTCATCGTTTCAGATCCTTCATCATCAGCAGCAATACAAGTGCCCATCCAATTGGACTAGATGTGTGTATTCCTCTTTACTATCTTCATTCCATTTCACATATCTTTTCGTTTGTAGTACGTGTTCATTCGTTCGCTTGCAACGTTTATTTATTATTAAATGTCCGACACAAAAAAACAAAAACCAAAATCGAACTTTTACTATTGTACTTGCAGTAGTACATAGCATTGAACACTATTTTCTGTGAAAGTGGACACGACGACGACGACCCAATCCAAGTCCTTAATAAATGACCCAAGTAAAAACGATGAAATGATGTTTCTTCATTGTTTTCTGGCATCAGCTTCAATTGCAACAACTACAAGTAGTACTGAGAGTCTCGCTGAGTTACTGCAAAGCAAAATATTTATTTTGTGACTATTGCATACTTTTGGGGATTGGTAGGACCAACAAAAAATGATTGCAATAACAAGCATTACCATGAAAACAAATAGAACCGAGTGAGTGAATGTGCCGTGCTTACTTTTTTCCCTGCAGAAATAAAAGAAGAGGAACTTGTTATTTTATTTGATCGAGTTGAGTTGTGTTAAGTTCAATTCAGTTGAGTTGAGTTGTGTTCTGTTGTTGTGATGCCATGTGATGTGCTGTGATGCGATGCGATGCTATCCAATGTCATGTCCAACGTTTGGTAAACTGACAATTCATCAATCAAAGCAGATAATTCGCACATTTATCAAATAAAATGCCAGTATCCTATCTACTACATATATATTGTATACAAAAGAATACAAGTTGTATACTAGATGATGTTTCTGTTGTTGTTATTGTAGGATATTGCCGGAAGTTGCTTGCTCAAAAGTATTGTAAATAGTATTGTAGTTTGGGCGAATCCTTCATAATATGCTTCATTGGTTTAATTAAAAAATTATTAATATACGATTTTATGTAACAAATTGACTTTAATTGATTAACATCATTGAAACAGCATCTCACAACATTGAATGAATGAATGAATGAATGAATTAAATCAGTTGCAATCAAGCGTAAAACATATTTTATGCTCAAATGATTTTTTTTTTTTTTTTTGTGTACAGAAAAATAATAAATAAATAAATGAAAAAATAAATATAAAAATATTAATCATAATTTATATTTTTGTTATATGGCAAAATGTAATAAAAAACAATATAATTGAATGAGTATGTCGGTCCGTCTGTCTGTCTGTCTGTCTGTCAATGAATTGGCAATAAGCTGAAGAATGAGTAAGGAAAAATTTGTATTAACAAAGGAGGAATTGAGGAATAATTGAAATAAACTAAGGAAGGGAAAACAATTATAATAAATACTATACAATACACTCCAATAAATATTGTATGAGAAAATTGTACTTGAAAATATAAGAAATGTTTAGTTGAATGCTTCACAAGGAAATGATTGACTGACTGACTGTTTTATAGACCTGACAATTATTTCTTTAGCTTCTGTAAATTTACATTTAAAGAATTTTGTCAATGATATTTTATTCTTTAATAATCAAGAAAATTTATTAAATATTTTACATACGAACTAGCATAAGCAAATGGGTTTGGACAAATGAAATACATATTTTGAATTTGGTTAATTATTTAGGCAGGCATGCTAATTAAACTATAATATTATACCAACTCTATTCCGCGTCATTTGCGCGCATTTCTTTTCTGACCGTGATGGTTTTCTTTTTTAAAATTTTTGGCGCTGTAGTTGTGCACCTCTCCTAAATACTCTCTGCACCGTTGATAAGCTAGTTTTAACACCAGTGTTTTCCTTAATATTGGAATACGAGTGGTGAAAATTTGATGCTTCCCTCAGTAAAGCTCTCCTGTCTGTTTGGGAAACTACTCGATTATTACCGCCCTTGAAGTTTTTCCAATAGTATCGCTTTTCTGCGTCTGCCAGTTTTTTCAACAATTTAATGTAGAGATGGCAATGAAAATCCAAGCAGTTCAACAAGTAGCCGCGAAAGCCGGACTGGCTTTCAATATCCCGAAAACCAAAGCTATGCGTATAAACACACAAAATACTCATAAATTTGCAATGGACGGCATTGAACTGGAGGAGGTATAATCTTTCTGCTACGGTGACTGACGGTTCTAGCGAAGACATCAAAAGCCGAATGAAAAAGGCAACGGCGGTATTCGGCTCACTGCAAACATATTGGAACGCATCGCACATATCACAGCGCACAAAATTGAAAATATTCAATTCAAATGTCAAACCATCTTTACTATATGGATGCGAAACGTGGAATGCGGCAGCAACTGATATAAACTCACTAGAAGTCTTCGTAAACCGATGTCTACGAAAAAATCTAAAAATATTCTGGCCAAATACTATCTCACTCACTATCCGCCTTATGGGCCAGAACCCAGCACAAACCAGTACATCTAGAGATCCGAAAAAGAAAATAGAGCTGGATCGGCCACGATGTGCGCAGGGAAAGCGGCAACCTATCATGGACCGCGATTGACTGGAACCGCTAAGGAAGCCGTAGACGAGGAAGGCAAGCGAACACCTGGAGACGACTGTTAGAGTTGGAAACCCGTGCCATGCTCCTTAGCTGGAATGAAATGAAGATACTGGCACAAAATAGATCCGAATGGAGGAAATTCGTTGTGGCCCTATGTTCCAACATGGAACTCTAGGAATCAATATATATATATATAATGTAGAGATAGTCGTGACTCGAAGTATGCTTCAATTTATTTTTTCTTCCAAAAATAAAACTGTTCCTTTTCCCATATTTAGCGTTCATTTATAGAAATTTGATAGTTTAAACTGTACAGAGGAGCCAGAGGATTAAAGATTTGTGATTTCGCATCTGAGCAAAATGTGTTTGTAGTCCCGTATTACGTTATGTTTTTGTACATCTTTTTTAGACCATTAGTCTTGCATTTTATTGCAAGCATCGACAAGATCGGTCGCAAGTCAGCTTCATCATTCTATGAAAAACCCTATTACTTTATCACTATCATCACTCTAATTCCATTATCATTCTTATAAAAATCATTTGCTCATCTAACTAAAAACCACTTGGACGTTAATTTCTTTCCTTGTTTTATTTATCTATTTATTTTCAAACCAAGGTTATATACATAAGTGCTTATAATATGTAATCTAGAATAGTTTATAGAGTGCTTGCTAAATTTCCTTGTTTTATTGTCAATATTCTAAAGAATCTTCTCTTTACAGTTGCAAATTTATAAGAAATATATTACAAACCTTAGAAAAACAAAATAAATATATAAAATATTGGAAGATATTATATCCACCATATAAGAGTTTCTAGTCATTATTAAGAAGTATTTTTGGGATGTTATATAAAAATCTATTCTTGATAGTAACTGTATAAAATGTCATATAAAAGAATACAGACATTCATACATATATGTGACAAAAGACTTTGCTTGCCAATTTTCAATTTCTTTTTTGTTTTTGTCATAGACTTTACAATCAATTTGTCTCGCTTGTTTGCCTTTACAACTATATAAATACATAAACATATATTTATATATAAGAGTTTATATGTAAATATATTGTGAATATGTTGATATATTTATTTAGCAAATAAATAATAAAGTTTCTGTTTAAAAGTTCATCAAAAGTTTTCAGGCAAACAAATAGTAATAAAAGTTTTATATGAGTTTTAGTTACGGTTGCTAACATTATTTTCTTCTTTTCACTCAAATTCTTCATCTTTAAATCTAAAATAATGGGTATATCTTGATCTTATAACATTATCCATGTCAAGTTTAATATATTTATATACGATTTTCATATTTAAACTCTTTTTTTTTTTACTTACCACAAAAAATGATTTATTCGATAGATAAATAATGTCTTCCTTAATACATATTTTAAACTTAGCATGGAGAAACTGCAAAGAGAAACAAAAAAGGAAGAATATTTTTTAATGAAATATGTATATAAAATATATAAAAAAGCACAGAAACTGGTAAGCATTAGAACAAATTGCTTTATGAAAATGCAAAGAAAGGAATTAAAATGAGTGCAAGAAATCATTGGCAATTATTTAGAGAACAATTTAAACAAAATGCGGTCAAGTGCGAGTCGGACTTGCACACAAAAGGATCCCTACTATCGCGTGTTGGACGTAAAGTTTGACCTTTCATCTGACTCCTCTAAGTGTACTACTAAAAATAACCAAAATTTCCCAATTTAAAACATTTCAATATGATAACTGCATTGCAATCGTAGACATCAGAAAGCAGTGTGGCAGCGATGCACGATAATATGCAAAATGATGGAAATTCCGACTTTTCTTATACATTTTCCTAAAATATTATTTTTTGTTGCTATACTGGAAATTTTAACTGACTACCTTTTACGGTTCCTGAGATAAAGCTCACTGAAGGAGGGGCGGACAGAGTATGCTTGGTAATAGTAATACGGAACCCTAATAAAGCAAGTTTTGTTCTAACAAGAGAAGGTTCTTCTTTACCAAAGATTAAAAAACGCATTTTAATTTCAAAAAGTAGTTGCTTGTAGCAATAAGATAGTGAGAGATAGAGGCAGAGAGGAGTCAGTAAGATAATCAATAAGTAATGATATAAAAATCATATTCCTTGTTTTGTATGCATGTCCCTATATAGCAAGGATTAATTAATGTAAACTATAATGAAATGGTTTTACTGTTGTCTCATTGTTATTACTGTTGATGATGATGATGCTGATGTTTATGATCAGTAACTCACTGTTTTATTCTTCACAATAAAATTATAGAATGTGAGACAAAAAACAAAGAAAATATATAAAAATAATAAATATAAAAAAGATAAAATATGTCACTAAGAATTTAAGAATGAAAAAACAAGGTGAAAATGATAGAAACAATTTGTTGTATTACAGAGAACAGAAGTCAAACGCATACCCACACACACACACACAGAGATACTCATTCTAACTCATACTCACACATCCTATGATAAGTTACGCATATCGAAATATGTTTATTGTATTTTGTATAAAGTCTCTGACACAGACATGGCTTAAGGGCAAAATTTTAGTTGTTGTTTTTTGTAAGGGCAAATCTCATTTCAACTCATCTCTCTCCGTTGTCCCCCCCAACAACATTTGCTTGTAGCATAATTCCATGCGAATTGCCATGATTAATCGTTTTGCATTTACTGATAATATCGAAAAACAACAACAACAGCAACAAACAAGTAAAAACACAAGGACAACAACAACTAAACAACAAAACAAAAAAAGGAACATCAACATCATCAACAACAATAACAACAACATGGATCAACTCTCGAATTCTAATAATAGGAGACACATGTAAGGATAAGCAGGGTAGTAGAGTAAAGAGAATAGAAGCTTGATAGAAGAATAAAGCTATTGGAAAGTTGTGTAGCGGAAAGACGGGACGGACGGTATTGTTGTCATGCTAAAATACCAAAAATTCTATAAGTCTGAGGATTGAGGATTGACATGTGACACAAGCAACGCATTTTGTTTATGTAGTATTTGCAGTTAGTGTGTATCTCTGTGTGTATAGGGTGTGCCCGAACAAGCATCTGTGTTTAGCCTTAAGCATAAGTGAACAGTGTTGGACAATAGCCTCCAGTGCTGTGGGTGTAAGAAACATTTACTAGTTATGGTTGCAACAGTATGCATGCTGCTGCGAGGGTTACAAGTGAGATACACAAGTAAAGTTGACATTTACATATATTGTACTATGTGAGTGTATTTGTTTGTCTTAAAGTTTGCGTTTGTTGCACAACAATAACAGTAATAATAATAGCAACAATAATTTGAGTAACAACAGCAGAAGTAGGAGAAGGCAGTAGCAGAAATAACGACAAGAGAAAGATGCATACAAAGAAGAAGAACCACAGCATCAGTAGTAGCAGTAACAATAATAATAATGTGTATGACAAGCACAGGATGCATGACAGGATATACACAACAAATACAGATACACCCAACCACACACATACGAGTGTAGTATATTCATAATATAATCACACGCATAAACATGATAATTCACACAAAATGTAGTTTACTCGACTCGAAATATTATCATTTAGCTTACTCTTTATTTGACTATGTATATAGTATCTGTGTGTGGTGTGATGTGGGACGAGTGGGGGTGTGTGTTTTGTCTATTTAACTATTTGCTAAAGTTTGATTTTGACACTTTTCACACACAAAAACATACAGATACACTCACTTGCATCGTATGCATACAAAAATGTATTTAGATGCGCTTGTATAATATTTCATGCAGTTAATGGCTTTCAGGGTAGTTTTAGAAACTTTGTCGTAGCATACTCTTGTGCGCAACATAAAAATTAATTCATTGCGAAAATAAAATTAGAAAAACTACAAATTTGTTAAATAAATTTTTCAATTGTTTGCGGTTTTTAGAGTTTCACACAAATAAATTGTAATAAATTAATACAATAAAATTGGAAAAAAATAATAATAATAATGGGAAATCCAAAAAGGAGTAGAAAGAAAGAAAAGAAAATGGGGGTAGAAAAATTTACATAAATCAACTAAAAAATGAAAAAGAAAAATAAAAATTTATTTAATAAATGAAAATACTAAAAAAAATATGGAAAATGGTAAAAACTAACAAAAGATGAAAAAACTGGCTGTGGCAACGGCAGCGGCAGCGGATATTGTAAATAATAATATTAAAACATTTGATAAATGTGCGGAAACCACAAAATTTTATATGAATGATTGCGTTCATAAATTTGTTTGTTTGTTCGTTTTGTGTATTGTTGTGTGTCTGTGGATAGAAGGAACCCAGTCAGACACACAGACTGTTGAACGACAGACAATATTCATGTGACTGCAACATAAGGGTTACTTCTGTCAATGAGTGTGGCTGTGTGTGTTGTATTGCATGTACTGACTGCGGTTTTTTTTTTTTTTTGCTACATTTGTTTACATTTAATTAAAATGCATTCACGAAAAATGTGGCAAATAATAGTATAGAAATCACATATGACACGAATTCACAAACTGACACAGAACACAATGAGACAAATAGTAGACAAACACCAAAGCAGGTAGACCGACCAACCAACCAACAGTTGAACATCGGATCAATAGACCAACATAACAACATAGTAAATGATGATGACATTTCTATTGAACAATGTGATTCATTGATGGCGACAATATGGCGTATGCTTAATGTGCTGGCAAATATTGGTTGAAACATGATGATGATGATGATGATGATGTACAATACTAATTACAATAAAAATCATAATCGATGGAAAACAACAAACAACAATTCTAAAGTAATCAAAGCAAAAGATTTCATGTTGTTATTTTCACTCAAACGCGCAACAACAACAAAACTTCAATTGGTTGTCATTATTTGTACTCCTCTTACCTTCACCACCACATATATATTTCTATATATCTATACATCTATACATATGTAAGTACAATACTATGAGTATGAGTATAAAAGACAGAGATTAGTATGAATTTGTGTGTATCTGCTTGAATGCCCGCACATCATCAATTTGCTGTTTTAATTTGAAATCAATTGAATTTTATTTTTACACTAAAGATTCCAATTATTTTATTGAATTTTTCTTTATTTTTTTGTTTGTTTAGGATTTAATCCAAATCATAAAATAAACAAAGAGTAATAAATTCAATGAAAATTGCATTATTTTGATTGTTTAAAGTGTATAACACAAATATTTATTGATGCAATAAGATTGCATTGTTTATTGCATTAAAAAAGAATTATATACTGAGAAAATGAAAGAATGAAAAGAGTTGTGGATTATTGAGAAATTTGTAATTTGATTTGTGGTACAAAATTTAAAATATTTTCAGATGAAAGAAAGAAAGAATTAAACAGAATTTCTGTGAGGAAAATGAGGATGAAAAATTGTTGTTTAGGATAGAGTGTAAGTGTAAGGTAAGTATATAAGGAGATAAGAAGCAGAAAAATGCAAAAATTATTAAATAATGGAACTGTGCTACTTGTAGTTACTGGAGAAGTGTAGAATATAACAAAGCATTTATGTATAACTGAACTCATATAGTAGGCATATAAATGGGATCAAAATATCAAAGAAAGATGACAGTAGTGACAATCTGTTTTCATTAGTCATAAAGAACCATAATAAAATTCCAAATAAAACTTGATAAAGGTGTATAAGCTTCATTTATATGTTAACTAATCTATATCAATATCTCATTGACTAACGATTATATGGACAGATGATAAATAAACCTAAGAATTACTACCATCGACTTTCTTTTTCCTTGAACCCTCTTTAACCTCATAATAAACAATGTCTTAATAAATGAATACATTAAAGAGACCATGTAGAAATCTGAGTAATAGTTTAGAAGTTAAAGGTGTAGAAAGGACAGTGCAAAAATGGATGCATTTGGTGAATAATTTGAGAATCGCTGATGATGCAAATATCAATGACACATCCGAAACATTGTCGTCTTTTCACCTAAATAAAAGACACAGATTCAATAGCTGAAATCTCAGAAGTGTTCTGGTCATGATAATATTTATGCTAAAGTAGCAAAAGGTCTAGGTCTGGTATCATTATTTAACGCCATGCTTTGTACGTACTAATTGCCACTTCCCAATACAAAGGGAATGCGCATTTATACCTGGAGTAAATCAGAGAACCTCGTATCCTATATACCCAGGTTAACCTGCGACCAAAGTGAAATCTGAATGCGGTCCAAAGTGGCGTAATATGGGCAGGCGGACGAAGTGGCAAAGAGATATTTCTTTGTCCCGCTGCTCAGGTTTTTTGCTTGGCCATTAAGTACACTAGGCGAACTCTTTTTCAACTTGTCGGAGAGGAGTAAAAATTAAAATTCAATGAAATTATTTGGCTCCTGCAGCCCAACTCATCACGGATTCTTTCAATTCGTCCAAGGGAGCCAAAAAGGATGGACAGATCTTTCTCCAAGGCTTTTGAATGAATCTTATTGAAATACTATTGGATGTACATGTGCATTAAGCAAAAGGAAAGCTTACCGAATCATGAATTTGGTTTCAAAACTCAGCATGACACGTCAAAGCAACCACAGCGTGTTGGCCAGTATATATATTCATTTCATGTATTAAACTGCAAAGATAGTAAGGCATATTAAAAAAAGAAGATTAGATAAGCAAGTGTTTACTATAATTTACAATTTGCTGGGTGCAATAAAAACTCAATGTGTGTGTTTTCAAAAGATGCATGGCTTTGTTCGCATTAATTTGAATCTGAGCGTGGCATGACTATCAAATTTTTGAATATGTTTTGTTATTGACACTTAACCTAAAACTAAAAGAGTTTTGTAAACGGTTCAGTCATGTTTAGTACTTGTAATTGCGATCTAAACATAAAGTTATTTGCAAAATATTTTTGCCAACTGAGTCAATGAAAATAAGTAGTAATTTTTAAAGTTTTCTATTTACCTAAACAATTATGAAGCATACTGCGCAGCATTGACAACAAGCGGTATTGCAGTAGCGTGTGAAGATAAGCATAACTGCAGTTGCGCTTGACAATAAGCGGTATCTCGGCAGCGCAGTCAATGCCTATATTATTTATGATTGCGTGGCTGAACAGGTGAAATATTAGTTGATATGATTTAGTCTGAAATGAATGCTGAAGGAAGCACAACGTGCTCTGACTTCTTTCTCTAATTTCATTCCAGTAATTTGCAATATCCCAGCCATCTGGAATGCAAATTGCTGGAAATTCAGATTCATTAGTTAAATTCCAAATAACTTATACACATAGTGCAGTCCCCGGAATTTAATTTCTTATTTTATATGAGTAAAGTGTACCCCATTGTCTTTAGCATCTCTGGTAATACTTTTTAAAGAATCCTCAATGGATGATTGCGAATATTTGAATAGTCTCATCTTTAAATCCTAGAATAAACTAAAGACTAACAAAGATTATTTTGGCATAGATATGCCGAGAATAAAGTCCTTAAAAAAGTCTTTGGTATATGATGATTGTCTTCATTCCGTGATGGAATTTGTGGCTAAATAACCGAATGTGGATAGTTTGTTCACTAATTTAGTCGACAAGTTGAACATTTACGAGATTTCTTTAAACCAAAAGAGGCGAAGCAATGGAAATGAAACTAAATTGAATGTGATCTCCTGTACAGGAAATATAACCAACATTGATTTTTTATAATCAAATGGAATTATTTGGATAATTTGTGTTGATTATGAAATAATTAAAAGTGTAAGCCTAAGGCCCTAGCAGCCAGTGCTACCTCCCCTCTTATTAAGTTTAATTTATGCTAGTATTTTTTATAAAGAAATAATCATATTTATGGTAATTTTTTTCTTTATAATTCTCTTCCCCTCTTTCTTTTCTTAATGAAATAAAAAAATTAAATTGTAATTTAAATTTTAACTCTCATATATATTTTCATATACATACAAACAAATATTTGTATAAAATAAATTGGTAAATTATTTGATTTTAGAAAAATATTTATATTTTTTCCCTTCCAATTAAAATTTTTGTCATATTTTTTACCCTCATTTTATGGCAATTTTATACCATACAATTTATGATTTTTGAATTTATGGTTTTTGATTTTCAGATTTTTCTATTTCATGATTTTTAAATGTATGTTTTTCTCAATTTTTATGTTTTTGAATTAGTTTTGTTAGCAGATGATGTATCAACAACAAGAACGAGATTAGTTTTGCTAAAAAATTGATTAAAAATATTGCTAACGAATATCAATGTGGTGGTGGTGGTGATGGGGGACTTAGGACCCTTTTTTTATTCAATATTTTTGATGTTCATTCATAGGGTTATATGTAGATTTTTATGCCTTGCGGAGACAACGCCCAGTTTTGTCATTGTACACGAGCAGTATCTGCTATACAGTGTGTCTGTGTCTATGAGTGTGTTTGATTGTAATTGGAAAGTCCAGAGGACATAACACATAAATGCATTTTCAATATTTGCTGTTGTGGCATTTGTTTACATAAAATGCAAACGTGCATTTTCTGCGTTTTCTACTTTGGGCAGCTTCTCGTATCCTTATTCATTCACATTTGTATTCTTATTCATTCATTCATTCAGTCATTCATTCAATTATTTTTGTTCGTTTGCTTGTCTGACCTGCACAGCACTGTACTTTTTATTTTCTATTGTATCTGTGATTGTGATTCTGTCTTTGTGTCTATTTGTTTGTTTGTCTATTTATTTGTTTGCAAAATTTATTTATTTATCATACTCGGACACTTGCCAGAAATTGCAATTTATGTTATTGAACTTCTTACTTTTGTTATTATTTGTGTCATTTATTTTTGCATTGCATAAGCAATACGTGTCTTGTCTCAAAACAAAGAAACAAAGCACAGAACAGATTCAGGCTCAGGCAGGTAGGCACATCACATCACATCATCCTATAGTTTAATTATGATTTTCATTCAATTCAATACTTGTATTGTATATTTAAGTTTCTGTTCGATTTCTAATATTTGTTCGATCATCAACCATCATCATCTTTCTCCTATCTGATCTCTTCTTCTCACTAGTATATTTTAGTTTGGGGCTTAATGTTCAAATTTTTCTTGCTTATTTGTTGAGCTACTTAAGTTTATAAATATTTCACATTGCATAATAGTATTTTCTGTTTCAAAATGCAATAATAATAATAATAATTGGCAATTTATTGTTGCATTGTGTTCTATTGTTGCAAACATACGTGCTGCATGTCATCCTGCCTGCCTGTCTCCCTCCCTACCTACTCCTTGGCTTGGCTCATGATGCAATTTGTTGTATATTCTTATTCATTTTGAATTGTAGTGTTGTATTCAAATTTGATAAGAAATTGAATTATGTTTGTTTTAAGCTTTGACTTTGTATGCTTCGTAAATGTATGTCCTGTTGTGTCCCTCTATATATTCTTCCCTTGACAACCAACATTCATTCATTGGTCTTGTCTGTGCGCTCATTCGTTCATTTGTTGTTCGTTTATTTATGCGAATCACACACTCATAGATACTACACAGATAGTAGTACAATTTGCACACTCATGTGCAAAGCAACATTTAATGACGCATGTGGCATGTTGAATTAATCAAATTTCAATTTTGTGCATGCGAATAAATGTTTTTAATTGAATTGAATTTAATTTCTGTTTGTGCTTATATTTTTCTTTACTCCTTTCATTCATTTTATTGAATTTATAAGAAATTTCTGTTTGTAATTGACTTTTGGATATTGGAAAAGCAAAAAAAAAAAAAAAATAAATGAGAAGAAATAAAAAATAAATTCGTTTAATTACAACAATCAGCACTGTAGAGAGTTTGTATGTTGTATTTTTGTATCTTGTATTGTCTTTCCTTTGCCTTTGGCATTTACTCCTTGCATATTATTATATTTCTTTGCTTATCTTATGGTAGTGAGAATCCCGACAACCCAACTTAACTTTTCGGTTCGTTGCATTTTCCATATGCTTCGCAATCTCATTCATTTTCCCTTTTCTCTCAGTGAAACAAATGAAACACAGTAAAAAAAATAATAATATTGTTGTTCTTGCTGCTGATATCAGGCGCCATTGGTTGCCAAGCGAACTAACGAGGATAATTCTGTCTTGCTGCTGCTTATATATTGAAGTTGTCCTATATGATTCCTGCCTGCCTGCCTGCTGCCAGACTCTTGTTTCGTGCCTCTTGTTTGCTTGATGTTGTAGCTTTTTGTTGCCACATTGTCCAATTACGTGTATATCCTATTATTGTCAGTCCTCTTTTCATTTCTACTTGCATACATATATTTATATATTTATTTATTTGAATACCCTTCACATTGAATGCAAATATTAGTATAACTTTTCATCAGTGATGTGATGTAGGGCAACTATAACAAATAGATGTTGATGTGGTATAATGAGTTAATACATTTTTTTTTTATTCTGTAAGCTGCTAAGTTGTTGAATTACTGAAACTGAGATTTTGGATATTATTGATTTACTTTAAATGTTACAAAACATCAAGCTTGAGAATGGTATCCTAAAATCTTTATCTTTCCTATCATATAAAGAGATGTTACACACAAAATATGAAGATGATAGAAATAGAAACTATATAACGTTTCATGCAAACTGTTAGAAACAACCTTTTACATTTTCTTTAATTAGATAAATTAAATTTGAAAAGGAAATCTTGAATGGCCCTAGACATATTTTGCAGTTTTATAGTGTTTTGTTATAATTGACTGATTGGAATCAATATTCCTTCAAGAAACTTCAACATTCTATACTATTGTATTTCAGAAGTTGCATCATCAACTAATACTTTACACGAGCGCGCCCATGTGAAGAATATCACAGCAATCAAAAAATGAGGAAATTGGACTGGCTAACAGCAAACTGTCACTCAACAACAAAATTTTTTATTTGAAATAAGTTGTGACCCCAGTTTGGTGATACGGCATTCAAATTTAGAGGACCGCGGCTCTTTATAACATTAAAAAGTTGCAAGCTTCTCAAAACAAGGCCCTATAACGCATAACTGGAGCACCGTGGTTTGTTAGGAACACCATTTTACATCATGACCTTATGATGGCAACAATGATCGAAGAAATCAATTTCTTCAGCAGTGCAGCAACGTATCATTGAACACCCAACACCCCTGGCAAAATGTCTAACACACAACACAATCCTCAGTCGGAGATCTTAATACTTATTAATTAGATGTCATGTTTACCTAAGCTAACGTAAATGTGAGCCCATAAACCCATCCGGTCGTTTGACATTATTAAAATCAAAGTAATAATCATTAAAAAAAAAAAAAAAAAATTAATAGTGTTAGATTCACATGTCCGAAAAGTACATTTGTACGTATATTATAAGGTTCAACACAAATCTGTCTGCCTGTATAAGTCTTGGAACTTTCAACTAGAAAAATCTTTTACATCATAAATAAACGTTGCCGTTACAATTACCTAATGCCAATAGAAGTTTTATTCCCCAAAGCAAGTCCATGATAGTTTTTGATGTGTTTTGTTGGTTTATTAAATAGCAAATTGTGGATTGATTGATTGATATATGAAATAGGTCTGAATGATCCTGAGTACCTATCTATGTATCTATCTATCTATAACAAAGTCCCAAGCTAGGCCTGTCTGATCGCGATTAACTCAAAAACTACCGAATGGATATTCATATGGGTTTCACCAATGAACGGAATGATTCATTCCTTTTGTTGTTTGTTTCATTCTGAAAATGATGTTTGCTGAGAGCGAAACAAGATGGAGGGAGTGTGTTGATGTTCTTTTTGTATTTTTAGTTCGGTTCTAAAATGTCAAATTTTTCGATACACAAGTATATTTACAATCAGTTAGAATATAACCATGGACACACAGTGAAAGATGGCAGATTACCTACCCTATCTACTGCTGTAAAGGGTATTAAAATTATGATATAACTCAACCTGTTGATGAAGACTCGTAGATGACAAATATCAAAAAATGATGATATAAAAATATTTACATATGTTCATTATTTCATTTTCGGTCCTTTCTGTTTGGTTGCGCGACATTCTGAGATTCAAATTTTGTTTTAATTTTTATTTTTAAATTTACTTCAAATACAAAAAGAAACCTGAATAAAAATCAGCAGCCAGAGGAAAACATCATCATCATCATCATCTGATATTTAAAAAAGAAACAAAAAAAAAAAAAATATTTAATTTAATTTTTTAAGGTTTTCCATTTTTCTTGCTTTTTTTTGTTGTTCTGTGTGATGCATTCCCTTTTTTGTTGTACAATTTTCTTTTGGTATAATTTTTTTTGTGATTCACTCGAAACTAGTAAAATGTGAAAGTCGTTGATGTGTTTTAATTGGAATTTCCGCATTTTGGTTGCGTCGAAAAATTAAAAATAATTTATCAAAAAAAGCGGAAATGACAGAAAGTTAAAAAAACATATACACACATGCAACAACAACAATAACAACAACATATAAAAGTCAAATTAAATAAAATTTTATGTCACGTGAAAAATATTTAAATTTGAGTAGAATTTTTTGAAATTGAAGTCATAATTTCATATGAAATTTCTTCATTTTCTTTTTTTTTTTTGCTTTGTATTAAACTCCGATTTTTTAAATACTTTTTTTCCTTCATACTTCTTCCTTTATGCCTCATAAGATGCTGCTGCTGCTGCTGCTTTTGCTACTGCCAACGCCCATTAATGTCTTAAGCCTATTTAATGCCACATAAAACAATTTTCTTTAGGTCCTTTATTTTCTATTCGAGTTCTTTTTTCTTTGTGTCTAGTTCACGTCATAGACCTTGATCTTTAAATAAACGCAATCGACCCATTGCGACGGTGGCATACGCTCTTTGTGCTCCTTTAGGCTAATGAAAAGCAGAGATGTCCTTGCTGGTGCTACTATTGCTGGGACGCTACGTATTAATTTTGCAATAGCAAAGCGGCAGCTAAACGATAAAGGAAAAATATATACAATACATATAAATATCAACAACAACATGAACAACAGAAAGATGAAAATATCATAAAAAGGACATCAGCATTAATCCTGTTTTGCAGCGCAGCGTCATTTTGTCGTTTAAATTCTTTTTGTACTATATTTTTTCTGTTGGAGTTGTTTTGTCGTTTATGGCGCCTCATGAAAAATGCGGCGAAAATGCTAAAAGGACATTGATGGAATACCAACAAATTTAATTGGGCATTGCTAAATTGTGCTTTGTTGGTTTTGTCCTTACTTTTTCCAAAAAATGTCTGTTTTTTTAAATGTGTTTTGACATTTTTTTCCCCGAATTTTTTATTCATCGTTTTTGTTTCGGGTTTTGTTTGATGTCGACTTTGCGTCAATTGGTTTTTAAATAAAATCCTGTTGTTATTGTTCTTGTTTGCATTTTGATGACCCAAACAATTGTCCTTTTTCCATCGAAAAAAAGAAAAAGCACTAAATAAACATTTTAGCGAAAAACCGAAGAAAATTGGCTAATTCCTAATTTTGTGTTAACATTTGAGGGAAATAAAGTATAATGTTCATAAAAAAAGGATATAATGTTAAGTATAATATTTTAATAAATGTCCACATCTTCATAAACAGTACATATTCACAAAGGCAGATTAGTTAGGTCTAGAGGACATGCAGATGTTGTCATGACTTCTGTGTGTATTGTCTTTTATGTTTTGGAGTCTACAAAACAAACATTTATAAAAGGAAAAGCGTTACATGCAAAGCCCACTGTTTTGTTTGTGAACCAATTGAAATGTAACACAAAGTGTTACGGGTAGTTTGCTACAATATATCACTGAAAACCGCATACAAATCGGTTAAACCGTTTCTGAGATTAGTGTCCACAAACGCACGGACAAACAGACAAAAATTTTAAAAACTATTATTTTGACCTCGGTAAAATAAGTACAACGTGCACGTTCGTTGACGATTTTATTGTATGTATACCATATTGAGATTTGGGATTTCTTTAAAAATAACATAAGAGGTAACTTTGTTGCAATCGTAAGAACTATGTACAATAAATAGGAAGAGATAAAATACTTGTGTAATCAAGGCAGGATATAAGTTTTTAAATCAATATCTTGTTAATATCTGAATGATAAAGATGTGATTTTCATACAGTATACTGCTTGAACCAAATCAATTTGTTACGTTTGCACACAAAGTAGTTTGTACATACTAAAATGCATAGCACATGACTTAGTGAAAATATGTCTTCAACAGAAAGGAGAAAAAATTGAAATTAAAAGACTGAAGATAGAGGATACACTCCTTCATTAATACACAAGCATAAATAATTAAACAAATATTATATAATTTAGTATACATCTTTTTTAGTTACTGTACATAAAAATGGATCTTATCACATGGTCAAACAATGGCAAAATTACAAATGTAATAAAGTTGAATGGACTCGATGACATGCCCAAAAAAAATTTACATTCAGGACATTTGGGTGGAGATTTTTGAGGGAATGTAGGTTAGAATAACCGAATGACGCACCTGATCAATGTTAGTGATTTATTGTGGTATCGTACCCGACCCAGCTTTGCATTCATCTGAACGGCGTCAAATGCTGAATGTTTCCTTACTTAGCATCACTATATTCTCTCTATTACAGTTTGAGTATCAACTGTTAACAAGATTTGAGTGGGGTTGTTTGAATATCCTGGATCTCGGAAACGGAAAGACATATTGGAACTAAAACTATCCTATGTTCAAGAAGGGAACCAACCATACACATTCACAAAATTTCAAAGCAATCAGATAAATGATATGGTAGTGAATAACATTCGAACAAACAAACACAATTTTTTTATATTCGATAACATTTCTCGGCACATGTTTATATAGTACGAATATGCAGTTGTATTAGCGCTGGGGAGAAAACTTTCAAGTAAGGTTATGATTTCACTTGTTAAATAGAGCAGACGCAAGTTATCTGGACTATGTTGGTTAGGACTTTATCGATCATTACGGAATGAACATCAAAGAAATCAGACGTACCTCACTTATTACTATTTTTCTTAAAAATTGATTGAAAATTGAGTGACTTTGTTGACTTCCTCTAAGTAGAACGTCATAGGACATTATTCTCAGAGCAAGCGCTCCTATTTCCTATCTTACTTACTACAATAATAAGACATTGCTATCATAGCAAGCGCTCTACTTTTAAATCTTTCTTGTGTTGTCTCTTGCAAATCTTTACACAATATATTTTTACTATCATTTTACTGATGTTATATAACTACTATTTATTGTCATCACATAAGAGAAAAGGAATTTTTTATTTAGAATAAGAAGTTAAAAATAAAGAAAGATTGTCAAAGTGTCAGATCTTTAAAGGAATTGATGCAAGATCTTAGATTTATGGACAACAAATCAAAAGTAATAATGAAAACTGTGCCCCGGATGTACAGATGTTTGGATAAGAGTGGCGTTCATGAATTATGCAAACTTTCAATGATCTTAGACCCCCAACCACAAAACAGAAATATCGTTTATTATTATCATTATTTTGTAAGTTTTATACTATTCCCCCCGCTCCCGGCATAAGCAAAACTTAGAAAACATTGAACCCTCTACACTTGCTTACGTAATACTTGATCATCCCCAATTTTACTCATATCATGACCAAAAGACAAAAACATTTAATTTCAACAAAGATGTTAACACAACATTTGCACAACAAAGCCAACATCACCATGGAAATCAATATGTAAAAGCGGATTGAATAGTTTTTGTCAAAAATTATCTTGAATTAAAAAAAAAAAATAATGACTGTGCTTCGCTATTTTTAAACATCAAACGAGATTACAATTCAATATTCTTGTTTAATCTCACATTTCAGAAAATTACTATTAGCAGCAACCCTTTGAAATGATATTTTATTTGACAATATTTTTTTTGAAAAGCTGCTATTCTTTTTTTTCCAATTATTCCTATGTTCTGATCCTGCCTGTCTTATCATATTGTTGGAAATGAAATATTTTAATACAATTTTTTTTTAATGCTTTGAGTTGTGTCATTGTGTTGTCTTGTCATCAACATCATCTTTCATCCTTAAAGCCGTAAAATTTAATAAAATTTCATCATTTCAGCTTGCAAGCGATTAAGTTGCCAAATAAAAAGAAAAAAATGTTTACTGGTTGGTGGAGATGATGGACATCATTTTCCGGGGTCCTGTTGTGTCCTGAGTCTGTTTGTTGGTTTGTTGATAACTTCTGTGAGCAAATAAGGATGAAAGCGCGTCAGTGCCTGACAGCAACGCAAATAAGCGTCCATCGTCTGTCCGTCGGTCAAAGGTTTTAAAAGTCTTAACCTCACAGTTTGATGTTGAGCCGAAAGGAAGTCAAAATGAAGCAAAATTTTGTTGCGGCATTAAATTTCAAAAGGCAACAAGGTTTCATTACACTTCATTTTTAATTTTTGTTTTTTTTATTCGCATATTTTTTATGTTTGTCGTTGAACGATTTTCCTTTTTCTTCTTTTGTTGTATTGCCAACTGATTTTTTACTTTTAATGAATTCGTTTAATTTTTATCATTTTCTTTTTCATCATCAACATTATTCATAGGATGATTGAAGAGGGAGGGAGGGAGGTAGGTTGGCTTGGGGTTAAAGTGATTTCTCATTTGCTTTATTGCCATTGCCAGGCTGCAATGCAATTTATATAAAGAAATTTCTTTTTTTTTTTTTTTTTAATTTATACATTATTTCTTTTTAACTTTTATGTTGAGAAATTTCCTTATGAAGTTCACTGAACATAATTGAAATCCATTTAATGAGGTCAGCCAAGCCAACTGTGGCATGAGAAGAAGGTTGTTCTTCGGTGTTCGAGTGCAAACGTAATTAATCGTGTTACAGATTTTTCTTCTTTATGTTTTTACACTCTTTATCCTTTGGCTTAAGCTGTCGGTGTTCTGTCGCTATTTATAGTCAGTTGTGTCGTTGGCAACAACTGCAGAACCAACAGCAATCGAGCGACTTCTTGTAATACTTGATGGATTGATTTTGTAAAAAAAAAACATTGAAAAACATAAAGCAAAGCAAAAGAAAACAAAACAAGGATATGGAAAGACTTTTACGGTAATTACGGTTTCACGAAAGCTCTAGGAACAAAGTTAAAAAAATGAGATTGCCTTTGGTATTTTAATAATAGTAATTGATAGTAATAAACCAGAGAGACATTGCCCTGTGTGTGTGCGTGCTTTAATAAGGTATAAGAGCGTCCTGAGGGAGCAGTTCCTAGAACAAATTGCTAAAGCATTAAAAATTATAAACTTAAGTTTATTAAATCTGTAACCACAAGTGACTAACATCCGTTGTCAGGGTCTTTATAGTTTATACTTTTAATCTCATATACTCAATGCCCTTTTCCTAAGCATAAAGGGATTGTTTTGCACCCAGTATGGCAGCTGTTATTTGCTTCACAACTTAAATATAATATAAAGCGCCTTCTTCTTTGGCTTCAACCAGTATACAAAAAATACCATTTTCTGTTTCATACTTCTGGGCTGCTTCCATGGAAATATTAATATTGATTTCACTTTACTGTGAGTGGTCAAAGCAATTGAAATTCCATTTAAAAAAAAGAGTGAAATAAAATAAAACTTACTTGGATAGTGGCGCCATTGCCGTGTTGCATGAGTCAACAAAGGAACCAAGGAATGAATAAACAAAAAAAGGGAAGCAAAGGAACGAAAAATAGAACTCAAACGCATTGAAGACAAAATAAAATAATACTAACAACAAAAAATAAGAAAAATAAAAACAAATACACTTGAAAAGTAAAAGGAAAGAATGATGGTTGTGGCGGCTGCACTAGACAAAGTTATTTATTATATTTGCGCATTCGAAAAAAACAGTAAAGGACTCTAAGGGAATAGAAAAATGGAAAAAAAACCAGTGTTGTATCGAAAAGTGCTGACTTCGAAAGTAGTTTTCTATAAGTTTTTCACTCTCAAGCTCACGCTCTCACTTCTATGTCTTTTTGAGTGATTTTGTTTTGAGTGTTTTTCACGAGTTTTATTTGAAATTTCCCCAAAGAAGATAGCTAATTTTGCAAAGCATTATTGGGGTTTTCACAAGATATAAAATTAAAGAGATTATAATTATGCTACGATAAGCACAAGGAGAGAGAGATAAATACAAATAGGAAGGACATCAATAAATAGAAAGGAAATGGAAAGAAAAGAATACAATTTACAATTCATTGTCTCATGAATAGAGAAGAAATGAGAAAGAAAAAGATACTTGTGCTCTCTTTACATGGAGATGCAACTATTTATTGAACTAAAGTGATTTTTATTTATATAAAATGAGAATGGTATGAGAGAGAAGGAGCCGCCAAGCAACAATTGTGTGTACAAGAGAATAGTACATAATAGAAAGAAATGAGAAGAAAATGAAATTCTATGATAAAAATAAAAATGAAAATAATTTGCGTTCAAATGAAATCAATTTCAGTATCATTCAAATCAAGTACACAACAGGCAGCTGAAGAAACAATAATAACAATAATAAAAACAACAACAGCAGGGGTGCAAGAAGAACAACAACGACTATAACAAGGATAGTAGCCCAGTAAGGCAACAACATGCTTCGTCACTCCATCGCTTATCCACTTAGATACAGTTGGTCTCTCACCATCATCATCATCATCATAGTCGTCATTCGTTCAGACAGTCATTCGGTGAGTTTCAGTTATTGAGCCATGGGTTGTCCATATTGCCAAGTGGGACACTCCACAGGCATAACAATGGACTATGCTAAACTTAAGTAGTAGTAGTAGTATGATGTGTAACAATTGGACCACCATTTATCTAGGCAAGGAGGTACATATAGTGTTGGATATGAAGTGGTGTGGCATGTTGCTAAGCCAATGTGGGGATTTCTATTTGGCATATCGACGACAATACTATGTTACTACTATAGACACACGATGAGAATGTAACCGATTTGATTTGAAGTTAAGAGTAGTACTCGGTATAGCGAAAGTCAACGATAAACGTGAAAAGGCCGATTGGGAAATACAAGTGAGGTATTTACGTAGAGTAGGAAGGCAAGAAGGCAGACAGTCATGGAATCGAGCAGTCATTCAATCAGTCGTCAGGGACATGTTTCTGTTTCTGTAGTTGATTTCTTTTGGTTTCTCTTTCGCTGTCTAGTATTGCTTCTCTCTTAATAATATTGCTTTATTTCAGACAATTTCTATGCCATTTCGTGTTGTTTTATATTACTTTTTATTGAGTTAGTCTCGAGTATCTCCCCGTCCACTTGACTATCTATATATATCTATTTATATATATTGATGTGGCCGTGTTTGTGTGTGCAACCAAATCAAATCACATCAATTGTGCGCCTAAATAGGCAAGTGGGACTCTTTAGTTATTCATTTAGTTGTTGACTGTTTCATTTATGTCTAACTCACTCACTGAGTCAGTCACTTGGTTACTCTTCCCTCCACTTCTTAGCTTAACTACTTGCTATTATGTGTCCTATTCCTTTGTGTCTTGCGTGCACCGGAAATAGTCATGATTCTCTCTTTTTGTTGAACGGAAGTGCACTTAATAAGCGCCAACCAACTGTTCTCCTCCTTACTTGGCTTTGCTCGGCTTAGCTTGGCTTGGCTTGGTTTGGCTTGGCTTTGTTTGACTGAAATTATCTCTCACCGGATTAAAATCAAACCAAGCGCAATTATTTAAAGAAGCCTTCAAGCAACTTCAACTTGAGTAGCAAAAAACACAGAAAACGATTAAAATGATGGCAAAAATACAAGAATAATAAAAACAACTTCAAATGAAGGCCAGAATTAATGAACTGACAATGAGAACGTAGTTGGCCACAAAAAAGAAAAGGAGAATAAAGAAAAGAATAATAGCATGTGGTGGCATGGGTGATAAAAGTCTGTATGGCAAGACAAGAGATGAAAAGATGAAGGTATGATGTTGGAAAAAAAATGCAAGGCATGCATGAGGATGATGAATGCAACACTTTATTAAGTTTTAATTGAATTTATGCACTTCATTAAGTACAACTGTGTGAATTAAAGGGATGATGACGGAAGGAAGGGGAGGCATATAACATACTGAGATTAAAACATGCTTACATATGCAGCACTTTAACACAGACAAAGTCACAGATACTCATGTAACCTCAACATGTATGACCACACTGTCTGCGTGAATGAGTAGTAGGGCAAAGCAAAAGTGTGTGTGAGTATGTGAAATACTATAATAAAAGAGAAAAAACCAAGCGTAAGCATTTGCAACAAAGAAGTGTTGAGCGACACTTCTGGGCCGCATACAAGTGCACAGATACATGTATCTACTACTACACATATAAAGGCAAGTAAATGAAATTAATTGCTGGCAACCTTTTAAAATTATGCACTGTTATCTTTTTTTTTTGTTACATTTTATCCTTCATTCTTTCTTTTATTCTGTGGTTCGCTATTTTGAATATATCTTGTGTTCTCTCCTCTTACCCCTTTTGTTCTCAAAGTTCAGTTGCAACAGCTGCAGGCAAGTAAAACTATTTCGGTTTCATTTAAAAAAAAAGAAGAAATGTGTATGTGGGTGCTTCTTATAACCACCAGAACAAGGGAGAAATGAAAAAATAAAAGACTATAGGAAGTACAAAATGAGTTTTTAGTGTGTGTAAGAAAAGAGAATTTGAAATTAAATTTTTTAGCACACATCCAAACGACATGTGTGCCGTCTGATAAAGGGAACAAACTCGTGTAAAATGAATGTATTTGCTTTGAGAAGAATAAGAAGAAACATTTTTACCAATTTTATATTTAACTTTGAGTCAGTCAAGTGGGCCGTACTTCCTTACATCCTTTACTTTACTTCACTCTACACTTCTTTTCTTTTCAATATGTTTCATTTATTCACTTCGTGCATCTGCTGCTTGTCTTTAAAGCTTATACCATGTGTGTTTAAGACAACTGATGAGTTTGCTCCATGCTGAATGAATGAAACTTGGCTTTGTCTCTGCTCAAAAGTTTAATTTAGTTCTCTTTCCTTATATTTTAATTGAAATTATTTCATAGTTTTTTCTTTGAATGCAATTTCCAATTTTAATAAAAATAAATTACTATAGTAATAAGGTGGGAAAATCATGTATAAAATGTTGATTTTTTTTTATAAATTTCTTAATAATTCTATTGGCTGTGGGATTTAATGTTCCTTCTTTGAAGCATTTTTTTTTTAAATCAATACGCCATCATATAGATATATACTTCTAAGACATATTAATCATACTTTTACAGGGGAATCAGTATTATTAAATTTTACTTTGACAGTTGCGACCACTACGCAGATGTGAAGGGTAAAGTCTTTTGAAACGTCTGTGACATATATGGATTAAGAGTTCTTCAGTAAGAGGATTTTGGTGAGAGAACAACCGATTGTTGTACCTGCTGGTGCGCCTGTTCTATTCCTCCTAAGCTGAAGACATCTGAAGATCGCTGTGTATTATACTATTTCTGACAAACCATATCGCGTCAGTTATTTTACGTAAAACTTTATTCTGAAGCTTTAATTTTTTTTTTTTTTTAAACGTATTTATTTATTATATTTGTATTCCTCCAGAATAGGCGCCTCTAAGAGTAGCATGATAAATGGCTTGCCGTCCCAACTCCTGTGTTTCTTCATCTTCTAGATTCCAATTATAGCCAACATCGAGTACTCCAAAAGCGTAAAGGGATCCAATTCCACAGTAAAGATGTTGCCAGGAGTCCCTTCTAAATCAACATAATACAAGCCCGGACCACAATTATCGTAACCGGCTAACATTATACCCATACTGAGACCCATGCCTTTGTATTCGTGAGAAATATTTTCCATTATTTTGCTGGCAGCAGCGATTGAAATGCGTTCTCTATTCCTCAACTCGTGAAGACGGAATTTTTTGACCAAAACACGTTCCCAATAAACACAATCAGCTAGCTAGTGTACTAAGCAGAAACTTATTAATTTCACCAATCTTTTTCATACTTTGTGTTCCAATAAACTGGCCACCAGTTGCCCTAGACTCCACGGCCTTAAAGGCCTCCTTTATACTTAAAGGCCATTTGTTCCATGATCAAATTTTTACTCCTGATTTTCCACCGACTGCTTAAATCTTATTTAAATTTTCAATTAGTTTCTCAAATGATGGCGCTATTGGAACATACGGATTTTGTATATTGCACATCTGTGTTCTTATTTCATCTGAAGCAGAATTTGAGGACCAAATGTCTGATTTCATGTAAGGATCTTCAAAAACACTAAGCGAGTGTTGATTTATTTATATTAAAAAAAAATATTCGACAAATCATTTAGTGTTTAACATGAAAATATTATGTTACTTTAGAAGTAGAAGTTCTTTAAATTATTTCGATGTGCTTTTACTTAATTTCAATCAAAATGCAGATTTTATAAGCAGGTTGTTAAACACCTTTCAAATTATCTAAAAATGTTGTGCAATTGCTAGGAAAAGAATCCCAGTTTTAAATGAAAAATTCCAGTAAATAGAACAACCAACCTGAGTGCTTCAATTTATTAAACGTCGCAATCACAATAAATCTCTATAGGTTGCAGCATAGTCATATGATATCTAATATATTTAAACGAGCAATTCTTGTATATAAGTATATAAATATATTTCGCGCATTTCGGAAACGGCTCTACCGATTTGGTTATTTTTTATTTTGTTGTGTTCAACAAACATCGGGATGGTTAATTCGAAAAAATGCAAAAGGAACAGCAGAAAAATAGTAAAATCAAAATCAAGGTGTACAAATGAGATGTAAAAATGAGAAAACTTTGGTCATGTGTTTGTTTACCGGCACAAAGTTGCCATGGCATATGGCATGGTTGTTCAAAATCGGTCAAATGAGATTCAGACTCGCACACGCAGGGTTTCGTACTACCGCACAAGGTTTTAACACTATATATGTAAATTCGTTGGATGTAAGTCATGTACATCTATCTGAAGTTATTCAAAATTAATTTGTTTTTGAAAATTACTTTGCATATCTTGATTATATCGCATATCTCGAAAAATATTTATATTTAATCAGTAATATAAATGTGATTCGTATCAACATACATATATTTTCGGAAAAAAACACGATTTACACGAGCAAAGCTCGTTCGCCCGGTACTATGAGATGATTATAACAATAATGCCAGTCAATCATCACCGTAAATTTTCTACTGAAACCAATAATTTTTTTGATACAATTTTTTCAAATCGAATATAATAAAGATGTTGTTATACATTTACTTATATACAGTTAGAAGATATTAAAATTAAAAACTTAGCTTAAAGAATATAGCACTGGCTACACTGGCATTCGGTTAAATACTTATATTTTTGGGCAAATGTGAACACTTTTGAGGATAACAGCAAGCCCAAATACTTTTAAAACTCAACTACATTTATTCCATTTAATATGATTCTAGTTCTTCTAGTGATCACTTCTAACAAAAGCCTGAAACTATTGCCCATACCAAACAAAGAAAAAAAACTTCTTACTATTGCAAATTCTTCTCAAACCAAAATCTATCTTAAGCAACCCCTAAAAGTAGACTAAGTTTTAAATAGAAATATCTATAAATAAAAACAACATATATTCAGTTGCTGTTTCAGTGGTTGGTCGCCCCTGTCCGAAAATGGTAATTCATTCTCTCTCTCTATCACATATTTTCAACTTATAGGCTTATCACCTCAAGTTTGATTTCATTGCAAATGAATTATGGCTTTTCCATCTCATTTCTCATTCCTTCTTTTTCATCTGATAATTTTTTTTCAACTTAACTCGCTTTTCATTGTTTCCGTTGTTCATTTTGGTTTTGAAAATCGTTTATTCTTTTTTTCCCACTGTTTCCCTCTTCAATGGTTTTTTCCCTATTATTTTGTGCAAACGTTGGCAATTTTTTTTTGTTTTCCTTCTTTTTTTCATGTCTCATTCGCATACAAATGATAAAATGCGCCATCAGGACTTAAATTTCTCATACCATTTATTGTTTCCCTGTTGCCCCCATGCACCCAGCACGCACATGTGTTTTCGTTTTATTATTGCACGTTATGTGACCTAAAGAGATTTGCCTGTAAATTGCCCATATAAATACTCCAATTGGGTATTTTTATCTGACGCCAAGAGCGTATTTTTTACCTTTTGCTCACCCATCCCTCCACCTACTCGCTCTTCTCTTCACCTCTTCCTTCCCACTTTGGTTTTTGTTCACTATAGAAGGCGTGATCCAAAGTGAAAAAAGAGAAGAAATTATACAAACGCCCCAAAAATGGTAGGTAAATCGTTTGTTCGTTTGTTGTTTTTGATGTTATTTTGAACTGAATATATTTTTTTGTTATTATTGTTGTCGATGTTGTTGTTGGTGTTGTTGTTTTTATAGTCATCGCCTCTCCTGGGATATGACTTTAAATCATGGCATTCTCTAGTGTTTTTTTATGTCTGTTCTTGTTACTTTTATTCGCTTTTGCCCTGGTAATCATTCTTAACTCTACTCGTATCATGGGGAACCATAAATTTTATACTCATTTTTTGTTGAAGATTTTCAAAAACTCAAATACACAAAAATCAAATATTCTTTTTTAAATACTCTTTTGTGGTGAAACTATAAAATTCCCATGAAAAGAAAAATTGATTTGTTAGATAAAATTCTATTGCTGTTGCTTTTATGGGGAAAAACTAGTAAAGTGGCAACTACAGCAAGTAGAACGTGCTTCCAGCATTTGTTTTTGTTAAATACTACAAAAAAAATCATATTTAGTTTTATGTAAAACCTCTTGAATCTAAACAAAGTTTTAGTATTTTTGGGTATTTGCTTTTGAAGTCTTTTTGAATATACATATATGGTATTTGTGTGAAACTTCAACAAATGAAAAGGATTAAATGGTGATATAAAGAAACAAAAATGAAATATATAATGAACTGTAGATATTCTTATATAAAAAATATGTAATATAAACAATGAGTAAAGTACAGAAGCATGATATATTTTCTTTATCGAACACATGGACAAATTGATCATTTTTATCATTTTATTAGAAATTCCAATCGAGCGTGAACATCAATTTAAAGATATAGGTTTGATAACAATGACTGAGAGTAAGTAATATAAGTTATAATATATATTATTTATAACGAAATGTACGACTTCCGAAAGGTGGAGCATTTTTAGCCTTTTTGGGCAATCATTCGTAGTAAGAAAGGCTTTATTCTGCATAGCCTGAACTCGGTTGATTGTGCAATTAGTAGCTAAAAGCCAAAATGGATGCCATACTTGTAAGATAGTATAACATTGCCTTATATAGCGTAACCTTAACACCAAGATTGAGACTGCTTCCGGGTCGAATAAGTGAACATATTTTTTGCAATTTGCTTTTACAAGTAGCTGCAATAACATTGGCATGTTTAAAAAATTCTTCATAAATACCAGTTGAAGTCAAAGATTCAAAAGTAATCCTTATCGACCGGTATTACGAGTATTTTAGTTGTAAAACTTTCTTAGACTAATGTTAAACTTAAATATAGGGGCATTCATGCAATGTCGCAAGCCGGCAAAAATGACACATTTTGCCCTAGTGAATTGCGTGTACGACGAATTGTACTTGTACTTGTCAAATCAGTTGTTGTCAAACAACTTAAACAAACGATTGAAAATGCCCAGAAAAAATTAATTTATTGAATTATGTATTGTGCAATAATTTATTTATAATTCATAATTCTACTTGTTCTTAAACGATTGTTATTTAAATTAAATTGTTAAAACATTTCAACATTTGCCAAGACATAATAAATTCATTCACTTTGACATGTCTGCCGAACTAAATTGTCAAGCAAACTTCTTAAGTCTCGCAACTGTCTCTGTGCTTTCGAATTTGCCAAATTTTCTACATTGCGTGAATGCCCCAAATATCTTTTTACCCGACAACGTCAAAACTAAAAGGAGGGTTATGTATTTAACCGGTATGTATGTATGGATGTTCATCTATTCCCTCATAACTTCTGAACTACTTATCATAATTTGACAAATGAGGTATCGTTGGCAGTCCGCTGGAATATGGCGCACTCTAGAGGACATAAAATCAAGAACTTAAAAAAATAACTTGGGTAGGTCTGAACAATAGATAAACACATTCAAACCCACATACAAAGCGATCATTACTACTGTTAGAATGTACTGTTTTGTTAGGGTATGTGGCATATGACCACGCCTGTCCTCTGAACATCACTATGAATATGTACAAAATACATTAAATATTAATATACGATAAATATTGAATAGATTGTACATAACAATTTTAGATGCGAATATTTTCTTATTTTATCCGTTTTAGAGTGTGTTTTTATAGTAGTCGGGTTTAAGTTTGTGAAACTTACCATAAATTTTTATAATGAAATTAGTATTCAATTGAATCATCACGAGTCGAGTATTTTACTTGCTCTCTAGTTTTGTAAAAATGGTATAATGTACAAAGAATTCAAATAGAGTCTTTTTTTACTTATAAGCATTTTATATCTAACATTTACACAAAAAGATAATTTCTTCTGATGAATTCGTTTAGAATGACACATTCTTAAAGAAACCCAATATTCTAATTCCATACATCAAACATGAGATTACAAAAACTCAAACTACTATGAGTATTGTGTAGGATAGCAAAATTAAACACAAAAGATAAATTGCATTTATTTAAATGGAAAAGTATCTAAATATAGAATGTATAGAAAAATTCTAAGAATTTAAAGTAAAAGACTGATAATAAATAAATAAGTCAAGCGAGGAAGAATCATTGAAGCCCGAAGTAGGAGCAGTAACATAATCTTAGTAAAGACCTTAGCAAACTGCAAGTGACATGTGTGATAATTATAGTACATGTGTTGATATCCTTGCATATACTTTCATATGTATCCAAGTTAAAGGTGTTAGTCTGTGTTGTGTGCAGTGTGTAGCTCTTATGACGATTACGGAGCGCTGTGATGACAACAATAAAACTTTTATATTCAAAATTCATCATGTAGTACACACATTCACATACGTAGATTTTTAGTTTCATTCATTCACACTTGCATGGGATGCTTTTGTTTTATTTTTGTTTTTAAATTTATTTAAAATTTCTTCTTAAATAGAAATTTTTGTATGCATCGTTCCAGAAACTTAACTGAATGCATACAATTCTCTTCAACATTCTCGACTGAGAAATGCGTTGAAATATGCATACATGATGAAAAGAATAACAAAACACAACAAAATTACAAAGATTTTGTGAGGCGTGAAGATGTAAGAAACTTAAAAGGTGGAAAATAACATGTGGGACGTGGAGTGGGTTTTACTGCTGAGTAAATAATTAAAGTAAGTTGAAATTGTAGCCAAGAGTTAGGGAAAGAATCTAAAAGTAGATGTAGAGTACGCAATGCATTCATTAACTTTGCATTAAAGGAATTTACTTTTCATTTAAATGAGAAAATTTCTTCACATAAAAACAAAAAAATCAACGAAAAAATAAGAAACATGATGTTGATGATAATTTCTTCAAAAACATTCACAAAAACAGAAAACCGAAAAAGATTTTACCACAAGTTCTACAAACACATACAATAAGATGCAGAGAGAGAGAGACTATAAGAGATTGAGGACTAACAAAGATGTAATACGGAAGAAGGCAAAGATAGAACAGAATCTGAACTTGACTGAGTCTATGGTAAGTATAATAATACATGAAACATGCCTTATGTCGGGTTTTCCTTCAATTGTGTTGAGTATTTGTTGTGAGTGCGCCCAAAAGCTGGCAACATTTCATTAAGTTTTGCGCAAGAAAACTTTTATTAAAACAAATACGTGCAACAGAGGCATGCCATGGCATGAAGTCTAATAGTATGCCTTTTGCCTCTTGTCTTGTCTTGTCTTCCATCATAAGCTAGTCATGTCTTGTTTTGCTTTTCTATACTTTCCTTTGCTATGCCTTGTCTTGTCTTTTGGTTATGTTTCGTTCGTTTCGTTGGTGTTACTGATTCAAAACACATTTCTAGTACTTGTGGCAAGGAAAAGTCAAGAAAAATTTTGTGTTCTTAGTGACTTTTGCACAACAAACAAGAAACAACAACCAAGAGCCAAGCCAAGCCAAGTCAAGTCAAAAGCAATGCAGCAACAATTTTCAACTCGTCGTTGTCGTTGTTGTCATCGTCATTGGAACAACGACAAGAAGAAAACCCAAGTAAGTTGTTAACCTTTTCCGGTTGTCTTTGCAAGCGGCGCCATCAACATTGAGAAAACAGTTGAGAGTTGGGGGAAATTGTGGCAAATACTGAAAAGGAAAAAGTCTACAAGAAAGAAGAAAGAAAACACGAAATGCAAGTATTTTGTTTCGAAAAATTCTTGAAATGTGAACTTTTTGGTTTTTCCTTCTATCTGTGCGAGTGTGTGTATCAGTTAAAGATTGCTTAAGTTTGGTGTAAAAGTATTTGTGTTGCAAAAGAGAAATGGAGAAGGAGAAAGGAATGAGATTGCTGCCACAATCATTGCCACAGCAACATTTGTAGTTTGACATAACTTGTGGTTGTTTGACTTTGGTTTAAAGGAAATTCAACACATTTCTTACCCTCGAAAAATCCCTTCTACTTTCTAACTTCTTCTTCTTCTTCCTCTTTTTCTGTTTTGTATTTGTTTTAATCTCTTTTAAGCTGAATTACTGCTTAGTCGCACCTACATACTCTTACAAGGGTCTTCTTTGCTTACAAATTCATAAGTAACCAACCATTCATGCTTGAGCATATGAGTGCATACTCATAGTTTTATTCATTCATTCATTCATTCATTCATCCCCCCATTCCTTTAGTCCTTCATTTATTTAGTGAGTCCTTCATTTATTGTATGTAAGTGAGCAGTTTGAAAAACGATTAAAAACTTTGTCCTTTGAGCTTGGACTGACTGCTCTTGCCTGCCTGACTTTGTACTCTTGCTGTTAGTCTTGCCTATCCTTGTTTATGCTTCAGCTGCTGCTCCTGCTGATGCTATTGCTTGCGGCTCATGTTACTTTTTCACACTCTTGTTTCTTTATTCCCTTTGTGTGGTCCATCGCTACCATATTCGATTACAGTAAGCACATTGCGAGCACTTCCGTTTCCGCTATGCAATCAAAACAACAAAAGGCAACTTTATTTTTATTTTTTTTTTGTGTGAAACACTAACTACATAAACTCATATACTGTACGCAATTAAAAAGAAGCAAAATAAAAAATTGTTCTCGGTTTTTAATAACTGACTTTTATTGTAGCAAGTTTTGCCCACCATATTTTCTCTTCCTTTTGTATTTTGTATTAATTTTTATTTCATTTTTGCCGATAAAGGTATTTATTACTTTTATGCGGTCAACACCAATGGCCTTTGTACTCTTTCTATACAGTAAATGAAAATGGAATGGCGAAAGGAACAAGATCTCAACCTTAGAACAATAGTGTATAAATTTACCATGGAATAGTTTTTCTTCTTCTTGTTATCATGAGTTTAAAGTTTAATTGTTTCAATTTCTCTTCCTCAGTGAGAAAATGTGCAAAAGGAATGAAAAACAGTTTAATTGCTGTAATATCAAAGCAAAACAATTTGAACAATGCAAAGTGAAAACTTTTGTCTGTTCACCTTTGATTTAATTAAGAAATGGTGATGATAGTAGTGATAATGGTGATAATAATGATGATGAGATTGTCTCTCTCTTTTGTTGAATAATATAATATAAATAATATTGTCATTTTAGCTTTGCCTAAGTGTTATTAAGACACTAATTGGTAAAATAATATAGTTGTACCACTATGATGTAATAGAATTTCCATTGAAAAGAAACATTTTGTTGGATTAATGAGTTGCCAAAACTACAGTAGATTAAAAGTCATTTATTTGCTAGCGGTAGCCCTGAACAATGTTCTTTAATATACCAGAGATAGAGATGTTATTGAAATGAATATTAAGAGAAGAGGAACGTTTGCTATGATAGTAATGCTCTACAATGTTTAACTTAAAGATAGTCATAAGAGATTGAGTTTATTTCGTTAGTGATAAATCAAAAACGTCTGATCAAATCGACTTTCTAACCTTAAGTGAAGTCACATTGACATTTTTCTTAACCAGAGAAAATTAAGATAATAGCTTCATTCGATACTGTTTTTAACTAAGAATCTTAGAGTTTGGGTCTCGAAGTCTCGGGACTTGTTGTTAATTTGGTTGTCTCGGATCGAGACTCAAGACACGGCTATTGTGTACCCAATATTCTTGCAAAAAATATCAAGAGCGACATTAACAATAGCTTGAAGCAAACCGGAACACTCACTGAAAGTTTGGAACCACTTTATAACATCTGTTGAGAACTAGAGAGTGTTCTCCTTGTCTCGCTGTTTTATTATATGTTTATAGTATACAAAAATCAGAAACTGATTGTCGGACGAAGCTGTTAACGCTCTCATTTTTTAAAAACCTATTTTATTAAATCAGCAAAGAAGTCTAATTGTTAATTATTTATATGTATGACTGATGAATAGAGACTAGGTGATGATTATTAATGATAAGTATGAGTATTCCTACACTTATTTTATTACCAAGCTTAATGAATCTGTGATTTCGATTATGAGATTTATTATGACCTTAATTGATAAGGATTTCTAATGATTAGTTTAGTATAATGTGATTATAAGAATAATATATTCAATGGTTTTTACTAAAATTCCTTTTTTTTATTGATACATCCTCAAAAATAAAATTGATTCTATTTTTATTTGGAGAAGTCTTGAAGTCTCGGGACGTCATGGACCTTGGTCGCGGGTTGTCTCATGTTCCGAGATTAGGAGATTGTCAAGTCTTGACAAACAGTACTCGTAATCCACTGAATTCCAATTTAGGTTAAAAAAGTCACTATTCGTGGTGAGCTGTTGCAAATAAAAAATTAGGGAATGCCAAAGAACCCAAGTCCAATTCAAACACATTACAATATCAGGGACTAGTGGTGCGCAGCGAAGATTTCGTTTTTTTGAAGGTCTCGTAAATTAATGAAACTTTCGCGAAAGTGTGGCCGCGCAATAAAAAATAAATAAAAGTTATCTCCATTTCACAAAGATGTTTGATAAATAGTGAACGTGAAAGACGTTATCAAAAGTATTGCTGTGACGTCACCATTCACTCCCTTCATAGCCTATGAAATATAAGCAGTTTCACTATTGAACATGTGCTCTTTCAAAACCGTAACGAAAAGCTCGTGAAACTCTGTGTATATGTATAAGTTAAAATATTAGGTATACGAATCAATAAAACCATAAGGGAAATGGCATCTTTTTACAAGCGACAATAACTTATAGCTTGGAGTAGAAAATTCAGACTAAAATAACCAATGCTATAGGAAGACTAGGGAAGCTTGGCTAATCAGTCAAACATGTCCAATGTTTGAATAGCGTTATAATTGTTGTTAACTTATATGTGCATTACATTTTTCTAACAATCGTTCTCATGCATAACGTTGTTGTCCTCACTTGTTTGTTATTTTCCCATGTTGTTGATGTTCTACGAACGGTTTCGTTTTTTTCATGAAAGGTTTTGTTTATTTTGCGTCTGAAGCGAAGGGGATAACAGCATCTTTTACTGTTCTCATAAGATGGTGTCGTGCCTATTGCCGGTTTCTTACGAAATTGTCCTTGAACGTATAGTTCGTTGTGTTTGCTTTGAGAGAAACATACATTCCCTCTTTCTCGCTTTGCGTTCTTTCTCGACTCGCATTTTTTCCTTTTTTTTTTTAAACGTTCATAAGCGAATTTTATGGCTTCGCTGAAAAACTCTGTCAGGGACTGAAACCTATCAAAATGTTAAAAAAAATTCAAACAAAATGTCTCAAATAGTGCACATCTTTTCCTTAGACTCCCGTGGTGACGTCTGCCATTTTTTTCCAAAAACTAGTTTTTAACAATCGAAAAGAGCATTTGTATTTAAAATTCATTGTACTGATTTTTCCACTATACAAGTGAGTAATAAGTGATCTGACTTGAATCCTCTGACAATTTTTCTAAAACAATATTATTATATTTTACTTATATGATATCTTCTACTTTGCAATGCATATACGTATCTTTTCTATGAATTTTTAACAATTCACCAATTTGTCAGTATCCCTAACTACAGTTAATTCTTTAAATTATTAAGATAGAATATCTATGTTACATGGCTGCGCATATATTTCTATAGCTATAAATTTGTGATTGTGTGTGGTTATAAAATTGTTTTCAAGTTTAACGAAACGTAAGAAAGATTTAACGAAGCGCAAGCATACAATAAATATCTTCTTGATTGGTTTCGAATGTGTTGCTGCTGCTGCTGTTCAAATACTCATATAGATGATATGGAGAGTTTGTTTAATGTTCATCATGATTATTAACATAATAATGATAATGACAATGTATGAAAAAGTAAACGCAAGTATGTACACACTTCAATAGACACAAAGACACAGATATACAGAACACAACCACAAATGACATTTTGATATGACAAAACGCATAAATTATGACAATGACAACACGCTGCTTATTTCTATTTACTCAAAGATACATATATGTGTATTTGTGTATCTGTATCTCTTTGTGTGTGTGGATTTGCTTTTATAATATCTTGACATTTGTTAATATTTACTGACATCAGAAGTTATTAAACCGCAATAAAGTAAATTTTTGAAATATATTTTTGCTCACCTGGTTTAGGTTTTTGATTTTATTGTTCATGCATGAAGATGTTGTCAAAAAAACAATAATGATTTCATTTCATTTCATCTCTTCTTTCTTCTATTTGAATTGTATGAATATCTCGACATTATGGCAAAAAGTAGTGCACTGTAAAATGTAAAATACAAAATTATACAATTATTAAACAATTAACAAAACGAGTAGATAAGAGAAAAGTAAACACACACCAAATGAATGAAAGAAACTGAAACTGAGAGACAGCAAAGACAGCATGAGTTCTATTGTCCAGAGGAATGAATTTGTATGTGGCAAACCAAAACTAATTACTCAATATAAAACCACAACAATTGCATACCGATCATTATTTTGTGGTTATTTCATTACGAGCAACAACAGCAGGAGCGGCATCAGCAAGAACAATAGTTTTGTACAAAATTAAACCCGAGACTGCAATAAACTTCAAATGGAAACCAAACAAACAACATAAAGATATTGAGAAAACTAAACCTGATTACTGAACACAATACAATAACAAAATATGCTTAAGCTAAAGCATTAATTTTCACGTCAATACTGAGAGTCAGGATACCATCAGAAGTAGTATAAGGAGAAGATGAACCATAAAAATGGTGTTGTGTATAGTTGGTTTTATTTTTGACCCAGTTTGTGGGTGGGTGGGTGGTTGTTAGTAGTTCGCTTTAATTCTCTATATAATTGCATGACTTCTACCAAGCTAAGAAGAGAAAGAGAGTTTGGGTAAAGAGTTTTATGTTGTTATTTTGTGGTTTTCTCAAATGCACTTAAGTTGATTTTCATTGCTTTGGCTTTGGCTTCGACTTTAGCAAATGTTTGCTTAATAAAAAGTATTTGTACAGAAAATGAAATAAAAGTAAAAAACCCAGACAGAGAGCAGAAACTGAATGAGTGAGTGAATGAGTAAAGAAGAAGTAGTAGTAGTAGTGTGAAAGAAAATCTTGAGACTTTTGAAAAACTTCTATACCTTAACACAAATAGTGTTGCATACTTTTCGGCAGGCTCAAATTAAGTTTTTACTGTGCAGCCATAAGTAAAGTGAATAGTTTCGAAGAAATTTGTTTTTAATTGATTGTCAAACGAAATTTTAAAAAGATTATATAAAGCCTAAATTAAATTAAGTTGTATACTTTCTTCATACTATGGTGGCACATTAGATATATGCTATAAAAAATGCTTATGTAAGGTTAAGTGAATGCCAAAAATTTAGCATCTTGTTAAACTATTCTTTAACTCCTATAAATGTGAGGATTCTCTTTAATGTTATTTGAGAGATTTCTAAGATGCTACTAAGAAAGGTGAACCCAAATGTATTGAAGCTTATTATGGGAATCACATAGAATCACTGAATTTTTTCTTTTTATCACAGCAGCTTCTACAGTAGACAGTATTTGACATCCCCAATCTGCTAACAACTAGTGTCTCGAAATTACTCCCATTTCATTGTGCCTAATGAACTTAAGCAGCACTTTTGTATGACCAATTTATAAATGTAATAAACAACTCATCCATCAGCGTACATACAATTTTTATTAACAAGTCCACCATAGCTTCGTTCTGCTACACGTTGGCCGCCATAATTAATAAATGTAACAAATCAGTCAATCATCGCTATTAGGCTCCACGCAAGGTTCTTCAGTTTATAAATGTAATAGATCCCCTTTTGAATAAAGAACTGTGCAGAGGACAAAAAAGGTACATTTCGGACACGCAATTGAGCTTCTGGGCTCTAGTTCGCCGACTAATGTTGTGGGTAATAGAAAAGCGAAATACCATCCCTTGGATCGCTATGTATTATGAAAAAGAAAGAGAGAATAGGGGCGACGTAATTCCTCTCATGACATACTCACTGGTGTTCGCGGGGCATGAGTAGCAAGTGTACCCACCCTACCTAGGTCACCAATCAAGGTCTTTAGTCCCATATTTATGCACAGACATGGAACTATTATGACTACTTATATACCAAAAGTCATGGGAATTATTAGGTTTTTGCAAAATCAAGCATAAAGATTTTCGTACGTTTTTAAGTTGTTCATGCTTTGTCACTTCTTGAATTTTATGTGTTGGTGTATTTATTCCTCTCATTTGATTGATAATTGAGTACGCCTAAGAGTATTGCTCTCTTCGTCCTTTTCTTTCTGCATATGATGTTCAGCGGAATAAGATCGAGAGAGTGTGTTGTTATTGTTATTGTATTTTTCTGTTCGGTTCGCAAATAAGAAAGTTAAGTAAATATTGTACATAAAATTCTACTGTACGAATTTTTGTCATTGAACATTTCCTAAGCGGCTGAACCGATTTTAATAAAATATATTCTATGTTTTCCTCACATCACTGTTCTATAATCATCATCAATATTAAATGCTCTTTTGCGACAATATTGTAATATTTTTCAAAAAAACCAAAAAAAAAAAAAATTTTTTTTTTAATTGGTCCGTGTATTGTTAAGATTCACAATTGGACCCGGTAGGTGATGATGTTGTCTATATCCTCTTCTATATACTGAACCAAAAAAATCGGAATTGGTGGATACAATTTTACATATAAGCCTTAGTGACAACAATCCATAAAATAGTCTTTGTTACACACATAAAAAAAATCTAGAAAAAAATTTTAATAATGTGAAATTTTTCTTTGTTCAGGCAGGACAACGTCCGCAGTGTGTAGTATATAATTAAGAAACTTTAACATATGAAATTGTGTTAAGAATTGAGAAACACATCAACAACACATCAGTTTTAAAGACTCTATAATAACGGGAATTAAAATCCTATACAATATTAAAAAATGGCGTCGATGAAAACGCCCAAAAATATCAAGGATTGCACAGACACTCACACGCACTCCACTTGGTGTATACTTGTAGAAAAGTATAATGCCAACTCAATTATACTTGGTGTTTTTGCAGCATGCTTTTAGGCGCAGGCAACTGACATGCAAATAAGCATGCAAAGCCTCGCTCGCTCGCTATTGTCATGTGGTCTTATTGTAGAGACGAATAGTAGAATAGAGTAAATGTATGGGAGACAAACATGGAGAGGCACAAGGAAATAGCATGCGCTTTAAATGAAAACTTTTTTGCAATGTAGTACTTACTTTTCTTTCTGAAGTTCGCTTTTCAACTTCAAGTTTCTTACGAATTTTGCAGTTTTTTTTTTTTTTGTTTTTGATTATTCTGTGCTTTTGAATTAAGCCCAAAAGAATTTATGTATTCGTGAATTGTATACGAGCAGAAAGAGTCAGAGAAGATACAAATAAACAAAAGAGAAAGAAAATACTAGTAGATAAACAACACAGTGAGACGAATGGAAACAACTTTTAGATGCCAAATTTTAGTTGAATGTGAAGCAATGAAAAGGGGGGAAATGACATCCATTCGGTGCTTGCAACTGTCGTCTCACATTAGTTATGCAAATCCTACATACATTAAAGTCATGTGCAGTTCCCATCCACACATTCATTCATTCATTCACTCACTTAGTTACTCCTACTTCTTTATGCTGTTTTCTTTTCTCTTAGCCTCTTTTATTATCACATTCTGTGTGTACAAGGATAAAGAGTCCTCTTCAAGACTGACAACTGCAGTTTTGTGGGTACACCAACTTGCCTACTACTTCTTTTACTTTTATTTATTTTCATTTTTCTTGCCTTACTTCCTTCCTTACTTCATTTTACTAAACTACTTCACTCGTTTCATTCGCCTAACATTAAAAATTAAAAATGATAAAAATAAATTTTAGCCGTAAATTGCGGCTGATGGTGGCAGGAATGCAAACAACACCAACAGTAAATTCAGTTGAAGTGTGTTCTACACTATCGTATTTTGTGCCTTGTCATTGTTTTATATTTTTTGCAGTTCCATCCCATTCTACTGGTGTTGTTGTTAGTGTTGCGCTTGTTAAAACTTAATACATTTTAGTGTTTTATCTTTTAATTAATTGCTGGCGTCACTCTTGTCATTGCCGACATCTGCGTTGTCCTCGTCGTTGACATACCCCTACAAATTGAGTTTGTGTGTTCAACTACAATTTGTTGTATGTATTTGTGTATGTAGAAAATTGAAAAAAAAATATAAATAAACTTTTTTAGACAGATGTAATTTTGTTATTTGCCACAAATTTAATTTCATTAAATCAAAGTGAGAATGAATAATTGAATTAAAATGTAAAAAAATGCATCAACTTCGGTTTTAGTGAAGATTAAATACTCTTCTTTATGTGATTTATTGCATAAATAGGCGGATTAGTACCTTAGTGATACCTGATAGAGTTAAATGTTTATACCAAATACAAGTAGGCTTATGAGGCATGAAGACCTCTTTCAGTTCTACTATTGATAACTTTGTCAACTTTCAGAAAAATACCATTCAAAAGCTTCAAGTTTCATTGACTTAAATGGGTAAATGTTGATGGGTGATTAATTTAAAAATCTTATTATTCTATTCCGACTTTAAGTAGGAGAATTATGAATTATATTTTTTAACCAAATTTTTATATAATTGGGACCACTTAATATCAAAAAAGGATGAAACAAAAATAATACCCGCTGTTTTTGTTTGAAATAAAAACTATTAAAATGATATTCATGCACTTTAATTGAAGGAAAACATTTAAACTTTTTCCGATTTAATTTAGTTTCATTTCGTTTTCAACAATTGTTTAGGGCAAGTTTATTTAAAAAAATGGGAGTGTACAAGCACTCAGACACTCACTTACAAATGCACGGAAGCATTCAATTAGCACCAGCTGACGCAGCTGAATATTGTCATGGCCATGGCCACAATAACATGAATTGACTTACTAACATCACCACCTACATCACTATATCCCTAGATTATACTTTATTCTGTTACATATTTGTGTGTTAGTTGAGTAAAAGCAAAGTTACTTTATTCCCTAAACAGATTTTTTTTTCTCATATTATTTCTCTTGTTTTTTCTTTGACACTTTTGCAGCCGCAACAACACAATCACATCAGCAAAAAACAACAACAAATGGAATATATTAATAATAAAAAAAAAAAAAAATAACAACAAGTGACATTGACGACGACAACGACAACTAAACTAAAAATGTTGTTTCAACTTCGCAACCGGAAATAACAGAAAAAAAAAATTAAGTTCTTATGCCCCTCAGCGGCATTTGACACACTGCCGTCATCAATGCTGAAATATTTCACACATCCAAGCTCAACACAAACCTCGGTAAGTTTCACCAAGTGTACATTTTATTTGGTTTTTTGATTTTTTGTTGAGATTTCAGTTTTTTATTATTTTTTTTATTCTTAGTTAAGTTGTTTATAATTCTCAAAGCGCAAAGTTTTGTCGAAACATGTTATGAAAAAAAAAAATAACAAAATATGAACATGAAATGTTGTTTGAAATGTGAAAGCACTTGAATGTGGCAACTTAAGTATACGAAATAAGTAAGGCGTGATGATATTATACATCATACATGTACATAAGTGTAGAGAGAATATGAAGCAGAGAAAGAGGAGATTTTATTTTAAACCGCTTAGGTAAAAGTTAAGATGTGATTTTAAATACCATGTGAAGAATTTGAAATACTTTTCATAAATCTTCAAAGTTCTAAATAGATGAGTAAAAGATAGCTGACCTTAAATAATCTCTTGTCTTGTATCCTTCTAATTGTTCTGATTATATAGTTACAAGAGGCCTATAGTGTCTTAGATAGAATGTTCTGGGGTTCCTGTTTCTGTTTGCATATTTTAAAGACTCCGATTTACTATTTTCTCTATTTGCGAAATCGAGGTGGGTAGTATTGCTATACTACCGTAATATTTCTTGCATGAAAACGTTTCTTTGAGTTTTTCATGTATGCTCCGTGAGCTGGTGCTTTACCAATAAACTAACGACTGTAGAAGTCTAACACAATCCTTAAAGGCATACAATTTAGATGCTTGACACAAAGACACTCATCGATATGCTTATGAATATTTAAACAGTCATTCAGTTCCAAAGTCAAAGTGTTTCACAACAAAGGCTCGTCAGTGCTAAGCACACTCACATTTAATGTCATATTTTTTTCGGTTTATTAAACTTATTGAACTTTAATAATCTTGGCCTAAAATGAGCTTTGTTGTATTGTCAATTTGTTGTTGTATCTAGTTACAAACCGTGTTTATAAAATCTAATTTAACCAGTCACACATCCGCATTGTTACCGCGCCCCACATTGCTTAATTTTGGTGATCGTAAAAAAAATCGCGCGAACGAATATAAGCGATGACGATGACGCAAATATAAAATTTCACTCTACCGAAAACAAAGAGGTTTCGCATTAAACAATCTATTTCTTTCATATTCTCCTATTTGGGCTATTAACGAAAAACACAAAAAATCAGCCAATAAACATTTGGTGACCTCGACGTGATGTGATCTTTGATTGATCGCTTTCGCTAAAACAAGATTCTGAGGGTGCATTCGGTAACGTATAAGGGACATTCGGTTTTTAACCTGTTGGAAGACCTCGTCATACGGTGGGAGTATGTTTGGTTTTAGCGGACTCGTTTCATAGTTCAATGGTGGTGTGTATGGTAGAGTGCCGGTATCGCGGCCCGCACAACGCAGGTTCGAACCTTGCTCAAGTTGAAGGTAGCTTTTTTCGCAAGTATAGAATTTTATCGATTCTTCGCTTTTAATAGTTCAAGAAAAAGCTCTTGGACTCAGTACAGGGAAAAGCATTTTTAGGGTTCCGTCTCCAAAGGTTGCTAACGGGATCCAATTACTAAGCTTCCGCCGTACGTCCGACTCCGACGCATCTCATGAACACTAATAGCTAGACAGTTGAACTTTTCACAGAATGTGTATTTCTATTGTCATGATAGCAACAAATACTAAAACTAATAAAGTTAAAAAATTAAAGGGGTCCCCATACAAGAAACGTGTTCTCCATATGCACTGCGCACAGTTTTAAAAGCTTTGTGGTTTATTTCGTTTCATATTTTGTTAATTTTTTTTTTTTTTAGTATACTTTTAGGCTTTATGAATATTTCACTTTTGCTTTTGATAATTTTCACAGTTCCCGATCTCAATGTTGATATGCAGTATGAATACTGATTCTACTACATAAGTCCAATCAATAATTTAATATTTTGAGCATTAGCTTTTTGTCAATTTCATAATAAATGCATATTAGGGCGGGTCAAATTTTATGTGACCAAGGCACATCCAGATTTCGATTCTATGGATCATTCTTAGAATTTTTGCCCAAGGAACCATATGTCGTAGATGAATTTCGAGCCTCCCAAATTTGTATCTAGGTTTTTTTTCATTTTTTTTAACATTTGACTTAGAAACAATTAAAAAGACAAAAAAATATTCTTTTATATATGTATATGGGGGTTTTCAGCACGAGAAATCCATTTTTAACATTTATTTTTATTTTTGAGTGATGCCAGAGGGGGCTTGCATAAATTTTTTTGGATTTTTTTTTTTTGCCTTTTTTTGGTGAAACTTGACGAATTTGTTAGGAAAATTGATGAATACTTGACTTGATTTTGGGAGGCTCGAAATTCATTTCGGACCTATGGTTCCTTAGGCAAAAATTCTTAGAATGATCCATAGAATCAGAATCTGGATGTGCACCTGAAGATTTTTTAGACCCCTACAATTTGACCCACCTTAATACATATTCATTGTGTTTGGAATTGCTCGAGCATTGAGTTACTGAATACATAATTCATTTTTGCGGCATAAAATCTTGTACGATGGTACGGGACCCTCCGTGTACGAGTCCGACTCACACTTGGCTAATTTTTATATTTTTTTTTTTATCATTTTCAACGCCCCTAACCTTTGATGACGCAAACGCGCAAAGACAAAATTGTTCAAAGATAACGTGCATTCCTTTTTTTTTAAGGATATATAACGGTACGACTTTTAAGTCACGATATTTATTAAAAGTATTGGCGTCACCAATAGCGTTTCAATGGAGCACAGAAAGGCAACCGATGTTAAGTTTCCCTTTTGCCTCCTACATTTGTGTCAAACCAACATTACATTTTTAGCATAATGATTTGTTCCCTAACAAATGATAATTTAGTTCCTTAGAATCATTTCGCAAATTTGTCATTTAGATACTTAGATGTTTTATTTATTTTATCTTGATATTTTTATTTAACTCTCATGCCTCAATTAAACTTTTTAACATGACAATTTTAGTTTACACAACCAGCAAGGAAACCTATACCAAACTCATCTATCTATTCATATTTTTAATGCACATTATATTTTTATATTGAATTGTAAGGGACAATTATTTTTAGTTCCTTTTACATAGAAAGGAAATTGGGGAAATTCATGTCTCATTTCAATTATCTTTAGTCATATTTACCCTGCTACTATTAGTACTATTAGTTTCTACAACTTATATTTCTCATAATTCTCTATTATATTTGACTAAGTATACTATTTTCTATGTCTTCAGGTCTTGTTTCATTCATTCCACTCCACTCCTTTTACTTTGTGCGCTACTTGCTTGTTCTTTTGCTAAAAGTGCTAATTAATTTTCCAGCTAATTGCCGCCACATCGACCAAAAACAAAGTCCTTCTAACTAATTGATTTAATTAAAACAAACAAAATTCAAAAACTTTTCCTCTAAGTACATTAAACAAGTTCACTTCGTCGATGTTATTATAGATAAATGAATACATAGAAATTACTGACCCCTTGTATTAGTACTTGTTTGTATACCATTCTATGCCAAGCAACTTCACCTTCTTCAAGAATTCTTAGAATAGTCAGAAAAACAAAACAAAAAAAGAAGAAAAAAAATGAAATAAACTCAACAGTTTGAATCTAATTACCAATATCCTGTCAAACAAGTCCACAACTTAAATGCTCTGCGTACAATTGGCCTTGAACAAAGGGAAAATCTCATACTAAACATAGACAAAGGTGGATTGAGAGACCTATAGAAATTGACTGATGATGAGTGAGGAGTTCAAATAAAGCAACAAGACAAGAATATAATGTGAACAATAAGGAAAAGAAGCCTGAAAATAAAAATGAACTATCAATTGGCATAAGGGCATGAAATTAATTTTATTATTGGTTTTCATCTCCCTCCTCCGAATGTCCTTCTAAAAACTCCCACATTTCACCGCAACTCCAATGTCTTGTTCCTACTACTAATGGAGCTGCTTCTGCACTATTTCCGATTTGATGATGAGAACAGACATGACAGAAGTAAATATGTAGGTGCCCAGTGAGGCGGTGGCTTATTCTTCTTATTGATTTCCTGCATAATGATGTACAAAGAAACTGGAGATGGATTTTCTTTCCAATTTTCATTCATTCTTTACCAAAACGAAGAAGGCAACTTTTTCGTAAATGTTTAAGTAAGCAACTGATGTCGTTGTTCCCAGAGTCAGTGAGAAGGACATGAAGGCACTCTCTCATGTCAGTCTGGAGAACAGAAGTAGAATTATCTGAAGGAAGGTACTTGAAGCTGAGACAGCTGCCTATATAAACAACACATACTCACTCGTACAGAGAAAGCGAATGAAGTCATGGCACGTACAGCAAACTTTTCTTTCTTTCCATTTTGCTTTTCTTCCTTAAAATTTTCTCGTTGTTCATTCCTTGTGTGTGTATGTGTTTCACTGCTGTCTATAATGATGGATTTTCTTATTTTTTCCCCATTTTATTATATGTTTTATGTTATTTTTTTCATTTTTTTGCAAATGTCGACACAAGGATAACGATTCCGATTTACTGTCTACTATCTAAGAGTTGGCAAAATGGCGACTGTTGTTGTGTGCTTATATTGGGCATTGTTATTTTTGTTGCTGTTGATGCTCTTTACTCAATCCCTTGCGCGTAATTTTCCTTTAGTTTTTAGTCTTAAATTGCGCTTGACAACATTTTACAGTCAATGCAAGCAAGGAGTAAGGAAGTCTGAATGAAGGCATGAAAAGATGGAGAAATGAAGCTCTGGAACAATTTGTGCATTGTGCCTGATTTAGTAGGCTGCCATTCTTTCTACAATATCTTTATAGCATATGGGTGTGTGTGCGCCTGAGGCGCCACTGCATGACCTGACTTCAGTTTACTCACTAACTCACTCACTTACTTAGTTGCATGCCTTGATAATAATGAAAGTCACGTTTCTCAAATACAAGCGAATATAGTTTTTTCTTACTTTATTTCTGCCTTAACAAATACACAAAAAAAAAAAAAAAAAAAAACATGGGAAAATTTGCTTGTAAAAACTTGCTTCGTTTGCAATTTTTGTAGTTAACAGACAATTCTCAACGAGTTGACAAATTCACGCGGGAGCAAACTACATACTACTTCATCATCTTTGTTCTTCCATTTATTGTACTCGTATTTGTACATCTTGGAACGTGGCTATATAACGGAAAAAAATATAAATAATCTCATTTTAAAATTATCTAAAAGTGTTCATTAAAATCAATGCTCGCTTGCCTTCTAAGGATTCATAGTTTATTTAATGGTACACTAGAAAATTGTCATTCTGTAAGTATGCTATAATAATTTTTGTTTTTCTGAAGTTATTAATAAATGGTGGGCCATTGGCCCGATTTTGGTTTAGTCATAAAATGTGCAAAAGTTAATACTTTTCCAACGAATTTTGATTCATTTGAAAGAATATTTCATTCAAATGTTGACTGTGGTTGGCATGTCAAGAGGCCATGCTGGAACACCATTCTCAAACATTTTTTTCTCTGTTTCCCGGTCAATATGTGCAATTGTGGCGAGAATGTTCTATTTCAAGTGATCAATTAATTGGGGATTGTCGGCATAAACTTTGTTTTTCAAAGCGCCCACAGAAAAAAGTCCAGCGGCGTCAAATCACAGCTGCGAGCAGGCCAATAGACATCGCCAAAACAGCTAATCAGACGGTTGTTGAATCTTGTGCGCAGAAGGTTGTTGGTATAGCTAATTGAGATTGATATCTTTCAATTCCTGCCACAAAAAGTTAATTATCATGTCACCATAGCGTTCACCATTGACAGTCATGGCACGAGCTATCTCATTTTCGAAATAGAAATGGTCAATATTGCTACCACTCTAAAATACGCAGCACTGCAACGATAGCTTCAGCTGTACGCTATGTTTTGGCCATGAAAGACCCACATTCAAAATTAGATTTCAGTATTTTAAAGCGTTGTTCCAAGGAGAATCAATCCATATTCGTTCAGTGGAAGCTCAAAACTCTGGCGCGAAACTTGACAGGTGGCTAGGTGGGTCATCTTTTACAAGAGCATATGGGCGTTTAAGTTTTGAATCCATTGTCTTAATTTCAAAAAATGGAAAACAATTGAAAGCTACACTCTTCTTCTTTGTAACTTAAATTTATTTTTTGCATTTCATCCATTAATTTTTAAACAAATTTATTAAAACATCTTTTATGTTTTAACTGCTAAAATCAAAGAACAAAAATATATATGAATTTTGCTGGAATTTTTTAAATTATGCAGCATTAAACATTGTGTAAGTGGGTGGTGTTTATTTACTACCCCAATGGAAAGTAATAGTTGACTGGATAATGGTTAGCTGAAGGATGCTACATGCAACTGAAATGCGCATCCATCAATTTGGTATTTTTATGACATGCACTCATTCTCTCGCTCTCACTCACTTCATTCGTTTGATCTTTTTTGCATTCGATTTTTCATAGAGTCCTGAACAATGTCGGCGACTATGATGATGATGATGATGATGGCGATGTAACGATTTTCATTTTTTCTGATTTAAAAGTTAAAGTTCAACTGAAGTTGCATTGTGTGTGGTGGGTAATAAAGGGTTGGAAAATATATGTGAAACAAGGACAAGAAAAATTGTTGTCATATACTGTTATACAACAACAATCCTTATGGCATTATAAGTTGACTATAAAAAAATATTAAACCCGAAATAAGGACCTTCAACATTATTACATATTTGTCGCTGCTTGAGTGCTGCGTTATTGTCTTAAGCTGTCACTTTGGGTGATGGTGGTGGTGGGCAATAATAAATCCATAAGAAGATGGTGATGCTTCTCAACAAATTGCGTATTAGTTTTGATCCTTTTAAGTGCGTGTCTCTGTGTGTAGTCATGTGATTTTTCTGTATGTGTTAAGCTTTTCAAGGATTCATTGTTTTCTCTCTTCGTTACAATTTAATAATATAAATGTATGTGAATATCCTACCAAAAAAAAACCATTCACTAGAACGTGAAACAAAGGATGAAAATTAAAAAAAGAAAAATTTAAGAATAAAAAATTTAAGCAAAATCCTTGTTGTGCGTTGTGGAATCCACCACGCAATGATACGATAATTGCTATTTTAAACGAGCATTTAACTGCGTTGTCAAAGCATGCAATGCAATGCAACGCAACGAGGCAGTTAAAGCCAACCATGCCACATCAGCCACTACCATAACCCATGCCATGCCATACGATCATATCCCATCACATAGTATCCAATACCACTAAGCTGACTGGTTGACCAGCTTCAGTAACACCCTCGCTCAAACTATTCAGATGACCATACACACTACTGCATACTGTGCTCCATACTCCCTGCTGCTCACTAGTAAATTTCATTTAGTTCTGTTCTGGGTTCAGTCTGTCTGTGGTCATGGATAACTGGCGGCGTCGAGTGCAACGTGCCGCACATAACAAGCATTTTTTGTTGTTGTTCCTGTTCTTGTTATTGTTGTCAGTTTTTTATTCTTGCAATTTGTTTTGTTGTTGTTGTTGTTGTTGTTGACTGCAGAAGCATATCCTGTGTGGCGTCGCTTGTCGCTTCTACGTTTTGGGTTTGGTTTGCTTTCGTATACTGAATTTTACGCCAAAATTATTTGATTTATGTATGTGTTTGTGCAAGCTTTATGTGTGCATGTGTTTGTTCTCCCACACTGCTTTCTTTCCTTGTTGTTGTAGTTGTTGTTGTTGTGTTTTTGGACTGCATACATGACATCCATTTTGTTATTTCCTTTTTCAGACCATTTTATATTTCAACGACTTCGCAGCGTTTTTCGTTCGCTATTAACACTAAAGACTGGCAACCACTTTATCCTGAATGTTCTTGATTTTTTTCCTTTTTTTTTTATTTTTTGTTTGTTTGAATTCTTCCATTCTATTTGGTTTTCTCTTTCTGGGATATCCTGCACTAAATCGTATACGTATTTTTAGGCGACTTATCGAAATGTGAAATCGATTAAATTGCAAGCAACCAAACGAATGCTAACGTGGTGGTCACAGCATGCATACCTTCATACATCCTTGTTCTTCCAGTTGTTGTTAGAAGTTTTTTTTTTTTTGCCACCTAAATGTCCTGCAGAAATCCTTGCATTCTAGTTTTGTAGCTTTCACATAAATTTGCTTGCAGCGTGTGCAATCTTTGTGGCATGCTATAATTTTTCTTTTATTTTTATTTCAGGCAAGGATTTGCTATTAAAGTACCATATACTTCTCTAAGATCTCAAAGGACAAATCAAAATTTGTTGTTTTTAGAAAGTATAGAATAGATTCTCATGATAATGATGATGAAATATATCCCTATTTCCGCTATAAACTTTATAGAAAGTTTAGTTTAATTTTAAGCAAATCTAAGTTAGCTTCACTATGCTTTTTTAATGTGTTGACTCATCATTTCAAAAACAGGATGAAGCTTCTCTTGTAAGTTTTTTGCACACGAAGGACTCGTAACCACTTTGAAGTTTTCTCTATTCTGACTTAAATCAGTTCAGTTTTTTTTATTTATTTATAATATTTTTATGCGCGCATCGAGTAACATAAAACGTTCAAGTTGCAAACTCTTCAGTATACTAGTGAGTGGAGTCCATCCAGATCAGACCAGACAACAATACTAGTAGCAACATGACTATAAGGAGATGAAATGATGTGGCAAGTGCAACTTTCGCTTGATTTAAACCCATTAAAAGTCACTTTTTTAACACTTTGGCTTGGCTTCATTTTGCTTTGCTTTTGTTTTGCAAGGATAGCAACAAGGAAAGGAGCAGTGGCAACAGCATTAAAAAACAAACTTAACTTGACGCAACTCGATTTAGAAGAACTCACCTTTGCCATTAGCAACATACACACACACCTCCTTCTCTGGTCCAAAGATGATGCTAAAGTTGATGATTCTAAAAGCGCGTGGCACAGCAGGATATGATGAAGATGATGATGATGATGCTTAGGTGTTGCAATGAAACAGGAAGTCAGGCAGGTAGAAGTCAGTTTCGGTGTGTATCCTAGGATGAAGCTAAAGCTTAAGCTTTGAAAGTTGTGTCATTATGTCGACATTATTCAAAGTGTCTTCGTCATCAGTGATGAATCCTGTCTAACTGAATGATGGTTCGCTTTTTTTTCTTTTTTCATCTCTACTCTTTCCAATTGTTGTTCTTTCTTCGTGATGATGATGTCTATTGTGATGGTGATAATCGTAAAATGGATGATGATGTTTCATCTCTTTTAACTGGAAATAGAAAAAATACGGAATAAAAGGAAATATGAAAAAAATGAAACTGAAGATACTCGTATAAGCTAATTATGTTTTTAAGCTGCTTAACTTAGACTTAGTTGCTTATGTAGTAGTATTGTGGTTGGATATTTCTTTCTAAGGCTGAACTTTGAGCTTATCAAAGAAGCATAGAAGTGAAAGGCATAAATGACAGATGATGAAAATATGACTTGCTTATTTTATTATGCTTAAAATAATTCATTTACATATTCATTTTGTGTACTTTGGCCTTGGTAACATGGGGTGTATGCGTAATTGTGATATTTCTTATTATTATTATTATAAAATGTTAATCCAAGCAGACATGCGTTAAAATCTAAATTCTAGATTTAATGATAAACCAAAAATATTAACCAACAATATTCTTGACTTGACTTAAAATGTCATTACATTTGACATTTTACATCCTTCCTTTTTCAGCATTGCAGATACATACATATGTACTTTCAAATTCAGTGAAGCTCAAGCAAAGTCATAACCAAAAACCAACTGACATTTTAGTTCAGTTATCAATATTCGACTTTTGGACTTTGTTCTTTGTATGTGGGTTTGTTTGTACGTTTGCCACATTTACTCGTTCTTTGCCACAAATAATTGCCATTTGCAGCATGTTAGGAAAAAGGACGTCAAGGCAACCAAAACCAAACCAAACGAAACCAAGTCAACTCAAGCAAATTCTCAACCAACCAAGTTGTCTGTGGTATAATGTTGTACTCACTATTATTTAATGAAACACACTAGTACACTTGCACAAGTCCTATGACCATGCAGCTACATTCATTCATATAGTAGTAGTTGCTATGCATAAACATATGCCCACACTATGTATATGTAGTTTCGATTCGAAAATGTTGCTGTTGTTGTATGTTTGTGTTGTTGTTTATGGGCCCCATAACAAGCTGAAATGCGCCAAAGTGAGCAATTTTAGTTATGGCCATGTACATGTCTGCGGCTAGGACTACCTACAGTATCTAATGGTTGTCCTCTACAAACCTACTCCTTCTCTTCGTCCTCCTCTCCTTCTTTTTATCCATGTGCATATGTTTATGTGTAGTGTGCTTGTTTTATGACCATAATTGCGTTTAATAGTCATCGGTAAATGTACCATATAGGAGTAAGTAGTAGTAGGTCGTCATGCTGCTGCTAGTCATATGCAGTTCACAAACCGCCACCCTCACTTGATTGTTGTTGGTCGCTCGGTCTCAGTTTAAATGCCAAGCTACAGTTGTCTTTTTTTTTGGACTCGATTCGACGAATGCATATTTTGCATGGATGTATCGATTGATTGATTATGCAAAATTGCTACTGCCTTATGGTTTTGTTGTCGTTATTAGAATTTTAGATTTTAACCAACACCCTACACAACGAATAAGAAGTATTTTATATTTGCTTGCAATACATCAGTTGTAACAGCATTGGAAGGAAAAAGAGAAAGAGAGTTGCAGACAGACTGTTAAATATGAATTTTCTATAGATAATTTACTCCTTGTTCCTCAATTCTCTGTAAATAGAACTGTATCACTTTTGAAGCACATGGAAATCTTGTTCATTTTTAGGGTCCGTACCCAAAGGGTGCCTACGCTGTCCGTCCGTCCGTCCATCCATCAGTTAGCTCTATCTTATGAACCGCAATAGGAAGATGGTTAATTTTCACAGAGTGTGTAATTCAATTGACGCTATAACGACAAATAATACAAATAAAATAATGTTAAAAAATTATAGAGGTCCCCATACAAGAAACGTGAGCTCGCACTTTTTATCTTTTGTTTCTCATTTAGGTTAATTCATTTATAGTATACTTTTATAAAAGAAAACTAATTTTACATAACTTTAGACAGAGGTACAAGGTACGTCCAGATTGTTTAATTTTATGTGGTGGTAAGAAACCCTTCGTGTGGGACTATGACTCGCACTTAATCGATTTTTATGTAGTCTACAATACTAGTTTCTAGGAATAATCATGAACTTTGGAAGAAATACTTCCATAAGAAGTTATTTTCTAAATGAACAGTGTTGGCCAAATTAGGTGGACCCATTTATATAGTATATAAAAACAAAGTCATGAAAGAAACACTTTTTCGCTCTACAAGTATGAGATCATTGAACTTGATTTGATTACATATCTTTTGAGTATGATATTGCACAAATGGTAACCCTGACCTCGCATGGCGTAATGTGCTCATTTTTCGGTATTTTCTCTTGCATTTGCCAATGTTAAGTTCGTCCAGGATCCTTGGCTCGTTAATGTAAACCTTCGACTTCAAGTAGCCCCAGAGGAAAAAGTCCGGTGGTGCCAAGTCAGGTGAACGCGGAGACCAGCCTAAATTTCCAAGATGCTTTGAAGCAATTGTTCCCCGGTCGCTTCATAAAAAAAAATGGCGATTTTGACTGTTGATATATATTGTCATATAGAAAATCATGCAGTTTTACGATTAAAGAAGAGGGTACTTAATATTCTGTACAAAGGATTTTTCTTGATATTGTATGTGTGGTCGACATAGTTTCATATATGAAATATTTAATAACATACGCCCTCAATTTAATATTTAATAAGATACTTTTGGTTCTATGTTTATTAATGTTTACATTCACTGCTTTAGGTCATTTTCATATAAAGCAAGTTTCTTAATTTGTCGTTATTGCATAAAATATATGTTAAACTTTCTCTGACTTACCCGACAAAAAAAAGAAAACTGAGCCATTGATGATGATATTGAATGAAGCCTTTTATCCTGATTTAGAAAGTAGATCTGCAAAATGAAAGTATAAGAGAAAGCAAGTGATTAAAACAGGATACAAAATTAATTTAGTCGTAGACTCATTACTTTTGTACAAGCAAAGAACTTTGATTTGAACACGCCAATTGAAATTGCTTTCAACATGAATACACATCTACATACAATACATATACTCGTACATACAAATATATGGTCTTTTCTTATGGTCCAGTACGTTCATGTACCCGAATGAATGAGGTTAGAAGGAGTGATGAAGTGATGTTGGAGCTCAACAAAGCAAGCAAAATTATACGCAACACGCAATGCGGCAATCATGTAAATTAGTAGAGACGCACAGCATGTTGTACTTGTGATTTGTAGCTGTTGTTGTTGTTGTCTTTGTTGTTGTTGTTGTCTCCAAGGACCACACAATCACGCACGAATAGTCAGTCAGTCACCCAATTCACTCACCCACCCATACAATGAATTCTGAATCACGTCAAGCGCTGATGCGGCGGAAGTAATTGTCTTGACATAGATAATCTTGTTACCTTGTGACCTCTTCTTCTATGAGTTGCTTAGTATATGCATACTACCCACTAGTGTAGAAAGAGTCCCTTGTTGCCTAGGGTATATGTCCTGCTGTTGTAAGTCCTGCTGCTCATTGTTGTTGTCACTTAGGAATGGTAGCAACAGCAGCAGTGTTCTCTGTCTACTGATGAACATCATCAGTGCCACATTTTTGTCAATTTATTTCCTTAATTTATGCATTTCTCTTATTGTCATTCATCCTCCCTCTCTCTCTAGTCTAATCACACTAACAGTGTCCTTTCCTTTGTCTTTGCTATTCATTTGTCGTGAGCTAACAGTGAAGTGAAGTGTCAAAGCCAAAAGCAAACCACGTGCCTTGTCCAACTCTCCACATCTCCACATTTACCAGGACCAAGTCTTGTGGTCCCTTTAAGTCTTTTCATTTTATTCAGAATCTGTCTGAGAGAGAGAGAGAGAGAGAGAGAGAGTGTGTGTGTGTGTGTGGTGAGTGTCACTGTTTAAAATTCAAATCAAATTTCATCATAAATTTTCGTATTTTTTTGGCTTTTAATGCGTTCAATGTTTGTCGTTTTATTTTTTATAAGCTTTTTTTTTTTTTTTTGTTTGCCTTTTTCGCTTTAAATGCTGGCACCCTTGTCCTTTTTTTGTGTGATTATTTTCCCTCCCCCATTCCCTTTTTCAATAAAAATAAATTTTCTTCTCCTTTTCACTTTGTTCGTTCATCATTTGTGGTTGGTTTTGTTTGTCATTTTGTGGCAGGTAGTTGTTTGTTGACTCTAAATGTCCTTTATCAGTTGTTCATATTATCCAATTGTCTGTCTGTCCATCTTTCTATCTAGAATGTTTGTGCCTCCTTCCTTTGTTCTCGTACACATTGTTGATCCTTTTCAAATTTTGATTTCTTGTCACAATTTGTTGACATTTGTTATATTAAGGAAGCGATTTATTTTTTTGTCTTTCTTCTGCTATTCTTTAGGTTGTTTGGTTGCTTATTGCCTGCCTCATTGTGCTTGCATCCTTCGTATTGTCCTTTTAAATATTTATGCATTCATTGGCATTCGTTTTTGGTGTGTGTGCCTGGCGTGCAAATTGGCAAATGAATACGAAATGGCGTAAAAAATGCTTTTTAATATTTTTCTTTCCTTTTTTTCCTATATTTTTTCTATCTTCTCCTTTTATCCCACTTTCCTTGCATACTTTTATTTCCTTTACTTTTTTGTTTTGTCATCGTGGCATATGATGAATATGTATATGCCTTAATTTATAAACGCAAAAAAGAAAACGAAAATTTTACCAACTTCGTTTTCAACCAGAAATGGAATAAAACGACAGAATAAAAAAGAAAAAGTGCACTAAAAACTATTTCAGCTGCTGAATTTACAATTCATGCACGAAAACTTTTCTATTCAACTGCTGTCTCTTCTACTCTTCAACTCCTTCTTGCATTGTGTGTGTATCACCCTGAGCTGGTAACCGAATTCTGGCCAGAGAAAATGACAGCTATCACAATCCAAAGCAATCTTCCTTCTACACTCATCATTTCATCCGCCTCCTCCTTGAGCAGGTTTGGCACGCACCAAGCATCGAATGTACTATGTGCCACTTCCGCCATTTTGATGCAATCTCCGTTCGTCGTTGTCATCAGCATCAGCATCACTATCATCAAAGTTGTATGTAGTAATTGCGTAATAATATGCTGCAGCGCATTCCACATGTCTCTCCTAAGTTATCCTGTCCGCCTTAGAACCAACCGCCAACTTGCATGTCTTCGTTAGACTTAGTGAAGACAACTTGAAGTTAACGCAATGAAGTCATCGTTGTCGTTCCTTAGACTAGCACTAGCACTACTCAACTCTCACTGTCACTCAAACCAATCAGTCAGAGTTTTCCTGCTTTTCAACTCTCTCTCTCTCCCTCTCCCTCTCTCTCTTTTAGATAGTTTTTTGTTCTTTTCCATTCCTTTCCTAAAACATGAGCAAGCCGGTAGAAGATAGAAGATGTACAAGTATGAAGAATATCCTTTAGTATATAAAACTTTAAATTGCTGCAGCGATTAAATTAATTTGTGTGCTTTAAAGTTCACTTTGTGTATCTATGCAAGGCTTAAACACATACACACAGATACTCATGTACACTTATCCTTAAGCATCACTTGTCGTATTTATTCTTGCGAAAAGTCTAAAATTCTACTAATTGACTCAAGTTTCTCTTAATATTTTTTTACTATTTTTTCACTTAATATTTTAGACAAACATTTCATTACTTTTTTTCCTCTTCAATTATCCAAGGCAAGGATATTCACAGAGGATTGAGTGTGTGTTGTTATACAAAACTTGTGCATGCTGTAAACACACAAAAATATTATTATTATGCTTAAAAAGCAATTAGAAAATGCTTTTTGTAAATGTTGGAATTGTTGAAATATGAAAAGGTGCCTAAAAGTAGGCAATGCACACACGAATGACTTCAAGTTGAACTTACTGACTGACTAAGATGTTTACTTAAGAAAATTTATATAGTTTTTGGCAGGCAAAAAGGTAATTTTAACGATGGAAAAAAAATAATAGGCGCCAATTTTCTAGAGCCATGGAATATGCTGCACCCAAACTCACTGCACTTAGTAGAAGAAGAATCCAAAGTACTTTGTTGCAAATTGCAAATTTAAAGTTTATTGTTGCTGACGCGAAATAACTACAAAAGGATAGTATTATAAGCCAATGAAGCAGCAGGCAGCACACGACTCTACCAGAGGAAGAGGAGCAGGAGCAGAAGCAACGGCAGCAGTTATAAATAATACTTAGCAAATTTAATATCAACAAGCGCAGCTTAACCATGAAGCAAAGCAATAAATGTGAAGACCAAGAGAAGGAGGTAATGCAAAAATAAAATAGAAGAGAAGAAAGAAAAGCACGACAACTTCCTTCCTTCCTTTCTACATGATGAAGCAAATATGCAACACACATACATATATAGATTTATCTCCTCCTGATCAAGTAGAGTAGAGTCAAGTCGAGTTGAGTTGAGTCAATTCTTGTGTATACTAGTATACCATATGGAAAGGACAGACGAAGAAGGCGTAAGGGCGAGTGTCGTCGTAAATAAACTACTTTGCCATAAATTTGCGCAACATTAGTGTGTCTTCTTAGAGTTATAAAAGTGCTTTATTAACACAATCAATGGCAACGATAGTAGCAAGTGAATACTGAAAACTGGAAACCAAACTGAAATACATTGAAGATTGAGATTCAGGCAGGAGAAGGCTATGAGTGCAATGCAGCGTATGACAGCAAAAAGCCAGCAAAATACTTTATGAGCTTATTTAGAATTATGAGCGCATTTGCGTTTAAACGCGAAAGCAGAACACCACCACACAAACGAAAATCAAAGACAAGCAACACACAGAGAAAGCAAGTGAGTGAGTAAGTGAGAGAAAGATAAGAAAAAAAGAATGGAAATGTTGAAAGTGGAAGCATAATAATATTGAAGAACAAGGACAATAAGCAACAAATATGCTGCATAAAAGAAAATTTGCTGCATGTAAAAGTCATAAGAAGAATGATTTTTATTATTTTTTTTTCTTCCAAGTTGGTGTTGCCAAAGTAGCCAAAAGTAGATATAATATACTATAGTGAGTTAGAGATATGTGATGGTCGCTGTGTGTGTCATCAACAAATAGCGCCGCCAACGACATCGATCGATCGTCGGTGCCACACGGCAGCACACAGTAAGGCACACAACACAGTTCAAACAGACAGATAGTGGGACATTAAGACAGTAAGTTGGTTTTGGCAGCAAATAGCGTCACATTGACTACGTGTACCTAATCCAGTTAGAATGGCAGCATCTGACGCCCATTCAGACTCCTCCGATTCTGATTCAGACATTCTGTCTGGCCACCCACATTGCAATGCACTAAAATATATTTTTTTTTACCCCTACTTGCCAAATGCCTTTTTATTTTTAAACCTTTTTGCTACCTAGTGCATTCTACCTAATACATACAATAAGGAAGAAAGAAAACAAGACTAGCAAATGGTGTAAGCAAGACCGGGGGAGCCTTCTATAAATGTGTATGGTATAAAGAAAGAAGTATAGGAGAAGAAAAAAAAACCCGATTTTGCCTGTCGTACTTTTCTTATTTTGATTGCTGCATGAATTGCCAAAGATACTGCAATGTTGCCGCCATTACCAACTTATCGCAAATGTCGACGAACGAACGAGCAAGCGAGCGAACGAACGAACGATGACAATAACAACTTCAACTACATACTATACTGTATATTGTAGGCGTTGAATGAAACCCAATCTACCATCGACATCATCATCATCATTTTGCCCATCGCGAAAATACTTGGCTGGCTGACTGTCGAATCCGTCGTTATACTTGTTGTAAGTAGTAGTTTGTGAATCCACAAAACGCAGACTCATTGCATTTTATGAACAGATTGTGACAGATAAAAACGAAAAACGCTTTGCTTGTCTGGCTGGGCTGGTGGTTGTCTCACTTGTCTAGTTCATTGGTTAGAAGGTTGGTACATAGGTAGTTCTTATTAGTATTGTTGGACAAGGATATAGTGTAGTACTATAGTGTTGTATGGGAACTAAGGTAGTACGTATCTTTGGTTGTTAGTAATAGTTTTCTCCCAACTTTACACTCCTTCTTCATCTTCTGGATGGCACTTTAAAGTTCGAAAACTAATTATGCTTATGGCGTTTACGAGCGAATATCATAAATTAGAGTTTTTTGTTCACGTTTTTGGCATTTTGGCACTTTGGCAGATTCCTTCTCTTTGAATCTCGAGCTCCATTTATCTGTCCTCTTTTACCATTTAATGTCTGAGAATTCTTCTCTTTGTTGCTTACTTTGCAAAAGTCGTGCATCTTTTTTAAGTATTGTACTTTTGTTGCATCGTCTTTACTACTACTAATTCCAATCTGATTTTGATGCTTCTTCTCACACTTGCAGGATTTCATCTTCCTAGTATTGTATCTTCCATTGCTTTTAGTTTCCAGTTCCTGTGTAATTTGTTATTGCTAGTGACTTGTTTTTCTGCAATTTCTTTTACTTACTTATTTCTCGTTTTTCCATGTTGCATTTTCAATTTGTTTCCATTTTTTTGTGTGCTAATGGATTTTGATTTGCCAAATTAAAAAGTCCTTTTTCTGTTCTTCTGTGTGTTTGTGTGCTGCTACTTGTAATTTTATTAATGCAAAAATGTCTGCAATATCCTTGGTGTTCTTTTGGATGGTTTCCTTGCTTTTATTTGCTTACTGAACTGCATATGATTTTTTAGGTTAAATTCCTTTAACAAAATGCAGTCATATTTGATTCTATTTGGTTTCATTTCCTCTGTTTTGTTGGACTTTTTTTGTTTTGGGTATAAGTACAAACATAAAAGTCCCTTTCAGTTAAAAGCTCTGAGTTTTGCCTTACATCATAAAATCGAAATACTCAATGCAACCATAAAGGACACTTGCCTTGGTTGGTGGTATCCCCAATGGCATTATCCTGTGCTATAAAATACAGCCGACATTTATTGTTTTGGATTCTCAAGAACGATGGCGTCGACATCGTTAGACGACCAAATGCGCATTAAAATGATACCTAACTACCTACTGCACAACGTTGTTATAAAGACACAGATATTATAGTCAGATAACAACAAGAAGGAGATCGAAAAAAACAAACAAACAAACATATGTGAGATAAGGCAATGTACATACATGAATATGATGATGATGGTGGAATGGTAAATGGTGTTGTAGAATAGCATCGTCATGACAATAAAGCCAATTGACGACGAATGAATGAATGCAAAAAAAAAAAAAAATAATGATTAACGAGCGCTTTTAGGCATTAGAAGTGATTGAACCTAAATGTATATCCTGTGCTTGAGTGACGTGAGGACACTTCACGCATCCATACACAGCATTCTCGCAGGATATATAAAATCAAGTATAATGACAGCAAATAATAAAGAAAATGGTTTTAATGGAGAGATGCGTTACTGATTTTGTTACACTTATGCTTATAATACAATCTGCTCATCATCATCGTCATTAACATTAACATCAACATCAAGTTGAGATGTGATGTGATGCGATGCGATGCGATGAGTACGACAAGTATCAAAATCAAAATTCCAATGAATGGAATGAATCCTTACAATCCAAATCATCTCTCATTCCAACCTAAAGTAACATACTCATGCTACATAACAACATTAACATTGTGTGTTAGCAAAGTATCATAATCATCATCATCATGTTGAGTATCATCGTCCTCGTCATCATCAATGATTTAAATTAATCGTTGTAACACACGCAAATCTCTAAATGAACGCAGTACAAAAAATACATAAGAAGCAACATAATGGTGGAGGACAAGAAGATGGGGGACTATAAAATAAAAAACAAATTGGGGGGTTGGAATCAGCATATCATATTGGCATGTGTGTATGACATTACAATGTGAAAGCCTTCAATAGAATACTAAAGAGAAAAAAAAAGTATAGCAAGCATTAAATGAAATGACTTAACGAAGTAAATCAAAAAGGATGAAAAAAGGACAATGAAGGAGCCACTTTAATGGCCAAACAAAGGAAAATCATTTAAAGTGGTTACAAGTGGATTGAAAATGGAAGATACATATATATGTTAGTGGGGTGTCGAAGTAAATTAAAAGGCTAAGAAAAGTAACAATGGAAGGAAAGTGATTACTATGGGAGAAAGCATGGAGATCACATTTCAAATAGTAAAATAATTAATCCATTTCTAGCGACTGCTTCGAAAACGGAATATAACTTCAAACTAGTGCTTGATCATTTCTATGATAGACAGAAATTTTATCTAACATTTAAGATAAGATTAAGTGTAAAACTATGTGAAAGTATAGTTTAAATGAAGTTCGGAATACCGCCAAATTCGCAAAATTCGTAATTTTGAAATTAACTCAATAAATTTCAAAATATTTCCACTGAGTAAACGGAAAACTTCTACGTTTTGACTTAAGATATTGAAACCTGTGATCTGCGGATGGTTATCTATTCCAATTTATGTCTTGTGCTGCTGCATCTACTAAGAAGAAGAATCCTGTACACCTTCTTAAGTCTTGTGAGGATCCGAGTATGCATGCGGTCGCTTTCCATAAATTTTTAACATCTCATAAGCAAATAATTAGATTGTCAGGGCTCATTTTTCTACAACTGAAACAATTCGAGGACACGAATTGTCAATGCGCCTTTTAACGATTACTCAGTCGTGTCGGAAAGAAGGTCGTAGACAAAGTGACTATGCATACGACACAAGATAAGAAATGCTACTAGTTCATTGGAATGACAATGTAATTGTCACTGTTGCCACATATCATGAGCTGCATATCCCGCCTCATCGTGTTAAGCGTTATAATAGAACAAGTTCGAAACATTAGAGCCTATAATCTAAAAATGGGCGGCGTTGATCTCTTTGACAATGCAACGATCAATTACATAGTACTAATTTGCGGGATTACGAATGCTTTTGATGCTTTCATGGTGAACGAGTGGAGAGAGAATTCTGAGAATATTCTCAAACGAACAAAGTAACGCTAAAACGTTACAATTATACCCCAACTAGATTTTTGGGATAGAGAGACTGACAAAACTAACAAGACGAAAACTGAATTGCCAACATTTGGGAGAATCAAAGTAGCGCGTCTGCAGAGAAGCAAAGTGATAGACAGTGTTTGCTATGACGGTATGGGCCATGAACTTATATCAAACAAGGATCGCTATCGTAACATTTACATACAAATGCTATAAATGTGATAAGCACATGCACTCCATATATTATTATACAAGAATATAAATTCAAAAAAGTTGGCTAACTGTTTTAATTTCTTCGCTTTTTTCTTTTATTAAAGTCCAACATTTCTTACCAGCAAGAAATGGGTTACATAGAAATCTTTGACTTTTAATACAATATAATATTGTATACTACTTATTATGACAGATATTAGTTCTCATTCTCTATTCCATGACATAGGATGTGCGCTCGAAAGTATGCTTTTCATTTATTTTTTTGCATACAACTAACAAAAAAATATAGGAAAAACCATTAATATTTTCATTTTTAAACAAATTTGATACACTTCCAACTAGCAGTATGAAGCATGATGACAAGAAAAACAAACAACAAAATGTTAAATTTAAGACTAACAATTCTACAAAAAAGAAAAATCGGAAACGGTGAAATCAACAAAAAATAAAAAAAAAAAAAAATAAAACAAAACAAAACAAGAAAGAAAATTTGTGTTAAATTTAAGTTTTGATTTACGACTTCAACTTTGTAGGCTGAAAATTGCCAACATGACCCCGCATGATAGCACATAACATCAAAAGACCCACATACCCTTCACTCTTCACTGACATGTTTTGACTTGTACTATGCCCGAGTATGAAAAGTGATAAATTGCCTTGTCAGGACCTACGCTTGCAAATCGTTTCACACTAAAACATACACTAGATTTATACATATATATGTACATATGTGTGCACAAATAAAAAGCAACATGATGTCACAAGCTCACTAACACTAATGATATCAATGCAATGCGACTGTGACCTGTAACTGTGTTTGATATGGTGGAGTCAGCTTGCGTCTTGCTATTTTGCTTTGCTTTGCTTTACTGCATATGCCACATGCTCACTTTGTCACTTCATAGACCCAGATACCCCAGATGCCTACCCAACACCTCCTCTCTATCCACCTAACCATTTGAAAAGCTGCTTGGCATGACTGACTGGCTTATGAAAATCCTGGACCAGAGAGTTTGAGTCTCAGTCTCAATCCTATGCACTATGCATGGGTTATGTTGACTCGGCACTATGGGCATTTAATGGGTGTTGACAGTTATGTCAAGTTTTCTTTACTACTCTCATTTTTTCTTTTATTTTTCATTTTTTTCTTGTTGTATTTTTTCTTCTTTCAAATCGAGTAAGGTTTTTTTTTTTTGTTGTTGTTACTAGAGACAGGCTTGACTGCGACACACTTGGCACTTAAACGTAAATTTCATATGTCTGCCAAGTGTACTCGATGCTGTCTGCCATTTTGTTGTAGTATATCGTTTTTATTATTGTTTTTTGTATCTTTGAAATGCGCCAGTTTTAAGTTAAATTCGAAAGACCTCGTCCTATGTTTTTCTAAAGACTCTTTTTCTTTGTTTTCTCTCATTTTAAAGAGTTCAACTTGATACATTTTGTATATCATTTCCCAATTGGATTTAACTCTGAGAACAAGCAAGTGACACGTTTCTAGATTTTATTAACTTTTTGCCTTGCCTTGCCGTGACTTAAACTTAGCATAGTAAGGGAAGGAAGTGTAAGATAAAGAGAATCAGTTGAAGGACAATACCATTCCAAGGCCTTTATCTTTATCGAGAACAAGTTGAGCGTATATTGCAATAGTAAATGACGTCAATGGACAGATCTAAACACCCACATATTTACACAGAAATCAAATCAAAACAAGTTCAACGGAAATATGTGATTAGTCGGAAACGGATATGCAAAACATAAAGAGAAAATTTAACAGGAAAAATGTCAAAGAGAAAAATCATTACAAATTTCCTTGAAAATTTTAATACGAGTAAATTGCCTCTGTCAGTGCACTGAAATACTGATTTCTGAGAATTGTGTACATCAAGTTAATATAGAGAGAAAGGACACAGAAATACGTTTTTAGATAGAATACTCATATAAATTTCTATTGAACAAGGAGGCAAAGCAAACCAACAACTTGATAAATTTTTCTCAGAACTTTGAATATTTTATGAAATGCAAATAACACATAAGTACTCAGAGGTTTATAATATGACAGCCTTATAGGTGCAATTTTTGGGTTACAAATTACATAAACTTGTATATACGTATGAGCAAGAGAAACTTTGATCTTAAATAATTTGATTGATTTAACCTGCATCAACAGGAATCATGATTTTGAATCAAATTTTGTAAAGTGATTAACTGCTCCAGTAATCAAAGTTTTATACAAAAACAGAGATAAAAGTTTGACAGATTTATAGACAATTTCACTCTACTCTTCAAGATAATCATTATCATATGTATAAGCTATGATTATACTATGACTTCTAAAGGTCTATTCTTGACAATTTAAACGTTGAGACTTTTATAGTTCGGCTCAGGATTCAATACGGCTGTAGTGGTCCCGTCCTGGACTTATGGCATTCCCCTATAATGCACCGCAACCGAGTTAAATGTATACTTCATAAATAAGATGCAGAACTATGCCCTCCGTTAGATAGTAAACGCTTCTAGGTACGTGTGTAATAACGTCATATCCACGGAAGTGCGAATTCTCTCTGTCCGTGAGCAGATAAATTTGCACACAAGCCGGTATAAAATCTCATGTCAATAGGCTAGCTTCAGTTTTGGGTACACTAACCAGACACTTCCCTGTTAATACTTTATAGGGTTTAAGCCATCCGTCAATAATCGTTATGTTGGAGGTTTATTTTTATCAATATTAGTTTCTTAATTAGTACCTGTTATAAAGGCATTGTAATAGCCCTTAGAATGAAGGCAAGAAAAGTCTAAAAAATCTATAGTTCTCATTGACCAAGAGAAATATTTTGTTTAAATCATACTTAATACAACAATCGCCTTTGATATTGTATATTCACTAAAATCAGTAAAATCTATGTAAATAGAGATACATATCTTCTAGTACGCTTTAAGGAAGTGTTTTGCCAGCTTTTGGACTTTGCTGTTAAGCCAATTAGCCAGCAGCTAGCAAAATTGGTTAATGTTTTGTTATTCCATATTTACAACGCTGTAAACTTAGCCTTCCAGGAATTCATAGAGTCCCGTCCGATAGGATTTTATACAACCGGCCTGAACAGTATTCTGCCTTCCGCTTAAATGGCAAAAGTGTATACATAACAAATCTTTGTATTAATATACTGTCAACTAACTTTGCTTTTTTCATTTCTACAAATTTCATATTACACGAATGGGGTCACAAACATCATGACAATGTGATAATATTCTCAGTAGTATGGAAAGGAAACTCATTATTTTATTGCAATATGCAATTATGATCATTAAGTTATTATTTAATAAATGTTGTGTTCCAGTAATACAAATGGGCGTCATAGGGCGTGACATACTTAATAAGAACTTAAGCTTAAACGTCAACAACAAAGAAATGCTGCAATTACAAAAAGGCCAAAGTAACACAATAATAAATTCTAATAAATTTTACTTGTAACACTGAACTGTTGAACTCCGGGTGAATTTGTTGGCTGGCAGCTTACGATAACAAATCGAAGTGGGTCAAATAATTGAACACAATCACCCACCCAATCGCATACTTCTTTGAAAGGCAGTAACAACCCTACGCACTCTTAGTAATTTCATAATATAAACGTTAGTACATTGCATAAGTCACCAAGCCAGATTGCAATGAAGGATTTGTTATTCAATACAATTCAAGTCAATTGAAAAGAAGCTATTAGGATTGATCTAGCGTGATTGGTTGCAATAGATACTTTATTATTATTGTTATTATTATTTTTAGTGTTGTTTTTTTTTTTCCTTCCGTATTTCAATTGTATTTTTTACGCTTGATTGCGACACGACAATACTATTTGCCTTTAATGTTAATGCAAAAATGATGATTTTGTTGTTGTTGGTGCCTTTAGCATCATCATCATCATTGTCATCTGATGCATTAGCATCATCATCGTTATCATCATAGTTTTTGTTATTGTTACTTTTGTTGCTGCTGCTGCTGGTGCTTCTGCTGATGTTGTTGTTAGTTTTCTTCTTGGTGTGCTGCGCATAAATTATGCAAAAATAATTTATTGCTCAAGGAAAGCAGCAATGCAAGCACAACAAAGTGAAGGCTAAAAGTAAAAGGTGGAAGGAAGGAAGGACGTTAAAATAACATAAAAAACAACTGCATCAAGCCAAACGCAATACCGAAAAACAATTCATTTCAGCAATTAATTCAATTATGCAAGAGTTTAAATTTATGCGTCAATTTTCCTTCCTCAGTTTTAAAGGGGACACCACAATATTCTCAACTTTTATTTTTATTGGCTTCGACAAAAGTACAAATTTGTAAAACAAATGAGAAGGTTAAAATAATGAATGAATGAATTTTTAAAGGAATCTCAAATGAATGAGAGTGAAAAAGAATTGCTTAAAATTTGAAATTTAGTTAATATTAAAGGCTTAACAATAAAGGATCCTGAAAAAGACCATTTTATTTCATTTATTCACAGTTTTTCAGAATAAAAATAAAAAAATAATACTAAACAAAATAATCTAAAAAAGTGTCAAAAGTAAGTGTGTTTAAGTAGACCAATAATATTTTGATATAAATTTTCTGTAATAACGGTACTACTTCTTTTTTAATGAGTCAGGGAAAGCATTGGTCAATTGAGACCGGAAGTTTAATTGTAAGGCTCAGAAAACGGGGCAAAACGTTTAAGGAAATTGAAGTTTTTGTTGAATGCACTGCCCAAATGTTATATAGTGACATTACTAATAATAAATAAATTCCCGATATATGTGGTGACAAGCGCAAGACAAAATTATTAGATGACAGACGGATTGTGCGATATAGTAGGACATATTCCTTGGTGTTATCAAAATTGTTTTAAAATTACCAAGTTTTGTTGGTCTGTGGTGTGACAATTCGTCGTCGCCTTATCGAAAATATTTTGAAAATGATAAGCCCTTTGTACTAAGACGAGAGTTCCTGGTTATGAGAGGATACACTGTCCTTATCAGGATATTAACTTTTTTAATGGTGAAATTAATGTTTTCCCTTAGTAATAATTTTTTATCTAAAATATCAAAAAAATATTTGTCATGACTTTCGCATCGCACATCTACAAGATTTAATTGTATGTGGCTAGAAGGTATTAAATAATTGTTTTTACGTTTTCTTGAGAAAAATTTGACCTGACTTTTGTCAGAGTTAAATGCTACTTTCCATCTTGTCAGAGAGCCAATAGGTTTAGCTACTGCAGGCCGCTCGCGATTGCCTTACGGCCCATTGTGATGCCTGATAAAAAGTAAATAGGTAGGTAGATTGTCCAATGTCGGTCCTAGAGATCACCCCTTTCTCTAAAACCAACCTGAGGAGTCCACGAACTGGGCCAAGTTGGTTTATAGCAAGGCTAGAGCAGCCAGACTCATTTACCCACTTAGTCTGTAAGTTTCAGCAATTGCTTAAGACACAGGCAGTACCGAGCCTTTTTTGACACACTCGTCCGCCATCTAAGTACCCTGCAGATATGCATGATAGAGTCCTGCCAAGCTTGATTAAATGATTCTACCGTATTACGTATGATTTTGCTCTTGATGTTGTGGGCCGACAGAACTTTGATAGCAGGCCTAGCTGTTAACATAAATCGATTTATGCCTTGGGGTCTCCCCCAAAGTGTTCATTAACGATACGATAGCAGTGCTGTTACCTCCTCTGAGAAGATGCCAGCACCTGTACCGTCTACCGTCTTGGAGCAGTCAGTATAGATCGAAAGCTCGTCTCGTCCAATGAATTTACCAATCATCTCTACCCGGGAAACTTGTCTTGAAATTGTCATCGTCCATTTCGAAGTAGGCAATGAGAATGGCAAAAACGCCCTGAAGCGAGTGTCAGAATTATTAGGAAAAAAAAAAATTCTACATTTAAATCTCAAGAAATCATAAACAAATATTCTTATTATAAATATTTATTTCTTTTTATTGTCTTATATAAAAGATTTTCACTACACTTAAAAAAAAAAACAATAATCAGAAATCAAGTACCAACATCTAAGTACTTGACTCCTTGAATTACAATAATTGAAATGGTTTTGTAGCAACAAAATATCATCGGCTTATAGCATTTAATAAATATTTTTGTTTTTTTTATGGTATTTTGCCTTTACCAATCTCCTTCTTCTTGATACTTATATAAAATTAAAATCAATTTAGTGCATAACAATTTCGTAAAAGGAAATACATAACAACAAGGAAGCTTAAGAAGTATTAGAAAGGCAAAAAAAAAAGGAAAGGAAAGGAAAAGAAAAATTCCCTTACCACAAGTTCTAGTGAAATCAATAAACTAAGCTTACCGACATGTCTACTTATTTACGACAACAACTATGTGTGAGTGTGAGAGAGAGTATCTATGTGTTTGGGTATGGCATCCTTGACGCCTTCAATTTCTAAGTAGCTTCATAAATAAACTATAAATTCTTGAGCCAACAATGTACGACCGACGATGTTCATTTTGGTGGACCTACTTAGTAGGAAAGGCAAGTAAAACTGTAACCTGTCTTACTTATTGAGAAATGTATCTAGTATACTACATAGATAAGGAGTGAGAGTGTGTGCTATGGTGTGTGTATGATTGGTCATATATCCTTAGCAATTTGGCAACAACTGGCAATGGTTTTAGTAGCCAATAATGCCACTGATTTTTATGCGTTTGTAATAAACAAAATGTTGAGATGAGTGATGGAAAATATTATGGGATGTGTTACTTACATAAAACTTCTTATGAGTACTTTACAAGAACATCATTATTATTATAATCATTATGATTATTGAAGCTAAGTTTGATATTAATGAAGCAGGAAACTTCCTGTTATGAAGGAATTTAATGAGTAAAGAAACACAAAAAGTTGATTGTAGTTTATGGCAATCGAAACTTTATGCTTCAATGAAGCTTAAGAAATATGAAAAGATGAGAGAGGAATGGAAGATGGAAAAATAGAGAAAATTTGTATTGGATGATGAAGGAAATGGAAATAAAAAATTGTAAAGAAAGCAAATCTTGATTGACAACTTGTTGCCATCGTTAGCTAATTAAGTATTCAAACAATGAACACACTTCAATTGAAGAATTCAAGAGAATTTCACACAAAATAACAAAATATGAATTCAACAAAACAGAAAATATCTAAAATTGTGGAAAACAAGTGAGAAAATATTGGAAAAGAAAACAAATATGTATTGAAATATTTAAAATAGATACAAGAAAAATACCTCAAAAAATAATACAAAATAAAAGTGTAAACGATATAAGCAAGGATAAAACAACAATAAATGGATATACATATAAGGAGACAACAGATACAATGATGTATGTGCAATCAATAAAACAAAATGCACAAAACAAAAATATATACAATGTTATAATAAAACAGAAAGAAATGAATTGACAAGGAGAGCAGTGGTAGGAGGAGAGATGGGAAAAGAGAGTAGTAGTGGGTAGTAGAGTAAATAAATCGGAATGCAAAAATATGCAAACGAAATGCTGTCAACAAAACTGACAATCATCTACTGAGAAAGCAAAAAAAAAAACATACAAAAAAAGGGTATGTGAGCAAGACTAGTGGGAGAGGACAAGTCAAAATAAAACAGTGAAAAAAGGACATGCTATAAAGCAAATAAGGCACACCCACATACTACAGACAACAAATATTGGCGGCTTTTATTAAATGGAGAAATAAAGATACGTGAGAAATATGGTGGCGCATAACCAAGTCTACTATTTAACCGTCATCCAGAGAGACATAGTCATTCAGCAAGTTGACTCAATAGGCGCCTGTGGTAATGTTGCGCATACGACATCATCACCAACAATAACAACAACATCAACATCAACAGAAATAACATTCAACATATCCATACGATGATAGATGGATGATGCCACCATAAATATATGTACATACACAAATATGATAAAGAATCCTTGCTCATATAACTTAGCCAATTCAAACATAAAATGCGCACAAACAGATTAACAGCAAAAGTAGAGAGATTTTCCGAATGAATCACATGTTAGAGAAAAGGAGATTTACTGAATGAGTGACTGAAATACTGAAGGAAGTCAAGAGCTAACGCAGCAAAAAGAAAAAAGAAAAAATTTGTTTATAAAAGGATATGTGACATAAAAAAGTAGCATAGAAACAACAAGAACTAAATGCGCTTAGTTTGTGTTTCTTTTTTTTTGTTTTGTTTTATGCAATCCTTTTATAACTCGACAAGCTTTGATAAGTGAAAATTGGAAAATCCGTTTTAAGCATACAAGCTTTTCCATGAACTGAACTCATCTCTTTATCATTTTACCAACTTTTTGACTAAGTGCTACTAGAAACATAGATAGATTGAGAGTATCTCTGAATTGATGTACGTGTGTGTCCTTGATGCTTTTGTTTTATGGACATGGACATACATGAATGAATGAATCTGCAGTCAGGACTCTGGTTGCATTAACTTTGTCAAAAAAATTTTAATTGTCCAAAACGTTCAACAATAAAAAAAGAAATTGTTGGATGTGGCCTTATATTTGAAACTGATTTCAAGGGCGTATTTGATGATTTTTCTGTGTTTTTCTATTTTAATTGGATTTTAGGCATTTGAAGTATTGTAATACTTCACTCAAATGTTTGTTCAGGATAATTTTTGGGGAATTGTGCTTTTTAGACAAAACAGGAGGATAATCTACTGATTCCTTTGTTAGTTTTTTTTTTTGTATCTATGACTATCTGTCTATGGAAAGCATAACAATGTCAGCTTATTGTTGCTGTTGTTGTTATTTTGATTTATATTTTTTCAAACAAAAACAAATAGTATATATTCTGCATTTGTTAGCTAAACAAAAGCCATCTCCACTTTGCCTATAAATAGTTTGGCCTGACGTTGGCGCCACCATCAGCACCATCAGCACCACCTACTAACCTTCGTTTCTTTTATACGAGTATATGTTTGTTTCTTTTGCTTTTGTTTTCCTTTTTTTTTTCCTTGCTTTATCTCAGCTCATATTGCTGCGTTTGCATTGTTGTTTTCATATAGTTTTTCTTTTCACTAAACCATACCACATGCTTCTCATTTCCTTCTTTTTTTTTCCTATGTTTTGTTTAGTAAAAAATATTATGCGCTTCCTCGTATTCGTTTTCTTTTCTTTTGTTATAAGCTTCTTTTTTTTTAATAGTTCTTCCAACAATCATTGAACCATATAACACAACTAAAGCCAATGAATGGTATATTAGTTTTGATAAGAAGTTGGTTTCGCCAAAGGAATGAGGTCTCCTTGAAGTCTGGCAGTTCATTGTGACGAAAACAGGTCAGAATTCCAAAAGGCATTTCTCCTTCATTTCTTGGAGGGGAGAAAGACCGCTATCCTTGTCCTTGCTAAAGTAGGAATGTCCACCTTGGTTGGTAGTTAGGCCAGAGTGTTTGGGAGACATCAGACTATCAGTTCTGTGAGCATATCTTGAATAGATCTGCAAACATTAGTTTCTTTCAATTCCAAAAGTTGCTCTCACTTCCCAGTATATTTCCTGATGTTCACATTTCTTATGAAGCGATCAATTGATCAGTTATAGTATTTTAGTTTAAATGGTTTTGAAGGGGCTAAAATTTTTGCTATTCCTACATTTTTAGTTTTATTTTCTCAGTTTTCTTTCTTCCCCTCTCCATTTAGCCTCATTCGACCACAAACCAATAGAACTTTTCTTTTTTCTTTTTTTTTCTATTTTTCTTCTATTGTTTTTTTGCCAGAGGCCATTAATGCATTGCAATCTTATACGTTCATTCATTCATTCTCTCACACGATCCATTGGCAACCACTCTAGTTTTTCACTGATTTTATTTCCATACCACATGCCATTCGAGCATTTTCTCATAGAAACTTTTTTGCGGCAATGTCTGATTCTGTGTCTGTTCTGGTACCAAGCTTCTCAAACCCAGTACGATGACTTTACTATGTATGTGTTGTCTGTCTAGTATATGGTATTGCCAGAGGCTGTATTTGGCTTTTCGCCTACGATTCACGCGCATTTTGTTCTCTCTTCTTCTTCTTCTCTATTTCTGTGTATATCTTTCTCCATTTACTTTCTCTCTACCATTGTCATCTTTGAACTTAGTATACTGTGTTGTGCTTTGGTGTGCTGTGGTATGGTGCACTTGGTTAGAATCAGTTGAGTTTTCTGCTTTTAGACAAATACTCGTAGGATTATTTGCCTGGCAACTTTGAGTGTTGCGGCGTGTTTTTGAAATGAAACTTAACTATTTGCTCGAACTTTGACATTAAAAGTGGGTATTTGCAAGGATTAAGCATTAGTTGATGTTGTTTTTGTTAATTCCTTTGCTCTTATATTTCACATCGTTGTTGTTGTTGTTGTTGGTGGTGGTGGTGGTGGTAGTGATAACAGCATTATAAGTTGCTGTTGTTGTTGGTTTCACTTCTTTTTCATAACCATGGAAATTTTGTTTAATAGAATCGCATTTCCGTGCAAATGACAGAAAAATATATTTTTTATTTTTTGTAGGCGTTGTCGTTTTCGCTATTATTATAATAAAACTCTCTGATTACATACACCACCTAAGCCTTTTGCTTTCTGTTTTTTGTGTTTTTTTTTGTTATTGCATAAACCTTTCTTGCCATACCATCATCAGATGGTGTTTATTAAGTATTAAGTGTGTCCAGAGGATTTATATTTTAATAAAATAAAAGGAAACTAAGGAGATTCTCTTAAAAGTACTACTCTATTTTTGTCAGCTTTGTTATTTTTTCCCATGGCGTGAAATAATAGACCAAAGTACCAATATATACTTATAACAGTAGAATAGATTGAGTTCTTAGAAAAAAAAGTTTGAGTAGGATTACATAATATAGTCAGAGGTGTGTGAGTATAAGTAAAATTTCAAATGTCAAAGAGTAGGATTTTCAAGTGAACTGAATTTTAAATATTTGGTAAATAAAATGGAATTCATTCATTATAGAAATGGATTCTTTTATCCATAAAAGTGAAGCCTTTAACAAATAATGCTAATGATTCTTTGAAGTTTCAAGTGGTTTTTCCAGGGAATTTTGTATAGATTTGGAATTTGGGTTCCAAGAAAGTCAATATGTACACTTATAATCTAACATACAAAAACTCTCAAAAAAAGAACACTTCTTCAGAAGTATATAGATCTCGTTTCAATGAAGTATACAACGATCCAAGTCATAACACAATGTCATTTTTATTTACTGATGTTTCCAAAACTTCAGAAGCAGCCTCTTTTGCTGTTATGTTACGAATCAAATCGACTGGTTTCAGCTCCATATTTACTGCAGAACCTTGCGCTGTCCTTTAAGTAGTACATTTTGCTGCTTATATATAAGAAACGCCAACAACAACAGCATAATAGCTATTTCTATTCGCAACCAACTTATTCAGCACAAACATATTAATATCATGAGGTTCCTGGCCATGTCAAAATTCTTGCCAATGAACAAGCTGACTTCCGTGCTTGCCTTAACAGAACCATTGCACATTGTCAAAATATTCGAAAAGGCCGACATCTTCCGTTTAGTCAAATCACACACTCGGATGAATGGCCGGATAACGCAAGTCATCTCTACACGAACACAAACCCAGGTTCCATTACACCAATGCCATCGGAATGCAATTTAATTATTTGTCCGCCTCCGACCCGGGCACTCCACACTTACTCATCAACACCTACTTCGTGGCCTTAATATGGATGTATGCACTCTCTACAATGATGTTGCAACTGTGCAGCACCTGGTGTCAGGGTGTAATCCATCAAAACGCCTTCGAGATTAAGCCAAACTTAACATAGTAGAGTTTCTGGGCAACCCAAACCTTATCTACAATTTTTTTAAATCCGCTAATTTAGCATCATTAATCTCATATTATACTTCAAATTTCATCATTTCTTATCAACCTTAGGGTTGAAATAATAATAATAAAAATTAGTATTTGTTTGTATGTAATGTGCTGCCATACCGTTCATCTGATTGCATTGAAATTTTGTGAATGTGAATGGTTGGTTCCAGGGTTGAACATAGGTTAGTTTTTGCCCCGACATGTGTCCCCCATCCCGAGATCCGGGATATTCAAACAACGCCTAAAAGAATACGGTTGGATGGAACCCATGCAAAGACTGGTCGGATACGATAGTTTACAACATAATAAGGCGACTACTGAGTTTCATTATATTGGGTATTTTTAGTTAATATAATTATTTTCATTTTGTATCTAATATCATGTCCACTATAATAAATTTCTGTTTCAATAAAGATTTCCTCAATACATTTTAAACATATAATTATACATATATGTAAAATAAACTCGGCAACTAATGTCACATCCACACTCTATTAACTTAATACAATAGTTTAGCTGGTACTATCAGATTTCATTGTACACATTTGCATATAACAACTATGTAGTATTTATAACACTCTCTCTAATATATTATAGCAATCATTATGGATTACTTTTTTTTGTTTTTTGTTTCTATATTAAAATTTTTCCTATTCTGTTTGCTGTCAGGCATATTTGTAGTTATAAAATCGTTTACCTTTCATTATCTACATATGACACTAGTCATTTATTGTTGATATGCGCTTGGGGAGCCATTTTATAAGTGACAATGTATACCTACATATATATGGATATCACTGTATGTATGTATGTATGTATGTATGTATTTGTGTTTGCTATTGTGTTGGTGGTGGATGTGTGTGTGTAAATGAGTGATTGCATTAATGTGTTGATGGCTTTGGCAGATATGAATGGAAAGTACTACGACAAATGATAAAAGAAAATGAGACGAGTGATTGTAAATGTGTTTCCTTTGTGTATTGTATGTGTTCGGGTGCTTGTTTCTGTGCTGCCTGTGTAAGGATATTTTGTCGCACAGGTGCAATGCGCTTTCATAATTGATGAGCGAATATTTTGTACCTTATTAAACGGCAATTTATGGTGTTTAAGCAAAAAATTAGCAACTTAAGCAAAGGCAAAGAGAAGAAGATGAAAAGAGAATGAGCAGTTTAAACAAATGACCGGACAAAATAAAATTGAACAAAACAGAATGGGCGGCATAAATAAGCAATTAAGGAAGGAATTGCTATGTTCAATATTCATTAAAGCATATCACAACAAAATAAATTTAAAGGATTTTCAAAATGATGAATTCGGTGGAAGGAACTCAGAAGAGTACGAGTAGGTTAGGTTAGAGCCAGGAGTCCCAATGAAGAAGTGTATGAATATATCAGTACAATCACTTAAGGAGGACTCTACTAAATTATGAGAAAACATATCACCACAGTTCCCAGTGATGTAAAGCCAATTGATCAATTGATCAACGACCATCAAACTTCAGGAGGAAAAATGCAGGAGCTGGCTAAGTATTAGATTTTCGGGCCGGATGAAAGAGAAGAGTCAACTCTTCTAAAGACTCTAACTGGTGAAATTGGTAAAGAAAACCAGTGATAAAATTTTGACCAATTGCCGGAAAAAGTTTTGCATTATCGAATCCGTTTAGAAGTCACAAACATATTAGGATCTTCTTTTTTCATATAAGAACTTTTGAAAGGAAGAAAATGAAAATCGAAAAGCAATTTTGAATGTTTTTTGAAGCAAATTGATTAAACTCGAGCTTCCTCTTTCATATAAGCTCTTTTGGAAGGAAGAAAATGAAAATTGAAAGGCGAAGCTCTTGTTCAAACTCTTAATGCTTTTTGAAGCAATGGGGGTGCCACAGAAAACTCTAGTTTTTTCGCCCACTCGGTGTTTTTTTAATGTTAATAGGGCTATCAGCATATAAAAACACAAAAGGAGGAATCAAACACTCCCAAAAGAGTTTTCTGTGGAATGTAATATGAAATCTGGTGGAATAGAGGAAGAAGAGATTTCTATGGCACCCCTGAATGTGATAAAACTGAGAAAGAAAATATATCACCAATCTAATAAAATGCTATTGACAAATTACAAATTCAAATCAATTCTAGCAAAAGCAATTTCTGCGGCCTAAATGTGTAATGAGTTTTTTAATTATCTAATTTTAGTAATACAGTACAGCACTTTTGTTAAATTTACCGGTTAAAATATTAAGGATTTTTTGGATAGTTAACAGTTATTTGAACTCATAAAGTTTTTCAGCTTCTTGTAATAAATTAATACAAAAATGAACACAGTGTAGTGAGGTTGGATTTTTTGTTGGACTTAAACGAACTACTAACAAGGAAATGCATTAATCCAGACAGGAGATTCTGTGCATAAGAATCCATTAGAAATAATTCAGGAAATGGATTAGTATAAATGTTTCTTGAAACAAGTGAATCCGAATGAAATAACAAATGAAAAACCCACTTATTGATCTTCAGCAGAATAAATGCAACAAAATATATCCCATAAAATTAATTATGATATGATGGTTTAATGGAAACTTGCTAAGCTTTCACTATTACCATAAATTATTTGAATAATGGTTTTTTTCGTTTTCCATAAAACCATCTGCGCCTCCGCTTGATGCAACAAATTTACCCTAAAACCTAATCTAATCTCAGCCTCCACAGCCTTTGTTGGACTATTATTTTACATTATTTATATATCAAATTAAAAACACATTAATTTAATCTGATAATTTTACAAATTAACAAAATTACAAATGAGGAAACATACATTTCACTAAATACAATATTATTCTATTATATTATTTTATTAAATTTTATTTACAATCCTTTTTTTTTACTAACATATTACAATATGTATTATGTTCAACTTGATTTCGATTGACTTTAATTAAATTCTTCACGGGAGTGAATAGTATTATAAGTTTCTCATGAAGTTTGTAACACACAGAAGGAAGTATATACATATATGTATGTGTTTGTGATCAGCTTGATTTAGTCATGTCCGTCCGTCCGTCCGTCTATATGTATGCAAACTAGTCCCACAGTTTTTGAGCTATAGAGCTGAAATTTTTGCACAAAGGTTTCCTTTAACCATACACTGTCGGAATCAGTTGAATCTTACCACTAGGGGGCTACCTCCCATACAAACCCAAATTCAAATAAATGTTCTTATTAGCAACAGTTTTTTGTTTTTTGACTTATCGAAAGGAAATTCGGTCAATATATGTTTCTGATCCACATTCATCAACCATGTAAATTTGAAACTTAAACTCTGTTCTTTGTTGATACTCAAACTGTGTTCTTGGTTGATACTCAAACTGTAACAGAGAGTATATAGTGATGCTAAGAAAGAAAGGTTCGTTATAACCCGGAGGAGCGTGAAGTGTATTACATCTTTGGCATGGCCAATGATGCCTTCTTTCTGGTTTTTTTTTTTTTTGTTATGCAAAGCACAAGGCAAACATTATAGAAAATCATAATTATAATTTAAATTCTATCGAAAAACTATTGCAGATTGTATGATTGTGAGTTGTTGACTTTTATCATTTGTAAAATATGTCCTATGTGTTTATATCCTGTGTGTGTGTATTTACATTTGTGCTGAACGGATATTTATTGGAAATGAAATCAAAATGAAAATAAAATGTATTTATTTTCAAAATTTCCAATTATAAATAAATATTTTTAATTACATGTCGTCATTACAACAAACACAATAATAATATTGTATTGTAACAAAAGTTAAAGGACATCAGAGCAAATACAATTAATTTATGTACATTTTGTCGCATTTGCACTTGTGCATGAGAGTTTTGAAACTTAATTAAATTTATTTAAGAGGAGGACAAAAAAGAAGTAAAGCAAAAGCAACAGAAGTGGTGAACTCAATGAATAAGTAAATATGATTAAATATAAAAGGATAATCATAGCTAATATTCGAAAATATGTTATATGTTTTTTATAACGAAGGACAAAGCAGGATGAAAGCAAAAATGTAAGAAATTTTTTACTCTTTTGTCAAGTAAGCTGAGCTGAAGCAGGATATAAGAGGCGCTACGTTTTGGAATGGGATGACAACGGTGAGCTTCTTTGATATAATTCGATACAAATGCGAGTCTGAGTGGCAACTTAACGAAGCATAAGTGAGCGTTTTGTTAGACGATGAACAGAACAACAAAACGCCAAGAATAACAAAAAAAATCGAACAAAAACACAGAGTGAAGAAAGGACTAAGTACTATGAGAAAAAGACCAAACGAACAAATATCCTAGAAGAAGATTAGAGTAACATTGAATAAGCAAGGACGGAGATGAGTATAAGTGCACTGAATATAACCGGAAGATGCCAGTACTAGTACTAGTACACTGGAGCTGAAGTCACATTAGGGTAGAAAGGATGGTTGAAAGATTAAGTGAGATCCTGAGAGGCAGGAAGAGAGCGGAGTGGCTAACAGAAGCACATTCAACTTGATGGCAGACGAAGCTACACTTTAATATTCTTAGAAGAATATTTGTGTGAGTGTGTTTCTGTGTTTAAAGGACGTTTTTTCTCTCTCTCTCTCTAAAGTAAGTGAGTTAAGTAGTAGTAGTAGGAGGAGAAGAAGAATCTGCAGCTTGTGGAAACTACTTGAAGCGGTTGATGCTTCGAGTTGTTCAGCACAGCTGCTCTCAAGTGTGTTGTCAGCCAATTGTCGAATGATGAGAAGCTTGAAGCTCCAAAGAACATTACAAAAAAACAAAAAAAAAACATTTGAAGATATTCCTTTTCTATATATGTATGTTTCAACCATATATTCTTTATTTTTCTGTCTTACAAATATGTTAACGCTTCATTGCACTAAGTATTATCAACATCAAAAAAGCGTATGTAGTAATGCGATTTGCTCAATGCTCTCCTCTTCTCTTCTCAAATAATAGTACATTGCACGCTACACTTGTTTTTATGTTGCGCACAAAAGCATGCAACAATAAATTACTTACTTTATGAATATAAAAATGTATTTGAAGGAGTAGCAAATGTTTAAATGAGTGGTTGATAAGGGGGAATAATCCCTTTACAGCTGGTTCAATTTCCTTCCAACTAAAAATATGCTACTGCTGTTGATCTTAATTATTTGCTTAATAAAAATGTTGTGAATTTTCGCTCTTAATTAATCACAGCAGGACAACAACATTATGAGACTACTAAAGTAGTAGGAGTAAGTGTTGGAGAAAAGCATCGACTTTGGGTTGAAGCCGCTGTACTAACTATTAATAAAATAAAATTCAAAAAACGATGCTAGAGGAGGTGGAGTTGGAAAAAGAAAAATTAACAAGCAACTTAACACTTTAACGCCTCTTGTTGTTGCACTTCACTACTTGTGAAGCGCCTTCGAACAATATAATTACTTCAAAAACAACAAAAGACGGCGTGGAAAGAAGAGAAAGTAAAGTAAAGTGTTGAATGACGGTAGATGGAAAGAAAAGAATGAGTAGAAGGAACTAACCAGTAAAAGAATGCCAGCAGACATTGTGTGATGCCAGCAAACAACCGGAAGCGGAAGTGGCGCTTCATACATGACTGCACCTTACAAACACTCGCATACACTCAAACACACACAACGGTACTTTGGGTCTCAGCATTTTCATTTGATTATAGCAAACATTTATTTAACTTGCAATGCAAGAGAGATAAAGGAGAAGAAGGCGGAGGAAAGCTACAATATAAGGTAAAGCAGAAGTCTTTAATGTAGCAACGCCAGCATCCTTTGGACATTGATGTTGCCACAAAATGAGTGAGGCAAGGCAAGGCATGCAGTCAGACAGTGACTCGGGTCGGGCAGTAAGGGAGACGATGCTACTAGTCAGTGTGCAACGCGTTGTTTGCTATGTGCACAAAATGCTTGGGTTTCGCTGGTTGCCTGAATGGTTGGCTGAGTGACTGGCAGAAAGCTAGTGAGTGTTTTTATGTGTGTGTGGCATACGCAGCCAACGAATGCACCGCCAACTAACCAAAATGCAAAATCCACAAAGCAAACAACAAAATGGTGGTCTGACTGTCCTGACTTTCCTTGCTTTGCTACCTTGGCTACACTAGCCTTGCCCCAACTTGCTTCCCAATGTCTATGCAGTAAAAGTTTCAACTGACAGGCAGCAGGCAGCAAGCAGCGAACGAAGCAAGGACGACAGAGGCAAGACAGAGTCAGTCAGGTGTAGACAGCACCTGTTTACTCTAGCTTTAGTCCTGGCTCTCTGACTATGACTCTGGCATCAACATCAGAGTTCAAACTTGGTGGCAACATGTAGTCCACCCGTCAGTCAGTCAAGTTTTCTCAATGCGGTGGTGTCAGAAGGTAGTGGCTTCGTTAGGCCTTGACTCTCGTTCAACTAAACACAAAGCAGGCGTTGCTAGGCACGGCATAGTAACTAGGACCATAAATATGCTGCCACTGCTGCTGCTCTCCACTGGCGTAATTCAATCTTCAACTCAAGTAATTTTCAACAACAAAATATTTTCACGTTAAATGTGATAATGGCAAAAGAAGATGAGAAGCTGATGCTGCTGCTGCTGCTGCTGTTGTTAGTACCACTAACTGCTCCTGCCATGAACTTTTCTTCGATGACTACTTAGTCTAAGAGTTTTGTTCATTTTTTGTTGTTTTTCACTTTCCTAGTAGTAGGTTGGTTGGTTGGTTGGTTGTTAGTTAGTTAGTTAGTTTAGTTGCTTGGCTTCATTTCGTAGATAGTTTGATGATGTTCTTTTCTTTTTGAATTTCCTTTTTTCCCTTATTTTTTTGATTTCGCTTGAAATTACTTATTATGGCTTTGGTAATTGCAGGATTACGATGAAAGTTGAGCTCAAGTAACAAGAAAAAAAAATATTCTTCATAGATTGCAGAGAGAGTGAGAATTAAAGACTGCCGTTGACTTTAATGGGCTTGTCGTTCTTGTTATAAAGGACCTTTTTCAATATTTCTCTTGTTTTTATTTGTTTTGCTTTTGTATATGCGCGATCAAAATCTAATGCAATTTATTTCAAAAGTGAGCGCATTAACATATCAGGCCAAGTAAAGGACAACAAGAAGACGACGACTAAGCGAAAGAGCCAGAAGCGCCTCTTTAAGATGTGGCAAGAATGGCAAGGCAAAGCAAGCAGATAACGTACTATCAAAGCCAATATGTAAATGAGGCCTAAGACCTAGAACTGGGAGACTTGAAGCAAACGAATGGTAATTAATGTTATCAGTTTGTGTTAGTGTTTCTGTCTGTGTGTTTGCGTAAGGATACAGAGTCTTTGAAATCATACACAGAGGCCACCATATAAGAGTTATGTTTTAGCAAATTCGCTTGATTGCGTGTATGCAAAACTGTTCACTCTTCCACTGTGTCCTTTGCTCATTTCATTCAATATTTTTTTTCTTTTCTCCTTTTTCTTCTCATGTTTTTTTGGTTTTGAAATGCAGACAACGATGAGCGTGTCAAAGTTGATGACGTTGACCATGACGAGGGACAGACGTTTGGCATGACATAGCTTAGTTTGGTTTAGTTTTATTGGGTTTGGTTTGGTTTGACTTGACTTTGAAGTTAAAGATAGCATAGAAGCGAATGTCCATGTCCATTGCATGCAGAAAGTGTCGGCCAACATTTTGTGTTGCGACAAAAGCATAATAAATCATTTGAAAGTCACCCGCACTCAGCAAACACTAATAGCAGCAGCAGAAGCAGGTCTTGTCTGGCAAGGCACTCATAGTAGTCACAATCAAAGGCTGTGTGAGTTAAGGACTATGACTATGACTGGGTAACTAAAAGGAGACCAACAACCCACACACACACACACACTTCAAATGAGTGTTGGAATTCGCGCAAACGAACGAAATACTTGAAAAGTACATGGTATAAAAAGACTAGTGTGTGGAGTCAAAGAGGATGGTTGAAATATTGTAGCTTTCGCACAAAAGTATGCAACATAAAATGGAAATAGCAAGTGTTGTTGCATTTGCTTTTGCATGGTCAAGTGTTTGCTCTTGTACTATGATTGTGTCTATGTATTTGAGTGTGTAAATGAGTAAGTGGGTGAGTGAATATGTGAGTATGTTGTATAAGTTTGAGGGGGACCATATGAATGAGGTTTTTAGATTGTGTGTGCGTGAGCTTAGTGTTTGTCCGTATAATGTTTGTATGGGAGGTGGTGGGCTTTGTATAATTGAAAATGTGTTGTCTGAATTAAGCAAACTGTTTTGCGACATAATTAATTTAAGCTTCTTTTGTTTGGCTGTCCAAGAGTGGGATAGAGTTTATGTTTTTCCTACTACTACTATATTGAGTTTAGTAGCCGCCTCACACTTGATTATTATTATTATTCAGTCTTTTATGCACAACTATGGTACTATTTATCATTGTCTTGAGTGGTTGAGTTGAGCATATGCATGTGTGCATGATGATGCTGATGATGATAATGAAGTATTGTTAGTGTTTTTGATTAATTGTTATTATTGTTCAATTTATTGTTTAGTATTTAAAGATGGCCGAAGGAATTGCAATTGAGAAATTATACAAAATGCAAATAAACTATATCAATTAAAAATATTTACTTAATAACTTGATTTACCATTTGAATTGATTTAAATTACCAAAAAGTATTTTTTAATACAATTTTTATTGATAAAATTTTTAAAATTTATCAAAAATTTCTTTACCAAAAATGCAATTATTAATTCATTCTTTAATTTAATTTAATGGTGATTCCTGCCAATACTTGGAGAGCATTGGGTCTCGCCTTTTAAATTCCCAAGTTCCATTCTATTTTTTAAAAACTCCCTCACCCTTATCATTTCGTAGAGAAATTATACGAATCTTTTAGATTTTCTTTCAGGTCATTTGCAGACTGTAATTCAACAATCTTTGAGATAGTGCTTCCTTGTTCTTTTGCACAGTCAAATAAAATGATTTGATCTAAAGTCGTACCTCTTATCATCGGCGTAAACACGACGAAGAAGTCTTCACTAGAAGATTTCGATTTAGAGATCGCGCAATCCTATCCAAAATTTCAACAGAGCATAATATAAAAAAGCCTTTATAAGACTATTGATACGAATCCTTGAATAATCTCGCATAAGAACATATGAGCTTTCTTTTTACAACTGCGAGAAAAATGGGGACTATTGTACAATACTTCCACATACTCTAGGAAGTTTATTCCTTAACTTACAAAGCGGAGCTATATTAAGATATCCAATAAAAAAATCTAGACCTAGCAGCTAGTCGTTCGTTTTCTTATTGAATTAAGTATTATGATAATTATTAATTTAATAAATAAATAAATATAATTAATTAAAATTATCTTAAATTATTTTTTTAAGGAATTTTTAAAACTATTTTCTATTGATAAAAATCAAATTAAAATATTATTTTTCCAATTTCCTTAACTAAATTTGTTAATATTGTATTTTCTTAATAAAATTCAACTTACCATGTTTTCTTCAATTGATTTCTTGTTATCAATGACTTCTTCTTCACTTGGTAATTGATTAATTTAAAAATGTTCAACAAATTTCCTTTTCAAACACAAAAACTTTAACTCTTTTTTTTAACAATTGACAAAAGTTTAAAAATACCACTAAACCTCCTTTGGGATGTGTATGTCTTTGAGTGTGTGCATGAAATCAAGTAGCTTTATTGAGAAGTCTTAGTGATAGGAGGGTGCAATTCCTTCACCATATGCTAGCGCAACAACTATAAATTCCACAAAAAAAAACAATATACTTCCTTGAGAGCGTACAATGTTTAATAGCAATTTTATAGGAACAATCGAACAATTGAATAGGAAACAAGTCATTTAAGTCACACACACTCCCACATATAACATATGAATGCATGCACGCTATTGTAATAAGGATACGCGCGCGTTATTTAATGTTAGTCGATGTCGAATTGGTTTCTTTCTGCTTCCTTTAAGTTGTTTAAGTTTAAAAAGTCACATTTTTTTTGTATTTTGTATTAGGTTTTTTTAGTTTTTTTTTTTAGTTATATTCTGAAGAACACAAGTCTTTTTATGTATGAAGATGATGGCACACAATTACACACACCCACACACTTCAAGTTTTGTAGCTCACAAATGGTCAAGGAGTGTTTGAGTGCCAGTGAGGAGTGTGCTTAAGGCTGTGTTGTTGACTGTTTGGTCAGAGCACAACCAAAAGGGACACAACCACTCCTGCCGAAATGCGACAAGCGACTGAGCTGAAGCCATCCATCGAGTATTTTTCAATGCTCAACAATGCAAACGAAAGGACAACGACGACAACGAAGCTTAGCTTGATAAAAACGAGCTCGCACGAATCAATTGAGTAAAACGAATGATGAAAACATTTGCCACGATTAAATGTAGAAGGAAGAATGTATTGAAGGCGGTACAAGCACGACGAAGTTAGGTAAACGAGTGTAATAAGCTGATGCCTGCCGAATGAGTCGTTTTCTATAAAAGAAGCTTCGGTTGCTATCATTACCAGCGTCGTCGTTCTTCTGTCGTTAGTTTTGTATGAGTTGGTTTTTGAGTATTTGTATGAGTGTGTGGGTGTGTGTGTGTGTGTGTAGGAGTCTTTGTGTGTGCATTGTTCTTTTTGTTGTTTTTGTCCTTTGTGGGTGTAGTACATCAAGAATGGAAAAAAGGGACACAGAAATAAAAAGGGACAATTGTGTGTGTGAGCACACTTTAAAAACCGACACAGTGAAGAAGAACGCTAACGATGACGACGACAACGACAAAATTGTAACACGAAGCTAAACGAAATACGAATCCTTTGAGTAAATATTGTAGTAAGAAAAAGCTCAAACATGTTTGAGGATGAATAAATTGAGTAAATTTATTTCAAAACTAAGTTGGAAATATTCAAAGTTTGAGTGAATTTGAACTTGCAACATGTTGCACTCACACTCACTTAGAAAAGTCAAACTCATTAACATAAGTATTTTAAGGATGAATTTACTCATTGAAAATTCACTCAAACAAATGAGTCCCTTTGAGGTATGCAATACTTTTTTTCATTTCAAACTCATATGGAGTGATTACAACCAATTTTTTAGTGAGTGCTATTTGTTTGTCAAACTAAACTATTTGCACCCACATTCGATTGATAGTACATACAAGAGTATGCTGAAGGTATGAGAAATACTTTATAGGTGTTTAGTGTACTTGCAGGTCTTCGCTTCTATGTATTGTATATGCGTGTGTGTGCCTGCGTACAACGTGTCGTATGCTCACTTGTTTGGCATTAGGTTTTGTGGTAAGTGGTTTTCTTCGAACGTTTTGTGTTTCGTCATATTGGCATTGTTGCTCTTGTTGTTCCTTTGTATCCTTGCAAGGCAACAATGGTGCATAATATTATTTTTTGTATTCTTATTTTTGGCGGTAATAACGGCGACGCTAACATGTTGTTGTTGTCATTATTATGATGATGATGATGTTGTTGCTACTGCTGCTTTTAGTAACACAACAGTTTTGTATAGTTTCCATATTTTTTTCTTTTTTTGTTGTTTTATGCGTTTATGTTTTCCGGCGCTTATTGTGACGCTGTTGAGTCTGCAACCAAGAAAAAGAATGAACGACAGTCACTCAGACAGACATTTGCAATTCATAATGTAAATGATGGAGACGTGCTGTCATCATCACCATCATTATCATCATCATCAACATTGTTGTCCTTTTCATATGTTTGTTTGTTCCTTTCCCTGAGCTATGTTCGCCCTCATATTTTATAGTTTTCCTTGTTGTTTTTTTGGTTTTGTTAAGTGTCTGAGTGTCATTATTTTGCCATTTCTAAACATTTTCGCGGTCTCGTCATTGAATTTTCATTTTCATTTGTTTATTTGCTTTTATTAGCGTGCGTGTCTACACATTCACATATGTCTATATATACAATAGTAAGTATAGTATCTATGTGTAATGCGTGCATGTCTGTTGTAAATTGTCTGCCAACAGATTTGTGTGAAACAACTTACCCACATACTACAATATTTGTGTGTGTATCTGTTTGTTTGTATGATTGTACATGAGTTTGTATGACTGTGAGTATGTTGTTATTGATATTTGTTATGCACTTCCGGTGCAATGTGCAAACAACAGTAACAACAACTACAATACAGGAATTCATTGTTGTGAATAGGAAAACGTAAGCAATCTCGACCATTGGCAACAAAGGCGCCTTTAAAAACACCTCAGTTTCAGCTGCACACACATTACCACTGCCATCCTCAATGCTACTACTATTTAGTATTTGCTATATGCTATTTGCTATTATAGCAACAATTGTTGTTGTTATTGTTCCTGGTAATGTTGTTGCTATAGTTGTTGTTGTTGATGTTACTCGGTCCGCTTAACAAATAAAATCAGCTGCAATGCCTTTGCACTTCATCAGCTTTGTTTATGTTTGTTGCTAAAGATTGAACCTTGATAACTGCAGCAGCAGCAACAACATCATCATAATTATAAAAGCATTCAATAGTCGCTAGATAGTAGATAGAGAGAAAGAGAGAGGGAGAGAGTGAGAAAGTAAGGCATTATTGCATAGCATAGCATATAAAGTTGTTGTGTTGTGTTGTACAAATAAGTGACCGTGATAGCGACACAAGCCAAATAATAACAATAACAACAACAGATACAACAACAATATAATTAACATTTCCATTGACAAGAAGAACAACAACAGGAACAACAACAACTTAAACAACAATATCAACAGTAGCAAAAACAACAACAATAGAAGCTACTCAAATACAATACAATTAACAACACTTTCGCGTAGCCCGCTTATGTAATTAATACGATACTCAATTAAATTCGAACTTAAATTAAGTGTAAAGTATCTAGATACATTGCACGAAGCATACGTGTGTATGTGAATGAGTGTGTTGCATGGCTTGGCTTGGCTTTGCTGTTAAGCAAATAATCTACAGCTTGAAACTTTAAACAGTAGCAGTACCAGTACCATTTATAGCAACAGTCAGTGTGTCTCGTGCACAAGGTATGCAATTGTATCTTTCCAATTGTCTGTGTGTGAAAAATGTACTCACTCGTATCAAGATACATGCGTGCAAACATTAAAGTGCAATTAAACTTACCAAAAAACAATTTTCAAACTAAAAATTTAAACTCAATTTTACTATGAAGAGCAGAGAAATTGTGACAATTTAAAAGACCAAAAATCATTCAATGGAAAAGGACATTTAAAAAACGACAGTACTTCAATGGAAAGGGTTTGTTTTGCAAATTTCTTTCTGATGCATTGATTAGTTGCCACTTTTTTTTTAGAATTTCGTGAACATTTTTTTCTCTTCAATGAAAATAAAATAAAAAATTGTGAAAAATAAAACTTTCCATGAAAAAAAAAAGCGTTCGAATAAATGACGTTAACAACAAAAATGGTTGAATAACAAAATAAAATAAAAAAATAAGAAACAAAAGGAAAAAACAGGAATGAAATTAAAACGAAACGAAATGAAATAAAATGCAGTCAGTAGAAATGATGTGGCCAGCCGCCCTGGATGAGCCCTAAACCGAAACGAACTGTCGAACTACGAAAAATGGCAACTCTAAGGACACTAGGACCAGCATCAGCTCAGACTCAGCTAGGCAGGCAAAGGCAAATATGCAGAAAGACAGGAGGACATATAGAAAGGCAGGCAGGCAGGCAGGCAACAATCAACAGACGACAATGTTGCATGCCACTTGGGTACTTTGTTAGCACCCAAAACTCCAACCAACCGTCCTTCGACTATCATTTGCATGCAGTAAAAAAATATAATAACAAAAAAGAACCTATAAGTATCTCTATGTGTGTTTGTGTGTACATATTTGTAAAGGATAAAAAGCGAAACGCAGGCATTTTGTTGTTTATATGTGTGTGTATGTAACACCAACATTAAAAAATGAAAATAAAAAAAATGTAAAGTGAAAATATTTTAAAATTCCAGCAACGCAAAGTGCAGACAAAACTCTTAAATGACGAACAGCACGTGCCCAAATTTTGTGCATGCGAGTGTGTCGATGAATGAGGAATAATGCCAATGCCACATCAAGTTATAGTACTACACTCTACTACTCAAGCTGCAAACACCAACACCAAGTTAAACATTGCCGTGCCACACACACACTGTGAAGACCCCAACACAGAGGAAGTGCAAAGTCAAAAAGAGTGTGAATCGCTCAAAGAGAGCAAGAAGATTGAAGGAAAGGAAAGCTGAGTCTGTTGTGTGGTAGATCAAACGTTGGTTGCAATGAGCTTCAAATAGTACTATGATATAAGCAAGTAACGCTTTCACTTCCGTCACCGCAACTTGTAAAATTCCATGCCACGCCTAAAGTGAGGCAAATCTGCCTTGCCTTGCCTTGCCTTGCCTTGCCTTTACAACATTGACTTTTGCTGCCTGGTGCTGATGATGCTTCTGTCTACTAGCGGTGGCTGCAGTTGTGGATTTCTTTTTATTTGGTGGCTTTAATAGCAGGACCCAAAAGATGATATGAAATGAAATAGTTATGAATGAATGCGCCACACAAATACGTTTTAACGAAAAGCCAACCAAACCCAACCAAAGGATATAAAGAAGGGATTGTCATGAGTTTGGTGGTATGAAAAACAAAAGGAGCATCGACTCTTGTCTCAACTGATGCGCATAGTTTTTGCTTTTAGTGTTGTGTTTGTCTGTTTGTTTGTATGTTTTGGTCAAAAACGATTTTATTTGCATAAATTTGTATTTCTGTGATTATGTGTGTAGAAGTTGTGTGATTTTGTTTTTGTATCTGTTGTTCTTCAACTTATTTTAACATTCATAAGCACTAAAGTTTGTTGGGTGGTGCATCGTTTAAATTCTTCTCTACTAATCATCTTCAGTTTTCTCAATTTAAGATTTTCATTTCAAATGAAACTATTTTTGTTATTTATTTACTTTCATTGAGAGAGAGAGAGAGAGAATATTAATACTGAAATATTTAAAATATTTCAAAAATTACACTGTGTCACAGCGAAAAAAAACTTCTTATCAGACCTAGTGGAGGTTATAGGTCATAAAAAACTAAAAAGAATGGCATACAAAAAATTTTTGATACACCCTCAAAATCTTGACTTAAAGCTCAAAAACCGTTTTTAAGAGGTTCCTGTACATATTACCTTATAACTTGGCCATTTTTTATCGGATTTAAAATTTATTTCTTGTATTTAGAAGCTGAAATATAGCCCTTTAGAACCATGTATCATGTATTTTGTTATCATTTAAATTCATGAAGATACAGACCAAAAACTTTCCAAACTTTTGATTTTTCCATCGATTTTGCAACTTTAAGTCTAATTTGTGCCCCTTATCTTATCTAAATTATATTTTTTCTCAACGTACATCGAAAGTTTAGTGATTTTAGCTTTAAATGAACCCTGTTTGAATAAAATCGGTTAAAAATTACTTGATTTATTGTACTTTTTGTAATTGCATATGACAGTTTTTCTTCCATAATTGTTGCAGATAGAGGGAGATAGCTAGAGGGAGATAGCTAGAATAAGAATAAAAAAGGAAAGAAAACTGTCATATGCAATTATAAAAAGTACAATAAATCAAGTAATTTTTAACCGATTTTATTCAAACAGGGTTCATTTAAAGCTAAAATCACTAAACTTTCGATGTACGTTGAGAAAAAATATAATTTAGATAAGATAAGGGGCACAAATTAGACTTAAAGTTGCAAAATCGATGGAAAAATCAAAAGTTTGGAAAGTTTTTGGTCTGTATCTTCATGAATTTAAATGATAACAAAATACATGATACATGGTTGTAAAGGGCTATATTTCAGCTTCTAAATACAAGAAATAAATTTTAAATCCGATAAAAAATGGCCAAGTTATAAGGTAATATGTACAGGAACCTCTTAAAAACGGTTTTTGAGCTTTAAGTCAAGATTTTGAGGGTGTATCAAAAATTTTGTATGTGCCATTCTTTTTAGTTTTTTATGACCTATAACCTCCACTAGGTCTGATAAGAAGTTTTTTCAATTTTTTTTTTTTTGTAACACAGTGTTATTAATTTTAATGAAATCATAGATGAAGAGATCTGAATTTTAAAGGAATGATTTATCTAATTAAAACAATTAATTGAAAGACTCAAATGACTAACAAATTGTAATAGAATAATGTAAAAAAAAAATAAGAATCTACTGACTTGATTGAGGAAATTTACTCACTTCCAAATATCACAGCTTAAGCAGTATGAGAGTATAAGTTTCTGTGTAAGAATAATATTTTTAATAATTAATAGACTAATAAATGGGAAACTGTCATATTGTTTAGATTCTTCGGTCTTAGTTAAACCTTTAATAGAAAAGATGCAAATAACACTCAAATTAGTCAACAGAATATTATAATTTAATAAAGCATATTGCTTATCCGTAAACTTCAGTAATTAAGGAGGGCATAGTAGGAGTTTGCACATAAGAATGATGGCTTACTATGACACTATTATTGTAAGTACATGCAAGTGATTTAGAGGGGTAGAAACTTTACTGAAATTACAAAGTATTTAAACCATTAAGATCGTTAGTAAATATAATTATAAATTGCATAATTTATTTTGACAAGTATGCATATTTGAATACCTTCAATCAATTCTTATTGGAGCATTTTTGGTTCATTATAATTTTACATTACAATACTTAAAGTTACATGTTCCACGTGTTTCTCTGGGTCTAATAAAAAAATATTATTGCCTTTGCATCGACGTGGGCAAGAGTCCATCACATCGCTTCACAAGGATTTGAGCTCATCTCTCTTTAATCACCTCCCAAATATACGACTTGAAGGATTCAATCAATGCATCCCAACAAATTTTCGATAAAATTAATGTTCGGGGAATGATCTGGCATCTCATTGAAAACCATTCATAGCTAGTGTACTTTTGTGTTTCAGATTGTTATCCTTTCGAAACGCACATTTTAAAGGAAATTTTTAACTCACACTTATCTTTTGATTAAGTGTGTAAACGCTATATGTTACCTGTGAAAACCACAATCAAATTGGATAGGTCGTTTCTGAGATTAGCCTGCACAGACACGAAAAGGCTTACGATTTTATACATATATAGATATAGATTTCATGTACTTAACTTATATACTCTTTGCGTGAGATATTTCTTTTATAATTAACCAATTTGTGAGTAAATTGAAAACTTTTCTTTTTTGAGTTTATGCCCTTTTGTAGTTAGGGTGCGAAATATACTCCTTTGCCCGAAATTATCGTAAGTTATATTTTTTACGAAATTGACTTCTTAATGCAAATTTTTTCTTAAGCCACTAACTCATTACCTTGTAATATAGTAAATATTATAGCGATAATCATTACAGTTACGGAGATTATTATTCTCGCCTTTCAATATATGTATTGACGTCCACTGCTTTGTCCATTATGCCATTGATTTCATGGATAAGGCCTAGGCCAGTATTGCCATCATGCTTAACCGTCTTCGTAGTATTTTAGGGGTAAAATTCTGTGTTTGGTGGAAGACGAGCATACTGTCTGGAAATGTGTTTTACAAGCCTATTCATATGTATGATGAATCTTGGATTGACATTTTTCCGTAAGATATTGTCACAACACTGACCGACAATTTATGTATATTTCAATTATTTTTTATAACACCCTCAGTGTGGGCTTGCTCTTGCTTTATCGCACAATCCATCTATCGTCTAATAATGTTGTCCTACAATTAATTGCATTAAATAGCATTGGGGCAATGCATACAACAACATTTTCAACATTCTGGTAGTTTTCGCCTTGGTTTCTTAGCTTAACTACATATTATCTTAATTGAGCAATGCTTTTCACTACACATATAAAAGATCTGAAAGCCACGACTCTAGTTCCCTAATTGTGTAATAATAAGTTATAGTATTATTTAAATGTGCGTGTGTTATAATTAATTTTAATAAATATTTTTCAATTTAATTTAACTTAATTATAATCATAATAAAAAACCTTAATTGTTTTATTTTGCGTGTTGACTGGCCACTACTGACATGGGTGACCGGTCGGATTGCCCCCCTCTAAAATGAACTCCGCTAACAACTCCACGCCAATAGCATCAAAAAGTGATATTAAATCACTGAATCAACTAATAAACGAAACGCTAAAAGACCACCACAATCACCAACTTTACAAGTCAAAAATAAAATAATTCGCACTTGCGACAATGATGAAACTCCAACCACATCGAAGGGTGGTGTGCTAGCCACTAATAGATATGGTCCCTTTAGCAACGAATTGGATGATAGATTCGATGAAATTGATGTCACCATGGACTTAACAAGTTTGCCCTCTCAGGCGTATTTGGACACATTGTCTGAATCTGAAACCAATACTCATCAAGAATCATTCACAATCGTTGCAGGATCATCACCCCCAACAAACCAAATCAGTGGCGATAATAACTGCACGAGCATCCAACAACAACTGAAAACACCAAAACCTCCCTAATAGAAGATCGTTATATTTTTTAGATGTCATGTTTATCTTTTATTTATCTCGCGTAAATGTCTTAATTATAATGAAACAGATCCGGTTATTTGACATTAAATTTAATAATATAAAAAAAAAATAAATAAATAAAAATAATTAAAGCGATCATAAAAAATTTATATCAGAAAATGTTTAGACGACTTAAACACATTTCCTTATGAGGACTTTTTATGTAATAATTTTATGCATATTTTCCTGACCTGCTTACGTTAAGCACTACTATTTTATTAAACAGCAGTTTTTTTGGTGCAACAATATTCATGATAAACAGATAGCAGAATTTTTATGTTTCCATGTTCTTTATTTTCTATTCTACGAACACATAATAAAAGTTTCCAATTTACAAGGTAGATTATGGCAGGATACTACTGTTTTCGTGAACACAACTGTACTATGTTGATTTAATCACATAAACTAATTAAATTTATTGCAAGTCTTGATAATCAAACTGTGTACTAAGAAAAATGAACTGATCACTCATGAAGCCAGAACCAAGCTCTCTCTCTCTCTCTCTCTCTTTCTCTGCAGTTAAGCTGAAAAAACAAACAAACTAGTCACGTACATGTGAATGCTTCTTGCTTGCACAGTATGAAATTTAGTGTAGCCCAAACTTGCAGTCGGAATCTTCATAATAAAATTGCAAAACATAACTTACCTTACCTTGTGTTCTGCACACTTTAAAATAAATATATTTCGTATATATTATATAGTTCATTCCTATGAATCACACACACGTTAAAGATCATTCGTGCAATGTCATTTTACTCTCGATTTAAGTCTCAGCGAAACGATTTTCTTGACTTTTATTTCTTTAACATGTTAAAAACGACTTCCTCAACTATTAAATTTTATTGCATTTTATTACTTTCATGAAACAAAACAAACAAACACAAAACACACAATTTTATTTCGTTTTCTTTTGTGTTGTTTTTTTTTTTGTTTATATTTTTTTTTTATTATTTGGTTTTTCTTTGAGTATTTCCGTTTGCTTTGTTACAAAATGACATTTTACTAGCAACGACGAATGCGACCAAAAATGTAAACACTTTAGTGAACTCAAGGCAAAGCCCGATTCTCCCCGAAAAAAAAACAAAAATAAAAAAACACAAAAAACCCCATAAAATGAAATAGAATAAAAAGGAATAAAAATTGTTGAAATATGCCAAGTACTTTGTTCTAACCACCGAAAAATGTTGCACGTTGTGCACTTGATTTAGCTCATTGAGACTACATATTGTGAAGTTGTTGTCCTCCTAAGTACTTCATGAGAACTGCACACTATTTGGCCGAAAATGCAACAAACTTCAAAATGCAGTCCACTAAGTCAAAGGCGAAAATACACATTGGCAAATGCAAAGGCAAAGCAAAGTATCTTATAGTCAAAGTTGATTTTCAGTTGAGCTGAGTTGAGTTGAAACACCTTCGACTCTAGTTGAATGCGGCGCGCTACTATTTTATGTTAAAATGTCTTTTATGTCGGTTGGTTGTTCTTATCAAAAGGTAAAAATCAGACAAAAGTCACAAAATAAAATAAAGTCGTTATGCAAGCAAAGAACTCAAATAATTGGTAAGAGAATGGGAGGGGGAGGGAGAAATGGTGTAAGCCAAGACGAATCAAGTCAAACCAAGCCAAGTCAAATTCAAAACGAAATGCAAGGAAACAGTAGAAGCTTGATAGAAGTTTTGGTTACAAACAGGTAAAAGAAAGTGGTTGATGACAATCGTCCATAAGAATGGTGGATTGATAGGGTGGAGAGTGGGTTAGAGGAGATGTGACTTTGTTTGGCTTGCTGCCTGCCACATTAAACGACAATGACGATGACAACGTTGAGAAAGCGACCACAGCCACGTACAAAATGCCGGTTTAAGTACTTCACACGGTACACAACCAAAGCTAACCAAACCAAACCAAACCAATCCAAACCATACTGAACAGGACAACGACATAAACGTGAAAAGGACATTGTTATGCCAAAAAATGTGAAAAGAGTGAAAAAAAAACCAAAAAATACAAAATAAAATGCAGGATGAGGATGGAAAAATAAAAATAAAATCATGTGACACTTTGTGGTTAATAATGTCGTTGTACATTGAGCCAAGTGAAGCCGGTGTTTCGTTTCATTTCATTTTATGCTTGTATCTATCTGCAATGTTATGTTGTATCTTTCACTCTATAATATATACATGCAATGTATCTTTGAGTGTGCATGTGTGTTTGTGTGTAGTTGAGTTTGCTCGAGAATTGAGTTGAGTTCCGGCCAAGAGCATTTCATAGTGCAGGGAGGAACCACTTACTGACGGTGATTTAAATGCAAATTTATTAACATAAAAAAATATTGCAAAAAATAATAATAAAAAATAAGGGGTGGGATTGAAAGGGAGAAATGTATGACGTTTTCAAATTTTTTTCCAAACAATTTTTAATATACTTCATTGTCATTTTCCTATAAGGTAAATTGTAACGTGTAACTACAAAAATTTAATAGGTTCAGCAGAATGTATTTTTTTTATTTATTTATGTTACTTATTTTATTCTTGTACTATATTTATTTTTATTATTATTATTATTATATTTTAAAATATTTAAAACATGAAAAAATCTTGTTGCATTTAAATACATATATTTATTTACATATTTATTAAATTATTTACATAAACCATTCATTTTTGTTTGTTTGTGTGTGTGTGTGTGTGTGTGTGTGTGTGTGTGCTTGCTCTTATGTTTGTTTGTTTAAATTGCAAATTGTTAAAATTAAGAGAACATGGAACACTATAAAATATTATTTTATTTTTTATTTTTTTTTTTTTTAAATAAAAATAAAATCATCAGCTGAAACTGAACTTAATTAATTTGTTTTTTGACCACCATCAATAAAATCCAAACCAATTTTAACATATAAAACTCACAACTCTTATTCGTGATAATTAAGATTTTTTTGTATGGTCTTTTCCAAATGATTTGGTTTGTAAACCTTTTTAACAACAATTCTTTAACATTTCTCTCCCATGATCATCTTGTATTTATATTTTTATTCATTGTGTCTTTTCGATATCCATTTGAAGCTCTAGCGCCTTGAGATTCTTCACGGAAACAGCTTTGTAAGTGGTGAAATCAGTTCTTAGTTAAATGGCTTTTGCGATCATTAAAAAATATATTTAAAAAATCGAATATTAACAATAACACACTCAACTCATCATTCCTCTGATGTAACTTCTATTTTCTTTTGTAATTTTATATTCTTCAAGGTTTTTAGTTTTGGCGAAACAACAACATTCTTTAACATTTCTCTCCCATGATCATTGTGTATAATCATATTTCCTCTTAAACATTTATCAATTCTTTGTAGATTTGTATATCAATTCTTTTTGAAAAACTTAATGAACTTAGTTAGTTTGCTTTTCGTGTATTCTCTTCTTATACAATATTTCCTCTTAACCATTTACGCTGCCCTTGTAAACATTTAGTTAAATTTTAAATTCTTCTCAATGGTTTAAGAACTTAGTTAATCGTTTACGATCATTAAAAAATATATTCAAAATACCAAATATTAACAATAACACCCTCAATCATCACTCTGATTTAACAACAACATTCTTTAACATTTCTCTCCTATGATCGTTGTGTATTAACTTCTTATAATTCCTCTTAAACATTTTTACCCGTTTCTTGGAAACTTGCAAACATATATCAGTTCTTTTCAAGCCTTTAAGAGCTTCTTTAAATAGCTTTTGCCATCATTAAAATATTGTATATATATTTAAAAAAATCGAATATTGACAATTTATACACTCAACTCATCATTCTTTTGATTTAACTCTTATTTTCTTTCGGTAATTACACATTCTCTATCATTTGTTCTTCATGATCTTTATCCACACTTTGATCACTTTTATTTCATACTTTTCCTTTCGCATCAAAACCTTTTTTCCTTTGTATCTCTTTTCCAATATGGTAAGTTCTGATATGATCTGATATTAGTTATAGTTTTTCCATTGAGTCCTATTCATTAACAATCTTCATATGTCATCTCAATATTCTCTTTCCAATTTCTTTATGTTTATCCTTACCATTTTTTTTTTCTATTGTATCTCCTCTTAGTGTTGGTTTTCTTAATGATTTCTTGTCTCATTTTTATTATTTTTTTTCCATGTTTTTTCGCTTCACATCAAAACCTGTTTCCTTTGTATCTCTTTTCCAGTATGGTATGTTCTGATATGATCTCATATTTCTTTTACTTTTTCCATTGAGTTCTTTTCAATAACAATCTTCATTTGTTATCTCAATACTCTCTTTTCTAGTTCTTTATTTTAATTTTTACCATTTTTGTTGTGTGTTAAGATCTTGTTTTTTCTTTTTTGTTGTTTTCCTTGATGCCTTCCTGTCTGATTTCTTTATACCATTTTCTTCGTAATTATTATATTTCATGTTAAATGTCACTTATATTAATGTTTTTTTTTTTTTTGTGAGTCCTTTTAATTACTAACCTTCATTGATTTCTTTACCCTGTGTTCTTTTTTCCATTTTGTTTCTCAATATTTTCTATAAATCCTTTTCCTTTGCATTTCTTCTCATCATTTTTTTCCATTTTTTCTTTTGTATCTTTTTCCAAAACGCTTCCCACTGAGTCCTCCGTTGATGCCTCAACATCTAGTGCATTCTTGCTCTTTTTCTTACATTTTTTAATAAGGTCTTTATATTCTCCACTGCTATTTAGTTGTAGCATTTTCTTTATTCGTTCCATTTCGGGTTGCCAAGATTTCACAATACCAAAATCTTGCAAAATCCTTATCCGCTGAACTTGTAACTCAGTTTGTGTATATTGATGTTTTAATTCCATGAAACCAAGACAAAAAAATGCAATCGCAATTGTAAGTAAAGCAGCAACAAACGCCAACACCATGTAAAAGTTAATTATGAAATTCGTTTGAACTTTTAATCCATACAGAGTTTGTCGAACATACCAAACCAAAGCCGTGTAGATCACGCAGTAGATACTGACATAGGGATGAATGTGGCTATAAAATGTTATCAACCCTTTGATGGGAAAGATGAAATACTCCGTATACCGCATCATTTTTGTAGAAATGAGGTTTTTTTTTTTTTTTTGATGATAAAATATATTTATTATTTGTACAGTTGGAAAGAAAACAATCAGATGACTAAGTTTTCTTTTCGGATTATAATTTTAAATGAATTTTCAATGGATTATTTATCATAGTAAAGATTTCTGTTTCAAATACTAACAATATTATTGATTGTGTCTTTGGTCATAGTGAATTTGAGTGCAATGGAAAGATCAATATTGGGAGTAATCAGAAGATATCATTCATCTAGGAGTGAGAAAATATAACTAAAAATGATCTGGTCATATAGCTCTCGAATGGTAGATCAGAGGCAGACCGTGAGTTTATGGGACCCTTGGCTAATACTACTTGGGGCCTGCCTAATTAATCAACTAATTGCCATTTTGTCAAAAATTGTTTTCGATAATGATGGACGAGGTACACGGTATATGAAGGAAAAGAGGACAATGACGTAATTTTTTTTTATTTTTTTTTTTTAATTTGACCCGTTTATGCTTTTTTTAAACTACATAGTATTTAAATTGCATGTGTGCCATCGTACACGTGATAGAAGTGAAACATCTTAAAAACAGACAGAGGGAGAGAGAAAGAGAGAGAGAGAGAGACCATCTCAAAACAAATACATCAATATACAACATTTGCATACAAAATATTCTGTCCAGTTAATTAAGCTAAGTCTGTCTTTCAGTCTGTCTATCCGTCTGTATGTTGCTTTTGTTTTCTTTGACGTGTGTAATTGTTGTTGTTGTGTTTACGTTTGCCGTCTATCCCCTCTTGCACAAAAACTAGATCAACTACCAGCTTCTGTGCGTTTTTGGTTCTCTTTTCTTCGTATATTCGCTTGTTTTTGTACAACACACAATCTATTTGCTTGCATGTTATTGTTATAAACATTTTTGTACACACAAACTGCATGTTGTTGTTGTGGAAATGTAATATCTTTTTTGAGCCTTTTCCGGTGGATTTTCCAAAAATTTTATTATTTGTTGGAGATACGGCAATAGTAATACACATTCTGTGAAAATTTGAAGTGTCTTCCTAGTGCGGTTCATGAGATACAGAATCCGAAAAACGTTACAATCTGTATTTTTTCACTCAAAATTTATACTCAATTTTTGCCCAACGCCGCTAATGAAGTTTCAATTCAAAAATTTGATTTTTATGCTACATGTCTCATAGATTTGTTTTCATCTATTGTATTGAAATCCATAATCAACTCATCCAACGCAACGTTTAGTGTGCACATTTTTCTGAGGCGTATACTTAGAATTTATCTGTAGATTTACCTAAACCTAGTACTTAATTTATTCGCTTTCTCTTCGTATTCCTTTAGTTGCTGATCTGATTGGCGCCATATAATATATATATAATAATATTACTACAAAAATTTTTTAATGACATAATTAAATTATTGCCTTCTTAAATACCTAAATCATGGCATTGCAATTTCTCTAAAATTTCTTCCCATCTTGCAGCATCAAGATTTGCCAGTTTATTAAATTTATATTCTTTTAGACAATCAACACTTCATTTTTACTTGAACTTTTGAAAATTTCAAAGTGTCATCATAATTATTTTTTAAGCTTTGACTGCATCATAATGACAAGACCTTCCCATCGCATCAGAAAAGAACACATATTTTTTTGTACTACTCCAAAAAAATACACAATGTGAGCTGGGGGCCTTTTATATCCACGGGCCCCTGGGCTGCAGTCCAAAAAGCCATTAGCCGGTTTTGTAAAACAAGAACCAAAAGTGGCAGAGGAAGAACAGCAGTTCAGTAAGTCAGAAATTATTTGTAAATCAAGTCAGCATTTAGGGTAAGTAAACAATAGAAAGGTAGAAGTAGGAAAGATGTAAACAGTCATCTTTTATTAGTAGGAAAGTCAAGTTGACTTGAATCCGTTTTTTTCTTTTCTGCATATCCTCTACAAAGTGACTTCAACGGTCTTTAATACTCTGTAGGACGCTCTCTAGCGCTAACACAACTATTATGCAACAGTCACATAGCATTTTAACATAACGTTATACAAAACACAAAAATACTGGATACGCTTTATACTAATTTGCTAACCCCAATCTACAAAATGGAGTGATGGTTTAAAAAGATTTGCCACCAACGGGATGAATACCCGATGAACACTTATGATAGAGAACATTTGAAACATCTTAAATAAGTGGCTATGACCAACAGTGGCCACAGTTAACTGGTTGATGATGACTAACCTTATTTATCTATTGTAATTCTTTTCCCTTTTCATTTATTCATAACTTTTACAAAACAACGAAGCCTCCTTCTTCATCTACGACTAAGCAAAGTACCTTTTTAATGTGCACAAGCTACAAAACAAGCTGCTACAATCATCATTTTATCCATAACCTTATAAAATCTTTTGTTATCTCTGTTTTTCCTCTATATTTCTGTATATTTCTGCTTGACTCTTTCTCTCTTATACAGACATATAATGTAAGTGTAGATAGAATGCGTGAAGACATAAAATATCCTGCATATGTCATTTCCGCAGCTAATAAGAAGAACAAAACTTTTCCAATATATATTTGAAGTAGTAGATAGTTCAAAGTCAACCAGCCAAGCCTCCTTGCTCCTTTACTGACATGGTATGGTAGATACTTGTACTTCTGTTGTTGTTGGTTTTTTTGTTTGTATCTACCACCCTCAATCCTTATGTTGTTCTGTTTTCGTCCGTCGTTCTACAATATTTTACTTCATTGCAGCTTTGGAAAATTGTTGTTTAAGTTTGCCATTTTTCAACAACTCATCAATCTGTACCGATGTTAGCTGAGTGTACTCCGACCGCTCCTTGTTTGTGCCTGCCTGTGATGGGAGAAACCTTTTGTATGGATATCCTGTGATATCCTTTAGTATTAACCTTACTTATGCGAGGCACGCACGCACCGCAAATGCAGCAGCATCAGTCTTTCATACTTTCAAGACCCCACCAAAACTTCATCATCATCATCATCTCATCTCATCTCCTTTGTGACGACGATATCTGTTCTTTTTCATATTCTTTTTTTCTTTCAAAGCTTCAGCAAATATCCTTTTCAGCGCTTCACTTCAACTGGCACAACTTTTCTTTATTCAATGGTTTTTGAAAACACAAAAAAAAGAAAACTGTTCCCTTATCATCATCATCATCATATTTTTTATATATTTCTAGATTTTATTTTAACGCTGCCTACTACAACAGATGACTGCAAGATTCTCCTCTTTTTTAATATTATTTTTTATTTTTATTTGATTTTTCTTTTTCCTTTTTTTTTTGTTTTTTCATTATTATTATTCATCTATCATCGTTGTTATAGTTTAATAGAAAGTTTAAAAGTCATCAAACGCATACATCAAGATAAGAAAGAAAGAAAGCAAGCGAACCCATGAAAGGCTGAGTATTCTACTCAGAATGGGGTAGAATAGGAGAATCATTTGTGTTCTTGACTTTGCTTGGCATCATCTCACGTCATTCACATTATGCAAGCGATGTAATACTAGTATATGAATGAATGTAACTATTGTGTATCTTTGTATCTGTTTAATATTGAATGAATCATACAACTTGACGTATGTAGAATTTATAGTTTCACAAACTGATTACCTACAGGTACATTGTCCTTTGAAGGCTAAAGTTGTAGTACCAACAAATATGTCATCAAAGACTATGAATGATAAATGAACTGATAGATTTATCTTATTTAATATAGTATAGTATAAATACATAAGCAAGTATGAGTCCTGTTCGATTGTGTATCCTTGCCAAACACATGTCATTTGGCAAGTGTTTCACTACACTTCAAAAGATAAACAATTATATTTATGGTCGTTTTGCTTCCTTCTTCTGCTTTTCTATCTCTTTGCCATATTTTTAATTGAACCAACTAAAGAACTGAGCCCCTTGCATTAAAATAATAATATTGTATTTTGGTTAGGAAATTTCTTTCTATTTTGGCAAAGTACTCGTATTGTCATGTGATAATTAACTTGGCAAACTTATTGTTGTCTACCACAATCTCTTTTTTGTGTTTGCCAAATTGCAAAAGGCACCTCAAACTCAAAGTAAATGAAGTCAATTAGGCAACAAATATACTTAACAACAAATTTTAAAGTGTTGAAAAATACAATATATTTAAAGAAGAAAACAACAAATCACAAAACCAAGCCAAAAAAACCAAAGAATGAACACTCTTAAATGAGAGATAAAAAAGGAAGTATGATGAAAAGGGGGATGAAGGAATGGAAAGGAAAGACAACTAGTTGGTTTATTGTAGTTTACGCAATTTAGCGAATAACCACAAAATGTTGCTAATAAATTTTACAACAAGTGTTGAAATTTATAGTACGCAATACTTTGGCATTAGAAGATACTAAAGATTCCAAAATCCAAAAATAAAAAAAAAGAACAGAGTCTCTGTGTTGTTTGTTGTATAGTCCAATGTCATCATCATCATGGCCATCATCATCAGCAATTGTTTGTTATAGAAATAAACAATATTTTTCTATATAGTATGTAGTACTAGAAAGAAAGCACACGCACATGTACAATGTATCGCATAAAGTATCTGAATAAGCAAACTAGAGAGATGGCGATAACTAACGGCAACCACTAACACCAGCAGCAGCAGCAGCCAACTTCAAGCATGAAGCAACAATATGGAAGAGAATGGTGGTGGTGAGTTGATGATGATAGACCATAGCAATTCACATGAGGCTTTTAGACTCGCATGCTACCAGCAAGAACAACAACAATAACAACAGTAAGAGCAGAGCAAGAGAAAACAACCATTTTAGACGACGTAACCAGTAACCACGAAGAGCAATTATGATATCGGCATGATTTTGTGGGCAATTGGCTTTAATGGGATTTCAGCCAACGAAGCGTAGCCCAGTCAGTGTTCCAACACCACTAAATTCAACTCACTCTTAATATCCTTTACTGTTGCTATTATGGCTTTAGATTCTCCTAGATTCCTCTCTTCTAAGGACTATGGTATGGTTATTCCCTAACATTTCTCTGAAGAAGTTGTAGCAGTGTGTTTGTGATAAATTTGTTTAAATGCTGCCAAAAACGATTTTAAACAAAATGAAATGAAATGAAACGAAATCAAAATGAAATGAGATGAGATGAGATGACAAAAAAAGGGTCTGCCTGCCGTTCGTTCGCTATGACATCGAGTCATTTAGCAGTCTTCTTTTCTGCTATGTTTATAATCTTCTAATAAATACTTTGGGAATTTTTGGCGCTTTGCCTTTGCCATTGCCATCTTTTGATGCTGATGTTGATGATGATGATGATCATGATATGGTCTTGTTGCATACTCTTAGGGGTGAGTTCATAAAAAAAATGAACCCGAAAATGGTCGCTGTTTTGTATTTGCCAAAAAATGTTTGTATTTATTTATTTATTATTCAAAAGTGTTATCGCGTTCAAGAGTTAGTTAAACAACAACATTTTAGATGGTTTCATTGGTTTGGGTTTAGCGCTTAAGTATCTTCCATAGTCTCTGTATCTATGAGTGTGTCTCTGTATCAATGTGTGCCTCTTTCCTAATTCTATTGCTGCTGGTTGCCAGCAAAGATTATGTTATGTTTTGTATTCGCTTTCGCTTAATCCCAATTGGGCTTAGTTATGATGATAAATGGGTTTTTTATTAATGGCGGCATTTAGAGTTACACCATTTAATGCACAAAGATAATGAGTGAAATAGTAGCTGACTGACTGAATGATTGTCTGGCTGTCTGTCTGTCTATCTGTCTGTCTTTTTATCCTTTCATTCATTTATCGCTATTTGTGTCCTTTTGCCTTTAGTCTTCATTTTGTCGTTTTGTCAAGAATTGTGTTCTGTTAGTTTGAAGTCTTTTCTTTAGATATTTAAAGGGTTAAACAAGGCACTTAAAGACATTTAGTATTTGAGAGTTTTAATAAACTCATATGTCATCTATGTTGATTTTAATTTTAGTTAAATATTCCATGAAGCTTATGAGTATTTTCATATCTTTATAAAATTTTTAAATAATAAACTTGTGGTATCTTCTTCGCGATATTCCTTTATGTTATGTTTTAGTAAAGATTTTCAGCAGATTTCTTAGAAATAGTAGAAATTTGAGAAGCAAAAAGCAATTAAAAGCATCATTTTAGTTGCCAATGAATGAGTTGTTGATTGCAAAAGGAAAGAAATATAAATTAAGTAAAAGGAAATGAAGAAACTCTGCTGTACAAGAAAGTAATAAGAAATCAATTTCAATTAAGACTCACTCAACACACAACATAATCGATTGATATTTGCTTTTTAGTTTAGTCCTGGCGTTTGTAGCAGCAACAGAAGCAGCATGTTGAGTTGAGTTCGTCATTTGCTTTTGACTGATGTCTGATGATGTTTGTGAATGTTGTGTTGATTCTCTCTGATTGCTATTTTTGATGAAGATGAACATGTTTTTGCCACTTCTTATGGTGTCAGTGATGATGGTCATGATACAACATGTTTGAGTAATCAAAACAACCTTTCACAATAGTTAAAAGTTTTTTAATTTTTATAAGTTTCAAATCCAAAGGCATCAATTTATAGTTGTTCATTCTTCACTTAAAAGTTTTTAAGTTGACCCATATATAATAAATTATATAAGCTTAAAATATCACAGTCTTTCTTTATATAAAATTATATTTAGTATTGGTTTCTGCCCTGATCCGGTGCCCAATTATAAGGCGGAGTATAAAAAGACTCCATCCCCATGATCTCCCGCTAAGGAGAGTCTAATAATTATGCATAACGATATTTTCTAAGACAAATCAGTATTTTATACGTGTAGAATCATCAAAAATGTGTCATGCGCTAAGCAGAATAAGAAAATATTTAACTCATAACCTCCAAAATAAACTGCTCACTATTTACAATTCATTAAAAGTAATCTAAGACCTCTGACAAATAGGTAAAGAAATATTCGCGGCAATTGAATAATTTTGTCTTCTTATTTTCTTTCTTATAGGGAAAAATGCCAAGCAACTGCAGATTTTGTAAATAAATTAAGAAAACTCCAAATCATATTCTTTTATATTATTGATCCACAACACTATGGGCGATTTTTATGACAAGAAAAAAAAAATTAATTTTTGATCTAACTGAAGTACTTAATATTAATAAATGAAGTCGATTTTTCGAATTTATACCATAATAATCGAGAAATCGTCCATAGTGCACCGTTGCATTGGGTGGAAAGAAGTATCTGGTACACTACTGGCCTGTGAGTAACAAAGAAGTAACAACAGACAATTGTTACTTAGTTCCAAGCATCTATTTGGTTATTAAAGGATCCCAAAAAATACAAATTGTAAAGATTTAAAAAGAATAACTCAACCAAAAATCTTTAAAAAACTGAGATTAACGATTTAAGAAGATTGAAAGGAGAAGAGGAGTGCTTGCTATGCTAACAATGTCCGTCAACTTCCAACTTATAATTTTGCCAAGTTTAAAATGGTCATTGTCAATAACTAGTCAGTAAGAAAGTCACAGATTATATATTAATAGGTTTTGATAAAGTACATCTTCTCATAAAAAAGACTTCTTTTGGCAAATAAAGATGGTTGTGATAACTTGCGTCTGATCAAGTCAGTGTCTGTTTCGCAAATGAAGTAAAAACCTGACTTCAAATGTCTACCTATATAGCCTGTAAACATGCGCGGAGAAATGTTATGCTATAATAAAAACATACAGCTAAATATGAGTCCGACTTGCACATGAAGGGTTCCGTACCATCGTGCAAGGGTATATGTGAAGGGAGGTCAAGAAACCAAATTGACCGATAGATGCTGTGAAAACTGCGTGCAGTGCATTGCGGAGTATAAGTTTCTTTTATGGGAACCCCTATAATTTTTTAACTTTTTTTTATTTTTATTATTTGTCGTAATACCGATTATTGAATTACACACTCTGTCAACTGTCTACCTATTACGGTTCATGAGAAAGAGCTCACTGACGGGCGGATGGAAGGACAGCGTAGGCTTAGTAAGGCTTAGTAGTCCCGCCGGCACCATTTGAGTACGGAATTCTAAAAAGCACCATAAGACACAAAAACTGACCTTTATTCCCTCAATTTCTACGGTTTAGACAAAAATTAACTAAACAAAAGTCAAGGGATTCATAACATCAATAATGGTAAATACATTTGTCTATTTAAATTTTGATTCAATCATTCATTCAACTAAGAAAATAACTCTTATTTTTACTCTTTTTAAATAATTCTCTATTGGACTTTTGGAGCATTCATTCATTTATTCATTCAATTTATAGAAGATCAAAAATTATTTTTGCTACATAGATACTTTCATTGCTTCTGAAATCTTATAGTGCTAATCTTCTTTAACTATTGTAATTATTAATGACATCTTGCTGTCTTCAACTTTAATACAATTGTCAGGCGCGTAGTTCAAAAACCGTTCTCGCACTTTAGCCACCGTCCCGTTGGGTATCCCGCTACATAGTGAACATTCGCTGCTAGCATCGAATAATAGTTCTGCCAGGAATCGTTTCTGTTTGTATGTTTGTCCGTGATATTGTGCATGCTTATCTAAGAACCGATTTTTACTGATGTATTGTAGCATGCTTTGATTAACATTTAGTGTTTGCTTCATTTCAATCGGTACACAAAGAAAAAAGTTCTTCAATAATATTAGGATAAGGTAAATATGTTCTTTTAGGATTAAGTGTCGCCGAAAGGTAAAAAACGATCTACATACGCGGCAGGACATCGTCTGCTCACGTCAACTAGTATTTCAAATAAAATCATCCCAATTATTGACATGATCCTTCGAGCCGGATTAACAACAATCCACATTCTATTTCATATATAAACAACAATAAAAAAAAATATTCTTTTACTTAAACTCCTATTTTTTCCAACTCTCATTCATTAGGAATATCTTTAATAATTTTGCGATTTCTGATTTGTTTATTTGTCGGAGACCCTTTTGTTCTGTTTTCCTTTCTAGAATTTTTATCGACAGGTACATACTTGTCATCTCTAGCTATACATTTTCTTTAAGTATCAACTTTTGGCTTTTCCCTATAACTTTCTCTTCTTAAATATCTTTCATTTAAATAACTTTAACTTTGCTCCAATGGCACCTTTCCAATCTCACACTTTATCTTCCTTCTTTTCGAACTCAAACTCTCTTTCTCTCTCTCTCGCTTCTTTCTTGTTGAACTCAAACTCCCTTCTCTCAGCGTTATAATTTTAATTTAATCGCGTGTCAAAGTTGCTCGTGACTCTTAACTCACGCCTCATGGAGTTAATAAATATTTCACTTATTTCATTTACTTGAGCTCAACTGCGCCTTCTTTCATTCTTTCATAATTTCATCCTCCCATGAAAAACGCCTACAATTTGCCTTATGGCTTTGGTTAAAGTAGCAGCAGTATGAAAATAAATTGTTACAAAACGATTTTGGTTGTACTTCGTCACCTGCTTCGTTTTTTTTTTTCTTACTGCGTTTTTCATTTTTATTATTAATTTTTTTTGTGTTTTCTCGGTTTTTTGTTTTAATTTTATTTGCATAACATGCGGTTGTACATTGAACAAGTACTGTAAGTTGTGTGAAAGTGTTGAAAGGCATGCATTGCCGCGTGTCACAAGCCGCATGCTTCATACATACATCATACATCATACCACTTGCCGCTTGCATCCTGCTGTGGCTCATTTAGGCCGGCAGCTACAAATGAGTTCACACTCTTTTTCTCCTCATCTGTCCTGAGTTTGCACTAAATTATGTATGTGTGGTAGTAATTTTGAAATATTAATCACGTTTATGTATGCGAGTGTTTGAGTTTAAGCCTCGTTGGGTTTCGTCAACACACATTCGCTCACTCACTCGCTCGCAAAGGGAAATACATAATGCAAAATGCGGTAAACGACAATGACGACGGAACGATCGAACAAGAGGACGAAAGGACAAACGAACCAAGCGACAAACAAGCGAATCACATCGAATGCATCGAGCGTGTCGGCAAATGGCGTAAAGTAATTAGTGTTGCATTTTATGGGCTTTAATGTCGTAATAGTTTCGGTAATTAACAATTATAACGAGTAGCGTAAATCCAGAGCACCATGAGTGAGTGAATGAGTGAATGTTTCATTACCAAAATCCACACACTGGATCCATCTATCCTTTCATGCACCCACACATCCATTATTATTATGTATACCCGAACCAGTAACAGTAAAATATATGCAAATGCATGCCAACATTTGTGTGTGAGTTTCAATTCAATTTTAGTGTTTATATTTAAATTCAAATACTATAACATAAACATTCACATTCACATGGAAGAAAAAAGTCTCATCCACAACCACTTTATGTTGAATAAATTTGTATAACGCATACGCAACCATCGCCACCGACACCATGTTTGTCCTTTTTATATATTTTGATGCCATTTGCCTTTGGGCGCGCTCACAAAAGTATGCAACAAAATCGCAATGCAACCAAATGTTGTTATTTTAACTGAAATCAAATCAAAATGAGCACAAAAAACAGAAAAAAAACACACAAAAAAGTAAAAGAAACTCATAAAAATAAAAATAATGATGCTAGTTAAAAAAAAAAAGAAAACAAAGTCAAATGGCAACAGCATTTGCTCGCTCACTTACTGTTAACAACAGAAAAGAAAGAATGGAAGAAAGTTCACAAAAAGAAAGGAATAATGTACGCGCTTAAGCAATATAATGGTTTCACTTCATTGTTATTACGAACATATAAAAACAACACTAGTCTAGAAGTCATATAGCAGCCCTCAACATACCAAAACGTAATACCCTCTCACTCCCTCATACTCTCATTTTAACAACCTATCTATTGGCCCAGACTTATGTTTCTCATGTATTTAAGAGTGTGCCTTATTGTTTTTTATACTCATTTTGGTTGTTGTTGCTACTGTTGTTGTTGTTATTGTTGTTGTTTTAAGCGGAACTCCTTTGCGCGCTGCTGCATAATAAAAATGTTCTAAATGGACAACAAACCTGCTCAGTTGTACTATGTACTATGGTATACCCACTGCCCTTTGACCCATCATACTCGCATTTGTTACAAAGAAACGATATGCTTCGAGCGTATAAACTACTTTATGGCTATCAGATATGCAAGAAATATATTGCCCTGATATTAAGATAGATTTTATTTATGCCATTTTTGATTTTTCCTTTGCCTTTATTTTCTATTTTATTTTCTTTTTCTTTTCTTTCAGTTTTCAATTCTGAACACTTAACTTCATTGTCATCATTGTTTCTATGAAATACAAGAAAATCTACTGGAAAATTGTTAAAAAATCTAACTTTAAAGAAAGGGTAAGTACAAGAGATTTTATTACTATGATTACTTAATTTGTTACAAGTACTTTTTACTTTCAACAAGGGTTCAAAGTGTTGCATATTTGGATTTTATATCAAAATTTCTTTGTTTTGAATATCAAAATCATGAATAACAACTCTCTATGTCTTTAATTAAAAAAAAATACATTAAGTTCTGAATTAATGTTATCCTTTTCCAAATGGGAAAACTTAATGCGACTGCTTTGAGAAAGACACTGTTTTGTGTCACCTGTTTTAATGATCTTAAGATTGACTTTATCCATCTTTATAAAATAAAACTCATAGTCTATGTAGTTGACTTGCACCTAATCACGTCGGCGTTCCGTTTGTTATGGGCTTTTATTTGCTTTAGACATTTATTAAACCCGCTACTTGCACTTAAAAGCTACCAGTTAAGTTCAAGCTGAAAAGCCACAGCTGTTTGTCAACTGTCCTATGATCCCTTTGTTGTTGTTACTGTCAATTGTCTTGTACTCGCTTTGTTGCTGCTAGTACTTTGTATGCTAGTTACTATATCTGGCAGGCAGTAAAGTTAATTAACGCTATGGGGGAGACCCCAAGGCACGTATCAATTTATGTTGATAGCTAGGCCGCTCCGTCGACCCCCAGTATCAAAAGCAAACCCATCCGTAGTTCGATGGAAACTCTCAATCAAGTTTGGCAGCATACAATCACGATAAACTGGGTACCTGGTCTTTCTGGTGTCCTAGGTAATAAAATGGCGGACGATTGTACTAGGTTCGGCACTGCCTGGGTCTCAAGCAGTAGCCGATATTCATAGAGCATTACTGCACCATCGAGCTCATGTCCCATACGATGCATGTAGCATATCATCACTTCTGTCGTAGCTTTGAAAATGAGGAGGAACTGAAGAACATCCATCACCTACTCCGTGACTCCCCTGCTCTTCTTGGTAGACAAACCCGTCATCTCGAAAAATCGTGGTGCGAGGAATTGAGTACTTTGGCAAAATGTCAATTGGGTGACCAGGCTCTGTTCGTGGACTCCTCAGGATGGTTTTAGAAGAAGTGGGTAACCTAAGGTCACCTTGGACCTTGGAAAGAAGTGTATTACGCAAACCCTCTCACAATCCTCCCACCTATTCCTATCCTTAATAAATTATCAGGTATCACAATAAGCTGTAAGGCTTCTGAGAGAACTTTATCAGTACTTATTAACTTAACGTTATTAGAGTCCTGCTCTTTGATCTAAGAATTTCTTTGACTTAAATCAAAAAATATCCTATACTCTTGCTGAACTTCTTCTACAAGTTTGATTCTCGTGTGATAGAATTATTTTTTTCTTGATATGGCGAAATAACCAGGATTTAGAGGAAACTTAAAGTGTGAATGTTAGGAGCACAGATTGGTAGATTTCTCTTAGAAACACATGATCGGGTGGTTGTCCAAAGTAAAAGCAAATAAAACGACGCAATTATTGTGAAATGAAATTTGTGTATAAAATTGAAAGCAACTTGACTATCAGAAGGCGTTTTAATAGCGAACTTTCCGCCACAGACATGTAATAGAACATAACTTTCCCTGCATCCAATAAGATCTATAGAAGATCACTATAATCAACTTACATCAAACAGTTAATATGATATTTAAGACCGCTTATACACCCAGAGTTGCTGGGCCAGAGAGATTGCTCACTTGAGTTTCTTGTTAGCTGAGTAGAGAAACACGACGTTTACGAGGTATGTATGTTTCAATCACGTACCAGAGTCTTTGCAGATTTTTTTTTTTTTTTTTTTTTTGTTCTCTTTCGAGTTTTTCGTGGTTTGTTTTTTGTTTAGCTTACGTAGAGTGAGGATGCATGAAAAATGCAGAATATAGAGGTCAGTCAATGGAAGCGAAATGACGAGAAATTTGCTTTGTGACAGAATGCACACCTTCATACAGAAACAAAAATGATAAGGAATAAAAAAAAATGGAATGGCGACACTCTCAAGTGGAAATGCTAGCAAGATTCACCAAGGATGAATCGCCAATAAGTGACTCCACCTATACTCTAGGTGTAAAACTAGTCTCATACAAGTTTTACTCAATAACAAGATATAACAAGAAGTATATATATTTTAACAAGTTTAGAATAGTGAATATCGAAATAGGGAACTATGTGCAACTTAAATTTTAAGGCAGAACTCTACACTACGCTTTCGACGTCCTACTTTTCACGCTTTATGTGCTTTCCTCTATTTTCAACTGCGTAACCTTCACAACACGCATCAACTCCTTGCATTTTGTAAACAGAAATCAACTATTGTGAAATACTGAAATCACCACGAACCTGCAACTTTATCATCACTAAAACATCCAACAGCTGTCTGACGTCCAAAGCTAGAGAAAAGTTGAAAGTAACTCAGCGTATATGGAGTTTGCTTTATAAGAATGGATACATTCAAATTTTAAGTCGTATGTGCATGAAGCCAAAGAGCCTTAAAAAAGGCCTGTGCATTTCCTGCTTCTGATTCCCTTTTAGTATTGCTTAGTCGCCTTTTACATCATGAAATTTTGTGGTATTATTCTTTTTTCAGACATGTCCTTGTTGAGACTTATGGGGTAGCTGTGTCGTATGTACCAGCGACTAAAATTTTGATGCCGATGGTTTTGTTTCTATTTTGTCGTGTATTTCGTATTTTTGTATTAGTTTTTTGGTTGCATAGAAGTGAGATTGCATGCGCAACGCAAAATATAGAGCGGATAATGTGGACAATGGAAGCGGAATGTGAAGAAATTTGCTTTGCACCTATGCACACATACAGAAAAATGAAAATGAAAAAATTGCAAGAAACACCAAAAATGTATCGACAATAAGCTTGACAAAAATGTCTCATCTCGTAAAAAAAAAATATCAGCAACATTTTGAATACTCGTATTGATAATACCATTTTTTTTTATGCCAAACATCTTTTTGATCATAGTCATGTATCCTCTAAGTGTTGAATATCAAAATTTGCGTGAAAATATAACTTAAGTCCTATATTCGGTATCAATTTTGTCAAGTGACATTTTATTTGGTAAGCATTCTTTAGATATTTTGTTTTTTTTTTGTTGATCACAACCATGTCTCTATTATTATTCAATATATCGTATATTATATTATATCTATTTCCAATAAATTATGTTGATCTTTAATTCAATTATCATTTAGCAACATTCTGTAGCAATTACCAATAATCATTAATAATAGAATATAATTCAAATTTATCTAAGCTTAAAGCGAAATTCAATTTAATTTATTGTTTATTATTTAGCAATGTTTCAATGGCTTTAAACTAATTGAGAATCAATTGAAATTCAACCAGAAATTTGTGTGCAAACACAAAACATTTCGCCAAAATTCAAAATTGTTATGAAACACGTACGTATCATGCTCGTTAAAGCCGAAAAATAGTAAACATTTTATAAAAATCCATAGAATAGCACATGCACACAATGAACTTAACTAAAAATAAGTATCAAACAAATTGTTTAAATTCAAACGTACATCATGATAAACTGTTAATACAAAATAGGAAAAATAGAAACGGAATACGCAACTCACGCACGACTAAATGAAAAAGTCTATTAACTTACGAAACTGTTAATTTTGCCAATGGGTGATGGGGATAGTTATGTTGATTGTGATAGTGTTAGTCGATGAGTGAGTTTCATTTCGATGGTTTGTTAGTCATAGTAGTAGTAGTTGCGCCTATGAGTATGCTGCAATTTATTGCAAAATTCACAATGCGAAAAACTTGCAAATTAGAAAAATTCACACATAAACACACTGAAATACATAGATACATATGTACACATACATGTGAATTTGTGTATGTGTATATGTGTGTAGGAGGTATACATGAGTGAATACATTCATGGATACGTGAATATATTCGAGTGCAATTGAACAAATGCATTTGAATGCAGCGAAGTCGAATGGATGAACATAAAAATCAATACAACAATAGTGGCATAGTACATAGTACGGCATAGCATAGTGTAGGACAAGTGAGGAAAGTTTGGGATTGAATATAGTGTGGAGAAATACCTACCAAATAGACAACGGTAAACCAAAATGATGGCCTCAACCCGTGCGGTTGTCTGTCTTATGTCTACATACAATAGACAACTTGCTGCACTGCGCTGCGTGCTGTGCGTGCACTTGGCACATTCACAGCTATTATGCTTGCTTACCAGTTATCCTTTTCCTCTGCCTTCTACACAATTACATCCTTCATATGGTATCTCTTCATAGGAAAAGGAGGAGGAGGTTCCATTTAGTTAGTACTCGAATACGACAATGAGTGTGACTAGAAGTACGAACGACTAAAGTTGAAAATGCTGTTAGCCACAAAATTTGTGTGTCTGTGTCTAGTAATTTTGAAACGCTGCCGCTGATTCTCTTCTATATTCTACTGTCTGTCTGTTTGTCATTGCTCAATGTATGTTGTAACATGCAGCAATATGCACCAAAAAGATATTGACTCAATATATTTCGAAATTTGTGTGTGTGCATGGCATTGTGTATGCAATTTATGCACTTCGACGTAAACATCATAAACATTTCCGCTGCAATGAATGCGAAAAACAGTCAAAAAACTTATAGGGCAATGGGTAGGGAGAGGGAAATAGGTTAAATGAGTATTAGTAGAGCAAGGATGCAAGCACGCACAAGAAGAACAACCAACAAAAATGGTAACAGGAACAACAAAAACAAACATGGTAACATCATGTGCAACATAGACAACAACAACAACAACAACGGCAACTGCAGTAAATCTCATATAGTATCGACGTCATGTTGTCGACATCATCGTCATACTCCTCATCATTATCATCATCATCATCATCAACATCAGTAAACGGCATACAGTTTTACTCTTAGAAGCTTTGTGCCTTCTCATACCTCCTACTGTTTTGTTCAAACGCGAGTTGCAATTAATTGTAAATTATTTGCTGCATACTTCTGAGAGCACAAACCTCACGTTGTTGTTCATAAGCTTTTTATGCTCTCGTTTGGCATGCACGGCGTTTCATTTCCTTTGCCAGAGTGCCGGTGCCTTTGCTGGTCCTGGTCCCTGATACTCGTACTGATGGCTTTGCCATAGTTATGTAGCATTGCATTTGGTAAGTCGGACATTTATTGGCATATTACGTAATGACATTTGCTTGTAGCTACGCTCTAATTACGTTTCGTTGCGTTGCGTTTTGTTATACGAGTATTACGATGAGTATTAGAGCATTGCATGATGGCGTTGCGTTCCGCTTCGTTGGTGGCGGCAGCACTGTTTGATGCTGATGGCATATCTGGCAATGGTCAATGTTGCTGCTGCTTTTACCAAACTTGAATCGACTCAGCGCTTTTTGAATTATGTTTCGCTTTTTGTATTCATTTCATAGAAATTTTATTTATTCTCTTCTTTAATGTTGTTGCATTTACTTATGATGTTGCTTTTGGTTGCTTGTTGTTTTTATTATTGTACATAGTTTATTGGCGTTTTTGTGGTATTTTGCTGATGCTTTTAAAAGTTTATTTGTGTGTGTGTGTGTGCCACCCACCTTAGTCCTGCATTTTCCCCTAGGTTATGCAATAAAACCTTGAAATTCAATAAAATTTCTAGGAAAAACTGCTTTGAGCTTAGGATGGAAAATTAGTTACCAAAAATGTATTGAAAAATTCATAAAAAATTCATGAACTCATGAAGTTGAGAAAGTAATTTTTAAGTTTCATTTTGTTTAAAGTTTTCGTAAATACTTTGATGGCAGATTTAATGGCCAAAATAATGAATGTGCTAAGACTCTTGTAAAATTCTTAAGATTTTAGAATGCATAGTTTAATAAATGATGAAGTATCTCTAAATAAGATTGTGCATATACTAGACGTCTGCACGAGCGCATTCAGTTGCTTAGTAATAGTGAGTACCATTTAATTGCGTACTGACATTCAGCAACGAGACACACGAAGCAATTAGTTTACATTTGTTTGAGTGAGCGTCGTCGCATAGTAGACGTTCGATACTCAAAACAAAATGAATGAAAGAAGTGAGTAGAAATAAGTTTAATAAGAAAAAATCATAGTACTCATCGCATTCATTTGGTTATTTGCTTTGCTTTAACGAACAAATGTGTACCAATAAATGAAGAAACTCATCATCATACTGAACAAAATTACGAATATACACGAGTACAAAATAAATTCAATTCGGCACCGTTTCGTTTGCGCATACATACAAAATTTACTCAATTTTTGTACATACAATATATTCAAATTCATTAAAATTTAATCATTTGAACATGAATTCATTCATGCAGATGTCCACCTTGTATTCATAAAAGCTATGACATGATGGCCTTATAACTTTAATTTTATTGTAGTTTTTACTTACTAGCTTAATATGTTTGTATGAGAAGGTCAAATTTTGCAAGCTGAATTAGAACCACTTCTTTACATCCGATTGAGCTGAAATATTCAAAAAATATCATCGAAAGCAGAAAGCAGTGAGATGTCAAAAAACATTATTAATAAAATAAACGGGTGGTATAAATATTAGAGTATTCGGAAATTTTTTTTTTTTTTTTTCCATTGAAATTTGTGCAAGGGAATGTCTTCGCAGGAATATGAGAGGAGTACATATTTACATACTCTCGGATAGTCAAGCGGCCTTAAAAGCCCTACAGTCGGTCACTTTCACCTCAAAGATGGCATATGACTGCCTTAACCTGTTAAATGAACTGGGTAACTTTAATACTGTTGTATTAAGATGGCTACCAGGACATGAAGGCCATGAAGGCAATGAAAAGGCCGACTACTTGGCTAAACAAGGGGTGATCATGTCCTTTTTCGGTCCTGAGCCATTCTGTGGTCTCTCGGAGCAATCAGGAAACTTGAGGAAAAGTAATTTCTAAAACACTGGGTGAACTCCACCGGACAACGCCAGGCAACACAATTCCTCAGCCTTTCAAAGGGTATCTCGAATAAGCTTCTCTCACTCAGTAGAGTAGACTTAAGCATTTTGACTGGATACTTCAGGGGTCATTGCAACCTAAGGTATTATCAAAATAAGTTAGGTCTTTCCGACACTGACGTATGCCGATTTTGTGAAATGGATAAAGGAAGTTCAGAGCATATACTCTGCAAATGTCCTGTACTCGGTAGACAAAGACTTCACCACCTCAATGACACTGTTGTTAATCCACAAACAACAAACCCCAAGTAATGTTAAGATTCATCAAAAGTCTAAACATATAGGGTTTCTATAAATTAAGGCCATGATCTTAATGGTCGCTGCGCTTTCGGGCCCGTTATTATTATTATTTGGAGATTTGATGCATTGTGTTTGATCAAACCACTAGTTTTATCCCAGCAACACAACTATCGTTCATTGAATTGACCGAAAACATATGACAATAGGGCAGCACCATTTTTAAAGACCTTCTGTTTGCATTACGAGTTGGTGAACATCAGTCAAAACATTTGTTGTTTTAATGAATCAACTGAACAAACAACCAACTGGAGAATTTGCAGTTAAAGAAGCCTTTATTGCACCAATCAACAAGTATTTAATCATAATCAAACTGTCCTTCAACGTTTTTATACTCGTGGTGTAACTATTAAAAAAATAATAGCACAAAATTGTACTTGACATAATGACAATACCGATTTAGTATTATGATATTACACCATATGAAATAAACAAGACAGGAGGACTAGAAATATTCTTTGGAGCCAAGGTCATATTGCGGTAGAATGAAAATTTGCCCAGAGAGGTGGTGAATGGAGCTTTTGGATACATTACAGAAATCAAATGGCCCTGATTCTAGAGAGCACAAATGTCTTTATCCTTCCGTATAGACTTCGGTAAAGATGATGTCCATGTCATTCACAAAAAAAATAAAAATAAAAAAAAATAAAAATATATAAAAATATTTTTTTTACTATTAATTTTTTAATCTTACAATTCTTCAGATTCCTTTAGAGAAATACTGTTTTGAATATAAGATGGAAATAATACCAGTTAGACCTTAGTTCATTGGCAGTACAAATGCTCAGGCATATTTTCTATAAGTTTATGGAAATAGTCAATACGAATAATATTCTATTCGTGCTGTACTCTGCTCCAAAGATTAACTTCCATAATGGGCGGTATATTGAATCTTAAAAGTCTCCGTTCTATCAATGGCCCCAGATTTTCACTAGAATTGCGGTATGGGCTTTGGAGCGTTCACTCTTTCAATTGAAATGGTGACTCTGGCAACCAATTCAAATGCTTTGGATCACCATTTTGCTGTATAATTTGTTCCAGTTTGGGTTAGGGACAGGTGTCCATCAAGTTATTTAAACGATTCGGTGGTGTTCCCACTTTATTATGAGGGACCCTATATTCTATCTACTACTACTATGTTACTTTATGTTATACGAAACTGTCTACTACCATTGAATGTGGCATTACATATCTGTCTTCAATTTGAGTGTGTCCAAATGACTTAAATCGTTAAGCTTACATTCATGAAACCAAACAAAGCATTTCCAATCATCTGCGTTCCAGGACAGCAAGCTTAGTAATGTCACAAGCGCCATGTGTGTAGGAACTGCAAAATTTAATTTATACATTATGATAATATGAATTTTATAAACGTTTTACAATTCTTTATGTCAGGGCTGTCCAACCTTATTTATTAAAAAAATGTTCTCCCCTCCGATAAGATGACGAGCAAAAAGTGTAAAAAAGAGACTTTTCCCCAGAGTACTTGAGCGACGAGAAACGCTGACCAGCGGCCCAAAGAAAATTCTGTTTGCTACTTTGGCCGCCTGGGCCACACTGGGCCGCATTCAGACTGCACTACGGGTTGGACAGCCCTGCTTTATGTTCTTCCATAAACAAATGAACACATTTTTTCAATTTTTTATCTAGTTTGAAATCTATCAGGGTTATCTTTTGTTAAAAATGTTAAATGTTTAGAATGATTGTCTATTGAGATCCAAGGTTTCTAGCATTTACAGAACATATGTATAATGTGTGTAGAAATTCACTTCCATATCCCACAAACTGGGGAACTGTTTTGATTAGAGGAAGCTACCCATTCCAAAAAGTTTTGAAAAGTTAAATTTACAAAGGATCTTTTGAATAATCTAAGTTACCTTTTACAACGCAATAGTATCCCCAATATTATAGCCTACCTATTTTACATTAATTGGTTTGCTTTCATTAACTTGCACTTGCTGGCCCTTTTCTTTATGTGCATTCATGCCGTTTGAGTAACCCTTAGACAACTTTTTCATTGCATTTTCCTCTACTAAAATGACAAAAGTCAATTAATTTCGCTTTTCACTTTTCATTCATCACAACGAAAATGAATTTTCAACACTCAATTGAGTTATTTCGCCACCAACAAACGACAAGAACGCAACATCTACTACAAAATATTCATGTAGTCGCTCGTTCCACTCCTCCATAGATACACCCACATTCAGGCATACCTTACTTTGCACCATCTTTTTCTCATTTACACTATAAAATAGTATATGGTATTGTAGAATTGCGTCAAGCATAAAAAATGCTACATGGTGCAACATTTTTGTGTTGCTGTTTGCTTCAATTGTGAATGAATGGAAAATGGTAAAACAAAAAAGAAATTGTTGGGTTGTGTTGTTGCACTTTGTTGCGTTTGCAAAATTTTTAAACGCCTCGACGAAATGCACAACAAAACTGAAGCACAAACATACGAACCATGTATATGGGATCTGCATTCTCCAGTAGCGCTTAAAGCTAAAATCGAGGGTGTCAATCCTGCATACCAGAGACGTCTGGCATGCGGTGTGGTGTAGCTTGGATGGATGAAGAAGCATAGTTCAAGGGAGGTGGATGACAACGTCGACGTCGACTACGGCTACTGACACATGCCTTTTAGTTGTCATTGTGGCAGCCAACAAAGTACAACCAACTCGAGGCAACAAATTCGATTACCCGCCGCATAGGAAAAATACAAAAAAAACGGCGAATAAAAATGAAAAGCGAACAATTTTCCAACAACTACCTACTACGTACTATGAGTAGGTTCAACGCCAACGAGCACAAGTCGAGTCAAGTCAAGAGCACAAATGTGCAATGCCGTCGCACAGTGCAACAAAACCGTATGCGTCTGTTGTATTTTACTTTTGCATATTTTTTGGCGTCTTTTGGCGTTTTATTTTCACAATTCTCTTTTTTTTAACATGCACTTCTTCTTGTTATTGAGGAAAGAGGAAGCTAGCCCTTCTTCTCCTATTTTTCGATATTTATGAAGCTTCTTTTTCTTTCTATTTTTTTACTTTATTCATTTTGTTGCCTGTTGTCTGCCTTCTGTTATTGACGTTGCTTCATCGTTCACTTCACTTCTGTTCAGCTCTGTTCTGTTCAGTGCAATTTGGTTAGATTGGGTTGGGTTGGGAGGTGTTGGGTTCAGGCTCGTTACAGTTCAGTTGTTGTTATTTGGTGTTACATTGAACAGGGAGATCCTTTACCCATATTCACAGACGCACACACACAACACATGTTGTTATCAACGATTTTAAACCCTTTTTTTCACCATTCAACCATCCAACCAACCAAGTCTAACCAGACATCGGGCAAAGTCTGACTGACTTGGCTGTTTTTTAGTGCCTTCCGTAACCATTAAATTTTACGTTTTTATTAGCAACAACAAATAGTTTGCTATTGCCGCCAAGAATAGTAGTATAGAGAAAAGACCACCAGAATAATAGCAACAACAAAAAACCCAACAAGAACCATACAATTTTTGAATATTTCCGCTGAAGTTGAAGTAGAAGTCATTGCTAGTTGCCTCTGCCTTTGATGGAGGCACAAAACTAGTACAAAATGCAGTTTTGCATGCAGTTGAACACAGGAAGAGAAGACAAGAACAGCAACAGAAATACAAAAGGAAAAATATATGAAAAAAATGAAAAGCAACAAGAAAATTTCACAAAAAGATGGAAAAAAGAAGTTGCAAAAACTGAAAATGGCTGCAGTTGCTTGCTACCTATATCAGAAAAGCTAGCATACTTGGGGGCTTGCCTTGCCTAGTCTTACCATGGCTATGGCTATGGACTATGTACGTCCTTTCTCCGTTGCTCGTTTTAATTTCATTCGCAATGCAATTCTCAACGAAAATTTGCAGCAATTTTCTATTCTACAATACTTTTTTCTTCTACCCAACTTACTTAGTTTTGTGCGACGTCTTATCAATGTTGCAAATCGCAAAAGTTGTGCAAAAATGATATTGTCGCAAGGCGCGTTGCGCTCTCTCTCTCTGTGGCAATTGTCATTGTCCTTTGGTAGTCTTTTCATTTATACTTGTTCATTTTTATTTTCAAGTGCTTATGATAGCTTGCTTTTAGTGGTGATGGTGGCATATATTTTAGTGAGTTAACTTAGAAAAGTTTCGTGCTTAGGTGAAGGTGAGCTAAAAATCAACACTCATTTCTAGGCATTTCATGTGGGCGCTTACAAATATCAATTAATGAGCTTAAATATCTGTGTTCTTGTAATCAAACCAAATTATTTCGATGTCAAATTGATTTCTCAGACAAAACACACACAAAGAACATGTTGCAAATGTGGGCGTATGTGGTAGGCGTATGCAACATTTTCAAACACACAATTAAAACAAGCCAACAAAAAAGAATTAATAGTAAAATAAAATAGTGACAGCGCCATGAAGAAGGCAACGATTTCATATGGTATATGTGTTGTGTAGTAAAAGCTCAAACATGTTGTAAGGAGGTGCAACATGTTGCAAACAAACTTGTTTGTGGATGTTAAAATACATTGAACAATGTTGAGAGGGGTTTGTTAAAGAATATTATAACTGCAAATATCGAAAACTAAGGGACTTTAGCAGAGTCAGGAACTCAGGGATATATTTAAAGAATATACTTATTAATAAAGGTCGTATAAGAGTGGAAAAGGAGAAATATTTCAATTTTTAAGGTGGAGTAGAATATCAAACTACAAGAACTTATATTCACATGCACCTGCAACTTTGCAGGATTTTGTAAAATATGTGACTTATAAGACTTGAAAAATATCGTATAAGACTGGGTATAAGAACGAAAATAACTCAAACTTTTAATATAAAGTGGAGAAAATCAAGCTTCAAAGACTTATATTCTTTTTTAGTGCAACTTTGCAGGATTTTGTAAAATATAAGACTTCAAAAACTTCGTATAAGACTGGGTATAAGATCGAAAAAAGCTCAAACATTTAATATAAAGTGGAGAAAATCACATAGGAAAAACTTATATATATTACAAGGATTTCTTTTGTAAGAATTTGAATATTTATATGTTCAACTATAAGATATAAGACAATATATGTACAACAATCAGCAGCTGTTAAACAATACAGGAATAATTTCTGGTCTTTTGAACCACTCAATTTATTTTTGAAACGTTTTACCAATTCCTTATGAACGCCTAACGACATTTGGTCTATCAACATTGAATGCTTTTGAAAACGTTTTTTCAGTTTCTCGTTACTCATTAAAAATCAATGTCTTTAAAAATTCGAAACTAAAATTTGCATTAGTCGATGGAGCGTTATCTCACCGTAAATTTTTGATTTAAATAACAAGTTACCCTTTAACTTTTCTCAAGTAGAATGTGTAACGAAGATATCCAGGGAATGAAAACAGCTGTTAAAGTTAAAAGCCTCGTATAAGACTGCATATAATATAAAAAAATGGCTCAAACCTTAAAAATAAAGAGGGGTAATGTCAATTGTTAAGAACTTTCATGCAACTTCTTCAATATATTATTTGCTGAGTATGCAGGGCTTTTGTATAGATAAATAACAAAAACTATTTCATAATAATGAAGACGCTAACACCAAATATTTTAGTTTTACTTAAAGTGTAAAAATAATTTCAACATGATTAAGGTTGCACATCACTCAATATGCCCAGCGGCTGACTTATCTATTTTCAAGAGAAAGAACCTACATATACAGTGCTGGCGGCAACCAATTATGACACAAAATCACAAAATCACACAACATTACGCAGGGGGTGCAGCAAAACACGCCGGGAACGCTAGTACATACATACATATATCTGTGGCAAGTCGAAGTAGCTTAAGTCGAAAATCTATGTTTTGAGATATAGCCCATTTTGTGATTCTATTTGGTTGTGAATATGATATAAATTCATGTATCGAAATATTTAAGAGTTCGCATTTGAATTAATTAAAAAATGTTGGCAAACGTTAATCAATTCGAGTGATATTTTTAACACTATAGACCAAGGCTGTCCAACCTTTGGAAGAATCCGCAGTGAGTTTGGTCGAAAGTGTTCTTCAGGGCTACCAAACAAAAAAAAAGTCGAAAAGCAGCGGGCCAAAGTATTTTTTGTCTCGTCCCTGTTGTCACCTTAGCCGCATTTAGGTCTCATTGTTCGAGATCAGACTTCATTCGGGCCACATGTGGACAGCCCTCCTATAGACCTTTTAAAATTTATTATTACATAAAAATTATTAAAATTATTTACATAAAAATAATATTAAGCTGCAAATATACTTATACCAGTTACGAAAATAACGTATCATAAGAAATAAAAACAAGAGGAAATTTTATTTTAAACTTATTTCTCATTTACAGTAAGCATAGTGAAGTAATTAAGCCAAAGAGATGGAAAGTAAGGCAGTTAACTCAACATCCTTTATACTAGTCTTGTAAATAATCTTGTGTGATTGCTTGTTTGATATTGCCTTGTCCAGAGATTTGTTTGAGACAAAATCTTTTATATAGCCTACTCGGCGTGCTTTGCTACGCTCCTGACGTGATGTTAGTGCGTGATGCTGTTCGCTTTTTAATTGTAGTACATTGCGCAAATACTTTTGAATAATCAGAAGAATCAGTTATTAATATTGACATATTTATCTGGTATATTTGGCAAAGGCAGCTTGATTGATTTTAAAATATATCTCTAAGCTTTATATGCAAAATTTTATCCACAATAACTACTGGTCTGATCCGTGCTAAACTTTACAGGAACAGACTATGCTAGATTTTCCCTGAAAATTTCATCAAAATCGGCTCAGTAGTTTCGGAAACCATAGGGAGCAAGCATATATACAAACATACTTAATCTTCTCAGGTAGCAGACATGGAGAAGATAAAGAGCATAAAGCGATACGGAGGATACACCAGCTCATCTCTGATATTACCGAGTGGCTTAAGCGGCGTTCTGGTCACGTGGGGTTCGAATTTACTTAATTCGCAACTGGCCATGGAGGCTACAGACAGTATCTCCACATGATTGGGATCCATTCTGTGGTCTCTGCAGAGATGTCATAGAGGATCCAGAGCATCTTGTACATCAGTGCCCCCGTTTCTAAGCGGAGCGACGAAGAATATATACGCGCCTCGGATCTCCTTGCAGCTCGCATGAAAATATCTGTGGACGACTGGGCATTCTTCTCTGCAGAAATTTCCAACATAATGAGGGGCGCTCGAATGTACGAACATACAATGGCGTCTGCTTCGTTAAGCTTACTATCCCTCCATACAAAGGAATGCTTTGGCGGTACCGTAGGGATTTAATAATACGCTTATAAATCCGATATAACATATGACACGGGTCATAAGTATCTTTAGAAGTTTTTACCTTCTTGTTCGCATAGCAAAAAAAAAAAAAGAAACTTGCATGCATCCAATAAGTATATAGGAAGAAAGATAGATAGATGAAGCTATTTTTTTTGTCGACAAGTTGTTATTGCATTATAATTGTCTTGTCATCCATTTTCTCTTATGATGTCTACACAACTCCAATTTCTTTGTCGTTTGGAAGAAGATTCCTCCCACGCATAAATATACATTCTGTTGTCAAGAAAATTATGAGAACTTTCATTAAAAACATGCATTCATATTTCGCTTATAGTATGCAATAGATACTAATAACTCGGGATATGGAAGGGAAAATGCAAAATAATTATAAATATTTAATTATTTAAATATTTATCTGTGTTCGCTGATGCTCAGGTTTGATTTTTGTCTAGCCTTAATCATATCATAAAGGAACAGAGAATGGTAAACTGAATCCCAATTTTCGACATAAGCTAAAGTACTTTGACTTGTTGCCACAGATATGTTCTACTTGTATGTTTATTTTTTTTTAAATAAAATAACATAGTTCACTATGTCACAAGTTGTTAGCTACAACGAAAAAATCCCTCCATTTATAACCGCAAAAATTGCATTTTGTGTCCAATTTAATTTAATTTCTTTCATAATTTCGTTTAATAGTTTCTTTTCCTCTCATACGCACTCATAACTATCAATAATAAAAGAAGATTACCTTGAGATTACTTCCCTCTTCTATTAAGATATTGTACATAAAATATAATATCAAAGTAACCTTTGATAAAATTGAATCAAAGTTATTTTAAATTCTAAGTTAACATCTATAAAAATGAAACATCACAAAATTGGAATCATTTCGGTAAAATTATTGGAAAAAAATTAAATACCTTCTCTCTATGGATTTGTGAACTGCAAATCTAAATGTAATCCATTAGATCTGGGATTGTCAAAACTACAACAGCAACAGGAACAAAAATTCAAACAAAAACACAATCACCATCATAATGAGTATAATTCGGAAAATACGGAGATATTGCTATGAGTTCTTCAACCATAACTATCCATTCATTATGATCATTTGTTGGATGACAGTGATGTTCACAGCCTATCTACACTATGAATTGATTGTCAATAAGAACGATCTGATCTATTGGAAACATGTAACAGAAGTTAGCACCCGTGATCTGGACTATTATCATATAATACTATTCGTTTGTGTCATATTGGTTAATATCCTATTCATGACTATAGTCATGCTGGTATTTTTTAAGCCTGTGATCGAAAGCCCTACAAGTGATATGACACTATTGGAAATCAAGGATCGATATTGTCGTTTCATAATGCTGCGTTTGATTGCTCGCCTGGACAAAATTCAATTGAAATTAAATAATAAAGAATCAATGGCGGCATCCAAAGGTCGACACAACGAAACTGGAAACGAAAGCAACGACATACCCATGTTGCGTACTCATATGCGTGCCTATGAAAGCATGGTAAAAGCGGTGGCAGTCTTTCGCAAGGATGTGCGTAAAGTTTTATACCCCAGTGAAACAGATATCATGTTACCCATTGACGATATATTTTGTGTGTCAGATGATGAGGAACGTGCTTTGAAACGTGCCGGTTATTATAAGCTGCCTATTGAGTATTCCGATGAAATTATGAGGTCGCTAATGAATCCAACGGAGGTAGAATAACAAAATTTCTGAAAATATTATATTCTTCAAAATTATTCATTTTTCATTCAAAATTTTAAGTAACAAAAATAGAAAGTTCCAATTTTGTTTATGTCAGTAAATAAAACACATAAAGACAAATTTAAATTCTTTTACTTTCTAAGGATGGTGGTGATGATGATGATGATGATGATGATGCAGGCTGCCTAAAAGTATGCTACAGGCTTCTATCTAAAGTGAACAAAATTTCTTCTTAAGCGTTTCCTTGTTAGATTTTTTACAATTTTTCTGTTTTGTTCTTATTTTGTTTCTTGTTTTGTTGTGTGTTTTGTTTAGTTGAAATTATATAAAAAGCCAAATAATTGCTTTTATCTATTGTAAAACTAAAGCAGTTTGTTTTTGTCATCTCCACTCCACTCCACTCTCTTGTTTTGTTTTGGTTGATTTCAAAGGGACTCTCTCTGTCTCCTGGCTTTTGTTGTGCATTTGTTGGCTACTATAATAATAATAATACTATCCTACCTACCTACTTTCAACAACAAGGATGTGCATGAATTCTTTTACTGGTAAATAGAAATAGAAACAGCAACATCAGCTGAAAGTGCAAAAGAATTGCTAAGAGTATGAAGATATGCACTGCAAAATGCTTTTATATGTTGATATTTCTAACAGTTGTTGTTGTGCTGTTGTTGCTTTTGAATATTATTGTTTCTTGTCCTCTTGCCTTTATACGACGGTACAAATACAACTATAACTTGGCTACAAGAGAATAAGTTCAGCCTTCGGTTGTGAGTGAGTAAATCTGTGTCCTGCTGCAATAACAAAATCTCCTAATGTTAGCTTACAACATTCTTTCATCCATTCATTCATTCTTTCCTTCGTTTGTTCATTCATTTCTATCTATGTTCGTTCGTTTATTCGTCCTTTCGTTGGCTTTGGTTTTTGTTTCGAATAAAGAAGTTTCCTTTTGTTTTTAGATAATCTATTGTTTTGTTAAGTCCTTTGCTTTGCTTTGCTCGGCAAGTACTAGTCCTAGTAGTAGTACGAGTAGTAGTACTACTAGTAGAGCTTAGAGCAGAGGCGCTCGACTAGTTTCTTTTTCTTTTCCTTATTTTTGTTTAGGTCCTCGGCGTCTCCAACATCATCATCATTATTGTGGTGGCTTTCAATGAAGCCTACTTTTCAATGCTTTAATCCTTGCTTTGCTTTTCCAGCCTTGCTGCTCTTCATTATTTAAAGCGTTTACTGCGGCCATTGTTTCTGTTCTTGTTGTTGTTGTTGCTATTATTATTGTTGTTGTTATTCATGCTTGTGGTTGCATTTGTTAATAATGATGCTCAGGATGATAATGATGATTATGATGTTCTTGTTATTGCTGATGCTGCCGCTGCTGATGATGATGATGATGATGATGAGAAGAAGTTTAGTATAAAGATGCTGTTAATGCTCTGTGGCATGGTTTCAAGCTGCGCTCTGTCGTTGTCCTCTTTCTTATGCCTTTCACTCTTCACCTGCTTTGTTGTTCTTCTTGTCTTCAACGTCGTTGTCTTGTTGTTATTCATTCATTGTTTTTGTTATCGTCATCGTTGTCGTTGTCGTCGTTTGTCTATGCAATGAGTGTCTGTCATGAATGCATGAATGAGTAAATGTCTACATGAATGTATAAGTGAACAACTGCTGACATGGTCATGCATAAGGTTTTGGGGCAATTCTGCTTTTATCTTCTCATCTCTATTTTTTTTTTTTTGCTGTTGTGTTTTCTTCGGATTTGTTACTACTATAGTATAGTATGTGTTTGTGGTCTGTCTCTCACCAAATTAGAGGAAGGTGAGACACAATGTTCAACTGCAACTACTCCAATGTGTAAACAAATGGTTACAAAAGGAACGAACACAAAATACCATAAAGGGAAGGAACAAAGAATTAAGTTTGGTTTAACTAAAACTACATTAAACTTATGGACTCTTGACTGAGTTGTTACTATTGTATGAAACAATAAATAGTTAGTTCAAAGTAAATTCTTAAAGCTTAACAAAAGGTGATGATGGGTGTGAGTCCTTCAATATGAAATCAAAGATTAAAGGGATTAGGTTTTGTTTCAATTAGAAAAGTTCTTGGTATACCTTATAAGACGGAGTAATTCAGTTGTTTATATTAGTAAAGAGACAAGTTAATCATTTTATAATGCAATACAATAAATAAAATTTGTATATTAGAAATGAATGACAATTTGTGATATTGTTCATAATGTGGTATGCATCGGGACAGACTTTAGACAAGGAGATGACACATTACTGGGTTTACTAAAATGTGTATAGCAAAGTAACACAGTTAAATGCTAAACTTACAATTAACAATACAATCATCAATACGTGTTGGCCATATGGTATTCAGCTCTGGGATCTGGCATCTTACTAGCAAATTAAACGCATACAAATCACCCAAAATAAAGCTTTACGGAAAATAACTAACGCATCTTGGTTCGTCAGAAATAGTGCACTACACAACGATCTTCAGATGTCTTCAGTTTGGGAGGATATCAACAGGCACACCAGTAGATACAACGTTCGGCTGTTCTCTCACCAAAATCCTCTTGCTACCAAAACTCTTAAACCATAACTGTTGCAGACGTCTTAAAAGACTTCACCCTTCTAATCTGTGTCATGGTCGCAACTTTAATAATATTGAGGTAGTGCTAACAAACTAGTTCCTCTGAAAATGTATGGCTCAGATGTAAAGTATTGTACATTAAATGGAAAAACTGGTGTTTCTTAAAACAATGATTCATTAACCTTCAACTCTTTTTTAGACGAAATGAAGGACAGAAGGATATATTCTTCTTAAATATGATCCATATAAGGCATCGTAAAGCCTTCAAAATACTTTCATTTTGATCAAAAACTGAATGAGCGAAAAGTATGGTGATCGAAAGGAATGATAAGCGAATGAGTCATATGAAATAGCGTTGGTATTAATCAATTAATTAATTTGATTTAATTTATAATGATTAAATTAACCATCAATAAATTTTTATTATGGTTTTTAATTTTGATTAATGTGATTAATTTTTCAAGTTATAGAACATTTTGTTTCTGTTAAAGTTGTAGAATAAATAGACAATTCAAAGAAAAATAAATTCAAATTAGCAAGTAAATGAGTGCAGTTAAAAGTTTGATTAATGATTAATAACATTTTTTGATTATGTTTGTTCATCCTTAATCAGATTAATTTTTGCCCAACACTGATCTCAATTTTATAAATTATTTGCCATCTGCCATAAAACATTCTAACGTCTTGATGTATACTGATAATGCAAGGTTCACCTTACTTGTTGTATCTCCCATCCAAAAAATGTTTCTTCAACAAAATCTTGAATATTTATCTCAGTGGTGCGCCATGAACTACCTCACATTTAACTGTGACAAATGAAAAACTATGTCCTTTTGCCATATAAATTTAATTGTAAACAGTTACCTCATTCAAACTCCAGAAAGTGTCGTAAAATTTAGTGATTTGGTATTTTGTTGGATCCAAAGCTGCATTTCGGCATGCATATCTCTTATATCTTTTTTTTTTTTAGATATATAAAATCGTAATAATTTTTGTGTTTGTGCACGCTAATCTCAGAAACGGCTTAACTTATTTAAATGCGGTTTTGACTGGTGTATTGAAGCAAGCTTCGTGTAACATTTTGCATTTATTTTATCGAAATCGACTTACTGAATCAAAAGATATTCATATTTTTAATTATGTTGCGCACTTTTTGTCTGATTTTCGAATGATTTCCTCTTTTGCAGCGCAGCAACATGAAATAGCTGATAATAAGGAAAAAACTTAACAAATTAACACACAATTACAAACATGTTTCGTATTGCGTACGAACTCGTGGTCATAGCTAGTCATCAATAATGCTAGAGGCGTATTAGGATATATTAAACGTTGGACTAAAGAGATTTATGATTCTTACATTAAAAGTTACTACATATTCACATCTTTATTTAGACCAATTCTTGTTTAAAAAGTATAGGGATAGTGTTGAATCTGTTCAAAAACAATTCTTGCATTTTGAACTTCATAACTTAAACTGTGATCCTAACATCAAGTAAATCTACCTACCGAAATTATCCAATCGTATGATTTTTTTGCGCAATCTAATTGTTGGCAGTATCTTCTCCACATCTTTGCTTGGTAGCATAAATTTTAATGTTCCTTCTCAAGTTACAAGGTATTTTTCCCCTATATTAAGACCACTTATTGCAGCAAATGTATCTTAATTGTCTAAAGTCTTAAATTTAACTTTATTGTGCATGCTGAGTATACATATGTGGGTGATGAAGTTAGAACTGTTGCGGCAAATTAGTACGAAGTACAAGTGCCGAAGGGACTTATATGGTCGATACCCAGTATTGTTCGGTTTTTAGTTGATACCAGTTTGCGTGGGATAGTTAGTTATAGTTATATTGTTGTATTGTCTAAAATTCTGGTCCCTTTATCCACTTTATGCTCTGTTCTTAATTGAAAAGAAATATGCGACTATTTGGTCAGATTTCATGAAAAAGAACTCTTGTCTGCTCCCACTAGATGCAAACTTCGTCTCATGTCATATTGATTTTCAAGAAAAATTATGTCGTTCAATGGAATCGGTTGTCAAATCCATGTCATTTTGACATGTTAATTTGAAAATCTGTTTCTTTTCCATTTATTGGCTTATTTTTTTATTTAATTTTCATCTTATAATTTTTATTTCTTTAAAAACACCTTCCCATTGAATTCCATTATTGTAATTCAAAGAAATTTTGAAAGCTCAGACAAAATTAATTTTTTCTTTGCCCAGAAGTTTCAATTTTGTAATTTCATCATAATTTCATAATTATCTTCATGTTTGTTTGAAAAGAAATGCACACACAAAATAACAAGAAAAAAAAGAATTAGGACTTCAAAGCATTTTATGGTTCGTTGAACTAAAAACACACATCCATAGATTTTTACAGACCCTCAAAACAAACTCATAGAACCAAAGAAGAGCGTATGAAGTTAATACAAAATAATATCTAAGAGTAACAACCAAACAGATTAATTTTGGTTAATGTGAATAAGTGAAAAAATTGTGAAAATATGTGAGAGAACAAGCAAACATATTCAAACATTACGCATACGCCATATGTGTTGCATGTGTGGCCAAGTGAAAGCTAAATACCAAATTTTCAAATTTTCAAACTTCGCCAAGTGAGTGTAAGCTGTAAAAAAACCACTGGTAAACCATCAAGAGAAATTGTAAGCTTTGATAGACATTAAAAAAGAATAGAAGAATTCTAGTAAAAACGCAACTTTGTGGAAAGTGCATAACAAAATTGAATTTTCAAACGAAATTTTCTTTTCTATTTTTTTTTTTACTTTTCTATAAGCCGCCATATAGACATATAGATACTTCGTCAGATACTCTATCAGATATATGGCTTAGATTACATATGCATGTAGTATTGTATTGTGTAAGGTAACACAGACGACGACAATGACGATGGAATAACACAAAAAAAAGGAACAAAGTAGGAAAAAACAAAATTGTTGAAAAAGACATTAAGTAGATTATAGTCTGATTGCATATTTACGGATATGCGAGCCATAAACACGTATAACAACAACAAAAGATACAAAAATATTAGATACTGAGTAGTATGAGGCATGTAGGATATGGCATAGTGAGTTTTACCTTAAAAAAAGAAATAAAGAATCTCAGTAGTGAGGAACCCAAATACTAGAACTAGTAGCAAACGAGACATACCGCAGACAAAATGACGCCGCCAGTGTTGGCATTCACAAGTAACAGCAGCAGGTTAAGGACAATGATGATGATGGAGCTAACATACGTTTTTTTTTCTTCCAAAAAATGCATAAGCAACAAGGACACTCATGATGATGATGAAGATAATGTTGTTGATGTTGATACTGATGACAATGAAGGCATGGAAAAAACGTACTAAACTTAAATAGCTGATGATACTTTATCGCATCGTTTGCACTTCTCTCTTCTCTTCTATACACACCCACATGCATGTACATATGCCCTATTATGTTACTAATGAAATTTACAACCTGATAATCAAATCAAATGATCAAAAAGTAAAACATACTTTCAGGTTAACGACGCCTTTGGCTGGTTGGTATTCATGTTGTATCTCTATCTCGTTGTAACCGAATATTTTTACTAATCAAAAATAATCTAATGTAAGAACAAGCAAACAACCCAACATACAAACAAACAATTGTCTGTCATTGTTATTATTATTTTTATTATTATTATATATTTACAATTAAGTAATCTTGCGCTCGTATTTCAATTAAAATCATTCGATACGTGCTTGGTTTTGTACGTTTTTCATTATAAATAGCAAATGCACATAGATACACATAGATATGTATATACTATATGGTATACTACTTGTTGTATACTTACATAGAATGTTGTAAATTAATCTTCAATATGCTTATTGTATATTAGCATACTTATAGGCATCTTGATTTGATTGCTAAAGCGTGATAATTTCATTGCAGCACAAGCAAGCAACAGAGTATTGATGGAATGAATGAATGACTGTGTGATTGAATGAAAGTAAATATATGGTTACAGACAATATGTCGTATGCGTAATGTCAAATATTATGCAATACAATAGTATAAGGGTTCGCCTGGCTGCCTATAGGCTTCATTCACTAGAATACACTAATGGCAGCAAACGGTAATTGTTATAACCAAAGCTTAATGCCAATGGCAGTTCAGAATATGCAGAAGATATTATTCACACATATATTACATTCGAGGTGTGGGTAATAAGAAAATATATTGCTGATTCTACATGTTTTTATAAGGATTTGAAAAGAGAGGAATTCATTTTTGTTTGCTGCGCCACATCTTCCAAGTCAGCAGATAGCCATCTAAATTAAATTTAAATTTAAATCTTTAATTTGGAAAAGAATTATTCATAATTCTAACAAAATATTTACCATCCATTCCTGTGTCAATTGATCATTTTTCAGATGAAATACAGATTCCTCTGCGAAAGACAAAGACAATGTATTGTGGCACCAACGTATGTATATTTCGATGTTGCTTGCAAAATTAATGAGACTTTGACCGAAATAAATGGCTTCTTGGACTGGTAAATACGATGCTTGGACTGTAGCACATCCTAGTAAAGTGCTTCAAACGCGGTGGGTATTGATATGTGCCCCTACTCACAGCCATATATGGTCAGAGACAAATGATATCATCAAACTGATGAGCATCAGAGGCAACCGAGGTAGGTTAACCAACAAGCTACGATCAGTTCATCTAGAGTGATCCGATGATATTAAACTCAGAGAGCGAGATCTCAGGCGAGAGGACGTTATAGTACTTATTATAAAACGTGCATTAAACTCAGAAAGGATCATGTATGGCATAATTAGTTCTACATCTAATAAAGACTAAAGTGACAAAATTTCAGGTAGAAATTAATCCCTTAAGCAATCCTACGATGCAACAGAGATAGATGACAGATAAGAAGGAGTCTATAACAAACTAAAGGTATTGCTTCTACACAGACTCGATTCGATCTTAATGCTTTTTATATTGGGGCGACCAAATGCAAGAGCAGTACTCAAGGAGTAGACTAACGAGAGAAATGAAAAAAAATCTTCGTTGTATATGGGTCATTGAATTCAATAGACCAACGTTTAATTAAACCAAAGCACCCTTCGGCTTATTAACAATGGTGGAGATATGATGATTAAAGCACAGCTTTGCATCGAAAAAAACACATCATGGTTATTGATGGCAAAGATATTCTTGTCACTCCCTTGAAGCACCTATTTCCTTAATCTTGTCCTTATTCTTGAGGATGGTGCAAATCGCCACACTTACACCTTGGTTTTTTTTTTTCATTTCAATGATTTCATCCTTCATTTCATGTTAGATCGATTAAACAGATCCGAATCTAAAGCGCACTTATCAGTTACGTTCAGGTTTTCAAATGCGCTCTTGTATGACTGTAGTGTGTTTGCTTATAAGCATGGCAACAAGCTTCTGTTTGAGCGTGTAATGAAACTTTCTACTCTGACCATCGATTGCAATAGCTTAAAATGGGCAATACGAATTATACAATGAATTTTACAAGGCCTCAGCATAAGTCTTACCTTATATCTATCTATATATATATAAAATCGTAAGCCTTTTCCTGTTTGTGCACGCTAATCTCAGAAACGGCTTAACCTATGTAAATGCGGTTTTGACTGGTGTATTCTAGCAAGCTTCGTGTAACATTTAGCGTTTTTTTAATCGAATCGACCTACTAAATCAAAAGATATTCATATTTTTAATTCTGTTGCCTACTTTTTGGCTGATATTCGAATGTTTTTCTTTTTTGATGCGGGGCAACATTGAAGATCTGATAATTTGGGAAAAAGATGACAAAATTCACGCTATTACAAACATATTTCGAATACCACGCGTACGAAGTCGGGAACAGGGTATTTTCAGATAGTCTTTTACAGTATTACATAGTTTCATTATTTTATAACCACACCTCTTATAAACATATATTCAGATTCATGTTCATATACTATATAGGTGACTATAGTATGTGTGTGTGTGCTTATGTGTTTATGTTGGTTTTGTAAAATATATTAATTTGGATTTTGACTGCATTCAATTCAGTAGAGTTGAGTTGAGTCAGTTTTGTATGACCCAAACACACATTTTCTTCCCTTCGTTTATTTAGAGTAGAGTAGTAACAATAATAGAAGTTGTTGCTTTTGTTGTTGGCTGTTGGCATTACTACTTACACTGCTCCTGCTGCTCCTTTTGCTGCTGTTGCTGCAGCATAAAATCACACTCCCAAATAGCAAATGTCATTTGCAGTTATTTGCATATCGCAGACATTGCATAATGGAATTCTATCTCTTCCTCAGTTCTCTTCCTTCCTTCCTTCCAATCTATGTGTGTTCCCTTGACTCACTCTTTTATTAACCATAAAACTCTATACATATCTATGTGTCAGTTTACTTGTATAAGTGCGTGTATGTGTGTGTATTTGTGAGTGTTCTATTTATTGTACGCAAAACTTTAATTTTAATGTTGAAATTGAAATTTCCCTAGTAAAATGCAAAATGCACTTTTGACATGTTCAAAATTATTTCATTATACAAAATTTTAGATTAAATTCAAAAAGCATCAAAATTAAAGTAGTATACTTTTTCTCGTTGCCTTAGTGACAACATTTCAGTAAAATGCATTTGAGGCTTAAAATATTCAATTTTAATAAGTGATACAATGAAAATAGAAAACATAAAAACAAAAAAAGAATGAAACCCGCACATGTATTTGTACAATAAGCTTAATTGTCATTTGTACAAGTATTTTTAGAGTACCTTTTTTGATCACTCAATCAATGTTGTTAAAGGTCCCATACTAAGAGAGTTTACTAGAAACAATTCAGGATGATTGTATATCTAAAGTATCACCGGATGTTAATGGAATGGTGACGCAATTATATAGCCTATCCTATTCAATTGTCAACCTCACCTGCACGTCGGTGCATCCTGTTAATAACAAAAGAGGCTCTGACGACCGAGTGCGGGCGGTATAACCCTAACAGCCAAAACTCGAAAGAGAAAAAGGCGACCCAAAGTCTGGGGTATAACTGACTATCCGAGGCTGTAGGAAAAATCAGCCTAGACGACGTTGGGCCGTCAACCCACTCGTCGAAAAATAACTGTCATGAAAGATGAAAAGAAGCCTCGGAAGGAATTCGTAAATGTTGACGACCATAGGAACAGAAAAAGGAATACTAAACGAAGACCTAAAGAAACTACAACTGGAAAATTGGAAAACGGCGGCAAAAGATCGAGTAACATGGAGGCATATTGTTCATCAGGCCAAAGCTCACAAAGAGCTGTAGCGCCAAATGATGATGATGAAAGTATCAACTAATCTACTTATGGATATGATGGTTAACAATAAGTATATATTCCTAATTATTAATTCACCATCATACAATATAAATATATAATAAATATGTATAACTAGGCAAATAGAACTTGAATAGAACAATACGTGGTTTTTATCCACTTACATTAAGTGACTATCAAACAACAATTGAAAGTTTATTATAGAATTTTTCATTGAAATAGTTTCAATTCATGCTATCTTAAATGTTGTCAGGCGGCAAGTTCCATTTTTTTTGAGAAAATGTTTCACAAAATCTTCTTTTTTACTTTGAATTCAATATTTTTCAAGGTTGGTACTAGAAACTTAGTGAAAAATTCATTTCTAATTTAAAACTAAAACTAATTGTTGACAATAGAGTTCCAAATTTATCGTTTGCCCAGGTGGGAGTAGTTCCTAATGCATAGCAGCTTTGCAATTCCACCAAATGTATAGCAACAACTTCCTCGCAGATAGCATCGGTTTTGCAATGATTTGGGTAGGATCACATCTTTTAGACCATGACATTTTTCGCACATTATTTCTCATTGTCCCGAAAAGGTTGCAAATCATTCCGTTTTAGAAACATTTCTCAAATTTAAATGAATTCAAAAAGATTATTTTCTATCAAATTGTGTGGTTACCAAACAACCAGTTTTTTTTTTTTGGCATAGCCAGCCTTTTTTAAATGGTCTAAGACTATCGTATAGTGGATCCTAAGCGATCTTACGAGTACTTATGTGCCGGTCCAATAACTTGCATTCATTTTTATACTCACGGGAGTAAATAGTATTATAAGTTTGTCATGAAGTTTATCACACACAGAAGGAGACATCGCAGACCACATAAAGTATATATATTTGTGATCAGCTTGATGAGACGAGTTGATTTAGCCATGTCCGTCTTTACGCAAAACATCTGATTTAATAATCACTTGTTCACTATTTAAGCAGCAGCTTGGTCTTAACAAGATTGCTTTTTATTGCTGTATGGCATTCCCGGATTAATACTTACAGAGATATCGCTTTATAAATCTAGAAAACAAATTTTTTGAAGTTACTTTTTCACCAACCCAATATAAAATTTTGTCAAAATATGTAAATACTTTTGCATAATCAATTTTCCTAGAAAATTTAACTTTCTTACTGATGACATGATATGGTAGTTACAAATTATCCTTAAGTCATTTGTTTCAAATTTTCTATTTCCAAAATGGTTGGGAGGAACTGGATTAAAGACCAAAGACACCTTTTGAGAACCTTGAACAAGTTTTATTATGTGCAAGAAAGAAATTTGACCTTCACTTAAAGGCTTCACTTTTATTGTGTATATACATTCATCCTCTATTCGATGTCAGTTTTACATTATGAATGACTTGATTCCTATCATTGATAACAACACCAATAACTAGATCTCTCACTCATTGATCATTGTTATCGATGTCCTTTTCCTATCAAACTAATACCTATCTATCTAAATCTAACAACCCGACAAATATAATTAATATAAAACAAACTTAAATCTAATCTTATTTTGGTTTTAATTTATTATATTCAGAAGTTCAATAAAAGAATATATTTTATTGAAGTGAAACTTCTTAGATGGCGTTTGGCAAAAATGGACAGTGAAATAATAAGAAACCGTCCTGTTTTTTGTCGGGCTGTACATATCTCATGAACTGTTATAGGTAGGCAGTTAAAATTTACTCAGAATGTGTATTTCTAATGCCAGCAAATTATAATTTATAATTATTTTTGAAAATACACCGGAAAAGTCTTAGTAATTACAATTACAGTAGCTTATGATAGCAGTTTAATATTACTTATGTTAATTGCCTCTATTACTTTGCAGCATTACCAAACTAAGACACACATCTATTACACAAAGTTTGATCATAGTGCAGTTCGATTTGCTGTTTTTTATTTTTGTTTCATGTACATACAAATGGAACGTTGTGATGAATTGTGAGAAATTGAAATGGAAATTTTATGAAAAATGGATGATTTAGAACTGATTGGAGTGAATGGGACTCCCTTTTTCATTTCTGTTACGCAAATTTATTAAGAAGTTTCACTTCTATCACGTGTAATTTTTTGTTAGAACTCACTTCATCAATAGCACGCTAATTTGCCAATTTGCGTATTCAACAAGCTTCAATAATTCCATCTCAATATCATTAACAATATGTTCTCAACCCCACTCTTTAAATTTGGGTACAAATTTTTTGTTGGTGACAATTGATTGACCTTGTTCTTACGCTTCTTCGCTCTTCTCTTCTTGTGATTACTTCCTATTTTCTCATTTATGCAGTTTCATCATCATTCCAACAGATCAAAAGTTTCAGATCAGTCCAATTTATCTCTTCACTATAAGCGAATAATTCAAACACTTAATTTTTGTTTTTGTATTTGCGAAATTCCAAATTTTCACATCAATGAAAATGTATCACAAAAAATATTAAAAACCAGAAAGAAGGCTATCATTGGCTATGCCAAAGATGTAATACTCTTCACACTCCTCCGGGTTGCATCCAACCTTTCTTTCTAAGCATCACACTATATTCTCTGTGTAACAGTTTGAGTATCAACAAAGTGGCATTGTATTTTTATTGTACTTTTCTTCTTTATAAGTTTGTTATTTAATTTGGGTATATATGGGAGGAACCCCTCTTGGTAATCCTAGGATCATGAAATTTACATGGTTGATGGATATGCCCCAAGGCAGTGCCTTGGGACCAACATTATATGTTTTATTCACTGCTGACATTCCAACAAGTACTCAAATTGTCACATCGACTTTTGCCAATGACACTGCCATAATCAGCCGCTCTCGTTGCCCAGTTAAAGCTTCTACAGTCCTGGATTATCAGCTTAAAATCCTCCAGGAGTGGTTATCTAACTGGAGAATTACAGTCAATGAGGGGAAATGTAAATACATTACATTTACTTTGAATCGTCGGACATGCTAGAAGCTAAAAAGACGTTCATGAAACTAAGGGCACAAACTCTTCACTGGCTAATTAACTCTAAATCTGGTCTGAGACTTGAGTACAAGGTGTTACTGTATAATTCTGTTATAAAACCAATTTGGACTTATGGCTCTGAATTGTCGGGTACCGCAAGCGCGAGTAACATCGAAGTTATACAAAGTGCACAATCCAAGATACTTAGAATAATTACAGGAGCTCCATGGTATATTAGGTATGAAGACATTCACAAAGACGTGGAAGTGCCACCATTGATGAATGTTCTAAGTGTAAAGGACCTTATATGGACAAACTGGCATGACACGTTAATCTCCTAGCCAGAGCTCTTCTCATCTCGTCTAAATCGCAACGATCGACCAGCTCTTTTGCTTACTTAGAGGCTCGTAATGCTAAGTGAACCCCTTCCTGTTCCTTGCAGGAAGAGGACACAAGTGTATATTATTATATTATATTATTGAATTATTATTGTTAGTCCTATTCATAAAAATATAGGAGATGCTATAAAAAAAAAAAATAAATAAAAAAAAAATATCAGTTCGATACGTCAGAAAAGAAAAAACTTTTTCTAATAAGATCCTTAATTTGAAAGGGGCTTTGTATGGGAGGTACCCCCCTAGTGGTATGGTATAAAGACAACCCATGTACAAAATTTCAGCTCTCTAGCTCAAGAACTGAGGGATTAGCTTGTGTACAAAAGGACAGACGGACCCGTCTCATCTAACAAATATATATACTTTATGTGGTCTGCGATGTCTCCTTCTGTGTATTACAAACTTCAAGACAAACTTATAATTACTATTCACTCCCGTGAAGAGTATAAATATCTATCATATGTGAATATTTAATTCTTAAAAGTGCACAAAATACCAATTACTCAAATAAAAGCATTTTAATGAAAGAATCCTTCGAATAAATCCTTAATGAAATTAAAACTTAAATTTCTTTTAATTTCCATTTTATTTTCTTTAAATATTTGTTTAATTTTCTTAGATATTTTTCAATATCTTGGTGTACATTTATTTATTTAATCTATTTTTTTGCAATGGATAAATTACAAGTGTGTATATATATTTGTGTATTTACATTTTTATTGCATACTTGAAGGCGGAATCACTTCAAAAACTTAATATAAACAATTTAATAGCATCAAATGAAATTTGTATTACATAACAATTTTAAAGAATCCTTCAAAAAATATTATACTACTAATGCTGTTGTATATCAAAACAGAACAAAAACACAAAAAAACTAACTAAACTAAAGTGGTGATGCATATGCATATATGGTAGATGTATATCTGTGTATGCGTTCATAGAACAAAATGTATATTTGCCACTAAGAAAATTAAAATGAAAATTTGTTGGTTGGTTTTTTGTGTTTTGTTTTATTTTATTTTATTTTGTTAGTAAAATGAGAAACCATAAGATTATTAAATAAATATTGAAGGAGCTACACAAGAAGGCAAACAACAATTTTTAGTCGATTTGTGCAACTAAAGAAAAATATATAGAAATATATTTTGAAAGTGCAACTAAAATTTCATTTCTATTGAAAAGATGCAACATAGATAAGGGGGGGAAAAGTAAAGGGAAGGTTGAGTATAAAAATGTAAAAAAAAAAGGACTTAAAGCTATACAAAGGCATAATAATATTTAAATTTTCATAAACACAAACGAACAGCAAGAATACAAACAAAGTTACACACAAAGACATACAGATACGCATGGAAATTACATGAAAACGCATGCATGGTTAAGGAAAAATGCATATAAAAGTATTTAGAAACATAGTATACCATATATATGGTAAGTGTAAGCGAATGTAAGTGTGTAAGGCATAAGGCACATAAGGATGCATGCATGTTGCATGACAGTAGATACTTTTACAAAGTATAAATGATGTGGGCAAGTGTATGAATTTGAATGGTGCATGTACTCGTATGTTACTTACTTGCTTACTACTATTGTATGTATCTATGCATGCATCCATGTTGTTGGTGTACAATTTTGTATAAGCTAGTAAGTGAGTTTGTTTTTTGGGTGCTCTGTGTGTGTTTTTGTTTTTACAACACTTTAGTCAGTATACCACAAAACTGTCAGTAGTATAAGATAATTTAATACAACCAACTATTTGTTGCTTACTGCTTGTATATTTATTTATTTATGCCTTACTTTGTTGCCACCCTACTTGCCCTTATTCTCTTTATGCATTTTGTATAGCCAAATACACACACTTTAAAGATATTAGATCCATGCGTATTTTACTACCAAAACAAAAAATCCAGCCAATTTAATATTAGAATCCTTTAAAACCATCCCTCACGCATTCCTTTCAAAACAACTACCAACTACAATACTAAAGCAATTTTATAGTTTATTTTTTGATTTTTAACTAAAATTGGCATAGATACATGTGAATTCACATATGTACACTCGTACAATGCATTGCACGTAGTTTGTGATTGTATTGGTGCGTATCGATCTAAGTCGATTTGTTATTTTACCATAATTGACATATGTCCGCATAAATTATTTACAAACCAATAAACTAAAAAGATATTTCTCAATATTTAAATAGCAAATAAGCAAATACAAATACCAAACAACGACAACAACAACAAAAATATATCTTTTCCAAGAACAATAAAAATGATAAAATATTAAATGAAAATTGTCTTATGTTATTTATTTTTTTGTGGTTCTTGTGTGCTGTTGTTCTTCTACATGTTTTGGCTTTTGATTTATTGATACTTTAATTTTTCGACTTCTTTATACTTACTTTCGTCATCTGCACTTCTCTCCACTTTCTATAATCTTTTTTTTATTGATTGCAAGGCAATAAAGAAGGAAAAACTGAAGAAACTTAAAAATATTATAAAAAAAATATACGAAAAGTCACAAAAAAAAATTATATAAGTTATATAATTTTGAATTAGATTAGATTAGGTAAAAGGCGGAATTTATAATTATAGTTCCTCCGAGATTCTGGTATTCAACAAAAATTCCAAGATTTTCTTCAGAGGCAAATCTACAATTTCAATTGTATCTACATGGTATTTTCATTAAATAACCGAATTTTTTTAGTCAAACAAAAAAAAATAAGCATGGTACTATGTTTCAAAAGAAATATTTATAGAAAATACGATCTATTTGACTCAATACTACAATTATTTATTTATTTATTTATGACATAATACTGTCAACAAAAGAGTACGTTAAAAATAATTAAAATAAAGCTTTGCAACTGATTAAGCAAAAACAAAATAAATCTGTCTCTGACCCGGTGGGGGAAATTTATTTGCTGAAACGCTAGCTATGCCCCTACTCACAGCCATGTGTGGTCAGAGGCAGACATTAGACACCCCATCCAAAATTGTACGTCCAGATTCAGTCACGGTGGATGAAGAATCGTAGGTGTTGCAATACCAGAGCATTGATAGCTTGATAGCGGTGTGCGAAATCTCAGGAGAAAGGATGTGGTAAATTTTGTTATAATTATCACATAATAGACGAAATGGATCGTGTGAGGCTAAGTTAGTTAGAGCAAGAGAACAAAATTCCTAGTAGTACGACTAGGGACACAGAAACTAAGTTGACTCAAAAGCCCCGGCGAATCAACAATACCAGTAATAAGTTTATGAAGAAAGCTTATTCCTAAAGAAAGATCTATTAGAAGAAGCCTGCTTGAGTAAGAAGGCAAACGTACACTAGGGTTCCAATTTAAGCCCCGAAGTGCAAAAAGAAGGAATTGCTTCTGTAATGACTCATTACGGTCTTGATGTATTTTGTATTGAGTGCTCCAGACGCACGAACAGTACTCGAGTACTGCGCGGACTAGAGAGATAAAAACAAGCTTTGTAACGTTGGGATCGTTAAATTCTTTAGACCATCTTTTGATAAAACCAAAAATACTTTTAGCTTTATTAACAGTTGAAGAAATGTGATGGTTGAAGCTCAATTTAGGGTCAAAAATGACTCCGAAGTAGAGACACTCGCTAATGAATTGTTGTCGATCGTGTAAGAAAGAAGAAGAGGCTTCAGGTGATGAAAAGTCATAAACATGCATTTTGCGCTGTTAAGCTGTAGAAGATTGCATGAACACCATGAATGCAGTGATGTTAGAACATCTTGCAATCTGACTTGCGAAAAGATATCATACAACACAAATTCAAGGATGAAGGAAGATTGTTTATAAAAAGGATAAACAATAATGGGCCAAGATGACTTCCTTGAGGAACACCAGAAGTGACATCAACTGGACAAGAAAGAGTGGATTTAAATAACACTCGCTGAACTATATTTCTTAAATATGAAAAAAACCAACAAAGATGATCTTGCGGGAATCCTAAAAGGTCCAGCTTAAGTATTAAGATTTACTAAAGATGTAAATTCAAACAAGTTAGTCTATTCTTCATAAAACCGTGTTGACACGGAGAAATAATAGATTTGCAGTAGTGATAAATGGTTGAAGTGTGCATTTTTTCAAACAACTTTGGGATTGCAGAAAGTTTGGCAATACCTCTATAATTGGATATGTTAGCTTTGGATCAACAAATTTATCTATAGACTGTTTGCAACCACTTTTTGGGATGTTCTTTAGACCTATGTCACGGGTGCTTGAATGGCTGGTATGTCATCGTAAAAACCTCAGTTTTCAGTTTTGGGAACAGAAATTAGTCACATGGTAATAGATCAGGCAAATACGGTAAGTGATCGATGACACAAATACTTATTTTCATCAAAGATTTGTTGACTTTTTTGACTTCGTTCGGCCGATGTGGAGTAAAAAGTGCATAGTTAAAATTTTGTGGATTGCCACGCAGAATATTTTTAATTCTTCTCTTTTTCTTCTTCACTTCTACATTGGTTGTTTTGACTCATACGCATATTACGTAAATGTTTCCTAGTAGTCCTAGTACTTCTTGTGTACTTTTGGGAAATCAAAAAGGCATAAAGTTATTTGCATTGGTTATCCCCAGGGACTCCTGCCCAAAGATCAGTGTCCGTATAACCACACATGTGAATCACAGAAGGGTTTTGGTCTTAACTATTCCCTGTTTGACCTATTTGAAAATTTAACTTAATAATTTTGTTGGAAGTTAAATTTAGACGAACAAATAAAGTTGGTTGCTTAGGTTAAGCTAATAATCCCTGAGTAGGAATTGTGGCTGCTCTTACCGAATCTCTTTCATTGTCTAGACTCTAGAGTGAACATTGTCATAAATAGCATTGCCTCCTTCCTAATAAATAAATAAACTAACGGTAGTTTTAGTAAAGTCTCAAGGGCAGCTGTTTGAACTATTCTCATTACTCCTGTATCATAAACACAATCTTTTATTTGCATTCTAGAATCTTTTATTGAACTGTGCTTGTGTCTAATTTGGTGCACGAGAATGGACTATCTAACTGAACTCTTTAATATATTGAATAGTGCATATTCATATAAGTGAATACTGAGAATAGTAGATACATTTGTATCTTGTATAAAAACAAAACACAAAACAAAAAAATTATTTCAGAAGAAAAATGAAGCAAAATACAAAAACAAAAAGCAAAACAAAACAAAATACATTTGTACCTGCCCAAACAATTTATACAATTGCTGAAGCGGAAATTTACACACTAGTACAGTGTGTTTGCATGTGTGTATTCTAGATGTGGATGTAGTATGTTCGTTCATACATAGAGATGTGGTCGTGCTTGAATACCATAATACTACAGTGGCGTCCTGCTTTCAGAAATCTTTTGAGAAATAGTCGTACTTAGACTTTAACAGTGGCATTCTAGTAATTAAATAAGTTAAAGGCAGATTAAGGTTTATGATATTGTTAAAATTTAAAATTTCATCTACAAATTTTGTAAATTAAGTATCTTTATTTTGTTATTAAATTTGTATGGCGTAGACTTTGTACTCGTAGTAAATCAAAAAGGTATTTTCCTATAAAGAGAACCCCAAGGAAGTTCTTCGACTTAGTTTTTAGGGTTCCATACCCAAAGGGTGCCGACGGAACTTCAGATAGAAGTACAAGCTTTAGGTGTAACGAATTTGCAGAGTTCATAAAAAAATTGATACACAACATATCAAAATTTCTACTGGTTCCCCTCAGGCAAAAGGCCAAGCAGATAGAGTAAATAGAAACCTAGGATCGATGATTGCAAAACTATAATATCATTGTTTAATCCTGTTGTTTTAATTTTTGTGAGATAACTCATGGAGTTTTGATTGTTAGTTAACTTTATTGTTATCTTTGATCATCTATCTAAGAGCCTTGAGAAGTGTTTATGCAACCTACTTCCTTAGATTATTTTGAGGCAAAATTTTGTACATGATCGTCATGTGTCGAGGCCATTAAAAAACATAGTCATCATATAAACCAAACTGTGAAATGAGATTTAGTTTAGTTAGTTTTCAATGTAGAGAGTTGACATAATGAAAAAAGAATCTTTTCTGTCTTCCGAAACATATGAAATTTATCATTTAAACTCAAGTTTTTTTTTTAATATTTCATAGTTGGGACCTTCGAATTACGATATGAGATGATAGAGTAGTCCAACATTATGAGTTTGCTCAAGAAGGATAAAAAAACATAAATTTTATTAATTGTATTTTATTTTAATACAATTCAATTTTATTATTATTATTTGTTGAGGGGCAGGGGGACTCCCAGCAAGAGTCACGAGCCTGGCGACCCTGGCTTCCCCGAGTCGTAGCGCATATCGACTGCCCAAAGCCTACAATGAAAGTAAAAAAGAAAATGCACGAGATGATTAAAAAGTGATGATAAGCAATTGTGAAGTAAAGCTATGCTCTGCGAGCCTGTGACATGATGCTGCTTACAAATGTGATGAACCTAGACGCAGGTAAATAGATGATTAATCTCTAAGGCAATGGAAGAGTGCTCTTAATCTCATAGAGATGTCTTGGGTGGCTACTCTGAAGTAATGTATAAAGCGGGTCCGAAGTAGGTCACTACCTCACTCTTTTTGATTTGATTTTGGTTTGTTGTTGGCGCCGTCTTATTATAACATAAAACAAGAATACACGAGATCATTACAATGATTGATTTATTGCCTTGACATATACCAGACAATCACATATTACCGTTTTTCCAGTAATCCTACTTTTATTTATTTTACTGATTCCAGGGGCAAGTTTTGATCAGCTCATATGTAGCTCTAGATATATGATATGATTTGTCATAACAGTTTCAATAATCAGAGCTGTCCAACCTTTTTGCTTCCGTGGGAATGCTTTGGAAGAATCTGCAGTAAATTGGTATCAGAGCAGCGGGCCAAAGAAATTTCTGTTTCTTCTCTGTTGGCATTTCGGTCGCGTTTATTCCAGTTTCAGACTTCACATGGGCTGATATAAATAAAAGAAATTTTTGATAACACCTGAATAAGGGTTTCTTGTTAATCTCAAACTGTTTATTATTCAATTTAAATCAATTTAATTTTGACTTTTGCCCCTAAAGACTCTTTTATTGTACATACTAAGCCACTGATAATTCACACTCGCTCATTTACTCATTCACATGCAACTGAACAAACTTCTGTTCACTTACAGATACACACACACAGACACAGTCAGATACACATAGTAAAATACAGAGACCTTATACAATCATCATTCTCTGATACATTTGTTGAAACAATTAAAACTTTGTCCATTTTGCATTTTCCGAGTCGATTTTCGTATTTTTGCAAAAATACGAGAAAATTTGCTTTCTTTCTTTCTTTTTCTGTTATTTTTATTCTTATTTATTTTTTTTTTTCTTTTTGTCTTTTACTATTAAGTTTTTGTAACTTGTTTTTGGCATATATTGTTTTATTGTTGTTATCCGTTACTATTGTTGTTGCTGTTGTCGTTGTTTTTGTCATTTAACTTAATTGTAAAATTATTCTTTAAATGCAACAATATGTTTTACATGCCACAAAAAGATACAAAATGAAGAAGAGAGAAGAAAAAAAAGCACACATCACTTGTAACAAAACAACAATAACAAAAATTAGTATGAAAAGAAGATAAGCAGCAGCAGCAGATACTAGATACTACTACTACTATTCTACATAAATAACTCTTAGAGAGATATACAAATACACATATTAGATTCGACATTTTATTTTGTGCAGGAGGAAGTTTTGTTGTTGAATTTTTGTTTTTGTTTTGATTTATTTAAGTTCTGCAAAAAAATAAATAATGAAAACGTGTTTAGTTTAACTTGGACAGAGACATATTGAGAGAGAGAGAGAGAGAGAAATGCATTTTAAATGTGACTTTAAATTAAAAGATTCATTTTAAGTATCTTTTAAATATACAAACTGATTACCGACTGCAAATTTATACAAATATTAACATTTTGAAGTTCAGCAATGATGATCATTAAAAAAAAAAGTAAAACCAAAATGAATACAAAAAACTTTATGTACTTCGGTTTGATAGTAGTAGTTAAACTACCAAAAAGTGCGTTAGTTTCGGTTAATAAAGTTTTAAAAACATGAAATTTATGGCATAATGTAATTACCCATGCCACAACTACAAATTCATAGATACACCAACACACATACACAATACATACACACATAAAATATGAAACCATAATTACGTAATAAAATGCTTTAATTAAGCAAATATTCGCTTCGCTTTTAAACCAAAAAACGACAACAATAACAACAAAATAGGAGGAGGATAATACAATAATACTACATAAGTTAAGAATAATAAGTACATTTATAAAATGTAACAACATCAAGAACAACTATAGAGGTTTTTATTTAAAAAACAAAAAAAAAGGAACAAAAAATTCGGTTCCATCAATTCATACAGATAGAAAGATACTCATACATTCAGCCATGTCATACTAGTAGATACAAAATATAAAAGGAACTACTAAAGTAAAGTTCTTATTATTATCAATCACTCTCTTGTCTTGTTAAAAGTTTCAAGTTGCTGAATATTTAGAAGTTACTCATATATCCTTATACAAACGGTCTTTAAACAGTTAAATGTTGTATCATCCTCGTTAACTATTATAAGTGATAACTAGCTGTGCCCACGACTTCATCCGTGTGGTATTCGAAATATGTTTGTTATAGCGTCTATTTTATTAACTGTTTTTCTAATTATCAGATTGTTTAATGTTGGAGCGCAGCAAAAGAGAAAAATATTAGAAAATCAGCCAAAAACAGAATTAACAAAATATGAATATCTTTTGATTTAGTAGGTCGATTTCGATAAAACAAACGCTAAATGTTACACGAAGCTTGCTACAATACACCAGTCAAACCGCATTTACATAGGTTAAACCGTTTCTGAGATTAGCGTGCACAAACTTACGATTTTATATATATGTTGAGTACTAGCTGTGCCCACGACTTCGTACGCGTGGCAAAAGAGGATAACATTCGAAATTCAGCCAAAAAGTAGGCAACAGGACTAAAAATATGAATATCTTTTGATTTTGTGTGTCGATTTTGATAAAAGAAACACTAAATGTTACATGAAGCTTGCTACAATACACCAGTCAAACCGCATTTAAATTAGTTAAGTGGTTTCTGAGATTAGCCTGCACAGACACAAAAAGGATTACGATTTTATGTATATATAGATATAGATAGATCATATGAGTTTCATTAGAACATTTTTTGGAATCTTCTCTTGTATTAAAGATTAATCTATTACTGATTGCTACAAGAAATCTAACTGAATCAAAACATCTATTGTAGAATACAAAACGTGACAGATGTTCGTATAATCATTGACATAGCTGGAACAATTTATTTTTGCTCATGTTACAGTCATCACGCCAAATTGTTAATACCAATAACATCACATGCTTTAAAATTATGTAAAAGTAAGTGTATTACAATTGAATGTGTTAACAATGGCACAATTTCATAGAATATGACAAATAAACAAATATTTAACTAATCCAAATGCTGGCAATTTGTATTATGTACTTTTACATTAGAAGAAATTGGAACAAATTTATATGATACTAGGTACCCGGGCAAGCATTGCTCTGCCTCTCCTTACCAAACATTTATTGTATACTGTGACATTTGTATTTTTGATATACTAGATAGATGGATTAAAGCAATGTATACAAAACTAAAGCATGAATACTCTGAAATTAAATAGATTCAGTTAATCCTAAGTTTCTATCAAATCGCATTTGCTTCCATTGTTATAAAACTCACAATTTTTAAGGTAACTATGCTATAGTCAAGCACAATAGACCTTTAGAGATCACACTGCAATGATTGCCAATAATTAGACAAATGCAAATGTCCATTGTTGGTCAGACTAAAGTTAATATGTGATGATGTGTGAATGAATTGCAAGAAAACTCTTTTCAAATTAATTTTCCCATAAATCCATTTTTAATTCTGGATAGTCGCATAAGCTGGAGATGCATTACCTTCAATAAATTCAACAATATACAACTTTATAAAGAAATTAAATTTATTAGAACAGATAAATTAACGTGCACTAATCTGCACCTGAGTAGCGATACAATCAATTGAAAACAAGTGGTACCTCGGCAGCGCAGTCGTCGTTGCTAATAGTGCGTGGTAGGGCAGGTTGACCAAAGTCTAAAATGAATGTTAAAGGAAGCATAAATTGATCCTCTTACTATAATTTCGATAATTTGCCAAACCCCAGGCACAAATTTCAGCCATGTGGAAGCAAATTTCTGGAATATTCAGATTCAACACAGTCTCAAGGCAATTAATTACATTTCCATTCAGATTATGGTTGTAACGGAGTTCATTTAAGTGGAGGCGGATGCGGAGACGGAAGCCCAGAGTTTGACCTCCTCGGATGCGGATGTTAACGGAGACGGAGGTGGGCTAAGAAGAAAACAAATTCGGTTTTTACCTTTTATTAAAGAAAAAATTTACCCATAAGTACTCCACTTACACTACAAAGTTTGTACTTCAAAGTATGCTTATATATACATCGGTAGTAATTTTTGGTAATCAAGATTGATAAGATGCAAATTATTCTTAATAAACAACAATTTTGTAACCTCGTCGCCTTCTGACCGATTTCTCAATGGTTCGTAAACTAAACCGGCTTCACTAAATAGTTGCTCGCTTGGAACCGATCCTGGTGGCGACAATAAATAAACACGTACGATCGTAAAAAAAGCTTGAAATCTTTTATTATTCAATCATTGGTCTAGTGGTGGCAGAAGCTCCGTCGTCATCAGCTTCACTTGAAGCTTTTACAAGGCCCATGTCATGCAGCGTTAGTAAACGCTATAGTTCAGATTTGATTTTGTCCTTAATAATAATAAAACGGACACTATTGTTGGAGCAGCAGTCTATTAGAAGAGCGCCTCAGAAGGATTTCAGCTCAGAAATCCATGCAATATTGAAGAAATAGAATGTGCTACTGTCAAATAGCACTCACTCTGACAGCAAGGCTACACTCCAATGACAATCAACGCCTTCGAGATCTAATAAAAACTATCAACAAACTATTGTTCTTCTTATGTAAGTACCTGGGTACAGTGGGTATCTTGGAAACAAAAGGCATATGAACTCGCTAGAAAAGGTGCTGGATTAGATCAGAATCAAGTAGCGGGCTGCCTTGGAGTTTTATAAAAATAGAATTTAAACGATAGCTTGATGGTGAACACAAAAGAGACTGGTGAATTACAATCGAAGAGACTATTGTCACCAAGCATACTGCAGGGATGTTAATTTAACATACCAGAGCTTTGTATGACACTAAAAATCGGGGCAGCTAGTATTGCTACACTACCGTAATTGTTTTTGCGTGAAAACGTTTTTCATGAACCATAGTATTAATCAAATTCGAAACTCCAATTGTTTAGATACAAAGAGATTCTAAACAACGCAACGATTGTTTTCCTGTGAACCTTAATATGATATTACAGTTATGTATTGTTAATGAATATTGTTACAAATTTCCAATTTTTCTGACAGTTTTAAAATAACACAAACTAGAGCGATCTGACGAAGGCAAGTGGCGACGTGGTGATCCAACGACGTCTTGCAGCTCCACGTGGTTATCCAACGGAGGCAAGTGGCGACCTAGTGATCCAACGACGACTTGCAGCTCGACGTGGTGATCCAGCAGCAACAGGCAATGCCAAACACCCCAAAAACTTCTATCTTTGTTCTCGTCTAAAAATGCAATATGGAGGTTTTTTCTTGGTCCAGTTAAATTCTCTTTTTAATGTCATTCACCTCTCATTTGTTATTGTTTCTTCTTCTTCTCTCCTAATGCATCTGTTCCACACCAAGGCTACCTGCATTTATTAAAGTGCTGCCAATGTGTCCTGGAAATGATCGATAGCTATCGAAACAGAGACCGCACTAGTTGTGTCCTTAGGCTTTTGACGTCCTAAAGACAAATCTGACCTCGAAAAAGCTCTATCACGTCAGGAATTTGAGATATGCCAACCCAAAGGTGCGAAAATGACGTTTCTTAGCCATTTTCGAACCAATGTAACATGAGCAGCAAATTTTTTACATAAAACCACATAAATCATCATTTAGCATGTCTTTTCACCCTCAATTTCCAGTATTGACCATTCGGCTATGATTTTTTTTCTCCAAGATACGTCGTTTTAACTATTTCAGTTCTGCAGTGAAAAACGAGTTTCTCATTTATTCCTCTTACACGCTGCACCTCATACCATATTTTCAGAATATGTAAATTACTTGGCGCTACGACTATTGAGTCACGAGAAATATTAAAATCGAAGGCGACAATTTTCGTAAAATTCAGAAAGATTTAAGAAGATTTTTAAAAACGTTTCCACGTTAAAAAATTGCTTAACATTCGGATATTGCAAGGCTATGCAACATTTAACGACCAATGTAGATTATGTTATGAAGAAGAAAGATGAGATAGCAGCACTTTTACTATGCCATTGTGAGGACCTAATTTGGGCCAGGCCACGATATCTAGGTAATAAGTACATTAGTAAATCGTACTGATATTGCAGACTTACCTTTGAAGAAAATATTGGATTTCTTGAAGAATTACAGAGGAACTATAATTATGGGATTTATCGCATTGTTAAAGTGAAACGATCCAGCTCCAATCTTAAGTATCAAAACCTTTTTACAAAGTTTTACAAAAGAAAACCATCTATAATTTTAAAGTTTTTAGTTTGAAATTTTCCATATATAATTATACAAATATTATTTCTTCCTTTTTCACATATGTATACTCGTAGTGATGTTAATGCAATAATAAAAATATACTATATAAGTATATTAATGTAATTTTTATAAAGCGACAAAACGAAACGAAATGAACGAACGAACGAACGAATTGAACAATAAATTGATGACTTTAATTATCATTTATATACTCATATATAAGCATAACAATTGAGTGCAATAAAGACACTAGATAAGGACAAAAAGAGAGGCAGATAGAAAAGAAAACTGGGGTAGGGGCTGGGGAAGCAAGAAAAACAGAAACAGAACAGGGCATTTATGAGCACAACAATGCATAATGAGAATAACAGTAAGCAAAGGCAACTGCGACATAATGTTGTTCTTTTCAACAACAAAAAGAAAGTGCAACATGGCGTATGATAATTATATAAATGTTGTGCAATGAATGCAGAAATATTAAAAACAACAAAAAAAATAAAAACACCATTGACATTGTATAAAAAAAAAAATATGTAATTATGTTTTTCAGATTACCAAGAAAAATCGTACATATTTTTTTATCCATTTATTTATCCCACTGTTATGTTTCCATATTTACAATACAATAATTCATAATTAATATAAATATAAATATGTATTGAGTTGAGTTGAGTTGAGTTGAGAGTGTAAAGTTAAGTGGTTTAATTTTGTATATATACAACCAAAAATAATAATAAAATAATAATGACAGATAAACTCCAATTGCTAAAACTTGAAAAGGACAATTTGGTAAATGAATGTATGTGTGAAGGTAGCATAAAAGGATACGCAAACAAATGCAAAAACATTAATAACAATAAACAAACAGGAAATTATTTCAACAATCATTCAAGTGAAGGTGGCTGCTTGGCACTCAACTGTGCAGTTGTGTTGAATGAGTTAAGTGCGTAGCAAAAGTTGTAGGAGTCGGAGCAAAACGGAAACGGGAATGAAGAGGAGGGCATGAAGAAGGAGATATTACTAGAAATGGTAGGATGTAAGGTAGCAGGAGTATGATTTAAGCATGATGACGACGAAGAAGTTAATGAATGACACAAACGGAAGAGCATTATATCCTATTCTATCCGAGCTGCTAAAACCAAGCGTGTAACCAGCTGCGGTATAAAGCTATGAGCTATGAAACAATACACACAAGGAAAAGAACTGAAGGAGTATGTGTAAAAAAATGGAACCTCCTGAACTACAAAATCAAACGGAGTGAGCGAATAAAACTAAAAGTAAATAAAACTTTCAACGCTGACAAAGACAACGACGACGACGACGCATTTGGCCAAAATGTCACTTACAGTGGCTAAAAGAGTAAACGCGGGCGGTAATAAAACATAAGCACAGCCAAAGAAAGAAAGAGAGAGAATAAGAGTACAAATGTATCTATGTGTATGTCGTGTGTGTGTGTGTGTGGAAGTGTAACATACTTGAGTAGTATTTGTGTTTATGTCGAGCATGAATTGTCATGATTAATTGTCGTTTTCACACACACAAAAATGTGCTAAAATGGGCGTGAGTGATATGTTGCAAAGGCTGAGAGTTGGGGGATTGGCAAAAGTATTGCCAGAATACCACATACAAGTACATACACACATGTAGATACATACATGTACTATATAAATGACATTGTAAAATTTAAGCCGCCTAAACACACACACACTCACACACACACATAACATGAAGTCCTTTATTGGTCTCTTATGTTAGGAGAAAGGGACGAAGAAGGCCACAGGAATCAAGCGTATGATGTAAAGTAATGTTGTTGAGTGAGTAACTGTGTGTGTGTGTACATAACTCGATACACACACATGCATAGCAAAGCATGAATAATGACAAAACTTTACACATTCACACACAGAGAAAATCAAGCGAGCGAGCGAGTGAATGAGCGAAAGTATTAAAATAGAAGGAGTTGAGCTGAATCAACTTCAAAACTGTAAGTTTGCTTTGTGTTACTTCACTCACAGGAGGACATACTGACATATTTATGGACTCGTTGCAATACGTTACATTTAAAGAACATACAAAAACAAAAAATTGGAAGGGAATGGTATGGAATGGAAGTGAAAAGGATACAAAAATGGGATAAAGTAACAAAATATTTCGAAAAGCTATTAAAGCAATGCAAAGTTATGGCCGCAATTACTTAACAAGATGAAGTGGCTTAACATACCACATAGAACTACAGTGAACAACAGCAAAGTGAGGATAGAGTAACAAAAGCAGCAGGAGGATTAGTGACATTCAACATCATTGACAGGAGCAGCAATTTTTTAATAACAAGACCGAGAAGAGAGAAAATTCAAAAAATTACTGTGACAAACAGGAATGAATAACTGAAAAGTGTTGGAAGTGATGAGATCGAAGTGGAGCAACAGCAAATCGTTAAAACACTTTGACAGTTGCATAATTAATAAGTACAGACAGGACGACTACCAAACACAACCAAAGACTTCAACATACTCATACATTCTCTTCTCCTTCTTCTACTTCATTAGAGTTTGTGCATCTAGATACATTGTCAGCGGCGACGGTGTGCTTAATCGAGCTTGCAGTCGTTTTATGACACGCCGCGCGAGACAAAGCTACAAAAGCTTATAAAGGACAAGATACACACACACACATATGCTCACATTGAATGAAATTAATTGAACATTGCGTACATGTATATATATACATGTATATATATGAGTGTATATGAGTATATTGGTGTGAGTACGTGTGTAATTGGCTTAAAGGGTCTTAAACTGATTGAGCGCTGAACATTGTGTTGCTTGCTCGCCATGTGAAGCGAATCTATGCTGCGCGACCAAAAGTACCGTGCTGCTAGCTTGCTTCCTTGCTAACTGTTGACTTAATTAAAGTAGATATGCGTGTGTGTGTGTCCTGTGTGTGTGTGTGTGTGTGTTATCTATGTATGCCTATATCATTTTATTCCCCCTTGCAATACTTAACTCTTCATATATTAGCTTTTATATATCGTATTTATATTAAGCCTTAAACGCTTTAGCATTTAGCATAATTCAATTTTCAAGACTTATACAGTACTATATGGCGTATGCTTAATACAAATAAGCCAAGCCAGGCATTTTTATAACAAAGATTTTAGTTATTTTAGCACTAAATTTATTTTGTTCTTTTTATTTATTTTTTCGTTTAATTTAATTTATTTTCCAATCATTTTGTTGCCTTTTTTAAGTAAAATCAATTAAAGTTTGGACTGTTGAAATCATTCCATCCATAAAAAAAACTTTAATTGTTAATTTCCGGTTATGATAAAATAACATCCGCTATTATATTATCTTACAACCATTAGACAATGCTTCCGAATACTGCGCACAGGGGGCGCTTTTAAGGCAAGCTTTAAAGCTTTTATTTTTTATTATTCACACACATTCATCATGAATAGTTTTTATGGAAAAATGAAAACAAAATTTAACTGATTTCTTTATTCTTTCTAAATTTTTGTTACTCGAATTATCATAATGCACTTACAAAATTGGACTTATTGAGATATTACGTTATGGAAATATTCATTACAACTAAGGAATTGTTGGACAATTAAAGAAATACACACGTTTTGATTTACTTAACAACAAGTAGTGATGCTTCGATATCCGATATAATCGAACCATCAGATATCGAACAGAATACTTTGGAAAACGCACCGAACACTCTCAAAATTTCTAAGATCCAAGATGCATAGACGAAAATAAAAGATATTCTTAAAATCAGTGACAAAGGGAATTCTGCTTCGTGGCATTGTGCCTATAGACTACTTTGCAGAGGTTTTGTAATCAAGAAACTGACGTAGTTGCCGTTGAAACACTTAAGTGGCCAAGACACGGTACTGCGTGCATGATCAAGCATAATAAAGTATCATCATAGTGTTAGTGAATTTTGAATGCGTGTGACTCACATACGATGATTGACGGAATATCCAAATTGTTTTGATATTTCGTCCATCTTGAATGCTCTCAGTTCTCTCTTTGAGACTCTCATTTTGATCTCTCGTGCAAGCTATCTCATTTACTCTTACACAAGGTATGAAAAGAGACAAATATAGGCATGTGCTCACATTTTCTAAATACTTGAAGTCAGCAGACGTGAGCGCTAGTAGGCGTCGGCACTTTGAACGATTGAACTGCATGCACAACGCACCTTCAATCACTTCAACTCACACATAGACAAATGCTTGATCATATATGCAGTGTCTTGGCCACTTTAGAAAGCAAAGCGTCGTATGGAGTTTGACCTATACTCTTTCCATTGTCAATCAAAATTAAGATTGATAAATTTGGTTCGATTCAAGCATGGTTGACCGTGTGTGGCGGTAATTTAGTGATTGACTGCGCAAAGTCAAATTCATTTTGGTATTTTTGTCTCAAGCTAAATTTATTGATAACATTCTTGATTGATCCATGCATGATTGAAAATGGATAGGCTTCATAAGACGGCATTTATACGAACATCATTTAATCGTCGATTCTTCTTTCAAATTTTTTGCTAATTCCTTTTTGTTTATGTTTCTTTATACAGCTGCGCGTTCTGTCGCACAGCAAATTTCTTCCCCTTCTGCTCCTATTGGCTACTATATTCTGCATGTCACATGCCTCATCACTCTACGCAAGCCAAAAAATTATAAACAAACACGAAAGAGGAGAAAGACGACAAAGAAAAACGCCAGCTGAACGACAATGACTTTTAAGCGCCATACACACGGTGCTGCGGACATGATCAAGCATAATAAAGTGTCATCATAGTGTTAGTGAAATTTGAATGCGTGTGACTCACATTCAATGATTGACGGAATATCCAAATTGTTTTGAAATTTCTGGCATCCTGAGTGCTCTCAGTTCTCTCTTTGCGTCTCTCACTTTGCTCGCTCGTTTACTCTTACACAAGGTAAGTATGTATGAAAGAGACAAATATAGGCATGTGCTCACATTTTCTAAATACTTTAAGTGAACAGGCGTGAGCGCTAATAGGAAATATTTTTAAACTTCCGACGGCTAGTGTGAAATATTTGTGAATTGCCGTCGGCTCTTTGACAATTGAAACTGCACGCACGACACACATTCAATCACTTCAACTCACATATAGACAAATGCTTGATCATGCACGCAGCATTGTGTCTCTGGTGCTTTACTATTGCGTTTTCAGAACGTCATAGCCTCCCAATGGCTCGCTCGCTTCCCTTACCAACAAAAAAACTTTTCGCAGTCGCAGAGCCTATCATGTAAATGGGTTCTAAGTGTATATAATGGGATTGGCAATGTAAAAAAATACAAATTACTTACGATATCAATATTTGTTTACGATGTATCGCAAAATATATATGTAAGTACATAGTTTTAAATGAACAACAAGTTCAAGTTACATTTTCTTTCTAGAAATATTCAGTAATTTTTATTTTGAATATTTACTTTATTATTGCTAAATTCAGTAAAAAAAACAGATTCTTATTTGTTTAAAGCTTTATAATTTAATTGTAAATATGAAGTTAAAATTGTCAAGAAATACGCTACATCATTCTTGGAAATATTTTGAATAAATTCTTCCTTTGAGCTGCTATCATCATCTTCCATGGTACTTGGTTTTCAATTTTATAGCTTTGAGCGATAATGTTCTGATCATTATCCACATGAATATAATCCTCAAGAGTAGCAGTATAAGTTATATTATTCAATCTTATGCACCCTTCTTAATTAGCTTCCATCAAGTTTCGAATTTTATCACTATTAGTTAAAAAAATAAAAGAAACTACAATATATCATCTTCATTTAAACCAAACCTCATAACATATTGCAATTGTTGGACACTTCATACTACCTATTTATATCCCATGCTTTTACTCAACAAATTTTCAGTATAAACTGGGATATAATCAAACAATTCGACTTATTTACTTACGGTTGTGGAGGAATTCGACTTAAGGAAGAAATTTTGTATAGAATTTTTGCTTTAAATGCTACTACAACTCAATTTGTTTTGATGAATAGAATAGAAAATTCGAGCTATAAAAGTTCAAATTGTGGACGTTTTTTTGGGAATAATTCTTCTTTATTATTATGCACAGTTGTTATTCATTAAGACTGTTTTGTAAGAAAGAGAATGACACGCTTAAGGCGTTGCCATCCTATCATGATGCATGTACGTTGCCATCCTTTGAGGTTTTCAACACTGTTAACTATATTTCTCTTTATTCGAAATATATTTTTATAAGAAAGATCCAACAAAATAACCAAATAGTTGTTTTAAAGAAGATATCACAGTACAAAAATCCTTAGGAGAAGTGTATGCATATTCATCTTGCATGTATCTTAATTTTAAATATAAGAAATTACAAATTCATTGAGTTGAATCCCTTGTTCCTACCTTTGTGTAGTATACAAAATAATCTTTTAATAGAATAGAAATCTGTTTATGCGACCATCAATATTGTCGGAAAAGAGTTAGGCTATTTTCTTGACAAATTTTCTACATAAAATGTCTTTTCCAATCACTTTATCCTAACGCAATCACTCAAAAGAATGTGAAGAACATTGCTTTCTTCTTCTACGATTTGTCGTAACAGTATATAAAATATTTATAAAAAATGTAACTAAAATTCAAATGTTATTATTATCATTGAAAATTATTAAAGGCTGCTGTTTTGAAAAATTGCGCTACGAAAAATCTGTTACGTGTGGGCGGCGGGGAAGTCGAGGACAGAGAAGAATGAAATGCTGATAAAGCACAAATAAGTTAAGGTTAAGTATGGATGTGTATAGGCAAGCATCGAATGAAATGAATACAAGAAAACAATAGAGGAGAATGAAGTGTTAAACAGCTGGTAAAGCAGTAATAAGTAAAGGCAAGCATCGTAAGAAAAAAATACAAGAGAGGAGAATTAAGTAGTAAAGCAGAACTAAGTTAAGGTGCATGTGTTAGCAAAGAGATGTGAGCTGTGGGTCAATGAAATATATATAATGAGTAAAGGTGCATGTATGAGTGTGCAGATGTTATTAATTGAAATTGGTTGGCGCGGAAGTCGAGGAATAGAGAAGAATGGAATAGTTAATGTAGAATTAAGTTAAGGCGTATGTGTGAGTGTGTGTATGGTCATTTTCAATGATCGCGTCGTTTACGAATTTCGTAAAGACTGTTAATTTTTTTTAATGAGGTTTTTATGATTCATTAGATTAATATTATATTAATCTTACTAACAAACTGTATGAGTTGGCTTCATCAGCACTTTTCTTACCAGCTGTTAATTTTAGAGGCGCTTGACTGTTGAGCATACATACAAAGCAAAACGGCTAAATTATGCAAAAAAATACAAAGATATGGAATTTTCTTTTTGGAAAAATGTACTGTTTACAGATGAAAGTAAATTTCAGATATTTGGATCTGAAAAATTTAAAAAAATATGGAGGAAAAAAAATGATGAGCTTAAAGAGCAAAACAATCAAACTACGGTGAAACATGGTGGAGGCTCGATTATGGTTTGGGGATGTTTTGCGGCTTCTGGAGTTGGTGAGCTTGGCTTTATTGAAACAACAATGAATGCAAAAGGTTACATAGAGATCCTAAACAAACATGTTGCATCAAGTGTTGCACAATTGGGTTTGCTTGGACATTGGATCTTCCAGCAAGACAATGATCCCAAGCATACCTCAAAGTTGGCGAAAGAGTGGCTGCTTTATCGAACACCAAAACAGTTAGACCACCCACCGCAATCTCCAGATCTCAACCCAATTGAGCATATATGGGAATATTTGGACGGACAAATTCGAAAAAAAAAATATAACCGGCAAAGAGTCTCTTAAAGCAGCGTTACTCGAGGAGTGGAGAAAAATTCCTATAGCGTTCACCACGAAGTTGGTTGAATCGATGCCACGAAGGCTAAACGATGTTTTAAAGGCCAAAGGGGGCCAAATTAAATACTAGTTTAATAAAATTAATTAAATATAAAATAAATAATAACGAATTTAAAATAGTTTATCTTTAAAAATGATCACAATGCAGGTGTTGACTCACTTTTGACTCGTAAAAAGTGACAAGTTTTGGTTCAACTATACCTAAGAATTTATGATGCAAAGCTTTTGTTGTTTTTATGCTTTTATTTTGTTGTTATTTTATCAACCTTTCGTTTTGAGTAAAGAGAATTGATGAAACTTTTATTTTGTTCTGATTCTCTTAAAAGAAGTAAAATTTTCATAGATGTTGACTCATTTTTGACGCTATGTGTATATCTTTACGCATTTAGCTAAGATTTGTTTCTTCTCATTTATTTTTTTTTAGCGAAAACAATGATAAAGAAATCTCATATTAAGATTATTACTTTAGTTACCTTTTAAATGCATAAATCATTGTGTTAATGCTTCAAAAATGGATTCTTCGTGCTATTATCAAATTAAATAAACTCCATTTTATTGAATTGATAAAGTTTGTCATATATTCATTATTTACTCAAAATTCTCTCTTCAAATACTCTTTATTTTCGGTGTAAACACGGCGAATGATTCCACAGAAGTTTTCGATCTTTTTCAGATCTGGGGATCTCACAGTTCTACTCCAAAGTGCTAATAGAGCATGATAATAAAAGGGTGTTTGGTATGAATTCTTGCTTTATGCAGGAACAGTGTGTGGGTGGGTGACTATTGTCCAACAATCTCTCATACTTTAAAGATTAATAAACAAAACATTGTCATCAAAATTTTACCCCTCATACCAAAAGTAACTTAAGCCAACTTGACAAAATCAGCTTAGAAACGAACTGATATATGGATGAACGAACCTAACTTTAATGAATTCTTCTCATAATCATTTCAAACACACTTACCACAACATGCAGTTCTTAAGAGCTGTACTTATAACAGATTGAACTACAATAATAAATAAAACAAAATACGTTTTTCCATTTTATTATGAGTTCAACATTAATAAAAATTAAATAAATAATAAATTCTCAGCTGTTTATAGTAAATGAATTCCATTCAAGCATATTAAACTACTATTGTACCAATACATAGTACTATATGGTGCGGTGCGCGTATTTCAAATAGAATAGAATAGAATCAATCATGTGAAATTTATTTTGTTTATATTGTAATAAAAAACATTATTGTATGGCAAGATGTAAGGTGTGTTGTTGCTGTTGCTATTGCTGTTGCTATTGTTGTTATTGTAAGGTGACAATGTCAATATGAGTTAAGGCAACACACACGTAACTTAATATTTTTGATTTTTCATTATTATTATTACGAGTATTATTAAAAATTTCATTTGTTTTTTTTATTGTTACTGCTGTTACACCAATTGAAATATAGTTCAATGGGCATAGCGGCAATATTTTCATCAATTGTCGGTGGCGAGTCAGTCATCCAATCATCACTATTGTGTGTGTGTGTTTGTCTGTCATATATGTATAACCGCATTCCAATTGTGTTTTCTTATACTTGAACTTGTAACAACATTTCTATATCGGTTAATCAGGCGTATGTTTATTCATAATTGCTGCCTGAAACAAACAAAAAACCGATACATTGTTTCAAAAACTTAATATCAATGAATTCAGTTACATTTTCACTTACAAAAATTTTGTTTAAACTTAGTAAATTATATCAGTTAGATTCTTTGGAACATATGCATTAGATGCTGTTGATCTCTCTTCAGACTCATCCTTTGTCAAAGCGTAGATCACAGCAACAATCGTAGTTGTTAATACCAAAATATTAACAGTTATTATGAGATATTTATATCTTAATATTTCGTCCATGATGGCTTGCAACACTTTTAGTATTTACTAAATTTATTGGTTTTTTTAAAAAAAAACTTTAGTTAAGAAAAACTCGCGTCAAGCGTCTACTGGCATGAACAGAACAGAACTGAACTATAATAATTTTTATTTACACACTTAACTTTCCACAGCTGAGTGAGACTTTCACTCGATCTCAGTCTTTGTCATAAGTAGAAAAACAATAAGAGAGCAAAACAGTTTTCAATTGATCGAATTTCACAATTTGCATTATTTGAACAAAGGCACAATGAAGAAAATACAGGGTGAGTCAGAAAAGACGGACATTTTTGAAATGGCTAGTAGTTCCACCACAAAGGGCCGACGGGTGGGGGTTGGTACCGTTATGTTCGTCCGGTAATAGCATTTTTTTTCAGGCACCGCCTTGGCCCTGTGGATGTTGGAACACCGCGTTTACGCTTACGAGAGTTTCGTGCGAAATAACGAGTCGATCACCGCTGTTCAGCGCGAATTCCGACGCCACTTCAACATTCAACGGAACCAAAGAGTACCCACGCGTAACACGATCCTTCGGTGGGTGGAAGCACTTCGCACCCGAGGTGTTTTGAGCAACAGACGTCCCCCAGGGCGTCCACGAAGAGCTCGAACGCCAGAAAATGTTGAGACGGTCCGCCAAGCTTTCATGCGCAGCCCAGGTCGTTCTGCACGAAACCACGCCGCTCAACTTCGCTTGAGTAATCCATCGGTAATGCGTATTTTACACAATGAACTGCATTTCCACCCCTACAAATTGGCAATTGTTCAAGAGTTGCAGCCAACGAGTGACATTCGCACGTGAGATGGAAGCACTCTCAGATCAACATGAGAACCTTATTCTGTTCGTGAGTGATGAAGCTCATTTCCACCTGAACGGCATGGTGAATCAGCAGAACTGCCGTTATTGGGCCAATGAAAATCCTAGAGAATTGCATGGAAGACCTTTGCATAGCCCCAAAGTGACTGTTTGGAGCGCGGTATCGAAGTCTTGCATTATTGGCCCTTACTTTTTCGACAACGCCAATGGAGCTGCTGTCACCGTTAATTTGGAGCGCTATGTTGACATGATCAACAACTTCTTCTTGCCTGAATTAAGGCGAAAACGGATACCGATTCGGCGTGTTTAGTTCCAGCAAGCAACAGTCCAGGTCGTGTGATTTCCCGATTTGGGGACATTAATTGGCCACCTCGGTCACCTGATCTATCCAAATGCGATTTTTTCTTGTGGGGATACCTTAAGGCTCGTGTATACACACACAAGCCTCGAAACCTCCAGGAATTGAATTTTTGAAAAACGTCCGTTCTTTTTGACTCCCCCTGTATTTATAGAAATTATAGAGAATTATTAAGAAATTGATTAATTTTTAAAAAGTAAAATCCGCACGTTCATTTTAGAAAAAAAAAGGAGAAAGAAATGGCAATGACCTACATATACATATTTGTAACTTAAATAAAATAAATTAAATTCTTTTGGGTTTTTTTTATTGAAACTTATTGGCGTATTTTTTTTTGTAATATGGCTTGCGTAAAACAATTGAACGACTTTGGAAAAGGCCAAATGAAGAAATATGTCGATTGAGGCCTATAGCAGCCTGAAATGATGTGCGTATACCTGCACGGCTTCGGTTTGCTAAAAATTATGTGACTTGGAATATGTAGTGACACGCTGTCGTTTTTTCTGATGAAAATTAGTTCAACTTGGATGGAACGGATGGCTACAACTATAACATTCATGACCTGCGAAAAGAGGAGTGTTGTTTAAGTCGTCACCAGACCTGTAAAGGTAGCATATTGGTGTGGAGGCCAAATCATATGTATTATGGGACTTGTGATCTGCAGTTTGTTAGATCAAAAAGGTATACAAAACTGTAAAGCAAAAGACTTTTTCACAATTTTCGAATTGAAGTTTTGGACATATTCAATGGACATACTCTTGAGCCTTTCAGTTGAGCGGCATTGTACATAAATGTACTACATAAATATTCTCATTCTTCTTGTGTACGAATATGCGTTCGCATATTCACAGAATTTCTTCCGTCGAAGTACACTTACCATAAAATAATTGTATCAAATTCCACCACACCAGTTGCCGCATAGCGTAGGTTGCGAATGACATCATACAGTCACGATGCAATGTGATGTTTCTGTCAAATCACGGTGCGTTACTTCTGCATCGTAGAGTCTTATTGTTGTTACCTGTGTGTTGCTTGTATCTTTTTTATGTTAGAAAGAGCAGTAGTCCACCATATCTGAATGCCATATCTGAGGCCAATACTTCTTAAATTGTTGAGTGGCACGCATTAGCCAGTCCAGTTTCCTCATCTTTTGATAGCAACATGCAGTTATACTCTTCACATGAATGCGCCTATTCATGATCAATCCTAGGTAACGAACATGATTCTCTTGAGGAACGATTCTAGAGTTGAAAGATAATCTGGACAAGCATCATAAAATAGAAAAACCGCTTTAGTTGATTAGCCTAGGATTTGCAATCGAATTGTTAAATAAAGAACAAGTGTGGGATATGACATCTTTTTTAACGCCAGACAGTGTCATCTAACAAATATTGTATTTTCATGGCTACCGACCATCTAACTGGAAATATTCAGAGCTTTGTTAACAGATACCTGGGGTGTATTCTCAGGGTGTGGTGGCCAAATGTCATCAGTAATAACGATTTATATAAATAATGCAAACTGGAACCTATAGCCACCTATATCTAATTACGAAAATGAAGATGGATAGGCCACACATTGCGAAAAGGTACCACAGAAGTATGCCGACCTGATCGTAAGAGGGGTCGCCCTAAGATCACATGTAGGAGATCTTTACAAAAAGAATTTTATGAATGCGGAAAATCGTGGAACGAGTTAAAGATGCTAGCAAAAAACCAGACCAGTTGGAAATGCTTTATTGAGGCCCTATGCTCCAATGGGAGATACAGAAAATGATGATGATAATGATGGGTACTCAGCCTTTCTAAACATTTCTTTGGCGCCGTGAGTATTTCTTACATGACGAAAGGTATGTTAAAGGTTTTACATTATAATAAGTTATATTTCAACAAGAATAGTAAAAACGTATGGAACTACTGTCGTAACTGTGGAGTTAAAGAAGAATCAGTAAGCACCCAATACCTGAGTAGTTTGACAAATTTGCTGCTGGGGAACTTGGATCTTTTTGTTGATTCTACGGGCTTCTTTCCAAAATCGTAGGGAGACCTTTATTGAGACCAACTAATGAAACCCAACCGCCAATTCACCTTACTTTCAGGCATCATAATGGGCCATTTGGCTTAAGGGTGAAATTTGCCTTTGTGGTGAGCATCTTCTTCCGACATATAGTGATAATTTGATTTGATATTGACGATGTATTTCAATATTAAATTGTTGTTTTCTGTTTCAGCATTACTCTAAAGAGTAGTAGAATTCTGTTTTAGACATACTATGTCTAGTAGTAAATGTTTCCTATGCATTTCTAGATTAGGTTGTGTCTTTTTCGTTTTAAGGTCTTGCTTTCCACGTAAGCTTGTAGTCAAGATTTACCATGAGCTAACTAACTGGACTGGATTCCACTTTCATAGCGTACAAACTTATAACGTGGATAAATTATTGTAATTTACCCATTTATTTCATTACACAAATGACCAAAAAATTATATTAAATAACAAACTAATTTTTCTGATAAAATTTCACTCAACTGAATTACAGTACATAAAATAAATTATCAAATGAATGAACTTATTATAATTTTGTTACTTCATCTCTTTAACACACATATTGGAAAGAAAACATTCCGTATTACTTTCTTTAGTTTCTTCTTTTTTGTTTTTTGTTCAAACATTTAAAAGTTCATGATGTGAACCTTTTTCATTTGCCTCATCATCCAATTCATAATTAATTTCATCACGTTCCGCTTCCAAATCATTAATATCCAGTTCCAAAAGACTATTATCACAGCCCCAAGCCAGTGCGGCTCGGCAATTGATTTTTAAATTAATGTCAAAGAGTTTTACCTCGCATGGTAATTGATCAAAACTACAACATGGAGGTACATAGTCAGTGCATAGAAGGGCAGTACGAAGCATTTCGGCTAAGGAATCATGAGTATTTATCAGAATATTAAAAGTTATACGAGCCGGCGATAGTTTCTGTCCACTAAAATCACCAACGGTGCCATAGACATAAACAATATTCTCCAATTCCCAGAAGCGTCTGAAAATAAAATAATTAATAAATTAAGGTATATGAATACATCAAATATTGGATTGGAACTTACTGCATTGGTACCTCCATCATATCACTGAACAATAGTTGAGAGACCATAGTAAAAACATCATTACGTTTCTTCATTGTTCGACGTTCTGGACGTATACTGGACCATAAAACACCCAAAAATTTGCCACGCAATTCAATTACAATTCGCCAACGTAGAAGAACCTTTTTGAATTTAATTACTCTTAATGTTTTAAATTTCTGCAAACGGATAATTAATTCAATTTTATATATGATATGATAATTTTTACTCACATTAAATAAAGTGAATAAGGTCAGGGTATTCAAAAGACGACAATGTATGCCCTTAGCATTATCCTGAGACTCAACAATTTCATAGAAATGTGTGAGAAACTCACATACTTTGTTTATATGTGGCACAGAATCACCCTTTGGTACACGATTGTATAGCGAAACAAGGCAACCACAAAATTGAGATTCATAACCAGATGTCATATAATATTCTGTGCTATATTGCAAGATCTGAAAATAGAGTAGAATGGCAACAGTTGACATTAATGGATAATCTGGGGAAAGTCTTCTAAAATAAAATAAGTTAACAAATTGTATGTCCATCACTTGTTTGGTTCTGGAGTTCATAGACGTCAACTTAGTATAATCTATAAAACTTAATGATCTCATTTACTTTGAAGAGTTACAATCAATCAATCCTAAAGATCAAGTTAGAACCAATAATTATCTGCTTATCTTATGGAAAGTGGACAAAAATGCGTTTCAAATTTAAATCTTCTCAAACGTCTTTCAAAACAAAATTCACGTTTATTGCTTTTTTTTAGTACTATTAGGATCGGGACAAATCGCTGTAGTCCTCAGCAACATTTATACAGGTGCCCCATCATTCCTCTAATTTGTGTATGCCACTGTGATAAAATTCTTTGCGTTGATCTCTCCCACGCCATTTTTTGACGATTTTCTTGAGTTAATTGTGCCCTGTGTGGCGTTACGATCGAATGGCACGCTTTAATTTGTTTGTGAGCATATCACTATAATACTATCTATTAATGGTTCGTTGAAATTGGAGATTAATGCAAAATTAGAAGCAGAAAGTTGCAACTTCAACAAGTTGTCCACTTCATTGGTCATCACAGACAGTTGGTGCAGCACGGACTGTTGGAAGAGCAGTTCCATTCTTATGAAGACACCGAAAATTGGGTGGTTCAGGATTTCTTCCGTGCTTTGCTTCATGGATGACCAACCAGTCATACTATTATACACTTACCTCATATATAATGCGTTTATTCTTTGATGTGCCTGGGTTGGTAACACGACGTCTAAGCACTCGATACCAATGCATCATGTACTGTGTATGAATTCCCTTTAGAAGTTTCGAAGCGCAACGGAAACGATTATGATATGTGTAATCCAAACATGATAATATTTTCATTATCAATTCATCGGGTAAATCTGTTAAGGACATTGGCTCTTTTACTTGTCGTTCCACCTCTTGATCTACTACTTCCATGTTTTTTATCAAAATTATTAACGCAGTAAAATTAATAAATAAAAAAGATAAAATGAAATTAATATGAAAATTAAAAAAGTAGAAAAACTTTAACAGAATAATATTATTATAAACAATAACAATGACTTATATTTGACAGAAAAGTCATAGGTAAAAAGGTATCAATACTGAAAATAATAAAAAAAACATACACAGTGAGTCATTACTCGAGCTTCTGTTGGGTACGTGTTGACATACGTGAATCATTCACAACGAGTGAATCGTTTATTTCTTTCGATTTTCGTAGTGAGTTGTTGTGATATTAATGCGGACAATGGATACGATTGTATAGCAAAGGCAAAGGAGACAGAAAAGAATAAGAAAATGAATATAAAGCGATTGTGGATAATAGAATGGTTCAAAATGGCCCACGTTTACACATCTACTATTGTTTATAAAATTCAGAATAATTTTGCCACTCACCTGTTTCGCTAACCGATAACTTAATCATGATCCAAGATAAATATCAAAATCATTTTAATTTGAGTGAATCCTTGTCGGTTTCACTAACACATGCTTATTTTTACTAACACAGTCAAACTTACGCGCGAGTCGGGACTCACTATTAGTCTACATTTTGGCATCAATCTGATCATTCCTGAGACATGCATCAGCACTTTGGTACCGTTTGCCAATTGCCTCGATTTGTCGCAACAGTATGCTGAAATTTCCTATGTGGAATCGTTTGAATTCGGAGCGGATATAATGTATTTCATCCCTTATTTCCGCTCAGAAAGTATAAACCAATGAAGTCCTTCATTAAACTCCTGAGTTTAAATTTCTTATGTACATAAGTTCCCATTAAATATTTAGTATTATAGAAAGCCACAAACATGTGGCACGTTTTTGGTCATACGGGACTCAAATGGGAATTAAACACGTAAATCTAGGATTCAGCTCGTCGCACTAATCAACGAGAGAGTCATATAATAAATGAGTAATCTATATCTATATATATATATATATAATCGTAAGCATTTTCGAGTCTGTGCACGCTAATCTCAGAAACGGCTTAACCTATTTGATTTGACTGGTGTATTGAAGCAAGCTTGATGTAATATTTAGCGTTTATTTTATCGAAATCGACCTACTAAATCAAAAGATATTCATATTTTCAATTCTGTTGCCTACTTTTTGGCTGATTTTCGACTGTTTTCCACCTTAGCTGGGGGGCAACATTAAAGATGTGATAACTAAGAAAAAAGATAACAAAATACACGCAATTCCAAACATATTTCGAATACCACGCGTACGAAGTCGGGGGCACAGCTAGTTTATAATATACCTAAGCATGAATAGTTTGAGAATTATAGTGACTTAACTGACCAAAATGGTCTCAGTTTAAGTTGATTTGGTCTTAAGGCGAGACAACATTCGTGCCTGCAGACTTTCAACTCCGCATGGTGTTGACTTAAGTACAATGTTCTCGGTTTTATCTCTCTGTGTATGCATTATCAGAACAAAAGAAAAAAGATGAGAACAAATTTCAGAGAGCGCATGCCAATTCAATTCTCTCTATTTTGCATTATATTTGTCTAACAGCAGCGAGATAAGCTCACATTGTTCTCAATTCATGTTTGTTTGTTCTTAATTCAAGTTTACTTGGTCTCGAATTTCAGTTTAATTGCAAATATTATTTATTTTAAGCACATTTACACCAAATGCAACTCAATTTGGTGCCAAGCACAATCGGTGCTGTTCTTAGACCGGCATTTGCGTATATTCTTTACCTATTAAATTGTTAATTATAAATAAGAGATATAAAGTTTTTCGTTTCTTTATCTAGGAAAATTGTTCCAGACGAAAATAGAAATTTGTTTTCTTTAGTCTGTACAAGTTGTAATGAGAATCTTTGGAACTAGAAAATCAATCAAGGAAATCAAGATAATGGGAGGTGCCACAGAAAACTCATCCTCCTCTATTCCACCAGATTTCCGATTTTATTTTCCACAGAAAACTCTTTTGGGTTATGTTGGATTCATTAGCCTACCGACTAAAAAACCCCCTATCGCCTCAAGCCCCTTTCAATCCCCCCGGCACCGCCGAAGCATTCCTTCGTAGTGGGGGATAGTAAGCTTTAAATTAAGCAGGCGCCATTGTTCACTCGTACATTCAAGCACCCCTCATAATGTTGGCAATTTCAGAAGAGAAGTATGCCCAGTCATTCACCGATGTTTCCATGCGCCTTACAATCTCATGTGAGCTGCAAGGAGATCCAAGGCGCGCATACACTCTTCGTCGCTCCTTTTTGAAACGGGGGCACTCATGCAGAAGATGCTCCACGACATCTCTGCACAGACCACAGAACGGATCCGCAGCGAGCCCAAACCTATAGAGATACTGCCTGAAACAGCCAGTTGCGAATTGGGTAAATTCGAACTCTACATCACAAGAACGACGCTTAAGCCAATTCATAATATCTGGGATAAGCTGGTGTATCCTGCGCGACTCTGCCCTATTTCACCTGTGCTGCTAAATGTTCAGGTATCTGGACTTAATCTCCTCCATGTCTGCTACCTGAGAGGATGCACGTGCGATGTACTTGTCCCTGGCAGCCAGGGCTTCCAGATAGATTGGCAGTCTGCCTGCAAGGACACCCGCTGCATCGTCTGCCACTGTGCGATACGCCCTACAAATCCTGAGGTTAGCAACCCTGTGAGCACTCCTTATACCACGAAGGTATGACTTAGTTGCAAGTGCCCCTGCCCAGATTGGAGCCGCATAAAGCAGTATGGATTTACTCACCGAACCTAGCAGAACCCGAAATTGTTGTCTGGGTCCCCCTAGGTTTGGGAGAATCCTGGCCAGTTTTTGTGTGATAGCAGCTGCTTTTTTGGCTGACTCGTTTAAGTGCTACTTGAAACATAGTCGATGGTCCAAGAGTATACCCAGGTATTTGATGCAAGGCCTTCGACTCAATAGAATGGCTCCCAATTCTAACAGAGAGTGTTTCCACCTTTTTCCTGGAGCTCATAAGAACCAACTCGGTCTTTTGGGAGTGTTTGATTCCTCCTTTTGTGTTTTTATATGCTGACAGCCCTATTAACATTCAGTTGAAGCGGTTTGGTTATCGATAAAATCACCGAGTGGCCCAATGACAAGAGATGCTACTTGCCCTTACATTCTGAAAAATAAACTGACATAGGAACTGAATTTTGTAATTAAATTCTCCTTGTAAAAAGTAATGTGCCATAACCGAACGAGATTTGCTACGTTTGACCACTATAATCAATTTGAACACTGAAACCTTTTGACATACATAATACGTGCTCTTTGGAATTGGTATAAATGAAACTTTTTAAATTACTTAGGAGGCAACTAAAAAGGTTTCATTTATTGGATCTACAACACAATCTACACACTGAAGAGGCAGAGCATACATCTCTCTCATTATGCTACTCTTCGCCTGTTTAAACGATCCACACAGTAAAAAAAGCTAAAATAAATGTTTAGTAGTTCAGCCGTTGAGGAAAGAATAAGTTCACTGAGAACTAAATTGTTGCTATCGAAATCTTTTGATTAATGAAATCAAGAAAATATTCTAATATATAACATTTATAGTTGTAAATCAGTACTGTTATACAAATAAGTATGCCTATTTATTATTTTTTTTTTATTTTATTTAATTGAAAATAATTTAAATTATTTAATAATAAAAGGCGAATTTGAACTGAAAAATATTGTTGCATACTTTTGGGGGACTAATGTTAATGAATTCTGTAAATATTCTGTAAATATTTGAATAACAGCTGCTATATTAACAGAAATGCTTTGTTAATCAATGAAAATTGTTACATTTTTAAAAGCTTATAAAATCCAAACGAATGATTTGATTTTCATGAAAAGTATATGCTTTAAGAGTGGAAGTTGTCCTCTTTCTTTGGCAGTACAACCTTTAGATAGCTTGAATAAATTACCATATTGTGATTCCCTTCGAATTATCCCGCTTCCAGGATACTGATGCAAAATAATAGCAGTAGCTCTCATTGAAATTGGTGCAGGCATTCCCCAGATATAAGCATTTAAACATTTTTAACCTGACCATATCAACTTTCAGTGCATTTCTGTTCACCTGGCACTCCCAGCTGAAATTTGTACTGAAATTATGGTTTTTCTGATTTTGATCGATTGCCCACGAGCTTATGCAATACTTTGTGGCATAAAATCAGTCTATTTTCTATGCTAGATAATTTTTCTAAAATCCGCCCATTAAAACCATGAAAAATTAACAGTTTACATTTGTTACGTTGTTTTTACTTGTTGGTACTTCAGTCAGAAATTAGCATGAAAATTTTCAGTTTTTCAAATTCACACAAAAACGCGCGCGTTTTTCAAATACGACTTTGTCGCGTTTCTCGGGCGTCTGTAAAAACCTCTTGCGACTAACATGCGAGTTATGCGCGGTTTTTCTCACTTTTTTTGCTTAAAACAAAAAAATTTTTAAAATTCTATAACTCGAAATGGATAAACTAATCTTAATGAGACAAAAGCCAGGAAAATGATGAAATATGCAGCTTTTATTGTGTATTCTAAAATTTCTGATAAATTACTCTGAAATCCTTTAACATTGACTTTAAAATAAAAATTCTAAATATTCTACCTTTTCAAAGGTCAAATCAAGGTCACGTGATCCATGTCCTGAAAGAGGTGTCGTCCTATCAATTGGTAAAAATATCATATAAAACGGTTCACCTGTTCCCGAGATAGAGGCATCTTAATATTTTAGCATTGACCATATCCATCTGCTGTGAATTTCTGTTCACCTGGCAGAAATTCAAAATTGTTGCAACATTTTTAGTTTCGACAAATGCCCCCCAAAGTATGCAATGCTTTTGAAATTAATTTTCAATAATAAATGAATGAAATCTTTAATAGATTAAAACTTAAGAACGACTCAACCGATTTAACTGTTACCTATTCAAACGACCATATTTTTTTGTGTGAAATTATTTTTTATTGATTCAAATTACAAAATTGTGTGGACATAATAAAAATTTTAGAATCCATTATGGCATATTTTTTAGTCCTCACCTTGCTCTCCAAATAGTCCATCGGATTTGCATCTGGCGACGGTGCCGAATCTTGTTGGAACGTCCATGGTGTACAACTGGTATGTTTGCGTGCCCACGGCTTTAAAGCAGCTTCCAAAACATTTTCCCGATAATTAGTTGCATTGACTTGACTTAACAACGATTGGACAGCGTCCATCGTCGGTCACAGCTGCCCATACCATTACTTGAGATGGAAAATTACTTCAGGTGGCCGTTCGTAGTCTCAAATTTTCGTAAGTGCGTTCAGTTAAGTAAACACGATCATTTTTGAGAGTTTATAAACTGTTCTATAGGGAAATTTTTCTCTCCAGAGAACACAATGTTTGGAAATTCGACACGTTCGTGCAAGCGTAACAATTGCTTTGCTCTTTCGAGTCTTAACTTTCTATTTGCTTTGGATCATGAGCCTTTTGGAAATTGTAAGATTTTACCTTGAGCTCATTTTGGAATATGCGACGGATGCTTCGCTGGGATATTTTCAGTTCTTTGGCCATTTGATTACCACTACGACGTGGATTTCGTTCAAGTCGAGCCTTCACTTTCCGAACAATTTCAGGTGATGTTGCTGTTTTTTTTTCGTCCACCACCATAGCTTTTGGCAATGCTGCCTATATCATTATAACAATTTATGGTGCGATACATAAACATTTTATTCACTTTGAGATGCCTGAGCTCACGAACAATAGCTGGTTGTGATTTTCCATTCAAACATAACGCAATCACACTATTACGTTTGAATGCCATTTCGAATAACTTTTGTTCTATAAAACTTAGACGCAAATGCTTGAGGGTAGCTTGTAAGCAATATAAACAGCTGTCATTGGTATGAATTTGACATAGTTGGCAATATCGCTTTGCCAGATATACCGGTGTGAAATTTGTAACACTTCAATTGCCTTACCCTGTATTATGATATAGGGTGGCGCAATAGAACGTGCATATTGCGTCATCTTTTCTCGCGGGGTAAACAGTGCGCGGGAGGGGGGAGCGTAGCGTGGTTAGCTAGTGGCACTCGTTGAGTTTTAGTAGCCATAAGTCACTTCGACGGGAAGCATCGAGCTTCTTGTGTTCTACAAGGCGACTGTATTGTTCTGAGTAAGGATTAACACACATTAATGAAGCTCCGAGCGCAAATTTAATTAAAACATGGATAAAGCGATTTGAAGAGACCGGATCCACCTTTAAACCACCAGCATTAGGTCGGCCAAGAACGTCTAGGACCACAGACAATATTGAGAGGGTAAAGCAGTCAGTACGAAAAAATCTGCAAGTGTCTACTCGGAAGCGATCGGTGGCTTTAAACTTGTCGCGACGAAGTTTACAGCGAATTTTGAAGTTGGAACTTAAACTGCATCCTTATAAGCTCCAGTTAACACGGAATTGAAAGAGTCTGACTTCGGAGCAAGGTTGGCATTTGCTGAAGAAATGCTTAGTCGATTTTCCACTTTTGACAACATCCTTTTTTCTGACGAGGCTCTTTTCTATTTGAATGGGTTCGTAAATCGAGAAAATTGTCGTTATTGGAACGACGACAATCCAAAAATGAAAAATGAAACATCAAAAACCACTGCATAGTCCGAAGGTAATGGTTTGGGCAGCAATCTCAAGCAAAGGAATTATTGACCCCTTCTTCTTTGAAGATTCACGAGGACGAAACATCACCGTTAACACCGACCGCTATGTTGCGATGTTAGAGGGATATTTGACTCCAGAACTTGCGATATCAAGAATAGCGAATATGAGGACTTGGTTCCAACAAGACGGAGCGACCTGTCACACATCAAATGACTCTATGGCGGTTGTGAGACAGATGTTTCCAGCAAGACTAATTTCCAAAAGAGGTGATATCCCCCACGTAGCCCTGACTTGACGCCTCTTGACATTTTTTGTGGGGATACCTCAAACATAAAATCTACATGAACATTCCGAGGAACATCAGTCAACTAAAGGAAAATATCCGTGGAGAAATAGCAGCAATCATCCCAGATTTATTGACAAGAGTTTTCACAAATCTGCGATCGCGTTTAGAGGAGTGCCGTCTTCGAAAGAGCCGTCATTTAGATGATTTTATTTTTAAAAAATAAACTACATTTAAGTACCTAATCATCCTATGTGTTATTTCAACTAATACTTAATAAATGCACGTTCTATTGCGCCACCCTGTATATAGGTATATGTCATCCAAAATTTGCTAAATTTAGTTTTTTGTCTAAACCTAAATCATAGGTTACCCAAATTATATCAACCAACGCTCACTTGGAGCTTTCAAAAAATTATAGTGCCCCCAAAATGTTTAACTTCCTTATTTTAGAAGATAGAATTCTGTCTGCCATTGCTTTAGATTGCCTTAACGAACCCGAATTTTCACAGATTCTTCTACTGCCCCCCTAAAAGTCACTACAGGCTTTATGGTCTAGATTATGATATCAATGGAATACGTTTCGTTTTGTCTTTTTAAATCAAATCTTTATTATGGAAAAAAACGAATAATGATATTTAAACAAAGAATAAGGTATACAGTTTTTAGGGTTTCAAACTACTGTACATGTATCTTATAATTGAAACATAAATTCCATTAAATCAGTGATAACTGATCAAAATACATCATGGGAAACAATTTTTCACATTAAAGAAAAAATTACTTGAACATTCGATCAATATTTCTTTATAAATTACTGATTATATCTGCCTGCTTAGATAGTTTCAATAATCTTGTGAACATCACTTTGAAGCTTGTTTTTATGTTAATTACATTATCTCAATTTAAGAAATACAATACTTAAAATTCTCAATTAACAATTGTTCTTTTTATTTTCATACTTTAACAAAATCGAAAATTATACTTAGTTCTTAAGAAGAATTATGTATGAGAACCGAAGTTGTAAAATGCTTAATACATAAATTTCAATCTTAATGACATTTACATATTTATATTAATTAATTATTAATTATCTTTTGAATTGATATAATATTCTTTTAAAATTTTTATCAACAGTGCAAGAGTGTGTATTTTTAAAGAGTTTTGTGTATTTCTTCTCATATTTCTTTTTTAAGGTGCTTTTACAATTTGTTTTTTATAAATATTTTTCTTTTGAATATTTCATATCTAAAACATTAGAAATGGTAATTTTTTATATGTTTCCTAAATTATTGTACATAAATACATGCACACATCATTTTTTAATTTAAAATACATTTATTAATTTAATTTAATTTAATTATTGATTTGTTAAAAGTATAAAGTATTAAAGAGCACCACATTGGTTAATTGGTTTGTTAAATATAATTTTTTTGCTTAATTTTCTTTATTTTGTTTTTGTTTTACATATATTTATTCATTATTTTTTTTTTTTTTTTTTTTTTTGGAACTTTAGAAAAATAATTTTTATTTTTTTTTAATTAATATTTTCTTTTTTTTTATTCATTTGCATATTTTAAAAAGAGGGGTTTTTTTTTGTAAGCTAATAAGTTTAAATATAAAAGCAAATAAAAATCAATTTACAAAATTTTGAAATGCATTTGTCAAATAACTTTGTTGGTCCTTATAGTATGTGTGTGTGTTTGGGAAACTCTTTGTTGTTTGTAAGCAAAAATACTTATAATTTAAGACTACAATAATTCATTTAGAAAATTTCACTTTTGCTGGATTGTTGGTGTTTAATGCTAGAAAAACAATACAGAACATAATCTTGGGTCCACCTAAGCATACTACTATGTTACATATCTTTCTTTATAATGTAAAAACAAATATTAATCTATTCCATTATTTACAGAACTCTAAAGCATTCTGTGTATGACAATAAAATGCTTATTTAATGCATTTCAGCTTAATAGTTCAAAATTGAATGAGTACAGCATGCATAGGGATTAACAGATCATTGGACATGAAGTGGATGATTCTAGAGATGAGGTAAACAGTGACACAGTGATTCTAAACTGTGATTGCGTCACAGTCATTGCACAGTTTACATGATTGATTGTGACTCACTTTGATTCAGTAAACAAAGTAAACTGTGTCTCTCCCTTTAAAAGACTGTGACTCAATCACAGTTTAGAATCACTGTGATTTTAAAATCACTGTTTAACTCATCTCTAGATGATTCTCCTTGTCACTTGAACTTGCAAAACATCGATGGTTTTATGGAAACATCGATGTTTTCCATACAAACAATCAAAGTTTTGACAGCTCTACTTGTCACTGGGGTTTTTTTTTCTTCTATGGTTTAGAAGCATCAAGTGTTTATACCTTTCAAAAATATAAACATATGTTAATTTTTTAATTAATTTCCAATTTAATTTAATGAGTGATTTTTAATTCACTTTAAGTTATTTATAGTTATGTCAATTAGTTTTAAGCTTTGATTAAGTGAATTGTTAGTCTTAAGGTGAAGTAATAGAATTAGAGGGCAAGAAACCTCAAGAAAAAAGGAAAGAACTTATTCTATTCAGAACAACTGGTCTAACAAGGGAGGACAGTATCTGGATGAAACAACATTTATAAAATAACGGACACCTTAGTTGAAATGAAATTTATTGATGGCCCACAACAACTGGGACACACCATACTATTTTGTGTTTGTAACTCATTGAAGGGTAATGATGGCTTTTGTTATAAAGGAACTCAATTGTGGCTGCAATGTTGAGGATAATCATATTGTCTATAGTGATATTGTCTAGGATAGTGCAAAACTTAGCCATCTATGTCATTGTCATAAGTTGATAGTATGTTTCAGTATATGATTATGAGGTGGGATGTTCTCAATGAAACCTTTTTTGAAATAAAAGATTGAAAACTTGTTTATGACAGCAAATCAAAATATTAAACCATATTAAACCATCCGAAAAATATTGCACAAAATAATTGCATGTGAAATACCCACCAAAAAAAAAATATTCTTTAAAATAATACTAATATATCATAAGCTATAACATATCAAGCTATTCCAGTCACCCTCATAGTTTAAGTGTCTGTATTTCTTTCTTCAACAAAGGATGCAACATTATACATTAGAACACCGTATATAGGAGTCTATTAGCAACTTCGCTACAAAGACCATCCGGACATTTTTTTCCCCTTTTTTTTAGAAAATATAACTTCAATTGCAATCAGTCCCGAAATTTTGTGATTAGATCGTATAAAATGACGTCGTTTAAAACAAGGGTTCACATATAATGACGTGAATTTAAAGTTTTTTCATTCAATCCCCTGCATCAATCGAAATGTGAAGAAAAAACATCTTTAAACTTTATATCATAAAGATGATTTTTTCAGTGTTTTGTACAAGAAAACAAATGTATCCCACAAAGAGAACCTTTTGGTTAAGAAAAATCTAATCATTTTGCATAAATGTTAAGCCTCATTAACATATGGCGAGTTTGCAAGTAATGAGTTTACAAACGGGCGCATCGGTGTGTGCTTTAGTAAAGATTACATACAAAACTTTCAACTAACTCAGTTGTCTAGTCATTTTGTAAACAACTGAAATACTAGCAGCCGCCTCACTAGTGACTCACTTTGAAAATAAGAAAAAGTAGGACTGCTTTCATAATTTCTCGATAATTGTTTACAATCTTATCGCACCTAAATAACATAATTAGACTGGGCGAGTTCACTGGCTAGTAAATAGCAAACTCACCAAATGTAAATGAAGCTTTAAGTAAAAATAATAATGACTGTCGTGGCAATTGGATTACTCGTTGTAGAACTCGTTACTAGTTTTACCTAAAATAAAGGGTTTCTTCTTAGAGGTTAAGAACTTTAAGTTGAATTAAAACACTGATTAATAGTGTTTATTGCCACGTATTTGACTTCATTCGAAAGATAATTCCTTGTCATTTCTATTCGAATATAATTTCCGGAATATGGCCACCTCAGCTGGCTCGTTGGAAGTCCGATCGGGAAGTCCAACTTTCGATTTTTTTTTGAATTTTTTTTTATTTTTTTTTTTTTTTTTGCAGCAATGGAGGCCTTATGTTAGTGATAACGTGACGAATGTTGTCTTCCAAGGCGTTAATCGTCTGTGGCTTATCGGCGTATACCAGAGACTTCTCATAGCTCCACAAAAAATAGTCCAGTGGTGTTAAAACGCATGATCTTGGAGGCCAATTCATGGGTGCATAACGAAAAATTATTCGTTCACCGAACATTTCTTTCAATAAATCAATTCTGGCACGCGCTTCTCCCCATGTGTTACGAAAAAGTTAGTGATCATGGCCCTGTAGTGGTTACCATTACATGTAACGTTCTGGTCGGCATAATGATTCCACCGACCCATAAAGCACACCAAACATTGGTTTTTACTGGACCTTGACTCCAAATGCGGCAATTTTGCTTATTACCGTTTCCTTTCAAACAAAAATTAGCTTCATCGCTGAATACAATTTTTATTGTGAAATTCGGGATCAGGAGCAAATTTGTGTTGAGCCCATTCACCAAATGTACGACGTGCCTTATGCGGAGAAACATATTTAAATAAAAATGGCAAGAAATTATGTTTCGAATAAACCCAAATACATGGCAATTAACATCATTAAACAGGGTTTTATTTCAATTTAAAGTTCTCAACCTCTAAAAAAAAAAACACCCTTAATTATAACATGCTCATGTTCATCGTATGGTACATTCGCTTAAAACGATTGATTTTATTGGTCCTTTCAGTTATATTATACCAGAGTTCTATTGAATACATAATTGATAAAATCGACTCATTAACCTTATATGACAGATAATCATTCGAAGTTTATTATTCATAATTGTTTAGATGTTCCTCTTCTACTAGAAGTATGTTAACATTTGAATGGATTTTAAAATAAATAGTAAAGCTTTGGTGGAACCAAAGTATATGCTCTGTTTCTGTAAGACTTGATTAGATTGATTTTTAAGGCAGGTTGGTAAGGTTTTAATAAATTTTGAAATAATGATTAAATTGCAAATTCTTTTTAGATATTTTGTTAAAATTTTTATCAATAACTTAAAGAGAAACATGGCCTCTCACACTGCATTATTTTATATGATTATTGTAATTGAATTGCTTATGTATTTGTAGAATATTGAATATTTTAAATGATAGTGGCCATGAGAGTATGGTAAGTGTGCCACCAGCTTGAATTTATGCACACAATTTAAAAGTTTAATGAAATTATTCTTATGTTAAAAGGTTTTCTATATTTTTCAAATCAATTTATGAAAATTTGTTTTTATCTGGCACAAATTCATAAAATCATTTCTAAAGTTTATAATATTATTATTATTTACTTAAATAACTAAGTCACTCAAAAAGTTAAAAGTTACAATTAAATATTTATGATTATTCATTGAACTATTACCAAAAAGTATCTAAACATGCTAGATACACAGCAACACATGAACTCTCGTCTCTTATTGCTTTCCTTGCTTTCGATTGCTTTATTTATTTTTCAGTACACTTTCATCGGCATCTGCTTCATCATCAGACTCTGGATCTTCAACACCAATACAGTGAATGCCATTCCTTAGCATTGGTGTTCCTTTACCTTTGCCCAGGACACGTGCAGCAATCACAAGTTGCAGGACTTCTTTGCTATTATTACTACGATTCACAATATGCAAAGTTTCACGAAGTAATTTCTCTTTGTAGGCAAAGAATTCAATTTTCATTTCATAATGATCATGTTGATCATGTTTGACCCCTGAGAATTCTTTAATACAACAATGTAGATTGGGTTCAGCTTCAACATCCGGTTCGAAACGTTGTTTATCGACTTTGCCAAACAGTGACGAGGGTAAAAGTAATTCAACCAGATATCTATGATAGATCTTTAGGAAACCAAGATTAATGCGAATTGTATCGCCGGCACGTTCATAAGTGACACTGCTACTATCAACATCCGAGTCTGAGCGTGTGGATTTCGTATCAAAATGCACGTGATGATCTACTGTAAAGACAAGACAAGAGAAGAGAAAAGAAATTAAACGAAAATTACTTATAATCTCTAAAATAAAAATATATTTATGCCCTTCCTTCCACTCTGGTAAAACCACATTTATTAATTTCATATCTTATTTAATTAATTATGTATGCATGAATTCATTACACCACTTATCGCCAACGCCACCTTTCAACAACAACAACAACAACAAACAGTAATAATAAATATAAATTACAAATGTATCTAACTATCTATTGTACACAATTTGTGGTGGAATAAACTTGTTTGTTTTTGTGCTTGCTGTTTTTTTTTGTTTATTATGGCTGTTGTTGATGTTTAGATACAAGTTCAGTACTTTGCACATATTTAAATAACAATTTAATTCGCTAGAAGTACAAATGTATTTGATAGATAGCAATAATTTAATCAGGTGATTAACTCTCTATTGAAATTGTGTATCTAGAAATTTATTCAATTTTAATTCCATTTTTTAATTAGTATATAATTTGCAAATGCATTAAGTATTGTTTTCTATCTTGTATCATTTTTATACAATACTAGAATCTTTACATCGGTTATACAATAGTATGTGTGTGTATCTCATCTCTTTATTTGTTTATTTGTAATTAAATTTACCCGCAGGTGTTTGCAAATAAATATTTATTTAATGAAATTAACAAACAATGAAAACAAATAGTCGGGTTAGTTGGTAAGGCAAGTAAAATAGTATTTATTCAAGTATTTCATATAAAGATAAAATTCTAAGGAAATCCTCACTACAAGATTCTAACCTAAGCAAATGAATAAATTTTAGTACCAATTTTTATCGGTCTCATCGAATATTCCATACTTTGTAGGAAACATGCAACTAGTACTACTTTGTGTTGGCGGGGGTGCACTAGATTAGTGTGCCAGACATCATTAAGTATATTAGAACTTTGCAGTCTTCTTCTTTTAAGCTTAATTTTGCAGATCCAGAAAAAATAACTATTTTTTTTTAATTTTTAATGAAACTATAATTAATTCCAAATCAAATTCAGAAGGATTTGTTTTTGGTACTAATACAGTTAATTTGAAAATAAATTTTTTGGTAAATTAACTAAAATAAAAAAAACACAGATTAATGCGCCACTTGAATAGAACACATCTTCAAAAAAGCAGTTTATTAAAATTCTTATGTTTAAAACATGTGTAATTCTTCTTTTGGAGTACATTTAATTATTGCCAAATGCATTTGAAAATTTTTTAGTAGTGGGTGTGCCCCCTTTTTGCTCCAAAACTTCACAGATCCCTCTTGGATTTGATTCGTACAACTGGGCTAAATAACACAGGCCGAAAAAATTTAACCAACATTCAGACCCAGAAACCAGACTATATATTTCCGAAGGTTTATGATGCGCTGAATCCAAATCTGGCCTCAGAATTGCTCTATCAGCTCTTTTTTTTTTCGCTGAGATATCGCATTTTGAAATTTTCATGTTTCTAAATTTTCCTACACCTGAAAATCGATTGAGATAACATAGACATGATATAGTCGATTACTAATTTACTTGAATTGAGTCTTATTTTACTTAAAATTCTCATATCTCAGCGAAAAAAAAATTTGAGCAAACTCAACGCCATTTGAAAGAAGAAGACTTGTATTTAAAGATGTCATCCTTTAATTTTGGTGAAAGAAAACATCTGTAAGGCTACATAACCTCAAATATGGGCAAAAACGGTGTTTTTTGCACTTTTAGGTTAGGATATCTCGAAAACCAGAGCTGATAGAGCAATTCTGAGGCCACATTTGGATTCAGCGCATCAAAATATATAGTCCGGTTTCTGGGTCTGAGATGCTGTCGGCCTGTGTAATTGAGTGACATTGAACTCCAAGCTAGTTTGATGGCTTCTATTAGTTCAGGTATGGTTCCATATTGCTGTCCGGCCCTATACAGTTTCCGTATTAGCTATCCTCAAACATTTTTGATGATGTTTAAATCCGGTAAGTAAGGTGGCCACCTTTAAGGAGCCACATTCTGGCTTTCACTATAGGATTTAACGGTTCAGGCAGTATGGAGTGGCGCATTGTCATGTGAAGAATGGAAATGCATTTTTGAAGACACCATTGTATTCCATCGCATTCATTTTTGTTGTCAAAAATTGTAACTCACAGGTGCCGTAATACGAGATCGCTCCCCATACCATGACATCTCCACACTTGCTATGTAAGCGATCCAAATAATGGGCTTCCTTTCGTAGGTCATGGAAATAATAGGTGTAGCCATCGGGTTCATCTCAATTTAATATTTTTTCATCTGAGAAAACGACGCGATGCCACTCCATAGACCAGCTCATATGGTTACGGCAAAAAGTAAGGCGTTGCTCCTTTCAAAGTGCATTCAGTGGTGGTTTTTTTTTTTTTTTGTTAATTTTTAACCTTTTTAAATGATCAGCTTTCGATATTACATGCCGAATAGTGGTAAGGCTTGCGTTAAGTTGACATTTTGCCTTGATTTTAGATATTGAGTCGAGAGAGTTTGAGGCTTTTCTCAAAATAAGGACACTTTTAGTAAGACCTTTCATGTTTTTTTCATATTTTATCGTTGGCTAAGATTTCGAATACCACTTGTTTTGATTTTTTTTGCGATTGTAGCAACAGATTGACCACTGTCCTTGCCTTTTTCCATCTCCGCTAAGGCTTTTCCTCGACCCATTTTAGTTAAATTTGATATTTAATAATTCGAACTCACCACAAAAAGCGATTAAACAAAAACACGTGTGCACACAGCACATGTAGAAGTCTTACAAAACAAATGTTCTATTCAAGTGGCGCAAAAATTTGTGCATGCTTTTGGATAGATATCAAACAAAAGAGCAAAATACATGTAACAGTCTATTTTCATATAGACATCGAAATAGTCATTGAAAAAGCACTCAAGAAAAACCCGTTAATTTTAATGTTATTTTTCGAGTGATTTGCATTTAAACTGATAGTTTACAAGGTGTCTTATTCAAGTGGCGTGGAGCGTATGTATATTGTGACAACAAATCTGCTGGTTTTACAAATTGCAACTACATATTTATTCAAAATTTTTATAATATAAGCATTTTGTATATACTTATACATTAAAGACTAATACATACTCGTACAATAGATAATTCAAGTTTGCTTTAACATAACAGATAAGAACTCGAGTGCAATAAAAAGCTATGGAAAGAACGGGACACAAGCAAGAAGCGAATGCATTCTTCCTCTTCTGAACTTCTTTTATTATACTAATAAAAAAAAACAATTTGATTTTATAACCAATAAACGCCGCGAACTAACCAGAAGGTCACCAGCAACTTAAGTATTCACTGCGATATAATCGCCACAAAGTCATCATTACGTACAACCATACAAATATTTAATGCTATTTTTGCAACAATATTATAATAAAATAGATTTCAAAAACAAAAAGCGAACAAAGCCAATAAAGGATTGAGAAAGAAGAAATGGAAAATAATACATATGTCTATTGAAAAAAGGAATCTCGCCCATATTCAAGAAAAATGGAAAAAAAATAGGATCTCAGAAAATAGCAACTAATGAAAAAGCAGAAAATGACAGGTGATTGAGGAAGAATATCTGTAAATTTTTATCAAAACAGATCTAGAGGTTTATGCGTAACAAGATAACCTCTTAATAACAACAATAACAACACACAGGAGTTGATGTGTGCGTGCGTGCGCGCAGTAGAATGGGAGAATAGAGAGGTTTGCGTGCCTCCCTCTTCTGCTCATTGGTTGTGTGAAGCCGTGTTATAGAGTTTTCGCAAAGAACACTGTTTATAAAGAAGATATTGTATTAGAACTTTAAAATATAAATACTTTTTCTAGACGGAGTATATCTAGTCTTTATTAATCCAGCTAATATTCAATGAAATGCTGAAAGAAACCTCTATACAAAAATTAGTTGTTATTTATATGAAGAAAGACCTACCCTTGTGATAAGAAAAGAACCCAAATACTTATATGATGGATCGATTTATACAACAACTAAGTATGTGGTGATTGGGGTTTCTTTTCACCCTACAAAAAAATTCAGATTAGAATCTCTATAATTTATGTTCAAAAACATATTGGATGGATATTACTACATCAAATTGATTTTCGATAGTGATGATAGGCATATCTGCTTTGTTAATAAAATGTTATTTGTACTTATATGTTTTGGTATGATTACTTCAATTCTAGTACACTGTGGAATGCGGCCCACGAAACCAATAAGGTTAAACAGCCCTGCTATAAAATGGTGACTATTTCGTAGAGGACAATGAAAAATATCATAATTTGAAAGGAGCAGAACTGTAATCAAAATTTGTCAATATTATGTTACAGCTTATATTCAGGTCATCTCTACTTTATTCACTTACTTATCAAATGCCTTCAAGATCGTTTATTCGACTTTTTGTACTTGCCAAAGAGACGCTGATCAGAACAGTCCCCAGTCAGCTTGACTTGATCATATATGTAAATTTCTTGACTTGCAAAAAATACACCTTATGGCCCATAAGTATACCACATACTCGTATTTATCCACTTTGTTATATACTTATATTCTTTCTCCATTCTTTAGAACAATTTTATGTTCTTAAGAGGCATAACTTCCTGGTGTAAACCTAAAACATATACATTCCAAGTAAATATTCTGCTTTAACACACCTTGGATTTTGGCTAGCTTTATTGGGTTTTGTGAACTTTCTTTCACCATGTTACAAAATGTTGGTTAAATTTAATAAACCATACAATTTGTAATGAAACAACCTATAGAATAAATACGAGTATATAAATCTGATATATGAAAACTTGTTTAGTCAAAATTTACATATAGAATAGAAATGCCGCTGAAATAAAAATTATAGTCAGTAATCAGAAACACGCAATAGGAGGCAATGGCACTATTAAGATACAATGAATAACAAAAATTTACAAATTCACAAATTCTCAATTGCGTGCACATAACTAATTAGATACAATTCATTCTTATTTTATTTACTAAATAAAAATACAAAAATTCTTTGTTGTTCTTATTTTGATTGTATTATATTTTGAAAATTTCTACGTCGTCTTAAATCATTTTGTGACTGAGACAAAGACAAAATAAACAAAAAAATTGTTCACATTAGGTCCAGTTTCATTGAATATTAAATACACTTCACAAAATTTTGCAGTAAAAATAACTTTAGAAAATATCAATTTTTCATAATTCATGTAACAAAGTAATTTTATTTCATCACATTTTGCACTTTGTTATTATTATCTATTGGGTAAAAACATAAAACTGATGAAAAAACTCGCTCATTATCGTCAAGAGAATTCATTGTTACGCCACCAAGATAATTCTTCATAGAGCGAAATACATATATAAATGGCAATCAGATGAAACAAACTATATGCCGGAGCTTTTAACACTCCCCAGTCGAGTTCCTTTAATTATAGCCAGGTAATAACAGAAGTGTGTACCTTGTATTGTCATAGTGGAAGACTATAACCCAAATTGCAGAGCCATATGTTCCTCTTTATATATATATAATCGTAAGCCTTTTCCTGTCTGTGCACGCTAATCTCAGAAATGGCTTAACAAATTTGAATGCGATTTTGACTGGTGTACTGTAGTAACATTTAGCATTTATTTTATCGAAATCGACCTACTAAATCAAAAGATATTCATATTTTTAATTCTGTTGCTCGTCTCATCGAGCTGATCACAAATATATGTATATACTTTATGTGGTCTGCGTTGCCTCCTTCTGTATGTTGCAAACTTCATATCAAACTTATAATACTATCACTCCCGTGAAAAGTATAAAAATATGTTCAGTACTGCAATGCTCTCAAGTACACTGTACACCTACAATCTATACTCACTCCAAATGAATGCTATGCAGTATACAATCAATGGCTATGAGAACACACAAAATTAAACGATAAGTATAGTAAAAAAATCAATGGAATGAAGTACATATATGCAGTAGTGTAGTGAGCGGACATGTAACACAAATATAAGTAAGTATTTGGAAAAATATTGGGAAAAAAAACAACAACGTATCCTTTCACTACTTAGTAAGTAAAGTATACAGTAATTTACTGGACACTGTTGAGTATTCATTCTTAAGAACATGTAAACAGGAACACAATTTACTTTACAGAAACAAAAAAAACACCATTCACTCACATTCACTTAAAAGCAAATAGCAAAACATGCATTCATAGTCAGAACGAATGATTAGTATTCATGCAGATCTCTAGTAGGTTGGTCTCAAAGGTCGCTTTCCTTTTGTATAACAAACACCATGACAAAGTAAAAATACAATTTAATTAGCAATTCATAAAGGGAACAATTAAATTCCCTTGAACTTATGGAAAATCATGACTTAGACACATGCAAACAATGTATGTAACTTAATTTAACGGAGATTATCATCTACAGTAACCGAAAGTAGGAAACGTAATTAGTTTATATAATATTTGATCGCATTCCTTTCATCTTTCAAAATCAACAGCAAAGTCAACTTAGGTACATACTAGTAACTCATCAGATGCTTTGGGAAAGATATTCTTTCTTCTTCCACTGGAAGATATTGTAGTATCATAAAATTGAATGGAAACATTTCAATTTCAATTTACCAAAGAGATGTTAATTAATTTCATTTCTAAACTTTTATTGTGTTGTTTGTTCGTTGTTAGTTTCTTTTGAAAAATAACTGACATTAATGTACGAGTATCTATCTATCTATGAATAATTGAATTCTGCTCATCCCGTGCCCATTTGACAGCTGAGTTTAAAATAGTGTATATGTTATTGTACAAAACTAATAACAACAAAAGTATCTTAAAATTTGGCATCCACAGCATATGTATAAGTGATGATGATTTTGTTTTTCTCATTTCATTTTTTGTGTGTTGCCAAGGTTGTCTTAACTGTAGGCGGCGGCATAGTACCTTATAAGTATAAAGGTATGAATGGCATTGTATCTTTTCTTTTTTCTTTCTTTCTGTCTGTCTTTCACTGTGTTAAATAATCATTTTAGATACTTTTTGAATTGTAAATACAATTGCCAAAGTCATCAGCATCATCAGCATCGTCGCCAGCATCATCGACATAAGTAATTTCACAATTATTAAATCTATTAAAAGTCAATTTCAATTGTTTGTAAATCATAGTAGTACTTGGCTTCACCATGCAAAATATCTGCCTTTGAGCACGTACAACAATCTATAGATACATGATAGAGTCACAAATCAATTTAAACTTAGCTGCTTGCATAATCAAAGTTATGGAAAAGAAGAAAAATCGAAGCTTGTTGCCATCTTTATTATTATTGAAGATCATTTTATTATGGCAATTTGATTGAGATACTTTTTTCATTTCATTGAATTTAACTTTTATTAAAGCTCAATCAAATGAAATGAAAAATATATTTTTTCTTTATAATATAAAATTGCCTTTAGATGGCGATGAAGGAAGTTGAACGGGCCGCCTTAATCCGCCACTGGATGCACCAGCCAATAAAACTACAATTTAATGACTTGTAATCAACATTCATGTATCTTCTCAATGTAATTGCATCGACATACATATATCTGCACTGCACAATCATACACTGCCAGAAAGGGGCTTCTTCTTCTTCTCTATATTGAACAATAAAAGAATATAAGATGCTTGTATAGATAAAAATTTACACTCATCTTCATCATCATTGAGATACAAAATTGAAATAAAATAGAATAGAATAATAGCAGAGCCTGTTCTCGTAATACGTACATATAATTTAATGAACAAACAAAGAAAGATACTCGTGAAAGCCAATGAATTTGCAAAATTATGTAAGATGTAAGTAACCCAACTATTCAATTGTATATGTATAATAATAATATCTTATATAGAATGATGAGAACCTGGAAATAAAAATTTAAAATTTCCCAAAATTGGTCATGCAGCAAATAAGTGGTCATTACAAGTCCCAACAAATATAGGGGAAAAATTCCTTGTAGCCCAAGAAGGAGAATTTAAATTTATGCTACCAATGCTGTAGAATATGATAGATGTTGCCAAGAATTAGATTGTGCAAGATCGTGACACCAAGAGTTGTGCCACAACTGGATAATTTCGAGAGGTGGATTTACTTAAGGTGGCATTGGTAGGATTGATATTTGGATCTCAGTTAGTGTTCCTAACACTTCCGAAATGCCCGGGAATCTACGAGAATAATGTTCTACCTCCCGAACAACCGGTCCACAATCATTTTTCCGGTTTATTTTTTTCTTTTTTTCTATTTGTTAGCCGACAAATTAACAGGCACTAAAATTAACTGATTGATTCGAAAACAAAGCTACAGAACCGAATTTTATGTATCTTATGGTAAATCTGCCACGGATTTATTAAATCATTTTGATGAATGATGCCAATGTATTAAACAAAATTGATATAACTTTGAAGATCCGGAATATCAAGCGATGAAAATTTTGTCACTTAAAGAACCAATCAGATGGGCAGACATTACTAGACTACAAGAAATTTTAAAAATGAATTTAGATCTTGACATACTGTACGATGAGGTAGAAATTTTACGCGATGCAAGCATTGAAGAGTATCGAGTCGATTTACACTGGGTTGACTTCTTTGCGAAATCAAAAGACCGAAATTCCGTGCCCTGAATTTTAAAAGTTCGTTCTGGCCATTCTTATCTCTAATGCTTATTTAGCACTATGCAACAAGTGTGGAGCAAAAAAAAGAACAGTATGAACTTATCGTTAGTAAAAGCTGAGTTAACAAGATGCGTTTTCAAGTGTGAATGCTATTCTTTCTCAATGGTACAAAAAAGGTAAGGTTCTCCCCTTGTACTACTTATTTGAGTAAGCCAGGAAATTCATTTCAGTAGAGCTAGTAATTCGGCTTGGGTAGCATTGGTTACCGCTGTATTCTCTTAATATTACAAAGGATTCTTCAGACATGATTCTGAAAGGTAAGTTACAATACTAATCGGTTGGACAGACATTCGATCTGAATAGCCCTGGTAGCGCTCTCAGGTTTGTACCTATAACAAAGAAATCCAAATCAGGAGGTGCAAAAGAGAGTGAGAAAGACAGAGAGTTCAGAGTTGCCATGTACTTAAAATTAATGTGACTTGCCCATCAGAATAGGTTAAAGCAAAATAACTATACCACATGGGAACAGTTAAATTGCAAAACGGTGTCAATATTTTCAACCCGACTTCAAAAAATTCGTGTGTTGAAAGCACTTTAAAAAATTTAAACACTTTTGCGTGTAAATCTGTAAATAAAAATGATTAACTTTAACTCATTTCAAGAGAATATCTAAGAAAATCATCCCAACCATGTTTCTCGAAATTTACCGAATCAAGAAAAGTTGCCTTCAATTCGACCGGCATATGCTGCAAAATTAGGATGCATATCAAATTTATCTATAATTTTAAGTGAAGAGAAACGTACTAAGTTGCTTGTGGCCAGTAAAAGAGTCGAAGAACGTGAACGTATGGCCATTGGTCACTGACAGTGTCGAACAACGAGCAAAGCTCAGTCATCCGGTACTACAATAATAAATATCTAAACAAATATTTCAAATTCTTCACACTTGATTGCAAATGTTTGCAATTGCAAAATTATGAATGAAAAGTATCTTAAAACAGATACTGTTTTGATGAAGACACTGTTTTGTGTCTTGCTGTTTTATGTTTGTATTGTTGTTGTTGATTCAAGTAGACACTGAGGCCCATCAGAAACCTCATTAATTGTACTATATTTGACTAATTTATATTACTCTTAGTTAAATATGTTTCTAGGTTGAACTACACTACAAACATATATATGTGTAATCGTGCTGTTTTGAGGGATAGAAAATTGTAGATCATAACAATTAGAGTGAGTAAAGTGACTTGAGTCAGACCTTGTCGGCAGTCAATTCGCAAGTGATTAAATTCGGGTAGACTTATGTGCAACCATATCAGCGTTTGTTTTGGAAGTGAACAGATGAGATGACTTGCGTCTGATGTGATCAGTGTTTGAAGTAAGAGTGAATACAATGTTCATAAAATATTCAACCGGACTTGCGATTGAACTTCGCGGCGTTTGTAACAATGCAACTTCAAGCTTCTTATAAGTTTAATAGGAAGAAGAATAGTGGATTTAAGAAAAGCACAAACACAATATGCCCTTTCTATAAAGAGCATCTAATCTAACAAACAGTGACGTAACATGTAACATAAGAGGCGAGAAATGTAATTGATGTCTCTGAATGCACAATAAGACACAACAAATGTAAGCTGTAAATCTACAATTTGATGGAGCAAAAGCATTCTCACTTTTACACTTGTCAGACAAAATGTGTTAGATTATTAAGACAACAGGCCAGCTATCGACAAAGAGACATGTCATTCAGATTGTTTGGTGTACTATGATGCCTCATAAGAAACAATGTACTGCGCGGTATGTCATCTCAGGACCTCTTCTTTTCTACATTTGTTTATTAATTATCTGACCTACTACTCCATCTCATCACTCTGCGTATCGATTCATCAAGTAATCGCTGTATCGATGATAAAATTGATGCCTTTCAGTTAATCGATGGCGCCTCTCATTTTAAACTTCAAGAGGATAATTGATTCTTTACGTACTTGGTGCTTGACAAATTATTTAGGGATTCATAAATATTTCTAAATGTACAGACTCATGACATATCATCGGTGTAGAGCCTCATTAGTTATACATATGAGCGATAGAGGTTGACAAATGTCCTACTTCTGTTATGCGTCTTCTGCATGTGCCTCAACTGAGAAATCCGTAATTCAACACGGTTGCCAGGATCTTCCCATCATGACAGACTCCCATCTATGATCATGATCTTCACGATTCATTTGGCTGCGATCGTAGAATTGCTCTACGGGATTCACTATTGTTTCACTAAAGCTCTCTGCAATCGGAAACATTGACTCTCCAGAGCTTTTAGAATCTTTTGCAACTGCTATCTATCCCTAGTCGTCCTACGAGAAATTTTATCCCTTTAGTGTTAAATAGATGCACTACTAACTTTGCCCTTCATGATCCTTTCAGAGTTTTATGCTCATATTATAATAAGTTCTATCATGTTCTCTCTCCTGAATTATCTCCGGAATCAATTAATTCTATTATTCTTCGTTGCCTACGGGATTCATGACCTCACTTGCTGGATGCACTGGATGTTGCTGATCAGCTGTACCGTCTGTGTAGCTTATGTGCCTTTGACCACACATGGCTGTGAGTAGGGCCATAGCTCGCTAGTGTTGCAAATAAACTCCCCCATCGGGTCAGAGGCTGCTGTTTTATATTATGTTATTATTATTTTTATTTTTAATTTTGTTTTGTTTCTCTCTCTCTTATAATTAATTTAATTTTATTTTATGCACATTTCAATTTTATATTTTTTATCTCTTTATTAAGTGTTAAGTTTTAAGCTGACGGTTTTTTGTCATTGAATAAATAAATAAGAACCAATGGACTGTACAAAGAAAGACTTTTTGATTGATGCGGTGTGTGTTCAGTCTTAGTATTGACTACATTTGTATATCAATTTCATCAATAAAAATAAAATAATACAAATTTTATTATGTATTTATCAATATACCATTTATGAAAGTGTGAATTTGTTTATATTTTTAGCATATTCTTAGAAAATTGAGTATTTTGGCATATGAAAATCGAATGATCAATACACAATACGCATACAATAATACAAGTATCTCAAGCACGAGCGTGTCATTCATTTAACATACAATACATGTTATGCATTCATCATAGATAATGTGATAATGATAATACGAGTACAATATACTAAATAGTATGTATATATGTACATATCTTTTTTATTAGACTAACTTATTCATAGAAAGCAACAATACATAGAATCAACAGACAACAAAATACAATTGACAATGAACTATTTTTAGTCTTTATATGTTATACTATTTATTTAAGTTTTTGTCGGCGCTTGTCTTCTTTAGTATCTCTGTATGTCTATCTGCGTGTATGTGTCTGTCTTTTTGTCTGTCTCTCTAATGAATGACGTTGTCACTTGTCGGCAAAATGCCAAGGATGCGATACATTTACTATTCAATTTTGAAATAAATACACAATAAAACAAAAATAACAAAAACTCACCATGACATTATGTAGCACACAAAATGAACAAACACAATATACTATAGTATAGAATAAAAAACGAAAGTTGGCATTTATCTCTTAGTTACATTTGCAAATGAAAATCTCAATTAACAATTCATAGAAAAATGAAATTTGGTTAAGCGCATTTTTGTTCATAATAAATCATATTAATTTTCTCTTTAATTGACAAATAAATAAAGTGATGTAAATATATAATACTCGTAAAATCAAAAAACAAATCACAATTTAACATTTAACAGCTTTCAGCTAAAGGGAAGGAAAAAGTATCTATGCACTGCATAGATGTGCAATGACAGTTGTCAATCAAAAATTCAATTGCGAACAATTTCCATTAATAACACAAACACCTCAGGCAACAAACAAATATATGTATGTACTACAATACACAGAGCCCAGTTGATACAATTAGAAATTCATGGCACCACAAGCATCATCATCATCATCACCACCATCTTCATCAATGAATATGGAATTCAATGGTGATCTACAATGCATTTTAAACTGTTTCATTTACAAATATTACATATATTGTTTTGGGGTCGATTTGGTATTGTTGCATAAACAAAAATATAAATTCTATTTGATGTTGTTAGTGATATTGTTTTTTGTTTTTATTTTCATTTTTGTTGTTGTTTGTTTGTTTCAGAATTTTCAGTTTTTTCTGATATTTTTAGGTTTTATTGCAAAACCATTTCGAAATATTCAAAGTCAAGTTGAAAATAAATAAATAAAGTAATACGAAATATTTGATGCCTGCAGTCTGTGGTGCCATCACCTCCATGTTTCGTTTTATTTGTAGTTTTTGGGGGAAAACAAAATGTTTTTCTTTACGTTTTGCAATAGGAAATTTTTGTGAAATTTCCGCTACCTCAAGCAATCAAATCAAAACATAGAAAATTATAAAACAAATAAGCAAGGGATAGACTCAAGTTCAACAACACCGAAGCAAGAGTACCCTTCAAAAGTTATCGGTACCATAAATTTATATGGAGACTATAACCACATTGGTATCAGACCAATTTGAGATATTGTTATTGTCAACGAACCTAAGGTAAATTTAGTTTTCGTATAAAAACTAACACATTTATAACTCTTGGGAACTATAGATGAAAGTTTTTCTAGGAATCAGGAAACAGCGACTGAAACATATTATAATTTTCATGATTTTATCTCAATAACTGAAAGACTAAACTATTGCATGGTTGGTTTCTGTGGCTGACTCGTATAGTCCACTACAAGCCACAATTACCACTAGAGTGCCGTTTTAAAACCACTTTCTTGCCGAACGCAATCAGTATTACTAAATCCAATCAGTCGAATTTAGGTATTCTAATAAATCACCTGGACATGTGACTGAACGGTCCAAGAGGTCGTTGATGATGTATTCGCCCAGAAACTTATTTCTAGTTTTTGCCAGGGCCGGGCATTGACATAGAAAGTGGGTGAGTGACTCCTCTTCCTCTCGTTTTCGCAGCTTCTACAATGGCTTCTGAACGGAATACCCAGTCTATACCAAGCGTCTTCTGTTGATGAGTCTAAGTGACCTATTTTCGTTGTAACTAGGCCATGTAGCACGTGCCACTCAGCAAGATTCAAGATCTTTCCACCGCCTGTTTGCCAGCTGACGGAAATACAGGAAGTTGCTCCTCTTGACGACCGCCAGGATCGATCGAACAGATTGGGATCTGTTCCGCTAACGATATATCAAGGGAAGCACCAAAACGAGCCAGTTCGTCAGTCTTCTCATTTCCCTCAATGTTCCTTTGGCCGGCAACCCATAAGAGAGTGATATCAGCTTGACGGGTTAGCTCGCTTATCGTCGACATGCATTAACGAGCTTGGACTTCACAATGGTGGATTGCAGTGCTTTGAGTGCCGCATGACTATTAACGAAGATAGCTATAAAAAAAAAAAAACTATTGCATATTTGTCATCTATTGATCCGATGTTGGTTTGATCATTAAATGGATAAAAGTTAAATTTTTTTTTAACGATTTTCACGTTATTTGATAGAGTAATTTTTCCAATTAAATATGAAAAATGATTTTATTCAAATGTTGGCCGCAGCAGGCTGAAACACAAATCTTCAAGCTCTTTTTCCAGTGTTTCCTGGTCAATTTGGGAAATTTCCCTGCGAATGTTCTGTTTCCAGTGATCAATTGTTTGGAGATAGTCGGCATAAATTTTATTTTCCAATTCGCCCCACACAAAACAAGTCCAGTGGCGTCAAATCGCAGCTGCGAGCAGGCCAATGGACATCGCCAAAACAGCTAATTGCACTGTTTTTGAATTTTGTGTGCAGTGTATTAAAAAGTATGGCAAATTCCGCAGTCTTGTTGAAATCATCTCAATGAGTGATCGATATATTCCAATTTCTGCAACAAAAAGTCAGTTGTCATGACTCAATGGCGTTTATCACGGCGTGATCTTCTGCCTTTTTTAATAAGAAAGGCCAATCACACGACCACTTCAAAATCCGCAACACTCAGTGACTCGAGATGGATGCATTGCCGAAATTCTGCAATTTTTTTTGTTTACGTATCCGCCGATATGAAAAGATGATTTGTCTTGCAAATTCTGGGTCATCGTTGAACTCATTCAAAGACCACTCAGCGAAGCTTTAACGCTATGTGAAGGTCATCCGGTTTAAATTCCATACTTAATCGGAAGAATCACTCTATCAAATATCTTTTGTCTATTGAATGACCAAACGAAAATCAGACCAATAGATGGCCCACCCTTGACTTAGTGGGTTTCAAAATGAGAAAGCATGTTGGAATACACTATTGTTGTAACTTAAAAAAATGTATCCGTTATCACATAACACATGTAATAATCTTTCGTGTCTAATAAAGAACTGCGCGAGTCCATTCCTTGTCGTTTCGAATTCATTCATGAATAGATTTGAAAGGGCAAATGAATGAATTTGTGCAGTTCTCTAATGTCTATGCAAGCTTATTCTTTCAGTAAATCCTTTTTGTGAAATTTTCAAAAAAAAAAGTGAGAGAATTGTTTACATATTCACTTATATCATTCTGTTATGCGTTACAAACACCATGGCAAAGTAAAAATACCACCCACTACTCAACTTTCTAAAAGCTATAAAAAGAAGACTATAAAAACCCCTAAAATATCTGAACAAAAAATAATCAAAAGTTGGATTTTTTTATGTATGTTTTCTAAATCATTGGAGGAAAAGAACAACTATAAATTTCACTTTAAAATTTGTTTTGCATGAAAAAGAAACTCTTCGATTGATGATGTAAATAAAACATGAAAAGAATGAGCAGTCACAACATAATCAAATTTCAAAGATGAAAATAAATTAAATTTTCTTTAGGTGCAACTTAACATTGGATGTACGAGTATTGAGTAAAACTTAGTAAACATGAATGCTTAGCTTCTATTGAAATTGAAATAATACTCGTATAATGGCATACACATGTGTAACAATGAGGTTATCATAAGTAACTAATATTAGAACTTAAGATATTAGGTCAAAAATTATGTAATATTAACAATCAAAACCAAGGACCATACATCTCAACTAGAGATGAGCTAAACAGTGATTTCAAAATCACAGTAATTCTAAACAGTGATTGAGTAACAGTCATTTGAAGGGAGAGACACAGTTGTGGGACCATTTGCTGGATATTTTTTGTTCATACTTAATCGGAACATGTCTGGTTTTTGCAACTCGCTCAAAAATACGTGTTTTTAGATTTAAATGAAATAGTGCACTCTTGTTGAGACACCCTTGGTTAGAGAGAGAATTTCTGTAAAACTTATCAGCATACAATGAGCAATGATTATTTTTACTAAAACTGATGCATTCGCAAAGAATTCAAAGGTAAAAACAGTTGTTGTAAGAACCATATTTACTTTCATCTAGTGGTGTGAATAGATAGACTATTGTTTAAGCAATTTAGACTGGAGTAAGTAAACATCAGCAAGCAGTGGTCAATGATTACATAGTAAGTATTTCTAATTACATATCCAAAGAATTTAAACTAAAAGCAGAAGTTATGAAGATCATAATACGGCTATCTCTCTAGATGACTAAAAACAGAGATATCGATATGCAACATACAGAAATTGCAGATTTATTCTTACTTGTGACATTTACTACCATTTACTGTGACATTTACCACCATTACTGATTTGCATTCTTGTGGTAAAGAGAAACATAAACTGCAAGGAGCATGACAGCAATGTCGGTGGTAGCCTAGGCTATCGGTAAGGTCAAAGGCAAACTTTGAAGCTAAGAACAGTTGTGTAAACTCACAGTCTGTCCTATTTCGTACCATCCTATTCTATCCCTTTTCATGTTATCAAATACAATACTATTCAATCCTTTTCTTTGCTATCCTATCACCCACGGAATAGTACAAGAGAAATAAGTAGAAAATCTTTTAGTACCACTAAAAAGTTTCATAAAATATTGTATTCCATCCACCGTTCTACCATCATATTGTTGACTTTATGTTTTGATTTAAATTAAATTTTCAAAACAGGAATTTAACACGTTCACTGAACGTGATAAACCATGATGCACTATAGAAACATATTATGTATATGGTATATTCTCATATAATATACTTTGTTTATTATATTTATATTTTGTTTCCCCTTTCAATATTTTTCTTTATTTTTATTAGTGAGTGTCTTCAATTCACTTTTGCTTACAATGCACTTCGATGGACAGTTCATGTTCATGTTTTTCACCACTATAATGTGGGTGAGTGAAGGCGATGCAAGGGCCAAAGGCAAAGGTGTTACACAATGTCATTGTGATTTTTTTTTTATATTTGTTTTTGCATATTTTCCATTGCTTTTGTCAATGTTTTCAATTTTCAGTTGACTTTGTTTTTACTACATTTTCCATGTAGTTGAACTCACTTCATTCTACAGTCATCGACATTTGGCCAACAACAAAGGATGCAAACACCCGCACGCACCCCCTTATACCACATCATCAAGTGGTTGACGTTCGCGATTTTGTCATATATGTGCACGTACTGAGTATGTGGAAATGTTAACTTAATTTAATAAAATTAAATGATGCAAGCTTTCACAAAAAATCCTTTAGTAAATACAATATTTAGTAATTGATGATGAAAACAAATATGGAAACGTGTAAATGTTAATTCATTTTAAAATTTTAACATGATAAACTTATACAGATACATGATATAAAAAAAATACTACAATACAATACTTAACTTATAGTTCAAAAGGGTTTAAACTGCAATCATTTGTTCACTACTTTCATTAATGACATATTGTTGTATATTTTTATATAAGCTCCAACGTCAATGTTAAGACATGCGATAATTGTTTTGATTAGATACGACGGGAAATAACAAACAACAAATCATTTAATTGTATACTATATAGAACAAGATAACATACTTTCCATTTCAGAAGTCACGCAACTGAACAAGAGGCGTTTATGTTCATTCAAACAAATTGTAACATTCAACATAATAAATTATGCAACAAACTTTCATTTTCATTCTTTTTTTTTTTTAGTTTTGGTTTTAAGTGCATTAGACAAGTATATAGTATGTTATTCAAAAAGTTTTGACATTCGTGACCTCACAATGAATCACAATGAATATACAAACAAACAAACAAACAAGTTACCTGAAATTTAGGCAAGGTAAAATAATAAAAGTTTTTAATAAAAAATATATTTGTTTTTTTTGAAAAGGTTACCTACTTCCACACAAGCAAAAGGTTAAATGTAATTAACTTAAAAAAATACTAATTAGCATTGAATTTTGTTGAGATACTTTAGCAAAACAATGCAGCAGAAAACAAAAGGCTTCAAAATGTAATCAAACATTAATGGAAAAAGTATAATATAACACTTATAATAAGGATGCGCAGCATTGTTCAAATCCACAAGGAAAATTGAGTTTTAAAACTTTTCGAAGAAGTAGTTAAAAATTAAAGACAAGGAGAAGGAAACTAAGAAGGAAAAACATTAAAAATCGGCTGTATCAAATACTAAATACACTTCACAAGGATTTATATCAAATTACAAATGATATCAATTTAAACATTCTTCACATACATATTTATATTCAATGGAATAAAGATTGGTTTATCAACTGATAATTCATCAAAGCTTCGGTCGGCAAACTTCTTTAGATAGGGCCAGAGATCATGAATCATTACATAGTAAGTATATAGCAAAGTCGAAATTTCAAGAAGATTGGAGACTATTTACTTCTAAACCATGCCTTGGATTTTGATATGGTTTTCACTGTCATTTAAATAAGTTTCTTTGAATGGTTTTCATGTACATAATTGATTCAACATAAAAATTATTTTATTCATTTTCAGTCATCAAATTACGCACAAAAATTTGCTTACGTTTTTTTGGTGGGAATGCTATGCTTCTTCTCGAATTTTGTGTGTCGTTGTAATTGTCGTATTTATTCCTCTCATTTATTGATAACTGAGTGCACAGAAGAGTATTGCGCTATTCGTTCTTTTCTTTCTGTATTATGATTCACCCGTGCAAAGCAGGGCGAGTTTCTAGGAATTTGTAAGACTCGGTGTGCCAAATAGCGAACATAAAATACATTTGACCAACAAAGTATGTACTTCAAAATTGAGATAGAATTATGCGAATGACGAAGTGTAATCTTTTAGCTCCAATCATAATCCAAGAATACAACTTTTAATTTTTATTAGATTCTACTAAGCTTATACTGGAAGTTTCCCCCCGCAACTTAGGAGTTTTATAAGCCCCAGAACAGAATCTAACACTAGTAAGGCGACATCATATTGTGAGTCTGAGACAGACTGCATGTTTTCGGCTAATTTCTTCTAATTTGAAGATCTTAGTGAATGGTTAGGGTATCAACTAATCACATGGGATAAAAGATTAGATGTCTAATGGATGATGAAGATGCTCTATGTGAATCGAAGCCCAACATATGTATGTGTCCCCTATGTCCATATATGTTTTAGTATTGTCTTATAAACACATGCCACAGTTGTGAGTTTTGTATTCATAATATCAATGGCTTGGTCTTTTCAAAATGTTTATTTGTTATTGTTATGATAAATTGAATAGTACTGGTTGTCCATGGAACTGACAAAAAGAATACAAAGGTAAAGTTGAAATTAAATAAAAAGTGAGTACGCTGAAAATAGCAACATTGATTGATGATTCTATCGATAGAAAGGAACAATTGAAGGAAGACTGGAGACCGTCTCAATAAAATGCATATAACAACTTAACAATTTGCATATGCAGGAAATTTCTACTCTCTTTCTCGTTGAGACAGGATTATAGAAACCAAAGACTGTGACCGGTAAAGTAGGTTTCCATAATGATGCTGATAAGTTGAGTAGCCGTTTTCATAAATTATACAAAAAATAGTGTAATTTTAACATTGTTTCGGCGCTTCTTTTCTTTTCTAGCAACAATTTGTATATGTGTTTTGGTGGCTCGAAATCCATTGCAAAAGGACAACAAAAATTATTTCTAGCATTCACTTGCCAACCATTATAAATAACATGCATTTGGATGTAACCAAATCATTAGCAATCAATTATTTTTGAAGTGCTTCTAGTGCTCATGGAAATCCAAGCGTTTCGATAGCTTCCTTTTTTGTGCCACTTATCACTTTGTTCAGTATTGGTTTATAGAGTGGCACAAACTTTGGGTGGATTTTGTGGTTATTATGCATTATTTTTTCTACTGTCACTTAAAACTAACAATGTCATTGAAGTAATAACCACTTGCCTGGCAGAACCAATGGAGAATTTGTTGAGCACACAATTTTATTGTATTGAATTCTTTTTGACAACAATATTAAGCCTCCTTCTGGATACATCGAAATGCTCGCCAAGACGACTTTAACAATCGACTTGGATTGACTACAATGGTATATTTATATATTTGCCAGTAAAATCTGATGGTATATTTATATATATTGGCCTTCAGATTTTACTGGTACTACGATCAATCCGGTGAAGACACTCCATTCCGACTTTAATAAACGGAAATATATCCAATGCAATGATGCAAGTTTTTGCAGAAATAATGTCTGTTATTATCCATGCATCTGTTGTTTTCTGCATATAAAGAAGAAAGTTCTAGTGGATATTGGACAAAACTAAATCAAGCATTTTGATTATTTCACAAGTTTAATAACGTTTTCAATGGACTCAAATTCAAAATTAAAATTAAATAATAATAACCTACCCCACTAACAGACATGTAGGGTAACACAACATAAAGATGCCACACCAGAAGTGTTGAAATTTGGTCCGAGTCCGAAGTGGTTTAAAAGGTCACAGTCGATCAAGTAGAACTCATGGTAAAAGGAAATAGTAAAGCGAAAATGTTAATAGACTCGATTTAATGATTATTTTTTAATAGTCCAGATAACGAGCGAGTAGAAAAATAAGAAACACCATTAAAAGCAAAAAAAGACGAGAAAATGGAAGAATTAAATTTCAAGGAAAAACTACGCCAGAATATTGCAGCATTTGGTGCATTTGGATAAGTTAAACATTTTTATTTTTTTTATAGCATTTTTATTTATCAAAATAAAAAAAACTAAAATATATAGTACCGACTTTGGCAAGTCATATACGAGTAGTAGTGTCCTTTGAGAGTGTAATAAAAACACTTAAATAAGTTGGGTAAGAAAAAGTGGGTGACGAAAAGGCGTGTGAAGCACACAAGTGTTGAAGAATATGGTAATAGCAACAACAACAACAACATGAGCACAACAGGATATAAGGATATGCATGTATGGTAGGCCAGGCCACGCCAGGCCAGGCCAGGCCAGGCCAGACCAAGTCCAAAAAGCCTTAAAGGATAAAAGGGTAAAATGTTAAACAAAAACTTGAAGTAGACAGAGGTGGCAAGAAAGGATGAAGGTAGAAAGGAAAGGCACTGTAAAATCAAGGAAATAAAAAAAATGCACTTAGACTGCAAAAGTTCAAACTTATAAAACATGCTGATAGAAATCTAGAAAGTGGGTGGATATACATAAGTGCTAATGTAGGTAAACAAAGTATAAAATTATATACTATGGTATCTAGAATATTGACAGCTTGTCTAGTTGAATAAGTGAGTGAGTAAGTAAATTTTGAATTATTGACAGCAAACATTATATGCCATCAAAGCAAATGTAGCAGCAGAAATCTTAGGACATATAGTAAAACATGGGTATATGTGGGTAATTGGGTTCCAACACCCACCAAGCCACCAACAAGAATAAAACTAGAGCAATTTTTGCATAAATTAAGGCTAAAGGCCACAATAAAAGCAATTAAATCACAAGTAGTAAGTATTAGAAAGGAACAAATGACTATTATTTTTTTAATACTTTTACCATACACCACTATCGTCAGTACGAGTATTCTCCGCCTTCGTCTAAACGCAATTTAATACATTTTTAAGTGTCACGACTTATTCTCAACTCAAATCCAACTTGGCTTAGTTGCGAGAAGGTACAGTAGCGGACTAAATCATTTGGTGAGTGGGGAAGGTTAAACTAAATGAGGCCCCTAGTTAAGACAGAAATTTTAAATATTGTGACTGTGAACTGAATTGAAGACATAACCAAAATTATTGGAAGTACAATTAAGTTTCCTCCCGATTTTAATCAAAAATTGGGCACTTATTGCTTATGTTCTATTGAAAGTATTGTCCATCGCTAGTCACTACTTTTTTCTATATTTCTGATGGCTTACCCAAGACATTTGTTTTGTTATGAGTGGAGCAAGTTTTAAGCACTTGGTCGATCAAATAGAATAAATAAAGTTTTGTGCCGACATTTGCAAACATGCGAATACTTGGAAGTCGCTTTTCAGGTGATGGTTACGCTGATCATTGACTCTATAAGTGTTGATAAAAAATGTGAGTGCATTGGCTCGCACACAAAGTCTTTCGGGTCGCTTCCCATACAAAAACGACGAGGGAGACTGCCTCTTTCGTACACAACTTTTTTTTCTCTGTCCCAGATGCAGAGTTCTTCAGCCAAAGTAGTGTTCATGCATTCGCTTTTCGAATGATCCAAGTGCACATCAGTTACAAATACTACACACCAATCGTTTCATATGTTTTGTTATTTTTTTCGATACCAAATGAAGTGAACTGTCGAATCTATTTGGAAATGTTAGCTTGCGAATGCATTCATACAAGACTCTAATACAGATTTACATGACAAATTTCAGAAGTCGCAGATGCCCCTTAACGGTAGGTATTGTATTTTCATACTTCTTGGTTTTTTCTTTAAGTTTGAGAGGAGCTCTGAACATATTTTAGCCTTGTTTGGGATTTCATTCAGTGCCCCAGGTGGATTCACAACTGTAAACTTGGAATTTTATTACAAAAAACTTCCGGTGTTTACGAGGCCCTCTTCGTCTTGAAACCCTGAGACTGCCACTGAGAAGTCACAAAATGTTTTGCTTTAAGCAAAGTTGTAATGATTTGGTTTTTAGTGTGTAACATGTTAATACATATATACATCCCTCACATCCTTCCTTCCATTTAAGTTGAAGGCGTCAAAGGTAACTTGTCAACACGCTAAGCTTGCTTCTTACTTCACGTTACTTGACGCGCGTGCCATGCAGAGATTCGTGTAAATGCTCATTTTATGTTGTTGTGTATTTTTTGGTTCGCGTGTAAAATTTTTGCTTGCAGGTGGGAATATTTTCATGGCAATCACACATCCACCACCACCACCATCATCATCATCATTATTACCAACACCATGACAAGCAACCATTAACACTAAAAACGCACTAAGGTATTAAAAAACAACGTGTGATATTTTCACATATGATTTTTGGAAGTGTGTGCAATGATGTTGTTGTGATGTGGAAATTCTGTTGTTTTTTTTTGATAAAAATAAATCACATGTTGAAAATGTGAAAATGAGAAAATTCACTGAATGAAAAACTAAGTGATTTGTGAGCATAGAAAATGGAAAATTCTTGTTTTCTAAAAGGGTTAAAAATGCAAAAAAATATAGAAATAAAAATCAATGAAAGAAAAAAAAAGAAATGTGCACTAAACTGAAATATTGTAAAATTGGCTTAAACTTGACCATGAAATATAATATCTGTTTATATTTGTTTAAAATTATAGCATTGCAACAATGAAATAAACAAATGACATCAGCAGCAGCAGCAACAACAACAACAACAATAATAATAAAACCAGCAACACTAACAACAACTAAAACGACAACAACAATCGTCGTCGTCGTCTTATTATTATTGTTATATCTTTTTTCCTTTTTAACATTTCCGTATCGGCATAAGAGAAATTTGTTCTTATTCTTGTTGTTGTTGTGGTTGTTGTTATTGTTGTTGGTTAAGCAAATTTATAAAAGCAAAACAAAAGAAAGACAAAAAAAGAAGAAATTTTGGTTTCATTGAATGATAAATACACTTCACAAAGGCTTCATTGAAAAAAGAATGAATGGAAGAGCTAAGTATAAGTACACGTATCAGCAAAACAACAATTTAAAATGAGATAGAAAACATAAGATTACAAATAAATATACATTATAATACTTTATGTCAGCGGTTCTTAAACTTATGTAGTCTATGAATCCCTTTTGAACAAGATTTCAAGCTCCGGATCTCATCCCAAGTCTAATAATATTTTGATGTACCTGTAAAGTTATTGTCAAATTCATTTAAAGGACTTCCGGAAACATCCAATATAAGAACCACATTTATAGCTTAAATTAGATTAGATTAGGGGAAGGGCTGTTCACCTAGCCACTAGAGCAGGGCTGCCAAACATTTCTGATTTCCTAGGCCGCATTGGATAATTCTGTGATGAGTTGGGCCACAAGTGCAAAGAATAAAATTTATTAATTTTTCCACTCGCAGACAAGTTGACGAACAAAAAAAAAGCCTTCCTCACTGGGAAATCAGCAGTGTACTTCCACTGCGAGCAAAAATAAAAACAAAGGTTATTTGCCTGTGTCGAAAATTGGCGAGCAAAAAACAAAAACATGAACATATTAGAACAAGACTTAAAGTAGCGCATATGGAACGCGCATTATTAAAGATAACTCTAAAACTATTGGTCAGATCTTGATCAATTTGATATGGAACCACATGACAAGCACCAGCTTTCCAATTAGAAAAAATCATCAAAATCGGTTGACCTGGAAAAAAGTTCTAAGGTAACAAACTGGTCAGAACTTGATCAAATTTATTTGGGACTACTCCTCTTTTTTTTAACTCGGTCAAAACAGCTTCCCTGTGTACTTGACCGACAACAAAAAAAAATGAGCTGAGTAGCGGGCCGCCAGAGCCGCAAGATCTGACTTGGTTCTCATTCTGACTTCACTTGGGCTACATGCGGGCCGCAGTTTCGATGACACTATTTATTTTCAATGAGCATTGATACCTCTACTAGCCACTACGGCACAGAATGAGCCTGTCGTTATAAACCCAATACTACAATACCTCCGAGATCATGGTAGTCATCAAGAATTCCAAGATTTTTTTTCGGAGGTAAGTCCACAATTTCAGATCTTCGGTCCTGTTCGGGTTGGCGATGACTTTCGCATTCGTACCAATCAGGAGCTGTATGAGCGCTTCAACGACATTGACGTTGCCCAGCGCATCGATAGCCAGCGGCTACGCTGGCTCGGTCATGTCGTTCGGATGAATGAAGATGCTCCAGCAAAACGTGTGTTTGATGCGAAAGTCAGCGGACGTCGACGGAGAGGAAGACCCAACTTACGTTGGAAGGACCAAGTTGAAGGAGCCCTGTCGACGCTTGGTGTGACCAACTGGAGGAGGCGCGCGCAAAGCAGAGGCGCCTGGAGAGATGTGCTGAAGCAGGCCGTAACCCGGTAAACGGGTTGTTATGGCCAGCTAAGTAAGTAAAGTAAGTAAGTCCACAATTTCAGTTGATCTATGTGATGCTTCTTAACTGTAGATATCGGAGTCTGGTCTAAGTGACATAGTACATACTCTACTGTCTTCTCTTCTTCATTATAAAATCCCCATTGATCATTTGGTCTTATCCGCAAATGTTTCATAGCTCTGGTTAAGAAGGCTTAGTGTACACCTATATAGCTCGGATGATAAGCCATTAGGTGCTTCTACTGGACAGGTTAAATTTACAAAGATTTGTTAACAATAGATTAATTAGTAATTTTTAAGAAAAACGACGGATATTACACCCATGAAATACGGTATTTCGCATGATTGATAAATTGTGCAATGTTGTAATATGTAAACAAGGGATATGATTACACCACATGTCGGCCAAGGTTGCAGAAAGTTACCAGTCAGTAAAAGTTGTTATACTCAAGCATAGGCGTGTTTTCCTAGAACCCGACGTTGCCCGGAATTCCGAAATTTCGTGTGTAAATTGTTGTTATTATTAGAGGCTTTTTTCATAGTCTTTTACCTTGTTTATATGACGCTCATATCGCTTCTGGTATTTGACTAAACACTATCACTCTCTTATTGCAGTCTCAGAGTACATCATATACAGAAAGAAGAGAACGAAGATCGCAATACTCTCACACTGTAATTAATAAATGAGAGGAACAAATACAACAATAACAGCAAAAGCAGTAGAGCATAAACAAAAACAAAAAAAAAATACGAAAATTTTTGTGTGTGAATATAAGCAATTCTGTAAATAGTATACACTATGTAGAATTGTGATACCTTGGGTTACATTATTGTAATTTTCGTATGAATCTCCAATTTTCTTAAAAAAGGAAATAGCGCCTATGTTACTCGCTTATGTAGCTTTCTATAGGTGAAAGAACTTTTAAAATCAGTTAAGTAGTTTTTATGTTTATTAATTACAAATAAACAAACATACAAAAAAAACATCTTTATGATATTAAGTATAGATAGTATAGATAAGCATATCGGAGACCTCACAGGTGCAAATGTTTTTACTATTGTTGTATTTTTACCAAAGTGAAATTATTTAGTAATAAATAAATAAATAGCGTCTGCTGCAACTAATAGGCTTCCTAGATAGTTCTTTAGTAGGATTTTCAATATAATGACATAATTTGTTGTACACTAGCGTACCCGGGTGCTAAGCTTCCGACGTGATGTTATTGCGTGATACTATTCTCTTTTTACTTTTGAAAAATTAGACGAATCATATATTATTATATCATATATTTGACAAAGGCGACTTGATTGATTTTAAAATATGTCTCTAAGTTGTATATGCAAAGTAAAAAACTGTCTGTATCCAACACTACGCCACCGGGTCCAAATGTAGCTTAGAACCATCCACTTGACCCAATAAGTACAACAAAAAAAAATCATCAAAATCGGTCCAACCGTTCTCGAGTTTGGCGCTTACAAACACTTTTAGCGATTCATTTTTATAAATGTAAAGAAGAGATATACCATCATATTTAATATTTTTATTAAATTTGTCATCACATGTTTGAAAGGAATCATTATTAGGTATTAAGAAAAGCCTATATAAATAAAACTTGTTATTAAAACAGGCATGTACTATTGCAGACCTAATCATAATACCAAGACTTTAGTGTGAAGGGTATACAAAAACAAAAAAAAGATAAAGAAATCGTTATTATAGGTTTATTGACATTTTTTCTTTCTACTTTTTCTTCCACTTGTTTTTCTGTTTTATGTCTTAGCAGCAATTTTTTTTTAGAAAATGAAAAGGGGAGAAAAAAGAAAGATTAATAATCCCGCCTTACAAATATAACCAAAAATAGAAAATAAAATAAATAAAATAAAAGAAAATTGCACAATTTTAAAAGAAATTTTCATGGTTTCAATTGTCTAATGACAACAACAACAACTCATAATCAATATCGATGACTTCCAATGTTTCTAACCTACCACCCATCCCATACCAATCATCACTGTTACTCATCAATATTCTATAGAAATTTTCATATGCAGGTTTATCAGATTTTTTGCCATACATTGCCTACATACGAGTACTATGTATGCGACGACATACAAAAAAAAAATATAAGCCTAACTAACACCAACCCAACCCATTCTAACCTATCAAGTATGCTTCTCCTTCACTACTCATTTATCTTAACTAAATTCATGGCATTCACTGCATTTGAAGCTATAAAAACAAAACAAAAAAATTGGAATGAAAAAATAGTTGAAATGTCATAAATGTTTGTGGGTTGAGCCCAGGGGGCGTCGATCTATAGGGCAAGCATGTGATTCGTATGGTGAATAGAACATTTTGAGGGCGGTGAGTGGGCATACCTATACTATACTATTACCATATCCATACAATATAAGGCATAGCTTTATAGCTTCTAGCTACCTTGACAATATGATAAAAAAACATACTATGTGTAACTACTGTAACTGCCATAAATATGCAGAAAGGAAGGAAGGAAGGAAGGATGGAAGAAAGGTAGATAGATAGGCGAGCAGGAAGGAAGGCAAGCCAACGCAAAGCAAAGCAAATCAAAAGTAATACAAACAAAAATGTGTGTGCAAAAGAAAGTTAAACATTTATCTCATTCACATTCTGACTCTTTTATGCCATTCTATTTTTCTTCTCTCTCTAGTGAGTAAATGGCAAAAAAAAAAAATATGAAAGAATACTATAACAAAATACAATATCAACAAAACAAAATGTGTAGAAAAAATATGATTGCCCGTGTGTCTTACAATATTTTTTTTTTTTTATTTTTTCCTTTATTTGCGATCTGACAAATTGCAATCAAATGCAGCTTATGATTTTGTTGTTGTTGTTATAGTTGTTGCTTCTAATATATACTTAGATACTTCTACTGGTAACGGTTTAATGTTAGTCATTGTGCGTAGTCTGAAGATGAAGGAGAGTAAGAGATTGAATAGAAGAGTGGATGTAGAGTTAAGTGGCAAAGAGCAGAAGAGTATGATTTTATTATTTAGAAGCAGGTGCAGCTCTATTACCACTTTGAGTGGAGCACAGTGATTCTTAATCTTTTCTGTGGCAATAAGTCAAAGTAGCTTAAGTCGAAAATTGAGTTTGAACGCTGGCAACTACAACAAACACATATTCTTTTTCAATAAGAGCACAAGACGTCGCACGTATAAATAATTAAACAAAAACTGTTCCGAGTCAGGCTGATGTTAATGCAAACCGTTTCGGGTGTCTTATAAACGGGGTATTTATTCATTCGACTAGAGAATTTTCAGAAAATTCAGCTTAGAAACATAGTTCTATCTTTTTACTTTAATGAATTTGTGATTAAAAACATTGAAATAAAACCAAACAGGAATTATTTTACACAAAATGGGCAATACCTCAAAACAGAGATTTTTGACTTAAGCTACTTTAACTTATTGCCACAGATATATAAAATCGTAAACGTTATTCTGTCTGTTCAGCCTAATCTCAGAAACGGCTTAACCAATTTGAATGAGGTTTTCACTGGTGTATTGTAGCAAGCTTCTTGTAACATATAGCGTTTATTTTATCAAAATCAACCTACAAAATCAAAAGATATTAATTTTCGATTAAATTCTTAGTACTGTTGCCAACTTTTTGGTCAATTTCGACTGTCTTCCTCTTTTTTTGTTGAGCGTCAACATTACATAACTTATGATGGAGGAAACTAACTACCTAACTGTTACACTTATAAAATACCATGCGGTCCTAGTCGCAGGCACAGCTAGTTGTATAATAAAATCGTAAACGAGCCATTTCTGTTTGTGTGTGACATTGTGCACGCTTATCTCAGAAACAGCTTAACCGATTTGAATGCGGTTTTCACTGATTCACTGTATTGTAGATTTTCGTAAGTATTTTCGTTGTTTATGCATTGCTGCTTCTTCAATTTTGTGTTTTGTTGTTATTGTTGTATTTATTTATTTATAACTGAGTTCGCACAAGAGTTTTGAGCTGTTCGTTCTTTTCTTTGTCGGCTAAAGATAAAAGGCGATCTACATAGTAGGCAGGTCAACGTCTGCCCAGGTCAACTAGTTTGAAATAAAATTTTAATTTGGCGAAAACACCAGATTAGGATTATATTAAGAAATATGTAGTTTAGATTGAATTGTCGCCTTTACTTCATAGGTTCCCGAATGGGCCGATAATTCTCCCCGCAGTAGAAGGCTCAGAGAAAATAAGGTGGCATTAATTTTGAACAAAATCTATCTAAACAAAAGGGTTTATTAATTTTTTTTTTTTTTTTTAATTTTAAAGTGGGCGGTGTTCGGAATAAGTTTGGATGCTTTAGCTAGAGGACTACTCTTAAGTCTATGGAAGATATTTTATTTAATTTTAATCATTCATTCATTATCAGTGTTGTCACTTTTCTCATCATCTTGAAAGACTATTAAACATACTTATATGGTATAGTACACTGGATAACTTACTTACAAAATTGTGTCCTATCATCATTGTATCCCAAGATAGTAAGTTTGGAACAATTTTTATATAGTTTTCATCAATAATTTTGTCGATTTTTTTGTTGGAAACAGTACCACACCAGAGCATTATTTTATATCAGCAATTCCTTTCTTTACACAGCTACTTCCTCCCCCTTTCATTAGTGGTTCTTTTGAAGAATCTCATGGTACAATTGTCTGCCTTAGTACCGCGGCTCACAAAGTGGAACATTGTTATCAACACCGATAAATCCGTCTCACGTCACATACACATTTAGACCCCATAACTACCCCAATGGCTACATGCGCCTCCCAGCGGCCTGATGCATTAAATACCTAGGGCTTACTCTGGATAGAGCACTCAACTTGAGAAAGCACATGCGGTCCCAACTCAATTTCTTCAGCTCATGCATTTGTATTGGTTGCTAGATCACAGCTCTCACTAAACAAGGTGACTCTAAGGCCAATCTGTGCATATGACATCCAGCTAAGGGGATCCAATGGGACCAGCAACATTAAAATCATACCAAAGTTCTTCATACTATAGTAGGTGCTCCCTGTTATATTCGCAACGACGTCATTTATCGTAATTTCAAGATTGATACGGTTGCAGAGACCGACACTGATTATAGCTGCCACTACGAACTTCGACTTGAGAACAACGTAAACTCCTGGCCGGAAGTCAGCAATGCCGCAGACTTAAGAGCTACAATCCTTTGCATTTTCCCTCCCACTTTAACCAGTGACCTTGTACAAATTTATTTCCACCATTTAACCTAATAAAACCTCAAGATAACTAAATCCCCCACTGTCTACAAGTTGCTTACATAATAAAAAATTGATTGAGAATCTCTGATTAAGTGTATGGAGAAACATGTGCACATCTAACAGTTTGAGAGCAGAAACTTGAAAAAGATGAAAAGAAACGAAGAGAAGTGAAGTGAAGTGTAGTGAAATGAAGACATGACAATTCGTGTTTATTTTGTATTTGATAAATTTTAAAGCTTTAAATTTATTGTGAATTTACTTATTTGGAAATTTCATTGATTTTGTTGTTGCTATTGTTGTTGTTGTTGTTACTGTGGGGAAATTTTCAGCTGTCATCAGTGTGACAGTTTATTTGTTTCTTGTTTTCTATTTTAAACATTTGTGTTAAATTTTGCATAAGCAAATGTTCATGAATAAGTTTTTCTATTTCTCTTATTTTATTGTGTTGTGTTTAAAGCAATGGAAGCGTAAAAAAAAGCTTTAAAGAACGGATATGCTTTGTTGGGTTTTCTATTTTTTTGTGTGTTTTTTATTTTAAGACGTCAGAGATGGTAACATAAGGTGACCAAAGGAAGGGCATGTGAGGTTGATTGTGTCAATAATCCACCTCTGGATAGTGTAATTTGATAAAAAAAAATGTTCAAAAAAAACAAAGACTTCAAAATATTATTTCTCAGTTGCTTTAACTATAAAAGTTCAAAGGACTTAACAGGATAATGAACTCAATAAAGCAAAGAAAGAATAAGAGAACACAGATGATGATGATGGTGGTGATGATGAGAGAGCAAGGGAGAATAACAAATATTTGGCTATAGAGAAACCTGTAATAAACAACAAACAGAGACCACATTGTGACTGGCACAAGCCACAAAACTCATAAAACCAACAATGTCAGGATAATGTTTCTTTTATTATTACCATCACAATATTATTGTTGTTATTTGTTGTTGTTATTATTGTCTTTGGCAAAGGAGCTTTAATTGTTCTGTTATAGTACACTTAGTTACTAACCTTCATCATGATCCAAATCTAAATTATGCTCGGCGGCAGCAGCAGCAGCAACATTGGTTGTTGTAGTAGCAACTTGCGACATTTTTTCCCTTTTTTCTCTTTCTTTTTCTTATATTTTATTTTATATTATATTTTGTTGTTGTTGGTTTTGGCTTTTGCTAACCCGGCGAATGAAATTGGCAACTGTTATTTGTGTTGTTTGTTGTCTGCTTGTTATCTGAGCAAAGTTATAATTATTGTTGTTGTTATTGTTGTAGTTAATTGAGCAAAAATGTGAGCACACAAAAATGCACTTTGTGCTTTTTTATTTTGAATAAAAAAAATATTAATAATATAGTATTAAAAACGCACTTCAACAACTTTCTTTGACGATTTAATCAAAAAGCATATATTGGTAGAACAACACACAAACAAACACACACACTCAGAGAGGGGAAACAATTAAAAAATGCTACCAAGAAAACGGCGGAACGGCGTGCGTTGTCTGTCCAATGAGCAGTCGAAAACTCTTTTGCTTTTGTTTTTGCTTTCCTTTAAATTTTGGCAAATTAAATTCGTTCGATTAATTGTGTATATTACGCTTATTTTATTTTATTTCAATTTATTGTTAATTGATTAACACACCGCCGTCGGCTCGAATAACCGTTCACTCTGTTGTTTGGTCGACGATTTGTTTTTGTTTCTTTGAGAAAATTGTGAAAAATCCAAAAGTCCAAAAGAACATGTTATCATCGAACTTGTGTGTAACCCTTCATACCCCCACCAATCAAACAGTGTACCCCTGCATTTCATCAAACTGTGCAAAGCCTGTCAAACTGTGCTCTCGAGACTAGTAAACATCAAACTGCAACCAGCGTTTGTTTGTTGAATCTCCCTCGTTCTCGCTCGTCTTTCCTAATGAAAACATTTTTTTTTCGCCTCTTTGAGCATCTCGTTGTGAAACCTATCAGAACTTGTCAAACTGTGGAACAATGAATATTCAACAAAACCCTCAACATTTATTTTGCTGCCAACTATATCAAATTTTCGAGGGTACATGGTGCCACTGTTGCCAACTAGATCAATTTATTTATTATTTATTTTAATTAATCATACTACATTTAGTAAATTATACTGTAACTAATTATTTACAGTTAAAGCAATAGCATCGATACGTTCAGCTCTATGCCAAGTAAATCAATGTTTCGAAGGTATACGGTACATTTCATTTCGTTCATCAATATATATACATATATATATATATATACTATATATATATAGTTTCTGTGAAGAAAATAACACATAAAAACATACAATTTCCATTTAAATTTTCCTAAAACCACACATACGCAACAAAAATGAATAAATAAAATTCATAATTCCAACTATAAAATTAATAATAAATCAATTAAAACTCATTTCCAATTTACTAAACCATTATTTTCTTTAATAAAATCATGAGAAATTCATTTTAAACATAATGTGACCATTCTCTCTTACCTTATACATGACCAAATTTCTCCACATTCACCACAATCGAATGCAACCCTGTGCTGGAGTCAATTACCAACACCAAACTTCATGCTATTAAAACGAATACGGTATATGGTGTGCGAGTGAGATGCGAATTAACTCAAACAACGCTGGGTGCTGCGCGAAGAGAAGTAGGAATTCTCCACCGCTGATTTACGAACAGAAAATAAACGCGTAAAACTCGTGAAAAAATTTATAAAAATTTATGAAAAATACTTTAAAAATATCGTGCTACAATGTGCAATAGAAATTCATAAAGAAATTGTGTTATTTTAATGCGTAATAGACAATTGAAAAATTCATAAAAATTTCACCTCCGCAGTAGTTGTGTGAAGAAGCAATAAAAAAAGCAGAGGAGTGTGTACATGCATATCTAGACACACACACACACACGTACACTATTTGTATTGCTTGTTTCTCTGAATGTGTGTCTCTTCTGTTTTTGTGTTGTGTATGAGAGTGTAAGTTTCTATTTATTTGCGTATGTGTGAGTACGTGCAAAGTGTATGCAAAAAAGAAGAAGAAGAGAGAGAAAAACGTCGTCGTAGTTATTGCTGTCCGTCGTCGTCGTCATCGTCGTCGTATTGAAGAAGAGCATCAAAAGAAGGCGAAGGCGCAAGCAAAGTACAAGAAAAAACAACTAAAAAAAACCATAAAATACTCAACTGAATTGTGTTGCTTCTTTTTCCAATGTATGAGTGAGTGCAAGTGTATTGGTATTGGTGTGTATATGTGTGAGTGTATGTTTTCCTTTCTTTTTCCGTGCATAATAAATAAATACAAATGAAAAAAAAAAGAATTTGTGTAAATGCGCGAAAAATCACACGGCGTAATCTAAACGGAATTTCTTTAAAGTGTGCAAATTATTATTAAGTGCGGCTAATTTAATTGATATCTTTTCGTTGTGTCGCCTTGCGTCTCTTCATCTTCATCAGTCTAATCAGTCATAGTCATTAAATAAATTAATATAAAAGCGTTAAGCCAATGTAGTAAGCAGCAGCAGCATCATCATTAAAATCAGCAACAGCAATAATAATGTTGTCGACGTGCGTTGGTGGCATAAAAATCATTAAAATTTAGTTGTGTCTAAAGACAGCAGTGTGGCAGCTGCTCTGCTTTGGTGTTGGCGTCAACGTGAGCATATCTGTCAGTCGACTGGCGGCAGGCAGATGATTCAAACAAGAATAAGGCACTGGAATAAGAGTAGTTGTGTCGGTAGTCGTAAACGACGATTACAGCGGAAGGAAGAAGAACAATAGGAGGCCGAGTAGTGCAACGCAGCTCTTTCTTAATATTTTTTTGTACATCTACATCCATATGTATGATGATGGGTCTATGAGTGTGTTGGTGTGTGACTGTAGTGTACCCAAAGCAAGGCTCAACAAATTTTCTGAAAAGGAATCACGAGTGCGCCAGAGCAACAGCACAGCAACAGCAACAACAATAAAAACAATAGAAGAGTGGCTGACTGTGCTGTAGTAGCAAGAAGAACAACAACCACCACCATTTCCACCAGCACTACTAGTCCATCCACACCACCAACATCATCAGCAATCTCCACCACCACCACCATCACTACGTCGACGACGACGACCAACGACGTTGTTATAATCGTCCTCATTTTTGTAGTCATTGCAGCCGCCACGCCACCGCAGCTCGCAGCAGCCGTCCATCATCATCATCAGCAGAGCAGCATTGTCGTTCGTTGTGTCGTCATCTTCGCCGCCGCCATTAACCTCCTCACACCCCTGCAAGAACACATAGAAACCAAGAGTACATGCATGCACATATATACATATACGATTATGATCTCTGCGGGTGTGTGTGTGTGCTGACATATTGAATAGCAACAACAGCAAAAACAATGAACTTTTAAATAATTTTTTTTTTTTTTGTTAATTTATTTCTTTGTCTTTTGAGATTCATTTCTTTTTTGTCTTTTTTTTGGGTTTTGTAAATAATTTTATTAACTGATGAAAATTAAAAAATCACGCTGCTGCTTACTACGCTAATTTCATTGTAATAACTCCTCTTCTTCTTCTTCTTCTACTTTAACATCATCTTGGATGTTATCTTTTAATAAATATGATACAATAAGAACAGCAACAACCGTTATCTTGTATCTCACCTACGTAAATTTTCTTCGATTTCCAGCTGTGTTTGAATTCTTCGTCATCATCATCATCGTCGTCGTCTTTGTCTCTTTATTATCTTTGTCATCATCATCATCATCACTAGTGTATATGTAGATTTATCATCATCATCATTATCGTCATCATTAGGAAATAACTTGCAACTTAACGAAAAACACATTTCCGGCTACAAATTCACATAAACCAAACAACAATCATCGTTTCTCAATATCAAGAAGCGGAGGCGCGCTAGCCATTACATGCGCCTCCCCTAGCTAAATGTCATCATCGATGTCATCATCATCAACATCAACTTACCAAAGTGGAGAAATTCTCATTATAAAGGAACTTAGAAGTAGAAAGTAACCAAAATCAGCAGCCGGAGAGAAGCAGCAGCAACCCAGCAAAATATAACAAAAAAACGCCTTATTTGAGTTGCTTGGAAAGCGTCTTGGAGTTCAATTTGTAATTGTTTCCTTTTTTTCTATTGTATTCATGGTGAGTTCAATTTATTTATAATTAAACAAAAATATAAGATACAAAATATTCATATAGTATTCTATTGATCTTTCTTATACAATAGTTTTATGTTTTCAACTACTCTGCATGAGATATTTTGAGAGAGCAACATAACACAGGCCTTCAAAATTTTGTTTTTATAGAGTAGAGCCTCCTGTTTGACGTTTTAAAATTAAAAATTGGTTAAAAAGTCGTCTAAAGATATCAGGACTTTTTGTCCAGCATGAAGATTGGTTTTATGCATGTACATATATCCGAGTAAATCGATGATATCAAGGTAAAAGTGCTGGAAACTTGATATCATACTTCAAGTTTAAATTTGTTTACCTTTCACCCACTCTCAATATACACACTACTCTGCTATTTAATTTAATTTCTTGCATAAATGGTGTGAAACGTTGTATACTGGGCTTAAGGACTTTATTTTTTCTTAGCGCATCAATTTATTGTTTGAAGGCTACTTGCTGTATACACTCGACGTTTTTCCATAGTGTTTTGCTCCAATTCGCTTAGCGGAAACATTGATTATTTTAAGATCAGGATTTGCTTGAATGCAGTTGAAACATCGGTAAATATACGATATAATTCTCAAAATCTGCATGTGTGCCTATGATGTTATCTATGATCGACTATTCTTGAGTCTCTTGGTCGTATTTCGATAGGTTCCCTTGTAGTTGGCCAAGTTTCAACTGGTTACTGTAAAAACCACACATTCTGACACAACTACAACCCCTTGAAACAATGTCGGCTGGGTTCATAGCCGATGGTACATGATGTCGCCAGACAATACCATTAGAATTCTGTTGAATTTCTGATATTCGATTGGCAACAAAAGGATATGTATTTCAACAAAACAAAAAATGCCCCTATATTTTCCCATGCATTTGAAATAATAATGGCTAATAAAAATAACATAAAACAATTGGGAATTATGTAGAAAATAAAAAAAGGAAAATTGCACCTTTAAATTTTTGGTATCACTCAATAAATTACGAGGCTAACGTTACCTTTTTCAAAACAAAATTCCAATTGTTTAGGTACATGTTTAGGTACATGATGTTAAACTAGAAATTGAAGCAAAAGTTGTTGGATAAAATTAACTTTTGTCCATTGAATAATCATTAAATCAAAATCGAACCAATAGATGATCCATCTGTTTTACAAAGAAAATTGAAAATCTCCATTTTTCTCATTAAATTTACAATATGGGATTATTTAAATATCTCACATAAATAAGTACTTAATACCTACCTCAGTTTTTCTGCGGAGAAACCCTCGCAGGCCTGTGAAATTTGTCTTTCATTAGTCTTAATTGTCGATAAAAGAAAGGGAACACCAAAATGCAGTTATATAGTTATAATCTTCTAAACTAACATACTGTTTAATCAAAACTTTTCTTCTTTTTTTTGTTTCTATTCATTAAATTTGAGTGATACACACCCCATCAAATACCATTCTCAAATAGTTTATCATCTCATCACAAAATATGTCCATATATTTCCTAATTTCTTTATTTAGATCTTCTAAAATTTGATTGAAAATGGAATCAAGACTTTTGTTCAGTTCACTCTTAAGGAAAATATTCCAATTTGTCTTTAGTAGTAAAAACTACAATAATAAATTTTCATTGCTAAATGTTTTCTTTGAATAAAATATCGATTTATTCAGTTCAGTCAAATTTAATTGAAAATTGAGGAAAATTTTATTGTGTTTCTTTCTTTAAATTTACCTTGTTCTTTCAAAAACAAAAATCTATCCCAAATCTTAATGAAACATCTCTCAATGAAATTTGATATCTTCAAAATGCGCTTTGCTTCTGCATAAAAATATCGCCAGGGGTTTTACAATTAAATTGTGAAAAACTGTTTTAAATAATTAAAATTGTCAATGAGGTTACTCATGGTCTGTGGAGGCCAGGAAGTCACTTGGTGCGCCCAAGACATTGTCTGCTCCATTGCAGTAAAGACCCAACATGAAGCCTTCTGATCGGGGTTGCATTGATTAGAGGTCTGACCAAGCGGTTGTTGTGAGCCAACAGACTGTCGTTAAACATATATCAATGCAATTCATTAGACGCAATGTCTTATTCTGCAAGACTTGCACTCTCTTCTGTTGGAATTTAGCAGCAGTTTCGCATATCTGGATGCCTAATCTCCATATAAGGGTAATTATTTAGGCATAGACTATAAGATTATTCCCAAAAGAGAGTGAGCTTCTCCCCCATTTAGGCAGTGAAGCCTTTTATAAATTTGATAATTCAAATCAATAATGTTCCTTCCAATTGAGTTAATTTATCTAAAATACCAGAATGTTCACTAGAATTTTGTTTATTTAGACTAGAGTCCTGCACAAGCGTTCATTAAGTAGTGTTAATAGTTGACAATCACACTGTACACACTATGAAAACGAGTCTTGTGTGTTTTTGAACAACCCTGTAGTATGAATCACTGGTCCAAAACTGTTTAGTGACTAGTCGCTTTGTTTCAGTTCCAACTAACTCCTTGTACATGTATTCAACTGGTGAATTTAACAAGGCGATGTCATTGAAAAAGGTCAATTGCCAACCGCCTGCATCACAGTTCACCAGCATTACCGTTCGGAATTACTATCGAAACGGGGACTATAGCAAGCATACTGCAAGGAACTCATTTAATTCATTTTGATTTTCTTTGCTGACACTCGAATCTATGCCGTCGTTCGACTCGTGTCTTCTGGTATGAATCGCTATCACATGACATGAATTGATTTCATAGTGTGCTGGTGCAGACAGTGTTGTGACTATTGATAATGTTGCGAGTATGACATGATTTGTTTGAGCAAGGGAGGATAAGTATTTGTTTAATGTTGACTATAATGTAGACCTATGAGTATAATCCAAGTAATCTCTTACTTCTATTCTATTAAATTTGTTATTAAATTAATACCAATCAATTATAAGATACTTAATACTTACCAGGAAATACCTAAATTACCATATTTCTATCACTCATAATCTCAATCATTTTGTTAGACAAATTGTAAGTTAGTTGTTTGACTTGTCTCCTCTAGATGGGTTTGGTCGGTCTATGGCCATTGACATAGACACACTCCTCGTACATGTATTTATTAGTATCTTTTTTGACTTTATTTATTGATACATTTAAGCTCATTCTTTGATTGATGAATTGCACATAAAAGAATTTGAAGTGCTTAATTAATAAACAACTGATTAATAATTCAGTCATAAATATTTGCTGTCGTTGTTGTTGATACAAAATCATATATAAATTATCTGTCGGGTTAAAATACCATTAAAGCCCTCTTAGTTAATTACTTCAATGTGTTTGGTGTGTTTTCCTTTGATCTTTGCTTGGTTCTGAGTCTCTATAATCCCTTCTACTTATATATAGCATTGTACAATTGTTGTTCTTTTTGTTTTTTTGCTATTCTTTAAATCATTTCCAGTGTTTGCCCATTTTTCAATTTATTTTTTAGTTTTTGCTGTGTTTGCTTTGCTTTGTTTTTTTTTTTCTTTAATTTACAACATGCTCACTCGCCGTCGGTCGCTCTCTTTTGGTGCTTACGTTCTGTGTTCTTATCTGATTCAATGCGACACTTGACTTGAGTGTCAATTTATTAGCCGCGATTAGTTTGTTGCTCGATGCGATGCCAAGTAAGCAAGCAGCACAACCCAAAGCACCGAACAACCAACCAACCAACCAATTTACTACTTCATCGTTTGCTACTTATCTACTACTACCTTCCTCCTGTATTCTTCCTTCACCGCACTCTCTTTTATCATAGATTCATTCATTGTGTATATTGTGTGTATCTGAGTCTAATCGAGTCTCTTGGCTAGATGAAAATTGTTTTCGTTCACTTATGTCGTCTCTTATACAATACTATGCAGCAAAACTAAAAGCGCAATTTTCAAAAGTAATTTTTATGCATTTCTTTTCCACTTCTCTACTTATATTTCAAGTATCTAAATACATTTATTTGTCTTTGTATTTGTTATTGCTTTTGCATTCAATGAATGTGCTTGTGTTTGTTGCTTTTTGACCTAAAAATTTTTGGCGCGTAAACTAAAATTCACAAACTCTTGGCATTATATTTCTTAATTTGAGTTCAGTCAAGTTGAGAGTTGTTTGGGTTTGGGTTTCTTTGGAAAGATTAAAAATTATAAATGAAAAATGAAAAACAAAAAGAACAATCGGATTAAGATGTTGTCTAAATGGTATTTTGTTTTCATTTTCCTAGTAAATCCGATTTTCAGTTCATAACCAACTACTTACAACATATAATCTTACAAACATACCATATTATTCATACCCTATTTCATTGATTTTATTGTTGTACATTCTTTGTTGTGTTGTTGTGTGTGTTTTTTATAGTTTTAACTTGCCTTTTATAGCAGTTAAAATTATTGTATAAACATTTATTGTTGATTATTACTTTTCTTATTAATTTAAATTGGTTTTTATTTTATTAATCAATAAATGCATTCATTCTCATATTGCGTTGTGGAGAGGGCATTCAATTAATTGTTTTTTAATAGATACTTTTATTTTATTAGTTGTTGTTATTGTAGTTATTGGCTTGTTTGTTGTATGGCTTTTTATTATTACTTACATGGAATTTGAATGTGTTAATGGGATGTTGGAAAAAATCAATTCAAAATCGTTCACATTCGTTCACATTCAAGTGAAAGTTGAAAGAAAACTAATTAAGCTCGGTGGAAGTCGTCAGTTTTATGGGTGATTATAAAAACACAAAACCCCCCATAAAAAAAATGTATCTTAAGTTATAAACATTTAACTACTTAAATCCAAAATGAGTTAACAATTTGTTTCCTTCATTTTATTAGCTTTAAATGATCTGAGAAAAGAAAAGTTTAAGTAAGAGGATTTTTTTTAATACGAGTATGGTAATTTGATGGTCTGATTGTGGAAATGTAACAGAAAAAGTTAAGAAGTTGAATTTATATGAGTATAGGGAAAATAATATTAATAAAAATGAAATGCTGTTCGTTTGTCAATGCATCGCTTGAGAACGGGTCGACCGATTTGGCTGATTATTTCTTTGTTGTGTTCGTAGTAGCCTAAATTGTGTTCTTATCAAAGAGAATCCAACGGAAACGTCTGAATTGATGGATTAAATTAAATCTCAAAGACCTATTTTTTTTTTTTTTTTTTAAATATTAATCCATATTAATAAAAATGAAATGCTGTTCGTTTGTCAATGCATCGCTTGAGAACGGGTCGACCGATTTGGCTGATTATTTCTTTGTTGTGTTCGTAGTAGCCTAAATTGTGTTCTTATCAAAGAGAATCCAACGGAAACGTCTGAATTGATGGATTAAATTAAATCTCAAAGACCTATTTTTTTTTTTTTTTTTTAAATATTAATCCATATTAATAAAAATGTAATGATGTTCGTTTGTCATTGCATCACTTGAGAACAGGTCGACCGATTTGGCTGATTATTTCTTTGTTGTGTTCGTTGTAGCTTAAATTGCGTTCTTATGAAAGATAATCCAACGGAACCGTCTGAATTCCTGGTCAAATTTTGCATATAAATCTCAAAACCAATTTTTTTTTTTTTTTTTTTTTTAAATGTTTACCCATATTAATAAAAATGAAATACTGTTTGTTTGTCATTGCATCACTTGAGAACGGGTCGACTGATTTGGCTGATTATTTCTTTGTTGTGTTCGTAATAGTCCCATCTTAGTTCTTATGAAAGAAAATCCAACGGAAATGTCAAAATTTCTGGATCAAATTTTGAATATCAATCTCCAAGACATATTTTAAAATGAGTTCAGCCGGACAGACGTTTTCCTGCCTTCTATGTAGATTGTCTTTTATTTTTTTAACCTACTACAAACATTTACAGAATGAAGCGTGTAATATGTACTCTTATTCGTACTCAGTTATTAGTAAATGATAGGAAAAAGCTCGCTTCCTTAATGCAAAGCCAAAAATATTGTGTTTGGTTTAAATTAATTTTTAATGATTATGTTTTGATTTTGTTGGTTGATTTTCATTAAATAAATCATATATGTTACTCATAATGAAGCTTGTTATTTTTAAGTAATTCAATTTTAAATCCAATTAGTGGCATTTACGTGATGCGTGCACAAACACTTTCTGTCTTAATTCGCCATTACACAAGGAATTTTCATTTTTTCCCTCCATTATTCTCAAATTCTAGGTGTAATGGCGGACTTTGGAGAACTTTTGCTAGTGATCTAAGGAATACCTGGTATTTTTTTCATAAATTTCTATTGAGCCGTTTGCCTCCCACAATCCAAAATATGCATAAGTCACGATATTTACACATTTTTGTTTGCCACTGTATATACGGCTAAGCGATTCCCATTGCTTGCTTTCTATCTCAAGAACTGTATAAAAAAATGACAAAGGCGAAATTGCTAGAGAATTTTATTCTCTAAAACTTTTGTCCAGACATAAATTCTCATTTCAAGCGTAGGAAACAAGATACTGGCGTGCACCACACAAGACCTAGACTTTTGAGTCCATATATAAAATGCAAATGCTTTGTGCGTAGATTATTTAAATAAATTTTATTTATAAAGTCGGGAAGCAAATTGATGAGTCTTCAATTTTGTTGAAACATTTCAAGAAACTCAAATTGAGTATGAATATGCGTATCAATCTGGAGAACAACACAATTGCTGGTGATTGATAGAGTGACATGATTTCAGTTCTTGATTTATTTCTATCGAAAAAATGTCACCAGTCGTCAAAATATCGCTCGGCATACGCATAACGCAAGCCAACTGCTACTAACCCATGCACCAAGCGTAAACGAAGTAGCTATTATTATGGGTGGAGATGAATCCATATTATAGGTTATATGATCCATTATAGTATGCAAATCACTCATGAAATCGTGCCCCTTTCTTTAATATGTTTTAATTTTTCTTTCTCGGGAAACCCAACAACAATTTCACACAATATTTGTTGGTGGTATAGAAAAAAAAAGGATTCGTGAGCGGATTGCCCAGTTTATTCATTTCATTCTTTGATATTACTCTATGTGTTAGTTTGACTGACATAGTGGATCCTTTGGGTATGTAAACCCGTTCACCAAAGTACATCGTACTATCAACAGTGGTGTCATTCTTTGAATTGTTACAGCATCACTGACTGACTTGCCAGAAGGGACCTTCCGTACTGTAATCTAATTTGCTTCTTTATATGATAGAAGTCATTCTTGCTAAATATTAGTCATAAGCAAAATCCAAGCACAAAATTAAATACGGGGAATCCCTACAAGTCAGTACAGACGATGTTGCCAGTCGCTCCAATGAGCAAGATGTTATTATTATACATTCATTGAAAGAAAGGGGATTCCACAGGTTTGTCCGTGCTCATTTCAAACGGTTCGAATCGTAGGTGCGACAAAAATATAAAATGAAGTGTTTCAAATTTTTGCAAGGTATTATTATTAATTACATAATTAATTAATGTAATTTTGCCGCTCCCTAACGCTACGCTATTGAGTAATCAAAGACTATGAATATTGTATTGTATTGTCCGAAAGATCCAACTTTGCCAGTCAGCTTACCGTCTTTTGATACAATTTGCATTCAAATGATACAATAACAACAAAATCTTCTCGATAAGCGAGAGATGCTGAGAGTTAAAACACAGAAATTTAGTTACTGGGTAGTTGGCCAAGTTGGTTTCAAATTTAATCTACTACACCCAGTCACTGTGATTCAAATACCCCAAAGTGCTCACTTAATCATTATCGAGATGATACTTTGTGCATCCGATTTCTATTTGAACCTGTCAAAACTTACCGACAAACTTACTAAACATTTGACCAATGAGAAAAGTTGAAAATCTAAAAGTATTTAAGTTAATTTCCACTTATCCCAGTAAATATGAATAAAATGTTGAAATAAATCGATAATTTGATTGTAATTCATATAATATTATTGAAATTGACTAAAGGTAATTACCACCATGACTTGTTGTGTTTTTCATCTCACCCAACCAAATGTTAGTCATGCCTCTTCAATATCCGCTCTTCAGCATTACAATTTTTATAATAAACTGCTGCGCTGCTCTATTTTGATGAACAATGTGAAAAGATTTTGCTGTTACTGCTGCTGCTACGCTTATTAACATTCCAATTGAAATTCCTCAATGAACCGAATACATTTTTCCATCAATTTTCAATAAAACAAAAATAAAAGCAACACAAAACAAAACATGTCTGATATAGATAAATAGGCAAACAGACGGACGGATGGACGGATAGGCACTGGACTGGACTCACTAATTCGGCAGCCTCACTTAACTGACTCAACTTTGCCGACATTACAAAAATACATAAAACCAAAAACAAAAAACCCCAAGCTGCCGCGCCTCTTATTCATAGAAAAAAAAAGTATTCAACTTGAAAACCACTTGAAATCTATAACCAAAAGAAAATTTAAACAAAACACACAACAAAACAAAATTCAACTTAAATAAAAGTACAAAAAATTGAATGAATGCAAAAAATGATAAAAGCCTAAAAACGATAAATGAAGGTTAAAATAGTATACTTATTTAGAAAGCGGAAGTTAATTTGTTAAGAGTCAAAACTGGAATTTTGTTGGGAAATATTTTGACACATTCATAAATTATTAAAGAAGATTTTCATGTTAATTGATTGATTTATAGATTATGAAGAGATACAATTGTAAGAGAAAATGAAAATGAGCTTCTAAAATTCCATAGGGCATAAGCATGGTGGTCTCGGGTCCAATCATTAGAAAGGGGAATGAATGGTAAAGGAAAGAAGGAAATAAGTCGTATCTAATTAATAAACGAAGATAAAAAAGGGTCAACATAATAATGAAGCACAAGTTAAATGAAAATCTGTTACAAAAGAGATTTGTTTATTGCTTTTGCTACTGATAAGATAAACGATAATATAATGAACCAATTTATAACAACAACAACAACAATAACATGAACATGAACAACAACAAAAAGGTTTTACTATATCATAAAATATTATTTGAAAAAAAAAAAAAACCGAAAACAGAATGTAAGCATTTGAGTTGAGTGGCAATGAATAATCAACAAATGAACACAAATTATGTGCTAAAATAATAAATTCAAAAGGAGAGAAACATCAGCACAGAAGTAGGGAAGCGAAGCGAAGAGAAAAGAATGTGTGAAAATACGCATAAATTTCAATAATTCGATTACAAAGAGAAACATATATATACACACACACACAGATACTCACATACATACTTACTTACATTCAAAATCATAAAGAGAGCCAAGTAAGTAGACAAGCAGCTTACACAATGAATAACATTAAAAGCAAGAAGAATAACCAACCAAACCATAGCAAACCAACCAACAGTCACAGAATGACGGCAACCGATAAATAAACGAATGAACTGCTGAGCTAAAGTACGTACGAACCAACAGACAAAGTGACAGACAGACAGATGTTGGTAGTATGAGTTGGGTTGAGTTAAGCTGAGCTGAGCGAGCGACCGACCGACAACCGCCATTGCCATTGCCACCAACCGACATAAGTAACACGAAACAATTTCCAAATGAAGCGCAGATAAGCCACAAAATCCTTAAAATACTCGATAAAATTACATAAAACTAATCGCACGAACACAACAAAACGAAACAACCAACCAACCAAACTACGAGTGGAATGAAATGGTAGAAGAGAGTGTTGAACAAAGGGGATGAGGTGAGGAGGCTGACAGGAAGGAAGGAAGGAAGGAACGAATGCGGAACAAAACGACAGCAGGCAGGCAGTAGTCGTCAGTCAGTTAGGCAAGCAAAGCAGCAGTAAAGTTTTTAGACTAAAAAGACGGGAGGGTAAACAGAAATGGCAAAGGCATAGATTGAGTGTGTGTTGTTAGGGTAAGCGGAAAGGGCAAAGACGTCGAGAGAGCGTGGAAAATGATGAAGGTATCTACACCGACAATCTGTTTAACAACTTCATGAGCAAATCCAACAAATCGTATGAAGCGATGATGATGATGTTGTTCTTCTTGATGATGGCAAAGTACTCGTCTCTTAGTGTATGGATGGATATGGCTGTGGATGGATGCCGAATTCGAATGGAGAGGAGGAATAAGTGAGGAAGGTAGTAGTAGGTTGGTTGAATCGAAACGATATACTATGAACACAAACGAACGAATAAGTAGTCGCCTGTGCACGATGGCGATGACTAGTAGTAGTAGATGACGATGAAAATGGCAACGACCACGTTCACGACGACGACATAAAACGACTACAAACGATGCTTAAAACCATCATGAGAGTGTAGAGTAAGAAATGTAATGTTGTAGGAGAAGAGAGTAAGTGGCAAGCGCCGCCATTCGTATGGAGAAGAGCATAAAAAAGATGTAAAGAAGTGAAAAAGTTTATTTGGATCGTTGACTCGACTCGACTCAACTCGAGACTTGTGCTGCTGTTGCTGTTGCTGCTGCTGCTAACTAACTCTACTTACTCTCTATTTATTGGTTGTTTTTTGCTTGGATTTAGTAGCAAAGTTAGTTGAATAGACGATGGATGTCTGGAAAACTAAAGCGACGGACAAATGAATGCGAATGTGTGTGGATGACTGGTGGATGCCATTGGCATTTATGTCGAATATATTGAGTCGTTCCGTTCGTTCGTACTAGTACATAAGTTCGTTTGGTTGGTCATTGGTCATACATAAATTGGTATAATAGTAAAAACACAAAGTGGCTTTTGTATAAAGAAGTCAAGTTGGCCAAAAACACACACACACACGACACAAAAACAGTAAACAGCAGCAGCAACACAAAAACGACAGAATAAAAATAAATCGTCGTCTCTCAAGACACGAAAAGAAATCAAACCCCAAACAACACAAGAAGAAACAAATAAACAAACAAACAAACAAATCTAAGCGGCGAACTCATTTTGCTGAAATCATCATGTAAAGAGGAAAAACAAAAATAATAGCAAGCAACCAAGCAACATTTGAGGATTTCAGTTAAATGAAGGCAGGCACACACACAATATGAGTCTCGGTCGATCTTGATGGCGTTGAGATGCTAAGGCACGAACCAAATCATTTTGTTGTTACTCTGAAGTTTGTTGAAGCAACTCAACTTTACTAGCATCTCTTATGGAAGGATGATGATGAAACCTAGACCTAGGAATGGAGTAGGGAAGAGAATATGAGTATGAATGGCAATGGAACAGACGGAGGGGACTCCAAGTTAGGTTGGATATATGTTTGCTTCTTATGGATTTGTTTATTTTTGTTAAAATTTATTTATTTATTTTTTTTTTTTGTTTTTCGTGTGCTTGCTGCTGCTGCCTGCCCCAAGTGTATGTTTCTTCTTTCTTTCTTGTACTTATGTTTGTATATTTGGATTTTTCCTTTGCACTTTATTCAATTGAAGTTCAACGAAACGATGCTTGTGCGCTGCTCTTCTGTAAAGGCAATACTTACTAGTCGTAGTAGTACACGACAAGAAAGAAAATGACTGTGAAGGAAAAAAAATTGTGGAAGATGAAAACACACGACTGTGTTTGTCGACATCGTTTTTTCGTTATTTTCCCGTCTGTTGGATAGAATAGGCGATGAGATTCATGCACACACACACACACACACACACTCATACACACATGCACTCACTTGTAGAAATATGCTTAAATTTTCTTTTACTTTTCATTCTACAGATGCTGTTTTTCACACTCAACGAGCGTGCAACATATGCAAGAATGTTGTTTGTTGTTCTTTGACGTTTTGTGTTTTTCTTCATTTTATTTTATTTTTTTTTTTTCTGTTTTCATACTCATTTTGCTTCTATAACAAGACGCACACTCACAATTTGTTGTAGTTGTTGTTATTGTTGTTGTTGTTGTCCCATTTGTCAGTCAATTAGTCAGCTTAGTGGCTTAGTGAATGACTTCAAAAAGCAAAGCAAAGCAAAGCAGCAATACAACACAAGAAAATAGGCGACAAGGGAACGATGTTGTTGATGATGATGAAATAGAAAAAAAAATAAACTAAAGAATATATACACAGAAGATAGAATGAAAAAAAATAAAAAAAGTATCTACTTATAAGCAAGCAAGCAAAGTATCTCGTACATGAATAATTGTTGTTTTTTCTTTCTCAATGCTTAATTGATATGCGTGTAAGTTCAAAGAGAACAAATTTACGGTATTTTGATGAATATAAAGCTCTTTGCTTCTACATTCTTCTTTGGTCGTCGTCATCAGATTTCTTAAATCATTCATCACTTGTCTTCATTTCTTTTTTTTTATTTCTTGTACATACATATATCTTTTCTGTTTCTTTAATAACATGATCACATTGTTTTCTCATTCATTCATTAACTCATCTCAATCGTCGTTATGCTTTTATTAGGTTCTTGTTTATTTTCCCTCTTTACTTTACTTTACTCTTCTTATCCTCTCATCTCTTGTATTGACATATTCAGTCAGCAAAGTATTCACCAAAGCAATCTCACTTGCACTTACACTACTAATTCATTCACACTTTTATCGTAAATTCTTTACTCCACTCCACTTCACTCTACTCAATCCATCACAGCGTGAGAGCATTCCATTTATCACATTTATTCATTTGTACGAGTATCATCCTACCATACTATGCTCATTTTTACTCTTATAAGAGAAACTCTGTTCTTCGAGTGAATGTAAAATTTATTATCAATTTGGTGGATGTGATACTTGGCATGAGATGGGAGCCCACAAATTATAGATTGACATGATTAGCATCGTGAAGACAATCACGAATTCTTCTCCCAACTTTACACAGTTGTGTAAGCTTTTAATTCATTACTCACTATTTCATTTCTATCTCTCTTTCTTCTGAGAAACTCTGTTATACCCTTCAAAGTAGTGTGTATTATAAAATTTATTATCATTCTGCTTCTGATAGAGTGTTTTGTAATCTTGAGATAATATTTTTTGTACACAGATCATTTGTAAGCATATTATTCAAAGTTCAGTAGTAGTTTCATAGCATTTTGGTATAGGAAATTGGATCAAACGAATAACAAATAACCATATGTTGTTTGTCTACCAAGAAATTGTTCATTTTTTTACACTAAAAATCACATACATAAATGAAGATATGTAGATAGTTGTATGGTATAGATGGCTATGCAAACATTTGATTTTAATGAAAGGAGGCCATCAAAATAAATAATGAAAATAGTGTATCTAAGCATAAATGAGACTAAAAAATATCTTCTTTTTTGTTTTTGGTTTAATGTTTACTCTCTCCTCTATTCTGGTTGTTTGTTTTGTTTGTATTTTTCCGCTTTTAAATTTTTTATTATTTATTTATTTTGATTTTCATTTTTTTTATTTTTATTTTTATACAACAAACGGTACTTACTCACGTACTTACTTATTTATACATACATACATACACATATGTGTGTAGATTTTGATTATTTATTTATCTTAGAGTGGTGTGGTGCTACTTGCTTCACTTGCTGCTGATTTACTGACTAACTGGGCTGGTTGACTGACTGACTGACTGACTGACTAAATAACTAGCAATGTGGCTTTATTTAATACCTTACAAATTGCTTGTTAATTTGTCTCTATTAAAGTGTCTCTATCTATAGTGGTAGTATTAATACCAACAACAACAACAACATTCAATGTACATGCAAACATAATTGTTAATTAAATGAGCAATTTGAGTGACTTTATCACTGAAACGAGTCAATGCGCATGTAAGTGTCAGTGGGGTAGTGTGGTGAGGCAGGTAGGTATGTAAGAGATTGAATGAATAGTGGAAGCAAAAATGAGTAAATTTATTTAAGTATATGAGTGATTGATTGACTTAACTATAAATGTATCTTGTTGTATTTATACCCATAAGTAGTATATATTGTAATATGAAAAACAACATTGTTATTGACGTTAAACATAAAATGAAAATTATCATGAGTTTTGAAAAGTTTTTATAATAACAAAAACTACAATACATAATAATATAAGTAAATATATTATGAAGTAAAGCTGAAAAAGCCAAAACCCAAAAGTAACCAAACGAACAAACGCAACTTCCGACAGCTCAACAAATAAACTGACAAAGTAATTGACGCATTCGTGCGCTCATTGTATGTACTACGTACACACATAACACAACTCCTCACTCTCTGATTGAATCTCCTTCTCTGTGTATCTGTTAAGCGGCATATAGACTTATAATGTGTTTATTACTAAACAATAATTGTGCAATATGTTCTGGAAAACAAAAAAAATTTAATAGTGAAATGAATTAAATGGCAAAATCATATAGGTTTCTTTTGGCCTCTTTACCATTACCATGTGGGACATTCAAAAATAAAGAAAGATTATACATTGCTATGTAAAATGTAAACATTTATATACATTGTACATACATATAAACAAGTGTGATTACGCTTGCAGCAATGAAAACGTGCAAAGTTAAATGTTCATTGTGTCACAAATATCCAGCCAACGGCAACAAAATAGGATTTTTTTTATTTATTATTAAAGTTAACCAAATTTACAAAACTTCACTTAAGGGGGCGAGCGCGTACTGGCTGCTTTGGCCTTCGGCTCTATCAATAAATTTGTCAACAGTTTGTTTTAAGAAATCTTTTGACTTTTATTGACGTAGAATCATCATTACACAGTAGTAGAAAGCAAATTTGAAATTACAGAAAGTTAGGATACTGATAACTTCTAAACCTCGCAACGGATTTTGATATGGTTTTTACTGTCATTTAAAGAATTCTCTCTGAAAGGTTTTTATGTACAATACATTTTGATTAAGACTTTGTATATAGGTTATATGGTGGGTTTGAGAGACTTTTTAAAATCATTCAAGTCGTCTTTGTTAAACATATCTTTTGTTGATTCTTTTCCATTAAGTTATGCAGGCCTCTCGCGATTACTCGCGAGTTCACCCGAAAGCCTTAAAGGCCCATTGTGATGCCTGATAAAAACGTAGAAAGGAAAGGATCCCAGAGATCACCCTCATTCTTTAAAACCAACCTGAGCAGTCCACGAACAGAGCCAGGTCCCCTAAAGGATATTTTGCCAAACTCGTCTACTGAGAAGAGCAGGGCAATCACAGAGGAGCTGTTGGATGCTTCTCATTGTCTTCACAGCTAGGACAGAAGTCATGGTGTGGAACTTGTATACTGTGGGCCATCAGCCCGATGGAGCAGTGCCCCGTCATAACTCCAGTCAAAGTTCGAACCCTTTTCTTGTTGAAGTGTAGGAGCTCGGTGGTTCTCTTTGGTTGATAGCAAGGCCAGAGTGTCCTTGCGACATTACCAGCCAGACTCATTGCCTACTTCCTGCCTACTAGATCTCTGGTCTTCATGTCCAAGCATGAGAGTATATCCTGTAGGGGTTTAATAAATGAAATTAATTTATGCCAAGAATAGACGACATCTTATATAGGTCGTAGAACAAGAAACAGTCGTCGTTTGCTTCTAAATGATGAAACCGATGAAGAAAAGGAAATGGGAAATGGCTGCTTAATGCACCCGTGCAAAACAGAGACGGGTCTCTAGTTATTACCAAATTATTTCTAAGCTATGGCTTTAAATGGACTATATTCTTCGGTAAGGAAGATCTGTTGGATGCAATCTCTTAAACCGCCTTGTTCGAGAGTTGTTGAGAAGACTTATAATCAATTTATATCAATTGCTGGTTGAGCCTTTCGTTGTGTCTTGTGCTGTGTCTATATTTATCATGTTCCATGGCATTTGGAATCAGGAGATCTTTGTGAATATTCTCAATACGTGTTTGTACCAGGGGGCACAAAATAATAAGAATATTTCATATAAATAGTTGAGTGCCTGTAATGACCAATTAACACAAAGTCCTGGAATGTCATCAATTGCTTAACTCCCAATTACTATTACCCAATAATATTGTACTAAGTTCTATGTTAAAGAAATAGACTGTATATTTTTGTATGCAATTTACATAAGTATATATGTATCTATCCAAGAATATTATACAACGTCTACTTGCCGCTTTAGACTTTTAGAACTAAGTAGAAGCATTCGTCGTTCGTTCATCCGTTCACTTACCCTCATTCACTCACTCACTCACTAACTAACTATTGTAGCTCACTAACTGGCATATTCACTTTATGACTCGCACATTGGACTGTCACGAACTAGCATCGTATCGTTAATATACCGTTACCCCAAGTTCTCAACTGAATCGCTGCAGCTTTTTGAAATTTTCAAGCTTTTCGTTTTTGTTACTGCCTCTCGTCGACAAACACAAACACAAAAAAAACCCAAAACCCAAAGAGACTCATCAAGCACCCATAGAACACTCTTCCCTTCTCTTCTCTTCTCTACTCTCTTCTTTCTTTGTCATGTTGTATATACTACTCAACTTGTTGGCCGTATAGCTCTTGTATTTTTTGTGTGTGATGTTGCTATTGTTGTTGTTGTTGTTGGTGTTTTTTGTGGTCGTCGTTTTTGGCTTGGCTTGGCAGCTGCTGGAAGCCATGATATGGACTAATATTGCCATGTTGCTTGTCGCCTTATTGTTGTTGGTGTTGTTGTTTTTGGTGTAACTGCTGCTGTTTTTTCGGTGGTGGTTGGTTCTTTGGTTATTTGGTTCCGTATCTACTCTGTTTGGCAATCATCAGTGGTTAAGAAGTTGATGTGGAGGGTTAGGGGGTCATCGTTCCGTTCGTCTCTATATAAACAAACTCAAACACACACACACACTCGTACCTCTCGTACTTATATAAAACACACACAAATTATGCATAAAGTGTTTGTCGATTTTGTAGACGACTTTAGTTAGTGGCGTCACTTGGGTTCAGTTGGATTTTTCGATTATGCCATGCTGCCACTTTCATTTCTCTATATGTCCATACATACGTTCGGGGGTGTTTCGTCGTTCAACAAATTTTACGCACTATTTTCATTAAATGCTGTTATTCACACGCCTCCGTTCGTTGCCAGTTCCTTGTTCCCAATGCCCTTTTTTCACACACACGCGCGCGCTCAATGTAAAAACAATTTTAATCTACTTCTCGGGGGTAAATGTCTTTGCATAATTTTTGTTGTCCTTATTATTTTTGTTGTTGTTGTTGCTTTTATGTCGCGTGTCGACATTTATTTAGTAAGTGTATATTGTATCTATATACATTTGTGTGTTTATAAATTTTTCCACAGAGAGACACACAGAAGACATCCTCAAGCAGCCATTTAGGTGTGAGATTACTTGGGCACAAAAGGTGGTCCAACAACCAACAACACCACATACCGTTCGTTCCGTTCGTTTCCATTGAGGGTTTATATTTTGTGTGTGTTTTATAAAGGTAGCAGATACAGCTACTTGTCTTGCGCTTGTATCTGGTCTGGTGTACGACGTAGTTACACCACCAACAGGGCAAAACAAAAAAAAAGGGAAAAGAAAAAAGGGGGTTGCTTGATGTCATTTATTTTATACTCGTATTTCTAATTACTTAAACTTAATAGTCAATTAGTTAGTTATTTTTACTTACTTAAATCTTCACACCCCCATTATGGTGCGCACACATTACATACACTATGCTCTATTAAGCTAAAGGGGTCCCCTGCCTTCAACAGACGTGCCGCCGTCACTGTATATTGCCTTGCAATCATGCGCGAGCTTATGTTTTTATTGTTGTTGTCGTTTCTGTGCTTTGGTTTTGCTTGGCTGTTATGTTGCACTCTTTCGATTTGTTGTACTCTCGTTCTTTCCTTTGATTGCTGCTTGCTGTGCTGTGCTGTGCTGTGCTGACTCGTTCTCTCATTTGACTTGTTGTTGATGTGGTATTGCTGTTGCTTTTACTGTTGGTGATGGCGCTCAATTTATATGTATGAATATGTACTCACTGAGTCACTTATTCTTGCTCTTGCTCTCTTCTCATTAATCGTCATTGGAGTCATCGTCGTAGTAGTCGTCGTCGTTCATTTCAAGCATATCATCGCCCACAGAGGCCAGAGACCAAAGCTGCTAACAACAGATTTACGTCGTTGTCGTCGTAGTCTCCAAACGTTTGTTTCTTGTTGTTACTGTTGTTGTAGTTGTTGTTGTCGATTTCGTGCCTGGCCTGCTGCCTGCGGGCTTTTCTGGTTGTGTATAGTAGTGAAGTGTAGTATAGTATAGTCAGTCATCATGGTGGTAGTAGCAATGTGGTGGCATTGGACTGAGGCCAGCCAGTCAGTCAGTCAGCTAACTCGAGCCATTCAGTCTCAGCCAAGCCAATATAGAGACGCTTTATTTCGTACATTGGTTCGTACGTTCATTTCAATAAGTGAGTGTGAGTTTGTGTTGTGTGTCTCGTCTCTGTAAGTTAGTGTAGCGCAGTGGCCAACAGAAGCAGCAGCAAGTAAGCAAGCAACAGCAGGCAGGCAGTCAGTCAGTCAGGCAACCGCGCGAGAGTATTAAGTGCAAATCTGTTTAAATATCACTTTCGACAAATTCTTTTTCTCGGCTGCCGAGCGCGCGCGCATTTATGTATGTCGTTGTTGTTCCGTCTGTCTGTAGTCGTTTAACATCGTCGTCATCGTGTGTATATTCGGATTCATTTTTTTTTTTTGTTTGTTTCTCATACAAATTGTTCCCCAACACTTGGTAAGCCCTTTTGCTGTACATTTTAGTACTACAGTGTTTTTGCTTGCTAGCCTTGTGTGTGGTTGCTTATACTGTAAGAGTATTTCAATCGTTCGTTCGTGCGCGCTTTTGAGACTTGACTTTATACTGCATCATCATTTTGTTGCTTCGTCGTTCGTCTTTTGCTCATCGCATTTTACCAAATACCAACCTACCGCCCCCAAACAACCAACCAACCACCCACCGACCAACCCACCCGTGTATCCATGTATACATTCCTTGGTTTCGTTTGCTTTGCTTTGGCTGCCTTTGAGTTGTGTTGTGGTACTTGTTATATTTTGCCGCATTTAATTAATTGATTTTAATTGCCATAATTTTCTGTGTTGCTCGATGCTTGTCGACACTTTTGTGGTGCTACGCTTGTCCTTGCCTGCCTGCCTTTGCTTTTATTTCTATCTACATGTGTATCTTTCTTTATATGTATGTACATATGTGTATTAAGTATGCATGAGTGTCTGTGTGTGTGCGAGTGTATATTTATTTGATTATTTATTCATATTGATGCATAAACACAAATTAAATTATTGCCTCCACACGCTTTTGGTTATAAAAGAAGCAACAACATTTCGTTTATTTATTTTTCCCATTTTTATTATTTTTCCTGTGTATTTTCGTTCGCCTTCAATGAGAATGTTGCTTCTCGTACTTCTTCATCATCATCATCATCATCACCATTATCGTCATCATCATAGTCATATTCTTTGGCGTTTTATCTTGTGCCGCTTCGTTACAGTTATACGAAAAGTTACTTAAGCGGAAAATCTGTTTACAGCTATACGCACACTTAAAAAGATTCCTTACACTAAGTTTTGAGGCAAGTTGAGTCAAGCCAAGCTAAGGCAAGCCGAGAGTTATGATGATATTACGTCGTCTTTAGCTTACTTTATACTCTCCCTACCTACCTCCCTGTATCCATAATTTTGTTCGTTGTTTTCTTTCTTTCACTCGTCTCGTCGACGACACCAAAGGCCTCTGGCTTCGTTTAGTATTCGACATTTTAACATATGCAAGCGTTTAACTGTAAATCGAGATTGCCTTTTATCAATCCATCAACCCCTTTTTTAAATCTCTTCTTTCCATAAGGATTTCCCTAATCTGCTTCGCTCTCGCTCCACATCATCATGTTTATATTACATTATTTATTTATAACAACTTCATCCTATATTCATCAGTTTTATTGAAATATTTTTACGCATTTTCACTTTTATAACTTTGAGTGACTGAGTGACTAACTTAAGTTACTAGTATATGTACGTGTGTGTGTGTGTGTGTGTGTGTGTGTGACCTATGAGACCTTAAATTTCAATTCAATGTTCGTGTTCTCATCATCATTCTCTTTTCTTATTTGTTTCTTTGCAGTTTAAATTTCATAGCATAAAGGGCAATAAAAGGCTTAACACTGGACCGGAAGCGTGTTCTTAAAGGGTAATGGCGGCCTCCACTCAGGGAGAAATTCGAGTGGGTCCCGGCCACCAGGTAAACGATGTCTATGTACGTACATAACTCTCACAAATCAAATGCTCAGCCTCACGGTAACCAAAAAAGAATACAACAAAAAAAAAATTTGCTAATAATGAAGAAAAACTTGAAAACGCTCGCTATCTTTCTCTAATTTCTAACTCTTATCTCTTTCTAACTACTCTTAAAATTCTAAATTTCTATAGATTTCATTATTTTATCTTCAAAAGTACTAATTTTTTTTTTTTTTTTTTTTTTTAGTTTTTAATAATTTAATTTGATTTTCGGGCTTTTACACACAGCAACACATAAACACTTACACAGTTTGTATAGCGTGCATTGTTGCGGCCATTTTGTTTGTATATTCCTACATATGAATATGTTTTTGTTTTTTGTAGGATTTTAAGTTCTTTATAAATATATAAATGTTTTTGCGTGCCGCCGCTTTTATAAATTTATTTATCGCTAATTGATTACTAAATCAATTACTTACTTTACTTACTTATGTATGTATGTAAATACATAGATGACACGCACACACGTGCATAGATAAATAGATAGGTGTGTGTTATGTGTTTGTATATTGTTTTATATTATTATTATTTTTTTACCATGAGCCGTAAAATATTTCAATGCAATTGCTTGCCCACTGCTCTCGCTCATTGAACTGTGTCGATCTCTGACTAAATTATTCCCCAGCGCTGCACTGCCCTGCTGTTGCTGCCTGCCTGCCTTCTATTATTGCCTTGCCTTGCCTTGCCCAGCCCTGGCATTGTGATTTGTGGCCTAGCCGACCTGCTGTGCAATAATTTATTTATTTATTGTATTTTATTGATATACAATAAACTTTATTATTTGTAAATATTAAGCTACTACAAATACTCGTATTCGAATGAAAGTATAAAGTATAAATACACACACGGCTCTCTCTTGTTTTTGTAGTTGTTGTTGTTGCTGCTCTTAGTTTATTTTTTGATTTATAAATTTTTTGATTTCTACTAAAAGTAAATAGTATAAATTTTCTGTTTTACCGAATTTGTTCATACCCTTCCAACCAAATGAAGAAAACTTAATCATCAAGAGATCAACAATTTGAGTCAACAGATGGAAGGGATCTATTATATATAGTATAAAGAGTAAATCACAGTTTATAAAACAAATTTCAATCACAAATTATGGTGTTCCCATTGTTTCAGTTCTTCGTATCATCTTATAGTTTCAAGAATTATCTTAAAACAGCTGGTAATCAATTTACAACTGAAAGTTCCTATTTGGCATTCAAATATGGGGACCACTACTCCTTGTAACATACTTAAAAAAAAGGGTGGACAGGTAGTATCGCTACCGTGATTGTTTTTGTGTGAAAACGTGTTTTGTTACTATACTTTTGTATTTATTCAGACTTTAATATAAAAAGTCCAAATTTCAACCAACAAAACAAAACAATGGTTCGGCAAATAGTTTAGCGTTTTGACTTTGGTAGAAAGGATATTAAGTCCATTATTATGATCACAACAGCAAAGAGCCTGAAATAATAACTTAAATTAAAAATTTCAGCATTAGTGTGGAGTGAATCGGATCCGGGCTATGTTAAAGTTAACTGCCGTTAAGTTTAAAAAAGGAAAGGACATATCTTTATTTTGGAGAAGAAGCAGTATTTGGTTCTACTTTAATAAAATTGTTGGTGCTAACGGGACCTTATTACTATGCTTCAGCCGTCCGTTCGTCCGACTCCGCTGTATCTCATGAATCGTAACAGCTAGACAGTTGAAATTTCACAGAATGTGTATATCTATTGTCATGATAGCAACAAATACTAAAACTAAAATAAAATAAAAAAATTAAAGGGGTCCACATACAAGAAACGTTTGCTTCAATATGCACTGCGCACAGTTTTAAAAGCTTTGTTATTTATTTTGTTTCATATTCTGTTTGGAATTGTTCGAGTATTGAGTTATTAAATACGTAATTCATTTTTGCGGCAAAAAATCTGTTATGATGGTACGGAACCCTCCCGTGTGCGAATCCGACTCACACTTGACTTATTTTATTTTTTTCGTCGCATTCTGATTTTTTCAAGTGGCACCTGTTTTAAAATAAATCACAAATTTGTGATTGGATTAATCTTCAAAATGACTCTTTCTCTTTGTTCAAACATTACAAATCATATAACAAAAGTGTTATTGTATTTGATAAGATTAATCTATCAATTGTGTTGTGTGTGTGTTGTGAAGGGTATGAAAAATTGAAAACAAAAAGTGTGTACAGATTAATAAAATTTGTTTGACTGAATATTATAATTACAATTATTATTGTTATTATTTATTGATTTAATTTATATTTACTTATCATGTACTTCTATCATGTATTTATTATTTACTTATTTAAATCTACTAACAATTGAGTTCTTTGTAAATTATGCCCTTGAAACTAATTGGCTACACTCAATTGGATTTTCGATGATTACAAAACCATAATAATAATACAATGATAATAATAATAATTTCCGGCTTAATTTTCAAGTATCCTTCTGTATTTTCTTGAATAATTTTAATTTGATTTCTAAAGAAACAAAGAATGAAACCAAAAAAGAGTAAAGAAATGAAAACTCTTGCGGAAAGTTGTATGCAAACAAAAACCGTAAGCTGAAGTAAACCCTCCATTTCCTTCCACCGAATTCCAATTTTTCAATTCCTCCTACCTAAACCAATTCCAACAATCTCCTCCATTTCATTATTTTAAAATATTCCACTTTCTTCTTCATTATTCATTCATTTTTCTCAAACGATCACAAAAGCAAAAAAAAAAAAAAATCATTTAATTTTTACGCGCGTTTTTAATTATGTAATTAATTATCTACTACATAGTGAAGTCATTTAGTGTTGTTGTTATTGTACGTACTACTTATATTGTTGTTGTGTAAAATATATACTATATCATAAACATACCACCATACATACAAATAAAATAATGAAAAATTGTTATTGTCTAGAGTCACATTCTTCCACTGTATGTACTTTATACAAGCAATTTGCCATTAGCATATCATTATCATCATCACCCAACTCATTATATGTGAAAAATGTTACTAATTATATTTAACTGCTATTCTCTTAGGCAAAACTGCCCGATTATAATCAAATTTCAAGTTTTCCTGTTGACAAAGAATCTGATGAACGTGAATTAGAGGAATCAAGATGGAGTCCCGGTGTTGTGGCCGATGGAGATTTATTAATGTTCTTGCGTGCAGCGCGTTCAATGGCTGCATTTCAAGGTAAGTTTTCCATCTCCATAACCATCTCCAAAGTTTATATTAAAAAATATTCTCTTCTCTTGTTTTTTTTCCCCCGTGAAGGCATGTGTGATGGCGGTCTAGAAGACGGTTGTTTAGCTGCTAGTCGCGACGATACTACAATTAATGCACTTGACGTTGTAAGTAATAAAATAACCAATTTGGATTTGGATGAAAGATTCCGTTTTCCATTGACACAAATTTTGAGTATATTGGATCAGTTATTTATATCACATAATTGTTGATATGAAAAATCTTAAATTAATAGAACCTTTTAAAAAATCAATTGAAAATTGAAACATCTTTTCTCCTTATTTTTAGCCATGAGATTCCTAATTTATGTGTATTCTCTATATAAAATTTCAGTTACACGATTCTGGTTACGATCCAGGTAAAGCATTGCAGGCACTAGTTAAGTGCCCAGTTTCAAAAGGTATTGATAAAAAGTGGACCGAAGACGAAACGAAAAAATTTATCAAAGGTTTACGACAATTTGGTAAGAATTTCTTTAGAATCCATAAGGATTTATTACCGCACAAAGAGACACCCGAACTGGTTGAATTCTACTATTTGTGGAAGAAGACACCAGGCGCAAATAATAATCGACCACATCGACGACGCAGACAGAGCGCTTTGCGTCGCAATCGTGTTACACGCGCTAATAATACACCTCCGAAGAAGGAGGATACACCGGAACCACAAACTGCGACGACGGCGTCGGCGGCGGCGACGACAGAGACGGCGAATCGATCTTCGCCCGTTGTCTCCAAGGAGGAGAACAGTTCTCTAACCGAGGACGACGCAAGCGAGTGCGACAGTGATTCGAGTCTTACAAACAAAAGGGATGAATCACCGTCTAGAATGAGGACAAGAAATAAACAACAAAATAATAATAACAACAGCAATAGCGGTTCGGTTGGTAATACAAATGCTGCGAATGCATCATCCAATGCCAAGGATCAAAGCAACGTTGGTGGAAGTTGCGGCGGTGGCGGTGCCGTTGCTCAAAATCAAACCACGACGACGACAACGACAACAACGAATACTGCAGCCACTGCAGCAGCTAATGCCGTTGCCAATGGCAAACGACCTAAACGTGGCACAGAAACACCTGATAGCATTGCTGTCGTCAGTGGTTCATCAGCATCGGGCACAACGGTGGATAGTCCGAAAACGCCGACGAAAGCGGTTGCTGAGAGCATCGGCAATAAGCGCAAAGGTGGGAAACAAGACACACCGGTCAAAAAGAAACGTAATGAAGCTGATAGCGGTGCTGTAGTATCCAATGATGGCACCGATGACAGCGGTGGTGGCAGCAGTATCAAAGATAAACGTAAACGACCTGAGAGTCCTGCGGAGAGCATGAATTCGGATAGTCACCCTGATTCGGCGCTCGATGACAATGAGTCGAATACAACGGATACAACAACAGCTGAACAACAGTCAAAGGATAGCAAAGAAACGAAAGAGGAGTGCACTGCTGGCACTGACATCGAAACGAAATCGGAAAGTACCGAAAAATCGATAAAAACAGATATGTCCACAGAGGATACTAAAGAAACGATCAAAAACATGGACGAGGAGACAAATATTCAAGCGCCGACAAGCGTGGCGCTGAAAGCAGCAGCACACTTGGATGGTGTTTTGAAAGATACAACGTCTACAATACCAGAAGTGCCCGCGTCTGGTGCGACAGGCGCAGCAGTTGCTGCTCAGTCACAGCCATCTACGCCCATAAAAGTGCCACCGACCATTGCTACCGTCGAGGCACTCAATGCTTCCGTTGATCGCAAGGAGAAGATGGAACAAATGGATACAAGTGAAAATGATACGTTGCCGAAAGATCAGGAATTGCTTAAGAAGCTTGCAAATATCAAACAGGAGTCATCATCACAGCAACTGATGGCTCAACAGCAGCAGCAGCAGCCGCCATCGAGTGTGCCCGTTAGTGTCGCATCCAATATGCAGGATTCCGTGTACATCAAGAAAGAACCCATGGACGATTCCATGGATGCAACCTGCAATCAAAATAGCAATGAACCACAAGATCTCAAAGTCAAAATCGAGGTTAAGAACGAAGAGCTCAAAATGGGCAGTCACTCCTCCGGTCTTCCTCCGCCACCAACGGCAACGACTCAGGGACAACCGCTAATACATAATCAGCCAGGCGAGCCGCCAAGCGCCGAACCTCTGCAATTACAGCATATGCCACACGGGCCACCACAGCCTGGTGGACCCCTTCAAGCTCCACCTGGTTACCTTATCGACGGTCAGCTGAAGTACGGCTTGCCGCCGAATCAACCTCCACCACAGCTACATAGTGATGGTCCAGGAGCGCCTACGACAACCCAAAAGTATCAAGGTGATATGGATATTAAATACAATGAGGCAGCCATCAAGTACGAAAGTGGTAAATTCACACCACAAGAGCTCAAGTACCCACCGCCGCCTTCGCTAGATCCACTTAAGTATAGCCAAGAGATGCAACAAGCTGCTGCTGTGGCTGCAGCTGCCGCCGCTGCTGGTAAATACGATATCAAGTATATGATGGAGCAGCAGGGCAAGTATCCGCCTCTCGATCTGCCTGCACATCAGCAGCCACCAAAGCCTGGCTATCAGGATTCTATTAAGATACCGGACATCAAACCCGGTTATCCACCGTTACCGCATAATGCAGATGCTGCCAAATATGGTCCGCCTTCAAATGCGGACGGGCCAACGCACAAATACGGCTCAGGACCACCAACGGGGCAGGACCAACAGCCACCTCCAACGCATGGTGCGCCTCCAGGTGCTACACCACCACCTGGCATTGCGATGCCGAAGCCACATTATCAGCACGATGTACAAACACCGCCTCTCGGGCGACCGCCGTTTGAGACGGGACTAATGCTGAAGTATGGCGATCCACTGGCCGGCAAGTATGGTCCACCACAACCACAGGATCTTAAGTACCCGCCACCGCCGGTGTCGTCAGCGGGTGGCGACATGAAGCCATATGGTGAAAATCTTATCAAGGGTTCACCATACGGTCCACCTCCCGACAGCGGTACGCTAAAATATCCGCCATCGGAGAGTCCGATAGATGCATCTTCTCGTTCAACTCCTGGCCAGGATAGTCAGGGCAGCAACAGCAATTCGCAGTCGTCGTCTCTACAGCAATTCCAATCGCCGCATCCCTCTCCACATATGCCTTCTCCCGCTGGTGGTGGCTTACCGCCGGGCATGCATCCACAGAATCTAATTTCGCAGCACGGGCCACCATCACATGCACCAGGTATGCCACCAGGCGCAACGGGACCACAGCAGCATCCAAATTCCGGTTTGCATCATCCTACACCGCAACCGCCGATCAGTCAACATGGTCCATCGGGACCACAACAACAACACGCACAAATATCAATTGCTTGTTCTATGCCACCAACGTCAATTGGTAATGCTCCGCCATCTCTATCGACAATGGCGCCCTCTGTTCTGCATCCGCAGCATCTGCCGCCTGGCCATTTGCAGTCTTTGCATAGGCAGCATCCAGATCTGCAGCCTTCAATGCATCCGCATGCGCCACTTCCTTTATCGTTGGCGCAATCGCATGATCTACGCGGTGGACCACCACCGCCACAACACTCGTTGCCACCTCAGCAACAACAAGCGGGCACAGTTCGTACGCCTTCACCAGCACAACAACCGCCTCGAAGTATGCACGATGATCGTAGTGGTGGGCCACAATCACGGGATCCACCTACATCTCAAGCTTCCATACTATCTGGTTTACCGCCGCAACAATCTCCACACGCACATCGCACTTCGCCGTTACCAGGACTGGCGGGAAGTGCTCCACACGGTCTTATAGGTCATCCAATGGCCATACATCCGCATTTGGCAAATTTGCCACCAGGTCATCCTGCCCATGCAGCCATGGGTCATCCCGGTCACCATTTCCTTTCGCATTCACTTGGAAGTTTAGGTCCGGGAGGTCCTATAGCGCTTTTGGCGGGTCCACATGGAATGGGTGGTTTACCGGAGTCAGCGTTGAGTCGTCGGACGCCCCCCAATCATCTGCCGCACTCACATGCATCTTCGGCACCTCCTACACCTGTTTCTCATGCAGCCATTATGGTATCCGCCTCAAGTGCAATGACAAACACAACAACGGTGCCATCATCTGCATTCAGTCGTGCTAGTCCGAGTGTACAAAGTGCATCCGTTGCGGCGCTCAGCGGAGCACCAACTGGTCCTGGCGGACCGGGCAATAACGGCAACAGCAATACACCGGGTTCGCTCAATAGTTCCGCCGGGGCACATCGTTCTGCATCGCCTGCATCGAGCTTGAGTCGACAGAGTCCTTTGCATCCAGTTCCACAAAGCCCGCTTAGCCATCATCCATCATCGTCGGCACTTTCAGCTGCGGCCGCAGCTGTTGCGGAACGCGATCGTCATGCTTTGCTGCGGCAGCAATCGCCGCATATGACGCCTCCTCCGGTTTCTAGTGCTTCAGCGCTGATGGCTAGCCCGCTCAGTAAGATGTATGCGCCACAACCTGGTCAACGCGGTTTAGGCGCTTCGCCTCCACCACACTTAAGACCAGGTGCTTCGCCTCCAGTGATACGACATCCACAAATGCCTTTGCCATTGCCGTTAATAGCGCCTGGTGCTGGCATACCACAAATCGGTGTACATCCCGGTCAGTCGCCGTATCCGCATCCGCTATTGCATCCATCTGTTTTTTACTCCCCGCATCACCACAATCCGTTCAATTCACCTTACGGCTATGCGCCTTATGGGCCTGGTTTCCCAGCTTATATGAAACCACCGCCACCAGCAGGGCCTCTAGATCCTGCTTCCGTAATGGCGGCCCATCATCCAGGCTTACCTGGTCCACCGCCACCTGCTCGACCTGATGATCCGAATGTGGCGGCGGCAGCAGCAGCAGCAGAAAAACAACATGCTGCTGCACAAGCGGCAGCAACGCAACAAATGAAGAACCAACAGCAACAACAACAACAAGCACAACAGCAACAACAGCAGCAGCAGCAGCAACAACAACAACAGCAGCAGCAGCAGCAGCAGCAGCAACAACAACAGAACAAACCGCCAACACCAAAGACGCCGCAAGGTAACAGTAACATAGGGCCACCCGGAAGCAACGTGCAAGGCAACCCAACTGGTCTTCCACCAGCTGGTTATCCTGGTTCACATATACCTGGTTATCCGCCACCACCACATGCGTCGCCGTTTGCACCTCAGGATGGACAACCGCATGGCTTGAAACCAACATCACACATGGATGCTCTACGTGCGCATGCACATTCAGCCAATGCTGCAGGCCTTGGCCCCCATCATCCAACAGAGCCAAGTAAGTTATTCATTTCTAAAATCTAAATCATTTTTAATCGTTTTCAATAAATTCTGTTTAAACTTGCAGTGCCTATAGACATTGAGCCTGACCCAGAGCCAGAGATACCGAGTCCAACGCATAATATACCGCGTGGTCCTAGTCCCGAAGCTAAACCAGACGACACTGAGTGCCATCGCTCGCAGTCTGCAATGTATGTATAGAAATTAAACAGTCCTTTACTCCATTGTTGGATATCCTTATATTAAAATTATTATTAACGTTTTCCTCCTATAGCTTTGTGCGTCACATCGATCGTGGTGACTATAATTCCTGCACGCGTACAGATTTGATCTTCAAGCCTGTTGCCGATTCAAAATTGGCACGCAAACGTGAAGAACGTGATCGGAAATTGGCAGAAAAGGAACGCGAAAGGCGGCAGGTAAACTTATCGTGATACTTTGTATTTTCCGACTTAGGATCTAATTACTTAAATCCCATTAGCATTCATTACAGCAACAACAGCAGCAGCAGCAACAACAACAACAGCAAGCTGTTGCAGCTCAACAGGCGGCAGCTCAAGCCAAGATGAAAGCAGAATTAAAGCCACCATATGCGGATACGCCAGCGCTAAGGCAATTGTCAGAATATGCAAGACCCCATGTTGCTTTTAGGTTCGTATCAAGGCGAGTCATAATTTCCTATATATAACTAAATATTTATGGAAAATCCTTTCGTTTTTTTTTTTTTTTTGGTTAAATTAAACCAATAAAAATCAATTGGCCTAAAATTGGCAATAAAAAAAATGAAGAGAAAAGAAAACAAATTGAAATAAATCTGGCAAAATTTGTTTTCCATTTTTAAGTTTTCCATTTTTTTTTATTATTATTTTCCGTAGAGAGAGTGAACCTTGTTTTGTTGATTGTAAAAATTTTGTAATTTCAATTCAATTTCAGTCCTGTTGAACAGATGGTGCCATATCATCATCCGATGGGGCCCATGTACAGCAGAGAGAGGTACAGTACAGATGAGGAAAACCAGAGTGTGCAGAACAAAAATAATCCAACCAAAAAATCAACCTTCATCTCAAAGTTAACACCATCTAACCACCTACCCCTCACTACTCATTTTCCAAACGCCCGCGATCGCCTTTCAAATCAAATCAATCATCATAAATCATGATAAACCAATTTTTGATTTTGGAACAAAATTTTCAATTTTTAAGTTGCCAACAAAATCAGTAAAATAAATAAAAATTGCATGATTTACTGTGCTTTTTTACTCGTATAACATGTAACATGTCATGCATAACCACCCTCCATTAAGCACCACATCTTCCAATAAATATTATTGTTGTTTAGGCATTTCCCCATTTTTATTTCAAATTTTCACTAATTAGACATTTTTACAGAGAACTGGAGGAAATGAAAAACGCACAAGCAGCGGCTGCAGCTGGACAACCACGTTTAGATCCACACTGGATGGAATACTACAGACGGTATGTATCCCAAAACTTTAGAAATTAACTCAAATTCACTTAGCAGTAACCAGATTACAGATTTTCTTGCTTATTATTAGCTATAAATGCATTGCAAAATGATGACATTTAGCTGAAGATTATTTGTTTTAGCAGTTCAAAAATACTATAAGAAAAATAGTATGCAAGTAATACAAAAACCTTTCAGAACTATGCCGGAAACAAGTTACGTGGGCTTCTGACCACCTGTGGTACCAGAATAGAGCCTCTGGTCAGACCTCGTACCCGAGGTACTACCAATTTGAACCCCAAACAGTTCTTGGGTTGGTGGCCCAAAAGTCAAAACATAGAATGCAGGCATAACCCACAGATGGCACAGTATACACATATCCATGGATATAGCTTTCTCACTGTTTGGGGAGCGAGGAATATTCCTACCTCTTCCGCCAAAAAGGCAGCATTCATGTAATTAAAGATTAATTGAATTATTTCCCCACTGTCACAAGGTTTTTAGCGAATGAATAATAGGCTGAAACATCTACTGTTCCAAACGCCCGTGGTAGCAGAAAATACCTCTGGTCTGACAGCGTGACAAAGTCACTACGAGTACAGCTTCATGAAGCTCAGCGACTGGCCAGACTTCACACGTTATTATTTGAAGAAAGTGTGGTGATTCAAGTAGATGAAGAATTTCCTCTAATTGTACTTTTCCTTTTAAGCAGCCCAGACCCTTAGATTCTCCCTTCCATTTCAAAGCAAACAACAGGCATTGCACCTATTGAAATGGCATCATTATTCATCAATTCTTCAATAAAATAATCGTTATTCATGGCAGAATTCCGTTTTTTTTACTACAAATTGGGAGTCCTCATGGACCTGCGTTCGGACAATATTCTGGCTCTCTGAGATTTATGTCTATCCCTGTCACGACTAACACGAATTTCACATTCAATAGATTCTCTAATTCTCTTTGAGTTATGTCTATCCTACTCAAGACTAAGATTTACTTTACGTTTAACAGACGATTCTCTATTCGCAAAAATTTACTTTCACTTTTATTAGACCTTTCTTCTTTCATCATTAAGACGTAATCATTTTCTGTTTACATATTTTGTACTACGACTTGTTCTGAAACAACTTCTTCACAACAGAATATAATGATGCTTTTAGTTTCATATTCTCCGTAAATGGTATATTGAAAAGAAGCCCACATCAATGGTCATAATCGTGTGATTCTTTTAAATGGTGATTTTTATCTAAACTAGCTGTGGCCCCGACTTCGTAAGCGTGGTATTCGAAATATGTTTGTAATAGCGTGTATTTTGTTATCTTTATCCATAATTATCAGATCTTTATTGTTGCCCCACAGCTAAACAAGTCACAACAAGTTTTAGATGAGTTAATCATTCAACCGGGACGCAAAATGGGAGCTATAGGGGGTGTTGCCTTTTCAGGCGTCGCGTGTTTCAGCTGTTGTCCAAGTTGATAGCCAGGTGATTGACATGGGAATCTAACCTATTGAAGTGTCTGTGCCTGACAATCTCCTCATTTATCTTTGGGATCTGCAAATATCTGTAGGGTGTCTAGGTTTGAGTTGGCTGCTGTGACTCAAAGGTGTATACTGTAAGTCCAAACCGGTTTCAGTATGGCCTTGTACTGTAACAGCTTATTTTGTAGCTTCTTTCTAATTTGTACAGAGCAGCCAACTCATTCTTCGAAGTTTTAACTGTTTCCTTGGCCCGTCCAGTGTCAGTATCATGTACTTGACAGTGGCGCTATATGGAATGACATCCCCGTTGATGAGACGGCAGAGCGTATCGAGTGGAGGTGAAGGTAACATGCCTAGATTTCTTTGCATTAACGCAATGTTCCATCTCTTTAGCCACGGCTCCATTAGAGTCAACTGGTCTTGCAGGAGAGAAGAGGCTACAGTCGGATCGCTGTCGCTCACTTAGAAGGTAGTGTCATCCGCATATGTTGCTGTTGAGAGTTTATCGTCTCTTAAGATTAGGATGTCCGACGTATAGAGTATGTTGTATATGATGGGCCCCAACACACTCTTTATGTTAGACTCCTGGCCTTCATGAAAAAACCCCTTAACTTTGACATATTCAAGTTTTGAAATTAGTTCGGTTAGTTGCATTAAAAATTGTGCTAGAAAATTGGTTGCTTGTGAAGTGAAATTGACTTACACAGTTGAAATTGTGGTGGTTAAACTTAATTTAATTTTATCTTTTATTTATATATATTTCAGTGGTATTCATCCATCTCAATTCCCTTTGTATGCTAATCCAGCAATCTCACAAATGGAACGCGAACGTTTGGGTATACCTCCACCACATCATGTTGGACTTGATCCCGGCGAGCATATGGTAAGTTATTTCGCTGCAATGATACCATACCATACAAATTCAAAGCTAATCATATTCAAAAATCAATCGTATTTGGAACATAAACAAAAAGCAAAACCAACAAACTCGTCTCTTGTTCTTATACTCATTATTAGATATTAAATATTTTGAAATATTAACAAATGTGTCCAAGTCCAAAATCATAAGAAATCAATATAAAGTTCTTGTTCGTTTGTTCGCTAGCTCGATCGCACGTCATAATTATATAGAAACCACTTAACCCACCACCATTCTAACATCATCAGTTCGAATTTTGTTTTGTTTGTCTATTCTATATTTCTGTAATTTTAACATTTTTCCAATCAAATAATCGTTGATTGTTCGTTCATTAACCCACCGTGTATCTTATGTCCATGCTTTTCACGCACTCTCATGATGCACCAACAAAAAGAAATTTCATTAAATTTTGTTCTCGAAACTAATCCAGCAGCGTTCTTCATTTAAAAAAAAAAATAAAAAAAAAACGCTTCAAAAATCAATAAAAGTTTTTGAAACAAGAAAAACAAAAACGAAAATAGAAAAAACTCTTCCTATATAAAACTCAATTTCAGATACGATTGACGAGAGAATATCATGCACACTCTCATACTCATTTACATTTGCCTTTGCCTTCACAGCAACAGCCGCCGGAGGCCGGATTCCAACTGCCACGTGAGTTTGTATTCCATTGAGCCCATAAAGCTCAAAATTCATAACTAAATTAATACTGAAATCCACTATTCTCTTTTCGTTTCTCTCTCCCTCTCCCCTGTCTATGTTTGTTATAAATTTTAGCGAATGTTGGTCAATATCCACGTCCAAATATGCTTATACCTAGGGAGCCACATTCAGATGTTTTGCTGCGTATGTCTTATGCGGATCAACTTCAGGTTCACCATTTAATTTTTTCAAAATAACTTCATTAATTACAGTTTTACAGTATTTACAGGCGGCTGAATTTCAGCGTCAATCACTGCACGATCAATATTTCCGGTAAGTAAAACAAACATGAGTTTTGATCAGATCTATAATGAAAGGGCAAAAATGGAATGGAAAAGAAAGTTGTTTTAGGAAATCAAAATTAAAATTATTTTGAAAAATGTTATCAAAATTTTAATAACCTTGTATACCATTCATAAATCAATCAATCAAGTTCAACAATCATTCACTCAAGGCATGCATTGTGTCACTTGGTTATTTATTTTTTTTTTTTTTGTAAATCTGTAAAGACTTCTCGATTCCTGTTTTATGTTCTTCACTCGTTTTTGTCAATATTTTTATGTTTATTTTCTCTATTTATTTTTCATTCTCCAAATCATATAGACAAAGGCCCAGATAAATGGCCGATCACCACCACCAAATGACTACAACAACGACGAAGACTACGATGACAGGTTGCAATCAAATTCATACAGAACAAATACAACAACAGCAGCAGCAACAGCAACATCAAGAACAACAACAGCTACAACGATTATATAGAAAACTTTAAGATTAGTAAAGGAAAACACCAATTTGTTGTTAGTATTGTTACTGTTGTTATTGTTTTGTTGTGGTTCATTATCACCACCACCAATCATCAACCTCTTATCCATATTTTGTGTTCGTACTTTGTTCTCCAACTGCATTACACACCATTGTATATAATGAACTGAACTACTACTACTAAGAAGTAAAGAAAGAAAGAAAGAATCATTCAGCAAGAAAAAATAAAGATCAACCAACAAGAACAACAATAAAGAACCTTCATCAATCAATCAGTCAGTCAATCGATCAAATCAAATCAACCTATCAACAAGAACACATCCACCATCACCACCACAATCCAAGTTTGTTCGTTTAAGTTTTTGCAAAGAATGTTAAAGAAAGAAAGAAAGAAACTCGTTGCCAAAACTCATTTATAAAACTAAAAGTTAGTATATTTCGGGTACTGCTATTATGTCTCTATAATGATTCAATATAAGAACCAGAACTGTTCTATTAAACAAATTAGAAACGAAATGATTGCATGTCATGGCTCCTGATGAGCAATGAGCATTTAAAAAGAAACTTTATGGATTCTCAAAACGATTTAAGTTTAGAATTCTATAATTTTCCTATATTTAGTTTGTCTTCTGGAACAGAACTCTGCTTCATGTGAATACTATACTTTATACCTACATATAATACCTTTCACAGGGTAATACTTAATATTGTTGTCCACAAAAATATCAATATAGTGAGGGAACTCGATCTAACAAAGTATATCTGTCTGAAAATGTTCACTTTAGGTAGATAAGGATAAGCTTACGCTGAAGGCCCATTGTGATTCCTAAATTTAGAAAAGTGGAAGAGTCGTTTAGGGGATTTGACGGTAGTTGGTCTCAAAGATCACCATCTAGAGCCGACCTGAAGAATCAATGAACAAAGACAGGTCCCGAGTCCGTTTTCCAAGAAGAGCAGGGCAGTCACATAAGATATGTTGAGTACTTCCTAATTCGTCCTCATCTCCACAGCTGCGACAAAAGTATAGACAAGGAACATGCGTACTTTGGGTCATTAACCCGTTAAGATACCCGTCATTATATGAATCTTATTCTTGTTAAAGAAGGTCCAGAAGTCTGTTTCGGTTGGTAACAAGGCCAGAGTGTTCGGGCGACAATATAGTCTGCTCATTTGTCCACTGTATGCATAATAAGTGCCTGGTTTTCACTTCCAGGCCTGAAAGAGTTCTGCAAACATCAATAAACACTAGAGTAACTGTCAGTGCTTATAAAAAAGCCAGAATTGCTTAGTTTCTAAAATATTGCGTCAAGTTTTTGATTACCAAAATGATCAATAAATCAAAGTAGCTTATGTCGGTAATTGAGTTTGAACGTCATCATTATTAACCGCTTCAAAACACGTATTTTGATTAAAGAATTTTAGAAAAATACGACTTAGAAACATAGTTATATCATTTTACTTTAGTGTATTTGAGATTAAAAATGTGGAAATAAAATCAAATACACAATGGGCAATATCTCTAAACATAGATTTTCGACTTAAGCTACTTTAACTTATTGCCACGGATATAAACGAGGATCCATCAACAAGCACCCGTTTTTGAAAATAGTTGGCACCATACTAAATTTCAAATTTATTTAATTTTAGTTATAGGAATGACAGCCATTTAAAATAGGACAAGTTTTGAGAAAGTCAACGATTTTAATATTAAGACTCTGCAGAATCGTTGGCAATCATATAATATTGGACTGATAAATTGAAATTTGGCCGTACATTTTATATGGTCTCCTATTTCCTAGATTAGGGAAGATCGGGACCTAGCTATTGCGTATTTAATTGGTCTTTTGTAACAACATAAAAGTCTTTATAAAACCGATATTTGAAATTTTAGGTCTTGAAATGTTTCTTAATTAAAAAATAACATTTTTCCTGTGAAAGGTACAAATCTTTGTTTGGCATAGTCAAATTTAATAATATTGTGTTTTTCTTTTCCAGTTATTTTCATTTTCTTTCAATATCAAAATACTAATCTAAATTTATCTTTCCCTCTAGAAATCAATTGCGCTAAGCAATGTAAATTGCTAACCAGCAATAAAACGAAAAAAATACAAGAAATCAACACAAAACAAAAGATAAAAAACCAAACCAAACTGAGCTGAAGAGGAGAATCTTTTTCTCGCTCTCTCTCTCTCTCCCACTATCTCCACTACTTGGGAATAATAATAAGAACAAAGTAATTACTTTATCTGATGGATGAATAACTAATTAATTCAATTGTTTAATTTTACAAAAAAAAATTTAAAAAATGAAACAGACAAACTATTTTAGTATAAAATTAAATTATAAAAAGGAAAAAAAAAAACCTCCAAAGTGTGAATATTGAACAAAACATTCTAAATATTTAAAAAAGAAAAAATAATAATAATTTTGGACAAAAAGGAAAAATAAACAAAAAAAAAAATAAGAGCGCAGAGAACAAAAGTTAAAACTTAAAAATTTTTATAGAATTAAATTTGTAAATTTGATAGAGGATAAATAACAGTGTAAAAGAATACAATCATTCTTAAAAGATTTTTTTTTTTTTGTGTAATAAATTTATCTACAAAATGCAATTGAGAAAAACAAAATCATAGAAAATAATTGAAGTAAAATCTTTTATAAAATGACAACAATTGTGTTTTATAAAAACCATAAATCAAAGATTTTTTCATGGAGGTCAAAAGATCATCACTATGAAAGAGGATACCATGATGAAACAAACACAAAGCTCATTTAAAAATCATTCTAAAATCGCTTTTGCTCATTCAGAGTTACTTCAATTGAGAATTATCCTCAATGCAACGCATAAAGGTATGAAAGTTTTTAATTTGGTTTATGGTTTTATAAATGTTTCTTTCATAAAAAAATACTCAACCTCTCGACGACCTAAGCGCAATCAACTGGTATCTGACAATGATTTTTTTAGTTTATATTTTAGATAATTTGCTAATTGTTCTTTAGACGTCAAATCTTTTATCCAATTTTGTTTGTTTGTCACATATGGGTCTACTTATACACACTATTTATTCGATTGCGATGTAACTTTTGCACTCCCTTGATGGTTTTTCAAATCTATTAGGGTCCTCACGCATTGTGTTAAACCTGGCAAATGTTGAAATTTTTCGAATAATCGAATTCGTTGAAATTAATGTGACAATTTGTCCATACAAAAAAAAAAGTCTCCATACGTAGTTAATTGAACAGACGAAATCGTGCTGCCAACCTTGTGAATTTATTGTGAATTGGAAGCACCGCCGAATTAATGGTTAAATTAACCAAGAAAGTAATAAAGGAAAGGAAATGAATAAATATTAAATTATTTATGCCAATTTCTTAAGGGACTAGGCATTTATACTAGAGAGTTGTCGTTAAATAGAGTGAAGAAAACCATTGTACGGATAACAAGGTAAACCAACGGAATTCAAGTAATTTCGACGTTTTATGTGGTTTTTTATTAAATCGAGTAACGTTATATGGAGTAAAAGTCCTCATAAAACTTTCAAATCAATTACTTACCTTAAGTGCATAAACAGATTTTTTGTGAATTACAAAATTTTCTTGGTTTTTATTTCGCCTAGCTATACTAAAAATTGTACTCGAAAATTGGTTGGCTGGTCTTAAGTAAGTTACTTTTACCATAACTACAAAGTGTTGAGATTATTTGTTTATCGATCAAATATGCCATCTATAGTCGATGTATTCCCAATGTCTACTAATGATTTGAATATTGGAGTACGTCATTCGCTGATGCTTCGATTGATAACATGAGTGAAGGCATCGAATCAATATTCTGAAATAAATAAATCCTTTATTTTTTTGGTTATTAAAACAAAATTGTTTTCATTTTGTAAAAAGAAGAACATCTTCATCATCAAATTGCAAGAAAAACAACACACAAACAAATAAGAGTTTCATACTTTAAGCTTTTTTCTTCATTTTGTTATATTCTGCAAATTTTTGGAATATATGTATGTTACTAGAACCTACCTACAAGTTCTCCTTAGTTCAGCTTATTTAAAATTCAGAGGAGAACAAAAACAAATTAAAAGCGAGATAACATTTTCTTAGTGTTGAAGTTTCTTATAAGAAGTGTAATCAACACTAACAAATCTCAGATGGTACAAAGAAATATCATTAAAACTTTTTTGAAAACATGAAATTATTCAACTTATTAATATGGAGGGGAAAATTAAATTAAAAAAAATAAAACATATTTATTTTAACTAAACGCGTTTAAAGTGATTAGCCATGCTTAAATACTTAAACAAAGGAAACATGATGTTTAGTTTAGATCTGAGTTTTAATTAACCAAATAAGTAGAAATTGTCGTAATGATATTGGGGGGCCAATAAACGAAAGATTTGATATTTGAAAAGAATATACAATTAATTAAAAACAATGTCGACTAAACAATCTGACTACTAAATAAATAAATACAAACATTATTCAATTGTCACTCAAGTTTCCCCAAATTATAAAGGCACGTGCCAGAAATCGAAGACTGTATTTATGCCGATTGATTTCAATTTCTCTGTAGTTGTGCTAGCAAACGCGGAGATTTCATTTTTCGAACTTACATGTTTCAAATGCAACTGTGAATTGTAATTAGGGTAATATGGGGTTGAAAGAGATTTCTGGTTTAAGCGAATCAATTTATAATTTGAAATCAAATTTGCAGTCTTTGCTCCATAAGAAATTGCACCATGGTTAGAATATTTAAGAAATACTTTATAGAAAAAAAAAAAACAAGGTTTTAAGCATAGAACCAAACTTTGCATAATGTTTTCCTAGTAGTTCTTTCTTTATATACATAATATACGCGCGATATAATTTAATTGCTTTTAAGTTATGACGAAACCGTCTGCCGCCTGCTTTTTTACAAAATAATAATTTTTTATTTATTTATTACTATGATTATTATTATTATTATTTTTTTGCTTACTTATTTTAATAGAATATTTTTAAATTAATAAATAAAATAATAAATAATTCTGTAAAGTAATAAAATGAAATGGAAAAAAGATGCATAAATTAATTTTAAACAAGATTATATATAAAAACACATAAGTATGAGATAAATATATTTTTACAATTAAAACAAAAAAAAAAAGTAGTAAAAAAACAACAATTAGATGAAAGTGAAAGATAACAGATGAAGAAGCAAACAGTGGAATTTTTATAAGTAGCGGCGCTTGTAATTTATACAAATATTAATTATATACAATATATAAATAATAAACTAATAATAATAAAAATATTTAAAGTAAATTATAAATTAATATATTTATAGACAGACAAGACATGAAACAACAGATAGGCAAACAACAAACAACAAAAACAAAAGGAACAAATAATCTAAAAATAGAAGAAAAAAAAACAAAAACAATATATCATTTACAAATACAACAAAATTTTAATTGTATTTATATAAAAAAAAAAAAAAATAATAATAATAATTTAAGTGTACACAAAATTAATTAAAATTTAAAAAACAAAAAAGCAACGTTCCAAAAAACCAAACAAAATTTAAACGTTTCAATAGATTTAGGAAAGAACGACAAAGAAGAGCAGATAATTTTGCAAATTTATATACAAACGAAACCAATAAAAATTATAAATATATAAAAAAAACAATTATTAATGAAAAGATTAGTTAATAAATAAGTTTTTTGCAGCATATTTATATATATACATACATATATACAAAATTATGAAATAATTAAAAACATAAACACATGAAAATCAAACAAATAAACAGAAAAAACAAAAAATTTGAAACAAATAAGAGAAATTGTAAATTTTGAATTATTAAATTTAATAAAATTAATTTATTTGAAATCGAAAAAAACAAAGAAATTCGGCAAATAAATATATAAAATCATAAAACAAAAGAAAAGCGAATAAAGTAAAGAAGGAACATATAAATATAATAAATAAACAAACAATTGATATATCAAACTTAAGCACAGATTATAATAATAATAATAATAATTATGAAAATTTATATTAATTAATTAAATTATTAATGAAATTATATTTTAGTTTAAAACATAATAACACATATAAATACTATATTCTATATATAAATATATATAATATAAAATAACAACAAAACCAATACACAACACACATACACTTATACACATATAAACACACATTTATATAGACATACATATATACAGTATACATATACAAAACGGATAAAGAAAAAGGAAGTTTAGTTTATTATTATATTATATAAATAAATAAATAATTATTTATATATGTATACATATAAATAAAAAGAATACGCCTATAAGTAACAAATGATAAACATTTAAGAGAACACAAACAAACATAAACCAATAATAACAAAAAAAAGAACACAACAACAAAAACAAAAATTAATTAATGATACTTAAAATAAATAATAATAAAAGTAAAATAATTGAACATAAATCGCAAATCTATAGCAATAAATAAATGAAAAAAGTAATAAAAAAAATAAATAAGATTTTGAAAAATCTACAAAAAAAGAAAATGGAAAATGACTTTAATTGCCTTTTGTAGAAAAGGAAGTAAGGAATGGAAAAGAATGGGAATAATCAAATGCATCTGTTGATCGTATGGTATACAGTTTACACAGGTCACAGTCAGGTGAGACTATACATTTCTTTTTTTTTTGCTGAGGAAGGGAAGCATCGAAAACCTGTGGCCGTAGCCGTAGTGTGGGACTTTAACCCACTAAACCCTCCCTCATGTCCGACGGTTAGTCCTCCCAGAACTTCACCGATCGGGAGGCCGTTGTGAGTATATTACTACTCAATCGTTATTTTTAGTCATTCTGTCCGAGTCCGGGAGCAAGGATATCCATGGCTTGTCGCGAAACTCCTTCAGCTCGTTCAGCAGATCTGCGTGCGTTCTCCGTGTACCGCAGTGTATTCAATATGTTCGCAGCTGCTGCACTTGCCGCATTCCACTTTCTTCAATCCTCGTACATATGTGTGACCAGATTTGACTCTGTCACTTCTTCGCCGAATGCTGTTTCAAGATCAGTTCGCTCATTGATGAACCGTTTGCAATGAAACAGCACGTGACAGGTGCTTTCTGGCTCTACTGCATATTGGACAATACGGGTCGTCTTCGAGGTGGAACCTATATAAGTATTCTCTGAAGCAGCCATGTCCGATCAGCAACTGCGTGAGATTATGATTACGGTTCATCATCGCCTCAATATTTGGGATCAATTTATACGTCCAGCGCTCTTTCTCGGATTGATCCCATCGTTGCTGCCACGCGGAAATTGTGCGCCTCCTCTCTTCTTTTTTTATCGCGATTGATGGCCTGTGCCGCTGTACAGTCGCCCCATTTCATACGCGAGCAGGTCGATAGGAATCTTCCTTCCTACGACGCAAATGGCATCGTCTGAGACAGTGCGGTAAGCCCTGGCTACCCTCAGAGCACTGAGTCTGTATGTGCGCTTTACGTTTTTGAAGTATACATTGACTAAGTCTTTTCATTCAATAGACGGTGTTGTGCCAGTTTATTTACATGAGCTTCAAGGAAATTGAAAATTTTTGCACTTACTTTATTTATATTATTGACACTTACCCTTATGAACCTTGCAAATGCAATTGAAAGCGATTTGACTGACCCACTATTGTCCTTTTAATTTTAATATAAACACATTTACAGAGTCATAATAAGTACTTATATTGATTTTTTTGGTTGAATTGGTACAGCAAATAGACATTCATTGGTTCATAAACTTGGTACTTCTTTAAAAGTGTTCTTAGCATGCATTTATCGCTTGATTTTGTAAAGATGATCGATGTTTGAATACCGCATTGCATCGGCTCTCAAAATATTTGTAGTCTAGAACAATATCAGTCAAAAAGTATATGGATAAGTCGAAGCATCAAACAGGCAAACAAGGACAGGCAGGCAGGCATCCATCAAAACAATACGATTGCAAAAAAAAAACATGCCAAGCATATCAATATAAAAACATTATTTAGAGATATACCAAGCCAATGAGATGCCAGATTTACGTTTGGTTACTTGACAAAAATATTGTAGCCATGCTTGGTTCTGATGTGTAGCCATATCCAACATTAAGCCCAGACGTACTACCATCAGACTTCCATTCATTATGTTCCTTGCAAAACTCATTGGAACATTGCTTTCGAAAACCTCATCAAACTGAACCTTGAAAAGTTTTCTTGAAGAAGGATAAGAAGATTCATCTACATGGGATTAAGAAGTTGCCGAAGAGATCACCTCTTGACATTAGTAATTGATAATGACATTGTTGGCTTAAAATCACAAGTGTAAATGCTTCTTGTTTAGGACTTTGTTTAACAAAAACACAAATTCCACCGAAAGTTAGCCAACATTCTAAAGTTAGTGATGATTTAATGAATGCCATAATTAAATCTAAGCATCATATTACTGTGCGAGATGTTACAAAATGATTGAATGTATTACACATATTAATGGGAAAATATGTATGTATGTATACATACCTTTATTAAGAAACAAAATGACTTCCTTTTGAACCCAACAATATGTTATATCTACATAACCAGCCTTTAAACTGCTCTTAATTCACAATTGAACAAGTTTGTCGCAGCTGAAAGCACATCTAAAGCAGGTCTGTCCAAGCTTTTGGGCCGCATTGGAAGATTCCGTGGTGATTTGGGCCTCAGGAACAAGTTGTGGCGAACAAAAAAACAAAAAAAAACGTTGAACAAAGGGCCAAATATATTTCTATTGCCACTACTTCGGCCACCTGGGCCGCATTCGCACTTCGCTTGGGCCGCATGCGGGCCACGGGTTGGAAAGTACTGTTCTAAAGCACCATCGATGTACACCAAATTGCATTAAGCTGTCGATTTGATGTCAACATTACTCGTAGGGTGTTGCCTCTTTATTCAATGAAATTTGCGGTGTTCCAGTCTCTTTTATTTTCTGGTGAATATACGAGTATTTGTTAATACATACTTTTGGAAAAGATCTTATATTAATTAAGTGATGAATGATATTACTGAAGCTACACAAGAGGGGTAAGTATGTACTCTATAAATATGTATTTTAAATATTTGGTGAAAGCAAAGCTGTGAACCGAATAGAATTGCGAATAATGTTTTCAAAAATGACACAAACCCATTTGCTTGTTTATTAATTTTTGTTTATTTAACTCAAAATAATACAATCAATAATAGTATATGTGATATATAAATATTTAAGAAATACATACTTTGACTTTTGTATGCATCGCATGACTTAACTACAATAAATAAATTTAAATTCAGAGTTACTTAAATTTTATTTTGTTTTCTCATTTCTTTGTTGTTATCCAAATTCAATATTTAAATATTTGTTATGATGAGTAAATCTTAAATTGTACTTAATAAATTATATAGTATGGTACGGTACTGTGATTATATAAAAAAATATAGAGATCAAGTGTACTATAGAGAGTAGAACTTTAAGTTAGGTAAATAATGGACATTCATATGAAATGACTCCATAAACTTTGATTTTAACTCGAGTGGCATTAACAAAATCGACAATGTCTCAAGGAATATAAAGTCTAAACTACATATCCCCTCTTACTTATGTTCAGAATTTAGAAATTCATTAATTCATTTAGACTTCTCTAACGAAATACTAAAAAAATGCTGCTTGCATCATCAATTGACCTATGGTCTCCTTAATAGGCTTATTAAAATCAGCTTAGCTCCTATAAAACAAAGCCACATAGACCAAAATGTAGTAGTGTTGATACTGCGAACACCATTTGCAGCATCTACGAAGGGAATCATGCTCTGAAAGAAAAAATCTGGCAATTCTCCTAGAGACGCTTTATAAACTTTGCGATCATTAAGCGGTTGTGTTGGACGGAAATTATTAGTTAAAGAATCTCCTGTCAATTTACGTAATTGATTAATCTGCAAATTGAATGAATTAAAAGTCTGAAAATATAAGTAGTAAATCTCATTATTATCAATCATACCTGATTCTCGGAGATTTTAAGTGGTGTTGTGAAATCAATCCAAACAACATCCTCACTACATGGTGGTGTTGTCAATGAACCAATATATGTAAAGTAATGCAAAAAGTTATAAGATACGAATGCCTTTAGTTCTATAGGGTTTTCGAAATCTGCCGACATGCCGCCATGTGGCACTTTCTCTAACAATTCAGTGAACTCCTTATAACTGGGATTGTCATTACGTGATATTTCAAAGAAATATGCTAAGACAACGATGCCATCACCTTGATTTAGTGCACTTTCAAAATTTTTATAAACCAAATTACGAAAGACCATATGCAATTCCGCTGGATATGAGGCATCGTTAATTAAATCTTCACTGCCCACAGTGTCATTTGCACCCCAATGCAAATAGAATTGTTCAAATTGAAAACCGGGTATGAAGAAACCCAATGGACCACCACGTAATATTGGTTCCTTACCCGGTTTATGTTTCATTTTTATCATAACCGTATGTCCATTATTAACAACTTGGGCGCTTATGGGAACTTCATCGAAATTTTCCATTTGTAATACGGGAAAATCATAATTGACAACTTTTAATTCATCAATATTAATGGGACTTTGATGTTTGCCACTGCATGTTTTATATTGTTCACCCCCTTGTGGTCCAGAACCATCATAGGTAAATTCTTGAGCTTCATTTAATTGTGTAACTGCAATAGAAAAAAAGAAGAGAGAAAGTGAAAATGAGTATTTTATAAAAGTAAGAAAATCGTATTAAATTAATTGATTTGCCATAATTGCTAGATGCTTTCTTCATTTCTTAATTGGTTGTGTTTTTGATGTGTTACAAAAGGACGGAGAGAGGAAGCTGCCAAAAGCGATAAGTTTGCAACCACATTTGACTAAATTTGACGTTGGTACAACTAAAAAATTGCTAAAATCGGTAAATACACAATATATGAACTAAATAGTATTGCGTATTATGTTTTTACTAGAAACCCGACCTACTTTGCACGGGTGCAATTTACAATTTTATTTAATATAGTAAATTTAGAAAATATCGCTTTGATATTGATAGAAAAAATTTTATATATTATTTTTATAAAGTTTGTTTACAATATGTCCTTGTGCACACCAGTGATGCCATTTTAGCCTTTTTCCGGACAGATCTGTCCCTTTTTTAATTGATCTATCCGAAATGTCAAGCATCCCCTATCCGGAAAACTATCTATTATTTAATTATTTTTTAAAATTCTGTGAAATTACAACATTACGACATCGTTTTTACCACCACTAATGTTGTACTCAATCGTAGTCGCAAATGATCGGAAGAATAATAAGCTCGACGATAACACAGCCATTCATCTGAAATGCACAGATTGCACTAAAACAAAAGGTATGGAAATTTCAATTTTAAATATACCGATATAATTTCATGATGTTATATTAGGTTGCCGGAAAACTTTCGAATCTTAAAGAATTATATTCGTTTTCCGTAGAAAACATTTTTCAGGTGGTGCACACTCTCTTTCTTGCTACGCTCTCAGTGAATATCATCATCATAATACATAAAGAAAAGAGCGAATAGCGCAATACGAGTATTGTTACTAAGTTTTGAAACAGACAAATAATAACAAATATGTATCATCGAAAATGACTTTATTGTTTTTCAAAATATTCTCCATGAAGATCAATACAATTTTGCATGCGATTGAACCAATTTTCGAAGCACTTTTTCCACTCGCAATGAGGTATCTCCAAAACATGAACTCAGAAAACCAGCGAAACACGGTGGCCCTGGATGGTGTTTCATCACCAAAAGTCGAAGCGAGTTGATCGGCACACCCTTGTTGAGTTAATCCACGTCGAAAATCATAAAAAATCATTGCACGAAAATGTTCACGATTTAATTCCATTTTTTTGCCGAAACAAATTTTTCAAGTCACTGTAAACAATACAAATAGCATTCGTATGACAAAACGTTCTGAAAACGCTTATCATTAAAAACGACAAGCTTTACGATACCAATGTCAGATTTGACATATCAATATTGGTGTTGCCATATCTCAAGACTTAAGTAGCACCCTCGTACTCTTGTGCGCACTCAATTATAAATAAATGAGAAGAATAAATACATCAATTACAACAACACACCAAATTTAAGAAGAAGCATAGCATTAGTATGGTGACTGACAATGTATAAAATATTTTTATTGTTGAATCAATTCTTTGTGTACATGAGAACCTTTCTAAGAAAATTCTTTAAATGACAGTGAAAACCGTATCAAAATCCGTTGTGTGGTTTAGAAGTATTCAGTATCCAAACTTTTTGAAATTTCGATAATGCTATATACTAAATGACACAAACCCTTTTTATTGTTTATAAATTTTTGTTTATTTAACTCAAAATAATACAATCATTAATAGTATATGATAAATATTTGAAAGACACTTTGACTTTTATAATGAGTAAATCTTAAATTCTACTTAATAAATTATTTACTAGTATGGTACATCGAGTATATACAAAAAAAAATAGAGAGCAAGTATACAATAGAGAGTAGAACTTTAAGTATGGTAAATAATGGACCATCATAAGAAATATCTTCATAAATTTTGATTCAACTTGAGTGGCATTAATAAAATCGACAATCGCTTATAATGAATAAGAAAAATAAAGTCTAAAGTACAATTAGCCTCTCACTTATATTCAGATTTTAGTAATTCATTAATTCATTTAGAGTACTATAACTAAATTAAGAAATTATTTAAAAAAAATTAACCTAAGGTCAATTAAAATCAGCTTAGCTCCTATTAAACAAAGCCACATAGACCAAATTGTAGTAGTGTTGATACTGCGAACACCATTTGCAGCATCTACGAGGGGTACACTGCTCTGCAAGAAATGATCTGGCAATTCACCTAGAGACGCTTTATAAACTTTGCGATCATTAAGCGGTTGTGTTGGACGGAAATTATTAGTCAAAGAATGTTTTTCATCTCCTGTCAATTTACGTAATTGATTAATCTGCAAATTCAAGTAATGAAAAGTCTGAACATATATTAAATCTCATTATTATTAATCATACCTGATTCTCGGAGATTTTGAGTGGTGTTGTGAAATCAATCCAAACAACATCCTCACTACATGGTGGTGTTGTCAATGAACCAATATATGTATAGTAATGTAAAAAGTCATAGGAAATGAAATCCTTTAGGTGTATGGGGCTTTCGAAATTTGCTGACATGCCACCATGTGGCACTTTCTCTAACAATTCAGTGAACTCCTTAAAACTGGGATTGTCTTTACGTGATATTTTAAAGAAATAAGCCAAGACAACGATGCCATCACCTTGATTTAGTGCACTTTCAAAATTTTTATAAACTAAATTACGAAATACCATATGCAATTCCGCTGGATATGAGGCATTGTTAATTAAATCTTCACTGCCCACAGTATCATTTGCACCCCAATGCAAATGGAATTGTTCAAATTGAAAACCGGGTATGAAGAAACCCAATGGACCACCACGTAAGATTGGTTCTTTACCCGGTTTATGTTTCATTTTGATCATAACCGTATGTCCATTATTAACAACTTGGGCACTTATGGGATCTTCATCGAAATTTTCCATTTGTAATACGGGAAAATCATAATTGACAACATTTAATTCATCAATATTAATGGGACTTTGATGTTTGCCACTGCATGTTTTATATTGTTCACCCCAATGTGCTGGTCCTTGTGGTCCAGAACCATCATAGGAAAATTCTTGTGCTTCATTAAATTGTGTAACTGCAAAACAAATAGAGAAAATGAGTATTTTATGAAAATAAGAAAATCGTATTAAATTAATTGGTTTGTCGATGCTTTGCCATAATTGCTAGATGCTTTCTTCATTTCTTAATTGGTTGTGTTTTTGATGTGTTACGTAAAGGATGGTGAGAGGAGGCTGCCACTAAAATTTGACGTTGGTTGACTTTGTATGCAACTAAAGTGTTCAAATTGATTGCCCAAATCGGCTTTTTCTGTGTGAGTCTCAAAGTAAGATTTCTACTTAAAGGTGCTAATTGGAATTGGAGACATTTTTGACTATTTTTTCGCCGATTGACATGAATACAAGTACAACATATTGACGCAATTAATTGGCAACGAATAAAATTGAAATTTTCAAGTTATTTTTAGTTTTATTTGCTAAGCTAAAAATACAATGTAAAAAAAGGTCATAAATGCGATAATTGAATTTTGATGAGTGTGTTTGACTACAAAAAAAAAGTTACAATTGATGATAAATTATTTTTTGTACAATATATTTTCTCTTATATTAAAATGCATTTTCATTATTATTAAATTATTAATTGACAATTATTTGTAATTTTTCGTAATTAACAATTAAAATGTGGGAACTCTGATTGTTGTTATTTTACAAAATGCCCTTTAACTACATGATAGTTACAATAGTTTCCCTACTGTGTACTATGGTATATAAAATAGGCAAAAAAATGTTAATTGTTTCATGTGTTTAAATAAGCGAGTGTCATAACGTCAACAACTCATTGACACGCACACACCAATTGACATGGTAGCGATTAAAAATGTGTGTGTTCACACCCTTATTATCATCATCACAAATTGTTATTGTTGTATCTGACACTTAATTGCTATTGTAATTATCATTATCATTACAGATTTAACAGAGAATCACAAGTAAGTAAATAATAAACTCCTCTCAATTGTATTAAATTGCAACATTTCCGCATGATTGCAAATACATATTACATACTCATATACTCGCAAATAGTACAATTGCCCTACTCAACTTGCATGAAGTGATAATTCTAAGTAATAAATATTTGATTGATAGATTGTTAAAATGACTAACTTGTGCTTGTGCTAATGTTAAATGCATAATCATATTGTATGATGAATGAAACAATGTTTGAGTTTGCAAGTGTTTGTTAAATTGTTTATAGTAAAAGGTCAATTAAAATTGAGTGAAAACAATTAAATTCTTTTAAATATCACGCATATGATCTGTGGGCATCACATACTTTCCGTATGCCCATTAATTCATAGCAACTTCAGCGTTGATTGATATGAGTTTTGAACATTTTACAAAACAATTCAAGTGGCAATTCGAATTGTTGTATAACCTAATAAAATAACAAAAACTAATTTGGAATCTAAGATAGAGAAGTGAGTCAACAAAGAAATATACGAGTTATTAAGAAGTACAATACAATAGTACCTAGTTGATATGCATTAATTGAGATATATGTAGGTAATTTTTATACAAAAATAAATTGACCTTAGACATACATACAATATAAGTTAATGATAAGGATAGGTTAGGTAGCTAACTTATGCCACAGACAACTAAGTTAATCATGATTATCATGTTAAAACAATAAGTGATAATCTTTAAATGATCTCAACAAATTTTTATGGTAAAGTCTCCGTTGATCTTTACTTCATAACTTTTGATCGAAAAGTTTCACCAGCTTTTAATAAGAACTACATCAAAATTTTATACAATTTAGACACATAGAAAGAAGTGATAATCTTCAAACAGTCCGGAAACGTTCAATGATCCCTTGATAGTGACCAAAAAGTAAATTACGAGTTGGCTTTATGGGTCATAAATTGATAGTTTATCTAGGCATGAAGATATAAAATGAGGATTTTATACGTATCCATTGCAACTATATGAATATACTGGATACCAGTGGTGAATTTACCAGAAGGCTGAGTAAGCTGGAGCCTTAGGCGGCAGATTTTAGGGGCGGCAAATTTGTGGCCAAAATTTTTGAAAGTGAATACTTCTTTAGGTACGTTGAGAGCAGGACAGTAGCTACTAGTTTGTCTGAAAAAGAGGTGTACAGTGAAGACAATAATCACATTCATGAATGTTTCAAGTTTCGACTCTGTCATAAAAGAAACTGTTCATCAATAAGTATCAAAACAGACGTTAAGCAATGACCTAATGCAAACAACAGTAAATCTAAACAAAGTTCCAGCTTTATGGGATATCAACGATTCTTTAAGGCAGATTATCGAAAGGTACGGCTTCAATCAAAACCAGTTTTGTGACTTCTCTAGAAGTCGTTTATGCCAGTGAGTAACTTTCAAAGACAAATGAAAAATAATGAAGTGACTTAATTAAATTTGAAATTGGCTGGTTTACTCTAAAAGTAAAAGATTTATATAATGCGGTCCATTGATGAATAAGACTCAGTTTCAGAACCAAGCAAAAATGCAGATCACCGAGTTGCTCAGTATGAAAATACTGCGCGTCATAATCTAGTATCCTTAGTTTAAAGGATAGAAGTGAGATTGATGTCCGACTCGACAATTTACTGCATGTCCAGATTGATGAAGATGTTACTTATTGGAGAAATGCTTTGAAGAGGGTTGTTGGCGTGTTCAAGAGGCCCTGCTTTCAGAGGAAAAATTAAATCTTCGGTGATCCGGAAATTATTGTATGATTTTGGAACTGTTAGCTGAATTCGATTCTTTTTTGGCAATTTGGGAATCAAGGATCTGGAAGTACTAATTACTTATCAAAGACCTTTTGCGATGAAGGGTCATAAAATCTTAAAACACATAATTTAGAATCATACTAATTAAGGGAAAAAGTAGGTGTAGTTAGGAAGAAAGTGCACAAATAAAATCGAATTGTAGAGGTCGGTAGGGACGGCAAAATTTGAATAGTCTACTGTTGGCAAATGTGTAAATCCGCCATTGCTGGTTTCGTCTAGAATTCTTCAGAAATATCATTCATAGAATATGTTACTCAGCTATTAGTGTAGTTTATATTGTGTAAAGAAATATATACTAATAACCACACAAATATTTTCAATTCAATTCACTTTAAATTCCTCAGCCTGGCGGCGGCAATAACCCATGGGATTAGGAGACGTCGTTTAAAGAGGCTTCAACCTAATGACCTAGATAAACGTAATTGCCCCACGTCACTATTCTAAATAAGCACAACAATATTTTATGCTATTTTGAGAAAATATTGTAAGAAATTATTTCAAATGAAAAAAAAAAAACTCTAAATTCCATGAAAATGTAACTTAAATAAGATAAATCTTTATGCAGAAGTAATTAGTAGTTATTTTTTGTTCATTCATTTATCAAGTTCATAGTACATAATAAAGTCAATGGTTTCTTTATAATTTGTATAATTTTTAATATGAAATATATATATGTATGTATGGTAAGTCAAGTAATGCACAACCGCACAATGTAATATTTTAAACAAATTAAATAAAAATTTCAATTGAAATTTTCTAAAAAATTTGACTTTTATAATTTGCCAGAAAATTAAACAATTTATCAATCTATTATCATTCATAGATTAATTAATTAATTATGATTATAACATAATATTATCATTATGATATAATGGCAAAACATAATTCAGAACTAAACTGTTTAAACAAGAAGAAGCCAATTGAAGAGACACTTGATTAAGTTAATCAAGCTAACAACTTAATTAGATTCTGAACTGTAGCAGCAGCAACAACAACAGCTTGCCACTTAATAAGAAAATCATTAATCAACTTTATTAATTTGCAAATAAGAAGCCAATTTCATTAAAAGTTAAATAACAAAACCAGAGATACACGTACTAAATGGATGTTTTTAGCAAATATTATTAATTTTTGCAATTTCAGCAAACAACAATTTTTGCTATACTTTTGACCATAATTAATTGGTTGGTCGAAAACTAAATAAAATAGGCAAAATATATTCACACGCACTTATGTATTGTATTTAAATATAAAATTAACCACAAATTGAAAATAATTTGTAATTAAAATGAAAGTTTTTGTTTTACACCATGTGGCGACGACCTCTGAATTTTGCAGAATTTTTGTTTAAATTTTTTTAAATTCTTGCTATTTTGTTCTTAATTATAATAACATTTAATTGTCTATATTGTTTTATTGTTGTTGATTTTTGTTCTTTTTTTGATGATAATGATAATAGTTTTATTAATTTAGCTTGTGTTTTTTCTGTTCAAAGAGAAATTAATTTATGCATTTTGTTTTCATTTGAATTTAAGCCTTAAATGATGATAAAATTAAATATGATTTAATTTGTGCATATTTTTTTATCTTTTTCATTATAAATGAGAAATTTTAAACATTTTACAAGTCACAAGTCTTGTGGTTGATGATGATGATGATGTACGTGACACGCATTTTCAAAAAGGTTAACAAAGTCAATTTGGTTTATACTAAAGAAGTAGTAGACAATTAAAGAGAATTTTTTTTCATTGTATCCGCTTCTAAAGAACTCATTCTTTTCAATATGTAGTCAGTATACGTAGTAGTTGGTTGATCAAGTGATTGATAAGTCCGTAAGTACTTTGAAATCTAAATAGACTTTATGTTTGTTTTCTATTAGTTTTTTTTAAAAGCTCATTTAAAAAACAAGCGCTTAAGGCATATTTAATTTAAAATTAGTTTAAGTTAATACGTAAATTTATTTGTTTTTATACCCTTCACAAAATTGGTGAAGTTAACATAACATAACCAATTTAGTTTAATGTTCATAGCGCATAAAAAATCAGCATCAGTTGGTCTTAGATGATCCTGTCGTTTCTATTTGCATTTCTATCATATAATGGAGAACCAAGCAATTCAATTAAAAAATGGTACTGAGTCTTTGCCTCTTGTTATCGTACACATGTAACCATTTTAGTATATTTTAACCGAAATTTCCCGATTGCTGGAATATAAACTATAGCACACTAAAAGTGAAACTCCATACAATACGTTTAGGGTGTACTATGTTTTCTACTCATTTCAACGGTATAAGATGCACAAGACGCATTAGGTACCTCAGATTTTTGCATTTTCTAATCAGAAAACAGCGATGTGAAATATCAAAATTACTCCGAACTTGCAACTTTACCATCAATGAAACATTCAACAGCTAGTTGCCGTCAAAATGCCAGAGAAAAGTTTATAGTAGCTCAATTTTTGACGGCAGCCTATGGAGTTTGCTTCATAACAATTTTAAATTTTTATACCCGACTAGATACCCGGGCAGACGGTTGTCTGCATCTTCTTTCCAAACATTTATTGAATACTTATTGGTTGCTGTAACATTTGTAAAGGGTGTTTTTTTAGAGGAATAGAACCTTAAATTGAAATACAATACAGATCAATGGTGTTAATCGCCATAAATTTAGCATTGTTCGAAAGATAATTCCTTGTCATTTTTACTTGAATATGATTTCCGGCAAATGGTCACTTTGGGTGGCTCAGAGGAAGTCCAATCGGGAAGTCCAATTATCGATCAGTTTTCGCAGTAATGGAAGCCGTATATCAGTCATAACGTGGCGAATGCTATCTTTCAAGGCATCAATCGTCTGTCTTTTATCGGCATAGACCAGAAACTTCACACACTCCAGCGGTGCTATGCGCAATTTCTTTCACTAAATTGATTGCGGCACGCCTTGTTTGTTTTGTTGCACCGTCTTGTTCAAGCCACAGCTCCTCCACATTAAGGGCATTCAATTGTGGTACAAAAAAGTCACTGATCATGGCCCTGTAGCGGTTATCATTAACTGTAACGTTCTGGCATAATGATTTCACCGGCCCATAAAGCTCTCCAAACGGTGACATTTTCAGGATGCAACGGTGATTCGACAATGGCATGAGGATTTTCTTCTCTCCAAATGCGGCAGTTTTGCTTATTGACGTATTCATTCAATTTTCTTGTGAAATTCGGGATCGCAATTTTAATTTCCTGACTGGACTTTCTCCAAGCCAGCCACCACAAAATCATATTCAAATAAAAATGTAAAAGAATTATCTTTCGAACAATGTCAAATTCATGGCAATTATCAGCATCAATCTGTGTTTTATTTCAATTTAAAGTTTTGTACCTCTAACAAAAAAACACCCTTCATAATCATTACTCGTCAAAAGTTTTAGAAAAGCCTCTTTATTCGTTGAAATGCGCTTGTGACCACTTTTTGCTATATATCCCCATAATGTTTTGACCTTCTTCTTCCTCGGAGTCTTCTTTTGCGACTATAATTGGGTAAATGTATGTTGTCCTGTACATGACTACCGCTAATACATGACTCTTCAATGTCATGTTGTCATGTTTTGCTATCTCTTTAAATGCAGGTTGCTTGGTTTTAGTTTTATTTTTTTCATGATAATGTTCGTCATGTTCTGCCATCTCACTCCCATATTTTCTTTTGTTTCTAAAACACCACAGTATTGAGTCGAATAAAACAAAATACAAAAATTATTGCGCTGTGGAGCCATTTTCAAGCTTTTGCCGAACTTATACAAAGAAATTGATTTTTATATATACGCCATTAAGCCTAAAATCACCTTAAGATGGCAAACTGTGTCTATGAAGTTTTATCTACAACAACAAAAAGTTTAATCGGACCAATATATTACACAATATACAATACAATAGTTCATATTTTTTATTTACTTCTTAAAATTAATGAAGATAACAAATCTAAGATTTATAGTTCATATAAAATATTCAAATTTCTTACGAAGACTTGATCTTGAGTTTAGTTTAGAATCAAACCATTTGAATGTCATTTAAATAACTCAATTGGTCAATTAGCATTAAATGCATATATGTATGAATAAATTATAATAATCCAAATCTGAATAAATTCCGTATATACGAGTATAATGAAAAGCATAGAAAACCTTCTAGTAAAGTCTTTTACTTAATAATGAAGACAAACTAAACTAACTTTGTTTACCATTATTTTAAAAATTAAAACGAGTAACTTAAGCAAGCAACTGCCATTGTAAAGAAAACTTTTACAATTTTTTATTATATGTAGTTAAACACCTAAAATACAATACATTATTATCATAAGTATAAACTCATTTTATTATAAAACTTTCATTTTATTTTATTTAAATGCTTTAGTAAAGTATTGTGGTATATAAACTTCAATGACATCTCTCTCAGTTAAAGAAATAAACCAACAATATTAAAAATATTAAAGTCATGAAAGTCATGGATATTAAAATTTTATGGCAAACACTAAAAAAAAAATGTAACTAAATAACCAAACCAACCAGCGGTATAAACTAACTTGCAATGAAATTCGCAGAATTTTCCTTCAAATTCATCATATTTGTACTAGAAATACAAAAATAAATACGAAAATTCTTTTGAATTCATTTATGAATTCAGATTTTTGAAGAACAAACATATTGATTTCTAACTTATGAAAAAAATTTCTATGTTACAGGTAATTTTATTTTTATTCAGAAACACTATGGTATTTTATTTTATAAACTTACATAAAGACAAGAAAAATATCAGCAAAATGAAAGTAGAAATTTTGTTTAATTGTATCATTTCCGTTTAGTAAATTTTATGTTAATTTTATGTTAAATTTAGTCAGAATAATTTTATTATGGTTTTGTTGTTAAATAAAATTAATAATTTTTTTAAACACATTAATCACACTTATATGAAATTCTTATATTGAAATGACATTAATATGGCTTCTGCATGTTTTGAGAATCAAATTTCCAATTGTGGTTTTCTTTTTGTCATAACATAAAACTAAAAACACAAAGAAAAAAAAACTATCAAATTCTTGATAGAATTTTGAAATTTTCTTTTATTTTATTTTTATAATAATTTTGATCACCACCGAACTGTTCGCTTTGGTAGCGACTTTCAAAGTGAGACGTTTAAGCTAAGCGCAACTGAATAAATGACTATCTTTTGGATGAATGAATAAATGAGTGAATGAATGAATGAGTGAATGAGTTAGAGAGTGAGGGAGTGAGTGAGTGAATGAATTAAAAAAGTCAACAAGCAAAGCGAGCAAAAATCTATTGTGTTAAATATGAAAGAGAGTAGGAAGGAAATTGTGACATGTAATTGTTGCTAGATACATATATGTATAGAGTATCTAAAGATGTATATGTTGGTTGTTGAAAAGTTTCTTTGTGCGAAATGACAATTACAATTACAACACATTCATCGTTATATGACACATCAATTGATGGTCAATTATCACTCACACTTATGGCAGTTTACTCTCCATTCTTAGTCTCTTCAATTACTTACTTACATTGAGTATTGAAAGAGCTGACAAATTGATACTTATGATTGATATGACAACAATAGTTCATACAGTATAATAATTTAATGGTAGTATTGGGACACAAAACAAACTTCATTCAGTACTTGAGTCATCGATGGCGGCTATGGCAGACAATTGTCGGCTTTGTTGAACTTAACATATGTATACATAAGTTATACAGATCATATGTAATAATTGATCAAGGTCAAGTAACCTACACAAGTATGATAATTCAATTTATTGTATATATTATTCAATTTTATATAGTCAAAGATAAATAGATCATTGATAGATAACGAAAAGATATTCTTCTTATATACTTATACATAATATGACTTGAATAAATTGTCATTTTTATGGCCTCTTTGACATATGAATACTGCTCACTCAGTCAACATCATCACCATCGAAATCTTCTTCATTATCATATTCATATATTAGTGGGAACTGACTTAAATCGGTTTGTTTTATGTTTATATTGTTCATATTCTGATTATTTTTGATCTAAACAAATTATTTATCTACCTATCTATCTACCATCTGTTGTCAAGTGTGTTTAGGTATTTATCTTTATGGGGTCAATTGCAAAATTTTCCATAGCATGTCACTTCATTAAAGTTTATTGAATTTGAATGTACTTTACAATAGTAGAGGCCAAGCCTCTATTTTTTTGTTATTATATTTTTCAATTTCATTTAATGGTTTGAATTGAAATTAAATATTAATTTTTAATATTCTAGAAAGCATTTTATATAGATTGAAAATATAAAATGATATCGAATATTGTATATGTTAACAAATAAGTATAATAAAAGATAAATAAATAAATAAAAATTGAATGAAATCAAACAAAAGACATTCAGAGTCTAATAAAATTCGAGTATTTGGACTTATGGTATATGTGTGTCAATACTTTTGATAAACAAATTGTATCATAATTAAAGTGTTAATTAGGGGAAAAGTTTCCTAAGAAGAATATACTTACATACGATACTTGTATGTCTTGTCTTCTCTTCTAATAAAACAAAAATGAATGGAAATTTTTCTGAAAATCATAAATAAAATACTTACATATTTTTCTTATTTTCTGATGAATGTAGAATTTATAAAATATCAAATTCCATTCTTTTCTACATGACATTTTGTATTTACAATACAATATATTGCCATCTAAGTATGAAGCAATTTCTATTCAGTTTTGTCCAATTTTTTATATGTAAATTTGTTTTGGAATGAAAAACTCTTGATAAATTTTTTGTTTTGATTGAATATTCAATATACTCGTACATATTTGCTGTTATTGATAGCAAAAGACTTCATTCATTCAAACATCTATCTGTCTAAGTAAGATGTTCAACAAAGTTTGAGTATATAAATTTAGTTAGCTTTTGTTTTAATAAGATATTTCTCCATTACTGTCGATATGTGCAAATCTTTTTGACAACAAAGCTATCATCATGTTTAAACAAATTTTCAATAGAGAATAAATGACTTTGACTGATTTTAGTTATTGGAATACGCTTGCCAAGGTTAAGTTCTAAGACAAATTACGGTGCCTGTACAGACTCTTGACACTTTACACGCGAGAAGTACAGATGTTCACTTGCTGTTAACAACTGTTTTATTGAAAATGAAGACAATGTTTGGAAATTAAATGAATTTGCTTGAGCAGTGTTGTATTTGTGAGGTGTTGTCCGTTAGTTACCTGAAGCCTATCATAGTATATTGTATTTGGTTATGTTTGGGTTGCAACAAAGTGAAAAACGGTGTCATCGATACATCGGTAACAAGAACATCGATGTTTACGATACATGTTCAAACATGTACAACCCAAGCTTAAAGCTTTCGCTTGTCTGACCACTGTAGCGTCTTTCAAGCAGAAGTAATGACCATACTTCATAATAGCCTCCCGGAGGCTTCTAGATAACTACACTCCGAGGTCGCATATTAATATCTACACAGATAGCCAAGCGGGAATAAAGTTGTGGGCAACTGTGAAGCCGACGAACTAGCTAAAGAAGTGACGTCCCGTGAGGATGTAACGTCTCCTACTGGAATTCCATTAGCAACAGTGAAACTCACTGTCAGAAATTTGTACCAAGTAAAAGCCAATGCTCTCTGGGTAGAAGAAGGCACTTGCAGTATAGCTAGGCAAACCTGGTCTAACATGAACAGGAAACGAACCGGCAAGCTGCTCAATCTCGGTAGAACCTCAATAAGCAAGACCATAAACGTACTAACGGGCCATTGCGTCATAGGCAAACATGCTGGTAGACTTGGGCTTCCGCTCTACAATTCCTGTCGTAGTTGAAGAAGAAGGCGGAACCATCTAGGCTCTATGTTTCTCTCCAGCTTAACCGAACTATCATTCCTACCAATCAAGGACATAGCTAGGTTCATCTCGGAATCCAAATGATTCTCCGCATTGGACTAAGGGATGCCGTGTCAACTCTTTGTTGGTCTCACAATGGGCCATACTCTCTTTTTTGTGCTAAGTGTGCCTCTCGTCTGAGGAATGCCACCTAATCTAACCTTCTTATAACATTCATTTAGATGGATAAAATGATACACAATCTCCACCATTTCGTTCCTGCTTTTTGTCTCCCTCTCACAAAGTTGTTAGTTGCCTCTATCATTTCGTGTGCATAATGTTGTTGTTCTGACTTGTTTGTCCAGTCCGACGTTGCTGTCCTAGTTCCTTAGTTGCTGTTTGTGTCTCCATTGTTTCCGAGGTATCGACAGCGAATATCGGCGTTTGCGATGTATCGGTTAAAAAACCTTGATGTTTTACATCGCTGTTACTGGTAACCGATACATTGATGTTGATATTTCAACCCTATTCAAATAGGAGTAGGATTAGTGTTCTATGGGTTTTCTGAGATTCCTGGTAGTAACGTTTGTTACGCAATCTGACCAGATGCAGTTTCTTTGATTCGGTGGCGATCTTAGCCTACTGCACATTCGGTAAAGTTCTTAAGGCAGTGGAGCATATGATCCCTTGATCTTAGATTAATGAATTGCTGCCAGTTCTTAGCGGAAGAAATATGTTGTACCAACTGTGGATTAATAAACCTAAATTCTATTCCAAAGAGTTATTTTTATATTTGGGACACCAGGCCAGAACTGTTTTCGAGTTCAAATTGGTAGTACCTCGAATACGAAGGCTGGATCAGAGGTTTTTATTTGATACCAAGGGTGGTCAGGAGTCTACGGATCTTGTTTCCGAACTGAATTGCGAAGTAGGCCTCTTTAGGTGCGCTTAGAGTACTCACTCGTCATTGAGTTGCGTAATACAATCGGGTGATGTAACCCAAGGAGGAATAGAACCATTCGAGTACCTACGAATATAATTTCCAGGGAGCGTTAATTGACCATTATCGATCTTTGTGCTCGGTATAAGGTCCTTAACTAGACTTTCAGTATTTTATTCAATCAATATACACAACAGCCATGACAATCAGCGACTTCAAGATATCCAAATAAACTGGTGGCAGCTATCACTGAAGATGCGACATAACTTAGGGTAAAACCAGAAAGAAGGCTATCATTTGCTATGCCAAAGACGTAATAATCTTCACCCTCCTCCGGGTTGCATCCAACCTTCCTTTATTAGCAACACATCAGTTTGAGTGGCAATTTTATTGTACATTTATTCTTTAAAAGTTTGCCATTTAATTTGGGTTTGTATGGGAGGTACCCCTTCTGGTAACCCCAGAATCATGAAATTTACATGGTTGATGAATATAGATCAGAAACTTATAGTGTCAGTTTGATACGTTAAAAAGCAAAAAACTTTTTCTAATAAGAACTTTTATTTAAAGGTGGGTTTGTATGGGAGGTACTCCCCTAGTAGTCCGATTCGGCTGATTCCGACAAATGTGCTGCGTATGGTAAAAAGAAACCTATAGCTCAAAAACTGAGGGACTAGTTTGCATATATACAGACAGACAGACGGACAGACGGACATGGCTAAATCGACTCGTCTCATCGAGCTGATCACAAATATATATACTTTATGTGGTCTGCGATGTCTCCTTCTGTGTGTTACAAACTTCATGACAAACTTATAATACTATTCACTCCCGTGAAGAGTATAAAGACAGCACCGAAACTATCTTTTGCATAGAAGAAAAATATTTATACTATAATTTTTTTCGTATTGGAAAGAATGACAGCTGCCTGCGACTTCGTACGTGTGGTATACGAAACATGTCATTTTATTAGTGTAACAGTTAGGAAGTTACAGTAAAGCTTCTCTGTATACAATATTATAAGTAGAGCCATGCGCGATTAAAGTGGAAAGTTTCTTGGACTTGATAACTCGCGACAGTGCCACTTAAAGCTGACAGTGCGTAAAACAGCTTTACCATAAGTAAGATCTACAGATACATGGGCTCACTGGAAACTGTTCAATGCTTTGCGGAAAAGTAGATCATACATATTTTGTATTCCATATTGAAAAATGTTATCTGGATAAAATGTTTAAAAAACTTTGATCTAAATTACACAAACAGACTAACGAACGAACTAGGACGATTCGATTACCTGCGAAATGCTGATCTTACCATTGCGAGTTATTAATTATACTAAAGTGAGAATACATTTTTCATTACACTTGTGTTGTGAAGTCTACAAAAAGAAAAACAATTTAAAACTCACATTTCAGATCTCTCATATGTAAGTGCCTTTGATGCATTAATTGCTCCCTAGTATTAGTATCCTAATACTTTGAATTCTTATTACACATACACTCATCCTAATGCAACCATCATCATTATTCAATACAAAGATGATTACTACCTAAAAGTTTTACACATCTCTTTTCACATGTATGAATTTAATAAAATGTTGTGCTTCCTTCACTTTATGTAATAAAATAGTTTAGTCATTATTAGATTATGCCCATCTACACAATTGTCTGATTAATCTCATTTTAGTTAGTTGTTACAAAATAATTTTAAATTCAGTTATATAGTTTTCGAAAATGTAATCAACATTTGCAAATGTCTTTGAATTTTTTTGCACAAAACACATTTCCCATTTACTTGCCCAATCACTCACTTGCCCAATCACTCACTTGCCCATCCATTCAATTTCCTCAATTTTCCCGCAACAAAAATCCAATAACCCAATGGGCCACTCACGACTTTGAGTTGTAGTGTGGCACGTGTTTTCTCTCTCTTTTATATTTCTATTTTTTGTTTTCATTTGTGCGCCATAAATTGTTATTTGTCAATACAAATTTGCGTTGACATTTCAATTGACATGTTATTAAAACAAATAAATAAATACAGAATACAAAAAAGAAATCAACTGCATCAGTAGCAGCGAATAAATAAAAATTGCTATAGTGAATGGAAAATGATTTGAAATACTTTTGCTCTTTTTAAATAAAAAACAAAAAAAAAAAAAAGAACAGGTCTCCATTGGGAATAAGGAAAAGTTTCACAGCACTCAATCGAAAGAAATGGAAAAACTTGTCACACTTCACAAACATATCATAACTATCATCATTGAATGAGTTTCATCATAATGATCGTTGTAAGGTATATTCCAATGACATAAGATACGATTGGTACTTCGGTAATCCTAAGAATATGTGGGTTCTCATTTACTTGAGCAGTATAAAACTTAGTCACTTGAGCGTTAAATGATACGCAATTGAAAATATGTTTGTAGTAATTACTCTTACCTAAGCCTTTTCAAACTTTAAAACAGGTTAAGTTGGTTGGATTAACTTCCCACATAAGAATGATGATGATGATGATGACGATTATAACACAAGCCATCTAGAGAAAAAGAGAAAAATTTCTTTTCATTTACCCATTTTCTAGTAAAAAAAGAAAACGAAGTAGAAAATTAAATGAGTGGTTGACATGCATGTGTCAATATAAATTTTTATTCTGACATTAACAAGTTTCTTATAAATTTCCAACTAAAAGAGGAGACTTAAAAGTTATTTATTTACACATTTTCAAGCGACTCACTTGTTCGCTCATTGAATTTTTACAAAAGTATCTGTTTATCTAAGTGCGTGTGTGTGTCAATTAAATTTATGTTGCTTCGTGTGCCACCCTTAAGCATTAAATAGTTTGAAACAATAAGCTTCATTTAGTGGGCGGGCGTTCGTGTACGCCTCACTGGCAATGCGTATGCGTAATTTTAATTAGCACAATTTCATAAGACACATGGACATTATCACCATCAACATCAGCATCAGCATCATGATTATATTTGTTGATATTATTACTATTGTTGTTGTTGTTGTCATTGTTGAGACAAACCAATTTATTGCTTTGAGCAGCAACAGCAGCTTTTGTTTATTGCTAATTAAGCGAGCTGCAAGCGGCAAATCTTTTGGTCAATTGAATGCATTATGAAGATGGATAAGTTCGTTGGCTTTACTGGTAATGACTTAAGATGCATTTAGTGTGCTATGTATCCATAGTAAATTGATGTTGTAACTTAAGTGTTTAACTTACACACACATTACTATATAAACACACGTTCTGTTTCAGTGTTTAAAGTTTGTTGTTTTATGTAAACGATGAACGCATTAAAAGCTCAAATAAAATGTTACCCTTAAAGTATGCAATGAAATTTCATTAAACGCATCATCGTCTATAATGAGTTCTATCTACACCGCCTAAAGTAATGCACATACAAACACTTATAGAAAAACATGCATATATAATATGTAGATATTTACCTGAGTACACAAATACACATGTTAGTTTATTTGTAGATGTGTTCAAATGCATTGCAATGCAAATAGTTGCCGCAAATGCTATTAAAAAAGTGAAAATATGTTAACGTTTCGCTCGTTGTCTGCATAATGACTTAACAAACTCATAGTCATTATCAACAGCAGCAGCATTATCATCTCTTAATGATGACGTTTATCTTGTCATTGTATTTGTAATTTGTTAATATTCAAAGCGTGCGCAGTTTTCATAACATAGAAAATGGCGGCACGTGCGCGTTCAACTTGAAAGAAAGAAAGATGAAAAGTGTAGGAAGTGAGTCAAATGTAAATGAATATAAAAATCATTTCTAAATGCTTTTAAAATGTGTTCCCTTTTCATCACAATTTTCTTAATTTTTCTCGTAAAATTTCATGCTAAAAATTTACCGGAAATTCATACAAGCACTCAGGCTTCATTTTATTTTATTTTTTCACAATTTTTATGAAATATATGAATACATTTTATTTTGCAATATTCGGTCATACTACAAGTCATCATAGCTTGTGTTGGATTAAGAGCAACACAACACAATATACATATTTACCTATAGATACACTGACTGGTATTCATTGACAGACAACATCGCAGCATCACAGCATCACAGTATGCTTATAGCATCCATGTATGTAACATACAATAGTAGGTACTTCTGCACAAATTGCTTAAGAGAACAAGCAGCGCCCACACATAGAATAGAATACTTTTGCAGCGTCAGAAAACTGAAAACTGTGCAGATTCTGAGTGCCATCTGAGCTTCATTGATAAAAATACAAGCGCAACACGATTGAAGCTCAGTTGAACGCGAACCTTTGGCAGCATCAGCAAAACATTGGCCTGACTGCCTGCCTACCTGTTTGACTATATATCTCATTATACTATCTCGAAATAACAAAAGTGATCTTCAATAAATAAATAAGAAAATTAATTTATCTTAAAATATTGTATTGTACTTCATGGCAAATTGAACTCACATCAAAAACAGAAATAATCAGAAAATTCTTCGTAATTTTTAAAAAGGAAAATATTTCACACTTGGTTAATTGCATTCGAAAATATATTGTACTTACTTAATGAAAGTGATGTGTGTGTTTGTGAAATCAAAAAGAAACCTTCATTTTGAATCAAAAGAATGCATAAAAGCCTTCGTACATAATTAATATTGTGTATACAACGCGTTGTTCCCTTAAGCACATATCAAGGCGTCTCTACATGTGAGAATATCAACGTTTTTTGCGGCACATGGATAAATGACACGAATATTTTGGTGCATAAATTTATTTTGTACATACGTGAATCAAGTCTATAAAAACAAACAAAATATCGTGTTGAACAATTTATGAATGATAAAAATACGCGCGAAAGATTCTTTAAAATCGTTTGTGCCTCTTAAATGGGGTGACACAAATATTCAAGAAAAAACAGAAAAGGTTTTAACGCTACAAAATAAATATATATTTATTGAAATTCCATGATGGATTTTCCACTTTATTTTTCCCACACACACATATATTTTTTTAAGTTATATTTTCATGCATAAAATTTTGTAAGTTTTTATTTCCTTATTTTTTAGTTCATCATTTATTTCTTTGTTTTATGAGTTTGCAAATATTTACAAAAAAAGAAAGTACTTGAATTTCGAGTGACTATATATTTTTTGTATTGAACTTCCCGGGGTAATGATAGATTTATTGTTATAAGACAAAGAAAAAACAGGTTATGATTTAATAAAGTTTAAATTATTTATTGTCGTTTTTTTATTAATTGTTCTTTTATTGTCAATCCAAAACTAAGTATTACCAAGAATTTTTTAACTGTCATTTTACACACAATATCAATGGAAAAGTGGTGTTACAAAGAAGAACAGTAAAATTCATTTCCCAAAATTCGACATACAAATGATGTGTGAATAGAATACAAATAGTCGAATTATTATGATATTTTTTTTGTTATTTTTGATGTCATATAGGATTACATACTTCAATCCAATTATTATTAATTGCAATCATTGTACCGCAACCTTCAGAGGTCGATTGTACACACTTGAATAGAAGAAATTCTACATTAATCAGTTTATCATGGTTATAATGAATAATTTATAAAAATTTTTAATTGCTTTTTAAAAAAGATTAAGGATTTAAACAATGGGACTTGTAAACAATAAATTACTCATTTACAGCTTTAGTTTTTTTTTCACAAAAAATATTAATTTCATTCATCAATAAGGTGCGTGTCAAAATTATACGAATCTTTCGAATTTTCCATTTTTTTTATTCAATTGAAAAAATTTATAATTGTAAGATTGATTTTTATAGCAATATATGTTAAAGGACCACTATTTAAAGCTTCAGCATTTAAAGTTTGATGAAATATTGAAGTTATTTTTAAAAATATGATAAAGGTCGTTTGCAGACTGTAACGAATTCATACGAAATCATGTTATAACTTTATAAATCTTTGAGATAGTGATTCGAAAAAGGAAATTGAACATGAGTTAGAGCTTCCTTGTTCTTTTGCACAATCAAATAATCTCATTTTATGGAACATTTTAAATTTACGAAATGGATTTGGTCGAGAGTCCTTTATTCTCTTAAAATGGCAAGTAAAAACACTTCAACTCTATCGTACCTCTTATTATCTCTTATTATTAAGATTTAGATTTAGTTCAGATCTGGAGATCACGCAGTCCAATCCAAAATTTTAACAGAGCATAATAATAAGAAGGCCTTTATATGGCTATTGACACGAATCCTTGCATTATCTCACTTAAAACCATATGAGTCCTGAGAGAAGAGTGGGGGACTATTGTACAATACTCCCACATACTCCTGGGTGCTCATTCTTTATCTTTAACAGTGGAGTTTAAGGATGTAAATGCCCCCATACCGTATCGGAATAGCACCTACAAACTCCGTTTAAAAAATATGAGGTGTTCCTTTCGTGGACCTTGCCAATTGATTAACACATTTTTTTGTGAAGAACCTCGAACATTACAATTAGTGTACTAAAATAAATATTTTTTTTCATTAATAAACGCTTTGTAGTATGCATAATGCTCGTATCTGTACTGCATTTCGCAGATTTGTACTGCGTTTTATACCTAAATACTGCATTTGTACTGTCTGCACACCGCATTTTTATAATATTTAAAAAGATCAAAAAAAATTTGTGTAAAATCAATTTTAGTCAATTTTCAATGTTTTCTAACTGTCAGAAATCTATAAGACTGAGAGCACACCGGATCAGACAAAACGTCTTCGACTAATAGGGCAAGAAAACGTATTCTATTCCAACCATACCAAGCGGAACTCAATGAAACAGAAGAAAACGTTCCGTCTTCTTGTTTCGCTTTAAGTGTATGGAAATTTTGTGTTCCCAACGACCTCCCCAACAGGGGCTCGTAAAAACCACTTTCTTCTAAGCTCACGTGGCTATTCCCGAAATGATGATAATAATGTTTAAAAACCTTTTGGTTGATTTGACCTTAAAAAATCAAAAAAAAAAAATCAAAACACGAATGACATGATATCCACGACATGTTTTTTCTGTTTTGTTTTGTCTTTTTAATTTGACTGACGCGGTGTGGGCTGTTGTTTCTTATAGTGCGTTTACATTGAAGTAAAGCTTTTTTCAATTACATTCTTTGTTTACCCGGGACAACCGCAATAGTAGAGCAAGTATATTCCGCAGTAACCAAAACTTAAAACTCATTTCAGTGTAGAAACATTGAAATCGATATATGTACTTACATAACCGTCAAAACCAATCCTGATTTTTCATATTTAGAATACAATATGTCAAAACAAAACCAGTATCGCTTTAAAGAAAAATACCACATAAAATAAAAACCTTGGAAGTTGACATTTTCGAGATCTCAGATGATCCAGACGATTAAGTTGACTAGATCGAAAATTTTTACATGATATTGATACATGAATCAATGTTATTTTACCATTATTTTCACTTTATCAGATAGAAACGCCATATAAGAGAATACTGTGAAAACTAAGATTGTTTTTACTTTAAAATGGTTTTATTCATGGAAAAAATAATGTATTTTGATCGAGAACATGTACTGCGAAAAGTACTGCGTTATGAATTGTTGTACTGCAAAATAGCAGTTGTTGGAGGAAATGTACTGCTTTTTGCCCAAAAAAAAGATACGAGCGTGATGTATGCCCGCCCCCATCTGAACAAAATCCTGAGTACGCCCTTGGTTGTGGGAAAACATAACTACATATCTTAATTTATGAAGCATCTCAAAAACTTCACTTCAATTGCTATAACAGGCCCTTGAAACTTTTTATATAATTGAGATTTTGGTTGATAGTCAATATGTTATTGACATCGTTTGACCCAAACGACAGTCAGTCACACAACAGAAAAGTAACTTTATGTTAAAGACAAGCAAGAGATATTTTCTTTAACAAATCTTTATTCCATTCTGAATAGAATAAACCTTATTGGCTTTAATTTTTTTTTTTTTTATATTATTTATTATAATATTCTTGCAAAAATAGCATTAAATATTAGTATGGTTGTACATAAACTTTGTGGCGATTATATTGCAGTGAAATTTTTAAATTCAATTCAAAGAAAAAAAATCTTTTGAATCTCAAAAGTACACGACCTAATAAAAAAATACAAAAAATTTTAGATTAAATATTTGTATTTCTCTGCATAGTCTCCTTTGAACTTGCTTCAATAGTCTGTTTACAGTGAGAATCGTCGATCTGCTTAAAATTCCCATCAACTGCAGACTCTACATTTTAATGGTTGGCAAATTTTTAACCATCAAATTTAGAAACAGAAAATAACCCGAGGGAGCTAATTACGTCAAATTGGTTGCGTTAGGAAGCAATTCGAACGAGTTAAATCGTTGATTTTACTCATGCGTGAACTGGTACATTGTCATGATAAAACAAAACTTTCTTTTATGGCAAATGAGAACGTTTATTCATGATTTCATCACTCAAACGCTGCAATAAGTTCACATTATACTTGTCGTTGATTGCTTTTCCTTTCTGTAGATAATCAAAGAAAATTAATCCACGCTCATCACAAAAAACTGACGTCATAATTTTTCCTGCAGATGGGACTTTGTCTATCTTTGCCAATTCTCCATTTCAGTCTATTGTTGTGATTGTTCCTTCGTCTCAGGTGTTAAGTGATGGGCTCATGTTGTATCCATGGTTAATGAATCATTGCAAATATTCTGCTTTATCGTTTGAAATAAACTCAGGACCCTGTTCTTGTTCCATTGTGTGTAAGCGTGGCACTTATCCTGTGCACAGCTTTCTCATGTGCTGAAAGCTTACAATATCTGGTAGCTTTCGTACTATCAGTTTCTTAAGCTGTTCACTGATAGGATAAGATATTGGCTGAGGAAAGTGATCAATTGATTTAGTATTATCGGTTGGCTAGAGGGCTTGAAAAAAAAGAAATCAATTTGAAATGACATAACAATTAATACTCTTTGTAATAAAATATAAAAACAATCTTTATTCACCAATTCCAGAATCTTCTAGCCATAAAAATAAGAGACTTCTTTTGATATGTGTATAAATTTTGATTACTTGATAGTCTTTTAAGTTCAGAATTAAGTGCATTGGCAGTTGTTTAAACTCTTGAAGAAAGATCACAACTTCATATTTAATTTACTCATATTTCTTGCTTAGTCATTAATTATCTACAATCATCCCCTCAAAACTAATTTGCTTAAAACTTCCATTATACAAATAAGATTTATTAATTACCCTGTTACATATTGTTAAACTGTTGCTAGGACACTTCTTGTTATTTCTAGAAACTCAAACTAATGAGCACACGTGTTCAGAACACATGCAACACACACAGGACCATTAAAATATATTGTACAATATAAATTGAGTACAATAGATGATTATGATAAAGGCTTTTTAATAATATGTAATACAACAATTTCATATAAAATCACAACTGAGACCATTTAAATATAACAGCAGCCCAAAGGCATTTACTTAATATATATTGCTTTTAGTTATTAGGAAAAAAGGGGTATTTAAAAATTTTGGCTCGTGTTACTTGTTGGCTCTAGTCAGCCATAAAGAGTTGGTATTTAAAGAGAAGGCACACCCATACTACATACTATGATGTGGGTTTGGCTTTGGCCTCGAATAATTGTAGAAGCATCTACTTAAGTGGGTTGGTAACACTTAAATTTGAAACCCAAACCAACCAACCAACTAACCAACAAAGCTCACAATCCAACCAACAATGAGGGTAAGTCAGTCACCAAGTGCTACAAAATACTTGAGGTAGTACCTTTTTCACTTGATTTTTTTCTACTCGGTTTTTTCTCTACTTACCATGCATAAGCATATGTCACGCACTTATGACTTTCCATTCATATATATACAAGTATGTACGTGTATGTAAAATGTACATAGAAGTGAGAGTACTTAACAAGAATGGAATGCATGAACTTGGTACATGAAATAGTTTCCCAAGGAAATATACAATACAATACTATATACTTATACATATTGTGCATGTAAAGAAATTGTGCAAATCTTTTCAAATATTTCAGTAGACAATTGGACTTACTTTGTGGTTATTTGTTTATAAGTTTGTTTTACTTCAATACTAAATGAAAGGCATATTCACTTTGGTATGATGAAAAAATCATGGTATTTGTTTTAGCAACTTTAGTTTTGATGATACAAATTTCATCATTATCACAAATGGCAATGGTCTTATTGTTGCAAATGAAATCAAATCATTTTATATTATATTCTCAACATCCATGATATGCAATCGTACATTTGCAAAGTCATCCTTAGGGGAGATAACTAACAATACAAAGAAACCAGAGTAGGTACCAAGACTTTGTGAGACCACAAATATCACGACCATTGGTAACCCCTAACAAGTATTAGGTAATGGATTACATTTCGCTCCTAAAATGTATCATTATTCCCTGGATAAACAATCCCAGTAAGATGTTCCATTTGACATTTGGTATATTTAACTGTGCTATGCCATGCCAAACTGGTGGTAAGGAATTCATCAAAGACAATTGTTGAAGGAGTTTGATGTCGGTGATTTTCATTTTGTTGTGTGGTCAAAATGTTAGAGAAAATGTATAAAAAATACATTTCTTGTTTTATTTCTACGAGTTGCAAATTGAATCTTACTGAAACTAAAAGAAATTCTTTAGATATAAAGCTTTATGATTTCATATTTAAATTAAAAAAATAGAATCAAAGAAAGGACTGTAACTTTGTACTAGAAAAATGTTATTTATTTATTTTATTTTTTGTAATGTTATGGGATGTAGGAGTTTTTAATAAATGGAAGTCTACGGTCTGATCGGGCATGGTGGACGTAGTGTTTCGTTGAAAAGATGTTTGTGGGTGTCCAATGTACAGGCGAATAAATGTACCGCATAGTGATGACATTTGGGTGAATTGTTAGAATTTCAAATGATTTCGCCTTAATTGTTAAATTTAGAATGTTCAAATAAATGGACACTAAAGCATTTAAGCTCTAATCCACCGCCAACCCTGGCAGGATTACACGAAAACAAAATGTTTGAGTTTTAAGAGAGCTTTTTTAATGGGCGTTTAATATTTGGCCAGTTACAAGGAATTTTTCAGTGTAAAGGCTTTCGGGTAGTAACACGTATAAAGGTTCTTTAAATGCAAAGTTAGAAGAATAGAAGGAGAAGAGGAGTGCTTGTTGTAGATCAATGTCCTACAAAGTCCAATTTGAAGACTGTCAGCGTGCTTGCTTGAGAGCAATGTCCTACAATGTCATAAGTATATAGATAAAGTCAGCTCTTAGAAAGTAAAGTAGTCAAAGAAAATTGAGAATGTATTTCAAAGTAGTTTCAGTTAGGTGGTACTCAATGCGATTGGGAGCTTGTCCGATCAATTAGACAATCAAAGACGTCTCATCCCATTGACGTACTAGTCGTAAGTGAAGTCACAAAGGGACTTCAATGTTTTAAAATACTATATGACATTACATAGCGCTAACACACATAAAGTCTAAGAAGACACAAAATTGTACAAGAGCGGAATGAGGTTGGACAAAAATGAACTAATCAAACAGTAAATATAACTTTCGAAAGTCCGCCTACATTTCCTGACTCTCATAAATTGGGAACTGCTTATTTGGAGCCAATTTTCTTATGTATCTTTAGACTGTTAGGCTATACAAACTTCTTCATTATTTAAATATTGTTTTCGAAACTCCACAAGAAATCATAAAATGATACTTCACATTCTATTTAGGTATGGTGTATAGAAAAGGAATCAATCCGTCCATTGGCTATCTAATAATGAATGTAAAGATAAAACTTACATACTTTCATGCACTTGTGTATTGTATTTTCAATTTTTATTTTCAATCTTTTACCACATAGAATAGTAAGTCTTCCTCCCACTATTTATTACATTCTCTTTAAAGGGTATTAATTCATGATTGAAATTGAATTTTATTCTCTTTATGATTTTTTGTCATATTTTAGAAAATCATATGTGTATTTTCTGTTGCATAGTTTGCTGATCGTTCAGTTTGGTTTTCAATTGGTCACAAGTAGTAGAATAATTTGCACATTGTAAGTCGACTTTGGCAAAGGAAAATGCTTTAAGTGCTTGTTGATGACGATGTGACGATGTAATGTGATGTGATGTGCCAAGCAAAAATAGAAAAGCAATCATCACAATAACAAATAACACCAAGTAACTGACAAAAAATTGTTCACATATTTTACAACCTTGAAATTCCTGCAAAAAGAAATATTGAATTCTAAAAACAAAACTAAAGAAAAAAAAAAACCATAAATCAATAGTGCTCATTTCCTTGATAAAAAAAAGAAGAAAAAAAACCAAAGGAAAGTAAAGAAAATACAATGTTCAGCGGTCTAAATTTGCTTTTTTACACAGGCACGCAAATGTGTACATAAGTTAGACAAACAACATGGCATGACATGAAGCTCAAGACTAAAGAATTTTTAGAAATATCCTTGCATTCACCCTTCTTCATACTTAGTACTTGTATCAGTTTCTTTGGGTAAAATCCTTTTACATGTGCTTGTTTGTTCTTTTGAACATTTATCCTTTCGCTCAATCAGCATTCAAGCTTGGAATTTTATCAGGAAAAAAAAAAATTTAATTTGTTCACAGATTTTTACTATATTTTCTCTTTTATTATACTATCATGTTTAGATAATATATGAACATGTTTACATTACCAACTCAAAAATGCATAACTTAACAACAGTTTCCTTGACTCCATGATTGTTGTGCTTAGATTTCCTGAAACTACATTGAAATGAAATTTCCTTTAAATCTCTCACATAGTTAAGAAAAACTTCTATTCAGTAAGACCATTTTATATCTAAAAAAATTATACCCACAAACCAAAGAAATTCTCTTATCTTTTTCTGTTCATGGCACAAAGCTTCAGGCATCATGCAGCTGTTGCTGTGTCTACAAACCACAATTGCAATTCTGTTCGTGTTCATAACACAAAAAGGAAAATTATCCTGATGGAAAGCAGCATTTGAGAATGACATTTTATAATGCAATATTAAATCAACAGTCACAGTCATACACCTACATAATAGTCCATACTTGTACAATAAATAGGAAAAAAGCTGCAGGAAAGCAAAGCCACCGAAAAATGTTTTGTGGCTTTTGAGTGTATGAAAAGAAATGTTCGCGAGCATAATTTAACTCTGTCAAACTAAGGACAGGACAATGAAGCAAAAGTAAATTATAAACATAGGAAATGTTAAACAAGTTCAAAAGCATGGTTAGCTTGGCATTCACCATCATCCTTATTCATTCATCCATTTATTTATTCATTTATATGATAAAATGAAATAAATAAATAAAAAATAATAAATTTAAATGACATCAACAACAAGCAGAGTCCATCCAACATAAAGAGTACAAGTTGCAATTGAGTGTTGAGTGAATTGTTGTTGCTATCCATGAAAAACCATTTTAACCAATTTATTAACGGCAAAAATAAATTGTAGTAAAACACTTCCGGCCTCTGGATAATATGAAACGAGTGGAGACTACGCGCTTTGTAAAAAAGTCTAAAAATTGCATTTAAATAAATTATAGTTGCATGTTGCTTTCGGGGATTGTACCGTAGCATGAAGAACTATGTATTTCCATGTTAATATTGTTGATGATGAAGGCTATGATGATGATTATGATTATGATGATCTTGTTGCAATTTACGCATTTGAGGCGCGCAAAAGTTTCAATTTCAATTTGAGCGTAAACAATTTTGTTCGATAATTAAATTTCACTTCAATAAACCATATTTTAGCAACACGAGGAAGCTAACGAACACAAACACAATCATGTAACAAATAATGATGATTATAATGATACTGATATTGTTGATGATAATAATAATAATAATGAAGATGACGATATCATTAATGAAAGAATGAATGAATCTTTTTGTTTTTCTCTATTTCTGTGTTTACACTTCATTGCACAATTCTATTATGCGATTTACTTGAGTTTTATATCAATTTGCAGTGGATAGTTGCAACATTTTGTGGCTGTAATGGTTAGATTTTCAACACTGCTCTTCATTTGCTCTTCCATTTCAATTTTATAAAATTCATGGAAATTTATATAATTTTTTGTCAAACAAAAATGTAAGAAGACTTTACGTTGCTTAAATGGAATTCAATTGATCAATCACAAGCTTTTGTTAGTTAAATCTAATCATCTTTATGTATAAAAAAAAAGTCGTGTGTGTTACACCATTTATAACTCAAGAACGGGTGGGACAATTTACAATGTATTTATTGTAGAAAAAAATCACTACTTCAAAAGCAACAAGGAACGTCAAATGCACAACAAAGTCAAAATGCATCCATGAAATACAAAAGTTTCTCATAAATCGAATAAATCACAACCACCGTAATTCATTTCATCACCAGGAATTGCAAAGCATCATCATCCTCATCATCAGTATTCTCATCTTGTGCATCAAGAATATTTCTTATTATTATTTAGTAAGGGTGAACTCAATAACAACTTTAAGTTTAGCTTAGTTAGATTTATTCCAATTGGGTCGGGGTCATGTTGAGTCAGGCTCAAGTTCTTTGATGTTCAACGAAAAACTTTTTAAGTTGCCAGCGTTGCATAGATTTTCAATTTAGATTTTAACTTAACTTTCTGAAACCTGCAAATTTTGTGTGTGTTTGCAATTTTTGACTTTTTGCTTGTTTAGTTTGATGGCTCAAAATGTCTGAAATGAAATAAGTGCCAGAAATACTCATGTACTCACACAAATATTAACTAGTTAGATAGTAAATAAAGTGGCAGCTGGTGATTATACAATAATTGTAATCAAATTTAAATGTTTAAGCAAAGCAAGAGCAAGCCTTAATAAATTAGAAATGGAAAAAGAAAGACTCAAGCTTTGGTTAATTCGTTTTTCTTAATCATAATACAACTAACTTAATTACCATAGTGGAGCTCATAGGGATCAAATGACTGGATAAGAATTCTAGTTTACAAAAAGTTTTTAAAATAACAAAAAACAACTGAGATAATTTGTAAGTCTACAGCTTTCGTTTAATATACTATAATACAAGATGAAAACATAAAATTGTAATGTTCACTAAGACCCCAAGGGTTTAAAATGCAGGAGTTTTAATCAAAAAATACTCTGTGAAAACTGCATCACATTAAAATTATTTGAAAAAGATTAAGAAAAACTTGCTGCTACTTCCAATCAGGAAGTATTTCCCAAAACCTTTTCTGTTATCAGGCTAAGTAATGTTTGATCTCTATCTTTGCAGAATCTGCAATGTTATTTGAGACTGCAGTGGCCACTTAAAATACGGTTGAGATTGGTTTCTATGCTCATCACTGGTCCAAAACTGATTCGCAAACAGTACTAGCTCCAACAATCTCCTTTTACATGTATTCAGCTGCTGAATTTAACATAGCTATGTCATTGTTAATTGCCACTACCTACATACCCATTCACCAGTCATGTCCCCGTTCAATGCCACCGCTTTACGACTAGTGAATTCACTAGCCAACATGTACTATTGCCATCAAGCATACTGCAGAGTTCTTGGAACGCTTATCAATCTCTTTTATCTTTTGGGGCTTGAATTGTCTTTGTCTTTCTATCGTGTTCCGGGACATTGAGCAGCAAGGTCGTCGGCCTTTTCATATACTTGTCAATTGGTACAGAAATAGAGAAACAATTGTTAATGTTTAGTCCAGGAAAGCCTAACGCTTTTGTGGCCTTGGCCACATTGGAAGAAGACAGATTTTGGCCGCAAGTATATTAGAAAAAAAAAGAACAAAACACATCGGTGTAAGGTATTCTTTGCCGGTGTATGCCTTTTTGACAGAGTGACGAGCAAAAAAAAAGAAAACAAACGAGATTTCTGTTCTCTTTGTCCTGGACCGCATTCATACTTGCCTTGGACCTCGCGGACAGGTTGGACAGTTCTGGTTTAGACCATCGTTGCCTAAATAGAAGAAATTGAAGGAAGATTTCAATTAACCTAATTCCGCACCTGATCAATTTTGGCGTCTTATTGTGCTTTGTTATATATCATAAGGCCAGGCAGCGTCTTTTGTCCTAGGACAAAGAAACATTGATGTCATAAGGTGACTTCAGACGCAAGTCAACTTGACTCAACTTGTCTTTACTTTCCTTGAAAAACTTACAAATCAGATGTTATAGGACATTGCTCTCTAAACTAAAATAGCCACACTCTGGTTTTTAAAGAATCATACTCGGGTGATCCCTTGAAAATCTTTACATTTAAATTTGTTACTGCTAAAAGTTATTAGTTTCTATTTACTATGTAAATCAAATAACTGTGTAATCAATTTCTATTTCTTCTTTTGTTTACTGCATTTCATTTCATTTTATTGCATTGCATTTCTCTTTTTCTACTATTCCACATCATTATTCAGAGAAGAGATTCACAGTTACTATGTATTGCAAAATATCAATATCCTTTTACATTTTTTTACATTTTATCCATACTAATTAGATTTGCTGTTTATTTCCGAACGAATAAATGAAACAAATCTAACGTTGTTTTCAATTTTCTTTCCCTTCTTCTACATTGCATTTTTATTTTTTTTATTTTCTATTTCTTTATGTCCATTTCTCCTTTAAGTTGATCATTTGTAAAGCGGCATCAGAGCATGTTGCATTTGCTTCTCTTTCACTCTTACTGAATCCTTCGGCCTTTTAACCATTCAAGTAACATAAAATAAATGTTGGAACAATGAAAAGTAAACTTGGTATGCATACAAAGGCATATAAGGATGCAATACTGAAAGGAAAAGTACAATATAAAGAGAAAGTAGACCATGAGTGGGATCAATGGGTTGGTTAGCATTTCGTTTGGTTAATGATGCTGCTTGTGTGGTGGTGGTGACGGTACAGAGAGACCATACATTGATGAATGTTCAAAACGTTGAATTCGTTTGTTTGCCTTTATTGAGCTACTTTCTTTGTTCCTAGTGCTTAGAACATACATATTTGCATGGCTGACGACTGTCTTTTGGTACGTGTTCGTTTCGCAATGTTGTTTAGTCAGTCAAACATTGTCAAAGGGCATCATTAACTTTCATTTACAGCAGCAGTAACAGCATATGCCAATCCTAGACATTTCTTCAATATTTTGTCAATTAAAAATGAGCTTAGCCTTTGAATGAATGCACTCATTGTTCACTCATTTTTCAAGTTACGCACAAAGAATTTCCTCAAAAAAAAAAAAAAAAAACGAAGAAAAGAAAAAGTAAATGAAAGAAAGGAAGTAGTTCATACACAATTTCATGGTTTAAACGCTTTCAATGGCCAATTAGTTGTGGAAATTAAATGTGAAAAAGCGTTTAAATAGTTTTGTGTGGTAAAATGAAGAGGGCAGAAACATTTCCTCTTTTCAGTTTGAAAACAAAAAACAATAGGAATTTCAAATTGTTTGCTTATGCAACTAACATAAGCTCAAGGATACAACAAAGGACGCATTGTCTTGATTTACAATGATGAAATTGAATGGTTTTTTTTTGCCTCAAAGTTAGTTTTATGTTGAGAGAAGCTGTAAGGAATTTTATTTGCCATCTATGCCCTTTAGCCATTAATATACTATTTGTCTGTTTGCTTTAGATTTTTGATTTATAAACTACTATCATCAATGCGTAAATGATGTGTGATGAACAATTTCTTCTATTGTAAAATAGATGAATTTAATAAATCAAATTATAGAAATTTACTCTTAACTTGTAATTATCCATTTTAACATATTTATTAAGTAATTATACATGTCTAATTAAATATAAATCAACCAAAGGAGAGCATCTAGCATTCTTTGGTATACTGTATCCTGTATGTGGCATGTGTAGCACATGTGCTTGAAAGCAGGCAAGTAATTTTCCAAAATCTTCATTTACATAATCCTCATTTAAAGTCTGTTACACTTGCATTTAGTAAATTTATTTGTAAATTTGCATTCTGCACATGTCTCGAATTACAAATTTATATGAAGATTTAATTTTCTAATAAATTTACATACTTGTACTACTTACAATATGGTATAAGAAAAGGGTTAGGCAAACACATTAAATATGAAAATGTCTTCGATAACAACTTGGAAGTGTTTATCTATCATCAACAGTTCATGGGTATAGTGTGTCACAAAAACAAATGTCAGTGGCAAATATTTGATATATAAGCAGTTTTATAAAATCTCTTGTGATGGCATGATGAGTGACAGGCATAAATTTTGGACACTTTTTTAAAATACATAGGCTCATATTCATAGTCGTATAGTAACAGCTGAAGTTATTACTAAGTCGATACCAAAGTGACATTTGTGATTGAAAAAGCTGATAAAACCAAAAAATTAAAGCAAATAAAAAAATGGAGCGAATTCAAAGCGATTTTGATATTCTAGAAGATATTGAGACTTTGGATGACATGAAATTAATAAGGCGCAGTAAAATTTACAGCAAACGTGTTGATTCATTCAAATTAGATGACGGAGACTTTTACTCACGGTACAGGTTTGACAAAAACAAAACACAGTTCATTATTGACATGTTGAGCAAGAAAGAACCAGAGAATAATAAGGGGCTACCTGTTCCCATAAGCTTACGGTTTTTGGGTCGAAACGTCCATCAAAGTGATATAGTTAATTACACATCGAAATCATCATAGACTTAATCTTGAATCCCGATTTTTTTAACTGATCTTCATGGTTTATCGCAGCCAACTGTAAGCCGGATTATTAAAAATATTATTATTATTATTATTATTATTAAGAAGTAGAATAAAAAAAAATAAATTCTTATACTACTTAAAAATGAAGAGCGCTAGCTGCCATGGCTTTCAGCTCATTAAAAATATAAGTGGAAGACTTGCTCTGCATCTGCGAAATTTTATTATATTTCCGGTTGGAGCCGACCAAATTAATGAGGCAAAATACAAATTTTACCATATGTATATCGCGTAAGAGGAAATATTGATTGCACGCTCATTCATATCAAATGTCCAACAAGAAGTGTAGGAAACTTCATGGCGTGTCTTTTCAGAAGTAGAAAGGGATATTATTCCTTAAATTTCTACAATGAATTCTATTTATTTACGTGTACAATACCTTAACATTTGTGTCCATCGTCTATCTCCGCAATTATTTACAATCAGCAAATTATAAAAATGGGAATTTGTTTTTTTTTTTCGATATTATTTTTCGATATCATGGTCTATGGAACAAAACTATTCGCATAGAAAAGTTCTTTTTAGGAACGCATCTCATTAAAACAGTAGGGCTGATATCAAATATATATTTCTCTTTTTAACAAATTTTTTTGATGGCTGAAACTATTTTTCACATTCCACACAGTAGTTTTGCCACAACAATTTCACATTAAGTCTAATTGGATATGTACAGTCGCACGTTGTCTTGATTTAATATTCTTTTGATGAACTTCTCATTGATATTGGGCCACTCGAACTGTTGTTGTATACCTCAATTCAGCTTTGACAGCTTTTCATTTCATGTAGCCAAGCCGTATTTTCCTTTATTATACTGCGTGAGCAATGTTGCTCTCGGAACATTTAAACATTCATTCGATACATGTCTCGTCAACTGTTGTACACAATATTTTCGATTAGCCATAATTGAAAATGTTTGACTTTTAATGATATCATTCCATGCTCATGTGAAAAGTGTAAAAACCACAAAGCTCAAGCTGATAGATTGCTTGTATTGCGCAATGATGACTGAATGTGTACAGGAGACACACATGGAAGGTTAACTTAGCAATCACTGTTTCTCTGTTCTTTTGGCATATTTGCCAAGAATTGTTATCATGAAGTGACAGACATTGTCGCTTGTATGTTATTCATTGTATGTACATATCACCGTTTGACAAAAGCTAAGGAAAGATGATACTCAATTCCCATGAAATCTTTTGATTTTTTTCATATACTCTGGTGGAGAGTGGTACAAGTTCCAATTCACAGTAAATATTGATTCAAATATGTTTCTGTTAACGTTGAATTTAAAAAAGAAGAAATATAAAAGGTTTCACAATAATGAGTCATTATTGATTGTATATCAGATTATTTTCAATTCAATGCCAAGAATATTAATATTGAAATGAAATGAAAACCATAGAAAATAATTAAATAAATATGTAATTTTACCACAGTTTTCATTACAGCAGTATTACATAAAAGATGATAAATTCAATTTACGCTCAATTTACACTTTACCATATAAATTGCCATAGTGATATTCTTGGTTGGGAAGACAATATCCAAGTAATTGAATTTTGTTAATTAATTTTCATAACATCTTGATAATAAAGATGATGAGGAAGATACACATATATAGGTACTGTATTTTCATTCTAGTTGAATATTTATTACATGAAGTACATAATAACATAAATTTTCATATAATTACATTTTCACATTAAAATATTTGTTTCTCGTATGTGAAAATGTGTAAATATGTGAACAGCTTAAAATAACAAAGCATTTATTTCTAAATTGTGCTTAAAGATAAATATACGAATTAAAATATTGTATACTAAGCTCCTTTCAATAGATAAGTATACAGACATGATGATGATTTACCTGAAATATTTAAGCAAAAGATTTTCCTATTTAAGTATTATTTATAAGCATTGTTGCCAGTTCTCGGTTCTTGGTGGTTTTTAATTGAGTTTTAAAGTAAAGAATCAATGATTTACATAAGAAAACCACGTAAAGTGGTTTATTTACTACACTAAAAGCAAAAGCTCTTAACGTGTTGCATACTTTCAGGCGTAGACAATTCTGCTATTTGCCTTTGATGTCTGCTTTGGTGATGTGCTTGCGTGTGTGTAAATAAATTACGTGTAAGTGTGTAATTAATACTTTATTTATTTTTGTTAAGCTGACAATGCTTTTTTACAGGATCTGTTTAATGTGTAAAAAAAGCATTTCTGGTTGTTATTTATGATGCGTTAAAAATAAAATCAGCAATTAAAATTAATACACAATAAAAATATTTATAAAATTGTCCCATTAATCATGTTTACTTACTTGTGTAATTATAATAATTATTTACACTTTTTTACACGTAATTCAATATCAAAATACGTAAGCTGACAAATTTTTAAATTTTTTTTAATTTTTTATATTGCGGTTTCACACCTAATAAACATAATAGTATGTAGTATATACAGTGAAGCCTTGCATAACGAGCATAAGTCATTGCAGATAGTTAATTGTTATGCGAACAAAGAAATGTCACTGCCTGATTAAGACACCGCCACTGTTTTCCATGCTTTTAGCTATTCGCTTATTGTTGCTCTTCTGCTGCCTTCTCCTCTGAATATAGAATAACCGTTTTAGACAGAGCCATGCGAGTCTCTCATGATGCGACCAATGACGCGCATCACAATCTACAACAACCACAACGAAAATGACGTCATTCAAGGGTTGTTGTTGTAGAATGTGATGCGCATCTGCGTCGCATCACGCATTGATACAGCTTTGATGCTGACCAGGGCTGGGAAATTTCTGATAGTGTGACGAAGTTTTTTGCCATTTCCGGTTAGATATTGTCAGCCTTCTTCTCTTTTTATGTTTTAAATTTGTAATTAAACGTACCAGCGTGCTTGCAATTATTAATAATTCTTTTAAATAATTTATTTTCCATTTTAAAAATGTTTTTTTTTTATAATTTTCACTTATTTACTGTTTCTCAATTCAACAAAAGTTTTCTTCTTCTTATGTACATTCAAAACAAAAAACAGTTGTTAATGATACGAAATGGCTTGTCTAAACACCAAAGCGTATCATCGTGATGCAGGGCCTGTCTAAATCGACTAGAAGTCATTAGAAAATCCAAGAGAACAAGCTCCTAGCATCGATAATTTTTTTGTTTCTTGAAGTTGAATCACTAAACAGCTGTTGAAGTCTCAGTAATATCGACCACATGGTTTTATTTTTTTTTTTAATTGAAGCAACAAACTTTTGCGTATTGAGAAAAATTGGAAAAGTAAGTTTCGTTTATTTAAAAGTCTTTATACCAAAAAAAATCAAACATGAGTTGGATTGCAGGTTGCTCCTGCTTTTGCAACTATTTACAGTTGGGTAAATGAGTTTGAACGTTTCCGTACATCCACAAAAGATGAACATAGTTCGGGACGTTCAGTGAAGGTGGCCACCCAAGAAACGATTGAGAAAATTCACTATGTCGTTTTGAGTGATGGACGAATAAAAGTGCTTGAAATAGTTGAGGCCACAGGCACATTATATGGTACAGTGGTTTCTTTTTTGCTCGAAAAATTGGGTGTGAAAAAAGTCTTGGCAAGATGGGTTCCGCGTTTGCTCTCAGTAGAGAACATGTGCACTGTTTCGATGCCCAAAATCATGGAATTAATATTCGATGCCATATTTGGCCCCATTTTTATTCCAAATTTAAAGAAATGGCTCAGTCAATATTACCTTTCACGTTGAACGAGGAAGTCATCAATGAAGCAAACGCCTATTTTGAGAAACTTCCAAAATCCCACTTTTTGGACGGTTTAACAAATTTGGGAAAAAGGTTTGAAAAGTGTATATACGTAGAGGATACCAGTAATATTCACTTCCAGCCCCATTTCATTAGACAAAAATAAAATTTCATTGAATACTGGCTCCATAGACAGTGCATCCAGTCCACCCTAGTCAAATTTGACAGAGACCACTGGCCAAAGCTTCTTCCAGGAAATTGTGAGGGATATTTTGCCTTTTCGATAATCTTAAGACAGGCAACAATGTGGAAGTGCTATTTCCAAAACACTTTTTAGAGTGAGAAGGAACGAATCCTTTAGTCACATCAAAACAAAGCTAGAGAGGTTCTTTAGTATAGAGCTTCTTAAAACAATAAATTACCTGCTGATATACTCGTATAGATTTAAGTAATGGAATGGTGTTGGGAAGTAGCGAGGGTTCACTGTAATAATATTATTGAAGATGATAATGACGATGATTACCGATGGAAAATGATTATTAATAAAGACCTTTTTGTGGTCACTTGTTATGTCAATTAAATAAAAAAGGATAAAACAATAATGATTTTCAATGTAGAAAAAATGAGATATGCTAATGAGGATAAAAGAAAGAGATTCCAGATTTTCAATTAATGTAGATTTTACTAGATATTTTATATATTTAAACGATCAATTTTTGTATATTAATATATAAATTATGTATCTCGGAAACGTACCTACCGATTTGGTTGTAAAAAGAAAAGAAAATTCATAAAACCCAAAAAGGAACAACCGAAAAATCGGAAAATCCAAATTAAGGTTTCCAAGTGAGATGATACATGGCATGGTTGCCAGATGGGTAAATTTTGGTCATGTATTTATTTATTGGTGCAGAGTTGCCGTATGCATAAAATATAATGTGACTTGCCCATCAAAATGTGTTATTTTTGAAAATTTATTTGCATATCTTGATTTTTAGTAACGAATTTAATTAGTTATATTAATGTGATTTGTATCTATGTACATATATATATTTTCCGATAAAACGTACTGGTACTACTAGTATGTTAAAGACAAATCTAACTAGTCAACAAGTATAACAAATTCTATTTCTATTATTAAGTCTCTTTCCTAAATCATTACTGAAATCTAAAAGTTCTTAATTATTTTATCTTTTAATGATTTTCTCTCCATGATAATAGCATTAAGCTACCATCAATAAAGTTTAATGTATTATAAATGCAAGCCTACATGTACTAAGTGCATCACTAACTCATCAACTTTTAATGGAAACCAATGGAGGTTAATTTTTGTATCTTTTTGGGAAAAGTTACTTCAAAAAGTTTTGTACTTTGTTAGCCATTAGGGCTTTATGTTAGTTAAGTAAATATTATTTTAGCACTTTTAGGTGAATAATAATCATATTGGGTTAACCAAAAACTTTCACTTGACCTTATGCTTTCATACTTATTGTATAAATCCTACTGATGATATTGGCATATTCCCTCAAACTGCTGAATATTGAAATAAGCAAATCATAAGAAAATGCTGACAAATAGGAAGAAAAGTAAGTCACAGCTGGTAAATTATTTCTACTTGAATGGTCAAAATTAGTTGAACCTTTGTCAAATGATATTATATATGCATTGGGTTTCAGAAGATGCTCCTCGTATTTATTTATTTGTTCATTTTGGGTTAAGTTTGATAAGAAAGGGATTGTGTGATTATGGAGGCTTCTTTAACAAATAACCCTAAATCACCTTATGAAAGATTTTCATCATCACAATAAGTAAAATTAGATTTTCAAGGATATATTGTTTGTATGTGCGTAACAGTGAGAATTTTTTTTCCTTATGAATTGAGTTTTAATGAGTTGAAAGTTGAGTGTTGTTGTGACAAAACTTCTTGCAACTTCCGCTAAAAATATCATTTTCCTTTTTGGCGAAAACTTTGCTTCAAAACAATTATGAAGTCTTTATGGAAAGTTTCTTCTTTGTGTGGCTGCATTTTTCTTAGTTTTGTTTTTTTTTTTTTGACGTTTTCATCCAATACTTTTATGTATTTATGTCAATTGGAACTTTGAACTGTGGAAAATGGAAAATGTTTTCGCCAACAAAGTTTTAGTTTGTTTGCTGGCGCTTATCGAAAATAAACAAATAAGAAACTTGTAAAATATTTCTATTATTTATTTTATTACGAGAAATGCAATAATTTTTTAAAGAAAATATATACAGATATATATTTTTCAAATAACTTGACCATTGAACACAATTTTTTAATTTCTTCAACTGGTAAATCACTCTGCATCCATCAAAACATGTGTCAGACCGACATTACTCTAAGAGTTTTTAGCTGGTGACTTAACATGTGGCTGAGCTCTGTCATCTGTCTTGATGATAAATTAGTGTTTTGTGTTAGGTCTCCTATTCATTACGCGTTTCTTTCATAACAAAGTGCAAATGCATCAATTGTGTTTCAACAGCTCGTATTAAACGACAACCTTCTGAATAACTAACCCTTAAACGACGACATTATGGTCTGACCAGGCATTTTTTTGACTACATGCAGATTACCTCCAATAAACTACATAATTTTGAGTGTGTTAGTGAAAAAAAAAAATAGTAAGTAGAAGGGGGATATGGCCATTTTGAAAACCTATAGCCAATTTCGGACACTATAATCTGGTCGGACCCTTATGCAATTCTACATATTTTGTATGGTATTTTTTCGTTTCTTTTTTAGTTTTTCCTCATATGTTCAATCGAACCTTTTCGAATTCATAGCTAGTTTCATTTCTACATACATACATACATACATATGTATGATTTATACGCCATGAACTACCGTTTATACCCTCCCAAACAACATGAAATTGTTTGAAGGAGCAACGATTTTTCAGGATGCGTAAGAAAACTGTACACTTTGTCCATTTCATTGTTTTTGTGTAAAGTTAAGTGAAAGGACGTGTTTTTCGTATGTTGGTGATTTTTAAGATTTTTTGATTTTTGGTTATTTGAAATATGGAGGGTTTTCAGTTCCAGAGCATAAGGCAGAACCCAGTCTTTGGACTTCCACCAGCGGTTGGCAGAAGCTGCTGCTAATGATTTGGCAGGAGAACAAGCAGCGGATTAAAAGCTAATGATTTCATATGACGATGAAGACGACGATGCTGCCAATACAGACTACATACCAGACGAAGGTGAAGCATCCGACAAAGAAGAAGAACTGACTGTGGAAGCAAACAGTGAAGATGGTGACACTGAAGAGCGGTTGCAGTTAATCATTCATTAAAGGACTCGAAATGCACCAGTTGTGACTGAAGAACAGAATGAACACATCGAAGAAGTGACTGTACCCCCATCAGTTGGTACAAGTGCTAAAGGTGTAGCTGGTGGTAATAGTGAACTTGTTCGTTTACATGTAGAAAGTGAACATTATTTCATCGGAAAAGATGGTACTCGATGGAACAAAAATGTGCCATCTCTTGAACTTATTCGTGGTCATAATATAATTCGCTCTACTAGTAGTCCAACTATTTCTTCTTCTGTGCCAAATAAAGTCTTTAAAAAACTAAGCACCCAACAAATGCCCACTTTTGTTGTGAAGGAGACCACAGAAATTGCAAATATGTATATATGCTATATGCTTGTTGATGAAGGAGAAGAAGGACAACCATCACCAGCAAACTAATTTTCATCTCTTTTGCATACCCTACTTCTTAGAATTCATTCGTTGACCTTTTTTTAAATTCCTTTTGCTAAACTTCCTATATTTAACTTTTGTAAAATAAGTATATTATATATTTTGTATTCAATAAAACAAACCTACACAGAGAGAAAAACGCCGGTCTAAGAACAGCACGGATTGTACTTAATTATAGAACACACCAAACTGAGTTGCATTTGGTGGATATGTGCTTGAAATACTTAAGTAAGATTTGCACTTAAACTGAAATTCGAGAGCAAGTTAACTTGAATTAAGAACAAGAAATCTTGAATTGACCCAACGTCATATAATAAAAGATTAATTTAAAATATACCTAAGCATAAATCGTTTGAGAATTATAGTGACTTAACTTAAAATTGTTGACTCTAAGACCAAAATGTTCTCAGTTTAAGTTAATTTGGTCTTAAGGCAAAACAACATTCGTGTTAGCGCACCTTCAACACCGAATGGTGTCGATTTAAGTACACAGAACAAAATGGTATCATTTCAAGAAAATATGTTCTCATTTCAAGTACATTTCGTTCTATTTTTCAGACCCCGAAGCATAATCTGTACTTGATTTGAGAACAAAATGGTCTCACTTTAAGTTGCTTCGGTTTTAAAACAAGACCGAATGAACAGAAAACGTACTTAAAGTAAGATTCCTTGTTGTTAAAGTAAGTCCATAAGGTTATCAAAAACGTAACAGAACAAACTCAATTCAGGTTTTCTTGTTATTGAAAATACGTGCTTGAAGTGAGAACGTTTCACTTATTATGACAACATTCGTGCTTGACAAGACTACCGTGCCCGAACTTGCACGATTTAAATCCAATGTTCTCGATTTTGGATTTCTTTCTGCCTTTTTCCCACAATAAAAATGAAATAAACACATTTAAAATACATATATATTCAAACACACAAACATACACACACAAATCGCATATAAATACCTGGTCTGGCCAGACCATAGTGACATAAGGGTACCAAAACTAGTGCCATTACATAAGGGCTAAACAGTATTTCCTTTGAACCAGAGGCGGATTAAGTGTTGAGACCGCCGCAGCCAAGCTATGACATGTGTACCATTAACAGGTGGACATGAATGAAAAATGTGATGATGGTGAAGAAAGGAAAAGAGATAGAAAGTGGAAATCTCTGTACCTCTTCCGCTTTATGAAACAGATGTGTAGCTAGTTAACTGTGAAAATTGTAAACAAATTATTATGTACATAGTATTTAACATATAAAAACAATGATGCAATGAATAGAATTAATTATTTTATTACAATTACATTTTTGTCATGCGAATTGGTCAATAACATCGTCGTAGTTTAAAGATAGCATTAAGTTTGATTCAATGTTAAGTATCGCTAAAGAATTTAATCTTTTATCTGACATGGTTGAGCGAACATAATTTTTCACAATTGCAGCCTGCCTTCGATACGTACATTCTTAAAGCTATGTCAATGTTTGGGTAAATTATTTTAAGTTTTTTATTTCTTAGAACCTTTAGAATCGCATTGGTTGTTTGGGGCACTTCTCCGTCTCGATCTATGGTTGTTAAATAATAACGTAGATGAATACTAACGAACTCGCTTTATTTCAAACTTCCTCAGCGTCTAAATTAATTAAAATGCTTAAAAACAAAAATTTATCACAATTTCTAATCGTTCTAATTTCATTCTTATGTTCTCGATAGCTGTCAAAGCGTTTAAAATTGCTGGAAATGACTTTTTAAAACTTTTGCAGGCATCTTCTTGAGCAGATTTAGATGAACTTTTGACAGTAGTTTTATTTTTTTTATCGATGTTTCACGACCAATTTCTATTATGAAATCGGGTGGTGTAGGAGAAAGTAGACGGGGCTCGCTGCGGAAGCTCTACAGCTTTATAGAAATTATGATTTTTTGTAAGAATATATAGTATCCATTAACTCCGGTTGGACCGTAGGGCCAACCATAAAAAATTCACATCGTGCGAGATGGCTGGCTTTGTAAGAAGGTACCTTTATAGTTAAAAAATTTCTCGCACGCCCTTTTGTAATTCGCGTCCCTAGCCATGTGCCTGATTTGCCTAGAGGATAATCCACCACTGCTTTGAGCCATGCATATTTGGCTTCCAAGTAGATTTATCTTTTGACATTAACAAAGCACAAAAAGCTACTTATGATATGGAAATAGTCTAATGGGACTTAACACTAATTAAATTAGTGACTCTTCGCATTCATATGTTCATATAAATATATTGAAAAATTTCTTATTTTTCATATGCCAATGATAATAATTTATTATTTTTTAATTTAATTAAAACATCAATAAAACTAAACATATATATAAAACATTAAGTGTCTATTCAGACACAGTCATCATCTCATGACAATATTTAAGTGAATAAAGTATACAAAACAAATTCTAAAAATAAAAATCTTTTAGTGTTTCGACATAAAAAGCTTTTAATTCAATACGAAATTCAATCAAAGATTGAAATGAAAGCACCAACGATAAACTTAAAAATCATAAAAGCATAAAATTTAATCAAAGAAACATCACAACAATGAGAAGAGCAATGATGACACAATCAAATCGAATCAAATCAAATGAATGAATGAATTATATAATTAGCTTTAATTGGTCTCTCTCTCTTCAGACATTTGTACAATGTTACAAAATGGAAAACCAATTGAAAACAAACTATTGAAGTACTATTGTACTTAGTTTAGAAAGCAAATAGAAATAACACTTAAATTAACAAAGAACGAACGCAAACGAAACAAACTAATTGATCTAAAGTGGCCAACATCATTGATTAATTGCCAAAGCACATACGCACGAAGGAATTAGAAGGACTAGAGAAAGCATGGAATAAAATGACATTTTTTCACATGCAACAGCAGCAAGGAACTACAATTAAATGCATGACACAGCAAAAAAAGCATTGATACAAAAATACAAACAAGATTCTAGTACTCAGCAACAATAGCAACAACAAAACCAGCGGCACGCACACAATTACAATTAACTCATTTTTATGGGTCCAACTAGTACATTGCTAATGAGTGCGGTGTAAGGATAACATCATCTGCAAAATCATTCACAGAACCACCCACATCATCACAAGAGGATGTGATCCAATGTCTGCCATTTCGAACAGCAACTTGAGTTAAATAAACTCAACCTTAAACAAGGAGGTCCTCTCTAAAGACAGAAATCATTGGAAATTCTAAAAAAAAACGGATAAATGGAATTAAAAATAGTAATCGAGTGAGTCAAGCGAGCTAACAAATTTAAAGAAATAAAGACACGTTCTCCCATCAACTGAAGCCATTGTTCAACTCTATTAAAAAGGAAAATATAAAACAAAAAATGGCTGCCATTACAATCATGTCGTCTATCATGTTGCCAGCTACAATAACAACAACAGCAACAACGACAGAACACCTTCCTTCCCAGATTTCCACTTCACCAAGGTATGTCTCTTTTTGGTCAACAACAACATCAGCAACATCCTCCGATGGAGGAGACACAGCAGCAACAGTTGCAACGTCAACAGCTACAGTAACAGTGAATGCATTCAATGATTTAGTTCTGTTGGCCAAGGGTGTTGCAAATACAACAAACAACAGCACAAGTGAGGCAACAGATACACATTCAATCAACGAAACAATAAGGTAAGTTCCATTAACTCAGTTCATTTTATTCCTCTCCTTTTAAATCTATTAAAGTTTTGCGCTAGAAATGTTACATTTTAAGTTCATTGTGGTGGCAATGTTGATGATGGCGATGACGATTGCAATGAATTTTATTCCATAAAACCTCAATAGAAGAAAGTCAAACCACAAACCAAAACAAATATCAATAAGTAAGAATTATAATGTTTCAAATGAAAACCAAAATGTGGCAGAAACACTATCTTCGGTTCACTGAAGTTTTGACCGCAACTTTTTACATTCATTCAATTGTTTGATTCTCGTTTCCACATAAATTTCAAAAGTTCTGTTTCAATATTTCAAAAAATGCAAAAACTTATGGATACTTTAAGTTGATTTGATTTTTTCAAGAATTTTAATATGATGAACAAATTGTCAAAAAAAATTTTTGGCAAATTTTGTCTCAACTAAGCTGCAACATACTACTTCCGTAAGTTCTTCATAATAATAAATAATGATTATAATTCTAACATTCATAGTAGGTTATGAACAAATGTACTAACAACAGTCCCGATTTCAACATCATTATCCCGCCAATTGCGGCTACTGTAGAACATAGGCCTTCTCTAGTCTTTTTCATTTTTTTTATTTCTACGCTGTTTTTATCAAGTTGCCTGATATTCTCTTGATATCAAGATTCTATCTTCTACAATAGATCATAGGTTTCCAAGCTTATTTCGACCACTGCCCACTTTGAGCTTTGAAAAAATTCTAGTGCCCCCCAAAATTTTACCGTTTACCCTAGATTGCCTTAACGCTCCCTAATTTTCTCTGAGCCTTCTACAGCCCCCCCTGAAAGACTCCAGTGCCCACAAGGGGGGATGAGATGAGTTGATTTAGCAATGTCCGTCTGTCCTTCTTTCTGTCTGTATGTATGAAAATTAATTAATATTTTTATTCGAGAACCTTTTTTGTTTTTTTGTCTTATTTGGGGAGATTTGGACACTATAAGTGTCTGACACCAAATCACCAACAATGAAAATTTCAAGATCCTCAGGATTACTGGATCATATAGCTCCCGGTCTCAATTTTGATATGCAGCATGAATACTGGACTCTTCCCTAAACATAAGTCAAATCAATAATGTATGCTCAATCACAAGAGGGTTATGTATGCATGATCATGCGCTCACATTATATGATCATGTTCACACGGTCAAAGGGAAATTGACGTGTTGTCGCATATTTAGCGCCATCTACATATGACTATTGGTGTATGAATACTGACTATCCTAAATGTAAGACAAATCAATAATTACAACTTTTGCATAGCCAAATATAACCATTTTTCTGGTTATCTCTTATTTTCCATTCCATAGATCATTTAGAAGTGATTTCAATAGGGGAACTACCGCTTCTAGTACTCTGGTTTAAAATATTGTCTATGTAAGACAATAAATAGAGTACAGCTTGCCAGGTTAAAAACTGACGGACATAACTTAATAGATTCCCCATGGCACATTGATCATATGCATATCAGGTGCTTATCAAAATTATAAGACACTTCGAAAATTTTACTTCTACTTGCGTAGCGGCAGCATTATCATACTTATAAGACCGTTATTACAAAATGCACCTAAAGTAAAACAAAAAATTATATTTTTTCTAGCAGAAAACGTTGTTTTGAATAGTTCACACTTAATTGCAAGACAAATCTCAAAACACATTAGTCGTACCCGCACTGTTCAACTTGCTGCTTCTTGCAGTAAGAAAGTATGTACCTCCACTGACTGTTTAGCGCACAATAAACCCATCGGAACACATTGCTAGAAGTGTGTTGAAGAAGGTGCCCTGCCTGCAAAAACACTACTAGGCAATTCGTCTCCTTTTTACTCAACCTAACTTAACTTGGAAACAAATTTATTTCTTCACACTAGGATTTGACTGTAAAGAAAAAACTTCCTCTAGTCCTGAAACATTAGAGATACATACATGAGTTTATTGATTTTAGCTTTGAAAATCTTTAATGCCAGCTTAGTGAATAGTTTGCAATAATTTGTTATCCAAATTATGACAAGACCAAGCAATACATCGCGCTCATTCAAATTTTAAAGTTCATACCTTTTCATTTTAAAGAAATGATTTTTGTATGAACTCTTGTTTATAGGATTCCAAAGATTACAAACATCATAATAAAGTGAAAATACCCATTCATAATAGTGTGAAAGGTATCTAAAATAACATCCATTGCCATCACTGTTGTCATTTATCATGTTAACGGAAGCCAAATGTACATTACCATAAATGTTATTTTTGTTTCTATTTTTCCTATGTAACAACAAAACACAAAAATACTGAAAACAAATTAATTCACTTTTTTCAAATAAAAACTTCAATGTAATTGAATTTTTCCATGCTAATTAAAATTTTCAATAAATACAATCAATATCCTTTTATCCTCCCTAGAGTAAGCAATAAAATATTTAATTATTCTTTTTATGCAATTTAAATTAAATTAGATAAAATTTGTATATTTTTCTTTTCCTCTTTAATTGTAGCACATATCCTGGTTATATATTTTATCATGATGAACATAAGTATGATCTGTCATACATTTCGAAAGTGAATCCATTTTGGTTACAATTCGAACCACCCGACACACATACATTTTATATTATGGCCGCTTTATATTGTTTGATATCGGTTGTGGGATGCATTGGCAATGCATTTGTTATATTCATGTTTAGCAGGTGAGTTTTTGAATTGGAAAATGAAATAACCCATTAAAATAAAAATCAATTATTTTATTTTCTATTGTAGTCGCAAACCTTTGCGGACACCAGCGAATATACTTGTCATGAATCTAGCTGTTTGTGACCTAATGATGCTTATGAAATGTCCAATTGCAATATATAACAATATTCAAGAGGGTCCAGCTTTAGGTGATATAGGTGAGTCTTCCTTGATTTCATTTAATTGCATATGCTGTTTATACATATCTTGTATGTTCTTTCTTTATCTCTTCTATGATCCTTTTTTTGACTTTAGCTTGTCGCATTTATGGTTTTGTGGGTGGCCTTAGTGGTACTGCTGCCATTGGCACCCTGACTGCAATTGCTTTAGATCGCTATAATGTCGTCGTTCATCCACTTGAACCACTTCGTAGCTCTTCGAAATTACGCTCCTATGCAATAATCTTCGTCATATGGTGTTATAGTCTCACCTTTGCTATAATGCCTGCGCTTGACATCGGACTATCCGTGTATGTACCTGAAGGTATGCTGACGACATGCAGTTTCGATTACCTCAATAAAGAGACACCGGCACGCATCTTTATGGCACTTTTCTTTGTGGCCGCCTACTGCATACCACTCACAACGATTATGTACTCCTATTTCTATATTCTGAAAGTGGTTTTCACTGCAAGTCGCATACAATCGAGCAAGGATCAAGCAAAAACTGAAAAGAAACTTACGTTTATAGTAGCCGCCATCATAGGCTTATGGTTTATAGCATGGTCACCATATGCTGTAGTTGCCATGATGGGTGTTTTTGGTTATGAACGTTATATAACACCATTTGGTTCCATGATTCCAGCATTATTTTGTAAGACGGCAGCCTGCATCGATCCATATTTGTATGCGGCAACACATCCGAGGTTTCGGGTTGAGGTACGTATGCTTATATATGGCAGAAGCGTCTTACGAAGAGTGTCAACGACACGTTCTTCTTATGTAACACGTTCATCCTTCACGCGTCGCTTACGGACAAATGATAGTAGCAGTGAAAATCGTAATGCTATGCATGAACATGGCTACATGAATAATAATCTTATGATGGTGCCCGAGGAAACTGAAGAGAATGAAGAGATTATTGTTGTAGCTGAGATTAATCAGTCAATGGCCACGAATATAGAACAAAGTAAGTTCTAAAGTGCATTCATGAGGAATAATTGAAATTATCACATTGAAGAGGAAATTTCCAATTATCCAACAGTCAAAAAATCTTTAAGTTAGGAAATAAAGCAAAAAACTATAAGTAAGTATATCTGTGTTGTTGTCTATAATATTGTATTTATATATATATAAGTAGTCCTTTATGTTCTACAAAGAAAGTTATTAAATCTTCAATGTAGCCAGAGCACAACCCACTCAAAAACAAAACCCAAAAACTAAAGAAAATCAAAGCTGAAAATCACAATTCTCAGAATTCAACACACTTAACATTATTAAATCTTATTTTTATAATATCTTGGATTGAAAAACAAAAAATTCCAATAAAAACATTGTAAATTTTGCTTTTAGATGATTTTCCCACAATTCTTTTATCCATTTTTTTTTTTTTTGATTTATTTCAATTTTTCCATATTTATATTCACTCATTGTAAAAACGACACAAAAATCTATAATAATTTCTGTTAGGAGAAACGAAAAGAAACCAAAAACAACAAAAAACAACAAAAAAAAAAAATAATAAATAAAAATTTCTTTTGTTCTACTCGTACTATGATGCTATGGGAAAAGTTTCACTCATTCATTGTTTAATTTGCATTTAAGTTTTGTGGCATTGGCCAACAAACAGTAATGAATGGGCACAGTTCCATCGAGGCACCCTGGTGGCATACTAGAAGAAATCTATTGATTTTGTAGAACCTTTTTAAAAAGCAAACATTATAAACTACAAAAAAAAAAACGATAATAATAAGTTTGAAGAGTAATTTGAGTATAAAGATTTACTGAAATGAAAAATCAGTTCGAATGAAAAATAAGGACATACTACTAAATAGTTCGAAAGCAGGACACATTTGTTCAAAGAAAATAACATTCTTTTAGAAAATTTCCCTTAATGTAAATAGTATTATGAATAGAAATGACAATTGTGTTATACGAGTACTATTGAATTAAAACAAGAGGAATTAATTATTATCATAATTGGGAAAAGTTCGTAATAACATATAGTAGTATATTACGAGCAGTGGCGTAGCTACGTTGGGGCAAGCCGGGGCAGTGCCCCGGGGTCGCTGAGCTCTAGGGGCCCTCGGGCTCCATGTCAAAAAAAATAATAATAATAGCATATGTTGAATAAAAATTTTTGACTAATTCACGCAATTAATTTCAATTTCAAAATCACTTTTTATACTCTTCACGGGAGTGAATAGTATTATAAGTTTGTCATGAAGTTTGTAACACACAGAAGGAGACATCGCAGACCACATAAAGTATATATATTTGTGATCAGCTCGATGAGACGAGTTGATTTAGCCATGTCCGTCTGTCCGTCTGTCTGTCTGTCTGTATGTATGCAAACTAGTCCCTCAGTTTTTGAGCTAGAGAGCTATTAATCATGTACCAGGTGGGGTACCTCCCATACAAACCCCCCTTTAAATTAATATTCTTCTTAGAAAAAGTTTTTTATTTTTTAACGTATCGAACTGAAATTTGGACCCTATAAGTTTCTGACCTATATTCATCAACCATATAAATTTCACAAAAAAATACAAACCCAAATTAAACTTTTAAAGAATAAATGTACAATAAAATTGCCACTCAAACTGATGTGATGCTAAGAAAGGAAGGTTGGATGTAACCTGGAGGAGCGTGAAGAGTATTACATCTTTGGCATAGCCAATGATAGCCTTCTTTCTGGTTTTATTTTCAACAATATTTCATTAAAAAGTTTTGTATTAAAGTGTTAAAGTAATCTACTGATAACGTAAAATAAGGTTAAATTAAAGTAAAATCATGGACAAAAAAAGGAAACCCAGTGGTGCGTTTTAATGAATGCAACGCCAGGAAAAAGAAGAGAGTGAACGGAAATTGGCCAAAATAGACAAATCTTTTACTCAACCTTCTACAAGTGCTATAATTTGAATTTAGTAATAAATGATGCCGTTAGCAGTTGTGTAGAGATAAAGACTTTTTTCGCAACGATTCAAGACTTATATAGTTTTTTCGGGAATAGCATTAAGTGTTGGGATGTACTGTCAAAATTCTTTGGCGAATCAGAAATCACTTTAAAAAAATGAATCCGACTAGATGGTCTAGTAGAGTTAATACGATGTGCAGTAAAGCTTCGTTTTGATGTAATCAAGGCATTAGCAGACGTAGTACTGAAAAGTTCCAATAAGGATGAGTGTAGCGAAACAAAATGCATTAAAACAAAAATGCTAAATTTCGAGTTCGTATTGCTGTGTGAGTACATGCATCAAATTTTGAATGATATCAATTATGCATCCAAAATTTTGCAAACATAGTAAATATTCTGATATTATAGGCTCCAATTAATTCAATTTATTAATATTTATCACCATGTTCTACCTAAATTGACCCCAACATGGATTGTTGAACAATTATGTAAGGAAATTGTAAATAAATATGCAATGGTAGAATGCGGCATTACGGAAGTGTTTACCGCAATACAATAAGTGTTTACAATACCAGTAACTTCTGCAACAGCCGAAAGATCAATTAGCAAATTAAAAATAATAAAAAATTGCTAAAGAAATAGTATGACGCAAGATAGACTCAAAAATTTGGCGCTCATAGCAATTGAAAACAAGGCGGCATCAAATTTAGATTTAACTGTAGTTATAGATGATTTTTCAAAATTTCAAGCCAGGAAAAGATTGTAAAATAAATTGTTAAAAAAAAAATTGTTAACTTTGTTTTATTCTCTTCTTATACTAACTGTAATCTACTCATTGTTTATTTTTTGCTAGCTTTGTCTGCGATTTCGCACTGGATCCTTTACCCAGGTCGAACTCTATTCGGTAGTTTTTATGTGAAAGCGAAATAAACAAACAAACTCTCACAATAATTATATTATATTAGGAAGTACCACTAAATACTATCTGCTGTGTTACACATAACAATTAGTAGTAAGCTAAGGAGTTTAGCTTAAATAGGGCCCCAATTTCAATTTTGCCCCGGGGCCCTTTCTGACCTAGCTACGCTACTGATTACGATCCCTAACCACTGTTAATTGACACGGCAAGTTTTTTTTTGATAGTTGATGTTTCAATAATAAAGGTGATGTTATTCAGTTTTATTTTAAAGCAGTGGTTCCCAACCTTTTTTTGGCCAAGGACCACTTTGATTGCATAATCAATAGCAGGGACCACAAGATTTAAAATACACTGTATCAATCTAAAAATATTCTTTAATCAAAACTTTTAATTAACATAAATAATCGCATAATTTATTTAACATGTTAAATGGGATTAGTTTTATAACCTTTCTTTAATAGGAAATTTATTTTATTTATACCTACAAGTGGAACGTACCTTGAGGATATATGATGTGAACTATATTTGATCAGGTTGAAGTCACGGGAAACCCTGATGAAAGACCGAAACAGTTCAGAGTATAGGGGCAAAAGACCAATTAAATCATCTAGTAGCCCCTCTGAAGTTTTACTGAATATAGCTGGTGCATTTAAATATAATATAAACTAATAATATTTGGTAAATAAAATGATGGAAGGCCTAAGGGTCGAAACTTAACTTTAACTTTCTCTTTACTAAGTTTAAGGTTGTGAAATAATATGCCCATTGGGACACTTTTGGTAAGCAGAACTTATGCTTTGGGATGAACAAAACAAAATTTTATAATTCCCAAATTAACAACTCATATAGATACAATTAAAGGCATTTGTTGCTTAAAACAGCAGGACGGCAACTAGGCCTTAAATTAAATAAATATAATCGACGTATTTCTATCATCTCTATTATCAATGAATGTTCATCATTGGTTTGATGAAATGAAACAAACTGCATAAATGAAGAATGTTAAATATGATATTACAATATAATAATATAATAATTTCTATTGCATAAAGAAATAAGATATAGTTCATCACTATATATTATTATTATTATATTATTATTGTTCTAGAATGAATGAATGTGGAGTTTCTGTAGTTTTGTCTATTAACAATTGAATTTTTTTGCACAATCGGGGAATGTCCATTTCTTTTCTTGTAATTTTTCTACAATGCACTATGGGCGATTTGTCCTTTTTAACGGCATAAACTCTAAACATCAAGCTAGAGAGCTTGCACACAGGTTTCTTTTTACTTTTTATTAGAAAAATTTTGTGACTTATCGAACTGAAATTTGGTTACCTCAAGTTTCTGATGCATATTCATCAACCTTGTAAATTTCATGATCCTAGGGTTACTGTATGGTATAGATCCCATACAAATCTTTCGGTCTCAATGTTGAATTGCAGTCTCTTTGAATGGAATTTATTCAAAATAGGGAAAAAATGTGCAAAATAAATTAATAACACTATAAGCTGGGAACTTTCACAATTAACTTGGCATTTCTAGTTGCTTGCAGTGATATGCACTACTAAAGTAATACTCCGCGGAACACAAATACATTTGTTAGATTCTTGCTAAAAATACAATAAGCAAACCAGTGGACAACAACACACACATATTTTCACTTATGACAATATATTAATATATTCAAGATACCGTGATCTTCGTATGCAATTTTCTTTATTATCAAACTGTTGAAACACAATGAATAGTTCGCGGCAATTTTCACAATCAAATGTCAACGAAAGAGTTGCCACCAGTTCGGAAAAAAATCATGTTTAATCTAACTGAAGTACTTAGTACTTTAATTAATAAAGTCACTTTTTGAATATGCTACCATAGATTTTTCGAATTTATGCCATAATAATCGACAAAAAGCCCATAGTGCAATGTACACAAGTTTTTGTCATTATCATTCATGTATAGTTTTCTATAGTTTCTATTACGTTCACGATTATTGTTCTAAATTAGTTGGTTCTAAGAATAATTATACTTCTACATTGTAAAACAAATACATATAATTACATACACATAAACATATGAAATCATGTCTTCTATTTAATTATAATTGTACAATATTACCATATATAGTATTTGGTCAGATACTACAAGTATTTACTATGACCTTTTGTAAGTAGTTACAGAAAACCTACCCATTCTTTAAATAGATATATGTATGTATGTATAAATATCTTAACTTAAGTAGAAAATTCAGTTAGTGAGGAGGCAAATGGGGGGCAAATTGAGTCCCATATAAATGTGATCACAATGAACAAAATAATGAATTACAATGATAATGAGCTTAACAATTAAATATGTGAGTCTCTTTGAAGAATAAATAAGGTAAATATTTTCGATGACATACTTACATACACTCAAATATATATACATATAAATACATATTTATTATAGCGTAAGTATATTTTTAGATCTAAGAATAACAAGAGTAATAAGAATAAAGCAACAATTGGTACAAAAGCATAATGAATGTGGTATGTTGTTCAGGGCAAGCAAACAATTACACACAAATACACTTACACAAAAACACAAAGATATGTATATTCTATAGAATACATATGTATGTCTCTAGTACTTTAAGGACATTTTTGTCAAACCAAAAGACATTTGTACTCAGACAAAAGCAGACTAAAAACATAAAGACACAAAACATAATGAATGGACTGATACTAAAGAGAAAAATAAATATTTATATGACATAAAATAAATAAAATAGTATTCTAGTTATAAGATTTAAAATTTCATAACACTTATTAAATGAAATGTAACTTTTAATGTAAATGTTTATTTTTATTGTTTTAAATAGCATGAAAAGGAACTTCCTAAAACAAAAACTATAAAAATACGTGTACCATAAACCATCGGTTCTATTGAAGATTAAACATATGTACATGAACAAATAAAACTTCTTATAAAATATATTAACAACTATGATATATAACATAAATAACTAGTGTCCCGATCAATTTTCAATTTTATTAGAAATTGTATTAAGACTTCTGTAACTCCTTTTTGAGCGAGAAGTTACTCAGACAAAAATACAAATTATTTAGGGGCTTCACTCAAACGTATAAAGAATAGCAACGTGTATTTCATACACAATTGCTTGAATGCCTAGTTTTGATTATTGACTGTGTAACTGTGTAAATCGTTTATGCAGAGTATTTCGTATTCACAAATGTAAACAAACAATAAATAATGCCTACGACGGGACAGACTTGCCAACTCATCATAAATTCACAAAGGTGACAGATCTCAGTATAAACTGAGATGATGAGCTAAATAAACAGTGACACAGTGATTCTAAACTGTGATTGAGTCGCAGTAATTTGAAGGGAGAGACACAGTTTACTTGATTGATTGTGGCTCACTTTGGTTCAGTTGGTCCCTAAACTATGATTGGTTAACAGTGTCTCTCCCTTCAAATGACTGTGACTCAATCACAGATTAGAATCACTGTGATTTTGAAATCACTATTTAGCTCATCTCTAGTTTGAACTATTTAAGTGTCAAGCGTAAACTTTTTTTTGTATGGAGTTACTTTAAACAGTTTAAACTATATGTGGTTTAAATTATATACACGCCAATTACACTTTTGAGACCCTAATTATTATTATTATGACTAGTTTGTTTGTTAGTTCAATATTATTGATCCTTTGTCTAGTATCATTTAATATTTCCCAAAAAGTGATATCATACTTATAAAGAGACTATATACATATATTTGGAACAGCATGGAGAGTCGATTGGAAGTGTCTGTTAACACATACATAGTATGCCCATTGATCTGACTGTATATTTCTTAACAAACAAATACTACAGTTTTTATGTTATCAAGGAAATCTGTTTACTTGGAATTAAATTGCAGTTCCTCGATTATTGGGAAAATCATTTCCATAGGCGTACTGCTACTGTGTTTCCCAGTTCCTACTCTACAAAAAAAAATCCTAATTCGACACCCTAGGCTTAAGAACTGTTCTTGGAGAGGGAACCTAGGCCGAAAGCACATTGAAATTACCCATACAATAAACAAAACAATCTCGGATTGTAAACTAATTTATTGTACATTAATAATAATATTGTACATTGTAGTACTTTAACTTCTTTGTAACTTTCACTCAATTTTTACTTAGAGCCACAAAATCCACAATACTCACAAACTGAGTTTAGTTTTTGTATGGAAAATGTCAGTGCTATTTCAAGTCATTAACCATTAGATTATACATATGTAATATAAAATTAGATCATTATGGATGATAAACACATCACTGAATGAGTCTCCGGTCTAACTAAGAAAAACAACTTGCATAAGTTTTGGCAATCACTTCTTCATTTGAGCCAAATTTCTTTTCTTGAAGCATCTTATTGGTGTTTGCAAGAAGCCAGTAGTTACTGTGGGCCAGATCTGTAGAGTACGTAAATATTATTATTATTTTCATCAAAGCATTGTCTTGTTTTTGCATTTATTATTTTTTTTTTTTTGTACTTACTAATATTCGTTATTGATAGTTTTACATTTCTCAAGATAGTCGATGGGCAAAATATGGTGAGCGTCCCAAAATGTACATGACATAATCTTGCAATCTACCATTGTAGTTTTCTTTCGCTTTGGATGATTTTCTCCTGCTGCTTCACATTCAACTGACGATTTCTTTGATTGATATATGTAGTAATGGCTCTATTTTTCATTCATTGTTACATAACGATGCTAAAAAAATCCTATTTATCTTACTCGAACAAAACAGCGCTTTGAATTGCCAAAGCATTGTTGTTTTTGATCCGGTGTGAGCACTTTTTCGTGTAAAATTGTAAACACACTATCCTTTGATGTCTTTCGTTCTGATATCTTAAAATATCTCACGCAACTCCACTTTAAGGTCTTTAAAAACTAATTTGTGGTCTTGTTTTCTAGTTTTTTCGAAACAACTGGTGATTTTAGGTGCCCGGAGTCTTCAGCATCATCGGTGATTAGACGACCGCATTTAAATTTAGCATACCAGTCAATAATAGTTGTTTTCCGTTTCCCTTAATGCTTATCAAGCCACTTTTTGGATTCAATAGTAAAATACAATGTTTAATTCACACATTCCATTCTTTTGAAAATTTCAAAACTGGGGTCACTAAAACCATTATAACCTATTAACTAATTTGTGGTTTGAAGGTTGGCTAATGTGTTAGACCGGAGACTTATTAAGTGGTGAGTTATGTTATAAAGCATTCATATAAATTAAGGTCTTTTAAAGAAGCTTTTACTAAATTGCACTATATCCACCCTGTATTCTGTGTATCCCAACATAAAAATAGGTCAATGGGACCAAATATTAAATTTGAAGTGTAGTAAATTTAGTAAAGAACAAGTACTTTCTCTTTTTGAGTACATAAATATGTCATATACATTTTCCCCAAACAATACACAATAAAACAAAACAAAGTTGTAGAAATGTAAAATAAAATTTAACCAAAAACATGACTTTTTACATTTTAACAAGAAAAACAACACATATTTTTAAAATTATGCCAACATAAAGTCAAAGGGAGTAAAGAGACCTGCTTATACATAAATACTTACTATACACATATGTAATTCTTAAATACTTTTAGCTAAACTAAAACAAAATACTAAAGAACTTAATAAACACTGTGAAATATTTTTTACATATTTTTCATTTTTCCATAATGAAGAATAAAATGTTCTTTCTGTTTTTATCAAAAGAATAAAAACATCATTTTGCATACAACAAACAAAAAATTACCACATTTTCTTTCATAAATTTAAATAAAATAAAAACTTGTAAAATGAAATTCACCAAAGAAGAAAGCAAAACAATTTTGTGTTGTATATTAAAAGAAAATTGTAAAATTCCATATAATTCTAACTTAATTAAGTAGAATACCAAATATGTACTATTTGAAGTTATGAACATTTGCGAGCGAGCTTATATACTTAGTTTTAACAAATAAATATTCATTTCGAATACTAAAACAAAAATTCATTCTTAATTGTGTGAATCGAAAATGTACTATTTATTTAGTATTATATAAGAATATTTTTTGGTGCTTGATATAAAAATCTTTTTGTGTCTAGTAGCAAAACCATTAGAATATTTGTATAAGAAATTGTATTAAATTTCATAAAATGAAAATAAAAAAAAAATACTAAAGAGAAATCAATAAAAATTAAATGTCATAAAGTTTGAATATATATATATATATATATTATATAATAATAAATTGATGAATGATGATTTAAAATATTTGGTTTTAATATAGAAAAAATGGATTTGTTTCTAAAATATCTTGTCTAGTCATATTGAAGTTTTCATGATATAATAAATAAAGAAATCTTTAGAAAATGACAGATTGAGCTTGATGTAAGTAGGATATCATATTACAACAATACTATTACTACCAGTAATTACTCGTAATATGGTATTGTTATATGGACACCATTTGTATTTGTAAAGAATATCTATCTACTCATGCCTTTAATCAATAATTTTTAGTGGTAATCTTCGCATTTATTATTGAATTTTAAAATTTGTACAATTTAATTTCATTATTTAATGTTTTTTTTACGAATAATTTTTTTATTCATTTATTTAATTTTCATTTTATTTATTGTTTTAGCAACAAACAACAACTTTAAGCGCTTATGATATGAGAAGAGCTTTGCTAATTTAGATAAAAATTAGGACAATAAAAATGGTCAAATATAAATGTGTGACATAATACATATTGGATGATGTAGAATATGAGTTTCACAGGTCATGAAAAAGGTAAGATTATATAATTTTCTTGTTTTTCTTTTATTTTCATACAAGTCGGATTAGTCATTTAAAAGTAATAATCCAATAAAGTTGCATATTTCTCGATTAAACAATCAAATCCACTTAATTTACTTCTAAATTTTAGTTTTAAGGATAAAAAATTGATTGACATGAACTTATTATTTGTTATAGATTAGAATTAGGGTATATTTACTTAGATCTGTAGAGTTTAATTGCTGCACAGTCTGTAAGAATATGAGATGATGCAGATACGTGATATTATATTGATGATTGTGAAATTGAACGATAAATTGGTGCAATTTTGTTGAACAAAACAACAGCTAAATTGGCACACTTAAGCCAATGGATTCCATTTGTGATCTTAACAGATATGCGCCAAGTGGAATGTTATTGTGAATTCTAATATGCGGATCTATAATGATCTATGAAGATTACATGATACACACTCAACGTTACTAGAGTGGGGACCAGAGGTGGTAGCACACAAATAAGATCAGTGCTGTCCAACCAGCGGCCTGCGGGCCTCATGTGGCCCAAGTTAAGTCTGCATGAGGTCCATTGTGGCTCAAACGCTGCCGAAGTAACAACAAGAAATAAAGAGAAATATCTTTCGCGCGCTGCTCTGCATTTTTTTTCTCACCACTAAAGCACACTGGCAACCCAACTCACTGCGTATTCTTTCAAAGGTTGGACAGCCCTGAATCTATCTATCTATATATATAATATCGAAAGCCTTTTCGTGTCTGTACACGCTAATCTCAGAAACGGCTTAACATATTTGAATGCGGTTTTCACTGGTGTGTTGTGGCAAGCTTCATGTTTATTATTTATTTTATCAAAATCGACCTACTAAATCAAAAGATATTCATAATTTTATTTCTGTTGCCGACTTTATGGCTGATTTTCGAACGTTTTCCTCTTTTGCTGCGCATCAACATTAATCATCTGATGATTAGGAAAAAAGTTAACAAAATACACGCAATTACAAATATATTTCGTATACCCCACACGTACGAAGTCGTGGGCACAGCTAGTCTATCTATATACATATATAAAATCGTAAGCCTTTTTCTGTCTGTGCACGCTAATATCAGAAACAGCTAAACCTATATGAATGCGGTTTTGACTGGTGTATTTTAGCAAGTTTCCTGTAACATTTAGCGTTTATTTTATCGAAATCAACCTACCAAATCAAAAGATATTTTTAGTTCTGTTGCCTACTTTTTGGCTGATTTTCGAATGTTTTCTTCTTTTGCAGCGCAGCAACATTAAACAGCTGATGATTAGGAAAAAAAATTAACAATATACGCGCAATTACAAATATATATCTTATACCTCACGCGTACGAAGTCGTGGGCACAATTTAAAGAAATTATAAAGGTTCCATTTCAATATGGCATGGGGTATTTCGTCGTTATTTTTGCGAACGGTATGTCCCAGCCAACCGTACTTTCGTTTTCGTATCACAATTTCAATTGGGTCTTGCTAGCAGGTTTGCCAGAGTCGCTGACAACGGTTGATGAACGTTTGTAGTTTCCTCATGTTTGTAGTTGTAGTATGCCAAGTCTCACAGCCATAAAGCAAGACAGATTTTACACAAGCGTTAAATATTTTAATTTTCGACATGTTTAGCTCTCCAGAAGTTTCTTAGTCTCCCAAATGCGACCTTGGCTTTTTGAATTCTACATTCTATATCGATATGGGTTCCCCCGTTTGTTGTTATTTGGCTACCAAGATATTCAAAACGTTCAACCTCTTCGATGACGTTACCTTCGATTATAAGATGGGTGCTAGTAGTGGTATTTAGTCGCATGCTCTTGGTCTTCATGCAGTTAATATTCAATTCCACTTTTTTAGACTCCATAGTGAGTTTGTCTGGTTGGGTTTGCATATCCGAACAGCGATATGCTACATTGTCGGCGTATTCCAGGTCGCTTAATTTTCTGTGCAACTTCCAGTTGAGTCCTATGTTTTCGATTTCTGCAGATTCAAGGACTGAATCCAGGACGTTGATAAACAACAGCGCAGATAGCGCACATCCTTGCTTAACACCGCTCTTACATGCAAAAGACTAGTTAGATAATGGACTTACATAGCAAGCTAGATTAGCTTTCTCATGTACAAATTCTCAGTCAAAATGCAATGTACAGTACTTTATGTAATAACTTTCATAGTTGCTAGTTCGCGTACTAAGCCATATACCATTTTGTGAATTTTCTTCATTTTATTTATTCGACCAATGCAATTGTTTGTCTTAGCAGGTCTACCAACCATCCTATTGTAAACGAAAGCATACAGAATCAACTTACGCTTTGAAATTGGTTCGATTAAGGCCTTTCAAATGAAAGTATTGTATCAGATGGTAATTTTTACTATAACGAATCTTTCTTAATAATATTTGACAAAAAAAAAAAACTGCAATTCATAAATCTAAGAAATAATTTTCTGGTTTACGAAAATAAATAAAGCCTATAGAAAGTTTCTATATTCAAGTATTTAGTGCGACACATTTCGTTTCCATCTGATGATGACCTTTAGTATAGAATATTATTATCCATGGAAACGTAAAGAAAGAAAGCCAATCATCCCAGCACGATTTATATTAATTTTCTGGACAACAGCACTCAATATACTTGTAGACTAAAATTGAACACCACCCATTTGACCTTCCATTTTAGTTCAAGTTTGCTATTTTTAGTATTTTCATCAAACTTACAATAAATTTTATTAAAAAATACCAAAGTGTTTGTGTGTTGTGTTTGTGAACCTAGTCACTTCAAAGCTTTGGAAATTGCCAAAAATGTCAATCAAGAGTAACTTGTTGTGCTACCATGTACTATCAAAAAAATATTAAAATTCATTTAAAAAAAATACGAAAAATACGGAAAGCCAAAATAGAAACAAAATAAATTAAAGGTTGTTTTGATAAAACCTAACAAAGTTTGGAGGCGCCTGTTTGTTTGAGGTTACGGTATGGTGTGTGGAATGCAGTGGAGAGTGTGTCCATCATTTTAAAACTGCAGCCATAAAACAAATGTGCCACAAAATTGTTGCAACGACCATACCGTGTCGGATGGTATCGCTTCGCATCGTTTAGGTATAGATAGTAAACCACTAATGTAATTTTCCAACTGCAAAACGGTGTCAACTCAACGCCAAAAAGTTTGTTTGTGAAAATCAAAAATTTCTCAGGCACCCAACTCATTCATGGAAGGATGGTTACACTTAGTTACAACCACAGTGCACAGTGGGCCTATAAAATTTGTTGAAATTTACGTAGAAACAACAATGTAACACAGGCGAACGAACGATGCATGCCAAAAACTTATCACTTTGGTGGTGGTGTCACTGCAAGATGCTGAAGGCAAGCAAACTTAAGGGAATTCAATTTCAAATGCCGCAAACAATCTACGAAAACTTGAAATTGTTTGTGTGATGATTTCAAGAGAGCTTAAGTTTTTTGTATATTATTCTGTGATTAATGACTTGTGACACAATGTGTTACCAAGAAGAAGTTTCGATAGCATCGAAAGCAAATTAGCACATGCTGCATTGCATGCTAATAGTCACTGGGTCAGTCAGAGCAAATTAAAGGAACAAAATGCACTTTAAAAATGTTGCCAAGAATATGCCATGAATAGTCTTCAACAGGTGCAGATATGTACAAAAAAAAGAAAAGAATGCTATGCATACAGAATTTGAATTAATATTTTTCACTTCGCACAACTTGCAGTCATGTGGAAAATGAAATTGCAAAATTTGCAGCAGTTGATGATGTTGCAAGTAAAAAAAATTGTAGGCACACACACAATAAATTCAACAACAAACACCTCTACTTAACACTTGAAGCAGCAAACAAAGTCAACGATATCATTCATATCTATGTAACATTTAAACTTAGTATGAGTATTTAACTTAAGTTAAGCAACAAACTGAGCCAATGGCGCGTATACTTGATTTGTTATTTAATGAATTTCCCTATATTTTGGCAACAGAGAAACCATGTGCTTATGAGCTTAACGGAAGTAAAACATATCAAAAGAGATTGATACAGACAGAGAGAGAGAGAGAGATAGAGAGCAGCAAAAGCATGAGCGTAAAAAGTCACATAGTGAGAGCATAAAATTATTTACAAATTGCTTTAAGGCGGCATTATATTGTACTACCGTAATCACAGTGAGCGTCACCTAAGTAGAAACGAACAGTTTTCATATGCAAATATAAACAATAGAAAAATCAAATCATTTTCTATTATGTGGAAATAAAGAAAAAGTTTTAATGAAAATTGTAAAAGAGTATATGTGTTAATATTTTTCTACAATTTTTGTAAAGGAAAAAATTGTATATTATCAATTAAAAAAATATCGTTGAACGACTAGAAGCTCCGTACATTTGAATAATTATTTGACGTTCACTTGTTAGAAGCGCGTAAAATCTGGTATTTTCTTCGTGTGTAGCTAGTACTTTAGACTGACTCTCAGTCGTTGACCTTTAGTCAAAAACCAGATTTGCAATTTAATAGTAAGCGAGTTGGATGATAATGGTATTAACACCATAAACACGCTTTTCTCTATAACCCTGTAAATCTATAGGTCTATGTGAATTACTTAGCTGCATATAAAAATAATTGAAAGATTCATTGGAGCAATTCTTATAAGTTAAATGCCATAAGTCTATATTGGATCGTCTTGAAGGCCAGAAGTATGTTAATTTAAAATCATATGATAATACGCAACTCATCATCGAAAAAATAAAATATAAAAGGAAAAGATAAGAATAAATCTCTTTTATTTTTGTATTATTTATTAAACTGAACTAGAACTCGATGTTTTATCAATACTAATATTATAAAGAGGTAATGTGTGTTTGGATGTTAAAGGTAATCTTCGAAACTACTCATCCGATTTTAAAAATTCTTTCAATAGTAGAATGCTACATTGTCATTAAGTGTCATGGGCTATATCTATATAAATAAAGGATTGGGATTAACTGAAATATCCAGGTGCCCAAAAAAAAAATATACAAAACTATATAGTGTCACTCAAACTGTGCTCAGAGCTGTTACTCAAACTGTGTTCTTTGTTGATACTCAAACTATAACATAGAGAATAAAGTGATGCTATCAAAGGATATCTAGCATTTGTCGCCTTTTGGTTGGATGCAACCCGGGGTCGAATACTCTAGTAGTCTAATAAGTTTGCTTCTGACATTCTCCAAGATATTTAATGAATATTTTTGAGTATATTGTTGAAAGCACGACACGTTAGGGAAATCATCAATCAATATTTCTCCGCTGTCTTCTTGGATGTTAAGCAAGCCTTTGACAGACGGCTTACTTCATAAGAATCAAATCAATGTTTATTGCTTAATAGTTATCTTTTAGGCTGCTCGTTGCATATGCATAAGTGTTATGGATGTCGATTTATCAACGAGACAGGTTACAGGTAGTATACTAGCACGACCTTCAATTATCGTAATGCCTTGCTGGCAACATTTGCAGATGACACTTGTGTTCTTCTGTGCAACTTTACAGAAGCAGCGGTGATGATCAACAATTATTTCTCCTGGAAAATCGCCATCAATTCGACAATATCAAGCAATTGTGACTTCATGCTGAGACGCGGCATTTATGATTCTACGTTACACAAATTAAAGGCGCTCCTGCTGCATACCACATAAAGAAGGTTCAGGCTTTCCAAAGCAAGGTTCTAAGACAAATCACAGGAAGCCCATGGTTTGTCCGCAACACTAACCTACTACATAAAGGTCTAAGGATGCCTATGTTGCTTAATGAGCTCAACTTACACATCAATCATTACAATCAGAGGCTGCATAAACATTCAAATAACAGATCTAACTCACGATGCAACACGACGAACGCTGAAAAGACTCCGCCGAATACACTCTTATAAAGAAGAAGTTCTTTGCATAAGTAATGTAATTAATATTTAAATAATTTTTTAATAAAAAAAGGTAAATACTTAAATAAATTGAATTAAAATTGGTTTCTATTGCATTTGTCTATAAAAAAAATACACAATTTTGTTATCGGTTTCTCTTCATTTGTCCAAGTACTGTAAGCACACTTAACCGGCATAAACAAAATATTGTAGACAAACGCCCCCGAATACAAGAACGCACACGCACACTAAACAAACACACACAGCTGAGCGTCTGCTTTATACTCACTCACAATTTTCCTTACCAATAGGGTAAGAATTTCCCATTATTTTCTTTGCTGTTGCCCTCAAAAAGAAGAAGGAAAGAAAAATGGAAAACACATTGAAACGTTGATAATTCGCATTTGCTTCGTTTGCTCAATGAACACGAGAGCAAAAAATCAACAGAAATCGCTATAAAATTTCAGTCGTTTCTTTTTTTTCACACGTCACGACGTCTTTGTGAAATGCTTTTGCCTTCAATTTGATTGAAATCGGTGTTTTTATTTACAAATACTTACTTATATCATTTGCTACGCTTAAAACAAAAACAAAAAAACTTAATTAGTACTACTCCTCCAATAGACTTCATCATTATCATAATTATTTCAAATAAAAATTATACAATAATTAAAAATGAATGGTAAAAATATTAAAGTTGATAATTTTTATCTTGTGTGGCTTCTGATTTTGTGACGTTGGCAACTGTAATGCAATCAAGTGAGTGAGTGAGTTGCTTTTGAAATGAAAATAAAATAGAAAATGTCAAGAAAAACATTAAAAACAATGTGTAAAAAGTGTGAAATGAATGCATTTTTTGAGGGGTTGATAAAGAAGAAGTTAAAATGAATACAAAAGGATTTGTGAGATGAAAATAAGAGAAGAAGAATGTAACAAAAAACGCGTAAAGACACGCGCATAAAAAATAAAACACACACAAAATGGCCAACAGCAGCAGGCAACCAAAAGCAGAAACCAGCAGGCAGCATCCTGTTTCTCATTGCTTCCCCATTGTTTATCATGTCTTATTGTTATTGTTATTGCTACTGCTATTGTTGTTATTGTTGTTACTCTTGTTATTGTTTGGCTTATTGTTGTTATTATTCTAAATGTTGTTGCTGTTGTTCTTGCCCAACTTCTTCTTGTTTCATAAGATTATGTTTTGTTTATAAGAATCTTGATGTTGTTCTTTTTTTTTGTTTATTTATTTAAATTATTTTCATTGATTTAATTTTTGTTTAATTTTGTTGATTTTTTTCCTCAAATCTAAGAAAAGCAAGATAGACAAGAAAAATATTGTAAATTAGGTTAAAAATCATGTTAATTTTCCAACAGCATCAACCATAATTTAGTCTGCGTATGGTAATCGGGGAATTCATACATACATATAGAAAACTTAACATACTATTTTATAATATGCGAGCTCAAGTGATTTTATTGCTTTATTAAGAGGGTCAATCAAAAAGAATCTGTATTTGCATTGATGTAGGAAGTTACTATTACCTTGCAGTAATGTCATCTGTCAAGCGAAAATTTCAATCAGATCCTAGTCCTAGTCCTTGAATATCAAACATTCTGCAAGGTATAGGAAGGGGTTCAGATTACACAACACGTATTTAAATAAGCAAAAGAAATAGCCGTTCATTTCTAAGCAGTAATGATGAGTTTCTTTTTTGTTGAGGAAGTTTATAGTTACGATTGTGGACTAAAGTAACCATGTTTCTGGGTGCCCTATCATCTGAGATAGATTTAATAGTTTCATCAAATCTAATGGGAAAAGGATATTATTAAATTTGACAAGTTAAATCTATCTAAAAAGCGTAAGCCTTTTTCTGACTGTGCACGCCAATCTCAGAAACGGCTTAACGTTATTGAATGCGGTTTTGACTGGTGTATTGTAGCAAGCTTCGTGTAACATTAAGCGTTTATTTTATCAAAATTAAAAAGATATTCAGATTTTTAATTCTTTTGCCAACTTTTTGGCCGATTTTCGAATGTTTTCCTCTTTTGCTGTGCGCCAACATTAAACATCTTTTCATCATAAGTTTTTGTAATAAATCATTGTATAAACGAACACAGTGCAGTGAAGTTGATTTTTGACCGGACTTGAACGAACAACTTAAGGAAATTCATTCGTTGCACGTCAGTGGACATAGAAGAATCAAACAGTTACGTTTTTGCTTAAAACACTCTTTTTATACTAGCAGTACTTGCAGGTCTTTGTGGATATCATGTGAATATTCATTCCTGATATACCATGGAGCGTCTGTGATTGTTCTAAGTATTGAACAATGTTAAAGAAACTTCACTGTTACCCACGCTTGCAGTACCCCACACTTTGCAACTATATGTCTAGGACCGGATTCAGGGATGTTAGAGCCATGGGCAATGAAGAAAGTGGAGGCCCATTCATCAAGTTTAAATAAAGAGAACAAATTTCCTAAATTAAGTTACATGCTAGTTTGTGTAATTTATTAAAATAATTACTTATTTTCTGACAAGTGATGAGCAATGAGGAATAGTAAAGTGGCTTACTAGTTTTAAGTTTGTTTGATTTGAAGCAAATCACTGTCTATACTGAGGAGGCTTTCAATATTTAAATCCGGTTTTATAACAGAGTTATTGACTTTTATCCTCCAGTTAGATAACCACTCTTATGCGGCTCATACATTATGCGATCCCTTTAAATGATTTCAGTTCCACAGCAACTTTAACTGGGCTACGAGAGTGGCTGATTATATCAGTGTCATCTGCAAAAGTTAATAAGACAATACGAGATCTAGCAGTATATTTATCGTATAGAGAGTTGGCCCAATAAACCTGCCTTGGGGAATGCCAAGTTTTATTACAAATTCATTTGTTATGAAAGCTAAGTTATTAACTTTATCAATAATGCAAAATGCAATCTATATAAATATGCATCATAGATGATACATATATTCATTACTATACAACTAAGACGAAAGAAGAGTCAATACCATAGACTTTATCAATTGAGCTTCCTCCGAAGAAAGCAATCACTAAGAAGTTTGCCAGAAAGGTGATGGTAAAAGTTTTTAGGTCATATGCGGTATAGTTTTAACCGAATATTACATAAAATTCCAAGTGCAGTATACTGATATAGTTGGAGAACCTTGACAGCATCAAACAAATTGAAGGATCATTAATTAACCCAGTTTAATTAAGATTACCTAGAAAAAGAAAAAAGTTTTGTTCAAAACTTATATCTTATTTTTGTTAATCAACCCTCGTTTGTAGTACTTTATATTTAATGTACATATATAGTATACTTATACAAGTAGAGATAGTTCTCGTTGTTTGCTTTGTTGTTGCATACATAACTATATAAGCCGGTTATACATTTGTTGTTGTTGGTCTAACTGTCTGTGTAATGTATCTTTGTGTACTATCTCTGTCGGTATCTGTGTTTGTGTTATAGCAATGCACCCGCATATTAAACCAAGTTAGTTAGTTATATAGATATATGTAAGTACATACAGACACAGACGAGAATGTAATGAAACTTGTGGTTGTGTGTCATATGTCCATATAACTAAAGTGGGCTTATGAAGGGAGAATATACTATTGCCGTTTGTGTATGCATTTATAACTGTTGGCAATTCTAATTCGTACAAATATTGACTAAACAAATGTGAATCGTGATTTCTATAGATATGTACATACATATGTATATTTTTTCATTTCATTTTTTATATATTTTTTAATTTTGTTCTTATCCAACAAAAATTGATAGCCAAACAAAATAAAGGAATCAAAGTCAATTTAAATGTACTCAAAAAAAAAAAAAATAATAATAACAAGGAAACTATATAGTTAAGGTAACACATTCATCATACAATACACATATGTATTCAGTTGATTCCGTATGGTTGTTAAGTTATGCACACTCACAATTGTTTGTATAGCGCAAGAGGGAAGATTTATTTATCAAATATTTGAGTATTTCACAAAAATTAAGGTCGATTACATGTAAACACGCATCTACAAAAGTACAACATAATAAACGCAAGAAATACATTGCGTATGCGTAATAAATTTGTACATAAATATTTATGACTACATATTAAGTCACACACATTCACACAGACCAATATGACGTATGCGTTATGTTTATTTTGATAGACTTAAATGTGGCAAAGCAATATGAATTTAAATGAAAAAATCCTTTGCTCTTAAACGCGAACACTTTTATGGCTTAAAAAGCCAAATGCCTTAAGCGATACCTAAAAAGCAAACAAAAAACAATAAAGAATATGAGGAACATGATAAGGAAGAAAGTGAAAAGGGGGGTCAACAAAAATTACAATGAAACAACAAAAAAGAATAAAACTAAAGTATGCACTTAGTACTAAAAGCGTTGAGAATCAACTGAATGTAGACTAAAGAGGCACAAAACAAACAAAATAAACAAACAAACAAACAAAAAACCAGACTAAAGTGAGGTAAGCTGATTCAATGAGTTGGGATGATGATGATGATGAGGAGCTTGAAGAGAAACTTGAGAAAAGCATAAAAAACATTATAAAAGTGTAACAAGGGTATATGGTAGGAACACAGATAGAGAGAGAGTAAGCCTAGAAGTGTTTTAGGAAACAGACTCGTGTTTGTAAAGAAAGAGAAACATGAAACTTGACAAATGATGTGACACAATCTAAAGGTGAGAAGACATTCAGACCAACAGGCAGACACACGGACAAAGAGACAGACAACTAGTTAGACAAAGATAAAACAAAGAAACACTTAGATAAATAGAACGAAGACTATGTCGAGACACCAACAGGCAAGCTCATCTATTTAGTAAAGTTACAATATTATATAGAACACATACTACTTTTATGTACTATTGTACTTAGTAAGAATAATGCAGATGCGACAAAAGGTCGCCAGTCTAGTATGTACATTCTCTTTATGTCTCTCACTTGAATTTACCTAAATCTTTACGCGAAAGCACAAAGTTAAGTAAACAAAACATGTGATGATATACACTAATGTAACACACTTAGATAGGTAGATACTTAATAGATATACGTTCATTCATAGATACAAAGAGAGACCACCAAAGTACAGAACTATGTTAGATGACATCAAGCAACGCAACAGCGACACAATATTCAGTTTATTATGCAAATATCATGTTACCAACAAACAAAGTTTCCATTAAGACTAAGCAAAAGAAAATGCTAAAAGAAGATGAACAGAAGGATGGAAGGAAGAGAAATGTTTCCTAGAAAGGATCCCTAGAGTAATCATCATCATCATCATCATCGCTTGAATTTGAAATTGAAATCAATGCAAAGAATTTGCAATTTGCAATTTGTTGCAGCAACTAATATTAATTTATTGCAATTTTTCATATTAAATTTTGTTTAATAAAAGAAAATGAAATTTCACTTGAATGAGTAAAAAGAAAACAAAAGTATGAGAAAGTACTAACATACTCTCTAGTATGACTTCCGTTTAGAGTATAGCAGAGGATATTGCTTTTCTATATCACACAACTATAATGTTGTATTTCTTATACTTTCTATCTATATATGCTATACTATTCTACCAATGAGTAAGTGAGTCTCTAAGCTTCACAAACAGAAACTAGAACGTAATGATGACAATTATGTTGATGGTTTTGATGCTGCTGCTGCTTCTGATGATGATGATGATGATGATGATGGTAGTTTGTAACTGTTGCATTTATTATTTTTCTGTTATTGCTACTTAACACGTTGCATGTCCCAAAAGTATTGAGTTGCAATTTCAAGCGTTCATGCAAGAACATGCACCAATCCAAGTGTTTTTGACAAATTACAGTCGGTTTTTTTTTTGTGCAGCGACATATATGTAAGTAGTTCCCAGTTGATTTCTATCGGTGACGGAATCATAGCACTTTATGCTAACATAAGCTATGAAAACTTATAGGGACATAAATAAATTTCTAAACAGGGCCAGTTTGTTCACGTACATACATATATAGACAATATAGGCTACTAACTGCCTGTGGGCCCCCATGACCTGTGATCAAAATAAATCAAAGTCAATTGTTGTCAAACAACTAAGAGTTGCGAATATTGTGATCTAGTTTCTTTTTGTTCTATTGTTTTGTTTTATATTCAATAAGATTCTAAGTTCAGATACGTGTTTTTGGCACATACATAAGTCCCTTATTTTCTCTATGATGCTATTTCTAGGAGTTTATTGTCTATACATTAGCACATCCAAGGTACGAGTATTCAAATGCATGAACTTCTTTCTAAATTGACTAGTAATTTTACTGCACTGTGTGTATTATGGTAAATATTAAGAGTTGGCTTATGTGAGTCCCAAAATAGACATTCTTCACGCAGTGAATCTCGTGCCACGGTGTTAGTGTTCGCGCTTCTCCGAATCGGCTCGACCGATTTTTATGAATATTTTTTTGTATATTTGGTAGATATGAGAATAGGTCGTAAAATGTTTTTCACCCTCCTACCCGCATTTTTTAATCGTGATTTTTGTATTTTTGTATGAACAATATCCAAATAATTTAACTGTCGTTTATTGACGTGAAATCATTGACATGAAGTGTCGTGTCATTTTAACATTTCATTCTGCATTTGTTATGTATGACAAAAAAGTGCAAGTGTAAAATTTTGCACGATTTATTTTAATTTACAAGAAATATATACGTGTTTTGTGACTGTGAATGGTTGGTAAAATACTAAAACAACGAATACATTATCGACATACCGTTTTTCATCAGGAAGTACAACAATGTCAGTTACGTTAATGAAATACATTGAATTGAGAAAATGAATGGTTTTATTTTTATTGGCGGTCATCATATACAGCGCTCCATTCCTCTTGTTCTTCATCTGTTACCCCGTTATTTTAAGCGAGGGCGTAGCATCGCGAGCCGTGAAAGCTAGTAGTATAATAAGTTTGAAGTATGTAACACACAAAAGAAGACATCGGAGCACCAATCCCTAACAAATATATAATTTTTAATCAGCTCAACGAGACAAGTTGATTTAGCCATGTTCGTCTGTCTGTCTATATATATGCAAACTACTACCTCAGTTTTTTTCAGACGCTGCACATTTGTCGTAATCATATGACTAGGAGGAATACCTCCCATACAAACCCAAATTCATATTAAATTTCTTATTAGAATAACTTAGCTGTTTTTTGTCTTATCGAACTGAAATTTGGACAATATGAGTGCCTGATCCATATTTACCAACCATGTAAATTTCAAGAACTAGATTACTGGATCGTACTGCTCCCGATATGTGTACACAATACATATTTAGCGCCATCTACATATCACACATATTTCATAGATTCAGTGTTAGACTAATGGGTATCGATTAATCGAAATAGTCGATGTTTTGTTGAAATAATCTATGGTTTTTTTAACGCTGCTATTACACGATGGATGAAAACAACAGAACTCTCTCACCCGTTTGAAGAGAAGGAAAGTGCGCGAGTCACTCAGTCATTGTACGAAGAACAAAAACAAAGCGCTGCCGACAAAGAAGAACCAACAATCGGTCGCGTTCTTATGATCCATCGTGTAAATGCGGTTTTCAAATCCATCACCTTCTTTCTAAATTGACTAGTACGAGTAATTTTACCGTACCGTCTTACATGAGTTTATGGTAAATAATGTTAGTTGTAGGCTTACGGGCACCTTGTGAGTCCTCAAAGGAGATCTTCTTCTTATAACCAACTTAGCTTCAAAGGAAATCTCAGCTTAATGAAAATTACATGTGGAATAATGTTGGCAAATACTCTTTTTATAATGAGGAAAACCAATCCAAGGTTCATCTTAGAGGAGACGGCCCCAGGCTCACGTTACCTAAAGGCCTTTAAATGGCTTAATCCAATCACGTGCATATGAATCACATGCATATGAGTATGCAGCAAAATAGAAAATGCTACTCGTATAGTATGTTTTTTTATCGATTTTGAAACATTTTTCATTTCGGAAATGTTTTTCCAGACACTTGTAATGCCTTCAACTACATTAGTTTCACCACCTTCTCTTCAATCTCCCTCTTGATCCTACATACTTTCATTTACACACACACACACACTAAAGTTTTTGTTTAGCTTTCCTTTTTATATGAATAATATTGTATGTACACGTATCATGATAATGAAGCTAAACAAAGTTCTCGTCTGCATTTAAGCCTTTCAATGTTGTTTATGTTGTGCTTTTCTGTTAAAATTTCACATTTTCTTTTCTTGTACTATAACTTTGTATCATACGTGTATTATAGATGCTGCTCTGCTCCTGCATGCTTAGGTGTGTGTTATGATTTTCCTTTGAAAAAACTTTTCATTACTTAATACGTTTTTCTTCTTTCAACATAATGCAACGCATGGAAGCCCTTGATAAAGGCTTTTCATAATTTGTAACATACAAATGTTATAAATTTAAGAACTTTCCTATGACGTCAATAGAACTATGCTTCCATTGGCAATTGAAGAGAAATATTAATGAATTTTCTCATATGCCACAGATAACCAAAAATAAAAACATATACATCAATTTGTCTACGAAACATTTTGTTCAGAATCAGAATTTTTTTTAGTTTATTTTAAATAAATCATTGAGGAGACGCGGTGATGAATGCAAAATTGCTTTAGCACACAGCGCGTATACGTAATTTATAATTAGCAATGAAAATTTGTTTCTTTCACTTGGCTTTTGTTGTTTTTCTCTTTATTTCTATTATTTCTGTAACGTTTTAATTACGAAATAATTTATTTTGGTGGCCAAAAAAGCTAATGAGCGGCAACTGATTTTATGCATTTGGTGGGAAGTTTTTCTTTATTTTAGTCATTTGTATGCACTACAAATGACTTACATAAGCATGTGACTTTAGTTTGATGTTAGTATGTAGTTCTTGAATTGTGTCTGGACAAACAGATTATAAAATTTTGAGTTGAATTAATATATGATCTTCTATTATCTATATGCAGATTACTTATTGCAGTTGTGAAACCAATCCAAATAAAATTAGGAATCATGATTGTTTTATAGTTTTTCCATAACCTTATAAGTATAATCAAACAACTTTTATTTTGAGTCATTGTTTGGTTTTAGTGGACTGGTTTCATAGTTCAATGGTGGTTGCGTGGTACAGTGCCGGTCTCGCAGCACGCACAATACAAGTTCGAACCTCATGTTGAACATACTTTTATTAAATAGTTCAAGAAAAAGCTGTTGGACTCAACATTTAATGACCCCGATGTGGTATGACTGTGATCGATTTTTTTCGAGTCCGATTAAAACCAAACAATCGTAAAGGTAGGTGTCAAGGTAAAAGAGGTAGTCGCACCACAGCACAATGATTATGATGAAATTGTTCATACTTTTTAAAGGGAAGAAACCCAGGTATCGTTCCCAGAATTTAATTCAATTCAATTGTATTACATGATAATAATAAAAGGTACATTTGCTTATGCTTATGATATCTTAAATTAATGAGTTTAGGCTTTCGCTACCTTCACAACTTGGTTATATATGGTATAAGGGTATATATATGCGTAGTTTTACAATAATTTTAATAAAGTGTGTTCTGTGGGAAAAATTAATCGAAAATACACCTGGAAGGGTTTGAAATTTTAAAATTAAAACATAAAATCAAAATTTAATGACAAATAATTTCATTTTAATTTGTCCATTAATTAAAGTTCTGATTGAGTTGGACTAGCCTGTTGGCTATTATTTCAACATTGGTTTGCCTATGCAAGTATATGTACAGAAGATGTACTGGACTGTTTTCGGCTCTTCATTGTTCCTACAGGCATGAAAGAAGCCATATGATTAACATAGACTGCTTTCCTTCTCGCATGACTACCTACTATTAGACAACGCCGAGTTAGGCTTCAATTAATATCCTGATATGTGGTCTACTAAGTTGAATAATATTGGTTAAGTTTGATTGGCAGTATTGCAATCTGTTGTACTCATCCCTCTTTGATAGACAAACTTATACAGGGTATCTCTTGAGGCAAATAAAAGACAATTAGTTTCTTATGTGCTTCTCTTTTTATACTTCTAGTATGCATTTATATTGGCACGAATTATTGTCTTGACTGAGTGTCATAGCTTTTTATAATTTAACTAAATTAGATTTTTTTTTAAATAAATTTTTTTTTTTTAAAGGGGAAGTGTATAAAACATTTGATGAAACCAAGGAAATTCTTATAAAACATATTTTCTTTCACTTATTTGTGTTGGTTTTTCTATGGTTTTTGGTTTTGTTCTTGCAACGCATAATTAGTGTTATCTTGACCGCTTGACAAAATTGTTTTTCACGCCAAGTTTTCTACTCTTTTATTTGTTCTCTCTATTTATAAATCATAAATTAATTAAATTTAAATTTGTTGATATTTTATTATAAATTTCTTTAAATTTCATTTTAATTTTGTAATTTTATTTAATAAAATTTTTGTTTTAATAAAAATTTTGCAAGCGAAGTTAAATTACTTAAACCCAACTGAAATGAGTTTATATTTCTTTTCTTATTATTATTATGAATTTCATTGAAGTGGGCGAATATAATCAAGAGTAGTTGAAAAAAATTTCACTTTTGAAATGTTTGTTTTACCCATACTTTTCTTGAAGTGTTTAATTAAAAGTTTGTTTACAAAATTGCAAGTAGCAACAAAAAAACTAAACAAAAAAAGGCATAATGATAATTTTGAACCAAACAAAAATTTAAGACCTTTCAGATATACAATAAAATTCATATTTCTTTTATCAAATCTCAGATTTGAATAGCTTCCTTATAGTTTAATATCAATTTATAGTTAGTTAATCATTTTGTTTTAAAACTTTTATTGTTTTCATGATTCTGTAATTACTGAAATTCTCTAGAAGACTGTTCATGGATAAAATAATAAGTGCATCTAAAGAAATCAATTTAAAAAAATATATATTGTTTCATATTATAAATTTCTGTTTTCCTCAGTGATATAAATTTTAGTTGGTGGTATTCCACCCTCCTTTTGAACTAGGAACTCTTTTTGTTGGAATACTGGAGATCTGCTTCTGACAAGTATTAAAGTCATATATTCTTTAGCATATGGCAACATTGCTTTCTTCATAATAAAGTGTGATTTTTTTGGTGTGTACTTTACTTTAACGACAAATTGTCTTCAGCGATGAAGTTCATTACTGGTTTAATGGTTATGTCAATGGACCAAGTGAGAAATGAGTGCGGTGAGCAATTTATGTGAATCAGCCGCCTATATCGTGCGATTTGACGCCTTTAAACTATTTTTTATGCGTATTCGTTAAATCACTCGTCTATGCCGGTAAGCCAAAATCAATTACAGCATTGGAACACAACATTACTCGTGTCATTAGTGAGATTCCGGCCAATATGCTTGAAAAGTGTCTCAAAATTGGACTTGTCGTATGGACAACATTTAAGTGAATGAATCTTCAAAAAGTTAATGGCAAGCATTAATTTATCAACTCAAATAAAAATTTCATACAATTTGGCAAATTTGTTGTCATGGCCACAATGCTTAATACTCTTTTTATTGTAGTGCAAATAAAATATCTTGCCTAAATGGCATTGCACATCTCTTTTATTTTTTGGCTTGCTGATCCGAACCTATTGGAATGAGTTCCACTGAAGGCTAGATCCGTCTGCATGTAATTTTTGTGGAGCAGTGGAACTCTTTTATGGTTCCTTGCTACATGATAGTCTTTGCCGAACCATTCGGGAAGATTTTACATACCTATGTTTGCTGAAATGTCTCTTAAAGATACAAGAGCCGTTATTGGCAAGAGTGAAATTCTATCATCAATGACCTATTTTTCAATCTACCATAGGTTTTAGGACATTGTTTTGCTTACGTTTCTTAGCAATATTCCCAAAAAGAGACACTATCCATTAAAGGTAGTGCAGTTTCAAAAGATGTGCGTTGCAAACTTTGTAACTGTGTTAATAAGACAGACAAAACTCAGATAGATTTACGAGATTCCAGGATGTGTGTGTGATTCTCCGATGTATATCTTTCTCATTAGAATGCATGATGATAATAGAAGGTGACTGAACCCTAATTTAACTGAAGTGTCTGCAAATTCTTTACCAACAATTCCTTTGTGGCTTTGTGTATATGTAATTATGCTGTATAGAGCTTCGATTGACTCAAATCTTGTGATATTGTGAGTGGAAAAATATAAAAACTGATACACAATTTAAACTAAAACTAATTTCATATGAAATGATCCTGTGCAGTTAAGTCTTATTTATAAATTTACCCTCCTTGGGCTATTCCATCTCGATCGGCAAACGACAACAACAGCTGAATATAATTGGTTAAACCAATTCAACTGTTTTCTAGCAAAAATTGGTCTAACAAGTATGTGGGAACCGCTTAATCCGGCAACTTGGCTTGATATTAAAGCTCCAGCCCTTAACCGCTTTACTTGTCATTTAAAATTTCAAGACGTTCTCAGCAGCAGAAATACCGGTAGGACGGTAGGATTCTAAGAGCACTCGATGATTGGGCATTCCCCTACTTGTCCTATCGTAATCAATTTTTTATGTGCCAAATTTTCATCACTATTTTGCCTATCTTCCAAACATGCTCTTAGATTTTGCATTAAAGGCATAATTTATAAAATAGATAAAAGTATGCAGACAACAATATATTAGAAACGATCCAACACATCATCCTTGATTGCCTTTAGTTAGAGACTACTATCTAGTTAATGGGAATATTAATGCTTTAGCTAACTTCATGGACCCGCACCCGATCCAACTGTTATTTTTCTTTTTAATTGTATGTCTTAGCTTCAAATATACTAGTATATTAGAGGAAAAACTTTTAAAATTCACTTCATGTAATTAGTCGTAGCTAAGTTCCATTACAAACTTATGGCTTAAAACAGAAAGGTACTTAATTGAATAATCAGAATACTAAAAGAATTATTGAACCATTTACATATACTTATCATATACATATAATAATATAAACACGGCAACATAATTTTTATGATAATTTTTACGCCTAAACTATCTAATCGATTTTGTTAAATAAATATACCATTCGATCAGTTTTCATTTGTAGATGTGCCCAATGTTTTTTTTATTAAAATATGTTGGGTATATTTATCGTAAAAGCAATTAAAAGTCTTCACAAATGCAATTATAAGAAAGCCATACACTCTACACAAACACATGATCTTCATCTCTCTCTCTTTCTCATTTACTCTCTCCCTCTCTCATGCAAATAAAGCAATGTTCGTGGGCAAATTTAGGTATGCGCCTAATCTCGGTGGAAATAAAACAAAGAAGAATCAACAATAATTCAGCCACAGCAAAAAATTAATTTAATAAGAAACAAATACGATAAAGGAAAGGAACTTTATTAAATGATACTCAATAATTGTTTTTCATATCAAATTCTCTTTATAGAGAGTATTTTAGTATTTTAGAAATATGTAGCATTAGAACAAGAATGGTTGTGCACTGCCAAAAATAATTGCAGTTGAGCATCTTTAAAATTTCAATGGAATTCATTAGTTAACTAAAAATGTTATTTATCAAGTGAAAAATACCATGATATAATATGGATTTAATTACAATTGCACTTTCTCAATCTTAGTAGATTAAGACGTTAATTTCGTAGAATAAGAAACAAACTGCAGTTTAGTTTCGTATAAATGAGTGATTTAACTTTTGTTTTAAAGCGATTTCTTAGACTTTGGGAAGGAAAAACAAAGAAAATTATAATAATAATAATGGAAATTGTAAAAAGTTCATCTTCAATTTAAGTTTCAATCAGCAGACTATAAAAGCTTAAAGGTTGATTTAAATTTATGTACTATTTACATTTTCATTTCACTTAAGCCATTGCATGCAATCTGAAAGATATTAAATGAATGGTTCTGTTTTTTTGTTAATTTTTTATGGGTGCACAATGGAACCATATAAGCATGGTAGTAGTGTATTATAAACGGAAACACTCACATATATAAACCACATATACATGCTTAATACTTGCACTAATTGAAAAGTTTACGCCTGAAATGAATCTTTTTGTGTAATATTTGTTTTTTTTTTTGTCGTTCCAGCCACAGCCACAACTAAAACTCTCGATATAACCGAAACCGAGCGCCATACGAAAAAAAATTGATGCAAAAACTAAGCTGCGCTCTTAAAATAACAATAACAAACACCATAGAAATCATAATAATAATAATAATAGCAGAGACCCACAAAAAACAATAACCAAGCAACCAATGCAAAAAGCCACAGCATCAACACTAACAAATGCTCGCACACATTTGCAACAACACTCAACACAGATACTCACAGATTTATTAAAACAGGAAAAACGAAAATAGAGTAAAATCAAGAGACTGCCGCCAACAATAACACAAAAAACCAACCCAAAAGTCAAACTAAACGAAAACGAGGAAACCGAGAAAAAAAAACGGTAAAATGCCTTTCGATTTAAACTGGCTGCCAACAGCATGTGGAAGCCTTGCTCCGGCTCTCATTCCCCCAGCACACATTGCAATTTTATGGTATTTTTGGGAAAATTACGCACGCTATGTCGATACACATTTCTGTACGTGCTCCTGTTGGGATACCGTGTTCAAGGGTCCCTACGAATCTGGGGTGGCCTCCTACAAACACATGTACTTCAATGCAACCCCAAATTCATTCAAAATGTGGCTATTGACCGTGTTCGGTGTGATTGCATTATATGAGTGCGTTAAGCGTTTAATAGCATTGATTTTACAACAACGTGTTCGCTACTCAATGCTTTTACTATTTGCATTATCAATTTTTTCCCATTATTATGCATGGTGGGCATATATCAATTATTATAATGACGATTATTATCATCAATGGAATCATCAGTTATTCTTTACGGTACGTATACATAATGTAATACTCGTAAATATTCTCTTTAATTCAATTCTTTGTTCCCCTCATTAAAATTATAGGATTCATTGTTATGCTAAATGAATGAAATGAAATGAAATGTTGAAATGGAGATTAAGTCTTCATTAATTATAACCATTCATGATTGTGAATGTTGAGGTTTTTTTTAATGAAAACATACATATTACTGGAAATTTATAAAAATCTACAAAAGATTTGTATGTATCCCCATTTTCTTATCAAATTTTGTACTTACATAACACATCTCATTAATAACTTCATAATTTCATCTGGTATACGACTAAGCATTACGGCTAACTTAATAATCACTAATGCTACGGCTAGATGATAGTATGATTACGCGTCATACATATGTTGTCATATAGAGCAGTGCATATTGATTATATCCCTAAATAAGTTGGCAAGCCTACAAATGCTATACCGATATGGCATTTCAATTATTCACACATCCCATATCTGTTGCGTATCTGTCCTAATTTGCATGTATGTCCCAAAAGAGTGTTCACACAATATGATATATTCATACACATATGTCGAGTCCTGTATCGCGAATTTTGTGTTTTTTCAAAAAGAATATATGTATTTATTCATCAATATCTATTTTGTCCCCTCGGTTATAACGTTTTTTCAATTCTCGAAGCACTTAAAAAAATAATTTTGTGTGATCTTGCTCAGCTCCTCTTTCGATGCCGTCTATATCGCCTCAATCGTGACGAAGCGTCGTAAGTACTTTCATGGGCCTCTTTAGTTTTGGAAATAGTCGTGAGGAGGCAGGTCGGGGGAATACGATGGTTACGTCATTATTAGTGTGCTTTTTATCGTAAATTTCGCGCACAAGCAACGATGTGTGAGCAGGGGCGTTATCATGGCGCAACACCGATTTTTTATTCTTCCACAAATCCGAGCGTTTCTGGTGAATTACTTCGTGCAAATTGCGCATAACTTGCAGGTAATATTCCTTATTGCCCGCACAACCCTGTGGTAAGAACTCATGATACACCACGCCCTTGCATTCGAAGAAAACTCTGAAATAAATTTCTGTCATCACGGACTGAGTCAAACAGCTCCTAAGCATTGTTAACGCGATGCTGTTTTTGGTCGAAATTGAGCAATTTTGGCACGAATTCCGCGACGAACTAAATCATTGGTTAAAATCGAATGGCACGAGCCAATCGATGTATTTAGATCCTCAGCAACTTCTCTAACATTGATTCGACGATTGTCCAATACTATTTTCTTCACTTTTATCATGTTTTCGTCTGTTGTTGAAGTGCTCGGGCATCCGGCACGTTCTTCGTCCTTCACATCTTCTCGGCCCTCTGACAACATCTTGTAACACCGATTATTCTAAGGCAGCTTCACCATATGTAACAGTCAACATTCGGAATGCGTCCGCGCACTTTATTTTGATATTCACACAAAATTTGATACAGATTCGTTGACCCATTTGGCTGCCAAAAATTAACTAAACATTAAAAATGGCCGCCTTTGTCAGCATAAGTGAGGGATATGAGTACGAACATAACACCACAAAATCGAAATTCTAATAAACGTAGCCCGCGTAAATTCAAAATTCGTGATACTTTTTGAACAGACCTCGTATGGCATCGACGTTATCTCATGGCAACATATGTATGTATATAAATGAAACAAACACTTAATGTTACTTAAAGTTTGCTACAATGCATCAGTGAAAACCGCATTCAAATCGGTTAAGCCGTTTCTGAGATTAGCGTGCACAATGTCACAGACAAACAGAAACGGCTCATTTACGATTTTAGTTTCTTAGTGCTTGTTAGTGCGTGATTGTAGTCATTGTTTTTTTTATTAATAATTCACGGGAATAAACATATTTTAATAATCCATTCGCTATATAACCGGAACACAGTTTCGTGAACGATTTGTGCAGTTGCTCAGTTTCCCTCTAAGCGTTATATGAAAAATTTTATCCACCAATATGCTCTACGTTCATTTCATTGCTTAGTTTTGGATGTTTTTCGGCCAATTGATGCTTTATATGGTGAAAAATTAGACAAATCAATTGACAAAGGTGACTTGATTGTTTATATAAGGATTATATTTGACAAAGGTAACTTGAATTTTGAAATACTTTTGAAAAATTAGACAAATCAATTGACAAAGGCGACTTGATTGATTTTAAAATCCTGATATATTTGACAAAGGTGACTTGAATTATTTTAAAATAGTATGTCTCTAAGATTTGTATGTAAACTATGTATTATCCACCAATTTCTCGACAACAGCAAGTCCGATTTGTTTACTGAAACACTCTCAAGCCTATGCTAGAGGTGCCCTTCAAATTTCATCAAAATCGGTTCAACAGTTTCGGAGTCCATAAGCGACATTCAATTTTATATATATGTATATATATATGAAGATGATGATTTGCACAGTTTTACAAAATTCGATTAAAAGCATTGAAAAATATTCGTATAATTTGTCTCAATTTAAATCTTGTCATACAGAAAACTAACAACAAAAATATATATTACGAAATCCTTTTCATAGATGAACTTTTACTATTTTCATCGAATTCTTTACATCCTCACAAAAGATACCAACTCCTTTGTCATCATACTTAATCTCCCTTATTACATATAATGTACACAAGTTCTACATTGTAAATTCCTGAAGAGTTTCAACTTTTAAGAGTTTTATTGAAAAATACTTTAGCAATATTGAGTATGTGGAATTTTTCTCAAACTATTGAAATGAAAACAACTCATACGTCAAGTGTATTGTGGCAAGGAGCTATTGAAAAAGTATCTATCATCTTGTTGAGAGATATACATCATCACTTGAAAGAAACTTCAATATGAAGACGATGATGATATGCAAAATTAAAAGTGATAAGGATTTTTTAAGTATTTGAAAAGTTTTTTTTTTTTTTTTAAAAAACTCTTAACACTTTTGATACTTGTATATTTGAACAGTCTTTACTTTGCTCTCTGGAAAAGAGAATATGCAAAATTATTAAAAAATGTATTGATAAAGTTATCAATTGCAAAATTACCGCAATCTCAGCAAACTCATTTTATTAATAAGTTTATAACAAAATGAAAAGATGAAAGGGTGATGAAGATTGAGAAATGGGTCAATAGTAAAATATTAAAATAAATGATTAGTTTGAAAACAAACTTAAAGTGAACCAATGAATGAGTGAATAAATGAATGTACATTTCCAAAGATAAGTTCTCTGAGAATGAAACAAAATAAATACTAAACCAAATGAATTTTATTCCTCCTTCATTTGACCAAGGGCGTAGCCAGTAGGTACGGGCATGCAGTGGATATATTATTACTTAGTAAAACTTTGTGAAATGTCCATTACCATTAAAGGCATACATACCTCCCCACAGATTTAAAACGATATTATTGGCTTGTGCGGCTTAGTCATTAAAAGTGAAATCATACAGACCGCAAAGAAGGCTTATGCTAACAGTGTAATGGCAAATGAGTCGTCTGACAAAGTACAGCTTTCCATAGGAACACGTTTTTAAGACGAAGATAAAAAAAAATACTGGCAGTGTTCAAAAATTATTTAAAAAAAATATAAAAAGCCTTGTTTTCATTGCGCAAGCCACAGATTTAATTTGGTCGTGAATGATTTAAAAAAAAGTTCCAGAAATCAGAAATACGATTAGCACCATAAAATATATATGTATTCCATCTTAATGTGAAACACGCTGGTCACAAAAATAAAAGAGTACAGCTAGTTTTAATAAATATTTTGAAGAAATTGTCATTGGACTTTCAAAAATTTCTAGAGAAGGGAGTGTTGCGCTGCTTCTAAGTGAGAATTCTTTATATGTGTTGTATTGACAGCCAAATACAATCAAAGACTATCGGCATGCATGGATCATTTTAATAGAATATATCTCAGGGAGAGCCAAAATATTTTAGATATCTCCACCAGAGCTGCAGTTGCACTGATTTTCTAGTCTCGCGCATTATATTTCGCCAACAATATCGGTCCAAACATCATACTGAGTCTCCATGCGATTTAGATTCCATGATATTCGCACTGGTGCAGCGTTTTACTTATGCTGCTTTCGGTTTGATGTAGTTACATCCAAGTTTAGTGCTAAATATGTCATTGGTTGATTTAAAAAAAAAATTGCATGTGTGCCATCGTACACGTATTAGAAGTGAAACTTCTTAAAAACAGATAGAGAGAGAGAGATCATCTCACAACAAATATGTACAACAATACAGCATTTGCATACAAAATGTTCTGTTCATTCAATTAAGCTATGTCTGTCTTTCAGTCTGACCGTCTGTTTATCCTTCTGTATGTTGCTTTTCTTTTCTTTTGCGTGTGTAATTGTTGTTGTTGTGTTTACGTTTGCCGTCTATCCCCTCTTGGCGAAAAATTAGATCAACTGCGATCTTCTGTGTGTATTCCGTTCTCTTTTCTTTGTACATTCGCTTGTGTTTGTACAACACACAATCTATTTGCTTGCATGTTGTTGCTATAAACATTTTTTAACACACAAGCTGCATGTTATTGTTGTGGAAATGTAATCTCTTTTTTGAGACTTTTCTGGTGGATTTTCCACAAATTTTATTATTTGTTGGGTATATGACAATAGAAATACACATTCTTGAAAATTTCAAGTGTCTACCTAGTGCGGTTCTTGAGATACAGAATCCGAAAAACGTTACAATCTGTATTTTTTCACTCAAAATTTGTACTAAATTTTTGCCCAACGCCGCTTAAGAAGATTCACTTCAAAAACAACAAAAAATTTCAGTCATTTATAATGTTTTGATAATGTAGCCGAGTTATGGCTTAAGCTATGGAAGGACAATGATATGACAATAGAAAACCTGAGAGCCCTAGACCTTAAGTTTTAAAGGAGAAGGATTTATTCTTTCCTGAAACAAGTAACCCAATTTTAATTTTAAGCAATGTAGAGAGATCCTTCTCTACACTGCGTCGTCTGAAAATGTGGCTGAGCTCAACGATGGTAGAGAATAATTTGAACGATCTATGTATGCTTAGTGTACACAGAAAAATTGCACAAGAAAATGTCTACGTGAAGTTTTAAAAGGATTTAGTGTAGATCATAAGTATTATGTAATGAAATTTTTTATCAGTCAGAACGTTTCCATAGTATGCATATTAATCGGTTTTCTTTGGCTGCCCCCTGAGGAAAATCCTGGCTACGCCCATGCATTTGACTCAAATTAATTCCAACTAAAATCGAAAACTTACTTGAAAACTTTTCACACACGCTTTTTCTTTTCTTTTCGACTATGCGTGAAACTTAACTTTAGTAGCCAACTGTTAATGAGGTTTCCCTTTTCCTTATGTATTTACTTTATTCCAAAAACTTTTCTAATAAAAATTACTTTCTATGCCATGCTAACCCTAAATTCTTTCTCTTTATTTTTTACTTATACTTAACACATGGAAAAGGTTACTGAAATGATATCCACCATTATGGTTATACACTTGGCGAACTCCACAAATGCTGTCACTTCGAAAAAGGTTTGCTGCATCGTAGGCATTGCCTTACTGCACATCATTGCTAGTAGTTTCGATCAATTCTTTATGAATGTTGTACGTGGCGAAGGTTATGCTCATCAAATCGTCCGTGACATTGGATTCATGGTGCCTGATATCTTACAATTAATCATACCGGTTTGGCTGTTACGTCAAGCACGAAAGGAAGCATACATAACTCGGCCATTCTACCGGGATCGGAAGTTGCATCGTGATATTGTTGCAATGCTTTGTTTTGTTCTGATGTTATTTGTGATTTGTACGATTTTATGAGAGCATCTAATGCTTGCCGCCTATGAAGAGGCAAATGGCAAGATTGTGGTCACGGATCCGGCCATGAATATATTGAATCGTTACAAGATGTTGGCAAGTTTACAGGTGCGACATAACTAAGTTTTGTCTACCAAGGAAAAGACAACTTGAGAGTGAGAAGAGAATCCTAAGGAAGCCTTGAAGTATGCAAATGGATAATCCTAAGAAATCATGTTAAAAGGATGTCTAAGCTCAAATAGATGATTTCTTAAGGACCTGAGGAGAGAACAAAGAAAAAAACAAAACTTCAACTGGTGTAAGTTGGTAGTGATGACATTTTGTTTCTATTTTTTTAAATTCTTTTTCTAATTTTTTTACGAATTTTTTACCTATTTTTTGTCTATAAAATTTGTTGTAGTGTTAAAAAATTAAGAAAGAAAAAGCAGTAGGCAGAGTGTAGTGTTAGAAAATACTACTAACAACATGTGTGTGATGTGCGTGCATAGATTTTTATATTATACTTAATACTTATAAAAATATGGTAGGCTGTGTGTGTTTCTTGATTGATTGTAAAAGAATTTAATAGGCCGAGAAGAAGGACTACGAAGGATACTTAGTACATCATATCTCAATAATTACAAATACATATATACGTAAAATTCGGAACATTCATTCAAAGAACATATCCCACAATATACGTAAGATGATAAATTTAATAAAAAAGTTGACTTAGAATTTGTAAAATGTTAATAATATTAGTAGGTCAAGAACTTCCATACATACAATACCTATACAAACATAGTAGATGCTTTAAGCCAAAAGGATAACACAATATAAACTATATTATTAAGGAAATGTATCTACTTGAGTGAAGTTGAAAAATCGGTCAAGTGGGAGTCGGACTACCGCACATGGTTTTAACACTATGTATGCAAATTCGTTGGACGTAAATCTTGTACCTCTGTCTGAAGTTACAATATAAAAAATGAATTTGTTTTTGTTGCAAAAGTGAAATATTTAATAAGCGCCTAAAGTAACTTAAAAAAAATTAACATCACCTAAAAGTATGCTACAAAAAATTAATGAAAAAGAGAAAGAAAAGATAATTCGCTTTGAAATTGCATTGCAATTGAGGCGAAAGAGATTTCTGTGACATCCCTGAAGAACATTGATTTCAATTTGGGTTTGTATGAGGTACCCTTCCTAGGAATCTTAGAATCCTTGAAATTTACATGGTTAGTGAATATGGATGACACATTTATAGTGGCCAAATTTCAGTTCGATAAAATAAAAAATAAAAAAGATTTTTGAATAAGAACATTGATATAGATTTGGGTCCTCTATGTTTTTTTTTAACTTTATTTTATTTTTCGTATTTGTCGTAGTGAGGCTTCTGAGATAACTCAGGAGTTTCTGGATAGTTTCAGTAGGTGGGCAGACCGCTGGAATATCACTATTAACAGCGAAAAGTCGCACGTTTGCGCTTAGGAGAGACTCCTGTGTAACCGTCTTGATGCATAACTCGGTTATACATCAGGTGGGCTCAGCTCGCCACCTGGGTATGATCTTGGCCAGGAGACTTACCTGGCGCAAACACATTGTCAAAACTGCTGGTACTTATCGTCAAAAACTGAAGAAGCTGAACAAGCTCATTCGGCCAAGGAGTCAACTTAGCCTGAGCAACAAGGTTATTATTTATAAGGCCATAGTGGCCGTCCTGGACTTATGGGATTCCCCTTCTGGGGCACCGCAGCTGACTCTAATATATACCTTATGTAGAAGATGCAGAACTCTGCCCTCCGTCAGATAGTTAACACTCCTTGGTACGTTCATAAAGATGTGATATCCACGAACCTGAGAATCCTCTCTGTTCGTAAGCAGATAAACTTGCACACTAGCCGGTATAATGACCGGTTAAAGTCTCATGTCAACAGGCTAGCTGCTGCTTTGTTTACAAATACCTTTGGGTACACGGACGCCAAAGAGGACGTAGGCTTCCCTTTTAATTGAACCAGACATATATTAATTTAATATACTTTTTTGGCTTTAAGCCACACGTCAATATCTCGCCTTTATCACACAAATTATTAATGCACATTAAGATGGAAGCTTATTTTTATCCAATAAATGTTAAACAAAAAAAAAAATAAAAAGTATTTGTCGTTATACACGCAATTGAATTACACACTCATTTTAACTCTCTACCTATTACGGTTAATGAGGTAGAGTTCTCTGGCGGACGGACTGACAGCGCAGGCTTAGTAATAGGGTCCCGTTGGCACCCTTTGGGTACGGAACCCTAATAATAGAAAAATAAAAGGAAACATTTAGAATCCCATAATCTTTCATGAGAACTTAAACTATTTTAGTCTATTACTTATTATGAAAAAGATATGCAATAATACCATTGATGGATTGAGTGGATCTTGGCCGACTGATGTTTAATGACAGGTGATTTTGGGACGAAAACTCGTCCATTTATGGGAATCCAAATCATTTAACGGAGACCTTAATGAAATAGTGGTTCGATATAGATTTTTTCTGGTATGAAAAAGAATGTGTATAAAATATCAATGTGATATCCAAGGGCGTAGCAAGGTACGGGCAGGAATGGCAGCTGCCTCCCCTAGCAAAGTTTTGGGTCTATTGCTGTATCTTCAATAGTTAATATGATATTTTGTGAAGGACCTCGAATCATACTAGTGTAAATTATTTATTAAAGTAATAAATACCTGAACAAAATCATAGTTTGATGACAGTAGATTTCGAGACGAAGACACCACTACTTGTGGAAATCCAAATCATTTGCAGAAGATAGTGGTCCAATATAGACTTATCATGTATCTGTTTGAAAAAGAAATCTATACAAAATATCAATGTTATAACTTAAAAATTCCAGGCACGGATTGATTTGTTATCCTTGCGATGTTTGTTAAAACAAAATAATTTTGTAAATATATGAATGATATGATCCTGTTTTTTTACCTATATACTATACTTATATATAGAGGATATATAAAAACGAAGCTGCTTAGCAACATCATTTGTATTCCAACATATACCAAGTAAATGCATTTCCTTAAACTATTAAAATATTAAAAAATCCATACTCAATTGACATATACATACCTATATATGTACCTACATACATACATACATACTTACATACATATACTTAGTCTAGCGAAAACCAGACAATAGGAATTTAACCTTTTGTATTATTCCATTTAAGCACTTTTTCCAGAACACAACATTTTTCCAAACAATATAAGTATATTTTTTTTTTTTTAGACAACGATCAAGTTTATGTATCTGATCCATTCTTCCAGGTTTAAATAATTCTTAGTTTTCAAAAATTCCTTAGGTATTTAAGATACTCGTAGCTGCACAAAACATAATTTGTTTTAACTAATTTCATCCTAGGATACTTAGTAACCAGGAGCTCAAAAACTGTTGTTTATACCAAAAGAGTTATATTAATATAAAAAACAAAAAGAAACATGGATTTCGGTTCTCTGAAACTCACATATCTTTCACACTCCAGTTGAGTAAATAAAATATGAAAATTATAATACAATCAATGTTAATTTATATCAACTAAGTACTTGTCCGATCGTTCCAATTTTTTGTGTACATATATATTGTGTAAATTGCCATTTCAAATTGTTTTGTGAATAAGTGAAATTTATAAAGAAATAATATATAGTTCAAAATTAATCTTTAGAGACTAAGACTTCCATAAGTCATGGTTCTTCCACATAATCTCTATACTGTAACAAGAGGTCTCTGCCAAAATTAAGCTCAAGAAATGGATTGATTTTTCTTTGATTAAGAGTAGAGCGGATATTTATATGCACGAAAATGTTGAAATAAGCGCTTATAATATACCAGAAGAAACATCTGCAGGCGACATGGGCCAGTACTTACGAATCTGTGGCATCCAACCTATCTCCAAAATATTATTTATTTCTGTAAGCGGTTTTTAACACTTATTTCTGCCTAGAAGAGCGTCAAACTTTTCTTAATATGCTTTATTTTCTAAAGCAGAAATTGAAGTTCTGTTTTCTTCCACAATGCGGATCGGTTCATTTACTTCTATGCCACGGCCTGCGACTCTAACAATAGCACTTGTAAGGCTTGCAGAATTGAGTTTTATGTGAGTGAGTGAGATATGCTATTAAGCGGTTTGAATTAAACAACTCCTGAGACAGTCGAATAGCCTCAGAATCATCGCTATTAAATGAATCCACTCTTTTAACCTCGTTAAAACAATCAGAAAAATTAAAAGCTGCCTTCAAACACATACAGCAACGTGTTTTACATGGTCTTGGCGGCAGTGGTACACCTGGAAGAATTCAATGAAATTTATTGCTTCTCGACGGAGCCTTAAAAAATTAATAATGTTGAAAATGCTGAAGACAACAAAACCACACCCCTAGAAATACATATTTCAAATTTGAAAGCAAACTGTTAACAATAGGAAACTGGCCCAGCATAAACTCTGCTAGTCGGTGTAACCCATACGCAAATGCATCATCTTAGGGTACAACACTTGGAGTGCATTAACAGCAACCAGTAGGACTTTGTTATACTGAATATTTGCGTTAAATTCATCAAAATCAGCAATTGAACGCACTAAATATTCATCTAGAGTTAAACTTCACCGTTTGACCAAAGTACCGACACACTATCGTTAACAAATGTGGCCACAGTGGTGGCATTGACAGCATCAACAGTTGCAACGTTGAATAGATAGCTTTTTGACCGTTCATCTAAATCACCCATCAATACTCCGAAAACAAAGTTCATGATCAGTCGTTGCTCTGAGTTTGTTGCGTCGTCTACAGAGATCCAGATATAATAGAAAAAGTGGGTGCAACGATGTAGAGTTGCCAGAAAGAATTACTGTATTAAGTGAACAAAGTCGTGATTTGTATTTTTTTTTTCCGAATAAAATGAAGGAATAAGCATTTAATTGCAAATTGCATATGCTAAATGCGTTTCCAAGCAAATATCCGCTCTGGTTATGAGTTCTCATATACAGAAATTTAAATACTACAAACATACAAAGTGATAATACATATATTTATACTAGTGTGAAAGATATCAAAATGAGGGGATCCTCAAATACACAGATATATACGATTATGTGAACTTACCAAATATTATAAAAGTAGTTGACATTATTAAATACATAAAAAAAAAGTAGAATCAAAATTAGTGTTAAAAATATATAAATATATTATATACATATACATAATTGTTATTAGTGAATTTGTATGTAATTTTCTATGTTGTATTTGTACTTACATATACGAGTATCAACGATGATACACCAAAAATAACAAAAGTATTTATTTTAGTAACCAAAAACAAAAGGAAAAAAAACGAATGAAAATATTAAAAAATAAATAAATGTTGAAAAGACTGAATTAAGAAAATTCAAAAATTAAATGTTGTTTCAATACAATTTAGGTAAGTACGAGTATTATTTTTTTATATTATTAAATATCAACAAAATTAGGTTCTTAGAACACATCAAAATTAATTAGTATCATAATTTTATTAATTTCTCTATAAGATACAAAGAAATCAAAATAAAACTTAACTCCTTTAGCATAGGACAGTACACACAATTCATTTAGAAAACCATTCAAACCACTTGACGAATGATAACACTCAATATCTTTTGATCTACCAACTTCTTGCAGGGTTATTTGCCCACTACATGCCTGCTAGTTCCATGGTTTCCACATTGAAGAATGAAATGCTTATAACTTCCAAATGATTGATTCGATTTTCAAGAACAGTATATGCAATAAGAGTGGAAGATGTCCTCCCTGACTAGTGGTACAAAAGTCCCTGATTCACCATTAATTATCTTAAAAAATAGACGGTTTTGTGTTTTCTTTAAAATATCCTGTTCCCAGGACACTGATCTAACACAAACACAACACAAAAACAAAATAAATGCAGCAAAAAACTAAAACTGTCAACCTTTTCAATGACACCACATTTATTGAAATCGGTTCAGTAGTTTTTGAGTTAAAAGCGTATAAACATTTTTGAATTGACCATATCCACTTTCTGTGCATTTAAGTTCACCTGGTACTCCTAGCTTAAATTTGTACTGATTGTTTTTGTTTGTTCTGGTTTTTGTCGTTTTGATCAATTGCCTCCAATACTTTGTGGCATAAAATCAGTTAAATTTCAAATTTAAATGAATGATGCAATGTTTACGTTGAAATGAGTATATATCCAGATTGGTTGGATAGATTTCAATAGAAATTCGAATTTATCATTGGAAAAATAATCTATTTTCTGTGCTAGATCATTTTTCTTCTTCACGTTGTTTTTAACAATTTTCCGGCACCGGATCCGGATCCATCTTACTACATAAGGAAGCCATTCTGTTAAGCATTCCAATGACACCACTTTCATTGAAATCGGTGCAGTCATTCCCGAGATATGTGTATAAAACATTTTTTTCAGTTTTTCGACCTCACATAAAAACGCGCATGCTTTTAGAATGCAGTTTAGCTGCGACTTTGACGCGTTTTTAAAACTTCTTGCGACTTATATGCGAGTTGCGAAAATTTTCATCTCTTTAAACAAAAAATTTTTAAAATTTTATAAGCTATGCCAATTTTAATGAGAAAAACGCCAGGATGATATTGAAAGGATAAGCTTTTATTGTGCTTTCTTAAATTTCCGTTAAGTTATTTGGACATACTTAAAAAGTGAGTTTAAAATTTTAATTCTAAATTTTTGAACTCATCAAAGGTCAAATCAAGGCCATATGACCCATGGTCTGAAAGAGGAACCGTCACCCTATCCATTGGTAAAGATCATTAAGATCGGTATAGTTGTTCCTGAGATATAAGCATATAAAAATTTTTAAACTGACCATATCCACCAGAAAATTTTAAATGAAATTTTTGCAAATTTTTTCTTTTTGATGATTGCTCCCGTAAGTATGCAATGCTCTTTTATATGAATTTGCTTGTGGAGCAATATAATAATAGTGAAAGAAATCTGTTATAGATAAAATGAAATTCTATCCTAAACTTTACTTGGAATCTGTTTTAGTGTGAATAATTTAAGCAACCTAGGTCCTCCTGGATAGCACCCTGTAAAACGAAATAAAAAGCCAATACAAACAAGAGGTTTACGTTCCTATATTTCAAACAACTTCTCAAAAATCTCTTTCAATAGGCTTGATATCTTTGTAACTTAAAAACTGTGACATACTATTTTGAATTCTTCCCTGCCATTTACAGCAAATTCAATTAACAATTCATAATCAAATTTCTTTGTCTGCAAAGAACTCTTAAATTCCATATCATTGAATTGGGTGAGCAATTTGCAAAAATTTCATCTAGTACAAATTTCTATTGTACAATAAATTTTGGCTTTTCGCAAGGCCTAGGTGTATAATGGAGGAATAGTGAAGTTGGCTGCTATATTCTAATATAATATAAGTTAATCTACACATGTGTAGCAGTAATGCAGCAGTGCTTAAACATAAGTGGTACCTCGGCAGAGCCGTCGTCGGTGCTAATACTGCTTTATATTGATAAGATAGATGAACTAGTTAGGCTGAAATGAATGCTGAAGGAAGCCCAACGTGCCATGGCTTACTTCTCTTAATTCAGCAATTTGCAATATGCCTGGAATCAAATGCAGCAGTTAGTGATGGCACGATTAATCGATTAATATCTTTCATATTACGATTTAATTGTATCGAAAATTCTATTCGATTAGTTATCAAAATAATCAATTATTTCTTAAATAATCGACACCACTGTGGTATTGTTTTTTGATAATGAGTTCGATGTATGGGCTCATCATAAGACTTTGGCCCACAAACGAAGAAGAAAGGACGATGAATTAGAGAAACCTCTAAACAAACTAAGCTTCATCCTAAGTGTTCTGGTGCTCGAGTTGAAACGTAATGTGGTTGTCGCTTGTGAAGTATTGTTTTTCAATTAGAACTTCCGTCCTAGCGGAATGGTTTTTCCCAAAGCCGGTGCAATCCCTTCGGAAAAACGTAACAGATTAACTAAGCGCCTATCAAAACTCTTATTTTTTAAATAAACAAAAAATAGAGCTATGTTTCTTTCTATTTGAATGAATGACCCGATTAATTTTCATAATCAATCAATCATAATCAATTGTTTTCGCATTTGGCACTCAGACAAAATTTTTTTTTGTATTTTCAAGATAATTTTCAATTTTAGCCGGAAACATCGTATCGGTTAATTTTGTCGCATACGTAGAAAAACAAAAGACAGAAACAAAGAAAAGCAAAAGACCTTCTGTTTTTGGGTTATCAATTAATCGGTTAATCGTGATTAATTGCAATTAATAATCGTTGCCTTTCAATTAATCATATGATCAAATAATCGATTAATACATTTATTTTCCCATCACTAGGAGCAGTCTGGAGGCAAATTGCTGAACAATTCAAATTCCACTAGTTAAATTCCAAGTAAATTTAATCACATAGTGCCGTCCCCGGAATTAACTAATTAATTTATATAGGAGATTCGAAATATTATCACCCTAAAAAATTCTTAGACTACACAAAGATAATATAAATCGTTAATAGGTTCATAGTAGACTTGAGCGTGAATGCGTTCAAAACGGCTATTGAATCATTCACTGCAAAATGTATTTGAATATTCATTCATTCATTTTTAGTGGATGTGAATGTGTGTTGTGTTACATTTCTGATGTATGAATGTCATTCGCATTCATGTGTTCTTATCTACACAGATTGTGAATGAAGCTGAATGTTAGTATGTGTGAATATGGTACATGGAATTTTTTGTGCATTTTACAACTATATATTGAATGTGATCACGTCGCTCACGTCGCCCACCCTCATTCCACAAATGCTAAACGAAATGAAATAACAACGAAAGAAGACAAAGAGAAACGTCGGAAACCGCTCGCAACGGCCCAGCTTCCCCGCATTGTCTCGCTTCCCTTATCCACAAGCATATATTCGACTAATAAAAGAAGACAAAACAAAAATGTCGGCGTAGCTGATTGACAATTGTGTTGTCTGACGGCACAGTTTCCCCACACTGCCTCGCTTCCCTTATTCAGAAGCAAACTTGTACTACACCTCACACAACTATGAAGTGAATGATCGAATCGTTTTTGCACAATGAGTCACTCACTCACTCATATCTTCTCTGACACAGCGTTGCCAACATTCAAACCTTCGTCGCCTACACTAATATTGAGTATGCATTCATGAATTACAACTTTTGTTGGCAATGTGAATGAGCGATTGCTCATGTCTAGTTCATAGCCAAGATCTCCTTAAATCTGTTCATCATATGTAGTGCGAGTACATACTCAAACAAACTTTAAGATCATATAGTAAATTAAAATAATCTATTGTTTTTGATTTGTGTGTATTAATTAAAAATTTATTATATTTTTGTAATAATGTAAAAATTTACTTTCTTTCTTCATTGACAATTTCTCTTATGCATGCATAGGGTATCATAGTAACTTATAAGTAGTTACTATGTTCGATCGATTGGTTTGTTTTGTGTATTTTTTAAAAATACAACATTTTTCTTACATTTTTCCTCATTCGTCATTTTCTTTATTTTTTATTTATTTAATTATTTTCAATGTCATTTTTGTTGCTTTCTTACTTTGTTTCACATAATTATTTATTATTAACAATTAATTACTTTTTTTTTGAAAGTACTTATGGTTTTTTAATTTTGTAAAGTAAATTTAAATTTAAATTTTAACTTATTTTATTTTATTTTAATAATAATGGAATGTTTTTTATGTTCCTTTAAAAAAATTAAATTAATAATTTGAGTTTTGGAAAAATTTGAATTTGTAAAAAATTTAAAATTATTTACAATTTACACAAAATAATAAAGAAAATTAGATAAATAAACAAAACAAATTGGTTGTGATGATGTTGCTGATAATTCATTAAATGTTGTAAACATGTATAAACATATAAAGAAAACGGGCGGCGGCTTTATAAACTTATAAATAATAATAATAATAATAAAATACTTAAAAACAAAAAATAAAATTAAAAGTACATAAAATGGACGGTTTTGTTGTTGTTCTTGTTTTTGTGCTTGACTAAAGAGAGAACATAAGAGAAGTGAACTTAAGATAAACAAAAAGGATATGAGCAAACAAAATAAACTAAATTTTGAAGGGGGGTTTTATTTTCTTTTCTGCAGCAACAACCAATTTTAAAAAACAAATTTCTTGTTCAATTTGAATTTAGATAAAAAAAATTTAACAAAAAAATAAGCGAAAACTTAAAGTTGTTGGCAGTGTGTTGTAATTAATGTTCTTGATGATGTCATTGTGACGCTTCCTTCTTTCCAATATTCTTCATTCATTGTTTGTTGAATTGTTTCATAAAATCTTAAATCAATTTGTTGCCTATTCTATTCTATATAGAAATATGCACATTAATATATCTGTTGTATTGTATTGTATTGAATGTGTGTGTTCTACGAGAATATAAAGTTTATAGTTTGGGATCGACGATAAAATAATTTAAAGTAGCAACCACTGAGTACTAATAAATTTTAAACAAAGTGAGTGCTACTTTCTTTTTGTGTATATGTCTGTCTTTTTGTTTGTGTTTTTGTATGTGTGTGTGTGTGTATATTATAAGGCGAGAAATATTCACACTTGTTGTTTGATTTTTGTCTTATGCTTAAGCACTCCAATCTTGTACATCGGCTAAGCCAAACTATATGAACCATTCTCGACGTTTTGTCACTTGATGGCCTGTTGTACCATGCATGACAGCCTCATCAGGATCATCGGCGCCATCGGCACCATTATCCTCATGTGTCAAATAATCACCTTTGTGTCTATGCAAATAGCGACCAATAAGGAAGAACATGAGTATGAGCAGCAAAAAGAGTATAACAAGTAAACCTAGGGAAACAAACACATTATTTTATTAATAAATAGAAAATATAATAGAAGAAACTCTCAAACATACATGCCAGCAGCACTGAATCAACTTCATTATAAGCCTTGCGTAGCTTCTCTTCATCAACAAGTGGTGGAGGACGTGTTTCAATCTCAATGGGTGGATGCGTTACAGGTTCCACACCACAAAAGTCTTCAGTAAGTTGAGCTGAAATCAAAATTACACCAAAATCAATACAAATTTCAATCAAAAATTGTCTGTCCTCTACTCACTTCCCAATGACTTAACATTCTTGGGTGGATTCTGTTGGAACATCAATTTCAATGGATAAATATCATCGAATTGTACACGTGATACACAACCAACAAAACCATCTGCCATAGATTCATTTTTACCAATATACATATATTGTATATTATTGAATTGAGCATCAGCTGATGCTTTGATATCGAAATGATATTCCAATGGTTCATAGTTGTCCACTTGCAGGACAACTGTTGACCCACTATTCTTACGCATAAATCGTACATCATGATATTGACCCAGGCCAAAATGTTTCTTGGGGAATATAATTTCTTGACGTTCAAAACCGAAATCAAACACACAACGTAAATGACCAGAATTGGAGATTTGTATGGTCAAATATTCGCCAGTAAGATTTGAAGAGAAACCCAACAGGAATCCTTTGGGTATGGTTGTGGTAAAACCAACTCGTATGTTTTCAGCAATTGAAGAACGGAAGGAGCCATCGAATTCATAACGTATAATTGAACTTGAACGCAAATTGACTCCAATTTCTACAAGGGAAAGACAGAGATTAGAGATTATAATAACATATTTCATATTATATGTATATCAATATTTACCATCAGCACATATGGGTCCTTTGAATGCGCTCCAACGACAATCACAATTATAGCCATCATAACGTTCAATGCATGTACCATTATTCAAACAAGGACTTGACTCACAACGTCCCACACATCCTGAACTAATACCATAAAGACCACGTTGTGCCTGATTCTTGAGATCAACCATTTTGCCATTGAGCAGCAAAGCTCGTATGCATCCCACATAACCATCACGATATTCTGTGGTGGCACCAATAACCAAATCCGATGTCAAATGTAAAGCACGTACTGGACCTGGTGGTTCTCGAACCTCAGCCTTAATGGATCCATCAACAACTAAACGTGCTTCCTTGCGATTACGTTCTACGCTTACTGTATGCCATTTATTATTATTCAAATGATAACTGGTGCCAACATTAACACCTAGAGGACCGCTGCCTGCTTGATATTGGAATTGCAACTTATTGCCACCAATTAAACTCAATTTGATATAATCTGTTGGTCCAGTAGCATGGAATAGAACAGCATTCTCAATTGTAGTCTTGAATTCCAAATAAATATCACCAGAGTGACCCATGTCAAATGGTGGCAGATTAATTGTGGCATCAGCAATACGGAAAGTAACAATATTACTAAAAAGATCATCGCCCTCACAACGCAAGGGACCCAAAGTATAACGTCCTTGTTTCTCATCCAATGGCGTACCAGTGTCACCAAATTTAACTGAACGAACTGGCAAATATTCCTTTTCACGTATATCACCACCATCTTCAAGCCAATCCAAGCTATTGGAATCACAATTACACCATTTTGTGGGGTCTTGACATTTGCCCAAAATGCCACATTCACATTTACGTGAACCAGGCAAGGCACCAGCCCAATAGTCCATGGGTTGATTGTGACGTGAGACCCACCATGAAAAGGGACGGAAGTTACCAGGTTCAGCTGAAAATTGATCAGTAATAAGTATAATAATATATTCAAGAGAAGCAACATGATGTATATGACTTACAAGGTGAATTGAACAGGCGAGAAGAACGACAGGCATAGCTTAAACGTTGCCAGCAGGTGTGTGAACGATTCAATAAAGCTTCAATTTGTTGTAAATTGGCATCATACATAATGGCTTGTTCAAAGGAACCAGGCTCCTGGAAGCCATCTACAGTTGTTGTATGCTCTTGGCTATGACTTAGTGTAGTTATGACGCGACCATCAGCTGGAAAGGCGAAAAGAGTTTCAGAGAATTTATCAGTTAATTAATTAAATCATCATCATTTTGAGACTTACAATAGAATTCACAAGTTACTGGGAATGGTTCCAATGGGCCACTGCCATCCACATCAATATTCAAATTAACCCTTTGCTGAACATGTTGAACATTCTTCAAAGCTTGGCATGATAGAGGATTATTGGCTGAAATTCGAAATTAATAATTATTTATCTTCAATTCTTGATGAAAAAAATGCACTTACATGTATGACAAACAGCACCAGCATAACCAGTATGTGCACAATCACAGAAGAACTCCATTGAATTCTGATGACAAGCACCTTCATGTTGACAGGGATTTGGATTACAACGATCAATCATTTGACAAGCATCCACAACAACTTCATCACCACAGCAAACCTCTTCGCCCTGAATCCAATCCTTGGGCAATTTGTAATTACCATCAACTGATATCAAACGCATGCAACCAACAAAACCACTATTCTTTCGATTTATATCACCAGCAATATAATACAAGCGACCTGTCGATATCTTTATATTCTTAGTCGTTGTCATTGGCCTTTGATCAATATTCAAGACCAAACGATTGGTTCCAATTGTCAAAACAAACGAATGCCATTTACCATCATTGAATTGTTCATCATAATTATCCAATATAATTCGTGGTTTATCAGATAATTTCAAATCTATCTTTACTTTGCCATATTCCAAAAAGACTTTAACATAACCGCCATAACCAAATTCATGATGTAACATTGTGCCACTTTCTTCATAGGTACGGAAATAGAATGAAACATTCATACCCTTCATACCTTCATAGCCCTTCAAGCGTACAAATGATCCACGGGTAGTAAATGTTACCGGGTAAATAGGTGGTGATGGACAAGCATAAACAGAATTCACTTTCTGATATAGGAAAGCTTCACCCAATTCATAACTATTCTTCATTTCACGTATGAAATTCGTTGAATTCAAATAGATATTCTCTAAACATCCAGAGAAATTCTGTTGTACAATGATGCCTTCTTGAACATTTGGAACACCACCGAAATAAAGTTCACGATTCAAATTCAAACGACTGAATTCACCTTTAATGCGACCACGTACAATAACACGATCTACTGAGAATATAATATCACGACGATTACGTGATATAACAACATCATGCCAAACATTATCATCCAGTAAACTGCCCACCGAAAGAGAAGTCATTAAACGTGCTCCCAAATCCAAATTAAGCACCATTTTATTGTCTTTTAGTTGCAAAGCAAAGTAGTCACCTTGTGTGCCACGTGAATACAACATAATGCCATTGGCATAGGCAGTCTTAAAACGGAAGCGTATTGATTCACGAGTGGAAGCAATTGGTTCACGATTCAAATCATAGCGAACTAAACCAGTACCATTGAAATAGAGATTATCGGAAACTGTATAAAGGAGAGATGGTTAAACAATACTCTTCTGATAGTGTATGATAGAAAATACTTACTGTAATTACAACCATAGAGCTCAACACGCATTGATATACGATCATGCCAACGTGTTGGATTGATGCGTATCCATTGAGCTATAATGGGGACTTCAAACACATTATAATGTATGGAATTGCCATCCGTATTGCCTTTAAACATCTGTGAAAATTAGAAAAATTGTATGAGTTTTATACAAGGACACAAGAGTATAAAAAACATGCTATGTGATATGATATGATATGATATATATGAAGAAACAAAACCCAGTGCCACATAGTATAATGATCTTATTATTAGTAAATAAACCAGAACAGAATTTAGAAGAATTTAAATAATCCACCATGGGACTTACGACAGCAAACAACATCAACAAACGAACAAACTGGACAACACTTTAGATCTCTTTGATTATTATAAGCATTGGTAGTTTGTTTAGTTACCTGAGGTTCACTTGATGGATTCACATAGGAACGCCAGAATTCTCCATCATCAGAGTATTGAACAATATATTCCGTTACGAATTCATTGGTATGAACGCGTCCCATTGAAGCAATTTTACGTACCATGCGCGCATCACCCAAATCAAGTGTTAGAAAATGATTGTAAGTATTCTCAAGCGGTGTCCAGGCAGCATTACCTTTATATGGTTATGGTTGGTTATTTTTGTAGGTAGTAGTTATTGTGATAAAAGTTTAAGATTTGTTCACACATATGAGAGAGAGTGAGGATTAGATTGAATTGGATTAAATAAAGAATGATTGGTTAGATGATTTAAATTAGTAACAATAAATGAGATTGGGAGTATTATCATACATCACGCACACACACCAGGAATTGTATTATTTTAGTGAGCAAAAAGAAAGTGCCAAACAATAAAGAAAAGTACCATAAAAAAATATTAGCAAAAATAATCATAATAATAATAAAAAATTGTTACAAAAAAACCAGTAGAACAAAAAAAAAATAAAAATAAATAACAAACAAATAACCATGCTAAGCTCATTAGTAGGAAAAAAGGAAGGACTCCTTTGATCCTTTGTTATAAGTAATCTCATGATTTTAAGTACACCAATCTTTTGGGGTGCAAAATGCGAACAACAGCTGTTGCAGCTGTTCAAGAGTAGTAGTGAGTGTACCAATCACCAAACACCAACATATCTTTCCTTACCTTTATATTACCACCTGGTTCTTTATAGTCGGCAAATTCCAGATCTGTAATGCCATAACTTATGGAATATTCCGTAACATATTCATCACTATGAGGACGACCTTGTAAAGCGATATGTGTGACATTCTTCACCAAAGTCAAATCGATAATCAAACGTTGATCAAAATCAGAATGCTTAGCAGACCAAGATGTGCCAGCTAAGTCGATGATAAATGCGGGAAAGGGATTGTAATGTGAATGGGGGAAAAATAAAAATTTAAAATAAATAATACAAAATTAAATACAATAGTGATAGAAAATATAAAAGCAAAATCAATTAAGTGAAACAAATGTGAGCGCTCACTAAGCCATAAAAACAATAAACAAAAGGACAAACCATCAAGGATTTTCTCTTTAAATTAAACAACAAACTCTTACTACTATTGCTTGGTAGTACAAACAAAGGACAAAGACAAATGGGATTCGTTTTGTTTGTCAATTAGTTGATAACAAATGGCAACATTTGAAATTAAATTTGTAACGCCCACACGTGACATTATCTAAGATTAGCCAAAAGATAGAATATCTATTCTATCCAATCAAGGATAATGGGTCCGAACTGTTGTCCCTGGTGAACGCCAATTAAGCACTCATATTTTTAAAATGATTTTTCTACTCATACTGAATAATAGTGACAGTTTAAAGTGGTTTCACTACTCTATTGTTAATAAACTCTTCACATGTGCACAATAATCTTGAATACTGAATCCAGAATCATTATAATAAAGTGCTGCAACCCCTAATGAAAATACAAAGGAATATTGAAAATAATAGTGAACACAAATAGGGACAAATAAAAACCTTATTCGACTTTGTCAAAAACAAAGGCAAATAATAAAAATTTCTAGACCATTTTGAGTGTGCGTTAAACACTTTGTTCCCCCCATATACCATTTAGTATTCCCATGTAGTACTATATGATCAAGTAACAAGGGTGCATGCGCTGCTGGTGTCAACATTAAATGGTCACGGCTACATGCCATACAATTGAAAACCTTTTTAACGTCCCATTCATTCATTCATTCATTCATCCTTGAGTTTTGTATAGTTAGTAATAGTAGAAGGAAAATGAGGAAACCACGACTTTGGCCTTAAAAATGTTTATTGAATTACAATATTAGTTCATACGCGCGTCTAGACAAAATGAAGTAAGTAGTTTCTCTTTAAGGGACACACAAGCTCAACGACACAACCATATCTACAAGAAGTTTGATCGATTTCGCACACACAATCGAGGTAAAAGGGGTTTTTGTTTTAAGCTTTGGGTAGTATAATATACCGCACATTAACTCTGCTCAAGCATTAAATGTTTTGTGACTGACCACATAAAAAAAATTAACCCCTTTTGTTTCTAAAATGGATTTTCTTCAGGCAGGCGAAAGGAAAAGGCAGGTGTCACATGTCAGCACAGTTAAATTTATGAAAAATTTTAATAAAAACCATAAAAATTTAACGCTTGGCTTATGAAAAATGGATGCGATAAAACTAAAAACCAAGAACAAAAGCTTATAGTATGTATGTATATAAGTGTACATTTTATAAGGGAATTATGCTGTACTCTTCAGTGATTTGTAGTCATCATAATGTACCAGGGCAATGCAACGACTTTGAATTATTTTTGAAATTGCAAATCTTAAAATAAAAGATATTTTCTTAACATTTGAGGTCTTTTTGTAAAACAAACACACACTTCATCCAATTTCGAAGTATCTTTTCACATTAAATAGGGAAGGATGGGAGCTATTCACCTTTTCAATTGGGCGATATTGAAGGATCTCCGTTTGATGGAAACCGATTTTAGGTATTATACTCATTTATCAATTATATCCATATGATGAGGTTCGTACAGGTGTCATTTCTATCTTCCTCATCGTCACTGCTCTTTTCCAGCATGTCTGCCAGATTTGGGTAAACACTTTTGTTGGCGGTGAAATCTGGGAGCGATTACAACTCGATGCAATTCAATCATAGGTCTCTTAGCGACAGAAGTTCCGTCATCATCAGCTTCAATTGAAGCTTTTACAAGACCCAAGACATGCAGCGTTAGCAAACGCAATACATAGTTCGGATTGAATTTTGTCCTTAACAATTTCATGCAAATACTTTAATTTGTACCTTGGGTCCGAATATGTAGCAAACGATTACAATGTACTGCTTGGAGGACCATGAAATCTTTAATTGATGTCTTCAATTAGTTTTTTTTATATTTTGATATGGGATGTGAGAGGGATTGATAAATGTGATGTCGCACGCAATGACAAAATGTAAATATACCTCCACCACTAAATCTCAGTTAAAAACATCCGGAGGCGGATGCGGAGGTACGATTTCATGCGGATGTTCTGCAGATGTGGAGACGGATGCAAAGTTCCGTTACAACACTACTTATAACCTTTAAAAGTCAATAATGTTTGAAGGATTAAAGTGAAGCCTTATACAATATGTATTCGGTAATTCCCCATAAACATTAGAATCAGTAAACAACTTAAACGAAGAAGATGCCAATCATTGTAATGCACTCCGATATTCTTCATAGATTAAAGCTTCAAAACTAAGTAATAGTAACATGTTTGCAGAGCAAAATAAAACCTAAGCATCCATAAATTCCGTATATTTAAGGGCTTGAATATAAATATGTACATCATCCGGTATTTTCCTATGCGATTGCCATGCTCTTCTTGGAAGACGAACCCATCCGCGCGGGAAATCGTTCTTCAATGAGTTGGGTAGTTTTGCAATTTATACACTGCGGGACCTGGCTCTGTTCGTGGACTCCTCAGGTTGGTTTTAGAGGCTGCCTCTGAGATCAACTTTGGATAGTATTTGATTACTTGAACTCCTCCCATCGCATTACCATTCTTGAATTTTGTTATCAGGCACATCACAATAGACGGCTAAAGCGACCCCGACACGGACCAACCTCGACGGAATATTTGTGAGTGCCGACGGCTAGTGAACGTTGGTCCAACTTTGTTGGTTGTAGGATCCAACACACCTACACGATTCTTGGACCATGTCGTGGTCGGTTAAGCTTTTGGGTAAACTCGCGTACAATCGTTATCGGCTAGAAAAACCTTGTGGTAATTAAACATTGATAAACACAAATAAATATAGCAGATCGAGGGTTCTAAGTCTAGTCCTCTGAGCTGAAGACCTATTTCGCTATTGCTCATATTAAAAGTAACTAGAATATTATTATAAAATCTAAAAAATTAATAAATATAGAAGACATCAGTCCCCTTTTGATTAAGTTACTCATTTCAATACCGTCCAAGTTCCTTCATGAATTAAAACTTCAGAAGAACTAAGTGACAGCTCCATGTTTACAAACTAAAATATTAAAGGATTTGAAAACATTGTTCAAGTAGAAACAACTTAAATTCATCTAAAAATAATATTGTATAAATCGAAAGGACTCATTCCAAATAAACTTCACCTAACTTTATGCTGCATTATGTCAATAAAAAATATCATCGATAAAACTTTGTAAATTGCCAGAGGAAACATAAAACATAGTTGAATATATTTTGGGTAAAATCATGCCGTTTTTCCCCCTACCATCTAGCTGATCTTTGTTCTTATGTCAGTCATGTTTGAGCATAAATGTTATGTGCGCCTGCCGCCTGTCAACGAACTTATCTAACAACAAACATATACAAAACTAAATAAAGTTGTTTGTTATACTACAAATATACTATACAGTATTCCTGTGCCAAAATCACGACATCTACCCCCTTCCTCCACCCGCACTATTTTCTTTTATTGTATATGAGAAATTTAGGTTTATAACCTTTCCGCTTCAACAGAGGTTTTTTTTTTTTTTTGTTTATTTTCGCTAAACAAAACATGCAGCAGTTGAGGGTGATTAGCAAAATGAGGGTCGTCTGACATGGAAGATAATACCAAGAATTATGTAGTTTCAATCTAGAAATATTAGACAAGTTGTTTTATATAAAAAAATATAATTATTTATATTGCACTAATAAAAAAAAACGTAAATTATTACAAAAAAATGTCTAACAAGACTTTATGCTTACAACTAACTAATTACGAATTTCTCAAGTTTTGCGTGCTTTCTGTAAAACTTCACGGCAATAGGCAACTACTACCTCATCCTCTTGTTCGGCATTCGGTATTTTCTTTTCATTTTTTACTAGCAACTCATCAAAACGTAGCAATTGGAATTTGCCCTTTTGTGGGCGACAATTATGAAATGCTATGGCAGCACAGTATTTTTCTTCTAGCAAATGCTCCTCAAAAATCCAATTGGGAGTGGGATTATCATTGCAACGCAATGTGGTGCCTGTCAATGGTGATGAGGCAACATCTAATGGCAGTGTAGTGTCCACATCGAAGCTTAGTTTTTGCAAATCAATTGTAATGCCAACACCAAGTTCTTTGACATAGGATTCCTTAAGGCACCAGTGACGCATGAAGGCCTTCAGTTGAGCCCGCTCATTGTGCTGTGGTCGACAGATATAACGCCATTCATGGTCAGAGAATTTCGAATGCATCAAACGAAAGAACTCACTTAAAGGTTTACCACCAGTATATTCGATTTTCATGACATCAACACCAACACCAAATGGTTGATGTTGGTCATCACTATCACCATTTGCTGTGCAAGATGATGCACCACTAATAACATCTGTGGGTGCCAAAGCAACGCCAGCTAACAAAACCAAAGCTCCTTGATGTGACACATTGAAACTGAGAAATGATGATGAAGATGCCTGTTGCGTTGTCAAATCATTCTTAACCCAATAGGGTTTGCCACGCACATCACGTCCAAACCGCAAATCATGATATGGAACACTTGGGCATTGATTACTGACATATTTACGCATGAGTAGCCGCCCCACAAGTGATGATAGGAAATCCTCTATGAAATGAAATTTCATGAGACGCACGCGTTCCTCTGCTTGTATGGCGGCGACAGCTTGTGTCAATTGTGGCAATGTTGGTGTCCATGTGCTCAAATCGAATGCCCATCGTGTGCAAATGTGTTTACTCATTTCGATTTTATAGAAATGACGTCAATATTTACAGATATTTATAGTTTATTGTTGGAAAAACATGTTAATTAATTTATTCGTTGTGTCTCGTTTTCATTGTGCACATCTTCTTCTTCTTCTTCCAATTTACTTTGCATTGCTTCAGTGTTGATAGTTGCCATAGTAACAAAGATTTCCGCTTTGCAGCACTAAGCTGCGTTTTATAGTGTTCAGTAGCGCAATGATGTCACATAAGCTTTAACGGATTTTTTTTTCAAAGTTTTTATTTGAAAAAATTTATGAAATTTGCAAAAATGTTAATTGCAAGACTTTATTTTATCGATGTCATGGGAATAATTTTATGCCTTTTCAAACTCAATTACTATGCAGATATTCAAGACAATTAAAAGAAATAACAGAAAAAGAATGCAAAAGGAATAAAGAAAAACAATCAATGAATGTTCATACTAGTAGAATGAATAAAAACTGAAGAAATATTGGGGTGTAACATGCAATCAAACAACAGAAATAGAAACAGCAACAGACAGAGAAGAGAGAAGGCATAAAAGGTCATAAAACTCATTTGGGTTTTCTATTTACAGTAGAACCTCACACATTGAAACTTTTAAAAATAAGATTGTTCCAGTTAATAAAACTGTCTAAGACAGTAGAAGGCAGGGTGACAGAAATAGCACGACACGAACAAAGGAACGTCAACGGCAAGCAGCAGGCAGTCAGTTTCGCGGTAAATGAAGAGAAGATCAAACAATTCAGAAGCTCATCTACTGTAAATATTGGACCAAGGAGACCCAAACGTTACCGCTTATATTGACAAGACCAAGGGTTGTAAAACATTTAACTTCATCTTTGACGCTACAGTGAGTTTAGGCCTGCTGCACATGGGACCTCCATATGACACGGATCGTTTCTCTCTCTCTCTCTCTCTGGTCATCAAGGTTTTTTATTCATAACCAAAGCTTCTGTGCTGTGTTCATAACAATTAATATTTTCGACAAGTGGGTTGTCAGTCTAAAGTCGCCTAGATCGCTTTTCTGCCGAGAAGACTTATACCGCCCATACACGGTCGCCAGAGCCTGTTATGTTATCGCCAGGATGAACTAACATGAAGGTAAGGTTGTATAGGAGAGGCCTTAGGTTCACATTTCTATCCCACTATTAGAATTAATTCTTTGAAATCAGAACTTCTGGAACAAGTTTTTTATATGTATTATCAAGGGATGAAAGTGATGAATTGCCACAAAAATAATTAAAAAATCTTGGACGAAAGTGTAAAAAATGGGTACTCTGACAAGCGAGGAAGATTGCCCTTTAATACAAAAAATATTGGAAAAAACTGGATATTGATAGTCCGATACAAAATTAATAGAATTTAATTCCAACAGTCTCGTGTCTGTGGACGAAATCAAAGCATGGAATGCAGACTTTACCGAAGAAGTATCGGACAAAGCAGAACTTTCTTTGGTGGGCATTCACATTGAGGTAATTGTCGTTACCGGACCAGATCTCCCACTCCTTTGCTATTGAATGCGCGAACAATTGTGATTCAACTAATCACACAAACCCAATCTATAAGGGAATCATATTTTACATTAGATCCGTGTTCTTCAAATATATGTAGATCACGGTTAATAGAAAAAATTAATTATAATACGGAAATTAAGAGAAAAATCAGGGCTTATAGAGTTATAAAATCAACCACTAACAATCAGGGTAACAAAAGTGTGCGGTTGATGATGGTTCAGATAGCAAGGTTCAACTGTAATTTTTTTACAAAAAAAGTTGATACTGAGAAACTTGCTATGCCAAAGGGTCTAGTGTGAGATTTTCAAATTTTACTCTGTTTTGCTTTTAACTGAAATTGAAAAAAAGTACAGAAATTTACACTAACACACTCAATTACAAAGTGTGGTTTTAATTTGTGAGCTTCTACTGTATAATAGTATATAAGTGTGAGAAGCAACAACTAACTGGGATTGGGGTTGTGATTGCTTTTGTGTCCTGCTGAGAATATTGTATGTAATCTTAAGGAAGAACGACATTATTGAAGCTTATATAAAAGGATTCAGCAAACAAATTACAATAATCGGATAAAAACTCATTAAAAATTTACAAGGTTCAGCAATATGTTTTAAATCAAATCGAATTTTACAATAAAAACAAAATCAAATGAACAAGAAGCTTATAATGTTTAACAAAATCATCAAAACAAATCTAAGAAATTTACTTGCAACAAATTTAAACTAATAAAATACAATAATAAATATACGAAAAATTAATACTCATACACAATCTGCATTCATTATCATTCATACAACTTTGATCAAATCCTATCAGTCAGTCAGTCATTCAGTTAATCAATCAAAATTTAAACTTACCATTTAGACGTGCTTTTTCTGGTCCACGATCAGGCAATGAGGAAGTCGCTGTCAATACAGCATGATCCATCAATGGTTCATTGCAATCATATTCAGAAAAATAATCAGCAAAAGAATCTGTAAATATAACAAAATTGAGGTAGGAGGTGGTTGGTTAATAATATTAATCGTAATTTTATAGTCAAACACAAAGTGAAGAGTACCTTATATAAAGTACAATATAAAAAATTATATATAAATATTTATAAATACAATATACAAAGTGAGTGAGGACTTATGAGTGGGGGGAGAAAATGAGATAAATTTAAAAAATTAAAGACAAGACATTAAATTCAGTTCTACCGAAATTTTCATTACCTTTGAAACATTTAGAAATATTAAGGAAAATGTTACAAAATCAAATGATTGTTCAGATTGTTCCGATTTTATCCTTCCATGTATGTAGTACTTGATTAATAAGATTCAGAGATACTTGAAGAACGCTTAGCTAAAGAAATGACAAAGATTTCCTTATAGTTTTTCTTATTGCTCAATGTATTTTAGCGCAGTTGTACTGCATGACATTTTTTTGATAATTATACACGTATACTGATTTGTCTTAGAAGTTATCCTGTAATGTGTAATTATTACATTCTCCTTAGTGGAAAGTCATGGGGATGGAGTGTTTTTAACTTCCGCCTTATAATTGGGCTTCGTAACAGGGCAGAAGCCGTTTGGAGGTGCCAGTTACTATAAATCTGCATTGTCTCGAAAACCGTTGGTATTTTTAGATCTTTAAGTCTGCTATTACACGATGGATTATGACAGCAGAACTCTCTCTCTCTCTCTATTTGCGTTTATTGAGAAGGGAAGGTCGCGGGTCACTCTGTCGCTGTGTTCATTGTAACAAAAACAAAGCGCTGCCGACAAAGAAAAATCGACGATCGGTCACGTTGTTTGATCCATCGTGTAATACAGGTATAAGCAATGTGGTTTTTCTGACAAACTACGAGGCATCCATGATTCTTCTGAGTGCCTTGTTCTGGTAAGCCTGCAGTCTGGAAATGTTTGAGGTAGCCGTGGTGCCCCATATTTGGATTGCATACCGCCATATTAGTGCAACTATTTGAAGGTATAAATGAGCCTTTTATTGCCTAGTGATAGCTTGTTTGAAGGCCGGAGGAACCAGTCTAGCTTCTTCAATTTTTAGTAGCACCGCGCTGTAATGATTTTAATGTGTGCACACCTTGTGAGGTGTTTGTCCAGAATCAGACCTATTCGCTCAGTCTGTAGAATGGTGACATACACCTTTTCTTAGGGTGAAGTAAACAAATTTCTTCAATCGATTGATTTGATTGTTTGTTTTATATGGCAACCATATGATATGATCTCAATTTCATTAGTCAGATTTGTTGATTATTTTGATATAAGTATTATATTAATAAAAAGGTTGATCCTATGACTTAAGAAAACTTTCGAATGTATTTTAAAATGGAAGAGTTTCACGAAAATTGGCTAATAATTTAAGTTATGTAACATATTCCCCCTTGCTGGATTGCCACCTTGTGGTGGTGATAGTACTTACGATGCCGTTGGTAACCAAGGCTGTCGATAGATTCTACCAAGCCGTTAAGACCGAAAATGAGCACTGAAGTTAGAAACAGGCCAATACAGGCACAGAATGTACCTTACAACCGATTCCTTTATCGAGCAGCCTGATTATTCTAATCCATGTAAAATATTAGTTTAGTTGATGTTTCTTTCAGGCTCTAAAACCAACCTGAGGCGTCCACAAATAAAGCCAAGTCCCCCAATGAATCTTTTGCCAAGCTAACCAACTCATCGAAGAAACGTTTCCCAAGAAGATGGGTTCGTCTACAAAGAAGAACAGGGCTGTCACATAGGAGGTGTTGAATACAGGCATGGATAATACTATAGTGTTACTTGTAACTGTGACTGCAACATATGAAAAACCATAGGTCAATAGATTAAATCATGTTATATTAATTGGAGTCTACGAACGACGTGACATGTCTTCACTAAGTTACAAACATCACAACCAAGTTTGTTGATAATACCAATTCACACTATCTTTGAAAGACATGAACAAATTTTTTATATTCTACCACAAGTACAAGTACCTACAATATTATTATGGTTGCTACCATGGAGATCTATAGTATGAGGAGCATAGACTTGACGTTCCGTTGACCCAATAAATATTTTTGAACAATTATTTTTATTGTATTTTCTTCATTCCAAAAATACAAAAACACAAAATACATATGTATATAAATAAAAACAGACATGATGATGATGATGATCGCGAAAAAAGATTTCTTTCAGATGGCGCTCGTTGGATACAAAATATTGATATTTTGGCTGGAAGCCAGAAATCAAGCAAAGAAGTCTTCTTAATTTCTTTGTACAATATTTGTAAATACAAAATGATTTACAATGGAATATGATTTTTGACAAATGGGACTTTTATGGTTCTAAGACATTAAAAATTAGCTTTATGATGATGTGTAAAATGTTTCAATCAGCAGACAATCATCATCATATGTCATCTTTAAGAATATGTATTTTTAAGGAGGCACAAAAATATAAATGTCTAGTCAAATGTTAGATGATGATGTGATGTGATGTGATGTCTACTAAAGTCAAGTGTCTGACAGACAGCAAAGAAATCTTAAATCTTAATATGAAGAAGTGTTTATGACTGTTTACCCAACAACAACAATACTCGTATCAGAATAGAAGGGAATGAAACAAGGTGTTGTGATGATGACTAGTGACTTTAGTTTAATGAGGCATCCATCTTTGGTACAATGTTCAACAGAGCAAAACCTTAAGCTTGAACTCCACTTCCTCAACAATCATTCATTCAGCCTGTCAGTCAAGCAAGCATTCATTCATTCATTCATTCACTCATACATAGAAGCCTCCTTCTGTCTGCTAAACAGTTGGAAAACTAAACATGTTTGCTTTACTTTTTGCCATTGCTGACTGAACTAGGCGAAGGGTTGGCCATGGGTCGAGTTGGGTTGCTTGCTGAACGGTCTGAGTGGGTGCAGCCGTGTTGTAACGCGCAGTAAAAAAAAAAGAAAACAACATAAAACCACCCTTAGCTAAATACCCACTGAATAACAGACGACTACGACAAATAAATGTTGTAGATCCTTTGTCGCAATATGCATATTTATATTTATTGCAAATGTATTTTTTCAAGTATGCAACACCAGAAACGAACGAACGAACGAAGGAAGGAAGGAAATGTGGCATGCAACAAAACATTCAGCAAAAAAATGAAATTTTGCAGCAGCTTTAAAGGTTTCAGGGTTTCATCTCATTGCCAATAAAAGATTATCTGAAAACAAAGCTCATAAAATGTTTTTGACATCTATGCACTTTAAAAATGAAAAAGTATCTGCACCAAAAGAAATTAAACTCATTTATCTTTATTGGCCTAAATTTAGAACTTACAAGCATAGTTTTGTTGACTAACTAGTACAATAATGTCACGTGAGCATGCCAAGCAGAGTCAACTATTATCCTTCTTCACGCACTACTAAGGAAAATCAATAGTTTCTTTACGAGTTTTGTTTCACATGCCAAGATGGCAAAGGCCACAAAGTGTGGCAAGGATGGAAACATAATTTGATGAACTACTAATAATGGATTGAATTAAATTGCTTTCTTTTCTTTTCATGTTTTCATCATTTTCCACCTCACAAAGGGGGTCTCAATTCTTTATAAATCTATTCGCATTTTACATATAAAAAACCACACGCAATCATGTTGATTTTAAATCAAAAATATATACATAAATATATCAGACAAGAATTTCCTTAGAAACCGCAATACAAGAAATGAACACAAAATAATAAAAATACATAAAAAAAAAGTAAATTAAATGCCAGGCAATGAAATAAATATGATAAAAGTGATGGAGAGTATGGAGGAGGAACGCAGCCTCATCAAGTGTCTAAGTAACTTAAAAAGAAAGATTGTATATGGTAGTGTGTGTAGTGTATGGTGAGTAGTATGAAGGCGGAAGACTGACAGACAAAATCGTGTGAAAATTTATTTTTTATTGGCAAACATTAATTTAAATAATTTGAAAAGTTGTGATGAATCAAAACAGAAATTGTTTGTTTATTTATAGCAAAGCAAAGAAAAGCAAAACAAAGAAAAATAATAGTAATAAATGTTTGGATATGATGATGATTTTCCTATAAACAGATACATATGTATATGCAAGTGAGATTAAAGAGTTGACAGGGGCAGGAGGAACAGCAGTAGAAAATCTTTAAAAAAAAACAGCAGGAAAATGTAGAAAAACACGTGCTAAGAAACACGAGTGAAATACAGTCATCATCGTCATCATCATCACCGGCTGCATCATTGGTTGGTTGACCAAATGAAAGATAAATTCTTTAGTGACATGTGGCATGCGCAGTAAAACACTTTGCCCCCAGATACTATTAGGGAAGCAAGCGGGAGACAGTGTGCAGAAGAAACTGAAGGTTAACGAACAGATGATGCAACAAAACGCCGGCTACCACTGCCTCTGGTATTGCCACTGTACAGGTAACAAACAAACAAACAACATAGTAACAGCAGGGCAGCATGTTAAAATTAATTGAAACATGGTAAATAAAGAAAATATTAAGAAAATTCATGAAAAATCATCATTTGTTGTTATTATGGCAATTCTTTGTTTTCTTTTTTCTTTTGGGAAAATAAATTATAAATAAACAAATAAATATTATAAAATATCTTGGTTTATTAAGAAAAACAAAATATATTTTCTGATTCATATACTAGAAGAAATTCTAATCAGAATTTATAGAAAAGAATATATATACATAGTAATTTCATATAAGAATTGAAGAGAAACAAAAAGATCAATTTAATTAAAGGCGTTGTAATTGTAGTTTTTGTTTTGTCAACCAAATTCGTAAGCAACTCAACACATGAATGAAGATCATTCACCACACTCATTTAGGGAGAGCGCGCGCTTAGGTGACTCAGAGAGTGAGCGTGAGAGAGTGAGTTTCAAGCTCAAAACAAGTGTCAGTTCAAATGGTGAGTAGACAAATTGGAGAGTCAACAAGAATATGAGTTAAAAAAGCCAAAACCGATAATGAAGAAGAAGACAAGCATTATTAAGCATGGAGTCAACGCCCAAATCTTTGATCAACATGCATAACATAACTTTATTATTCAAACAAATTTCCCTTATTTTTATATAAAATCTTATAAGAAACACCATATTTCAACTCACCTGCTTGCACTTTTGGCAGACTGTTGCTGCAACATAATAAAAAGCCAACACTAAACAGCAAAGTTAAAGATGTCGACGTCACTTCCATTGAAGTTTTAGATGTTGCTAAATATTCTCTTTGCCTCATGTTGCAAGCTTTTGTTTTTCTTCTTATTACTTAAATTATTTTTGTAAATAATTTTAATGCTTTTTAGTTTGAAAACATTTGTTGCACTTTTTCACAATTGCACGAAAGCAGGAGCTTGAAGAATTTGTTGTTGGGTGAATGAATTTGAAGCCTCTGCGCGACGACGCAAGCTACGTCGATGGCACGACGCAAAGTTGACAGCTTGTGTTAAAACAATACTTTCTTTACAATATTCAGTGGCTTAAGAATTATGTTCAAATTGAATTATATTTGTTTTATTTATTCTTAATTTAAATTGTGCGCCTGCACACACACATAAGCCGTTCTAATAGAATTTATTAATCACAACACAAACACGGACAACCAACTAAAGTTGAGAGAGAAAAAAGTTCGTCTGCACCGCCCGACTTTTCAACTTGAATGCCAACAATTGAATATGTAAGAAACACAACACAGCGAGCGTGAGTAGAAGAAGAAGAAGAGTGAAAACTCGTTTGTTTAAAAAGTACCGTGTGTATTTTATAGGAGGGAGGGGTGGGGAACAGAGATGAATAACTTTTGGAATTTGAGAGAGTAACAAGAAACTTGAGAGAGTAATAAGAGGATAAGTGTTTCTTTTCCAAAATAACAAAATCTACCAACAAAAAGAAGGGTAAGTATGTTATCGATGAAAGAAAGCTATTGACTTTGTGGTCATCGCTATTTTATCAGGGATGTGACATAGATGGCAGTGCGATTGACTGGCGTTAGAGTGGCCATATCGAAATTATCAACTACATACACTCCTGGTCAAAAGGATAGACGCACCCGCACTTCTTTTAAAAATGACATTGTAGCTTTTATACGAGAGACAATTTTTAAAAAGTAGTTATGCACAAGTTATATTTATTCATTGCTCTTAAACGTTTTTCAACAAAAAAGCAAAGAAATAAGTAACATTACATTTTTTTCAAGTTTTCTTATAAGGTAATTAAAATAAGGTTCTTTTTCTTTGGTCAAATGAATAGACACACTAAAGAAAATATCTTTTTTGCTTATAAAATGGGCATTTATGCATTGCAATAAAATAAAATTTAATATTTAAGATAATGAGTGCTGCCACCTTTTTGGCTTATGACTTCGAAAATTCTGTCTTTCATAGAGGAGTACAGGGTATTTAGGTAGTCCAAACTTACTCCAAGCAAGTTTTATTGTTGCCCTTAACGACTCCTTATCTTTGTACCGCCTTCCTCCTTCATAAACCTTGCGAGATAGCCAGCACCACACATTTTTAATTATGTTTAGGTCTGGAGAGTATGGTGGCCAATTCATTACCTCAACGTTTTGCCTTGAAATGAATGATTTTATGACTCGAACATTGTGAATAGGAGCATTATGCTGCTGGAAAACCCATTGCAATGGTCCAAAAAGGCTATTTATCTTTGGAAACACAGATTCCAATAGTGATTTGAAGCGAACGTTGTTCATTCTCTGCTCAACAAAAATTAAATCCATCGTTCCGTAAAATGTTATTGCTCCCATACCATGACTCCACCCTCCCGGCTGTGGTGGCGGCTTAAATAAACTTCTTCTTTTCGCGTATCGTGGAAGTAGTATTGGATCTATCTGACCCGTCTAAATTAAAACACTTTTCATCGGTAAAGACGACAGATCGTCAATCATTGAAAAGAGTATCAGATTGAACAGCCCACATAATATAAACTTTTACAAATTGGAGACGTTTTTGCTTGCGAATGCCATTAAAAGGTGTTTTTTTTTTTATTTCAATCCTAAAAGATGCTTCGCTTTCGAAATAGTACGTTGCACAGCTGAAAGACATGCGTTTACTCCTGCTATTTCTTTTATTTTGGATGCCCACTTTGTGCAATCAGAAGCAATTCTTAGAATTTGTCGCTCTTCTCGTGAACTTAAGGCTTTTTTTCTCCTTTTGAGCTGTTTTCCATATGATGCTGGATTTTTCAAATACCTATCGATGGATCTTGAGCTGCGGGTTATCTTTTCTGCAATCATCCGATTGGATAGTCCTTGTGAGTGGAAAATGTTCGAATTATGATAAGCAACATTTATTGGACAATTAACTCATACCTGTCTTTAACTAGACCGTTATCTTTGATAAAAAGTTTGGTGCTCCTAACCAATGACCAGGAGTGTATAAGCAAAGCATGTGGAAGCCGCGGCTATCAACTTATATAGACTAGAAAATTCGGACAATGGACAGTTGGGTGAGCTTAATTTCAAAGGGAAAGTGTTGCCGGAATCCATTGAAATTATTATTGGATCCCCGAAAAAATAAACTCACTCAACTGTCCGTTGTTCGGAATGCAAAATCTGTAAAATCTCAAGTGGGCTGACACTCACGGTTCCAGTTAAATTGTCCGAAAAGCGAGCACTTTAAATAAATGTAGTGTTCGTATCCGGATAAGAGAGTGCCCGCCCACCGGAATGTATTTTGTTTGTAAGAATAAACTTGGGATTAAGAAATTTGTTTGGCCACAAGAGGTGTCCGCATGGTGTAGAGAGATTTTACTGCATTTATCCTTTTTTGCCACAAGAATAAATTCCAATTGGACATTACTCCCACCCCAACCCTATCAAAGCCTTAAACGGTTTTTTGTGTGACCTCTATATCGTGTCGCCTACGCAACTGCTTCATTATTTCACCAATCTCTGGCAATTTAAAAGATAGTTGCTCAGATATGCTAAGATATTTTGTTTTGGACAGATAAATTTAGTTAAATATTCTTATTCGTCTTCTTATTGTACTCAGGTATTTGTGACAGAATGTTTAAATTTTTTAAATATAGTGATAAAATGAACTTATCACTCAAAATTTGTGAATTTTTTATGAACTTCAAATTGGATATTTGAAATCAACGTTTAAACTATAAAATGTTATCGATTATTTTATGTCGCTACTTTTCAAGGGTATGGTATTCCTATTTTCAAGGGTACTCGCTATTTTTCAATCAACATGCAAAAAAAAAAACGAAAAACATACAAAAGAAACGAGAGAGACTATGGAACAAACTAATAGAGATTATAGAAAAATAAAACAAAACTATATTTGCTAAAGAAACAAATAACATATGCATGTCACGCATTAGTAAATTCCACGCATAACAAGAAAAAGAATCAAGAGCAGCGACGTTAAAGACGGGTATGTTGCAAAATGACAAAAAACAAAGAAAAAAAAAGTGGTGTATGTGAAAATGAAAAAAAAAGTTTTGTGGGCTTACAGCTGCCCAAAATTCTGATAAGAAACAAACGCAATTTGTTTAAAGGCAGATAACAACTGCGCAATATTTGAATAATTGTAATTAGCATTCAGTGGTTTTTTGTTTAGCATAAATTTTCAACACTTTACAACAATCAATGTAAGTTTTTCTGTGGCAAAGTTTGTGGTGTGCAATTGGTTTTTCGCTGTGTGGGCCGACGCCCTTCGAACGGTTACCCCCGCGGAAGAAGAAAAAACAAAAAAAACAACAATCTGAGTTTCAAGCTCGAAGAAGGGAAAGAAGTAACAGAAATCAAGGTCTTAATAACAAGACGAAGAAGAAGAAGACAGAAATCTTGTCTTATTATTCAATAAGCAAAATTATTTATTAGTCAGTTATTTGTTATAGCAGAAATCGAGTTTTTGTTGTTGTTCTTTTTGTTTTGTTTTAAATGCCAATGTGAAGTTGTGCAGGTGTCAATTAGTTGATGGAACAACCAGTCACACGTGACGTCATCAAAACGTAAACAATTTCGTAAAAAGTTAATATTTGTTTATTTTACTGGAAACTATAATAAACACATATATAGTTTGTTAAACAAGAATATTTATCAATGAAGATAAGAACTTACAAACATACATATGCACACTTTGTATACGTATGTATGTGTAAAGCTCAAGCTTATTCTAGGAGACTCATTCACTAGTATGAGTAGCTAGAGAACTTAGTCAGTCCAAAATACATGCCATACAAGTGAAGAAATTGAGTGTGCTATTGTTAACACAACAAATCACATTCACTTCCATTCACTCTGATAGGCAAGGCTGCCTTGCGAAGCACTTAGCGATTGCGAGATCAAGTGTATCGAAACTATTTTGGATATTACTAAAAAGACAACAAGCTCATCGTATTTCGATGCCAGGCCATCATAGTTGTTGTTGATGTTGTAACAGTAAGCGGCTGCAAATAGATGTGTGCATGCAATAAAGAAGGAATGTGGTAAGGTAAGGGGGAAACGAAGATTTGTGTGGAGATAAAATACTTATATTAAAATTTACATTTAAAATTACACTAGAAAGAGTTGTGCTTGAGTAAAAAGCCCTAATAAGAAAGTCACCTCTATAGGTTGTAAATATAAGTCAATGTGAGTCAATTGGGTTGGCTTATTTGGACAGTTGAATAGGACAACAATATTGTTCGGAAATCCACTGCACTGCACACAGAAATTGTTGTCGAAGAGACGTGTATGTTCCCTGTAGCACTGGAGGATAAGACATCAGGCCGACGACCTTAACTGAACTTAGGTTCTTTGATTGCTAAGAGGAAGTCTTATTTAGATATCATCAACAGGAGCAGGAAGGCCTCCTAACACAAGGCTATTCTGGTTTTACTCTAATGCAGTTTCAACTGCCCACTGATGTAATTCATCATGACCCGACTTATAGTGTCGCATATTAAAAAGGCTATGATTGATGTCATTTCGGATAAGCCTCTGGGAAACAATTACCATAATAATGCTGGTATCATAGTTGGTAGTGATTAGTGTAGAGAACAAAGAGGCAGATGAACTCGGTAGGGGAAGGAGAGAACCATTCTGCGGGCTGCCTTGGAGTTCCGCAAAAAAGTCACTTGAATGTAAATGGTAATACGATTATCGTATCAATATTGGATTGGATAAAAACAGAAGAATAAGAATAAGAATAGCAAAAGATCTTTATGCCTTCTTCTTCAAAAAAGTAGCTGAGCAGCGAACGGGCCAAAGTAATTTCTGTATCTTCTCTGCTGTCACTTCGGCTGTGTCTGGGCCGCATTCAGACTTCGCTTGAGCCAAATAAGTCCCTCCAGCCACAGGTTGCACTGCCCTGCTGTAGAAGTTTGTATGCTAGTAGGTTTGGATGTGATCTGAGCCTTTCTACGTACCTCTTGCTAAAGCGGACAACTTCTTTCATGACTGTTGGTATATGTAGGTCTCTGTGTAAATCGTCGTTGCAAATATATCATGGCGCACCGGTGAGTTTACGTAGTGTTAGGTTTAAGCAGCAGTTCCCCAAAGTTGTATGCCATATGTCCAAACTTGCTTCAGTATGGATTTATAGAGTCGTATTTTGTTTTCAAGGCTGAGTTTTGATTTTTTGCCAATTCAGCAAAACATGCGCTTTGTTGTGAGGTCTAAGTGCTTTCTTTTAGTGAGTATATGATGTCTTCACAAATGCCTTTTGTCCAGATGTGTGCCCTAATCTAATAAAATCAAATCAAATTTGAATTACAAATCCCTAATACTTACACTATTCTATTGTATGGTAAAACTAAAGAATAATCAATAGTTTATATTCTCTTTTCCTTTAATGACAGTTCGTTTTAATCATCTACTTGGAACTTTGGTACATTCCTTGCTGCATCCTCAGCCTGTGGTGGTGTTGGTGGTGGTGTTTACTTAACTAAGCTAAGAGCAGCACAAATAAAATAGATAAAAATCCCCGCACGGTTTCATTGCGGTCATGGATAATAGGCAATACACATCACGTTTTCCAGGTACGTTATCTATATCTAGTATATACATATCTACTCTCTGTGTCTCAATATTATACATATGTACTAGTATGTATTAAGTTAGCTGATTACATTTGTTCGTTAACTTTATTTTCATTATTATTGAGTAAAATGCGTTGCATATACTTACTATACATAAATATTGATGTACAATATAAGTACTTATAATTTCTTTGTGTTTATACAATATTTTATTTTGTGTGTGTGTGTGTGTGTTAGCTTGTTGTATTAGATGGATAAAAAACCCTTGTTCTTTCTCTCACTCTCTCTCTCTATCTCTCTGTTAACTCCTTCCTCTTAAAGCCTCTTAAAGTTCAAATATTCATAATGTTGTGTTATCCTTTCAGTTTGTACAGTATTAATGCATCCTTATGGAGATCAAATTTGATCTAACTAAACTATGATATAACTAACTAACCATATACTAGATATAACTAACTAACCAACTAACTAATAAAAAGCGCCTAATTTTATATACTAGTATAATCCAATCGCTTTGGCTTCTTCTCGCGTCTTTCTTGTAAATATTTTCTGTAACAAAATGATGAAGATTTAGTTTTTTACCTTGTTCTTTCTTCAATTGCGCTTTTTCTATTGATTTTCCTATCTATTTAAGTTGCAAATATCTTTAATTTGAAATTCTTTAATTAATGATTGATTTAATTTAATCTTTAGTAATAATTGTTGTATTTGTTGATGTTGTTGTAATTAAAAACAAAAAGCTGTGATAATGTTTTTTGCGATGATGAGCTGATGAAACTAAAAACATAAATTTCTTGCTTTATCAATATTTTTTTATATACCACTATACTTTATATCATAATGATAATAACATTGATGATGGTGATGATGATGATTTTAATGATAATGATATGTAATATGTAATAATGATTAATTAAAACATTATTAAATTTCTCTAATACTCGTACATACTCTTCTCTACACACAATCAATCATTCCGATATCCGAACTCTAACTCTTGTCTCAGGCCGTCAATAATCTCAATAAAATCAAATCAATTCAAATTCACATAATTGTAAGATTTATATATTTATATTTTTAATAATATAAAATAATTAACATGAAATTTTGCCAACTTCCAAAAGAAAATCTAAGAAATTAATGAAATTTTTCTATTTCTTCACTTTCTCACAAAAAACAAAAAAAATTAAAAACCAAAACCAATGAAGGACCTGCAATCAATTCAATTGTTGAGAATTCAGAAGAACCACAGCCTAGTCTATCGGATCTACATGATTTTGAACCTAAATTGGAATTCGATGATACTGAATTATTGAATACAGCAACACTGCAGAGTGAGTAATGAAATTTATTGATCACACATCCATCATCAATTTTCAATTAATCAAAAAATTCATTCTATTGTATATTACAGAAGATGTTATGGTCGCAGATTTTGTGTTGACAGAAGGTTTGTACTACTGATAACTTAATTTAATGAATGCCCACTCGAAGCTGAATAGAGAAAAAATAGGAATATCCTGGAAAAAAGAGAAGAACACTTTAACTACCACCTACAAGCCAACTACTTCCAATTGAACTGTCCTGTCCTCAGTGACTCTCAAAGGGGACAGCTTCAATCTAGTCAAAAAAGACAATGTAACCGGTTGCTTCTAATTGTCCAATATTGACCATCTCCACTTGGAAACAAAAGTATTATCTGTTCGCCAGCAAAATGAACTGCTTTCTAATCAGTATCTGGTTGTTTTTTTTTTTCTTGTGCGAAAAAGGAGGTTAAAATCTTCAAAAGATACTTATGGCCCGGTCGGATTTGATTTTTCTAAAGCAAATGTTCGCCTAACGTTTAAAACAACCCCTATCGCCTCGAATCCAGTTAATTCCCTACGGAACCGCCAAAGAATTCAGGGCCCGTCCACACAGAATCTGGCTGCTGATGCTGAAAAAACAAACAGACTGCAGGCAAACGAAGTGTCCACACAGAAGCTGACGGCTGAGCTGATAAGTTTTCTCATAAGCTCAACTTTGTTTGATCGATCAAACATGTTTGAATTTTACAGTTGCTGAGGAGCTGAAAAGTGACAGGTTTGCCAACTTTGGGTACTTCTGAATCTGACTTTTGAAAAAACCACACGTTGACAAGCCTGCGGAAAGGCAGTTCCGCTGTCTCTAAGCAATCAGCTTCTGTGTAGACACCATGGAAAATTTCAAAGTGCTGATGTTTCAGCATTTCCATCAGCAATCAGTTTCTGTGTGGACGGGCTCTTAGGGAGGATAGTAACCTTAATTAGGCGCCGTTATTCGCTTATACATATGCCAGATAAGAATGATCTCTCGCCTTAAAATATCCTATGAACTGCAGGGCTGAAAGGAGATACAATGTGCGCATACTTCGCACTGCTTCAAATCTTCGGCATTAATGAACAAGGTGCTCCGGGCCGTCCACATCAAGGCAGAGACCACAGTATGAAATCACGGCATGCCCAATTCTGTACAAGTATTAATTCGTATTTGCTTGCCTTCACTTATGATAGTGCAATAAACCCCAACTACATCATTCTTAAGGGCGTTGTTCCCACCAGACATATCTGTCGTGACATTAGACGTTACAAGAAAGTCATAGACTTTTTGATAGGCGACAATCTTAATAGTAGTCCCTATTATTTTGATCATAAAGACTTTCATCTGAGGGCAGTTGAACTCAGATCACCGTAGCTTAGTTAAGTTCGGGCTAGTCTCTTACCATCTACTGCTATAGAGAACGTATAGACTTCTCCGACAACAATTGCTGTCTTTTCCGCACAAAACGGTTTACCTTTTAAACTGTCCTAGTAAAGGATTTAGTTCGGTTGACATCTATAGACTTATGTGCATTCTACTTAGGATGTGCCCCTGTCATATCTCTATTGAATATTAACGTAATGTAAAATAAATTGAATTAAGTCTGTCATTTTTTGTTACCCTTCCTTTTACAACAACAATTTGATTTAATCAATAAATTTTGTATACCAATTTTGCAGATCCAGAACTAGAGCCTGAAGAAAGTATTGATCCATTAGAAGACGATTTTGAAGATCAACTAAGAGAACAGTCTGGTGTTTTTCAACAACCAAAAAATCGTTGTGATTTCCTTGGCACAGACAAACAAGGACGACATATTTTTGGCATTTATGCTTCACGTTTTCCTGAAAAATCACAACTAGAAGGATTTGTTCGGTGCGTTTTGAATTTCCAATCAATTTTCAAACTTATAAACTAACTCTATAATTTCTGAATCTGAATAGAGATGTCATCAAGGAAATTGAACCATTTGTAGAGAACGATTACATTCTTGTGTATTTCCATCAGGGTCTCAAAGAATCCAATAAACCCTCAGCACAGTTTCTTTGGAATTCCTATAAGGAACTAGATAGGGATTTTCGTAAAAATCTGAAGACATTGTATGTGGTTCACCCGACGTGGTTTATACGTGTCATCTGGAATTTCTTTAGTCCATTTATAAGCGATAAATTTCGTAAGAAACTTGTGTACATCTCCAGTTTGGATGAGTTGCGTCAAGCGTTGGGTTTATGTAAACTCAAATTACCCGATAATATTTGTGATTTTGATGACAAACTGAATCGCAATAACAAACAACAACATTCCGCAACGTCAAACAGTTTTAATGTCTTTCCTTCGACATCGGCGGGCAGCAGCGGCAACAAGCAACGCGATATGCCCACAACGGCACAATTCGGTGTTTCGCTCAAGTATATTGTGAAGCACAGTCCATGCCTTAATTCCATACCGCCCATAGTACGCAAATGTGTTGATTCGCTATCAATGACTGGCATGATTGACACAGAAGGAATATTTCGACGAAGCGGCAATCATACTGAGATTATGGCATTAAAGGAGCGTGTCAATCATGGCGAGGATGTTGATCTGAAGGATGTCAATGTACATGTTATAGCAGGGTTACTAAAGAGCTTTCTACGGGATCTAACAGAACCAGTCTTAACTTTTGAGTTATATGATGATATCACTAAGTTTTTGGGTAAGCTATAAGACATTTTTCAATCTAATTTGATTAGTAATTTTGTGTCTTTCCCCTATTGATATCTAGAATGGCCTAAGGAGGAACGTTCACGTAATGTTACACAACTTATACGTGAAAAGCTACCGGAGGAGAACTATGAACTCTTCAAGTATATTGTTGAGTTTCTGGTGCGAGTCATGGAGTGCGAAGATCTCAATAAGATGACTTCTTCCAATTTGTCTATTGTTTTTGGTCCTAATTTCCTTTGGTCTTGCAAGACTATAACATCACTTGATGAAATTGCTCCCATCAATGCTTTCATAGACTTTGTCCTACAAAATCACAAAGATATCTACCTGATCGATGTCAATCAACGCACAGTAAATGTACCAGGATCATCTGAATAGCAGCGTCAGCGACGCCAAGGCAGGCGTATTTGGCATTAGTTAGAAGAGGGAGCAAGCAATGATAATGAGAAGGATGTGAGACCCAGTAAGAAGTTGTAAATTGTGCTTGTTGTACTTGAACCTAATTAGGCTTTCTTTTTTTATACTTATTTAACTAATTTTATATATGTTTTTATCTGAATGGATTTTTTTTTTAACTTCTCTGCTCTTCGTTACTTTACTACATATGTATGTATATGTGGTGTATCTGTGTCGTAGTCTTTTATTTTAATTATTAATAATAACTTGTATTTTTGTATAATTAATTTAATTACCAAAGAAAATTCGTTTATATGAATTATTATTATTATTCAAATCGATCTGAGAAAATCGCACAATATTTATAGGATCGAAGATGAAGATGAAGCCTTTGCAATGTGAATTCTAAAGATATGAAACAATCACCAAGTAGTTGAAGCATATACTTATATAGAAGTTTTGAAGTCCACCACAACGCAATTTTCAATAAACGATTTTTGTACACAAATTTTTTTAGATCTTAAGGCAAGAAAGAAAACTAATAACAAAAACAAATATATAATAAATAATCTATTAAACATTAAGCAACAAAGTAAATTAGTATTTAGCAAATGAGATTAACCGAAGAGAAGAGATTGAAAGAGAAAGTGAGTGCAGCGAGTGCAACTTCTCTTACTACGTCGTTCCAAGTTTATATGTTTTGTAGGTAAAATATGATTATGATGATGATGAGAATGAACCAGCGTAGAACTTGGAAAAGGTTCCTTAGCAAAGACATTTTGGAAATGTTAAAAACAAAAACAAAATAACAAAAGTTTATATAAACAAAACAAAACAAAAAACAAATACATTTTCTAATAATTTTCACTCGAAGTTAATTGTAAAATTATTGTTATAAAAATATAAAATAAAATAAAATAAAACAAAACAAAACAAACTAAAATAAAAGGGAGTATCTAACTAAATTAAAGTAAATCAAAGAGAATGGAATACATACTATAGTCTACTTGAGAGGAAGTCAAATTGAAATGAATAAGATGAGATTTTGTCAGAAAAACTCCAAGGTATAGAAAATAATAAATTCAAATGAAATATAAGCTATGGAATACATTTGTATTAGTCTTTGGTATTTGACTAAATATTATTTGCTAAAATTTGAGAGCAAGTTAAAGTCAAATGAACAAGATGGGCTTTAGTTTGTATTTGAATAGTAAGTAACAGAAGCTTCAAAGCAAAGAAAAGAACAAATTAAAAGTGTGAGTGTTTCAGCAAGAAGATTTGCGTGCATTCATAGCCACAGACCATTCATTATTCAGAGTCTTGTACTAAATATGGCTAAATACACTTAATAGAAAGATATAGTCAAATGAACAAGATGCGCTTCAAATTCAAAGTTTCAATGAGTAAGCAAGAGAAGGTGCTGCATGCACCCACCTACATCGAGTGATCATTATTCAAAGTATTTGACCAAAGTAACAATTAAGTAGCAACAATATTGCTAGAAAGCATGAATTTCTCTCTCTTGGTCAATGCTTGAAAGCACAGCTTAATTGAGCGATATAAATAACGTGACCATTTTTTTTTATATTCTAAACGGGGCATCTTTACAATAATGCGTTCGAAATCTATGGGTTGGCCATCTGCAACAGATTTCATTGCGTTGTGAATTATATTAATGTTTTTTCCAGAGATGATTGATGTTTGGCATTGTCCCCACAAAATGCCACGACTTTTGCAGTCAAACTATGATCTGATAACAGTTGAACTAAATAATTGACAAGAAAGTTTACCTGCTTGGTGTTCGATGACTTAAATTTGTATTTCCACACCTCAAGGTAAGGTTGGAAAAGCTCACTAAACTAGGATATACTTACCGTGGTTTAAAGCATCGGTTAAAATTGTAATATACTTGGATTTACCAAGATCTTTTTTTTTTTTTATTTAAATTGTATTTATTAAGAACATTGAACCGCTTAAGCTATAAAGTATTGGTAAGAAAACTATTGACAATTACAGAGATTGATATAAGTTCAATTTATGGAAAAATGGTGTAATTTGTAAGCTGAGTGTTGGTAAGTCGTTCTGGTGAATCTTTTTTAACCGCCTTTGAATCACCGTCCTGGTGAGTGACACTTCGAGTGTATTTGGGTGGGACAGAAGTCTGTCATTGTATCGGCTGCTGTGGAAGTTTATTTCCTGTAAAATTGTAGGCATGGTGAGGTCGTTGTGAAGCGAGGGGTTCATGATTTTCCTGCGATTTGAAGGGCGAGATGTACCCCATAGCTGGATACCACATTTCCAGGAAGGAGCAACGATTTGCTTTTATACTAAAAGCTTATTTTCCAAACTAAGTTTGCTCTTTTTGCACAGAAGCCAGTTCAATTTTTTCATTTTGTAGGGACAGGAACCAGCAGTAGTGGTAATATGATGTTTCCAAGTTAGACGTTTATCTAGGTAAAAGCCCAAGTATTTCACAACTGAAGACTGTGGTATCGCCAGGCCACCAAAAGTTAACGGAGGTATATCACTTTTTCTAAGGGTGAAAGAACACAGTTGTCACTTACCTGAGTTCATCTTGATATTCCATTTTGTGAACCAGGCTTCCAAACGATTCAAGTATGACTGTAGGCTTGAAGCTTCAGTCGGCGATTTGTCAGAACACAGAACCGTAGTGTCATCCGCGTAAGTGGCTAAGATGGTGGAATTGGAAGTAGGTTGCGGTATATCTGCTGTAAAGATGGTGAAAAGAACAGGAGCTAATACACTGCCTTGGGGAACACCAGCCTGTATAGGTCTGATTGACGACTTAGTATCTCTATATTTGACGTAGAAAGTTCTGTTAGTCAAGAAAGATTCTATAACTTTGAAAACAACAGTCTGTAGGATGTCTTTTAACTTATAGAGCAGTCGTTGAAGCCAAATTGATGACTTGGAATTATCATCTTTAAATTCTTTCATCCCTCCACGCTCTAGAACATTTACATTTCATCTAAGCTTCTGATCAAAACATTATTGAATTAATTTCTAAGCACAATCATTGGAGCAAAAACTGTGGTTTTCTTGTGTAGTGTGATAGGCCCGTCCGCCGCGGCGATATCCAAATCATTTAAAGTTGGGATGCCGAATTTTATCAAAAATTTTAACATTGAAGAACTTGAAGTGGCGACATGATTGGCATTTTTTATGTTTTTTGCGACACTTTTCGCATTGACAGACGAAGGAGTATTAATTTGCTAAATAAATGGGTATTTTGCTTGTAAGCTATCATTGAACGTACACTTACGTTTCGGAATAGTTAAATAAGATTCCAAAACAAAAACTTCACTTAGTGATCACAACACATTTTTCTAGACGTCATTACAAATCCAATGAGCTATCGCATATACAATTTTTTAACTAGCTGTAGGTGGTTTTCAACTTGTGAACTAGATAATTGGGATACGGGACAATTTTGCGTCTCGAAGCTTTAGTCGAGGACACCGAGACGGAGAACCTGAAAAAGGGACGGTCCAGCGGGACATATGGTGGCGTTAGATATGAAGAATAGCTTTGAGCTAAGACACTGAATAATGGCAAAGACTATGAAATAATAAAGACTAGACAAATCGCTTATGAAGAGAGAGAACAATTTCGTAAACTATTTATCCATTCTATTAATTTCAGTCTTTGCCATTATTGTCTTAAGTGTTGCAAGAGATCATAAGTATGTCATTTAAATTTCTATCTCATGATCAGTGTCAATCACTGATGCCATTTTAGCCTTTTTCCGGACAGATCTGTCCTTTTTTTAACTGACCTATCTGGAGAAAAAAGTCAAACATCCCCTATCCGGAAATCTATCCTTTTTTAGTTTTAATGTATTATTTAATTATTTTTTTTTCAAATTTTGTGAATTTGCTAAAATTACGCAAATAATAGAAATAGTCGACATGTATTGGGTTGTGCTCATCACTAATACCATAACTTAACATTGTGGCTGATCACATGACCGAAAACGGCACATGACCCGAAGTCATGATGAAGTGATGACAGCCATTTAGGAACCCGAAAACAAGTTCGAGTTGACAAGACTACAAGTAGACTCTGGAAAAAGGAATTTAAACAAGTGAAGAAGAACAACATAAACAAACATGCCGAAAGAAATATATAAACAAAAATTTCGCAAGTCCTGGCTAAATCAGCCTGATTTAAAAAGTTGGGTGAGCCGCGATCCAAAAGATAACAATAAGGCTTACTGCAAGTTTTGTAAGTGTGGGATTAACTCTAGAATTGATCAAATACGTGCGCACATGGCCACAAAAAAACATGTGGTTAATGCCCAGCCAATCGCACAGACAAATAAATTATCATTCCCACCTAAACCAATGAACGATACTGTTGTCCAGGAGGCGGCGCTAGTAATGTTCTTTGCCCAGAATGCTGCGATTGAACCAGTCGCCCATTTAAGCGACTTGTCAAACAAAAATTTGGCGCATAGCAATTGCAATTGCGTCGGACGAAATGCACACAGGTTATTAAAAACGTGTTAGCCGAACATTTTAAAGAAGATCTTTGGAAAGATATTGGTGATGCAAAATACAGTCTGCTAATCGATGAGACGACGGATGTAAGCATTACTAAGATTATAGGTAGGACGCACTTATTATATTATAGGCAGGTAACACTTATGAGGTTCCAGATAAATATCTCAACATGATTGGCACTAGTGCTTCCTACAGTAGTGCCGTAAAAGAAGAGGATTATGACCTCATAGATGAGGCAATAAAGCTCATTTAATATAAAAAAATAAATTTATAACTTTAAAATTAATAAAAATAATAAGGCAGAAAATTTTGTCCTGTTTTCTGTCCTTTTTTAAATATTTTTTGTCCCTTTTTTCCCGCTTTTTTGAGGTCGGTCTGTCCTGTTTTTGTGATAGGTTGATGGCATCACTGGTGTCAATGCATAAAGCGATAATTAAGGAGAAAAAATTCGCAGAGCGCACATGAGTATGCAATTATCTATCTCATAATCAGTGTGTACACTTGAAAGCACAGCAAACGTGAACAAGGTAATGTTCACAACGAAGTTCTTATTCGTTTAGTTATTGCTAATGAGGTATGTATAATTGAAATGATTTGTTATCTTGTTAATTTTAGTTTAGGAATACAATCAAAGTACTATAATAATTTTAGGACTTTTTGCCGCAGAAAATGCAGTAATTTATTTTATTTGTAATCATTTTCTTGGTTTCTTTCGACTAACATACACAAAAAGTCCATAAGTTTAGTTTAGGTTGGTTGTTGGAACTCTAAGAATACAAAATTTTAATTATGAAATCGGTTTTATATGTTGATGCTCTTCAGTTTGCGGTTTAATTCATTGAATTTTGAAATCTTGCGCACGAAAAAGTCACCATAACGATGAGAGACTTTAGTGTCGGCAATGTGAATCATGTCATCATCAATATAGAAGTCGAGCTGAAAGAATAAAGAAAACTAATTAAATACCAAAGAAAAATATAATAGAAATGTTTGAATTTACCTCCGAGCCTGATTTAAAACTGCCTTCGAGACCACTAGATCCCTTGGTCCAGACAAGGTTACGCATTTTGTGCTTGAAGCAGAGCAAACGTATCAACAATTTAGACACATCATCGTCACCAGCATTGGGATCAATGAATGAAGCCAATTTGACCAATGGCAATGTAGTGTACAATTTGAGATAAGAGCGGGTAGTAGGCAGATCCTTTTGTTGACGTACTTCATCCATGAAGACCAATAATTGATGTTCCATGGGATCCTTAACATAATCCTCCAATGGGGCATCAGCAGCAGGTGGGCATGGGCTAACAAAACGTGGACAAGCGAAGATGAAGAACGATTTGAAGACCTCCAAATCACCACACTGCATCTTGTACATGGCATCAGTGTAGTTCTTGTCACGCAACACTTGTTGGATGGACTCATCGATGCACTGAGGATGCAAGACCAAGCAGATAGCCAGTAAATGGTACATTTGCTCTGCCTGCTTGTTAATCTGATCATTTTGATAGGAGCGAGCGCTGTACAATTGCTTTGTACGTTGAATGTAAAGCAAAATCTCAGAGAAGGTGCGGATGGCATCGGCATAACGACGCATCATCATGTAGGCGAAACCAACATAGTATGAAGTAGAAATTTGGCAAGCTGGGATATGGGTGTAAGCCGATTTCTTGTGGATTTCAATTGGTTCCAAGACCTTGATGGCCTGATAGTAATCGCCTAGCAATGAGTGTACACGCAATAGGCCAACAAGCGAGAAATACCCTAACATCTTGTAGAATGCGAGTTCACCGAACTCGCCGGCTACGGTCTGAGGATCATTACCCTGAGCGGTAGCTTCCAATTGTTTCCTGATATTGGAAATGTCTACCAGCGAATGGAGGACATTCAAAATACAGAGAATGCTCCAAACATTGCTATGATTTACGCAAAGTTGTTGAATTTCATCTTGAGTCTTGTCGGTCAGACGAGCTCTAAAATATGAACAAGACGATAAGCAAGTTGAATTAGCTTGAAGGTAGTAGACACTCACCTGTATTGGGCAAAGTTCTGGAACTGATAGACAAACTCATCAACCAACTCCCATAGCCAAATATCGGGCAATTCCAATATAACAGGATTTTGCGAAGAAATTATTAAATTAAAGAAATCGCAATAGTTGAAGAAGGAATTGATACGTTGCTCCAATTTCGGGCCACCGGGTATGCGGGCATGAATGTGACGATAATACAGTTCCTTGTATAGAATAAGGAAAACCTTATCATTCTCAACAATAGCAGAGACTTCTTGCTCATCTGGCCAAGCAGTCTTATCAAAGTGATGGTCACTGATCTGCGGGAATGTACTCTCATACATGGTTTGGATTTCAAAGAGACTAGCATTCTTGATAGCTTGGCAGAAGTTAATCAAGAAGAATTTCACATTCTCCGACATCCGGGTTGGATAGTAATTACGTTCATATTCCATATCCAATTGTGGGTCGCCTGTGTGCCCATAGTCATCATAGTAATCCTGATTCTGAAAATAAGGAAAAAAAAATGCATTGTTGTCATTTGCCTTTTTTTTTTAAGAGAAAAGTTTGGTTATGTTTTGACGCCCCGCCATCATTGATGCCACTTGATCTGTGGAAGTCAATTGCCGGAAGCCAGTTTTTAATATAGCACCACTTACGGTATTATTAAAATCTTCTCCGCCGTACATCTTGATAGACAAATTTCACGTTTTTGTACTAAATTTATTAATTATCTGCGATGTTTGACAGAAACACGCCAACGAACAAAAACCTTAGCAAAAAGAGAGAAAGCACGGCGTTGCCACGTGTTTTGTATTTTATGTGCACAGTGCTGCCATATAATTTCAAAAGCAAAAGGCAATTGAACCAAGTTTGTTTTGTTAACAATAAAATAAAGAAATTTTGTTTTATTTTTGTATGATCATTATTTTATTTAAGATATGTCTAATCTGATGAAACATTTATTAACTCTGTTGAGAGAAATTAATTGGTTCTTTGATGCAGATCGTTTTATATAGTTTTTGCTATATGTAGCGAGATCTTCCTTCACTTGGTTGGTTGTTATACGAAGATTTAATTGTAAATCTGAACTATTCTTCAGAGTGTGGTGTGGAAAAACTTCTTCAACAAGTGTTAATGATGGACCATCAGATCACCACGTCTCAATCCAAATGAAATATGTATAGAGTTTTCAGTATTTACATCGATGTTCCATGTTTGAAACCAAAATACCAATCAATTGAGCTGATTTTATAAGAATTCTGAGGTAGCAAGTAGCCACTTTGATGTTGTCAATTGGTAAATCGGCAGTGGTAGCCTTGAGGAACTTTGACTCTAATGAGTTTTATTTCTGACATCTCCTGCATAGAGAATGTTTCCATGAATTACCAATTTCATAAAAATTCAAAATGTTTTTTTTTTTTCAAAAAGTCTGGCAGCACCACAACAGTTGACAGTTCTCGTTGACCATTTCACTTGACTTTATTTTGGAAATTTCTAAGACCGAATATTCCCATTAAAAACAACGAAAATGGTTAGTTGGAGCAGTTTGGTGCGTCCAGCGGCCGCTTTTGCAAAATATCGCAATGTTATACAATCACCTGTGTGCAGGAATGGTGAGAAATTATGAGAATCCTTTAGCATCAATACATTACGCAACCAAATAGAATTTATACAGAAAACTAAACAAAATCTTTAATCATTCCTGCTATACAATAGCATTACAACAGCATATTCGTCAAATGAGTGGGGATCATGGCCATCATCACATGACCATCAAACCATCGCGTTTCCAGTGGGATAAGTTTAAGGATCTCTTGCACTACTATGTGATGATTGGTATAATACCAATGGCATTGGTAATTTTCTACGCAAATGTCTTTGTGGGTCCAGCGCAGCTTGAACAAATACCAGAGGATTATGTCCCAAACCACTGGGAATATCATAGAGTAAGTTGAGAGTATAGAGAAAGACAGTTTCTTAGACAATATTTATGATGGTTTTTTATTGACAGCACCCCATATCGCGTTTTATTTCGCGCTACATTCATCCTTCGCCTCAACAAGAATATGAAAAGACGCTACATTATATTTTTGAAGAAAATGAGAAAGCTCAAATTCGGTAATACACATACCTACATTCTTGAAATCTATCCATTTACTAAGACAGAACTAAAATTTGCTTAATTTTTAGAAAACTTGAGGATGAGATTCGCAAGAAAATGTCAGAACGTAATGATTATCAAGCCTATTACTATCGCCCTATTACGGCTAAATATCACAGAGTATCGAAGGAGGCTGCAGAGGAACTGGAAGCGCTGCGTGGTGATTAAACTGAAACAAAAACACTTGTACTGCCCCTTACCTGGTGCTATCAACCACACGAGCTTTGGGTCACTCACTGTATGCCTTTGCCATGCTACTCTATGATGATTTAGTTTAATATAAGCTTCAATTTTGAGGAAATAAAGTTGAATCATATAATTTTCCAATTAGTAAAGAAATTTAATGGAAATTCATAATAAATGACTAAAAAATACAGTTAGAAAATAACTTAAGTCTAACATTATCAATCGATTTATCCCCAGGCCTGGTTTTTGCAGTAATACAGAACAAGTTTACCGTTGGTACCATGACAATCATAAAGATTCTTGATAATTTGATCTGGTGCTGGGGCAAATGTTTGATTTACATAAAGAAACTATGGGTTGTAATAATAAAAAAATGAGTCACATTTCCATTTGTACCATATCATACTTACAATCTGCTCATTGGGATCTAGTTTTAGATATCTATGTATAAACTTTTGTATCCAACTAACGGTTTTATGAGGATCTACGGTCCAAGTGCGTTTCTTGATGATCGGGACATTGCCGGTTGCATTCAGAAGAATGCAAACTGTAGTTTGGGTGGAAAAAGATTTGTTATCTTGATTTAGAATTTAAATTATCTTTGATAATAATTACTCTTTGATGCATCTTTGTCGGTTGCTGCCGTTGTTTGTACTTCTTCAGTGTCAGCCATATTCCAATTTATTTTAATTTATTTGTGATTAATAAATTGTTAATAAATGATAAGAGTGACCATTTTCGCCAAGTTGTGAACTGTTGAAAATCAGCTGATTTTTATATAAACAAAATGGTCACCTTGTCAAATTCTAACATGTGGCAACGCTGGCAGCACGTGTACGAAATCGTCTACAATCGTGTTTAGTCGTTAGTAGTTTTGCAAGAAATCCTAAATAATAGCAATAAAATGAGTACAAAATTATTTGATAATTCCGATGATGAAGATAATGATGAAGTCCTGCTGCGTATGAACAAAGATTATGCGAAATCCTACAATAATTTCAGGAAAAAGGAATTGTTGAAAAAGTGTAAGTCGCCTCAATTGAAAATTTCATTCAATGCGTAATTCATGTCCCGTTATATTTTTTTTTTGCAGACAAAGATCGTGGCCTCAATGTTTCCGAGTCGGAGTTGGATAGTTCAAGTGATGACTCTTCGGAGGAGGAAGAAGAAGTTATTGATCCGAAATTTGATCAAGAATTTTTTAAGACTTTAGCATCACTGAAAAGTAAAGATCCAACAATTTATGATAGAAATACACGATTTTTTGATGGTCTCGAAGATGAGGATGAAGACGATGATGATAATGATAATGAAGAAGGAGGAGGAAGTGATAAAGAAACAGAGGATAAAAAGAAAAAGGCAAAGAAAAGCAAACCGGTAACACTGAAAGATTATGAAAGAAAAGTTGTTCTGGAACACAATGGAAAATTTGAAGATGGTAAGATGGTATATTTAGAGAAATGTTTAACTAAATGAGAAATTAATAAAATTAAATTGTGCAGATTCCGATGAGGATAATGATGTCTTATATCAACAAGAACGTCCTGATTCGCCTACAGCTGTTGAGGCAGAACGTCGTTTGAAAGATGAATTCAAGCAAGTCATGGCTGGCGATGACTCGGGTGATGAAGAATTCGGTGGCATCTTTAAGAAGCGTACCAAAACGAAAGCTGAAACAGCTCAAGAGGAAGAAGATTTTGCAAATTGGTTGGCAGGAAAGCAAGAAGCTATTGATAAGGAGGCCCAAGCAAAGTTAGAACCTTTGAAAAACTACTGGAATAATGATAATCTACCACAAAGTGAACGCTTCCTGCGTGATTATATACTCAACAAAGGCTATGCAAAGACAAAACTCAATGAAATACCAACATATGATGAAATTGTTGGTGATCCTTTACCATTGTCGGAAGATGAACAAGAATTGGAAAAGCAGGCTGAGTTCGAACACAAGTACAATTTTCGTTTTGAAGAACCCGATGCGGATTTCATTAAACGTTATCCGCGTACGATAGATAATTCTGTGCGACGCACAGATGACAAACGCAAAGAGAAACGTAAAGAACAGAAAGAGCGTAAAGAACAGGAAAAGCATGAGAAAATCAAAGAAATTGAAATGCTTAAAGAAATAAAACGCAAGGAAATTGAAGAGAAGATTCGAAAACTGAAGGCAGTCACTGGCAATGATGAATTGGGTTTTAAGGATGAAGAGCTTGAGGAAGATTTTGATCCAGCGGCTCATGATCGTCGCATGGAGGAAATTTTCAATGAAGAATATTATGGTGTTGATGAGGGCGAAGAGAAACCAGAATGTCCATCGGATATTGATGAATTGCAAATTGAAGATTGGGATAATTATGATCCCAAACAAAATGGTGATGGCGCCGCTAATGATGATAATGACTTTGAGCCACATTGTGAAGATGATGATTTCATTATGGATTGTGATTATGATCCAAAGAAACAAATGCAAGAGGAACTCATTGAGAATTCTAGAAAAAGGAAAGGACGCAAGGGGCGACACAATCGTTTTTTGGAAATTATAAAAGCAGAGAAACCAGTGTTCAATCCTGAAGATGAACAAGCCTATGGTGATTATATTGATGAGTACTATAAATTGGATTGTGAGGATGTGATTGGTGATGTGCCATGTCGCTTTAAGTATGTGGAAACGACACCAAATGATTTTGGCTTAACTATTGAGGAAATTTTGCTGGCCAAGAATAAAGAACTCAATCAATGGGCAAGTCTAAAAAAAGCTGTACAGTGGAGGCCTGAACATGTTGAGAAAAAGGAGCAACGTTTGTATAAAATGAAAGCAAAGAATGAGGAACTAAAGCGCAAGATATTTAAAAGTTTGTATGGCGATGGGTAAGTTACATCATGAGTGAATTAATTGCAGAAGTATTTTATATTAATTTATTATTTTATTACAGTTCAGATGATGAGGAGGAAAATGATGCAAGTCCAGAGCAAGCACCCAGTACATCAAGAGCACCTCAAAAACAAACACAAACAGCATCAGTTGATAGTAAAGATAGTCAAGAAGTTACAGAAACACCAGCCTCTTCTACTGCCACCAATGAGTCAAAATCGAAAAGGAGACGATTGCGTCGTAAAGCAGCAAGTTTTGCCCAGAAGGAACCCTCCACAACTGAAAATACAAAAGACTTGGACAATCCAGCAGCCAAAAAAGTCAAGTTAGATGCAATACCGGAAGAAAATGGAAATGATTCATCAAAGACTAAAGAAACAGAAGCAACACCAAATGGTTTGGGTGCAGACAAGAAAAAGAAGAAAAAGACAAACAAACCCAAGTCTAAACAAACACCAAGTGCCAAGGGTTCACTGCCTCAAAAGAATAATATTTCTTCTACAAAGGAAAATCCTTTTAATGGCAAACCAAAAGCAAAATCCAGTAGTGCCACTTCAACCCAACAACAAAAAAATGTTTCTAAAACAGAAAATTCAAAATCTGCAACAGCAAATCCTTTCAATGGAAAACCAAAAGCAAACCCAACTGCCACTCAAATAACTAACAATTCTAATGACAACACTAATCCATCAAAGACAGGGAAAACTAATAGTAATCCTTTTAATTCATCTAGAAATAATGCAAAAACACCCAATTGGCAAACTAATAATAATAATAATCATAATAAATTTAAGTTAAATGGTAAGAAAAATCCACACACAAAAACAAAAGGTAAAACAAATGCTGAGAATTCTAATGGCATCAGTGATGAACGATTAAAAGCTTATGGCATTAATCCACGTAAATTCCATAACAAACAAAAATATGGAAATAAACAAAAAAATTAATACATAATTGGTAAGCCAACACACATATATATATATATATATATATTATATTTGTTATGTTATGTTTTTTTTTATTAATTTTATTAGATTAAATAGGAAATATAAATGTGTTTTATAGAATTTTACATAAAATATACAAAATTAAAAATGTCTGACAAAAATTATATGGTAAAAACAAGCAAAAGACGAACATAAAACAAATTTTACACTTAAAACCAAATTACAATTACAATAATCAGTATAATCACTATACTTTATTATCGTCATCATCATCTTCTTTGATTCCATTTATGCTCTGTTCAAGTTCTAGCTGCAATCGTCGTTGCAAACGCACACACTTGGGGCAAATCATATTTTTCCTTGTCATACAAACCCGATGATATATTGAATTGCATTGATCACAGCAAATGCAACCGTCATCAAAGGGGAATATGACCTCGTTGTTACTACAAATCTCACAGATATAAGCCTTGGCAGTGCACATATTGCACATGCGTATGTGACGATCAAAGGCATTAAAAACCTTATAGAGAATATCGAAAAGAACACCAGACTCAATCTGTATGAGATCATTGATAGAATAGAACTCATTGGATTGTATAATATGGCGACGGTTACCTATATAAAGATAATAGAGAATATGTGATTAAATTTGGTTTTGTTGTTGTGTTCTTCTGTGTGTTACCAATTTGCAAATCCATTAATTTCTCTTCTAAGGCTGCCTTGCATTCGGCCAGATATTTACGCATGTGCACTAGATTTTGACGTAATTTCTTGAATACACAAAGTTTATCTAGAAATACAAATAGTTTCGGATTGGCTTCTTCTAATCTTATCAAGGGTTTATCCAAAAATAATTGTATTTCTTGGAAACCAGCTCGAGATACTTTCCGCAAGGTAAAGTCCCAATTGTGTACAATGCGTGCTGGGATTATAGAATTATTATTCCAATGGCACGATGGACAATAGTAGAGACCTGAATAGTCGCATAAGCGGGGTTCAATCCAAGAATTTTCTGCAATTAATTAATAAAATATATGAATTTATAATTCTATTCTATTAAATATATAAATAAGTTTAAGATTATCGTGCAATTGTTTTTGTTTGTCAATGTATTGTGTTTGTTTGTATGTGTGTGTGTGGTTGTGGTGTTGGAATAAATTACCCTTTTGTGTGCTTCCACCAAAACAAGTGACACTAGCAGGCAACTCTTAAGAAAAAAAAAATAAAGCAAAGCAAGAAAGAAAAACAAGAAAACATAAAAACACATATGATAATTTAAAGCGTCTCCAATTGTGTTTACTTACTAAAGTTCAATAACGTAGTGCACTCGGCACACTTGTAACGCTGAGCAGCTAAACCAATTTCCGGACAAATATCTGCTATGGGATATTGACGTTCAGAGGCCACAACATGGGCACATACGCGTATAACGCTATCAATGCACTTCTGATGAACTAAATAACCACAATCACTGCACATGTGAGAGGCTTGCACTACACTCCAAATGATACCAGTGCAATGATCGCAATAGTAACGTTTAGCTGCTGCCTGCAGACGATTAACTGGTTGATGCACTACAAAATGATGACCCACTACTGTTTTAATAGCGCCGGACATAACATTGTCTTTAGTATCAACAGCTTCTGCTTCTTCTAATTCCTTCAATGAATAACGTAAATCAACTAAATGACGCACTAGCCAACGTCTCTCCTCACTGCATTCGTCTGTCAATAGTACAAGGTCACGACAATGTGCGATGGCTGCTTGCAGATCTTGAGCATTTGCATCTGATGTGAAAATTAAACGCCATTGTTCTTTAACTAATGATGCTGGTATGGGTAAAGATTTATGTTCTCCAGTATTATTGATGCTATCATCAGTGTTTGATGCTGATGTTGTTGGTGTTCCAGGCAGTGATTGTAGTACGCCATTTTGTAAATAGTAAGTTGCTGTTGTTGCACTGTCGTTAATGAAATTTGTTACTGCACCCGGGATACTTGTAATACTCTCACGCCATGAAGACATTTTGTTGACAATTTACGAAAAGGTTAATGAACATTATACGACAAGACAAGACGAAGAGACAAAAGAATGGAATCGGAATTGCGTTCTTCTTTGGCGTTGTTTATAAACAGCTGATGAGAGACGACAGGTGTTGCTCATAACAGTTTCTGTTGTAAGGTGGTAGCCCTGGGTGTTTCCAGGGATGGAGGGAACTCTGTTTATTGTTTTTAAAGTGATTTTTTTAATATAAAATTATTTATTCATATGAAGAATATGTTAATGTATTATATATTTCGCTATTTCACTAGTTTTTTATTTAGAAAAGATAAGAATAATGATGGAAATTTATTACTAAATGAGTTTAGTATGGCAACACCAAACAAATAAAGCTGCCAATCTGTTTTTTAACTAAGAAGACATGACCAAAATGCCACACACACACTTATGACCTTGTTAGATATCGCTCAACATGAACAATAGGTGACGCTAGTCACTGTTTGCAGCATAGATGGCGCTAGTAAAGACTTCCACAATAGATGGCACTTTTGAGCAATTGACTGTTAAAGTTTTCACATTTAAATTTGTGGTTTCAGTGTTTTTATTTTTCTAAATCAAATAAATTGCTTACAACAAAAATCTGCAAAATGATTTAGTGTCGCCATTTTTGGCTTTTATTTTTTTTCTCAATCCTCTGCAAGTGTATGTGATCCTTTGTTGTACAATAGTTGGAATTACAACACGCTGCGCGTGTAAAAGTTACATAAAAATCATTTATTTTTGTTTTGTTGGAATTTCTTGGTTTTGTTCCAAAATTCCATTTCATCTTCATTGGTTTGTTGTCTCATCCTTAGATTATTATTAGGAGATTTTTAATGCAACTACTTAGCTTTGGCTGCTGCGTGTCCTTGGCGCACTTTAACCACTTTTTGTGTGTGTTTTGTTTCACTGAATTTGTTGTATTATGCGCCACGCAAACGTTAAGTCGCGACACATTGGCTTCGCCGGCTTTTTTTGTGTGTGTGTGTATCTCGCTTGCTGCTTCCTTTATTTCGTTTTATTGTAGTTTTTGGCTAAAGACAATTGAGGGCGCGCATCCTATAAGACAAATATTACTTATACGTACGATGTACTATGATATTCTCTGTTGTGTTTAGTTTAGTTATTTCTTACATATTTTTTGTCGAAAAATTGCTTCTTTCTTAATGCATTCGCAGCATTTTCTTATTGGATCTGGGATACTTTCTTATGAATTATTTCTTGGCAATGCTTTTTGCTTTCCTTACTTTTGTTCCATACAATAGTTTTCTTGATTCAACGATGCAGAAGTGTAAAACAGTTTAACGCCTTATTGTATTGCAATGCACTGTGTTTTTTTTTCCACCACCCCCAACTCCCGAAATTTTGTGTGTGTAAATAAATTTCCAATTAGAATCACGAGCTAAAAATCGAAATTACTTTGTGTAATTTATCAAAAATGGGGAAAAATGAATGGACAAATTTTTGTTGCACAAAACCAATGATGATGGCGCACAACTTTCTCATAAAAAAAAATAGGGAATATAATTCTTTGTCCTCGTCGTCGTTGTCGTTATAGAAAATCATTGTCATAAATTTGCAACAGGCGCCAATATGGCATGTTTGATTTTTTAACTTTATTCATTTACTGACTCTATGCCCTCAGTGGTTTGTGGGATAACAAACACCCTATACTAGAATCATCTACCCATAATGTAATGCATTTTTTCCATTTTTATTTGGTTTTAATTTTGTTTTTGGTCAATTGTTTGGTGGGCCTTTTTTAAAACTTGTTCATGACAATGTTGCCAAATTACTTGCTTTTTTTTTGTAAAAATCATTTTTTATTGCATTACTTTCTGTTGTTGTTACTTATACGAGTACGCTGTGTAGTTCGAGGACTTCATGAATTTAAATGAGTTATTTTTGTGGTCGCCACAACTGACTACTTTGGTTTTTATGAAACTCTTTTAAATGAGTTTTCTATCATATCATATTGTAGATATTGTACGAGTATGTTGATGCCCATACCTTTCACTCAGTATGTATTTTTATTTGGTGAGTGGGAAATTTAACTAATCAAAATTACACTTTAATTATAAAACATGTAAATTGTGTTTATTATTTAATAAAAAACTTGTGTGCTGCACACATGCATGTTGCAAGTAATCAAAGCAAACTGAGCCGACATTCAAATTGGTTTCACATTTACATACATGAGCTTAAGTGAGCTTGTAATTGATCATGTAAAAAGAAGCATTTAGATGGAAAATCACTTAATTGTCTATGAAAATTGAACTGAACCGGCGGCAACGGTCCGGCTGAACTTTATTCTCTAGTCTCCGTTAAGATTGTGTTCCAAAGGAGTTCGTAAATTTGTGTGTTTATTATTTTAAGATGAATATGTTTTGATTTGAGATATTTAACTGAGACTTACTCATATTGAGTTGAGGAAAAAGAAATCCATTTTTTGTATCCTAAATTGAAACTTTATTTATTTACGGTTTGGGTTGTTCGATTTATGTCAAATATATCCCGTTTTGTTCAATGACTTGAGGACTTGTATTTAATTTCATTATGCTTTTCTCATAGAAACTCTCGTCCCTATTGGCAAAAAACTAGGACTGTCAATTTTCACAACCTTCTCTTGAGGCGAATTTTTGACCAGCAAAATTATTCTCCATAGACACCCAGAAGCTTTATGGCTCATTGTGAAGCTTGATAAATTTTAAAATAGAAATAGGTTGGGGGATTGTTGTGTGGTGTTTGGGTAATCCACTATTATCCAGAGGTCTCCCTTATCCTGTAAAACCAACCTGATGAGTTCGCGAACAGAGGCAGGTCCCCCAATAGACATTTTGCCAAGCAGCTCAACTCATCGAATAACGGTTACCTGAGAACACGGGTTCGTCTACCAAGAAGAGTAGGGCAGTCACATAGGATGTTTTGGATTCTCCCCGGTTCCTCCTCATCTTCATAGCTACGACAGAAGTCATGATATGGAACATGCAACCTTTGGGCCATCAGCCCGATTATGCATTGTCCCTTTATTACTCCCGTTCATGCCTGCTAGATCCCTGTTTTTTTCTTCCAGTTATATATATCTTGTTATAGTCTATGAACAGTGCCGAAGCTTTTCTAGCTCACCATTTCATTACCTAAGAAACCGAATAACCAGCCACCCAGATTAGCGTGATTGAGTGGAGCTGAGGTTGATTGTGAGCTTCCACTGTACTACAGATGGATGACGAGGGCCGACAGAGCCTGGCTGTCAACATTAATCGATATGTGCCTTGGGATCTCCCCCATAGCGTTAATTAACTTAGCTGCCTTTCAGATCGCATATATTTCTGCATGGAAGACACTGAACCAGTCTGGTAGACGGTACGATAGCTGAGTTATTAGATCTGCTGAGAAGATGCCAGCAACAGTTCCGCCTTAAAGTCGTCTTTATAGATCGGAAGCTCGTCTTATCTGATGACGTTACCCTGCTTTCAATCATCTTTACCCAGGAATCTTGTCTTAAAATTGTCATTCCATTTCAGTTCTGCCACACAGTAGTCACATACTCCACTTCTTGTAGGACATATACTATCTTCCTATCATGAATGAAGCCAATTTTCAAATGCAAAGTTGTTTTTGCAGAATATGGGATTCGATTGCACGCTTGTCCTTTGTTGCGATGATGAAATAAAGTTTACGCTAATGAATCATCAATTTTATCAAAAATTTTCTATAACATTTGTCTAAAAAGTATGGATATAATGACTCCGACTCCGATATGTCGTCATCGCCGATTATTTATTGACCGATTTCCGATGCTATACGAAAAGTTTTACCACAAATAAAGGATCAACATATCGCGAACATCATTAACAATAATAGCTTAGAAATTCTTACAACAATGTAATGATATCCGGAATCAATAACAGATTTCGTTATTTGATCCGTGCTACAAATTGAGAACATTCGCTTTACCTGCAGATTGTAAAGCGAAAAGAACACTTATCTCGTCACTTACAAGTACAATTAGAGTTAAATGTGGATACTGTTCCTGTAAAGTCACAAAGAGCTTTATACGTAGATAAGACTTTCACAAGTATTTGGAGTACTTGTGACAATTTGATTAAAGAAGCGAACGACAAGGAGCCTTTGTCATGTATGAATATTCATCTTGAGCAAGAAGTAGTGGAATAGGTATCAGCATCTCCGATTATTTACTACAATAATCGGCATCGGTATTGTTTCGATGAATCTTTACATCCCTATTAAAAAGCTACAGCCATTATACTGGACACTTTCAAATGGTTGTTTGGATCCCTCAATTTGGACCCCGGGAGTTACATAGTTTGTTTCTATTCAAATGTCATCTTTTTTTATTTCTATAACAAGGTCTGTGTCTTAGCTTTATTTGATAACATTGAGTTTACATGCAGGCAAATCGGCGTATGCGATAGTGATGCTGACACTCAAAATTTTCGACTCGCTCATCAACTCTTTACTAACAAGCCCACACGTCAACAAGTAACGTGCAAAGTATGCCGCCTTTCAACTTTTCTTGGTAGACTATTTCAATCTGCTAGTAGCTAGTCATTATGATTACGCTGGGCAAGTGAATTCGCTGGCTAGTAGATTGTAAACTCGCTCAATGTAATCGAGGCTTTAATGTCTATGCACAACTTACTGTTGTTTATCGCATCCTACTTTATGTAGTGTTTTGCGGACAGTGCCGCCGTTGGGAATCGAATGCGAGTTAATTTGGTAGTTGTTCGAGGAGGATGTCTGGAAGGTAACTCGGGGTGTTGTTTGCCAACCTCTCTGCCTGTAATTGAATTGTTCAATATTATGAAAGTGCAAAATATTGAATCTTCGACAAAGTGAATTTATGGTAGAATGAGTGTATTTTTTGATAATGAACCAAAGCTTCTTAGCAGTAGAGAGTTAATTAATCTAGGATATGCTGATAAAGCTTTTAAAAGATTCATAGATGGTGAGTTAGAAAAGCTAGGAATTATTGGCAGATAGGTAAGGATGGACGACACGTGCTTGGCATAACAAAAAAATGTCTTTCTCATACCTTCTCTCCATTGTCTAGGTAAAGGTGACTTCTGTTCAGTTAGTTAAGGCCAAAAAGGTGTTGATTGCGACAATTCTTTGGTCGCTTTGTTTGGTTTCTATTTGTCCAACTAAAGGAAAAAAGCAAAAATGTGCTTCATTTTTCGTTTGTTTTTTCTTTGGTCCTTCCATTCTATGATGCTCATAACTTCCAATGCGTTTATTGTTGTCTCCGTTGTTGTCGTCGTTGTCGTCGTCAACATGGCGCACCTACAAAATATAACGAAACAAGTGCCAACAGATACAATAACAAAGAGAAAGATATACTAGAAGCAAGCACCCAACAAAGTATTACACAATTTATACGATTTACGAGAAGTAGAAATTCTCAGTATAGAAGAGGAGGACACTAACACCAACACCAACTTCATTGCGAATGCGCCAAGTCCTTTTACTACTATGAGTACAAGTATTTGCCATCAGCATCACCATCTCAAACTACTAGAAGACAATAACCTAGCCAAAAGTATTTCTATTGCTTGGCAAGTGGCACCACGCCGCCACCGCCACCAGCGCCACCAACAGCAGTAGTAGCAGCATGACTACTAAAGGATATGCCGTATTTCCGTTTACATAATAAATTTGCTAACCACGTTCTGACATGAAGTTGCTGCTGCTGCTGCTGCTGCAGTGCAATGAAATGCGCCAGTCGTCGCCAAGTTTGGACCAGTTTGCCTGCTGCGCTATGCTCTGAGCTGTCCACCAGCGCCACCATCGCCGCCAGTACCATTGCCACCATCATTGTTGCAACTATTGTGGTTTCATCTTGCCACCTTGCGGCAGACTAAAGTTGACAAAAGTTTTTTGTCGTGAAGTTGAAAAAGAACACAACAAACCTTGCAAAGATACTCGTGCAATATTTTTTCCAATGCAAGTATGAGGCAACATGAGGCAGCTTGAGTTTTGTGCGGTGTCTGGCGCACGCTGCTGCGTATTTGCTTTGCTAGTCACATAAAAGAATGAAAATGGGGAAAAAAAAGAAACCCAGAAAGATATGAAAAACAACAAATTGGATTTTTAGGCCAAAAACAACTTCAGTTTTGCCTCAAAGTGTGGCAAATACATTTACTCAACCGACACGAGGTAGTAGCTTATTTTAAGTGATGATGTGACTGAGTCAGTTGATGTCGAAGGTGTTAGCGGGTCAGTTCATTGGTGCCTTTGAGATTTAAAAGAAAGAAATAAATATTTATAAATTTAGATGGATTCTTTAATGTTCATCTAATCTGATTACCATGGCATTTGGGAAACTCTGCATAGCTGATGGACTTGTTAGGACAAGCACCACTCTACCAGATACAGATGGTGGAGTCAAATATCTTTATGCACAACCGCGAAGTTCTTATAGGTAGTTAGACACCCTAAGAATCAGTCATCTTTTCTGTTCTCTTCCAGAGAGATTTACTAAAGGTGACAATCTAAAAGATAAGGCGTCTTATCGGTCTTTTTAACTGTTCTGGTTGATTCTCTTGGGAGTAGGACAGTCTAAGTCTGTGGCCTAATAAGGCCTAAGTGAGCTGGTTCTTGCGCCGGCTACCATCTCTACCTAAATTATTATTCACCTTAATATTTGTCCTCTGTCTACCCACACACCCACTTGTATACAGGATCTGCTCTTTTAACTCAAAGACACAACGCACCCATATCAATAACAAATCTTGTCAAGCGATCAAATTAAATGATTGACGGAAGTAAGACAACAACATCAAATAGCAACAACAATAAACATGTTCAATCATCATTAAGCGGCAACCAGACGCCTTTAATTAATTTATTAAAAAGCATTCGCATTTGATTGGAATTGAACATTGAACGTCGTCGTCGCACAATCATCTATCGTCTTTGCTAGAGAGTTTAAATATGCCTCAATATAATAATCGCCTACAAGTATGCGGCAAGGAAGTTGTTGTTAACGCTTGTTGCAAGTATCTCTTTACCATGTCTTTGTTATTTTTGCTATGCGTGTACTTATACTCTTGTAGTTAGTTGGTAGATTGGTTGGTTGTTTCTTTGGTTGGTTAGCTAAACTGGCTTCTTCCGTTTTCCGTTGTTGTGTTGTTTGCTTTTAGCAGGAAGTGAATATCTGTCAACGGACGCAATAAAAAAATCACAAAAAAGGGATAATTTCTAGTTGAATTTCAAGGGCGTGTTCTAGCCGCTAGTTGGGCGATAGTTATAGGTTGCGTATTACGAGATTGTTATACATGCTATGATTGTAGGTTGATGATAATTTCTTCAATGATTGATGGGTTTTGACTTATGCTTTCATTGTCCAATCGTGTCATTTGCGAAAATAAAGATAATAAAATGTGTGAGACAAAGAAAAAAAACACAAAGTGTCATCATAGGTTATGCGACACGAATCACTTCCTTCGATTTGTGGAAGTGTTTGCGATAATGAAGAAATAAATGAAACGGAAATGACAAATAAGTCATTTAGATTGTTTCTACCCTAATCAATAGTTCTGCTTAAAGTGATGGTTTTGATGGCTTTGCTGCCAAGGGCCAAGTATTGTAACACGATTTCAAATGGTTGAAGTACATTCAATTCAATTTAATTAAATTGTATAATTGTTTTTCATTCGAATCGTTTTATTGTAAATGGAAAAAATCTTTATTATTTTTTTCATTTAATTTAAACTTTACAGTTTGTTTAATTTACGCGAATGCAAGAAAACTGTATTTATTAGAATCGAAATAAAAAGAAAAATAAAAAAGTAGTAATACTCATAGTAGATTCACCAATTATAATCTTTTTATCAGCTAAAGGGTTATCAAATTCGATGTTTTTTTTTTAAGATTAGTCATTAATTGTTTGAATTCATTATTGATTTTTATTGGAAATTAAAGTACATTGATTCTGGCTAAGGAATTTTATTTAAGTGACCTCCTCTGCTAGCTCGGCAGGCTGTCAATCTTTTACCAAAATTGGTAATAACTTTGACGCATAATGGTGATGGGCTATTTATTGATATTTCCCATAACAAGGGTTCAATTATAGAAAATGAGAACCCTATCTAAACTGGTTCGGTTTTATCAAATAAAAAAAAATTAGAAAAAATATATGAATATTTTAAAGGTGTAAAGGTACTTACCATCAGCTCCTTATCGTGCTTTGCAGAACACAGGAAAGCAAAGCTACACCCTACCTACATGTACATATGTGTATGAGTTTTCTTGTGTAAGCTTACGTGATCGTCCAGGTTCAGCTTGACACCATGACATACCGCTTCCAGAAAATCTGTGAAGAGTTTAGAAACTGACGGAACTGGAAGACAAGAAGTAACGAATATATAAGAACAAATTGAAAATAAAATAAATTTTTGAATAAGTAAAATTGGCAACGCTATACAATCAACAGAAAGAATTCTGGGGAACTTCTTATAAGTACGAATTGCATTCAACTGAGTTGCCACAACTATAGTTGTGTTCCAACCTGTTATACTTATTAATATATTAAAAGTGGGAGATATTATCATAAATTCGGTTTACTTAGTGGTCAGGGTCTCTGAGCTTGAGGGCTACGCAACTGTTTTTTAGGTCTTTAACAGTTTAAAGATTACTAGGATCGACCAGTGTTAGAAATTCGACCACCCCGTCGGAAGAAAGACAAAAAGTATTTGAACGTTTTTTTCTATAAAGAGAATTTGATATGAAAAACAACTATTGAGTATCATTTAATAAAGTTCGTCGCTTTCGTTTATCGTATTTGCTTCTTATTAAATTAATTTTTTGCTGTGGCTGAATTATCGTTGAGAGAGAGAGAGAGAGAGATAGATAGATAGAGAGAGAGAGAGAGAGAGAGATGGAGATGGAGATGAGTGTAGGTGTGTATGGCTTTCTTATAGTTGTATTTGTCAAAACTTTTAATTGTTTTTACGCTAAAAATATCTAGCAGATTTTAATAATAAAAAATATTGGGCACATCTGCAAATGAAAACCTATCGAATGGTATAGTTTTTATCAAAATCGACTTGATACTTTAGGCATAAAAATTATCATAAACAACCTGTTGCCGTATTTATAAAATTATTATAATGATTTGCATAAACTTTACTCTTCAAGAAACCCTGTAAGAAGAAGCCCGATGATGTTAAATCCATGATCTTGGTGTCCAATCACATCTGTTCTTCTAGATATTATTCGATTATTAAACTTCTCTTTCAAAAGATCGTTTGATTCCGTTGTTGTGTGGCATTTAACTCCATTGTTCACCAGTGTAGTGATCCATTTTAACTAATCGGAATGTTTATTTCATACATGAAAAAACAATAGTGAATCGGTACTTACTTGTACAAAAATGACACCAAATTTCAGAAGATACCACAAATTTGAAAACACTTTATTAAAACAGCATTATCCAGACGAAAAAATTTCTCATGTAATCGTCTAGTAAAAAATTTAATCTATGATATTCAAAGGCTCGTTTTCGTATGGGCAATTTGGGAAAATCCATAACACACACTCACACATACGCCTTAACTTATTTCTAAGTTAAGTTAAGTTAAATAGTTTCTGTTAACTATTTCATTCTTCTCTCTTTCTCGACCTGTGCACCATTACATTTCAATTAATTAGATCTGCACACTCATACATACACCTTTACTTATTATATTTATTTCATTGACCCACAGCTAACACCTCTTTGCTAACACATGTACCTTAACTTATTTCTGCTTTACCAGCTCTTTAACACTTCATTCTCCTCTCTTGCTCACTTGTATTCATTTCATTCGATGCTTGTCTACACACATACATACACCTTAAATTATTTGTGCTTTATCAGCATTTCATTCTTCTCTCTCCTCGACTTCCCCGCCACCATCACGTAACAGATTTTTCGTAACGCGATTTTTCAAAACAACAGCCTTTAATAATTTTCAATGATAAATATATACCCTTCAAAGCAAACAAGAGGGTAAGGGCACACTAACAAGTGTTTTATCCTTAAGTATGCTGATTTGTATTAATCAAACGAAACTAAAATTAATTAAAGGTGGGTCAGGGGCCTCAAGATTCCACTTTGCCCAAGGCCAACACGTGGCACTGATGATATTTTATTCTATAGTTCATGAAAAAATGAAATTGTATACATGTACACTTTGTTTTAGTTAAACACACCATGAAATTAATTCTTTATGGCTGATAATATTATTCTTTCCTACCTTATTAACCTAAACTCCGTTCAAAAGATTCATAATTATCGGGCAATTTATATAATTTTGGTTAATTTTACACAATTTTATTGAAGTTTGATTTTGTTGGATTAATTTCGAAGGGAGCGGGACTGTAATTAAGACACAATTGTAAGTTATAACAACAAAGTTATCATATGACGGTTGACAAAAGCAAGAACAAAGGCTCCAAGTTATCAAAGCAGCAACAATAATTTCGCTTAGCACTGTTATTGTTCTACTTGCACTTGAGTGTTTGTTAGTTTTTAAGTGCAAATAGCGTGTGTGATAAAGTACAGAAGCAAGTAAAAGCCCATACCCCACTTGCAAAAAATGGCATTGACATGATTTGATGCAATTCAACTAGACTTCACTTGCAATAAGAATGCCGACAATATCGAACGAAAGTCACAATATTTTACTACACCACATTCTTATAAAATGAAAACCGATCATCAAAAAGGATGACACAAAACTAAGTATGTCTTCCTTAAAATAAGTGTAAAACAGCAAAGCAACCATTTCAATTGACATGCACAATTCTAAAAACTCATTAAAATCCTTTATATGTTAATTTGGCATCATGAGCTTTAAATTGTTTAGAAATCAAATTAAATTTCAAAAAACACTTTATTCATGGTAATTGATCTTAAAAACGTTAAACTAAACACCAGTTGATTGGAATCATTTGTTTAAAAACAAAATTATAAAAATTGTAAAAAATGTTCTAATTTTATTAAGAACTTTTCACAATGAAATAATGAAAAAAAAATATTAAAATTAAAACAAAAAAAATATTATACTGTTATTTATTCCGCTGAAGAATCAAGTTCGCTTGTATCGGCTTTACCCAACATTACAAGGACAGCAGCAACTAAGATGATAAAAAAAAAAAAAAATAATAATTCCTTGTATCCATGAATTAACAAAAAAATTAATATTTTAACTTACCAAATACAATAGTAAAAAATTTCATTATGACAATATTTGTAAACTCGTATTGCTACTGAATTATCAATATGACGTTCTTTTATAAATGAAATGTGCCTTGGAAAAAGTAGAATATGTTGATATTTTAAATTATATTCGATATGGTTTTATTGTAGAAAATTTCACATTTGTTTCTAATTTATTTCGTTTCATTAGATTTAGGTTCAAAATTCGGAAGATCACAATTGAAATAAGCAAATTGGTTGTGCAACTCATTGCTTTTTAGAAGTTCTTTCTATTCTATGGTTTTATATACAATAGCATTTATAATATAAGCTTCAGTTATCGTTAAACTTTGGTCAAAGACTGTTATTCAAATGAAACATAATTGAGGAGCTTGTGTAAACATTGTCAAGTTGTTTTCTATCTATTGCATTGGATTTGAGCATAGTAAGGTCAAAGGATATATTTGCCATTTTGTTCTATGACATAATGCAACCTTTCGCACAACTTCGTAATCCTCCTACCTTTTCTATCAAAATCTTTTTTAAGTGCTTTTTCATAAGGTCTTCGCATGCAATTGATTAACCATTCAACGAGTCTTGTAGATCACGGAAGACTCTGCTCCCTTCCAATTCTACCAGATTAATAACATCACCTTTGATTGCCTTTTTTGTGCTGTATTTCGTTTACTGCGATTTTTGTTTTTTAAGAAATTGTTTTAGATAACCCGATTTTTGTTGACGTAAAAAACTCTAAAACTCATGTGATACCAAAACATTGATTGAATGTGGGGTTGCAACAACTACATCGATGTATCGGAAACATGGATGAATCGGTTAAAAAATCTTGATGTTTTATCGGTGCTAATGGTAACCGATACATCGGAAACCGATGTTTGCTCTCAATACATCGGAAACATTGAAGACATTGGGCGCGTTCAGCAGGACCAATCGCTGACTTTCTGATTTGACTTTTCTGAACGCAGTGCTGACTACTTGTAAAATTACGGCGTTGTAAAATGTCCGGCTTCGAAGTCTGACGCAATTTAATTTGCGGATTGGGAGTGTTGAACAGAAACTTGCTTCGAAAGAGACAACAATGCATGACAATCTTGCCTACAATTAAGATATTCTCCATTCCACTCATCATTGAAACACATAGTAACAACATAAATAAATATTCCCAATCAAGTCTGGTCCCTGGACTTTGCTGATTCTTCATCCTATCCTTTTTAACTCTCCCCCTAAAAATTTTCTTAACAATAGCCTTTTTTTCTTCTTTGTTTACAAACAAAACACAGCTGATTGAAGTCCGCTGACTTCAAGTAGTCAAAGTATTTTTATGTTCGATTTTTAGTCAGAGCAATCACTACATTGTGAATGATTTTGTGAATTTGTCTGTATCGGTATCGGAGGACAAATAAAAGTGCTTTAGTGTTCGAAGAATTACCTTTTTTTTCATCCCTAAATACTGGGACAGTTGGCAACACTGATGGTGATAAGTTTGTTTACTTTTATATTTTCTTTTCGACAGATACCCATGACCCATGGTGTAAGAAATAGACGTGGCGCCATTAGTTTACAGTTATGTGTCGTTCTCAATTTATGACGTCATTCGCACATCAGTGTATATAACGCTGAAATAATTCATTTAGTGTTGAACATGATTTGAAATTGCATTGAAAATTGAAGAATTTGAAGGATATCAGTGTATAGAACGTAATTTCAAAATGCAATGAAAATTGAAGAATTTGAAGAATTTTCATAGCACTGCTTCTTCAATTTTCAAATCATGTTCAACACTTAATGAATTATTTCAGCGTTATATACACTGATGTGCGAGTGACGTCATAAATTGAGAGTGACTAAATTTCAAGAGCGTAAAAGGCCCTAGTGGCGGTACCTTGTATTATTGTATCATGGGTTGGATGTATAGTCAATAGTCTAGAAACAAAAGTTGGACTCTTACTTAAAGGGATCTCTAATGTATATATAAATATTTTTTAGACATTATTACATAATGATAATACCGTTTACACTAAATATGAAAGAAAAAGAAGTACTATACATCACAAATATAATCAAGTTTATCTGAATCGACTTACTTCCTTACATGTTGCCTAGTATTGACAGGTGCTATTCGATTTTGGTGTTGTTTAAAAACAGGAGTAGGTGAATTCACTTATAGTAGATACATAGTACATTGTATCTATTTGCATTGATTTGCAGTTACTCTTGCTTCTGGTTCTCCTCTTAGTGATGATGATGCTCTTACAATAGTTGTATATTTTGCCATAAATTTTTTGCTGCTTTTGAAGGCAACAAAGAATGTTGCATGCTGCAGTGGCAACAATGACAGCTATGCTTGCGGCACGACAGCAAGCGCATACAGTAGTTCAAAGTAACACCCACAAAATGTAAAGAAATAAGAACCATACACTCCTCTCCATACATACATATGTGTAGAGTTCATGCCACATGAGTTGCAAGTTTGTGAACGCTCGTCTAGGCGAGGTTTTCGCTCCTTTATGCATGGCGCATAAGTCAATTCTGCCTGTCGTCCATTTGGTCGGTTGGACGGTCTGTCTGTTGTCCAACCCGATGATCTTTCGGTCAAGACAAAGAAGCCTTGCGGCGGCATCTTTGTGCCAACGCCTTCTCCTTCAGCTTCTTATACTGCTGATCTGCTCTTCTTTAGTTTGTTCCGTGCAATTGTGCGCTTTGTTGCTGCAAGTGCAATGTATCTGTTGGACAAAGCACTTTGTTGCTGCATTTCATTTTGTTTTGAAGTTAGAATATTTTTTTGTTGCTGTTTCTGGTGCTGCTGACAGCTTCATGAAAAATTTATTGCGTATTGCATTTTGAGGCATAACTCAAAGAGTTCCAAAAGAATAAATACACTTTGCTTTGCTGCTGCTGCTTCACCAGTCTCTAGTAGAGTTGGGGGTGTATATACATAGTGTATTTGCAGCAACTTGCTTCCTTTTACGCTACATTACATTTTTTCTTTTCGCCTTTAACTTTACTACACAAGTATCATTTGCTCCTACACACAGAATTGATTCATTCTCGGACAATTACTTAACAATAGAACTGAACTGAACACAGCTAAGCTGAGAGTTAAGGTATAGGAAACTATCTTCAACCACCACCGCCACCTTCACTTGGGGGCATCAAAGAGTCATGCCGCCTTAGAATATGCCGCGCGTTTTGTTGCACAATGATGCGTTAAGGTAATTGTTTGTCAATTACTTGACTCCTGCGCGCGCGAGAAACACAAATGTTACACTAGAGACACATAGAGGAGAAATAGATAGATACAGAGAGAGAAAGAGAGAGTGACTAAGAGAAAGAAGTTAGCTAAAAGATGCATTTGTCGAATGGGGGAACTTTTAGATACTTGTACATGCATAGCTACATTGCCGCCTAAGGTGGAATGTCTTTGATGCAAAAGCTACTCCAACGCGCTGTTAAATGTAAAGACAATGGATCTTTAGGCCTTTTATACTTGGTTACTTTGGATTGAATGTGTAGGAAATAGTAGAAGACAACTTAAATCGTTGCGTTTCGAATTGCCAAATCCAATTATGCACACCAGATTCAGAGCTCGTTAGCATTCAATCGCGACTGATAATCGCACAAAGCGTACTAAAATCCAAAATCCAAATCCTCCGTATCCGTAACCAAAATCCCCCGACAAACGAACACCGAAAGTGTAAAATTATTTAATTCACTTGCTTATCTTGAGTGTGCGCGCTTCTTCTCACACTTCTAGCCATGGAATGATGATGCTCTTGATGAGGTTAAGGATGAGCCTGAAGATGAGAATGATGATGATGATCTGCAGTGCTTGTTGCAGTGATAGATACGAATATACAACATACAACATACATAAGAATAACAGATACGTAGATATTATACACAGAACGTTGCAAACAACATGCCACAGATACGAATGCTCTGTTCGTAGTGCAACACAAAAAAGTGCTTTCTTGGCACATTTAACATTGTTGTTGCTGTTGTAGTGGTTGCTGTTGTATTAAGTAATTTCGAGCATGTTGCTGCAATCAAGAAACGCTTTTCGTTAACCAAAATGCTGCATTTCGATCGTCAGTTAGCGATAATGCTGCCGCCAGTTTCTTCAACTGTGAAGGAGTATTTGAGTATACAAGAGTATCTACCTGCCTCCTCCTCTTCGCTCACTATCTTTTCTTGAATTGTGTGAAAGTCGTTTTGGACTTTGTCTAACAAGTTGTTGTTGGTGGTGGTGGTGGTGGTGTTGTTGTTGTTGGATCTCTGATGCATGCTGATGGTGTTTTGAATCAGATTTCTTGTGATGTTCGATTCTCATTCAGAGATGCCGATGCTACGCAATCATTTTGATCTTTTTCGATTGCGTTGCGCTTAATTGGTAGCGATTTTACGCTCAGACAGCTTCCTCAGCTCAGCTTAGCCTTAGGTGATTCAAATTCTGATTCCGATTCTGAGATTCTGATTCTGTGCTGAGCTCTCAGGTGTTAATTTATTACTCAAACTTGTAACTCGACAGTTGTGACATTTTATTGCTTGATAACGATAAATTTACTAAGATTTATTTTACTCCTCGTACAAAGAAGACCATGAAGAAAATGAAGGTGTTGGCGGCAGTGTTAGCTTCTTCAATTGCTCTCGAAGTCAACTAAGTAATCTGGTTCTGGCAATTCATTTCTCACTAATTTAAACAAATTAAATGTAGTCAATGCAATAACAATAATAACAATTATTGATCGATCACTTGAACACTAATGAATCTATTTAATGTATTCCTTGTTGTTGTATAGATATTGTAAAATACTTGATGATGATTTTGAAAAGAGGGTTAAATTGAGGGTTAATGAGTGTAGTCTCAATGTAATCAATGCAATCATTTTGTTGTCATTGTTTGCGAAACAAAAGAAGAATTTAAGTGGTGAAAAGGCTTCGGATTTCAGATGAATACAAAATCAAGTGACAACTATTAGTTTAAATGGTTTTTTTGTTTTGATTTTGAATTACAGAAAATGTGGGTTCTTGTCATTAACTGTAAACCAGTATATGCGGGTATCTGTTGGCTTGTCATGGCTTGGGGTGGAAGAATAAAATCAAATCGAATCATTAATTGAAAGTGTCAAAATGCTATAATTAAAGGGGTGTGATTTCTGTTCTAAGAGTAAATATCAATGTTCAAATCTTTTTAAATTGAGTACAATTAGGAATAATAGACAACCAGGGAACAATTTTGTTGCACATAAGTAGTTGAAACTCTTCAGGAACATTCGTGTTTTGTTGTCATGTAAAATATATTTTTCATGCTAGTGTTACAAATAAAACCTTTAGTTTGTTTAAAAATTAATAAGTAGATGAATTATTTATGATAAAAAAATAAGCAAATATGAGGATGTGCTATTGATTCTCATACCTAAAAGAAAGCATTCAAATTGTTATGTTAGACAGATGAGTTTATCCAAAGGCACTATAACTCATGTGTGTGGGGGAACCCATAAAAAAGACTAAAAGGTCAAGATCCCCCAGTGGCAAGTTAGCCAAACTGCTCAGGACTTCAAAGAATGGTTCCGTGTACCAAGAAGTGTAAGGCATGTTGAATGCTATTGCATGGTGATAAATTTGTCTTTTGCACAATAAATGCTGATTGTTACTAAAAAACACGCATTGTGTTTTGTCCGTAAGTTTGTCAAGAATCGTTTCTAATGACTTTTGGCAAATACTGATACTAATGTCGATACTCGTAATGGTTTGGCTGGCGAGTGTAATTGCTACACTATTTCATTCTTATAATTAGTTAATTTCTTGAAAGATTTATTAAGGACTAGAAACCATTCAGTGACTACATAATTTCATTTAATATCTCTGTCCTATACTTATTCACTCCGTTTCACTTGAATAGCCCTCATCACAAAGTGTTCTTTATATGTTTATAACTTTGACAAACAAAAAATATATTTTCACTTAAATAGCACATTTTACCTTTAATGTATTAAACAGCTTTTTATGTATACATGACAATTGTTATTAGTAAAGTATAAAATTCAAATTATATTGAATAATTTTAGTAATGGGATGAGTCTTCCTTGTTTAAAATAATCTTGAAAATTCTATCTGGTATTGAGTCATACAAAATTTTAATTAAGTCGAGCAAAATTGAAGCCCACATTGGATGGCCTCAAAAAGTTCAGTTTTTGTTGAATATTGCTTTCCAGACTGATACATTTTTCGAACTAGCCACCCCCAAATATTTTCTATTATGTTAAGGTCCGGCGAGTATGGTAGCTAGTTCAAGAAGGTAACATTTTTCTTCTCGATCCACGATTCAATCACACGGTCAGTATATATAGGTATAATAAAATCCATGGCAAAGGTCCAAAAAGGTTGTCAAATGATGAAAAAGCCTTTATTTTAGGACGTCTTGGCAAGATTTAAAGTTCATTTTTGGCAATAAAAATTAAAGTTCGGAGGTGTCATAATAGGATACATTCCCCAAACCAACTCGGCTGTGAAAACGACCTAATTGATGAGTATCCTTTCTCAAATCTTAGAAATAATAATTAAAGCCATCAGGGCCCTCTAAATTAAATTTTTTTCATTAGAAAATGCAAACTTATGCTATTCATCTTTCCATGCCATATTAAGTCAACAAAAACTTAACAATATTTCTTTATATGCAAGGTTGAGTGGTGGTTTTTTTCAGTTTGAGACGTTGGAGGTGTTTAGTCTTTGATAAAAAAAAAAAATATGAAAAATTAAACAACCTTAAACAATTTTAAAGGGATATATATAGATCTATTTACCTTGTCAAGTATTTTCTCAATAAGCACGTGGAAGCTAAGTTTTTTATCAAGATGAATTCTCAGATATCTAATATCATTCACTCATGTGATTTGTTCGTTGTTTAGTTCCAAGGAGTAGTTGCGTAAATGACATTCTTCCTTGTGACTATATTGCACGCGGTGTTTGAAATAAGCCGCAAGAGAATCCATTGAATCCTGTAGTGCTGTTGCCACTTGATCAAAGGTTGCACCTGAGCTGTAAATTGCGGTATTGTCAGCTAAAATTGATGTAGTACAATATCTTGATTATTTTCTTTTCTCTATTTAGTATATCTCACACACCCTCTCTCTCTTTCTCTATCTCTCTCTATGTCTAGATCTTTTATTTAAACTTATGTGATTAAATGCCAACTAAAAACTTCTCACACAAATTCAATACAATTCACACAAATCAATTACAATAATTGACAATTAAATATTAATAATTGACAACAAATATTACTAAGCGCCACAATTAATGATGTTTTTTTTGCCATATAAGCAACTAAATATGTGACAAACCGTCTATCTATCTATCTATCTAACTATCGAGAAACCGACTTAGTAATAGTATTTTAGATACAAACATGTATCTAGTAATAGTAGTACTAGTAGTATGTATTGAGTTTGTTTAAAGTTTTCAAGTTCTTTCATTCATTCAATATGTGAGTGAATTATGTTTAAAATAGACAGAATTTGGCGTTAATTTGGCAAATAAATAAAACAAGTCGTCGTTGTTGTCGTCATCACTAACATTAATTACAATGTTTGTTAAAAACTTAAAATTATGACAAGTTGCAACTGAGTGATGTAAGTTGATGAGTTGAGAAAACAACAAGCTGAGAAGATGATGCACTTGAGTTCAATCAATCAATTTATGATTGAGACGACGATAGTCAGTAGCAACAGTAATAAATCAAATGATCAGTACAGTCGTAGTCAACTTCATAAGTAGTAACATAATGTAGCAAATGGATTCTTGTTCTCCTTGGCTTTCATACTAAGTTACTAGCTCTCTAACCACATTATTTAAAGGTAATTAAAATCCAATTGATTTCAGGTCTTTAGTATTGAGCATTTGCGTGTTTGATACTCATAATTTAGAAGCTCAATAAAAGGTTCATTCTGAGAAGTGCAAAACACGCTTTATGCATACATTTCCGGTGCTTTAGAGAGAGTCGAAAGTATTCGTCTCCTCTGTCCATGATATTGGAATCAAGTAATTGAAACATTTTACTTACATAAAAGTTGCACAGACAACAGAAATCATTTCATGCAAAAAAGTTGCAAGTACAAAATAACATGTTATGGTGTGGGTGTTAAAACGTGGCAGGCAGGAACGCAAGCAGCAGCAACAGGCAGCAATCACAGAGAACTTTTCTTGCAACATTTTAGGAGTGGGAGATGCAGTAAGAAGAAGGATGCTTGCTTGCTTGGATGTTGTCTTTGAGTTGAGTTTTGCTTCGTTTGTTGTTCCCACGCAACGTTTTGTTGAGCTTAAATGCTTTTGGCCTGCTGCAAGATACTTTACCTTGCCACTTTCAATATGAACTCTATTAGAGGCAAACTTTACGCTAAATTGGCGTTTTGTTGAACAAGCTAAGCTAAGTTTTTTGAATTGGAATAATGCTTGTTCATCTATCCGTTGTTGTTGTTATTATTGTATCTTGTCACAAATTGCATTTGCTTTATGTGGGTAGAGAGAGAGCACTGGAAGCAGCAGCATCATCATCAGGCTCAGCATCATCAGCAGAAGCAGCTTGAGGCAAGCAAAGTGTGGCAAAGTAAAGCGTAGCGAAGTAAACATTTAAGAAAGAAAAGAACCTAAAGCAACTTTTTCTCGCTTTTGTTGAGATAATCATACCAATCGAAAAATATCGACATTTTCATTTAAATTTTACTTTACTCTTGTAAACTACGAGCCATGGAAATCATGGCCCATGCCAGCCAAACAATATGCTCGATGTCTCGATGTCCATCCAACTATTTGGTGGTGGCCATTCATTGGCATTCACATTTATCGATTTTTGTACTTTTGCATACTATAACAACGATATGTCGGATCGGCTGACTACCTTCCGTGCTTCTGCTGCTGTCGCTGCTGCTGGTGCTTCAGCATTGTCTCTTGATTGTTGCAATTGCCTTCATGTTGTTGTTGTTGTTGCACATGACTCGTTTGAACACAACAACAGCAACAGCAGAGATAATCCGCCGCGATGAATGCGACATAACTGACTTTATGGCATTTTAATGGTCACTTAATTTTGTTTATGGATAATGCGAACATGTTACGAACTTAACTCGATTTGAGTTCTCCTGCCCTTCTTCTCCACTCTCCCTCATGGTGTTTCATCTTTAATTTTATCTCTATCACATCGAACGCTCATCGATTATTGGCCAATAAGGCTTATTACCCGTGATTATTCTTATTAACTGCCAGCGAGCCAGCAATGGACTTTGTTTGTTGTTTCCTACTACAAGTATTGTATATAGAAGTTGCCGCCTCTTGTTGGTATCTTCTATCTATTATAGTATTATTTGCCTGCCCCCCTCGATCTTTTTACTCTACTTCATTTTAACAAAGTATCAAACTATTGCAGATTGCATTGCTTAGAAATTGCACTTGTAATTCTTGACTTGTCTCTACTACCATTTTTATTGCATACTTTTTCCCATTTTGCATTTCATCTACTTAAATAAATATTTTAATACTAGCTAAACAGTTTGACTTTATTGAAAGATTTATTAGTTTCCATACAAAGAAAACTTTATTTATCCAAATAAAACTTCATCACTTCAACATGAAACTCAATATCTTTGTTAAAATGTTTGTGGGCAGTGTTGATTGAACATTAACAAAATTATATACAAGTCCCTCTTAACTAAAACAAGAGTCAACATGCAGTGTCAAAATTGTCAATTATTAAACCAGAGAAAAAAAAAAGAATTTACCAATAAAAACTTCAAAAATACTTATTAAGAAATTTTTCAGTTTTATTCTCTTTCCTTATGCATGTCATGTTGTTATTTTGGCATCTGGCATATAAAACATCATGCAACTTAATCTATCATGTGTAATATGAATATGTTCATACATATGTCTGTATGTATATGATAGATAGAAATATCTTGAGTGTGTGAACTTAGCTTGAATTTAAGATTTGGTTATACAATATTATCTTGGTGTGGTCAATTCAACTCAACTTAGTCAAGTGAAATCAAGCAAAGTCATTAGAAGGCGCGAAAAAATATATTTTGCTAAGATTTTCCCACACAAGACACTTTGTGTGCGAGTTTCCCGGAAAGTACAATGCAAGTATGAAGGTAAAGACATTTCTATTAGATACACTGAGCATTCATTTTATTTCATATGACAATGTAATAATCAACCCTTCCTTTGCTGTGAGTTTTCTCTAATACTTTCAAGTGCATAAATTAATGATAAATAAGACTTAACAAAACCATATTATACTACCATAGTGTGATATCTTTCTGTAGTCAGTGTACAGACCAGAAAGACCAGAATTTATTGGCTAATAATCCTTTTTGTATAACACATTGGCTAATAAGTTCCCGGTCTAATAAATAAAACAACTTTTTCGGTGAAATTTTATTTTATTCATCAACATAGTCTTCTTCAAGAACGTTACAATCATTCCAGCGCTTCTCTAACATTTCGATACCTTTCTTTAAGAACGATTTATCTTTGGCCTCAGAATCGTCGTTAGTTATGGGAATCACTTTCTGATTCGAATCAAATCTCTTTCTGGCGGGCATATTTTTTTAATTCTGGAAAAAAGGGTGGTTGCGGAAGCAATGCGAAGTGTAAATCGTAATATTTTCCATCGTTGCCAAAGACTTGTGACTTTACGGTTTGTCAAAACGATTTTGTGGACTTTTTTTGATATTTTCTAGACTAACCATCTTTTTTGGGCGATTAGAGCGTGGCGCGTTCATTGGTGTTTATACGACCACGTTATATATAGCAAACCAGTCAATAATGGTTGATTTTCCTGGCGCAGAGTACGGATAACACTTATCAAGTCATGCTTTCGTTTCAATGGTGTTTTGTTCCCATAAAAAGTCAAAACACGAAATTAATTTTTATCATTTGTTTTGTAAATAAGAAATGTTTCTTCACTGTAGCTTTGCAAGGAATTGCTAGTTTGTCATGAAATGTTTACATTCATAAACCTTCTACAGTTTCGTAGCATTACCAGTTAGAGTCCTTCCTTTGATTCGTTTCAGTGAAATCAAATGTCGTTAACTGAGCATTGTTTTATCCCGCTTATGCGACAGTTGAAACAGTTTTTTATTGAAGTCAGCTTGACTCATACCATTTTTTTTTGAGGTATATATGCTCGCGACGTCATTGAGTTCTTATTGTTTACTCATTTGTGTTTGTTTAGGTAAAGCTTATGCAGGCCGCTCTCGATTGTTTGCGAGTTCAGCCAGAAGCCTTAAGGCCCATTGTGATGCCTGCTAAATTGTGAATGGGTAGGGGGATTTTGAACGGTAAGGGGTAATTTACTACTGTCCAAGATCGGGCACAGAGATCACCCTCTGCCTCTAACCAACCTGAGGAGTCCACGAACAGAGCAAGCTTCCCCAAAGGACATTTTGCCAAACTGCCCAACTCCTCGAAGAATGGTTTCCCGAGAAAACGGGTTCATTTACCAAGAAGACCAGGGCAGTCGCAGAGGATGCTCTTCGGTTCCTTCTTATCTTCATGTGGCTCTCCCCTCAAAATAAGTTTTTATTTTTTATATCGCAATGTAAAAAAAAAAATGTTAAATGATTTGTCCGTATTTTCATAAAATTATTGAGAAAATAATATTGTAATAAACCAAAATAAAATGCTATATGCCAGATGAGTTTCTAAATGCTATAAAAAGCGTTTATGCCACATTTCAGTTCGTTTTACGAAAATAATGTCGGATTTGAAATGGTAGCTTCGTGAAGTCACATCGTGTGCTCAATGCGCACTGAAAAGGTGTTTAAGCATGCGTTCTGAGTCAATCATTTCTCAGTGAAAACCGTTTCAGCTGTCTCATAAACGGAGTTTATGTTGCTTGAACTGCAAAACGTTAGAGCTCCTAAACACAAAAATTTGCTTTTGACCTTATACTCATGAAACAAACACATTTCACAATAAAAACGCAAAAAAAAAACTGGAAAAGCAGTTTTTCTGTTGTTGGAGAGTGAGTTTTCATTTCAGTAGAACATTGTGTTAGCATTTGAAAATTCCTTTGTTAAATATTTAAATTAATCTCCTGAAATATGTATGTATGTCATGCACATTGGACAAGACTTACCAGAAACATAGGAGATATTCCAAGTTCCAAGATGTTTAGTTAATCAATTAGATAGATAAATTTACTTAAAATTCTATTAAAGTTTGAATTATACATTTCTCTCAGTGTATTTTTATTTCGCACTCATACATGGCGTTTGCAGGACAATTCCCTCTAATGATGATGAAGGGGTTCTTAAGCAACAATTACAATGCGCGTCATTCATATGATTTTTTATGTATTTTACGATGTTGCAGCATTAACCGCAACAACAATAATAACAACAAAAAACAGCGATAACAACTTTTGTTTGTAAGCCAACAACAACATACCATACACACTCACATATGTACACCTAAGTAGTATCTATGCAAGTATTGTTGTGTTGCATTGTGTGTTTAGTTGGTATTGCATGTTGCAGCAACAGATGATTTATGATCACAATCGCACAGACACTTTATTGCATTTTAATTAGTGTAATATCAATTTGCAGCGCACAAAAAGATTGCAACAACAACATTGGCATCGGCATCATCATCAGCATTAACAGCATCATTGAGCAGATTTTAAAGCTTTGAGGGAGTTTCATGTTAAACGAAGAAGAAAATAAAATAAAAACTTCCATGTCATTATAACTTTTGACATGTCTGTTGAAACTCAAACTGTTGATGCTGCAACACAATGCAATGTGAAATGAGCTAAAGAATGCTCTGGCCTAAATGTGTTTACTAGATGCAACAATAAGGAAATGCAGAATCAAATACAAAATTTTGTAGCAAATTGCCACGCGCCAAGTCGTAATAACGCCTTTGGTGTTTGTTGCACGCAGCAGCCGCCCACATTGGACAATAAAGTAAATGCAACTTAATAACTCATAAATGCAAAAGACGCTCATAAAGAGAACAACAACAACAAACACACACATGTTGCACGATGATGACAAATTGCATGAAATCATATAAATTCCACTCAAAGTCCATATGTCTGTCCAATCTGTCACCGTCTGACTATAAACTGTAATTCACGAAGCGTGTCATTGCGTCCACCCACAAATTGTCGTCTGGCATTATAGTAGAGACTCTGAGTCTGTATGAATGGCATGGCAACATGCAACATTTTGCAGTCAAAATGTTAATTTGCATAATTCGTTTATGTAGTACAGAGTATACCATAGTATAGTATAGTCAAAATCCAAAGTCAAAGTCAAGGAAGTTTAAAGAGAGAGAGACAATAGGGCAGAGCTTTTCTCTTCAAAAGTGTGAGACAAGCAATAATAACAATAAATGTTGCCCCACGCCACCTACACTTGAATGTTGCTAAGCAGAAGTGTCTAGAAAGTCGTGATGTGTTCTTATTTATAATTCTTAGACTTGTTAAAGAAGATGATTTTTTAATATACCACATATGATATTGTGTTATACTTTACTTTATGCCACAAATCCAATTTGGTTAGCTTCACAATTTGTGCGTAGTATACAGAAGCAGTGGCGGCGCAGGTGTCCATTGCATATAATGTGTAATGATCATCTCAAGTCGTGGGATTTATCAAGTAAAGTCAAGGATATTCAAGCATATAAACTAGCAACAGCTGCTTCTGTTCCTGTTGCTGCTGTTCTAAACAATTATCGCATTAAGTGTTATGCACATGCGTAAAGCTAAAGGGGGCAACATCTAGACAATATACTATAATCGATTACAACAATAATGGAAAAAATAAATCCAATTTGATACCAATGAACTTAAAGGGTGTACATGTTGCTTGGCTTTCAGAGGGGCTTCTTTAACACAATAATAAATGCAAAGATTTATTTCTCTATTAAACTCTAGACATTTATACTACATTTACTATGTTGCATTTTGTGTTGTTGCGGTACATTAAAGAATCACATAAGCGCATATTTCAGGTGCTAATTTAGCGCCAGGTATGTCTATCTATACTATACTGATTGACTAACTGACTTGTATCTGATATCTGATTGCCATAATATTTGGTATCGCTTGCCCGCTCGTATATTAGAGCAACTGTTGGTCTCTGTGGCTATGTGATTGAAATATTTCAACGCGTCATCATCAACTTCAACAGGAGCAACAATAGCAACAAGTGGCAACTTGATGATGTTGACGACGATGATTCTGGTTGTTACTATGTATGCAGCATTGGCATTAATCTATTCGAATTGCGCAAATTGTTGACAAAAGATGCGGCACGATCAATGCCATGATCGCATCGCTTCGAATCACAACAATCAACAAGCGCCAGCCACCAGTCAGTTAGTTAGCCACAGCCATAGTCAGCCCAGCCAGCTGTGTGTATCTTTTTGATGACGATGATGAGTTGATGAACGTGCGCCAGCGGCCTGGGTATAGTATGTATGTACATATCTTTTAGTAGTATCTCTCTCGTAACCGTGACCATGTGGCTTTTGCCGCTTCATTATTTATTTCGATCTGTGCTCAATCGATCGAACCACAACACAACTGCAAAACTCTTGCGTAATTGCAAAATGCTTTAAACAAATTGCAATTTCTTTCCTCTTTTTTGTTTTGTATCCATTGCTAATTTACTTTACGTTGTTACTTGTTCGTTCATCTTCATCTTCATTGTTGTTGCTGCTTATTGCAGATTTGCCATAAGAAGAACAGCAACAACAACGCCTAATGTTAGATTAATCGTACAATTAACTGAGTTCTTTAAGATCTTAAGTTGTTGTGGTGGTGGTACCTTTCTCTTCTAATCCTACAATATATGATACTATTTTAATAAAGTAACTTGTGCTTGTTTATGTGTCTTTACTATTTGAAATGAAAATGTTAAGTGATTTGTCAAGTTTTGTTTACTTTGCTCACTACTACTGTTTGGTAATGCCACCATACCCCAGCTCTCCACATCATCCTTTTATGGGATCGATCTTCTTTTATTAAAGTAATCTGTGTGTGGCGGTGTTTAATGATTGGATTTGTAGCGTGGGCGTGTTTATTTGCTTGTTACTTGAAGATTGGATCGAGATTAGTAGGCAGAAATATAGAGCATGATGCAGGCAGCAACAACATGATCTTCATTATGAATGGATGGATGGACAAATCTTAAGAGAAATAGTCTTTATAGATGCCATGGAAATGAAAGTCATGATAAAAATCTAATAAAATGGCCCATTTGTCAAGCTTCATGGGAAATGGTTAAAGCTTAAAGCAAATCAAAAGGATATAAAAACGAGTCATAAAACCACAATAACCAACCAGACCAGACCACAATTTACCAACGAAAATGTGATCTTCCGACCAAAGTATAATACACTAAATCAAGAGGACATGATGGTGATGAAGATGACGATGATGATGAAACAAACCACGGACAAGAAGAAGGTAAATAGGCATCAACAGCAATAACAAGATACATGCAAGCAACAATAACAAAGGAAGGTGTACAACACCACCACCACCAAGAACAAGAACAACGCATCTTTCACCTTTTCTAATCAGAGGACAACAAGCGTGTTTCGCTCGCTCTCTCCAATCTCCATTTTACCGTAGATGTCCTTAAAACTTAAAAAAAGAAGGGGGAATGAAATTTACTGAGCAAAAAACACTGCCTGAATCCATTTCAAGTTTCTTCTCCTTGAACAAGTCCTTTTAGTACAACTTGCTGCTAAGCAAATGTGAATGCGAAATTGGAATTGTCATTTGACATCCTTCGCTCGTTTATACTCGTCGTCATCGTCGTCACTGTGTGGCCATCGTGTTCTGGTCGATGTCATTGGCGCGTTGAAAAAGTTTACGACAAACACGCCACACAAATTGGTTTGCTCCTTTTTCCCTTTTTCAATTTCGGTTTTTTTTTTTGTCTTCTTAGCCAAGTGAAACTACTCGTAGCCGAATTTTGTTTGGTTTGTTTTACGATTGTACATACTCTAGTCAGGATGAATGAATGAATGCATCATGGCAAATATTGTACAATAGGATAATGCTTAGAACATTCTTTGACTTGATGAATTGTCATCGCCAGTTCAGTTGAGTTGAGCTGAGTTGCAGTTAAAAACCTAAAGTATTTGTCGCTTTATTGTAAGAGGCACATAAATTTTCAAAAAAGAAAAATTTTCAAAATGAAAATTCTTGTCCGAGCGTAAATTTGTAATTTTTGTTAAAAATAATTTTAAATAATTAGTAAAACTGAAGAAGCAAAGAGCAATGAGACAAATGTTTAATACTATATACAATAATATAAACTAATAAATTAAACTCTTATCTTTGTTGGCATGTGGAGGCAAACAATTTTTCGTAGGAGTTTCATGCTTGACGACATAAGTTGGCAGCCGTCGACAGACTACGATGATGATGATGATGATGATGTGGATACGGATGATGATGGTTGGTGGTTGGTGGTAGTGAGGACGACTTGTTGATTCTAATCAGATGCAGTTGTGCACTGTTTGGCAGCGCCGCAACTCACATTAAATTGACTGATTGGCATCGGCAATAAGTCACCCGCTCAAGGAAAGCGAAAAAGAAAATCTCTTGCGAAAATTATTTTTGAAAAAGAAAATTTGTTTTGCTTTTTTTGGTGTGTTGTTGATGCAAGTTTGTTTCCCACACTCGCAGTTCTACAAATTGCTTGAAAACATTATCAGACATAGCAATGCGACAGTTTCGCATTTGTAAAGCGAGGGGCTATAGAAAAGTTTATCGAAAGAAGCTTGATGAGGGCATTTTAAAAGAATTTCTGTCTTCTACCGATTTCAAGTTGTGGAAGAAGAATGTTCTCTTTTAAAAAATAATTTAATCTAAAGGGTGGACCACCATGTAATGGTTCGATTTTTGTTTGTTGTCATTAAATGGACAAAAGTTAATTTTTATTCAACGAATTTCGGTTCATTTGATAGAGTGATTCTTCCAATTAAAATGATTTCATTCAAATGTAGGCCGCAGAGGCTCGGTAGTAGGCCCTTTGACCACTGTTTCCTGGTCAATTTAAGCATTTTCGGTGCGAATGTTCTGTTTCAACTGATCAATTGTGTAAGGTTTGTCGGCAAAAACTTTATCTTTCGATAAGCCTCACAGAAAAAAATCCAGCGGCATCAAATTGCAGCTGCGAGCAGGCCAAAAGACAATATCAAAACGGCTAATCACACAGTTGTTGAATCTTGTGCGCAGAAGGCTGATGCGCAGAAGGTTGAAGGCGTTATGGCAAGTTGCGGCGTCTTGTTGAAACCATAGTTCATCGTGATCGATATCTTTCAATTTTTGCTACAAAAAATCAGTTATCATATCTCGATAGCGTTCACCATTGACAGTCACGGTGCGAGCTTCCTGAACCTACAAAAAAGGAAGGGCCACCACTCCAAAATCCGCACCATACAGTGAATCGAGTTTGATGCATGCGCTTCTGTACGATGGATTTTCCGTTCCCCAAATTCTGCAATTTTGTTTGTTTACGTAGCCGACGAGATGAAAATGGTCTCCGTCAGAAAAGATGACGTTTGGGAAATTCATTTGGTTTCAATTTCGGAACGAGTTGGACTTTGTACGCAAATATACCGAGGTCTTTATGCAAAACCATCCTCAGACTTGTTGACTTCTCCGCCGAATCGATGTTCTAGAGTTTTGGCTATAACTTTCGGCCACAGCAGCGATTGCTTCAGCTGTACCTACCGGACGAGCATGCGTTACACGTTTGGCATCAACCACCATCCTAGTTTCACGCACTTAATCCTCCAATTTTCGAATTGCACTCTCGGTGGGCGCTTTATTTCTTCCAAATTATACGCGCAATTTTCGCAATGTTTTGGCCATGAAAGACCCACATTTAAAATAAGTTTTCAGTATTTCAAAGAGTTGTTCCAAAAAGAAGCGATCCATATTCGTTCAGCGGAAGGTTAAAACGAAACTACTTTCAACAATTTATGGGGCGAAATTTGTCATGGTCATTATTGACAGGTAGTTCGAAATCGGACCAATAGAAGTCCTCACATTTATAAGGTTAAGTTTACCTTTCCAATAAATAGGACAAAATTTATTGAATCTTTAATTGTCATATGGATTCATTGGGCCAAAAGCAAAGAGGGATCAAGACGAGTAGGGCCACTAGGCAATGTAAATCTCGGAGCACATCAAAACATTTCTTTGTAAAGAACTAATAAAAGATTTCGATTGGGTTTGCATTTTGTATTAGTTCTAAGAACTTTTGACACTTTGCCATTAAGGACAATGGAGTCCATAAAGACTTGCCTATGGATAATCTGGTCAAAAGGTAAAGTTCTTAAGATTTTAAATCCAAATCGATCTTGTTTGACACTTGAGGATTTTTAAAATAAGCGTAATTTGTTGTGACTTCTAGACGGAATTTTTATACATATGAAATTCTTATTCTTGCTAAAAAGGCTTTCAAAATATTTATCAAGTTGCCCTGGCATATGTTTGTATTCTTACCTCCTCGCTGTGTTTGTTTTATAAACCGCAAAACTTAAAACGATTTGTTTATCGGGATCTTTAGTGCAGGAGTCAAGATAGTAATAAAAAAAACCGTATGCAGCTGCTTTTGTATTAATTATTAGTAAATTAACTTGACTTACTGGTAGAGTTTAGTTTGAAGACTTGTCGAGTTTTACCCGCATGCTTTCAAGGAGTAAAGAAATTTCTATTCCCACAACTTCAAAAAATTTTAAATCTTTAAAGACACTGCTGCGTACTATATACAATAGTATGTACAACCGCAAAACTCATTCTGATTTTATGAGTTAAAAGTTTATTTGTTTATTGTAAGTATTATTTATTTAGTTTTTTTTTTCAAGGCAAACCACAAAGATTTTAAAGAGCAACCACAGAAGAATATAATTTTTGAATTCCTTTACTTAAGTCGTCTTTCTAGCTAATTCCAACTACTTATTCTTTCTTATGGCTTAAAGCAAAATTCAGCTTCAGTTATACGTACTATTGGATTTTTTTCTTAAGAACAGGCGTAAAAACTACGCATATCTAATGACATGCCTTGGCAATAAACAAACATAGATAGGTAGAAATAACCAACCAAACAAACCCAACCCATTGCCATAAGCACAATCCCATATACTCATATACTTATATGAGTATACTTACAGCCATTGATGCCATCTGTAATTCACATAGATACATACACACTCATGCACAGAATTACAAAGACATGTACGCAGCGTGCAACATTTATGATCGATTTTGGTGATCGTTGAAGTTGCTGCAACTTGAACGCGTTGCAAATAAATTATGAGTTAGATTCATAAACAGCGGTAGTAGTATGGTACTTACAATACTTGGAGTCAATCGAAACTTTGTTATTGCTTCCTTGATTGTTGTTGTCATTGCCTTTAAGTTCAGATACTTAGATACTTTTGTTGTTGTTATTATTGACGCAAAGAATGCTCACGCGCGCCATTTTCAATTGTTGATTGTTTGACTTTGATAAGCAACACCAATGACTGACTGCATGCACATTTGCGACAGACAGTCGGTCGGACAGACAGACAGACAGACTGATAGACTGAGATGTTGCCACAAAGATTGTTGTAAGTGGCAAAGCAATTTGTTAAGTGAACGTGTGCGCGCAACTTATTCGTTAGACAAAAACAAAAACAATATCGTATCTCATAGTAGTATGTTGCAAGTTGCAAGTTTACTTTCCAAGTGACAACTTCTATTACTACATAGACACAACAGATGAAGATTAGTTTATTTTTTCTCTATTATTATTAATTAATAAAAACGATATTTATCGTCGTGCAACAAATAAAATTGTGTACGTGCAACAATTGTTACCACTGGCAACTACTACTTACTTTGGTCTTGTACAACAGCAATGTCACCTGAGTGCATATTTGGTTTATTTCTCATTTTATTTGCTTTATAGTAAATAAACACGCACCACCAAGACATACAATAATAATAAAATTAGAAGAAATACGCGCGTTGAAAGGTGCGCACACATTTTTCAATCATTTTGCTGCTGCACAAATAAATTGTACAACTAAGAACTCAACTCAACTCGAAGTCGTTTTGATTTGCCTCTGGCCTTCGCAAATATTTCAAATAAATCAAATTCAAAAGTGCAGCTGCAACATTCGCCTGTTTCTGTTGTGTTGTGTTGTGTTGCGGGTGTGTTTCTACTCGTATGTGAGTTGGATTAAGAGTTTTGGGGCCTGAGAGTTTTCTATGTTCCCACCCAACAAGTTCTGGCTATGCTTTATTGTATCTTGTCTTGTGTATACAAAACCCAAATGAACGACCTTAAGAAATATGCGGCTGCGCAAATGCAAACTGGTTTATTAACAATATTTTAAAATGTTCCCCCCTCTTTCTCTCTCTCACTCACCCCTTTAAATGGTGGGTGTCGACGACAAAGACAGTGTATATAAATTTATTGTCATAGCTTTTGTTGCTATTGTATGTCACCACATGTGGTGCAGCAGCAGTGGTGCAGTCGCATATAAAATATTAGAACAATTGTCGCTTAATGTGCACGACATGCAATCAAAGCTAAAGCTTAGGCAAAACTCTTGGACAAAATAAGTATTATAAGTATTTAATAAACCCAAATTGAATTCCAATAAAAAATTGGTTGATTTTACAATTTATGTAGTTGTAAATTGTATCTGGTATTCAAGTCAATTGATGTGGGTGATATTTGTTGTTTGGCTTTTAAAAGAATTTAGGCAAATTTGTTGACATCAAATGGCTTTTGAAGTTTACCCAAAGCATTTGATCAATGGAATTTGGCATCATCAGTTGGATGTTTTTTTTTCAAGCTTCATTTATTTTGTGGGAGATAAAAATGTCAGCATTTGATGAATTCAACATGTTGCAGAGCCAACAAACATGCAAATGCGTTATTAAGGTTGATGTTGCTGATGATGTTGCTAGTGGATAATTTCTTGGTTATCATTTGCATCCGTTGTGGGTGAACATGCAAGAAATATTAATAGCCTCTTGCCACACTCACTCAGCAGATGCTATTGCCCCTATGGACAAGAGTACCAATAAAAATTTAAATCTTTTTACCATTTACATCAATATTATAGTTTCCTCTTGTGCCATTGAATCGTTTGATCTCCTCCAAATGCAGATGCAAAGATTGTGAGGCAAATGTTTTGTTTGTTGCAACGAATTTCCACTTTTTTTTATAACCGTCGCTAAAAGCCTTTCCATTTTATTTTTCAATTATTTTTCCAAGATTATCCAGTGAAGTGTCTTTGTTTTGTTTGTTTATTTGTTTATTTATCCTTCATTTGTTTGGTTTTAAGTTTTGAATGCGCTAAGCTGGAGGCATTAAAACAGTCAAAAGACATTTGTATACGCAGCTTAAGCATGAAAGCCAAGAGGAGGTCTGTATGAATTGCTCCTTCATGTTTTTGTTTGCAAAATTGAAAGAAGTAATTATCGGCGATTATTTGCATATAGAAAATCAATGTATGAATGATTTTTATATTATGTTTGTTTTTCATGGTTCATGGTTATGGCTTTGGAAACCATTTGGATTCAGTTGAATTGAAGGCATGAGTTGCAAGATGACAAAGAAACAAAATTAATCATTAATCATTCGAAAGTTATCTGAAGAGGCATATGCAATATCATGTTATATGTATGATTAGAATGTATAGCATTCGGGAATTTTTTTTTTTTAAGTAAATCTTTTTTAGCGGTGTTGGGAAAATTTTTTTTACCAATTTTGAGTGAAAAAATACAGATTGTAATGTTTTCGGATTCTGTATCTCATGAACAGAAATTTGTGGAAAATCCACCGGAAAAGTCTCAAAATAGAGATTACTTTCCACAACAACAACATGCAGTTTGTGTGTATAAAAATGTTTATAACAACAACATGCAAGCAAACAGATTGTGTGTTGTACAAAAACAAGCGAATGTACGAAGAAAAGAGAACGAAAAACACACAGAAGCTCGCAGTTGATCTAATTTTTGGGCAAGAGGGGATAGACGGCAAACGTAAACACAACAACAACTATTACACACGCCGAATATTTTGTATCCAAATGTTGTATTGTTGTGTTTGTTTTGAGATGATCTCTCTCTCTCTCTGACTGTTTTAAAGAAGTTTCACTTCTATCACGTGTAGAACTTTAAGTTGGCATTACTTTTTTATATGTGAGCCATTTTCAAACCTGTCATTTGTTTTTAGTTTAATTTGGTTTGCCATTTCATCATGATAAGAACCACGACCACCTGGCACGCCGTATATTTGGTGAATGGGCTCTAAACGAAGTTGGAAAAAATTTTGTTCAGTGATGAAGTTTATTTTTGGTTGAATGGATATATCATTAAGCAAAACTGCCACATTTGAGTGTAGATAATCCTCATGCCATTATCCAAACACCGTTTGTATCCTGAAAAAGTCACTGTTTGGTGTGCTTAATGGGCTGGTCGAATTATTGGTCCATATTACTTCAAAAACTATGCCACCGAGAACGTTACAGTTAATGGTAACCGCTACAAGGCCATGATCACTGACTTTTTTGTACCATACTTGAATGTCCTTAATGTGGATGAGCTGTGGTTTCAACAACAAGACGGTGCAACATACCACACAGCGCGTGCCACAATGGATTTATTAAAAGAGATGTGCGGTATACGAATAATTTCGCGTGATGGACCTGTGAATTGGCCTCCAAGATAATGTGATTTAACACCGCTTGAATTTTATGTGAAGTCTCTGGAAGACAACATTCGCCACGTTATCACTGATATACGCCTCCATTGCTGCAAAAAGTGATCGAAAATTGGACTTCCCGATTATACTTCTTCGAAAATCATATTCAAATAAAAATGGCGAAGAATTATATTTTCGAATAAAATCAAATTTATGGCAATTAACGCATTAATCTGTGTTTCAATTTCAATTTAAAGTTTCACACCTCTAAAAAATATCGTATACTATCAAATTAAATGGGATATTAAGAGCGGTTTTCATTGTGAAACACTGGATTAAATACAAATGTTTGAATAAAATATGTTTTGTAAAGGCTCTTTGAAATTCTATTAAATTTAATACAATATTCCCAGCATGCTTTATATGCATTCACACTCCCATTTTCATTTTCTTACACAAAAGAGAGCGTCACGAAAAGTAAAGCATACTTTGTCTGAACTAAAGATGCTTTACCCGCCAAAAAGTTTTTACCCTAGTTAGAATATAGGGTCCCATAACAAAGTAAGTCTAGAAACGCAGTTTTTAATCGACATTGTGGAGCTATTCCGAATTCAAAAATTTAAGACATTATCCAGCCATATGATGACCGAAAGCATTCAGCGCGTAAAACCCAGATTTAGCTGTCAGAGTCACCATATTAGATGAAGGAAGGGCGGCTCAAAGCCTTCACCTCAATCAGAGCGAAAATCTTGGGTCATTCTCATTCAGAAGGGGAGGCCTTCAAAATCAAGTAAAGCGATTACTGTGGAATATTAACTTCTGGGGAGTATACAGCATAAAAGGAACAATATTCCCAGTACCCGTATTCAAAAATTGGTAGAAAATATGCATAAAAGTGTGTGCTGATATAAAAATCTATGGATTTTGGACCAAAGTTAAAAATAAAATAAAATTTAGTCAATTTAAGCGAAACGTTCAAAAATGAGCATATGCAGGGAGCTCTGGTTTTTAATTTTTATTATCTCTTCCATTAGAATTTTTACTAAAGTGACTTTAGGAATGTTTTACTTATGATCTAAGCAATACTTGGTATTTTTATCAAAATTTATACGCTTGTCTTCAAACGCTACTGCAGTACCGCTTGTTTTCGATGCTGCCGCAGTATCGCTACCCAGGTGCAATGAAGTGGATGTTAACTTATACTCTTTTTACAAAGATTTAGTGATTCTTTCTTTTCTTTCCTCAAAGTATCAGTAAGGGATTATAAGTTCATGTCCCTTGCTTTTCTATTTCACAAGTTATGTTAACACAAATACATATAACCAAATATTGTGAATAAGTGATTCTCTTGTAATTGCCATCGTAATGTTAAAAGAAAAACATAAATAAAGGTGTGAACTTATTACTTTAAATGCGTTACACTTTCATAAGCGAACACTTTTTTTCTATCTAAATATTCCACTCAATTCCCCACTATATTGTAGAGTACTATTCTTCTTTTTTCTTCAGTCTTGTAATATAATCATAGTCACACAATCCTTATACACGCACAAATGCAATCAAGCGAAAAATCTGCATTTTCTTACCATAAAAAGCAAGGCAAAGCAAAATGCAAAGTGTGGCTATGCAAAACAAGTCAATGAAGAAAACCATTTAGAATTTGCGCGGGTGACGCTGATTGACGCCGCATGAAACCGCAACGGGAAAATGGCCATAAAACAGCAAACATGGTGGCTTAAAAGGCCGCGAGCTAGAATATATCAACATAGATATGAGGTGCAGGTGAAATGATGTGTGCCCCAATACAACAACAACAACAACAACAAAGGCTTAGACACGAACTAACTGAATACGACTTTCTAACAAGTGTTTGGCCTTAAACCACGCGCACTTAACATGAGTTTCATTTGCATGCATTCAACTTCAACTTTAGCTTCAATTTCATCGACCATAATATTTGGCCAAAATGCGTATTACATACACTACTAAATGCGTAAACGTCAAATCGTTGTCGTCTTCGTTGTCGATAGTTGCAGTACTCCACTGTTTTATTGCAACAAGTTTAAGCGATTTTCCTAATGCAAATATTTGCATTACTTTGTTGTTAGACGACTATGTTTGATTTCAGTTCTAAACAGAATGGACGGCTATAGAATAAAAATACTTTGCTGTCACATGAGTGGAGCGGGTGTTGTTGCAATTGTAGTAGAGTAGAACTTTTCTTTCATGCATTTAAAATTTATTACAACCCGATTACTTGTACAATACTTACCACATTTTGCAGTCAAGATATCGATCAGTAAATGCGATGGAACGCTTCGCATCGCAACGCTTCAAGGCCTTGCGTGAAATCTCGCCCACAATAACAAGTGGCACCTTGGCACCGTGGAACGAAGCGAATGTCCAGGAGTGGGAGCCAGCCAATGGTGCAAATGAAACATCAGCAGCAATGAGCGGCAATTTCATACTATAGTACTTCCCACTTCATATAAATTAGCATATCATGCAAGTAATCTGGCCAAGAACTCAAAGGAAAAAGCAAAAGAACTAAAGCATATACTGTAATATAAAGTATTTGTATCCTGTGCCTGCTGAGCAACTTGGAACACGCACGCACATTGACCAGCAACAACCCAGTACAGCAGTACAGGGAACAATAACAAGCGAGCGCATTACAAAGTACAAAACAGCGTTGGTTGAGTGGGCCGGCAGTCAGTCAAGACAGACAGGCAAAACAGGCAGGCAGTCATTCAGCCAGGGAGTAAGGCAGCAGTTGCCACTTTATATTGCATGTCATCGCCACAAGTGTTACTACTTGCATTGCGTGCTGTCGCCTTTGCAATATGTTGCTATGTTTGCTGCGTTACTGCAGTTTTTTTTCTTGACTTATTTTCCATGAAAATACAATCAATCGTTTTTAATGACATTTTATCAAATTGAAACACTTTACAGACACATACTACCACACTACGAGTGCATATCTATTATGTATATCTAATCTTTAAAGCGGCGGCATGCCTTCTTGATCTGTGTCCCAAAATTCTCATTCACATTCAATGGCCCCCACACTTTCTTCTTAACATAACAAATACTATAGAGTATATAGGTAGATTCAAAAATTCAGCATTTGGTAGCGTTGGTTATGACAGACATTTCTTTTTATGTTTGTTTAATATGTAAAAGTTTTTCAGTATCCTTTTTATTTTCATACTGTTTTATGATGACTTCTTTCTCGTGTCCATGAGTGCGTGTCACATTGTCTGCTAAGGACACAATGACCTGCCTTTTCCTGTCAATTGTTGAACTCTTGCCAAAATGGCGATGGACCAAGGAATTTTCAATTCTTTTTTTGGTGTTTTCATTTTATGAGATTGCAGAGTGAAGTGCTTGAAAGTTACTTTTGTGTTCATTGAGTTAGTTGATTGGAGTGAGTTGAATAAGTTTTTGCATAAAAAAGATTGAATTAGAAAATTTAATTTCATTTTGATTGAATTTTTATTAAGAGAATCTTTTAATTATGTATGCTTAATAAGCAAAATGGCAAACGTTTTTCTTAACAAGATTTATATTACATATATCATAGATGAATAGATAAAGTTTTAGATATTTAATTTCTCATAAATATATCAATAAAAATTTCTTTGAAAAACAATGAGTAAATGTTAAAATTGTTAAGTATAAATACTGTTAAGTATGAGATTACAATATTGTCGCCAAGAGCTTAAAATATTTATATGATTATAAAATAGTGACGTGGGGTATAGTGTATAGTTAACTAGAAGGAAGGTCGTTAGGGAGGAGCCTCTTTAATCGGCGTCTACTCATGCCATGGGTGAGGGCTGCCGCCAGGCGGTTTGGGTGATTTTGCAGTATCTGCAGATGACATTTACTGTTTTGAAGAAATCCGTCGCGCACTGTGGGTATCTTTAAGTCTCTGTGGAAAATGGTGTTGCACACAAACTAATGTGCTCCAGATAAACGGCGATGTGCCTTGAATTCGCTGAATGTTGTTGGTAGCAGCGTTACCCCATATTTGAATCGCGTAACGTCAAACAGGGGCCAAATTCTGTCTGTAAATTGTCCTCTGGTTGTCAAGCGACAATTTACTGAACGGGCGTAGCAAACAGTCAATCCTACGCAACTTTGCGTAACAGCTAGCGGTGTTGGTTTTAATGTGAGCACGCCATGCGACGCGTTTGTCCAGGATCAGTCCGAGGTAAGGGACTTGGTCCACCTGCGAGATAATACTAGAGTCAAAATTGACAGCTCAATGTAAAAACACAAATCGCCGGGTTCTCTGCATTTATTCCAATGTTTCAACTCTTACTCCAGGTGTGGAATTTTTCCAAGGAATCATGTAATAACTCTTCTGGACCGATAAAGAATTTACTAGGATGGCTGTGTCGTCCGCATATGTAGCAATGGTGGTTTCATCTCAGTCAATCGTTGGAATGTCTGCTGTATATAACGAGTATAAAACAATAGCTAATACACTGCCTTCCGGCACGCCAGCTGTAATACATCTTATCGATGACCACATATATATTTTATAAATAGGTTGTACTGTTTAGCTGGGACGAGAGTTGTGATATTGCGAAGCTGACAGTCAATCCATACCCTGTCAAAGGCATGCTTAACATCCCAGAAGAGCGCAGATCTTTGGTATTTTATGAAAACTTGTTATTATTATCTTTAGACTTGTGTTGAGTGCAACAAATGCCAGTGTGTTTTAAAGGATTATATATGTGTTTTCAAAATAGTCATAGACATTGTTCATTTTTGCATCGAAATTGTTTACTTTTAAGCGATACTTCTGTAAGTAAATTCTACTTTAGCATATAGGAAATAGGAAATTTCGGTTCAGACACTTCAGACATTGATTTAATTGTTAGTGACGGATTAACGAAATAGTGCAGAATTGCTAGGATTACTTATACTCGTAATAGATGTCATTGAAACGTTAAAGAATTTGTCGGAGGTAATAAATGTTAAATGGTTAAAAAAGGAATTGAGTAGTTCAAAATACCAATACTTAATCCCATATCCTGGTTTGTTTTTCTACGGAGTAAGAGATAGTGCTTCTTTTGCATCACAAGGGGCTAAATATAGTTTAAGTAAGATACATAATATTATTGTAATTAGCTGCTTCTACCTACAAAGTCTTATAGTCAATAATAAACTTCTTAAGTTCATAGGAAGCTCACTACAAAATCAATTTCCTTTAGTAGGTTATGTATGTAAATATATTAATAACATCTGATGATCACTTCTTTAGGTTAACTTTTCTTAAAGCCTTAGATTTACCATAATTCTCTATTGAAATTAATTTATTGCTTTGATGGTCATTAAAGTCTCTTAAAGTCCACTCAATGCCCCTTGACTTTTAACTTCTCAACTCAACTCAACTCAACTCAACTTAGCTTAACTTAACAAAACTTCAGCTTAGTAACAAAAGAAGCTACTTAATAATTACCAACAAGGGTAACATCTGTGATAGTACTAACAACTAACTAACAACAACAATAGTAGAGCAAAGTGTCGCCTTGGCTCGTAATATGTATGAATATTTTATTAAAACAAAAAAAATTGTGTTGCAATTCAAGACACCTACCACAAAAACTAAGCAAGCAAAAGAAGAAAAGAAAGCCTGTAACAAATGTTGTCCCTATACGAGTATCTTCTTTTGGTTTGCTCTGTAATACAGCTGTTCTATGTCGCATCGTTAGTGGCATCCGCAATATGCCAACAGAGCGACGTGTTCAACCCACAAGTTGCAACAAGAATAACCAAGAAATGAAAAACAAAAAAATAGAAAAACAAACAGAAGGAATGAAAAGAAATTCAAACGTTTACTTTTGCGGTTATCCTTTGGAGAGTCCTTCGCACGACTTACGTTGCGCGTTGCAACACGCCACAAATGTGAATTTGGCCAAAAACGAGCAACTTTGCCTCATGAACTCTCGACCATTGTTAACTTTTGTTGGCTTCTTGCTTTAAGTGAATTTACTCTAGAACAAACTTTAGTCCTGCTTATCCTCCTTGTGGAGTATTTGGATTTGTGGTTTTTCTTCAGCTTACACATGAATGTATCTGAGGAGTATCTTTCTTTTCATTTCAATTTTTTTTTATGTACTGCACTGCAGCAGTTAGTTACGTGGTTAGCAAATTTATTATGCGAAATAGCGGCGTCACCTTGGGTGTGTGTGTCTACTCAAGTTGTAAACTCTGATTCTTGGAGCGTTAGTTAACTGTGTGTGGCCAAGATCAGGATCAGACCAGGCGACTAATTGCCTTTTAACACATGTTCAAATACTTTTTCAAAGAAATTCAATAAAAATGTATTACTCTCGAATCAAAAGGATAGAAGTTTCTTTTCAATGTTGCAATTATTTGAAAGTTGGAGATGTAAGGCACCTTCACTTATTTGAATGTAAAACTCAATTGAGCTGAATTGAGAATGCGCAACTTTAAAAATTTACACTCAATCGAAATGGTAGACGACAAATAAGGAACTTACTCAAAAATTCTATTCCTTAAACGTGCCTCAAAGTAAGCAAGTAACCAGAAGTCAGAACATCAAGTATTGCACCCTTCTTCAACTGCCCAACTGTTTGGTTTGGTAAGTTGAAAGTTGTCTTGGCATCCTTTCTTTCTTTATTTCATTCATTCTTTGGTTTGTTGCAAGTAAATTTAAGTGTTTTGTACGTGCGCCAAGCGCAATTGGCAAATTCTGAGGCGTTTTAGCATGCAGCCGTCAGTAAGTCGGTCCCTGGCGGGCGTTTGCGGGCGAATTATCCTTTCAATTTGACTTGGCATATGTGTGTGTTGATATGTCTATGAAATCCACACATTCACATCCTGACTTCAGGAAGGGTAAAGTAGCAAAATCGTATTTTAAATTTCAAATGTCTTGAGATTTGCTAGTTTCGTTTCGTTGCCAATTCTTCTTTGGCCAAATAGAAGTAACATACGTCAAAGTGTATCCTTATATCCGTTTGCTTTGGCTTCTTCGTCCTTCATCCTTCATCCCTCATCCTTTGCTATAATATTTCTATCTAACTTGCTGCTTACTACTGAATATTACTCTTTGGTTGGCTGCTTGCGTATGCAGCGTGTATATTTCGTTTCAAATCGCAATTGATTTATATTGAAATGCTTTTCGTTATTCTTGGACGGACAAATGGACTGTAAGGCAGACAGACAGACTGACTAAGTGAGCGACTAAAAGACAGAAAAGACGGCCGTATTGGCGCATTGACGACTGGACTAGGAGTTTCGGTTCGGTCGTTTGCTTTCTTGCTTATTTAGTAGTTGCTTTGGTCAGTTCCTGTCGTTTCCTGTCATTCAATTGGGCGTCAGATATGTCGGAAGTCAAATCAATTTTCCTTTTTTCTTTGCATTATTATCTCAGTGAATTTCTATTTTTTTTTTTACAAAAACAGAAAGACATTTAAATATAATAAATTGGATAGATATATAGAAGGTTAGTTAGATACTTTTTTGTAGTAATTTTTCTCCTTCAAAAGAATTTTAGAACTAAGAAGACCTAATTATCCATAGACTAGTTGTTCTATGTGTAAATGCCAGTCATCCCAAGCAACACATACCGAAATCCAAATTGTCCGGCCAAGATCAAACAACTTTCGCCATTCTTGCTCTAGTCCCGTGCAAGGCAATAGGGTACATGAAAAAATTATTTATTTACGTCTAGGAGCCCCGATTTTACACTTTGCCCACGACTCCCACTAATCAAAACGATCGCCACTATAGCCAGCATATGAATTAATCTTTGGAGTGCGATCTATCGATATCATAGGTTCCCAAACTTATTGACCACCGCCCACTTTGAGCTTCAACAAAATTCTAGTGCCCTCCAAAATTTTTACCATACTTTTTTTTCTTTTAGAATGTGTCAATACTTTATTACAGTTAAGAGTTAAAACAATTAAAGCAAATAAATTTTTAAAAGATAGGATGTGGGCGATATCCTATTTATGGTATTTATGCTTAGTTATGTTTAGAAGTTTTTATATTAATTTGAAAAATGAAGAAGAAGTCCAGTGATTTAACTTTGACTTAAGCAACTTCCCCTCTGATATGTATATGCAGATATCAATTTCCGTGCCATACTTATTTTGGCCTTATGACTCCTTCCTTGGTCGGGAACAAACTATCTAAAGCCTCTGCCGTTTTTTGGGTCACAGCACCTGAATGTACTTATGAATGTGACGCAACTCCACGCCGTGTGAAACTTTACCCAGATTTATTTGACCACCTAACCACCCATGGTACGAGACACAGCCTCTGGTCTGGATTCTGTACCCGAAGGTTCTACCAATTTGCACTCCAAACAGTACATGACGACAGCCTTTGGAAACCAATTTATAGAGGATATCCAGGATAACAAATGATGAGTGAACAAAATTAATCTTCCTTCTTGAATAGAAGAATTCTTGGTTGCCATTCTTGAATTTAATTTTAAATTCTTCGTTTTTTGTCAATTCTATGAGTTTTTCTTTGATTTAGGGTGATCCTGCTGTTATGACATTTGAAAAAGGATATAACACCCATTTCTGCTATGTCCATGTCTAAAATGTCCTGGTATCGTTCCATAAAATCTTCGTAGTAGCAAGCGGTTGAAATCCTCAATATTGGCAACGCAAAGCTGTCTTAATAATCTATCATTTAGTTCGAGTAATGTCCTGGCTTAGTGTACGTGTGAAATATTCTTTAAGAATGGAACATTCAACTGTATTATTTAATCTTAATTTTAAATATTGAGAAATACGATTCAAAGTCGGATTTTTTTCCCTCAAGATAGCTTAATGCTCACTAATTTTCCCGGAGCCATCTACTGCCCCCATGGAAGACTCCAGCCCCCACAATGGGGCTTTATCACCCACTTTAGGAAACCATGATCTATTGTATATCAACAAATCAAAAAATGAGTATATATGTACATACATAGTTTTAAGATAGAGGCTGAATCTTATTTCTGAAACTATACTATTCAATTCTTTACTCAATTTATACTTTTCTTAAAAAATCTTAGTTTCAATTCATGTACCATCCTTACTTTAATATACTTATCCATATTCATTTTATCAGAAACCTTGAACCTTTCAACGCCCTCATCATCTGCAAAATATATAACAAAAACAATGTACTCTTCGCCATTTTCGTTCGTCATTGTCTTGTTATACGCTTCTCCACAACTTTTGATCTATTAACTCCATGCTTAATTTATGACATACACCCGCTGCGTATACAGTCCATAAAAACAAGCCCTTAACCTCATATATCGTATGTTGTACTTGACTTCTTAACATTGGACATTGGACATATGAACGAACAGAAGCTCGACAACGATGAATGTTGGTTGGCTGCGAGTATCTTGCCCCACCATGCTGCCGTCGTACTGAGTAACATGCAACAAGTGCAATTATTGCGCATAAAAATTGAGTACAACGAACAACGCAGCAATGTTGATGGTGATGTCGATGGCGATGGCGATGTCGATGATGATAATGATGACGATCGATGCTGCTGCTGCTGATGATCGTTGTTACTGCGTGGGGAGTTCACTTTACTTCGATCTTTTTAGTAGTATTATATTATGTTCTTTTTTTGTTGTTTTGTTTTGTCGATATCCTCCTTAATGTTTGACTCCTGTTCTCTGACTTCGCACACAACAAAAATGTTAATAACACAAATTGCAGTTTGAAAACGAGTTCGAGTTGAGACCTCGCTTGCCATAGTCTCCAGAGTATTGACAGGTGCTGCTGCTGCCGGCTGCTGCGTGTTGCTTGCTGTTGCCTTGATGAGGCAATGCGACTGATGCTGCTCCACTTCTGTATTAATGCACTCAATTGTGGTGATGGCATCGGCGACGATCATAATCAGCGCAATGCAATGGAACGCATTGCAGTGCAGTGCCGTGCAATCCTCATGATGATCACGTTGATGCATTTAATGATTTTATGATGATCGGCTCAAGAGAGAAGTTTAGTTTGAACTAAACGTAGGTGCGCTTGTCTACGACTAACATTAACGAGAAGGAACAAACCCACTGAGTCCACAAAACAACAGCAAGAGATCAAAGCTTAGAAGCTTGTTGGATTGTTGGCTTGTTGGTCTCATCTCATCTGATCGTTATTATTAGTGGCAATAAACTGCGTACTTAAATATTACATTATTAATGCCATGCCTGCCACAGTTAGCGGCAAGTCGCATTCATTCACTGATTCATTTATTCAGTTTTTCATTCGTTTACTTGTTTCATAATTAGTTCTAAATGCTTAGACATTGCCGCCGTCATCTCCGCGATTGCTGTTAATAATGTTTATAGATACAAGTACATAAGTGTACATCTAAGCCAAATTAACTAACTTAACAAACTAGCCAACTTGAATGACTAACTTGGCTAACTAAGTATTTACCAGCTACTGTAACTAGTTTTACCTTTGACGATGACGACGACGACTACGACATATGACAAATGGGTTTAATGGTGTCGTCTCATCGTTGTTGTCTCAACACTGTTAAGCATTTCCGGTGGTGTATTTGGATTGATGAAGTTGAAATGGGTCACTTGGACGACGAAGAAGCCGCCTGTCTATCCCACGTTTGTCATTCAAAATGAAAATTTATCTTAAATGCAAAATGTCTAAATTTTTCACTTTGAGGTCATTTATGCCTCAATATCTGCGTATGCATAAATTCAAGCTTAAAATATCATTAGTGCGCTTCTCAAACCGTTCTTTCATTCGTTTTATCCTTTCTTCTTTTACTCTTTTTCTCTCATTCTCTCTCTACTCTCTCTATGTACTCATATGAATAGATAGATTATTGCGAGTATGGGGAAAGATAGATTGCATGGAAATTGCCGGCAGGCAAATTGGCATCAAATGACGCACACAGCATAGTTTTCTACTGCAAATTGATACCTAAAACTAATGGACACGCAATGCAACATGCAGCATGCATCATAACGCAATGCAACAACAAAATTGTGGTCATAATTCATAAACAAAAAGCACATGCGGCGCTGGAAATGTATGTAGCAATTATGGTTGAGACACCTTCACTACACACACATACACCCAGAGAGAGAATGGATATGGGTGATACTAGTATAATGAAGCATTTGGCTAAGGGGTGGTGGGCAGTTGACGATTTAGAGGGAGACTAAAGTAATAGATTCGCTTACTCGTATATGTGGCGCATGTTTGGGTAACAGTGGGTGAGGTCTGTCTCACTGTGATATGGATGAGGATACCGTTACCTAGCTCATAAATAAACATAAAATGTACGACGTCTTAGGTTAATTATTTCATATTTTTTGGGAAAGTTTTTCCTAATTGGAAAAATATGTGAGTGAATGGTTAATAAATTCATAATGCATTTTATGTTTGTTTTGTCAAATTATTTACACAAATCATCAGTCTTATAAATGTATCTATCTATACACATAATATTATAGAAGACGAAAAAGAATTTCCGTCTGTTTATCTCATTCCACTCATTGGATTCATAATTGAATTATTGAAAGATAAGAAGTTGTATTCTGACTAACATTTAACTTTTATTGAATCAAAATCGACAAACAGAATCAATAGATATTAATTTTGAATTAAGCCAAACTCTATTAAACACAATATTCTCTGGGTTTGCATGCAGGATATGAAATGTTTATAGTCGGCAAAATTTTAAAAGCCGATCTACATAGAAGTCAGGACCGCGTCTGCCCGGGTCAACTAGTATAGAGTATTTGAATTATGACCACAATTTATCCCCGGTGGATGTGCAGGGCCTAGATAAAAGTCATTCTGTTTGTTAACAATATGTTTGAAAATATTCCAGTTAATATTGAATCTATAAATTGACTTATACTAAGCGTTGTTTGGTGGTTTTTAATCTGCCACTACTTCTGGTACTTTAAGGACCTATTATTGTGTCCTACAGTTGAATGTAATAAGGACAATTGGCAGCTCGTTGATCGACTTTATCAAGTTCTGTTTAGAATTGGTGCATGGTCACTAAATTATATAATAAATCAGGTGTGAAATGAGATTTCATTATTACAATTACTGAATCTGAACTAAGTAAAAATCCTTAGTGATCTCTATATTTCTTTATAATCTTTACTTTAGTACTGCTTGTTTACTTTTATGTAAATTAATTCGCCCTCAAAAACATTTACATCTCTGTTTCATTCCACTATTAAACTCCAGCGAACTAAAAAACACAGCCTCACCTTATAAGGCAAATGATCTTGACAAAGAAATCTGAGTAGGCATCCATATATTATTTTAGTTTAATTAAAAACACTTTTAGCGTGCGACAAAAATAGTATCAAAAAGCGCGTTTGCATGGCATAAGGATGATAATGTGGAGGAAGAGGAAGAGAGGAAGGCGATAAAGATGAAGGAGAAGAATAAATGATCGTGGTGAATGATCGAATTGGCGTAAATTTACATGCAGCAAAGTTGATAGAGTCAGCAGCAGCACTAGCACCAGCATAACTAATGGTGTAGTGATCAAGTGAGGTGTGCGAAAGGAGGAATTAGGTGAGGCAGCTCGATCGATTGAAGTGTTGCCGATAGATCAAGTGCAAGAACATCAACATCAACAATAAAAAGAACGTTTTGCAAATACTTTACAGATTCTTGTCGCTTGTCAATTTGACAGACAGATAGAGAGACACATGTACATACAGACGGACGGACTGATAATCAAACAGAGAAACAGACAGTCAGACATAGTGACTAAGAGCAAACGAATGAGTGACAAAGTACAACGCAGACGCGTCTACATGTTTGTTTAATTTTTTACTTAATTAAATTTGAATTTTTAATTTTCTCAGAAACGAAACAACGCGAGACAAGCAACTATTTTGCGTCATTCCAAAGCTAAAGTGATAAATCTGCAACATGAACTCTCCAGTGCATCATGCAGCAGACATAACACGCCTTCCTTCTTCCTTGCTGACTTGATTTAACTTTAGAGTTGCTTATGGTATTGCTGGAGTTGTTCTTGTTGTTGTTGGTGTATGTTGTATGTTGCTTGCAATGCGTTGGAGGCGCAGGCGGCAGTGTCTACAACGCCTGCCTTGCACCCATGCAGCACACCCGCACTTTTACCGCCCCACAACAACAACGCACACACACACACGCACGCAACAACATCAACTACTACAGAACCAACAACAGCAACAGCAACAGACCAGACAAAACACATGTACAATTCCTTCTTTTCTTTTTATTGCAAACTGCAATGTTGCAACATCATCGTTGTCTGTTGATGTTGCTTCTGCTGCCGCTGCAGCAAATGTTGCTCACTCCCACTTCGCTCGCTGTGCTATTGCAGTTGCATCGCTGCATTAAATGTTGCATTCGCGCACATCATGGCATAAGATTTATCACATTGTTCCACAGATTTTCTGCTGTTTTTCTCCTTTTTTTTTCTTGCTGAACTTCACTTTTCCACTTATTTTTTTTTTGTTTGCTGTTGATCTTCCTTATAGACTTATAGACTTTGGTGTGTGCAATTTTGCTTGAATCTGACGACGACTACGACGACGAGTATATTGAACTTTGTGTCGCTAGTATTTTGTATTTGTTTGTAGTGGTGGTAGTGGTTGCAATCTTGTAAGTTCGTAAACGACAACATCATCATCATCATCATCTCGATCTCCATCATCATTATCATTATCTTTGTTGATATTCAATGTAATGAGTGTGATATGTCTTCTTTCTTGGCGATCGTTTTAGATTTAAGAAAAAAAAAAAAATTGAAACAAATCCAACAGATGTCGTTTCATTTGCCGTGCGGGTGAAGAATTTCTCAGCATTGGTCGTCGCTTGACATATCAAAGTCTGAGGATGATGATGTCTTGTCTCTGCCCCCTTTAAATGCTATGTCTGTGAATGTCTCTCCCAATCTGTTTGCTACTGTTGTCAGCCAGCATATGCGGGAGGTTGTCTCTTTGGATTAAGTGTAGCAAACATTTTCTCAAGTCATCTTATGTCTGCATGTCAAATATTGTTAGATGTTGCACTTGTTCTGTCCTTCTGCTGCAAGTTCTTATAAATTTAATGTCTAATGTGCTTTCTTAATTCATGTCATATATTAGAGGATTGAAAGATGTGGAAATGGATAGAGTTTATAATTTTTTGGTTTATTACTTTATGAAGGACTGAAATTGCACATTAACAACCAAAAAAACCAACATACTGACCTTTTTGCTTGAGATCATTTTATTGCAAATCCAAACAATCGTTAATAGGATGATTATAAGGGATAGTTTTGATACATTGGCAGTGAGTTACATATGTAGTAGAAGGGTGGAGCCTTTTAACCTTCTCGTGCAATCATTTATTGTAAGAGCTGTGGCAAGAGGATTGACATGCACATTCAGAGCGTCAGTGTATTGACTGGTATGGTGGTTAATAATGCTCATTAACTGATGAGATTTCTAGGTCTCGATGTATTGGCACTCTCCGGACATACCAGGGGAGAAGACATTTATTCTGCATGGCCTGGACTCGGTTGATAGTTGAATTTGCTGAAAGTTTCCAGAGCTGAATCCCATAAGTGTATGATGGTACAACTATGGCCTTATAAATCATAACCTTGGCAGAGAGATTCAAAGTACTGAACAGAAACTTTTTGGGGGACTTAAGTGCCTTTCAGCGTGACCGGTGGACAGCGTTTGTAACTCAGCGTAATGCAATGCTGAGATTTAGAACCAAAGCATCAAATTCATGGTGCAATGGTGGCAGCAGTCAGATTGGATTGCTAAAAATACTGTGTCGTCCGTATAAGTGGCAGCGAGGGTGTTTTCATCAGTTGGCGTTGGCATGAATGTAAATAGCGTGTATAGGACTGTCCCTAGGACCACTGCCCTGCGGAACACCAGCTCGTATTTTTCGAATTGTAGACTTCTCATCACGAACTTTAACCAGAAACAATGGATTTTGTAGATATGATCTGAGGATGTAAAATAATTGGGCAGGGAGGAGAGATTTAATTTTCCAAAGCAGTCCATCATGCCAAACCCGATTCATCTCAGCAAGAAACGTCAAAGTACCTATTTGCTTAGATCTTCAGAAGCAAATGGTAAAACCATTCGCAAGGAAATAAAGTCTGATGTTACAAATTTGTTAAAAACAACAAACGCGCACAAACATTTGACAATCATGTCACTCATAAAAAAATTATTTAGGACGAATTACGAACTTCTTTAATAAAAAATGCAATGATATTTTAAGTACTCCAATATCGAGGGAATAATTTGCATTCAATGAAGGAAAATACCGAAAGCTATATAAGTGTTTTCTTATTCATGTTTTTTTTTTACAATTTCCGTGTCAAAATCAATTTACATTTAAATTTTTGTGAATACTATTCTTCTCTTACAACTTCCTTTTACATTTTTAATTTTTATGTTTTTTTTTTTTGTTAAACCCATTCAATTGACTTGAACTCTAAGCCGCCAACTTGTAAAATAATCGACTATAAAATTGCTTTTGTTTAGTGACTTTTAGATTTTATTAAATTCCTTCTTTTTTTGTTTTGTCTCGAACTTTAAACTCATTTTTACTTTCCCCTTAGTAAACTAACAATAACCTTTAATATTAATCTCAATTTTAAGCAAAATAAGCTTAAATCATTTAACGATTTCTCGCTAAACAAAGTTCAGTTCCATCAGCAAGCAATCCCATTTTATTTTTCCCATCCCAGACAAATCAGACTACCAACGAACGGTTGGTCTCTCAAATTATGATGTAGCTAATCGTGGTACGATAGTTTTGTAATTTGGAATTGGAACTCACAACGTGTTGTGTTTTGTTTTCTATGGTATTGTGTATTCAAGTTGTCTGTCTATTTGACTGTTTGTCTATCTAGTATCTACAAATATAATATACTAGTAGTAGTAGTAGTAGTAGTAATGCGCATAAAACTGTAACGAATTTGATGTTTTAATCATTTAAACATATTTTTTTCCCCCGCCCGCAAGCCCTTTAGAAACAAACACACACACACGCATACATTGAAACCGAAACACATGTGAAATGAGAGAGAACAAATCAAGCTCTGTTGGTGGTCTCTTCATTCAAATGGTTTAAACATTTCAATGAGGCCTACAAAATGTAATTCCCTTAAGCGAGGCATTCTAAATTGACTAAAATATATAGAGAAATATATTTTTATTTATAAATTTTTAATGCATTCCCAAACGAATTGATTTCAATAGAAAATTCAACAACAAATCGAGGCCGCCACTAAAAGCATTAGCCGGTAGCATCATCATCATCATCAACGATTATAGTAGAGTAGTCATTTTATTATAATCATTGTTAATATTCACATATGTATGAATGAATGAATGTGTCTCTTGTTGGACTAGTCATCATCATCAACATCGTCATCGTCATCATTGTGCGTTATATTTGAGTTGGGACCCCCTTCATTAGTTACTAGGTAGTATGTCGCCCAATAAGCTAATGTAGCTACTACAACTAATCCGGTTAGGCACTTGCACGCCCATTTCACACCCACAGTGCTCTTAAAGCCATAACGAACTCACTCCCGAGCAACCGAACGAATGAAAGTCTTCGACGGACGCAGTTTAAGTTAATTACTTTTCGCTGCACTTGACTTTGGTCACACGCTCAGTTCAGTTCAGTTCGGCTCAGTTCAGTTGTGTTTAGTTAGTAAGTCAGTCAGTCAGGCTGGTGGACATTGAAGGCAGACTATGGCCAGCGGATGTGGCAGCCTCCAGTCTCAGTCTCTTAACGTCATCATCGTGGTTTTTTCCAATTTTTTCTTTCTCACCAGGGAAATTTCGCTTAGTTGAACCAGGAAATACGTAGACAGACAGACAAACAGTCAGTATATGGAATAAGAGACATACAGAGGGATATCGGGATATATATGAAGAGCGTTGATGCTTTGCTGATGTTAATTTTCCGCATGCTAAACTTTTAGCACAGTAGCGCAGTAACGCGACGCGGGTGTTTGCACTTGGTCAGCAGCATCAAACCAAGCAACTTATTACTGTTCCTCGAATCTCGTGGTCTGGTCTTTAGTTGGGTTTGTTTGAGTGATGCGGTGCGGTGGAAGGATGTGTGCGTATGTGAGTAGAATCACCACTACTGTGGCTTGTAGACTTTTTGACTTTGGTTACTTTGTTTGCAAACGTCGAGTACGCGCGCTTTTTCTTTTGACTTACAGCGTAGACACATGCAGACAGCATCTCTGGCCATAGCCATAGCCATTGAATGGAATTGGCCATTTATGTTAGTGGTACTGATGCTGTTGCCATTGCGGCGGCCTAAATCGTTTCTAAATTGTTATCTATGGTTCTCTGTCGGCTTGTGATGTTCATTTGCCGCACTCCTGCTTCAGTAGTCGTAAGATTTGTTTGTTTGAATGTTGGCAGCTTATAAGCTACCGCAACTTAGTTCGTTTTATCCTGCCACATAGTGAGTGTGCCCCCCCTCAATCTGTGAGTCTCTTTGTGTAATTAAAAATACATTCAATGTGCGCGAAATCACAACTGAAGCATTTCCGCATCTCCTCATCTCTTATGTGGTTAGCATATCCATCGGCGCATGCGCTTTTATACTTGAAGTTGTCTTCAACTACTAAAAGACGTTGGGATCTGTTGCTCCCGCACTAGTCAATTACGCGGCCACTTCTTTATATTACTACCATATGCCATTAAGTCTTCAAGTTATTTATCGCGTACTTACGTTAAGAACTTATAGACATACAAACACACATCCACACAATCTCATAGTTTATTGTGTATATTTTTGCCATTCAAATGCCACAAAGTTAAGGAGGAAGGCACAGTACCATATACAATAGTGTACTACTAACGAATGTTGCATGATGCATATTTTGCATTGCATCGCTGTGTGCCACGTCTTTGACACAACATTGACACATAATTTCGCCAACTCAAAGATTTGGTTAAATCGTCGTTGCCCCAAGCTTAAAAACAACTTAAACCATATCGATTTGTGGTACGATAACCTGCTGTGTTTTGTGGTTTATGATGACGCTCCGATTTAGTCTATATAAGAAACTGTTGGTATTCAACTACTTTGTTGGTGGTCAACTCCAACTGGTTCGCATTGCATTCATTGCGTTACTTTATGTCTTAAGGTGTTGTGTGTGGGTCGTGGCCGATTTGGTGTGCGTTCTCTCTATATATTTATTTAATTCGAATATGATTTGTAATTGCATTTCATTACAAACGCATTTTACAATATTTGCTCTTATTACAATACTAGTAAGTATAACCTCAAGGGCATTTTACTTTTATTGAATGTGTTTTCGTTAGATTTCTGAAAAGAAGATTATGACAAAAGTTAATAGGAAATTTACAAAAAAATATTGTACATTCAAAGTCTAGACAAAAGAAAGCAGCTTTATTTGTATTAATCAACATTGTGGTATGCCTAAAGTGATGAAGTTTGGTTAACATTTTGAAATGGATTTCAGGGATTTTCTCTTCCAGTCACTTGTGGCATAGTAATTACGTTAATTTCATGTTGGTGTAACACAATGAAAAAAATATTACAACTGACAGTTTGTTGAAAAAAATGGGAGTAGAAAAAACTCTCATAAAAAATAAATAGTCAACATTTTAGACAAACAAAATAATAAAAAAAAACAGGAAGAATTGCATATAAAAAGTCTGAAAATGAAGTGTTTTATGACATATTTTAACAAGCTTTATCCACTTAGCGCAAATTACACGCCCTAACCGCCTTCCAAACTAGCGCAAAATATAAATATGCCAAACAGAAAGAACATTAGGAGTAAGAGGTGGTATAAAATGCTTAAAATACCAGCAGGACATAAATTTCCTCACAAAAAATAAAAAATAAGGAGCACAAAATTAAATCACGCGATGGTAGTGGATTTTTTGTTTTGTTTTGTTGAGTGCAAATATTTTCGCGTAATTATATAAAGAAGGAAGAGAGAGAGAATTTCAGTTAAATTTTTGTTTTATTGTTTCGTTGGAAAAGTAAGTATATACTAAGTCCATGCTATGTACATTCAAATAAGATAGATTTCATTTTTGATATAAGGCCATACTGTGATTAAAACTATTGTGTTGAATACAAAAAATTTGAGCAATAAATAATATCCTTTAATCTTTTTTTGGAGTGAGATCATGAAAAATTATTAAATGATTCTAGGAAACTATTGTGTGCTTTAAATGTTTTATTTCTGTGGAACTTTTTGCAATTGGTTAAAAGAATGTTTAGTTTTATACCTAACTAGATACTCGGGGCGGACAATGCTCTGCGTCTTTTTCCCAAACATTTATTGGATACTGATTGGTTAGATTGATTGATACCAAAGACAAATACGTCACTTTTGTTATTTTGTTTTTGTTTTAATGTTAAAAATTACTACACCAAGCCTAACAAGCCTAACAACATCAAAGCCAAGCCAAGTCAAGCAAAACAATACACAAGCTCAAGCAGGCTTGGTTCCCCAATTTGCTTGTTTGCTTGTAAGCACTTCATAAGCACAAGCCTTCGCTGCACAACTCTGTTCTGTAATGAGGCGAACAAACAAAAAAAAAAAAAAATAAAATATTGAAATCGGTAGAGCCATTCTCGAGCCTTTACAGGGCTTAACTATAATGTGGAAGTTTTCAAACTCAAGAGAAAACTTTTATTGTTGTAAAATTAGACCTGTTTAAGGATATATCACGTATTGCTACTAAAAATGAACATTAAATTTTATCAAATACCTAATACTGTAGAACTTAGCTAATACGATATGATCTAGTCCGGTTTCGCTAATCCGCATACTGTATAATACAATTATTGGTAATCAAGTGAAATGATACACGTTTTGGTGTGTGTTACGTTTAATTCGTTTAAACTCTTTATTTGATATTCGTTTATAAATTTTATTTCGTACTTGCCACAATATTGACCAATGACATTATAGGCATTTCATGTAGATATGAGTATGTAGTACAGTGAATCCCCGAATGCATTTCGAAAGTCGTTCAAAATCTTACCATATTGCTTGCAAATTCTTGGGATAAGCTGTCGCCTTATGCATTAGTAAAATGTTCGAAAAGTATACTTTTAGATAACGACAACGATTCTTTGTATTAATACCGAAATAATGCATATACTGAAGAGGATCTAGATGTCAAAATTTCAAGAAATGAATGTCAGAGCATAAGGATGCACAAGAATTAGATTTAGAAATCGAAGTTTTGCAGCAGAAAAAGAATAATATTAATCATCAACCGTCACAATCTGAAATTAGTGAATGGCTCGTTGAAGATAAAGACCATGTTTCACTCGATAGTTAAGAAGTTAATTGCGATGATCCAAAAGTTGCGTACCTGCTCACAATGGGCGAAGGAAATTTAAATTGGGTAGTTTGACCTTTCTTAGAACGCTAAGTCAGTTCGAAATGGAAAAAATTTCAAAAAATCTTGAGTTTATATTTCATTACTTTATATGAGTACATACGTATTTCAAACGTTTATTTTAAAAGAATTGTTTTAGTTTTTCTTCGAATTATTATTATAAGTATGATTTGTATTAACAAAGCCGCAGGCCTTAGTAGCTATTGCTTTATCCTTAAATTACTTTTTTAATAAACTTAAGGTTCCAGAGAACTTGCGTTCCTAACAAATGCAGAAAATTTATATTTAACCGGGTCAGCTAGTTTGTTATAATGAATGAATAAGCAATCATAAATGTTTTTCCTTAATTATTTTAATATGCCTTTGGCAATCCGCATTTCCGAATAATCCGGTTATAATTGATTCGGATTAGCGAGGTTTTACTGTATCTATATGTATATATTTAAGGTACTTAATGTACTGATTTACTATTTGTAGTATACAGATCTTAGTCTTTTTTAGGGAGGGGATTCGGTACTCAACTCTTAGAGTATTATCCTTCCTTAATCATTAATAAAACTAGTGAACCTTAAAAAACTTGACCAATCAGGTCATATGTTATAACAAGCCCAAAACTTATAATTTCTACATGAGCATCATTTGGTGCTGTGCTGTGAAAAGTATATGAAATTCGGTGAATTGAAGTTAATGTTCGGTTATATTATTTCAATTTTATTCATTAGCCATTAGTTTAATTTATCTATGAATTGTTGTAATACTTTATTGTTATGTGGAATGTTGAAATTAATTTTAAGTTTTTCTTTGTCTTTTCCCCGATCAAAATGAAAGTCAGAGTTAACATGGCGTATGAACGTTGTAACTGATAACGCGTCATAAATTGTTTACGCGAAAGTATCTCCTTACGAACGTATTGTACTTAATACGCATGTATGTACATTGGCAGATACTCTTACATACATTGTACTGTATCTGAAGACAATAAAGACAAAGTAAAACAATGCATAGCATAGCGCAACAAAAGAAAACAATTTGAAAGTACTGACAACATAATTAGCGTATTTGTAACTTCATTAGCGCAACTTCGCACTTCATTTAACGCAAATTAAGCATGCGTAAATCTATGATAAAGCAGAACGAACTGAACGAAACAACCGAAAACAACTGAGGGACCGACCGACCGAATGAATAAAAGCCAAAGCCATGAAGCCAAAGTTGAATGCTGCGCGGCTGCTGTTGTTGTTATTGTATGTAGATACTTGCGTTTGAAAGTATCTTTGTATGGCAAAGAAAAAAAAAAAGGAAAACAAAAATCCAAAAAAGGAAAGGAAAGGCTGGTAACCATTTGGCGATAACTCTGAATGCGTTTGACTGCCAAAAAGTTAGGCGTGCGCATGAGCAAAATACTAAAGACTTGAATGGATGGATGAACGAGGTGCGTGCGCTGATGATGATGACGGTGATGGTTGTAGTGGAGGTGGTGGCGGCGGCGTGTGAAAGACATAAAATCGACAGACAGATACACACTCTCACACTTTAACTTAGGCACACTCACACTTGGTAGATACATGGACAGTCAGAAACAGACAGATACTCTTGATAAGCAATCTAACAATCTAACGCTAACGGAGACTGAGACGGAGACTTTGAGTTGCGTTTGTTGCCATTAATTAATTGAGCGTTTTGCGTTTGTGGCTTATAACAAAACACAAAAAGCTTCAAAATCTGCATTGAAAACTTGCTGCACTTGCGGCTTTTAGTGAAGTAATTGTAAACAAAACAAAAAACAAAATGTGGTAGCTTTATGGGGCGTTCTCAAGAAGTAGGAGCTGCAGCAGCAACAGGCAGAGTTCGCCTACTTTTGCTTCTTACTAGGATCTGCTAATGCATATCAACATTTCGCACTTTGTTCGCTTTGTTCTTCATATACAATATATGTATTCTTTGTTTTATTAACACGCGTTCACGCGCTAATCTGCAACTCAATCAACAGCAAGTGCAACTACTACGAGTAACACAACACAAAGATACTTTAAACTCAGCTGCAGCTGATGACGTTCGTCTTCTGATACTTTTGAAACTACTGAAACTGGTGACTGAAGCTATCCCGCTGTGAGATTAATATTGTGTGTGTTTTTTTGTTTGTTGTTCTTGTTGTTGTTGTTATAGTTGTGTATGAGTGCTTATACATTATACAATACTATAAAATAATCTTGTATCTTTCACTCGTTTGCGATAATCAAAGTAATTATTATTAATATCTCGACTCGATTTGAACTCACACTGTATTGTAGTATAAATATAAAATTGAAATATAAAGAGAGTGAGTTTTAGATAAAGATCTATAGCGGTTTTAATGCATATAAATGTTTGGGCCACGTTTGAGTTTCAATTCTGTTAGTAAGTAAGTAGATTTGTTTAAAGCTTTTAGGCATTTTACTGTCAGAAACCGCCCTAAAGAGAATTTCAGTCCGTGAGTAGGCTTCTTGACCACAAAAGTGCAGACCTCTTTTTATTTACATTGGGTTTTCTTATTGGTTTTTGCAATTGCCACAAATTCTTTGTAACAACGAACAAAAAAAAAAAAGGCAACTCTTGCTGATGCCGGTGCCTATTGGTGCTGTTGCTGCTTCTACTGTGAAATGCAATTAAAGTCATTTGCGCTTGCGACATAAAATGTGGTGGCGGCGGTGGCAACAACGGCGACTCCAACGATGGTGGTGGTTTTTACATTCATGGCATTTCATTGCTATGCTGCTGTTGCTGTTGCTTACCACAATCGCTGCTGGGAACAGGATGCGGCAGCTTCGCACAAAAAGCGCTAGAAATTCGAACAGAGTCAGTCAGTTAGTTGCCTGTTGTTGAAGCCACCTTCTTTTGCATTTCCGTTCGTAATGATTTGCACATAATGATCATGATGTTAATGATGCTTTTCATTTGATGTAGTCATTTGAATATGAGTTTTTGTTTAACCATAGATAGATACTTTGATTATATTGAACTGTGGGCGCATCATGGTCATTCTGTAGAGAAAGTCGATTTAATAGTAAGATTAAAATTAGTAAAAGAATCATACCAAGCCATTAAATTTAGATAGTTTTTCATGAACTCTTCTCCTATTTGACTTAAGTTTATTCTTACTATTTTTTTTTTTTTTTGGTGGTTGCACCTGTTAAACTGAAAGTTTTCAACAAACTTATGTGCAAATGTCCGACATAATTCAGTTAAGTTTACAGCAACAAAAATAATAATAGCAACACTAATAACTTTTAACCATGTTGAAAGCTCCGTTGTTTGGTGAATGCTGCTGCTGCTGCTGCTATAACACAATGCAAGCATCACAACTCGGATTTGCAACAAACTTCTCCTGTTGTTGTTGATGTTATTGTGATTATCATCTTTACTTAAATTTACTCAGATTTCAAAGCATAACAACTTGACTTGTTGGTTGGTTGGATGTTTGGTGCTATATGCCACACCGTTATTGCCTGTTGTGTTTCATTCCGCGTTTTATCAACCCAACCAACTTCTCGACCAACTTCTACCTTGGCTTAGCCTTTTCAACTTCTGTTGGTTTTTGGTCCCTGTTGGTGTATGAAGACACCTTAACTGTGGCGAAGGCGCAAAAAACTTTTCGTGCTAATAAATTTCACACTCATTCTAACTAACACTTCATCAAAAATCCAGGCAACATCAGCACCAAACTCCTCGTGCTGTTCTTGCTTACCTCTTTTCATGCATAGTTAGTTTACTTTTGTTGGCAACCAACGAAAAAAAAATGGGAAACCAACAAGAGAAACGTATAAATCCCATTTAGTTTATTTAGTGTTTTGGATGCTCTAGAATCGTAGAATAGTATAGCGCTGCTGCTATAAAGTATTTCAGGTGAAGTGAGCTCAACCCACTAAAAGTTGCATGAGATGCTTAAGTGCCATAAAAAGATTTTTATTATGTCTTCTGAGGCGGGTGTATATTTTTTTTTGCTTGTGATTTTTTGGCTTGAGATTATAGTCGTTAAAGTTTTGCTTGTGGTCGGCGATGAGAATGAAATTTAGGCGGCATGCTCTGTTGCATGAAGTTATGCAAATACTTATTTTTGAAATAAGTTGTGGGTGCTTTTGTTGGATTTTCAACAATACACTTGTTGCTGTTGAAAAGTTATTCTATGATCATAATATGCTTTGACTTATATTTCTTGTCTTATAGTATCCGATTTCTCTAATAAAATGTATCTCATAAATGTGATTCTGATTATTATAAGCTTTGTAAATTTTGTAAAATCATTGGATTACCATTTTAATTACATAGTACCAAATCCAACTATTTTGAATTACAATAAAAAATTTGCAAAATATATTGTATCCATACAAAATAAAGAGCCCAATGGCAGTTACTTTGGTGAAAATCATTATTGTGGTGGTGTTATTATAGCACCACGTTATGTGCTTACCTCTTCACATTGTGTTTTTGATAGTAGGTAAATACAATATTAATTCACATATTATTGACTTTATTTTCATAATTATAATCTTTTGACCTTAGATTTCGTCGTTATTTACGTCAACCGAATGAGTTCGTAATCATTGCAGGTACCCCCAATCGATTGTGGCCCACTTCAGATACAAAAATATTAAATGTGGCAGAAATAATACCATATTCCTATTTACGTGTATCCCAGCGACATGATTTAGCTGTGCTACGTCTTAATGAAACTATTGATTTGAATGAAACACAAGCACTAGGCATTGCTACTCTTGATGATAAGTTACCAAGTCCTGCCCAATGTGTGGTGTATGGTTGGGGTAATTATTTTCTAAATGGACCTTTTGCTGAAAATCTTGTTGAACTTCATTTCATCATACAAACGGAACGTCGTTGTCATCATATCTATCCTGGGTTTTTCGTAAGAAGTATGATCTGTGCATATCCCTTGCCCCATTCACCAAAGGATGCATGCAATGGTGACTCAGGTGGAGCACTTTTTTGTGGTAACAAATTGACGGGAGTTGTATCTCGTGGTGTGTTTTGCAATCGCAAATATCCAACAATATTTGCAGGTATTTTCTATCATCGAGAGTGGATACAAAGTGCAATTGGTGGTGCCAGTTTTTGTCATCATTGGCAGCATACAATAATGTTTTATTTGCTTAATTTTATGATTGCAATTGTATTGCAAAAAATCTGAACAAAAAAATTCATACAAATCTCCAAATCATTATACTTCATTAACTGTAATCAAGCTAGCAAATGGACAACGAACAATTATCACAGGCACGCCTGCCTGCCTGACTGCTGAACTGACTGACTGCTAAGTCCATTGATTGCCCAGCCGGTTGGGCAAGCTTGTGGTGTTGTGTTGCCGTGTTGTGTGCTGAACACCAACGCCAAATGGCCTCACTTGAGTTGAGTAAGAGTCAAATCAAGTGGAGAGAGAGGAAGAACAACCTGACAGCGTTCACAGTTCCAACTTGGAGTCAGTTCAGTCAATACACAAAACACAATCTTTTGACCTTCGTTGGTGTATGCAATGACGCCCGCCCATAGTTGTTGAATGAGAAATACATTTAGAGAAATTTTCTAGTATAAATCATAAGAATTTATAGAAACAAAATCCAGAGATTTTAGTTTTCAATAGTTTATGCCTTATAATATTTCTGCCGAATACTTGGCTGATATAAAGGTTTTCCATTTGTGTAAAAGAGACGAGCAATGGAAAGCAACACTGTTATGAAAGAAAATAGAATTCAGAAAGTGAAATGAAAAATGTTACCAAGGGTGTGGGTTTCTGAAATTATTATGGCTTAAAAGATGGTTAGGCTATGTAGGCCACTGGCGATTGTTCCGAGTTTACCCAGAAGCCTTAAGGTCCATTGTGATGCCTGAAAATTGTGAAAGGGTAGGGGGATAGTAAGAGGTAATCCACTACTGCACAAGGTTGGTTTCAGAGATCAATCTGAGATCTCAATCCGAGAAAACGGATTCGTCTACCAAGAAGAGCAGGGCAATCAAAGAGGAGGTTTTGGATGCTCTCCGATTCCTCCTCATCTTCACAGCTACGACAGAAGTCATTATGTGGAACCTGCATCTTGTAATAATTCCCTTCATCGTCAGAATCCTTTTATTGTTGAAGTGCAGGAGCTCGGAGGTTCCCTTTGGTTGGTAGCAAGGCCAGAGGGTCGTCGTGCAGCCAGGCTCACTTGCCCACTTCCTACCTGCTAGATCCCTAGTTTTTGTTTCCAGTCCTGAGAGGATATCCTGTAGTGATCTATCGGCAATGTCTTGAGTCACAGGCAGTGCCGAGACTTTCATTGCACACTCTTCCGCTACGTCATTACCTTGGAGACCGGAATGACCAGGCACCCAGATAAGCGTTTTACCGTACTACATATGGTTTTGCTCTTGATGCTGTGAGCAGACAGAGGATTCGCATCCGCAGTTAGATAAATCTTTCCTTCTGAATGCAGTTCATTCACAAAGAACGTGAATTGCCGTTTTCTGCTCCTGATTACACATATACTAAGAGTAGGCTGTAATTTTGTTGAGACCAATTGACCAGTCTTGAATCCTTTAAGCATAAGGATGGTCACTTTGTTTAGTAAAAGCAGCCTGTTTGTGATCCCTTTGTCTTGTGCTATAAACCTTTTATTTTGTCGTTTAACCAATTTACTTTTCACAGTGCATTAGCACTTAGTCGCCGTCATCGTTATACTACGATTGCTGCTTTTGTTGAATCCATTGTGTATTTGTTGCTTTTATTCAACACTTGCAACTTTCCGCGGCACAATAACAATAACAACAACAACAACCACAACCACAACAACACTGACAACAACGACGACGAGCTTTCAATGACGTTATTTATGTTTATTACCTCTAAGGTCGTTCGTTACTCGCACGTTTTTGCAGGCCAGGCTAGACCGACGACCAAGACAGTTGGACCAACAACATTGAGTTGAGTCTGAATTGGCGTCTAAGTCTTATGTTTAAAAGAGACTAAGTTTAGTTGGTTGATGTTGGCCAAAGTTGGTTTGTTGTTGTACTTATAGTTGTTGCTATTTGCGCTCTATTTTAGCACTTGTAGTTTGTGTTGATGGTGGTGTTGTTACAATTTTGTACGCAGATATCAGTAAATTTAGATTTAAAGTGAATGCGCGCGTTAAGTGTCAAACGCGCAAAGTGTCATGCGACAAGTTGTTGTTGCTGTTGTTGTGGCCTTTGTTGCCGTCTTCTTATGTCTTAGGACTTTTTTCTGTTTCCTGTTCAATTGGAAAAAAAAAAACAAAAAAAAGAGAGGAGGAGAGATGTTGCGTTTTTATCCTTGTCTTGGCTTATTCCTTATTCAACCATAATGGAATTGCACAGTTATAAAATTGCAACCATATAAGTCTTGCTTTATATGAATTTCCAATAAGATCCGGCAAAACACGCATGGACAATAGATCATTGTTTATTGTGAGTGGCAAGTGGAGTGGCGAGTGTCACCATCATGATGATGATGTTTTTGCTTTTGATGTTACTTCGGTTGGTGTTGCTCCCACATTGTACCACATATAATATAGAGATGTTGTTGCAAGCATAAACACAAAGATACTAAGTATAATGCAACAATAACAAACAATAATACATACATAATACATACATAATAAATTCGTATATTTTATGCTGTTGCTGCTGCTGCTACACATTTTGTTGCATTTATGTTTGTTATATTATTGTGTTGCTGGTACTATTGGCTGTTGTTGCTTGATGATGCTGATGCTGTTGCACAGATTTTGTGCTAATTTTATCACTTTGTGTGTCTGTCGTTGTGTCACTACTTTGACAGCACATAAATACTCATAATTTATTAATTTCTCAAATGGCAACAACAAAAACAACAGCAACAGGAACGATGCGCGATATGATTATTGTTGTTGTTGTTGCTGTTGTTACTGATGCTGTTGTTTTTGTTATTGTTGTTGTGGTATGTATTGCGTTTTGTGCGTTGTACCCGAGATACGGTAAATGTTGCATGCAATAATTTCATGCGACAAAAGCAACAAGTGAGTGTGCCTTGTGTTTGAAGTCAATGGAATACACAATACAAACATACACTCACTCACTCACTCACTACATATGTTTGTATGTATCTTTGTATGTGTATGAGTATCTGTGTAAGCAACGTGCGGGCAGTAGACAGCTGCAATGAACAACCAACGGCCTTTGCTGTCCAGTGGCGAATGGCTACTGGTTGCTATTGCTTCTGCTTCACTTCTGTTGTTGCTGTTGCGGTTGTTGCTTGCTGGTTGCTGTCGCAACCTGCGGCAATCTAAAACTGAAAATGAACTTAACTGGAGCAACAAAGGTGCATAAATAATAATTTCATCATTGTGCCTCGTCGTGATTTATTTTGTTGCGCTTCAACGCACGCCAAGCTAAAGCCACAACTAAAAAACCCATAACCAAAGCCGAAGCTAAAAGTTATATCTGCTGCTTAGCCATAAAAGGACGAAACACAGAGCGCAAAATGGTAGTAGTAATAGTAGGTAGTAAACATCAATGGGATATATGTAAGAAGTGCTGCAAGTGCTGCTGGACTGTAGTTGCCACAATGGGTAGCCACAAACCAATATGTGGAATAATACCAATAGAGTCACTGCTGCTGCTGTTGCTACAACACGCCTTTCTACCTTTTTTACTTTTGTTTATTGTTTTTTTTTTTTTAATATTTTTCCATTTTTTTTGTTTCTTGTCATAATTGTGAGCGATTTATTGTCAATGCAATGATTTATTTAACTATTTCTTTGATTCGATATATGAATACACGCACATTTATATGTATCTCAACTGTGGGAGCCTTACTTTTGTATTTCATAAGCTGAGAGTTGAAATTCCTTCTTCTTCCATATACTTGCCATCTTTATCTTCGGTTCACATTTTGTTAAGATTTATTGTTTTACTCAAAAACCCAAGTCAAATGCAACATGAAAAAGAGGAGGGTATAAGTGAAAGAAATGTCTTTCATAGTTTGTAACTCAATTTCATGTTACAAGCTTAAAATTGCTAATTTCATTTTTTGGTTCCTTTCCAAAAAATTGTGAATGTGTCAGAATTTTGGTTGCATGGTTTCTTTTGTCATTGCTGTTGGTTGTTCCTTAACTTGAGTGTCATGTGAAAGCTGTCAAAATGCTTTTGAGATTCGTTTTTTCTTGTTGTTGTTCTTGCTGTTATTGTTATTACTGAAGATTTGGCACTTTAAGATTTGGCAATTGGTGTGGTGGTAAGATGACACGGGTGTTTTGTGAATTGCCAAGTTTTATTTTCTTGTTTCTTTGTTTTTGCTTCTTAAACGAAGAAAGGAAGGCGTTCTATGTACGATAATGGAAATTAGGAAAATATACAACTAAATTTCAAAGTTTTTCCTTTTTGTTTCTTTAATTTTCTTAAAAATTATAGAATATTGAAATTAGATATGCTTTAGAAATAGTACACTCACTGCTACTGGTCATAGTTTATTTTTTAAAAAGAAATCTAGAAGATTTAAATATACAATTATTTTTGATTTTATATGTTTGGTTTTAAAGGATTTTTTTCTCGACTGTGAAGCTTTATTGTGCAAAATTTATACACGGTATTTTATTGAAAGTATTGCCCTATGACTTTTCACCACTTTTCTGGTAATGCATGGATTCCGCGCCAATAAAACTGTTTGTCTTTGAAGCCAAGCTAATAAAGGTTATTTTTTGATACCTTCAACTGAAGTGAAGCATACTCCCGTATGGGCGTTCTGCATCAACCGAAACGAATGGTAGTCTGATGGTGCAAGGTCTGGACTATAAGGCGGTTGGGTTAGGACTTCCCATCCGGTACCATCGATATAGGTTTTGACCACTTTTGCGACATGCGGCGGAGCATTGTCATAATGAAAGCTTAAGGGTACATGTCTGGCTGCCAATTCCGGACGTTTTTCCGCAATCACACGTTTCAATCGCATCAATTGTTCTCTGTAGAAAGCCCCTTCGATCGTCTGACCAAATACACAGCATAACCTTGCTGCCATACATGATATTAAAGACATGTCCAGGGAATAGATTGGTTATTCACGTAGCAAGACACTAGGATTATTTTTCTATCATATCTTTCTTTGATCATATAATTAGAATTACAATATGCTTATTTCGCATATATTTTACGGATATATTAGGGTGGGGAAAACGAAATACATTAATTGTACTTGTAAAGACTTACAAAGGGTAACCCAGGGTAAGATCCTTTAAATGAAATAAAAAGAAAACTAAAGTCAAAGCGTTTTGGCGTTAGGTGAGCAAGAGATGTTTACTTATTATAGTGATGATAAGTGATATAAAGGGCTCAGGTTGTTGATCGAAACGTCGAGATGTCTTGCAACCGATTTAGTTGATGCGTGTTAAAACTTCTATAAGTATAGAAGAGACGAGCTATGGGAAGCAAGGCTTCAAAATTAGGTATGAAATTTCAGAAATATACTGGCGTTGCCCGTCGCGCGTTCTGACGTGATGTCAATGCAATAGTGGATAAACATTATTTTTGACCGTGCGAAAAACATGGATTTTCCAAATTTATTCCAGCAACGCATAGCGACAGTCTTTAAGCTTTGTTAATTGTATGGTTGTTGGCGACGAATAGCTTTTCAGTAATCCTCTTAGTTCCGTTTTCGTATCAATTAAATATATGGATGGTTTGGGGACGCCGTGAGTAATTGTTAAAAGTTGTTTTATAAACACTTTTTGGCGAGTTACAACAAAGTGAATAGCATAAAAACTCTCTCCAAGAGGAGTTTAATGATCACATACTTATTTGGTTATTTATTTAGGATATCTGGAATTAACTTAATATGTTCTTAGAAACCAACGTTTGTTATTAGTGTTTTAAATGTCCCGATTCCCAGAATGTAATCATCCAATAGTAGGAAGAAGTCCTCATTTGCTCTCTATCTCTCTCCCTCTCTCTTATTACTACATACAACATATTATAGACCCCAGACTTACTGTTGCAATTACTCATGCCACTGGTATTGCTTGCCACTTATTACCGTTAAAGGCCTCCTCATCGCAACTACAAAGCGCTGCCATATAAAGTCAGGCATTATTACCGCCGTACCGCAAATGTTTATATTGTAATTATTTTTTACCTTTATTTTAAAGGAAGGCCAAATACCTACAAGCAACACCTGCAATTGTTGCTGTCGCTTTTGTATCATCTCAGCAACATCATCGTCGTTGTCGTCATTCAATCGCACTCAGGAGAGCAGAGCTCGGAACACCATACACTAACAGTAGCTGCCAAAAGTCAATGGCAACACGAAGCGTGTTACTTTTGTTTCATTTCTGTTGGTTGCTTCCAACCGTCCGTCGTTCCTTGCATCCTTCAATCCTCCATTCCGCCCTCTTGGTCTTGGTCGTGTCGCATTTTATTTGCTTCGCTTGGCTTCATTGCCTTGTTTGATATTTGCGCCTTTTCGTCAGCGAAATCATTTTAATTCAATTTACAAGTTAAGTGAAATGTTCGGGACTCATCCGTCCGATCCGACCCGACTGAGTCTATCCCATGTCTCCAAGAGTCGACTGTGGACTGTCTGTATGGCACTTGCCCGCGCATGTCGTCTCATATCGAAGACAATTCCTGACAGTTTTGGTTGTGGCAGCGAAAGCATTCAATTGCATGGAATGAACGAACAGAAAGAACCAAAAGAGATGAAGTTAAAAAGTGTACATCTGAACCTCAAATGAAGGCAAAGACAAACACAGTTACAGATACAAATGTATCTGCTGCTGTTGTTGCTGTACTGTTAGTGTATCCTAGTGTCAGCAACGTAATTGTCGTCTGTCCTTGTGTCCAGTAGCAGCAGCAGCTTCTACTGCTGCGGTTGCTGTTGCTGCCACTTGGCGTGGCATGTGAGATATCAAAGCAAAGAAGAAGTCGATTTTGTGTTTTTACTTTTCTGCTGATTTCGGTGGAGCTAAATTAAGATTCCATTAGTTTTGTGGCAGCAACAAATGAAGATACCAAAAGTGTGAGAGGGGGAGTCTTTAGTACTTATATTATTTCTTTTTTTTTTTTTGTGTTGCCATTGCTTCTGTTCATTCGTTTTGCCGCCACCTCCACCGCCGCCGCCGCAGTCTGACGCGCTTCATTGAAATAGTTTGGCGAATGCGCGCAAATTGTCGAAAGTATCTTAGAAATGCATCTTTGCGTTGAGCGGCAATAAATCTACAAAGTGTCAAATAATAGCAACGTTTGCTTTGTGGTTTCGTTTTTTTTTTGTTTTTGTCTACTTTTGCTCATAGTTGCAGCAGATGAAGATAGTTAGGAGAAGGGGGGTGGCATGAACATTCTAACAGAAATTCCAAGTTGGCAAAATACAAAATAAAATTGACTTGAAACAATTGAAACGTGTCGCATTAGAGTCGATAGACACAATAAATTCCAAACTACAATAAATTATTTGCACAAATATTTTTTGTTGCAGATTTCATTTATAAAAGGAAAAAAAGCAAAAAAAATTGTAGATAAATGAAAAAATTTAAATACTTTTCAGTTTCCGTTTGATGGAATGAATTAGTTTTTTAAAGAGCTAACGAATAAATTACTAAAGTACAATACTAAGGACCTTAATCCTTTATGGAAGTTGAAGAATCCGTTTCCATATATTCTTAAATATATTTGTGTGAATTTAAATTTAAATTAAGATAATTGAAATCTCATACATTTGTTCAGTTTTGGGAAAGGTTAAGATTTCCTTTTATCTATTATGCCGGAATTCTACCGACAGATGAAGAAACCTTAAAATAATGATCATCAAATAAAATACACAAAAAAAAATACGTGTAGCTTGGTGTGAAATGAAATTCTAGATCACTTTGTAAGAAACTGGGATGTGTTTAATATTTTGTTATATATAGTATATGACTTTCTTATCCAAAAAAATCTTGATTCCTCATAACAGTGGTGCACCAAGATTTACTGTGACAAATGTAAAACTATATCCTTTTACCGTATTAATTTAATTGTAAACTCTTACCTTTAATTAGTGTTCACATTCTAGAAAGTGTCACACAATTCAGTGATCTAGGTGTTTTGATGGATTCAAAGCTGCATTTCGGCACTCATGTATCTTCTATTATCAATAAAGCTTGAGGAATATTAGGTCGAAAGAGTTTAATGATCCTTACAGTATTAAATTATTATGTGTTTAAATTTTGAAATCGCAATTCTAGGTGCTCCGGAATTCGTAAAACGCAAAATTTTTGCGATTTCAAATCGGTAGCTTCAATGCTCGTGGAATGAAAAGTAAATGACAATTTTCGGAAAATTAAGCTGATATTAACTGATATCTAAATGTTTTATGTTTGGACTTTTCAATAATATTTTAAAATATGTTTTATATAATCAGAAATGAAGCCTCGGCTGCTTTTATTTTTTAAATTAGATTTTACTAACCATACCTCAAATTTAATAGTGAATAAAATCACCAATTGTAAAAGTATTTTGCGTTTTGGTTGGTCCTATAAATTATCGATAGTAAGCGATTATCAATATGTATGTCAAGGCTGCCATAGCAAATATAGGAACGAATAAATCATGTGAAACACTTTTTTTATAAAGTATTTTCTATTTTATAAGTCTATGAAGCTAGTTATAATTAATTAGTAAATAAAAAAAAGATATTCGTATCCCAAAAACGCATGTGCGCAGTTACAAATTCAATGTGGACTTTGAGAATGAAACTGTTGTAGCCATTGGCAACTCTAGTTTATATTATCAGTAACAAAGAGGAAATGGGAAATATCGATAACAAAAATTTGCGAATTCGGGAGCACCTAAAACACAAAACGTACGATTTGGCTGAAAACGCAAATCGCAAAAGTAAGTGAAAATGGGAGCACGGCCGATAGTATTGGATTCGTTCAAAAACAAATCTTGCTTTTTGCACTGCGTAGCTTACACTGGGATCCTGACATCAACCTTCCATCCTACCAAAGCCATCAAAAGTTTATCTAGTAATTTTAATGTTCCTTCTAGGGTTACAAGTAATTTTTTCCTTGTATTTTTTTTTGGGTTATCAAATCTATTTCTTCAGATCAGCTAAAATCTAATCTTTTAACTCAGCTTAACATTTAGCGTTCTATTAACCTTTTAACTTAATCTCATCTGCTTTGTTTTTTGTTGATTTGAATTTGAAGATAATACAATACATCAAGTCTATTTGTCTAAAACAGACGAGCAATGGGAAACAATACTGCAAAATAAAGGTTTTAATTCGATTGGTTTGTTTTCATTAACGATGAGAAAATAAATATGACAATATCAAACATTTTCGTCTGGTCAGCGGCAGCCAAACAACCGCAACGTTCTTCTTAGTGCCAACTGTAACCTAAGGTTAGATCGACTGGTCTGCTTAGTTTTAAGAGTCTACGTCTAGACAATTCATGAGATGGTAGGCAAGTTTTGTAATATATCCCGCTATCATTCATAATTTCTTCCTGAATCATTGTTATACACCGAGGTCTGAATATTGTAGTCCACATTATCAATTGTTCGAAGCATTTTAGATTGTTGTCTCTGTATTAGTTTTCTTGACTGTACCCCATAATTGAATGCCGTACAGGCCTAATTACACTATTATATAGTTGGTAATTCTTCTTCCGGATGTGATATTTTCAAGGGAGTTTACTATCAATATAAAAGCCCAGGTTAATGGAATATCAGTACATTTTATTTTTAGTTGTCATGGCTAGTAAATTGTCTGTGTCATTTATATAACTTGCGCCGTTTTTAGTTCATTAACTTTGATTTTCCATTTTTCAAACTAAGTGCATGTTTCGTCCCAGATTTCCTGTAGATAACATAAATACTGTATCATCAGCGAAGGTATGTAGATACCATTGATGAGTTATCTCCTGGAGTTGTGATGTCTGACATATTGTCTATAAGCTCAAGCACGCTTCCCTTCGGGACACCTGCTTTTATCTGCCTTAATGTTGAAGATTGTTTAGTCTTTAGATTTTATATAAAATTAGCGAGTGTCACGGTAGCTTTTGATAGATCACTCGGTAATACTGTCCTAATATTTCTACATAGGCTGTCGTGCCGCTCTTTATGGAAGGCTTTTTCCCTGTCCAGAAAATCACAAACACAGAACTTGTTTTCTTCAAGGTCCCTTAAGATTTTGTGTGTTACTCTATGGACTTGCTGAATTGTGGAATGACAATGTCCAGTATTGGTTATATTCTGTCAAGTAGAAGACGTTCAAATACTTTTGATAATAAGGGCAATAAGCTGAAATTAAGAATGAAACACAAGAAATGTGCTTGCGTGGGTAGAATAGTGAAGAGGAAAAAAATACATTTTCTTTAAGCTACTTAGTATTTTTTTATATTATTAATCAATTTAAGATTTTTATCATAGTACTATGGTAGATGTTGAATAATATGAAGATACTCGTACTACAGAAATATTATATCTATTGTGTTGAGTAATAACCTGTTTCGCAATACTAGTACATGACACAATTTTATTAAAAAAATATTATAAGATCAAGATAATATCTTTGGAGATACTTTTTTTAATACAACAATTTAACAACAAAATAACAACAAATATTTAAAATCCAGTTTAAGTTATCGGGCCACGTGCAAAACCGATTCAATTCAATATGAATGGAATGGAATCGAATCGAACTGAACTGAACTAAACAGAACTGAAATGATCTGATCCGATTTGATCAGATCAAACTAAATTACTGCATTATTCATGAAATCATTGAAACAACATTTGCAGCTAACTGAACAGCAGCAACAGCAGCAAAATACCTCAACAACCACCACCACCACCAACAACAACAACAACAAAAACAGTAGTAACAACAATAGTAACAACAGTAGCAACAACAAAAATAACAAATCCATACAATTTGGTCAAGTATTTATACCAAGTATGAGAGGCGCAACTGTGGTCAATGGGAAGAGGTAGAAAAAAAGATCAACAGCTTCTGGCTGCAATCATTGCAAAGACAACAAATATCTTGTTGTTGCTGTTGTTGTTGTGCGTTATAAATTTAATGAAATGGTATCAGACAAGACAATCACATCCTTCACAATCCACCTCCGTTGCACTTCCTGTCACATATCTACATATTTGTATAGACTCAGTTGTGTAGTGTTGTTGTTGTTGTTGCATCTTGATGATATTGTTGCTGATGTTGTTGCAATCTTTCATTCATGAAATTTGTTGTTGTCATTGTTCTCTTATGGTTTTTGTTGTTCCTTGCTGCTGCTGCTGTTGCTGCTGTTTACTCAAATAAGCGATCAGTTGCAAATCAAATGCCACAAGCAACATTGTTGTTTCTGTTGTTGGTGCTTACACTGTGATTGCTGCTGTTTGTATTTATTTGTGTTGCATAAATTGTACAAATGGCAGAACAACAACATTCATTCATTCAGTCAGTTAGTCAAGCACTTGGCAACAACAATTGCTAACTCGCCAACAGCATAATTTTTGCTCCACTTTAACTGGCAACATCAACGTCGCACAAACAAATCTCTTTGCTCACTCACTTTTGAGGTAACAAGAAGAGCCAGCAACCAAAGCAACAATATTTGCCTCGGCAGCTGTCTAGTCTTTTAGTTGTTCCAGCTTTTTCATGTCTGTCCATTTGTCTGACTATCTTTCCAGCTGAGCTGTCCAATTCTTGGTTTGTCAGTATTTCGGCCTGTTGCTCTTCATCTCATTCATCGCTTGAGTTGTGTTTTCTTCATGATATCTACGCACAATCCTTCTTAGTGTGTTCTTGCTCCTTGGTTTACCCAAACCCATTCCTGTTTGCCATTGCAGCTTCCGCTCGCTCATTCAAGAATTTTTAGTTCAGTTATTTTAACGAATTTATTTGTATCGCTTTCATGGTCAGCGAAATAATTTAATGTAATTTAAATGACGTCCTCACACAGACTCAAAGACATTCAGAGACATACACACAGATACACAGATACTATATACAGAGGGAGAGAGATAGAGGTGACACACACCAAACCATCATCAAACCGCACCTGTCTGAATGAAGTATAAAAATGGCAAGATGAAAAACCCAAGGCAGCCAGACCTCAGTGAGCAGTCATCACGAGCTGCGTACGTACGGTGGGAGTATTTCGTGGATGCATTTTTGTCTCTGTTTTCGGCATCTTTGACGGCGACGCATTGGGACAAGTACAACAGCAACAACATCTACAGCAACAGGAACAACAACAATAATGAAAATGATGACGACAACAACAACGAAATCCTTGTCTGTCGTTGACATCATACACAATCAGACGACAACTTCTGACGGCGGCATTTCAGCCAAAATGAAAACCGGCCAACTCCATCAGCCACAACCTCAGACTCAGCCTTAGCCTCAAGCTCAATAACGTCGGTCGTTTCATCTGTTTTACTAGTCTTTAAGTCCCAGTTTCATCTTTTGACTTTTGGGTATTTCGTCGTTGTTGTCATCGTTGTTGCTGCGCTTGGTCACATTTTAATGATGACGACGACGACGGTGATGACGACAATAACGAAGATGCTATGCTGCTCAGACTCTTGTCTTCTTGAGTTTAGATTTTGGATTGAGAGTTGAGTTTGGTTATTTGGGGTCTGCAAGGGAAATGCTAATTTGACTTTTGTTGGTATGCAGTTTTTACTGCTTCGCATCGCTTTGCTTCGCATCGTTTGGTTTATTTTATTTTATTTTTTTAATCAGTCATTCGTTTGCTTAAATTGAGTTGAGTTGATCGTTATTTAGTTTTTTTTTTTTCGTAAGACTTTTGAACCAAATTAAAATTTTCTTCTTCTGACTGACCTCCACTCCTCCACACCATCATCATCATCATCATCCTCATCGTCAATCAGCATCACAAGATCACATTGTATTGTATTTTGTATTATAATATTGTATGTACTAGGTACATGGAGCTATGGGGTATTCAGTCTTTCTCTGTGTGAAGCCCCTGCCTGCGTGGGTTGTTTGATGCGCACACATCTGCATCTGCATACAAATATACTAAATTGCCAATAAATTATTGGAAAATAAATTTTGATTATAGAAGTTGGTAAAACGGGTGTGAAAATTGTTAATTAGTTTTTGATTTACATCGTTGACCAATTTCTTTACCATACCATACACAATATTATCTATGAATTCTCGTCGTAATATTGTCTTAAACTCAGTTAGTCACGGTTAAGGTTTAAGGTTTTTTGTTTTTATCTGTGGTGTGGGAGCTTCATTTATAGTGCGGTTGTATTTTTGTTTTTGTTTTTGAAAAACAACAAGTGAAAGTTGGGTTGAGTTGAGTTGAGTTTATTGGTTTATGGAATTTATTGATAGATAAAGATTGTTGGAATCTTGTTTAGTATGAATGCATATACAAGAAAATGTATGGATAGAAAGGGAGTTAATTTCGTTTATTGTTTTATGATTTAAGGTATGAATGTTAATTTCTGTTTTTTGTTCCCACAATTAAATTACACCTATCGATAAATACAATAAATATAAAATTTATAAAATTAAGTTCAATGAATTTATAAACTGAGCTAAGTATGTAGGTCACTGGGAAATTTCATCTAATAAAATAATAATTTTTTACTTTGATTTAATGGTATTGGTTGAATTATCCTCCAATTCAAGTATATATTGTTTACTATGGACTGGAGTTGAATTGGGTATTGAGAAGGAATAAAGACCGAGAAACCAATCCTCCTCTATATATACTATTAGGTTAATGTGCAACCAAGTTTCATACTTTTACTAGCTTTTTGAGACGAAGAAAGTTAGTTGATTGAACCAAATTTAAATGTTCGGGTAATATTCATTCTTTCCCATGGCAGTCAAAAGAATCTAGTCTTCCATGATGGTTTATCTCTTCTTTCTTCATATGTCAAACTTAAATCTTTCGACTAAACTTCTTAAGCTTCGCTATCGCTAATTATTCCTGTGATAAAAAGTTTATTGAGATTGGCAAATGACTATGCTTTTGCCGGAAGTGGTTGAACATATAAATATTGCGAATATGATTGTGATACGATACAAAAGGTTTCAGGATTTATGACCATAGTTTCTCCCTAAAGATTACATCCTTTTTCACGTAGCTTATAAGGCCCCATCCACATATTAAATCATAAGTGATCACATTAGTAAGACCCCCTCTCTGGTTTAACGTCACATATTTTACACATAGAAATAAATAAATAATTTAAAAACATCAATTCCTTCATTATTTTTATTGCCATTTAAAATATTTAAAAAAAAAATCAACATAAAAACAATCAATTTAGTTAATGTGAGTAACATCCATTGTGTCAACATCCTTTTCATCTAACCATAGAGCATCGCCATCGTTTATAAAATAAAGAATTTCTCTGGCACGTATAGCTGCAATTTTTTAAGGACAAATTTTCGATGGGCGAAACCTCTTGTTGTCTCCTATGTGAATGCTTGTGTCGGTTAGTGGATTTAATTGATTAAAACTATTGACCACAGATGACAAGTATGTCTCGACGCTGGGGCAAAAGCTATCGTACGGAACTTGCTTCAAATATGATGACGCTCGGAGATCCAAAGATAGTTGTAGTATCAGTGGAGCAAATTAACCTTCGGAGTCATCATTTCCTACGGTTACATACCAATTTGACGATGACAAGTTTATTATTATTATTATTGTTGGGGAGGATGAAGCACTGCAATCTATAAGATCTATTGTGCCCCCTTCATGGACTTAGTGTATTTCTCCTAGCCCAATATCCTCGATGAATTTTAGTATTGGTTCTACCTCACAGAGTCTGAATTCGTCCTCGCATAGGGTGAGTTCGCCAAGGTGTTTGCTTTTCCTGCGCACGATGACAAGATGTTTTCTTAACATTTTAATATTAAAATCTAACTTCGTGGGGACCAATAATATAGTATGACACGGTCTAAAGATAGAGTGTGTAATATTTTTTAGTTTTTCGTCCTACTTCGCTGACTCTCTCCCTACCCCTTAACGTGTGACGTATTAGTATGTCGAAGGCCCCTTTTGAGAAACTAATCCTCCATTCTGTGTGCATTTTTGTATATGAAAATTATTGTGTTAATGCACAATTGTTGTGACAGATTGGTAAAAAATTGGACACGTTCGGCTTTGTTGATATCGGTGATTTCGTGGAAAAGCATTCCAACCAAGTTTCATACTTTACCTAGCTTTTTTAGGCGATGAAAGATAGTTTATTGGTTCAAATTGAAATGTTTGGCATTCATTCTGTCCCATGACATTCAAAAGAACCTAAGCTTGAATCTTTCGACCTAACTTCTTAAGTTTCAATGTGTAAATTTACATTTTCAATGTTAAATGAGACTTGGTTTAGGATCATCTTCAAAATTTTGTTTTGACCCATTTCAAACTTATTAATGTACGACTTTGCACAGCTGCCCCATATTATGGAGCAGGATTATGGGTAGAAATATGGACTTATATATAACCATCTATCTATTTATATACATAAAAACCATTTGCCTCATGTTTCTCGGCTCATCACTTGAGTACGGCTGAACGATTTTGATGAAATTTACTAGAAAACTCAAGCATAGAAGAAAGAGTGTTTCTGTAAAGTTTGGTGCGGTTTGTACTCTCAGTTGTCTATAAATTGACCTATTTTAAAATCAATCAAGACATTTTTGTCAAATAATCAATATTATTTATTTGTATCGTCAGAGAACGGCATTACGCGCTAACATCCGTAGGCTAGTTATGAATAGATAAGGTGGACTTTCGGCTTATGAAGGGCCAAAGAATGCAAATTGCTGTATTTACCTTGGCTACTGTTTTGACTATATGATAATTGAATGCTAGCTTAGAGTATTAATATAATCCGTAATATTTAAGGTAGTTTTCCCATGGAAGGCTTTTTGTGTCAATTACAAGGTTAGAACTAGGCAGTTAGCAAGCCTTACGCTTATTAATAAAGTATATTGCTTTCGTTTTAGTTGCATACAATGGGATTTTCCGAATTGTGAAGTAAGTTAATAGATTATTTAGAGCGCCTTGTAGATTATTCTTAATGAAAGCAAACGATAAGCTTAATGGTCTATGACCTTCTCCATAAACCTCAAATCATTTCTTACATAGCCTATAAACTGTAGAATTAGTAAAATTGAATACGAATTTTTACTAACTGAAAAGAAGAGTTATCTCTAGATATATCTAAAAATCTGACCATAAGACATAACTTGTTATAAGCAAGTGATGTATTTGCATGTATATGGGCTCCTTTGTATTTTATCATGTTGGAGACTCTAAATTATTCATAATAAAATAATTAAAGAATTCTAATTAAATATACAATTTCAAAATATGTATAATCGATATCGAAATTAGTTACCCTTTAAATGTCACCCGCATACTATACAAGGAGAATCATTAGCAGAACAAATGACAATCACAATATTCCCTTGAAATGGTTTTTTAAACCTTTGATTTGTTCCCACACAACACAGAATCAAACAATCAAAAGAATGAACAGAAATTTAACTAAAGTAAATCAGTGAAATTGTCACAAATTATGCACAATCAATTTTGATTTGAAATCAATTAAACCATTATTCAGTCCGCATACAAAATCAAGTAACAATTGATTTCAATTTGTAATTAATACTCACTCAGCAACAATACTCACAAGAGCAGCACCAACAACAACTCGAACAATAACAACAACTACAAAGAAAAAAAAAACAACAAACATCAACAACTCACTCCACCCGCATGACCAAAGAGAATCTCATTCATTCATTCATTTACTCATTCGTTCATTTACCCATTTATTCATTTATATCTTTTTTACTCCTTTAGATTTGAGTGTGAGGCAAGCGCACGCTCGTTTGTAACGAATCGCGTATCTAAATGTCGACAAAAGTATCGCTCAGATACAATATTGTTGATGTTGCTTCTGCTGCTGCTGATGATGTTGGTGTAGTTGTGTTGTTGTTTGCTTTAATTGATGTCATTGCTGTTCGTGATTGTTGATTGTGTGCTTTTGTTAAGCGCCCTACACTCTTAATATCATCATCATCATCATCAGCATCATGAACATCATCATTCTTGTTTTTTGTTTGTATTTTGTTGCTGTGGCAATCGCACAGTTAGACTTGTCATCGTTTGTCTGCTACAACTGATGTTGTTGATGCTTGTTGCTATTGTTGATATTGTTGCTTGTTGTTGTTGTTATTGGTTGGCAACTCTAATAAAATGTTTGCGGCTCTCTATTAAATCCATTTACGCCATTGCGCGGGATCACAATTCTCATGATGATGATGATGATGTTCATGAAGTAGTGATACGCTAAGGGGGTTTAAATGATGATGCTGGTGGCGCTACGATTTATTTGATTTTATTGACTGGCAACAACTGGCTACGTAAGTAATAGTTACTGGATGGTGTTGCCTTTTGGGAAACAATAACAATCAAAAGAAAGAACCATCATCATCATCGACATCGACATCATTGAACGCGTAACGTCTCTCATAATTCAGCAATGATTGCTGCCACTTGTTGTTGTAGTTGTTGTTGTTACTCGTTTTATGTTACTTGAATGTTTGGTGTGAATTATTCTTCTTGTGCTTATTTCTGTTGTTGTTCCCGCGCTTTCAATTGACTCTTTCGATGATTGTGTCAATTTGTCAAGAAATAAGAAATTTTCAGATTTTTATTTCAATCGATGACCATGAGTATTTGTTATGGTACTGTTGCAGCCTGAGGCATTGATGCGGGTGTGCTGCAAGTTATTTTAACTGCTTTTTCTCTTTGATTTTTCCACTTTAATTTTTTTTATTTCACACAATCGTTGCCACCTACTGCTGCTGCATGTTGCTGGCAACGACAATTAAGCGATTTATCATTGTAAATCTCTTTATGTTGTTGCTTCTTCTACAACTCGTTGCTTTCATGTTGTTGGAGTCAACTTAATTTTCACAGCAGCAGCAGCAGCAACAGCAGCAGATAGTTTTGTTGCAATCAAGCAATAACAAGCATCGAGTATGGCAATTGTTGTGAATGCTAAAGAAAGGAAAGGAGTAGGGTGTATCCAACGTTCTTGTATCGATAGCTTTGCTTGATTGCATCTGATATGGCAATGAAATTACTTGCAACAACAGTATGAGAAACAACAACAAAGTAAAATGGGTAAGCAACCAAGGTAAGGTAAGGTAAGGAAATGCAAACTATAAGTTAAATTGAATTTTAGCCTTTTACGTTATTCACATTGGTTTGCTGTTTTTTTTTTTGTGGTTCTTGTTGTTTTTATCATGAAAACATGTTGCAGGCGGCAATAACAACAACAACTACAACTACTACTACAATCATGCAACTTCATCGTCAGAACTTTCTGTGTTCAATCAGTAACACCTACAAAACGAAGCTTCGCGAAGCAAATGATATCACAGTCAGTGTCTGTGGTTTTCTGTTGTTGTAGTTGTTGTTGCTGCTGCCACCTTCGCCGCCAACACCTGCAACAGCAAAGCATTTTACACTTTTATACCCTTCATCATACTTTAATGCATATGATATTACAATTTTATTGTGATAGTTGTAACGCACTGATCAGCATAAAGAGCATAGATTGAACATTATCTCGTCCAGTATGAGTATGAGTTGAAAAGGTACATCCTTCACTGACGTTGTGTCAAAATTTCATGACCATCGGACAATTAGAAGTCGAGTTATTGCTTTATAAGTGACAATGTGTTTATAGCATCGATCGAAAAATGAACTTCGAACAAAGAGAGAATATAAAGTTTTGTTTTAAACTTGGGAAAACTTTTACTTAGACGTTTGAATTAATGAAACAAGTGTATGGTGACAATTGTTTATCCCATGCCCGAGTCCGTGAGTGGATTCAAAGAAGTTCTTAAGGACATTAAGGACGACGAACCGCCCGGTCAGATAAGTTTTTTGATTAATTGATTGACCAAGTAACATTGAAATTGTGCGTGAATTTATAAAAAATTAGCCAAAATCTTCGTTGCTTTACATGGCAATGGAATTAAACATATCAAAAGATTCACTTCATCGTATTTTGACCTCGCCGTGTGTGGCCGCAATACCGATGGCAAGTGGTGCCTTTTGCACAATAATACACCGGCTCATCTTTTGGCACTTATCATTGAATTTTTGACCAAAAATCACATTTTAACCGTCTACCACTCACCGTATTCTCCTGATTTGGCACCTTGCGACTTCTATCTCTTTAGACAACTACATGTGGCACTAAGAGGAAAGCGCTATGCCAATATTGAGACTATACAAAAGGCGTCGACCGCGATTCTGAATGACATTCCTACAGAACGGCTTAAAAATGCATTCGACATGCTAATTGTAAAAAAAAAAAGTACAAAACATTGTATTGAAGTGCAAAGAGACAATTTTAAATAAAAAGTTGATTTTTTTTTCGTGTAGTTTGCGACACATCTTGCATAATCCTCCAGAATCATATTTTTCACCATTTTGATGGTGAAATATGTCTTCAGTTTCAGGGATTATCACTCCTATCAAATTTATGATCGGTACTACCAATCCGGACCTGTTTTGCCACTCCTTTATTCTTCTGATTCTGATATTTTTCATTTTCCTTTGCTCTGGGTAAATATACAAAAGTTTCTGTTTATTGGAGTTGATTTCATCACATAATGCGTTAGGACTGCATTTATTCTTTCTTAATTTACAAACTTCAAATTTCACTAAAATTTATCACAATAGTATAAAGAGAGTTCCAAAAACTTTCACACTTGATTAAGGGTATTTAAGATTCGTTGAAAACAAATTGAATGTTGTTTTTTTTTTTGCTTATGCCGTTAAGCATGCATTTAAGTAATTTTACACTTTGTTTGTGTCTGCCTGACTGTTTGTTCATTCCATTGATGCAGCGATAATCGCAAACGATTGGCAGCTAACGAGTTGCATACATTTTGTTGTTAACTTAACTCAGGTTTTTCGATTAGCATCATTGAGAAGAAGTCATAGTCCTTGATGATGATGATGACTGCATTCCCAAAGAAATTTTTATACTACAAATTGTTTGTAGTACCTTTGTTAGTGGAGGGAATGAATTAGTACCTATATTCAATAGCAATATGTAAGTAGTATGTGCTAGTGATATTGCTGTTGCACAGACAACAGTCATAAAGCAATGTCATTATAAATTTGTTATTTAAAGAAAAAAATAATATATGTATTATAATAAATATATTCAAAAGCAAAAAACTATCAAATCGAATGCCCAAAAGACATTGATAAATATATTTTTTATACGAGTATATGAAAACTAAAAATTGTTTAAACTACATGAGGCAGCAGCAACTACAACAACAATATGCATGGCTGCTGCGACAACAACAACACAATATTTTAAATGCCAACAATAAATCTTACCAAAAACGACAACAAAAAATATAAGAAATAAAAGAAAAACAATTCAACATAAATTTTTCATGATTCTGCGCCACTTTTGGACAGCAACAAACAAAAACAAGCAACAAGCGCAATATAATAGCAACAACATTATGAACAACAAAAGATACAATACATACTATGATGCCCCTAGTAGGAGGCGCGGGCGTTAAGCTCTACTTAAAATAAAGGAGACTCTTTTAAACTCGTTAGTGAATTCTCTATCTGTTACTAGTGTTTGTTGACTGCCAGCGGGTGTATTCTTTACTCTAATGTTCTTTGTTGTCGTCATCATCCCATCGTTCTCATTGTTGCTGTTGTTGGATGCATGTATGTTTGTGTTTGGTTGATGTTGTTTCTTGCCACAATTCTAATCGTTTTCGTGTATTTTTTTCGCGCGCATGCGATAAAAAATTGGCAGCGCCTTGGATGCTTGGTTTTACCTTAGACAACATTAAAGATATTGTCGGCGGACATTGGCCACAGTTTGCCACAAATTTTGTTGTCGTTGTTGTCGTCGTCGTCGTTGGTTTGCTGGTTGCCGCCTTCGATTGCTTGCCAAGTTTGCGCGTTACGTTAACAGAGATTAATATGTCCAATTACTGTGACAAAATTGCAAAATGTCGGTGTCGTCCTCGCCATCGCCAACAACGTCAATATTGTTGTTCTTTTGGTTTTTGTTGTTGTCTGTTGCATAGTCTGCGCCCTAATAAGAATTTTAATAAGTGCCACAAAAAAAAAAAAAATGAGGAGAACCAATGCAAAGCGTTGGTGGTGTTAGAGGGCGGCAGTGGCAGTGAAGGCAAATTGGAAGACTAAGGCGTCTGCTCTTGTTTGTGTTCCTGTGACAAAAGCGCTGATGTTGCTGATTTTTTCGTGTTGCTCTTAATGTTGTTGGCGTTGTTGATGCTGTTGGGGTATGGCACAATTTAATTCGCATGTCTCTCAGGGCTTGCCACATAGAGAAATGATATACTAGGAAGAAAAAATGATATGCCGCCTGCTAATTAGCGTCAAAGACAAAGCGCAAAAAGTAAACTAATTTGAGGAAATTTCTAAACAGATCGTTTGGATTCCTATTGGACATTGCATTATCTATCTATGAATTTTGGATACAAATCATACAGTACACTGTGCAAAATTATGGGACCAAAATTAAGATCTATGACCATGCAGGTCTTCTGATATGTTAAAGAATGGATATTAGAGGGCTTTAGTTTTAAGATAGACTTCACTTTTTTCATATTTATTTTAATTTTGGTTACAAATCACAGTGCATTTTAATACAATAATATGGGTCAAAAGTAATGGAATTATGGTACAACTTAACTTTTGATAGTTAATTGTTGGCCTTATGTTGTAATATGGAGAATTAATATGATTAACCAAGACAGTTTTATCAGGCATACAGAATCACTATTCCACTTCCGGGATATATGTACATATCTGTGCCTGACACCTTTTTAGAGTTCCGTACCCACAGCGCGCCAACGGGACCCTATTACTACGTCCACGCTGTCCGTCCGTCCGTCAGTAAACCCTATCTCTTCCCTAATAGGAAGACAGTTCGAAATTTCACTGAGGAGGCATACGACAATGGCTATCCTCTAAACATCGCTATGAATATGTATTAAAAACATTAAAATACAATATATAACGTGTAAGTTGTTTACTTAATGACGATAAATATTGGAAAGTTTGTTTATAACAATTTCAGATGAGAATATTTTCTTGTTTTATCCTTTTTAGAGCGTCATTAAAAAGATCTAATAGAGATGTCGACAGAATGCAATCTTCTCAGCCATTTCGCCACCCTAACTCCTCCCATTCAGCGTCGTTTAAAAGGCGCCTGCATAATTTATTTGGATGTTTTTTCAATTACATTTCAATTACATCGCCAATCTTAGGAACCCACAAATCGTTCTCAAGGTCCACCGTTCGCATGAACGACGGGGCACCAGGGATCATATGCAATGTCTTGGTCTGCAGTACTCTGACTTTTGAAATATTGTATTTCGCTGCTATGCCGTACACCTGCAAGCTGTATTGCCAATCAGAAGCATTTATTGCCTTGTAAAGGAGCACTTTAATTTTTAAGGTCTATTTATTCCTGATGTTTTAAAGCCAACGCAATTTCCCAATTCTATTTCCGGGGTATTTTATTTTTTTTTTTTTTGCATTCGCCAAAGTGGTGTGATCTTCCAAAGATCCTAATAGACCGTCCTACTAGAATATACGATTCACCGGACAAACAGTCTCTAGTGATGCCTACGTACAAAAACTGCACTGGCTCTTTTTTCAACCCTGGCGAAGCACCAATAGAGGCATTATTTCCCAGGGGAGCTATGTTAAACCACTCTTCTGTTTATTTTCTCATCATGTCTGCATCTCTTTTCGGAATGGTCTGGTGCATTAAATTATGGGCAGCATTACAATTGATTTGTAATATTACAAATGTAATATGCGTGTTGAACGTTAGTCGCCTATCCAAATACGTACCCAGGTATTTATACTCCGTAAGGTGCTCCAGCAGCAGGTTGTCAAAAAATATTCCCGCACAAACAACTTGCCGTTAGGTTTTTTTTTGAATATTTTAATTTTGCGATAAAAGTACAAATAATTTAAGACTGCGATCGTATTTAAATAGTGCATAGTGTTAAATCTTGATCGATGGAACGGAACTCTTCGTGTGGTGACCGATTTTTTTATGTTAAGGGGTAGGCCATTCTATGGCTATTGTTAAGAATACTTCTGTGGCATCATGACCAAGCTCGGCCTAGCGTCATCTAATGTTTCAGTTAACAGCTGGCCAACAAAGTGCACAAAAAAGCTCCACTGTGTGCGTGGGTTGCTGTTGCGCACCTAAAATGCAACAAGGCAATACGTGATCACACGTGCAAAAGAAAAGGTTAGATAGAAAAAAGAAGCGAACGTAGGGACTTAAGTAAGTTGATATCTAAGATTAAAAAATTGTATTAACTTTTTATATTGTAGAATTTTAGAATCGCAATAAAGATTAATTAAAACAGCGATTGGACTAAAAAGGGGAACACCTTTTTTAATAGCTATGTTTAAGTGCATTGTGCCCAGTAACTCTCCTCTCTCTCCTCTTATCATACACCGTGTTTTTTTGGGTAGTTTATCAATTGACATATATTCTGTATGGACCTTGGATTGACATCTTTGTATCCTCATTTAAAAATCTTGAATAGCCTCACAATTGGTATCCGTATGCTCTGATAAGTTTTTTATTATTGTCTGATAAATTAAGTATCTCATTTTGTGCCTAATCAGTTCCATATTTTTATTTTAAACGATGTTTTCAACACAGTTTTGCATCTATGTTTGGCTCTACATATTTCATTATGTCAGAGATGAATGAAAATCTTTAGTTAAGAGTTCAAAATCTTCTTAAATCTCTTTCACATTCACTTTTTTCTTTAAGAATAATTAAGAATATTTAGCATTGTCACGTTTATGCGCCAACGTAAAATACAAAAAATTGTTATAATAACAAAACGAAAAAAATCAAACAAATGATAAAATGTGTTGCCAACACATGTGGGGCAGCAGCAGCAGCAGCAACAACAACACCACCAGAGCAACATTAAACTAAAACAACAAGAGACAACAACGACTTGCGGCAACAGCTGCAAAAGTCGCGCGAACTCATTTTGCTAAATGTTTTGTTTGTCTGTCTGTCCAACTGTCTGTCGTATCTGTCCAACTGTCTTTCATTTCATAGTATTTGTTGTTGTGGTTGTCTAATTTTCTATATATTTTTTGTGTGTTTTTGTTGTATGCCTCACTAATTTGAACAAGTTGCCTGCTGTAACAAGGCAACTAACAACAACAGTAGGAAACAACTATAGAAACTTTTGTTAAGTAAACAAACAATTTTTTACTGCTACTGCTGCTCTTCTTATTGTTTTTTTTTTGTTTTATATAAATATTTTTAATTAAAAATTTGTCGTTAAACAAAAAAGTTGCTGCTGCTGACAATAAAACGAAGAATAAAGAATCGTACAAAAACACGTGCCTGAAATAGTAAAAATCTTGTTTTTTTTATTTGTTTTGTTCTTTGGTGTTCGTGGTGCAACATTTTGAGGCAAAAGCAAAAATTTCTTATGCAAAAATGTCACCTCTTTTTATTTTATTCATTTTGCTTATAAAGTGTTGTGCGTCTTTATAGTAATTTTCATTCGCATCATAGTCAAAGTGCGGCAACATCATCGTGTGTTGTTGATTTAAAAATTTCTGTACGCAATTTTCTAATTTGTCAAACGCTTAAAACATTGAACAAACTGCCTGCCAGCATAGTGAAGACACATTGATGATGTTGCTGCTGCTGCTGCTGATGATGATGCTGATGATGATGATGATGGTGGCGGTAATGGTGATGGTGGAGACTCTGGATCTGTCTATTGAACAAACATTGTTGGCCTGATTTAACTAACAAATGCTTAAATGACAAATGTGCGGTCGTTTTGACAAACTGGAACTGGTTACGCAGGCGCGAAATGTCATTTATACATATATGCATATGCCGAATGATGATGATGTTGCTTGCTGCTGCCGTGCTTCAACCGCCACTTGTGCAACATTTGTGCTAACTGTAACACTTGACCAGAAACTGTTGTTCACTGTTCACTTTTGCTTGGTATGCAGATGCGGGCTGCAGTTAAATGCCGTTGATGCCTATTAAATGCTGTTGACAGTCTATGGAACTCATACCTCTACATCTACTTCTATTGCTGCTGTTACTATAAATGTTGAAAGTGCTCCATTTGTATGCAACATTTTTTAAAATGTAATAAATTTCAATAGATATTTTTCTTCAATTTGTTTGGTGGTACAAGATTGATGGTTGCTGATGAAGTTAAAGATGAAATTTTATGAAACATTTCAATAAAGAGAAGCAAGAAGGATAATATTCACTATCTCTGTTCCCAAGTATTGTATGTATATTTTTCGCATTTTTCAAATCCCTCAACAGCAATTTTTCTTCCTTTTATTAACATGTTTTTTTATAAGACATTTCACAAAACTATTTTAATTGATTTCTTGGTAAATGAAAAGCGTGGGACGCACGCAAACGAAACGCAATGAAAAGAAAGTCGAAAACATTCTTCAGAATGATATATTAAAGTTGGTTGCTGTTATTAAATACTTTCCAGTAAGGAAAAAAAAATTAAGAACCCGAAAAAATAAAACCCAAAAAATTTATATTATGGTAGATAGAGGTAAAACAGCAATGAGTTTCAAAGGCGCTACTTGCTGCAACCATTGCTGCTGCTGCTGAAACATCAATTTCAATGCCAGAGTTAAGCAAAAACTGCTATAAAGCATTGCAGTCAGAAAACACGTAATTAATGCGAAAACCAACGCACACCAGCAGCAGCTAAGCAACTGAGCAATTGCTGCATCAGTCACAGCAGCAGCGGCAACTGTTGCGCATGCGTAAAGCGCGTCTCCCCACGCAAAGTGGCGGCAACTGGGCAACTGAGAGCAGCAACAACGGCATGCAACGCATTCTGGAATTTTTAATAATTGCACTTGTTGCGCCAAAAAAAAAAGATGGAAAATAAAAGCACACAAAATAATAAAAATGGAAACTATTCAAGAGCGGCAATCGAAGAAGATGCCAAGTTGGGCCCATGGAGCAAGTTCTTGCTGCACCAGAAGATGTCTCTGCATTTGCTTTACTGCTTCACTGTTGCAGGTGCAATACACGCCTTTGCGTCTGCGTTGCAAGGAATTGTCTTTCACCTCGGTCTCCTCTTATGTTTCTTTAGCTGGCCTGGCTGTCTGTCTTTCTGTCCCCTTGTCTGTCTGTCCAGTTTGGTCTTGCGAGATAAATTATGTCGCTAATGCAAAGTGCTCCGCTTTTATGTATCAAAAACAAGTCAGTCGAGCAGGCGGTTGTGGGCACAAGGACAGACAGACAGGCAACGCAAAGCGACGCAATGAATTGAAACACATATAATACTCCCAGGCCTACTTCATTCGCCTTTTCCATGGTGAAACGAACCAATGTCTGCCTTCGCCTGACTGGCTTTTATCTTTTATTGGCATTCATTGCAATCGTCTTCATTCTCATCCTCATCCTTGCCTTTGTCTACCCCGTTATGGTTTTGCTCTTGTTGCTGGTAGCTTGTTGCTTGCCTGCCTGTTGTCGCGCGCGGAGTAGGCGTACGCATATTAGCGGTACAACCGGACACGGACACGTTGTCACATGCAATGCTGGACGACGAAGACGACACATTGCTGCCACATGATGATGTTGCTGCTGCTGCTCCTCCTCTTAGAGCAACATCAAGAGATGAAACAAGACAACGACAAAGGAAGTCACAATTGATAAAGCGACATCGTTAGGGTTGCTATGACTCGTTGCTAATTACCTTAGCAACTTGTTCTTCTTTGTGTTGTTGCTATTGGGTTTATTTTTGTTGCTCTTGTTGCCATTGAGTTTGATGTTGAACTTAGTCGATTGCGTGGGAAAAATTTTGAGAATTTCTACTTAAAAAAGAAAAAGTCAAAAACAATTGGCAATTGCTGATGACATTAAGAAAAAAAAACAAGGCCAAATGCTATCAACAACATTTTTAGAGGGCGTGTAACTATCGCAACGATTTCGCTTAGATGCAGTAGATAGTGTTGTTAATGTGTTAAACAACCAAAAGTGATAAATGGCAACGCATGAATTAATAGCCAACAGCACACTAGCAACAGCAGCAGCATCAGCATCAACAATATTTTAAGGCCAAGTGCAAGATCCCATCATCATGATATATGATTATGATAGAAGAAAAAAAGAGGTAGAAAAGAAGGCAAACGCCCAACAAGAGCAACAACAACAACTGCCCACAACAACAAGAAGTCAAGTTCAAGTGCAGACAAACAGCAACATAGACAAAAGGATGATAAGTTGTTGACATAAACTATCAGTGAGGAAGAAATAGAAGAAGGCTACTACTACTACTACTAGTACTAGATAAATGCATTGCCAACAAATAACAACAGCAACAACATCCTCATAGCATAGCAACAGCAACAACGATGGGAATGACGACAAATCGCAAACAACGGACAACATGTCCAGCTTCCAATGCTTCAGTTTAACAGCAATACCAACAGCAACAGCAACAGAAGCTGCCAGAAGAAAGCATCACCATCTTCATGCTTCTTTCTGTCTGTCTACGAGTCAGTTTATCTGTCTGAATGTCCTTTTTGTGCCGACAGTAGTTAAACGGCACATCACAAAGTCAAAGTCTCCCCACTAACATAAGCTCCACACACATACACATATGTACATATATAAATAGTTGGACAGATCGACGGTATATGGATGTGTCCAACCTACTCCTTCGTAAATGACCATTTTGGCATTTTTATTATGTCTGCGCGCATATTTCTTCAATCATCATCTCCATTGCAACGATTGTTGCCTTGAAGTTTGAATAGTTTCTCTTTCGTTTTGTTTTAGTTTGTTGGCTTCATTCTTGGCCGCTTTCATACTTTAATATGTTTTTCTTATTGTTCTTCTACTACTACTTACTACTCACTTCTTTCCTTTTTCATTGCGTTTCGTTGCTTTTATCAATGATGTGAGCATCTTTAGTCTTAAAGAACATTGACAAACGGCCAATAGAAGGCGTTAGTCTTTCAATGGTTGGTTGAACACTTAGACAGGCAGACAGACAGATAGATGGAGGAATGATGACAATATTCTTACATACAAACATATGTGCATATATGTGGGCAGCTATTAGCCCTGAAGATGATGTTGATGATGATAATGATGACAATGAATGCATATGCAAAATAGTCTTAAGTAGTTGGACTAAAAGTGTGTTTATTAAGCTTTTGAAACACTAGTGCAGACAAATGAAATGGCAGAAGGCAGTAAAATCTGTTTAGGAAATATGTGTATAAGTAAATAGCACACCCACAATTAATATATGAATTTAGCAATGTGATCTTCAAGAGAACTGAATCTCTTCGAAAATATATGCCTAAAATTTCAATTAACCATTCAGTGTAATGTTTCATCCTCATCTTGCCGCTTCTTATGTTAGTGTTATCTGCCTCTGGATTCCTACAAGCTTAGTTCGCCTTTGGGTGCCTTGAAATTATTATTGGCTCATGGCCCCTCCACTAATCACAATGCGCCACTGTTCACAATAAAAAAAATCATAATTATAACCAACATAAAAACATATTTAAATTTAACATTTCGAAAGAAAAAAAAACAACCTATAAAAATATACAAATTCTCAAACCTCAGTAGCTTGTTTCCCTTTCAGCAGAAACATTTACACATTTGTTGCCCTTTTGCTGCAGATATTGATTGGTGCGGCGCTTAAACAATAAAATACTTTCTCAGAATCATCATCATCATTATTATCATTATCGTTTGGGGCACTCCATGACACATATAATATTCTTTGCATGAAAACGAAATCCTTTTTGCATGGGCGGCTGTGCATTAACAGCCACTACTGTAGGGGGTCTGGTCCCACCAATGAGCAACGTTGTTGAGGTCGTCGCAGGTGCCCTAAAATAAAAAAAGACAGTAAATGAAGAAAGTAAGTAAGCTTTCAGAATGAGAACAACGAACACATTCCTCCATCCGCCATTGTCATGGAGTTGAGAGCGTGCAAAGTGGCGCCGCTTAAGTCAACTTTATAGCGTATACTTAAAGTTGGGTTGATGTTGCTGGTGTGCACTTGGCTACGAACTACGAAATTGTTGCTGGTCGTCTCGCAAATAAGTTATAAATTTTGCAACTGTTGATGGCGCATATTATGATATCATTTTACAACTTCGAATCCCTTTTAAACGTTAACTTGACTTCACTAGCCTGAAGAGGATGAGAGTCGGTGGTTGGTGTCTTGCCTTCAGCAGCAGGCGTCCGCTCCTTCATACGTTCATCTCTGAGTCAAACTAAAGATATATGCAAATATTATTATTGCAACAGGAACGGCAGCAGCAGCAGAAGCATCACCACCACCGCTAGCAAATTAATGTTGCTGTTAAGTTTAAGTGTGTTGCTGCTGCTGGTTGCTTTTGTAGGAACAAAAAAACATACAGCTGCTGCTGCTGTTGCTGGCTGCTGATGGTTGTTCTTGGTGTTCTTATTACTACTGCTGGATTTGACCTTCCCCCACTTTAAGAATTATTGTTATTATATGTGCTCTCTGTTGTTGTTACTGTTGGTGCAGAGATAAAAATCGCAGATGCCACACAATTGTCGCTGCTTGTCGTTCCTCTTCTGTTCTGTTGCTTCATCATCAACATCATCATGATCAACCTCTTGTCTGCTCATCTCTTGTGCCATTACACGTGGAGACAGCATGAAATACGGTTATAAGACTCACAAACACACACATAAATACATATGTATCTTTATTTTGCATGCCTCTCTCTATGTAGTATTTATGTGTTTGTTGCATGTAGGTCTGAAAGAGTGAGCATGTATTAAAAATAATTATAATTGCTCCCACGATTTTTTTGTTCCAAGAATGTCGCCTGTGTTGTTAGTGTTACTATTGTTGTTGTTGGTGCTGTCGCGTTGAATGTTGTTGCGGTCAACACGCATTTTAATGGCAACTGGACACATACTCAGAGTCAGAGTCAGTCTAGCGGGTTGCCGCATTTATTGTTGTCTTTCTTTCATTCTTTATTTCTTTTTTACTTTTACTGCTCATGCTGCTGTTGTTGTTGCTGATGTTGTTGTTGTCGCCATTTCATTTTAACGCATATTAATTTCAGGATTTTACTCTTTGTTATTTTTATTGTGACATTTGATTAATTGACGACATTTAATTACAACGACGACGTAACTTTTATGTTGACTTAACTCTGTCGTTCGGTTGATCGTATGTTCGTTCACTTGTTTATTATTGTAAGCACCCTCGACCGCCTCCACCATTTCAAAAAACTCAAACTCAATCCCAATCTCATTGACTCGTTGTTGCACTTGCCTCAATCCATCGCATATATCGGTGACTATTGCTGCTGCAGTTGCTGTTGTTTTTGCCGTCGTGCTTATCTCGTCTCATTTATCGCTGGGAAAATTATGACGATGCTGATTGCCAGAGTCTCTTTTTATCTGATTAAAGCAGACGACATGCATAGATTATTGAGTCGAGTGGAACTCAACTCAGCGTTTGTTTGGTCCAATCGAATTTTGAACTTTCTTTTGTTCCTGGTCAGTCTCTCCTCCAATCCACTTGCTGTCTCTCTGGTGTATTTCATGTGGGTGATTTTTAAATATTTTTTTTTTATAAAAATTTATTTTCATTCAAAAAATATACAAAATTTTATTTAATGCAGATTTTTATCATAAAATGTTTTATGTTCGTGTTAACAAAGCTTTATGGTGTTTATAGTTGATTGTTGTTTGTTAATTGTGTTGAGAAGATACATACTCGCACAACTTGATGTTGTTTTAGTTATCACTTTTTCTGTAGGCGTTGTTATTTTATTAATTTAATGAGGCAACTTAACGCTTTTGGTTCACTCTCATTTGATATCAATCTAATCTAATCTGCATTTCAAGTAGCTTAATTTAGTGTGTGTGTTTTTTCAAAGGCTTCCTGTTTATTGTTTTAAAGTGGTCTGTTTATTTTTCTTATATTATTTTCATATATATAACTTTTTTTTTTTATAAGTTTCAGCAAACACTTGTTCCAGGATGATTGTGCCTTACACATACATTAGGCTTAAAACTAATATGGTGCGGATGCATTGTTTTTAAAGTAAATACGGTTTCAATAAACTTGAAACGTCAGACGTCAGAAAAGGTTATACTTTTTTTTTTTACTAAGGTGTAATATTGCCTCTCGGTTGTTTTCTTCGATCCACCACGATTTTCTGGCTTTGGTGACCAATTTTTGGCATTGGTTATCTTTCCATTTAATACACAAAGGGTCTCACGTTTAAATTTAAAAGTTTTTCGTTCATCGAGCAATTTTTGAAAAATAGTTTTCTCTCCTGAGAAGTACAATTTTTACCTTAACCAAATTTTCACGGAAAATTCACAGCTACTTGCTGCAAAGAGTTCTTTTAACATAAATTCCTAAGATTCTCGTTTATATAATAAAAGGTGTTGTTAGACTCAATATTTTCTTATTATTTCGAACAGCTAATTTTAAAAGTTTTATAACATGACATAACACAAGAAGAACTTGCGGGAACGTTAGGCGTGAATCAACAAGCCGTTTCATTGTGGCAGAAAGCCATTGGTATGATACAGAAGGTAAAATTGGGTGCCTTATGAACTCAATGCAAGATATATCGAACTGCGTGTCATTGCCTTCGTAATGCTCCTTCAACGGTACAAAGGGAAGTCATGCAAAATAGATTCATTACGACAATCAAAAACGCAAGAAGGTGTATGTTAAGCGCTGCAAACCTGGATCATTGACGTCAAGCCAAACATTTTTGGCAGCAAGGTTATGCTTTTGGTGGGACTAGAAGGGAATCTTGTACTACGAATTTCTGAAAAGTGGTCAGACCAACGACGGGGCTTTCTACAGACAACAACTGATGCGAATGAGCAACCAGCCATTTCTCCATGACCATGATCAGTCACATGTCGCAAACGTGGTCAAAACCTATCTCAGTGGTACCGCATGGAAAGTTCTAACCCAACCGCATTCTAGTCGAGACCTTGCATCATCAGACTGCCATTTGTTCCTTACGGGAATACGCTTCACTTCAGTTGAAAGGGTCCAAAATTGGATTGATGCTTTCTTGGCCTTCAAAGACGAACAGTTTTTTTGGCGCGAAATCTATACATTGCCTGAAAAGTGTGGAAAAGTCATACATAGGGCAATTAATACTTTAAATAAAATACCATGTACCAATTTTGCACAATAAAGCTCCAAAATCGAGAAAAAATCCTTTAAAACTTACTTGTATACGCAAAGTATTGTATATGTGAATATTTGTGGATTTGTGGCTTGTCAACTATTAGAAAAACCTCTTGCCTCAAAAGTCTGAAAATATATTTGGTATTCCAACCCTAAGGTGGTTAAATGTGGAACAAAAGTTCGCAATAAAAGTGTATGGATTGTTTTTAGAATCATTTTAATTGCCTTCAACTTCGCTTTTAATTCTTTATAATTTTTTAATGTGCAAGTGTTCAAAGAACCGAACAAAATGTCTCCTGATCCTAATGACCTTAATTTCTTTTAGTTCCGCAGACAAGTGACAGATGTGTCACTATGTCATACATATGAATATGTATGTTCAAGTGCGTTGGTCAAAACTAGTGGAGCAATAGAATAGAATTGATAGGGAGTTGCATGGCATTTGTTATGTTGTGGTTTATTTGCCAGTATTCTTTGTATATTAATCCTTTTACCTTAAATTAAAATGTTAAAAGAATAATTTTTATATCCAATCGCATAACGAATTATGTTTCCTTATTCCTAAATCTATGCAATTTTATCATTTCATTTATTCATCGAACTTGTTGAATACTTCCCGAATCAACAATAAATAATTACAAACAAATTGTTTCTGAACAATCATCGAAAATAGAATAGCAACACCATCAGACAAAGCTTCTTCCAACAAGACCAACACAAACATGACTGACTCACTTGTCTGCGTCTGTGTTTAGATACAATATACAATATGTAATGGTATTTATGTGTGGTAAATGATGTGGTATTAGCATTTGGCAATCGAATTGAATCGATAATTAAATATTACAAGACAATAAACGTTTTATCATAATTTTGTATGGCAAATGGCTGCCAAAAATGGGTTTACCAGCAGCTCAGTGTATAAGCGACAACAGCAACATCATTGTGGGTGTTCCTGTGCATATAATTCACATAATTATTATTGCTGTCAACGAGACTTACAACTTTACAAATGAACAACATAATTTACTTGGTTCGTTAGAGTTTATGGTTGTGTTGTAGTATCTGACCAAAAGTATGCACATGAAAAATGTATCCCAGGCAGGCAGGCAGGCCGGCAATGAATTAAAAATGAACTGAAATTCGATGAAGATTTCTATCAAATTGTGTAAAGCGTTAAAAACATGCAATTTGGCGTAAAACATTTACTGCCATTTCTCTGTTCAGTTCAGTTAAGTTAAAGTTGGTTTAACAAGCAAAGCTTGATGTGCGCTCTTTTCTTTATGGCTTACAATCAAAGTCATCATCAATTTGACTTTAAAACAACAAGACTTGCACTTGTTCACTTGGTCACATTAAGATAATTTCCGCATGTTGACAACATTTGCTTGCACACAGCAACAGAAACTATGCTCACTCAAATCAAATGACATAAAACTTGAGGTATTTGTGAGGCAGCAGGAACTTCTTCTATATAGCAAATAAGCAACAAGAACGACGTTAAGCTTTCAAATGTCCTTGCAATGCGATTGCCGATAAAATGGCAATGGCAACAGCAACAGTAACGATGACAGCAATGAGTATGACTGCAACCTGAGCTGAGCCATGATAGCCAAAAAAAAAAAAAAAATAAGATACAAAAACTAGAAAACAAGGAAAAAAATATTAGGCAGTTATACTTGACTTAGCTAACTGGTGGAGTGGAGTGGTGTGGTGTGTTGGATGAGAGTCATTTCGTCTTGGAGCCAGCAAGCCTTATGGTGCAACCTCCGCAAAATGTGTCTGCAACGCTTTAGTTTTGTACTTGAAACGTATCACATGATAATCTTCATGCATCACTTTACTGGCAAAGCAGCATCATCAACAACATCAACAGCAGCAGCAGCAGCATCGGTGGCAGCAACATCAGTGGCAGTGGCAGTGGCAGCAGCAGAAGCAACATGATTGGCCTCGTCCTGCACCGGAAGCATTTTATTGCAAACTCGCGCGTCTAGCACTCTGCTCTGATTTTCTTATGCTGATTATTTTGCTGCCGTAAATTTCTTGTTGTTTCTACTATTGGTGGTGGTGATGGTGGTGGTACAACTGCTGCAGATGTTGCTGTTGTGGGGGCATGCCAAAGTAGCCGCTTTGGGTGCAAGTCCAGTTAACACCGTCACTGATCGAATACAATAACAAAAGTACAAAAAAATACAAAAAAAAAGCAGGTGCTGCTGCTGTTGTTGCTCAAATTGCAGACAATCAACGTGGCTTGCATGCTAGTTAACTTGGTGCAAGTGCAAGAATAGTTTGGTTGGTGATTATTGTTGGTAGCCAAAGCATAGAATTTCAGACAAAATGCTTTAACCTTTCCAATAAGTTGTTGCTATCTTGCTGAGATATTGCTGCTGTTGTTGCTGGTGTTACTCTGATCCTATGTCTACTCGTAGTTGTTTTAGTTAGTTGTTTTGGTGTTAGATATGGTTCGATGTAGTCGTTAGTCAAGTGATGATTGTTGGTGTTTTCCGCCTGCTACTACTACCATATAGTATATTGTACTTGATGAAAGCGTGGGTCAACATCTTAGCTAGCCAAACTTATTGCTCACAACGTGTTGCTGATGTACTTTCAGTGATACGTAGCAGCAGCAGCCAGCAACTTTCTGCTTCACTGCTTCAATTTTACAGAGCAATGTGTGTATATGTGATGTGATCTACATAGCATAAATTAGTAGCTGAAATTGTGCACTCAGATCGATTAACGATTATGATTTAGTTAACGAGATATACTGAAGTAAAAGTAAGTTTCTTTTTACTCAAATTAAAAACTTTTTACTAAACTAAAGTTGTTTCTTTATTAACAAAGTAAATAAAACTTAACTCTGCATTGCAGTCGTTGCTCAAAGCTGACTTAACAATTGTATCTGCTATTATATTTTTCGCTTTGTAACTCCCTTTTTGCCTTATTACCTAGCTATTTACTTAGAATATGGTGAGTAAATTTATTATGAAAACGGAAGCAGCATCATTTGTGGAATTGTAGAAAAAGGAAAACACATAAAATACTATTGTGTATATGTTTGTATAAATTCACAACAAGGAGAATCTCTTTCTTGTTTTCTTTTTTTCGGGTAGGAAAATTGAGAAATGTGACAACGTCCATGGTCTTCATTCGAGCCAAACATGCCTCACTACTTTATGGAGTACATATGAATGAATGTATGAATGAATGCATACAACCAACCAAACAACCAACCAACAATAATGCCAACAATATTATTTAAGTCCAAGTCGAAGTCATGCCAGCAAGTGCAACATTATAGTCTTTTGCGCTACGTTCGCCTCGCGACATTTGCGACTCTCGTAAATCGCATAAATTGCATAATTTCGACTTTATGTCCTCGCTATACTTGCTTGGTTGGCTTCCTTGCATTCGTAGGTGCCTTCGTTTGTATCCTTTAACTTGTGCCTTTCGACATTTTGCTGTAGATACTGTTTTCACATTACATATATGTGTGTATATCTGTGTCTACATATATTTCCTGTCAGTTTGTCGTGCTTCCGCTTGCCTGCATAAACTTTAAATGCGTTCTATGAAAAATTCATATATGTGAAGTAAGTTGGTTGGTTGGCTTTCATTATAAATATAACAATCTGCTGCAATTGAGGTTGGAATTGGTCTTGGTTTAGGCCTTACTTACTCACTCACTCATATATTTATATATCACATATGTATGTATGTATGTATGATTGTTTTGTATTTGTGATTATTGGGTTGGAAGTAAGTCATACAATTGTCAGACATAAAAAATAATAGGTTACTTATTATACAAAATTTCTGAGGGTAACAAACAGAATAAAAGATTTAAAGATATGTGCAAAATGATAATAAAATTATATTTAATTAAAGTCAATATGCTGTTAACAGTTTCAATTCTTCTGTTAAATGAATTGAAATGAATCTTTTTGAATGGGCAACAGGTATAACAATTTAAAGTGAAAATCTAATAAAACTATCAAAATACACAGAGAAAAAAATCCTGTATAGATTGACAATATTGTAGAAAAATTAAAGAGTATTTAGATTATTACTCTATGGACAGTGTATAATGTGATGTCCCTGTTTGGGTCTTAATATAAAAAAGTTATTATCTAAAAGTTCTTTGTGAGACCTACATTATATTAGAAAACAATGAAAAGTATTAATAGTAATAAATGAGCCAACGTCACTTTGAGAAGGAATATCCCTCCGGCTGTACATCTCTGTGGGGACTTCATCGCCCAATCAAATAATGTGAAATACCTAGGCCTCATCCTGGATCGTAGGCTTACATTCGGTGAGCACATCACGTTGGCGCTATTTAGTTGCCGAAACAAACTAATCTCCTCGGAAATAAGCTTACAGTCTAAATCATTGCCCCTGTTTGGAGATACGTCATCCAGATATGGGGAACTGAAGAGAGTACAAGTCTTGCTGAATAATACATTGAGTCTAATGACAGGATGTCCCTGGCGGGAACTCAACTTTGCATACCATAGATATGAACTTGGCGGTAAGATCGCCTTTCACACAAGCCGATATGACGAGCGTCTGTTGGCTCACAACAACAGCTTGGTCAGACCACTGATCAAAGCAACGCCGATCCGGAGGCTCAAAAGTCTGCATTTGAGTCTTTGCTGCAATGGAACGGACAACGCCTTGGGTGTATCCCGGACTTAATACTGTTTTTCACAATCCAATTGTAAAAAAACCTGGCAATATTTTTACGCGGAAGCAAAACGCATTATAGGACATAATGATAAAATAAATAAAAAAAAATAATAAATGAAAAGTCTCAGACCCATTCAGAATATATTTTCAAAGTGCTCCACATTATTGTATCAACTGAACTAACCAGTCTAATACCTCGTTTATGCATCAGTCGAATAGTGGTTTCAATGAAATCGGCTTAACTCAGATCAATTTTTTTTTAGGTGTTTATGCTTGCTTATTGAGAACAAATTTGGTGGTATGCATAACATATATTGTGGTCATCCCTTAAAATAAGGTTTTTTTAAATCACATTGTAACTCCATTTGGGAATAAAATTTGGCATCAGAGTTGCCTTCGGTGCCATGGTGATTAACGTACGCATCTTTTTTTACTGTCGCTTGCACAAGCCTGTTATCCGACGTATAATCCTTATCTTGATTTTTAATAACGTTTTGGAATGATTTTTCCATATATAATTCACAAAATCATAATAAAGCTATAAAGCAACACTGCACAGAAGAACATTTTGAGAACAGCTGAATTTCGAGACGCTATTAAAACGCTAAGCGTTTATGCTAAATTTCAGTGCGTTTTACGAAAATAACGTGCGCCTCGTCATGTCGCTCCGTGTGTTGAATGCGCACTGAAAAAGTGTTTCTGTATGCGTTCTGAGTCAAGCAGATCTCTGTGAAAACGGTTTTGGCTGTCGCATAAACGGGGTAAAAATGACAAGGAGAATTCATAGCTTTTCTCTTGTAATGTTATGTAATTCTGGCAAAATAATCATTCCACTCTCTATTACATAGATGTTCCTTAGTAATTTTGTATTCCAAGACTTCTTCTAGTCAGTTTATTAAATTTAAAACTTTGTTATCTAATATAGTTTTCAGTGTATTTATACAATGCCATATTATTTCGGGTAAATTTTCTTTATTCGTTTGCGTTGCACCAACGTGTGTGGCACAAATTGAAATCACATATAAAAGCAAATAAATGAGAGATAGATAGAGGAGACTCCTCTCTCTCTTTCTCTAGATGTATGCATTCAAAAGAATATAAGACCTTGTCGAGGTTTTGGCTCGAGTGCGCACCATAAACACGCTATTACAAATTTGTGAACATAGTTGGCAGCCAAATTGCCAATAGATTTGAACTCAACTCATACTAAACATAGACAGATAGACATACAGATATAGAAGCAAACAGACAAATAGACAGAAAATACTCGTACTTGTACATGGTCGTCGGCTCGTCTACCGGCCGCCACCGCCTTCACCGTTGATCTGATCCGCCCAATAACCAACAATCAGAATCGCAAAGGCGGCAGCGTATGTCTGGCAGCCGATAGCTTTATTGGTTTTTCCTCCCTCTCCTCTCTTCTCATTTCACTCTATATCTATGCAATTGAATTCAATTCTCGTTTGATTTTGACTTCGATTTTCGTGGTTTTTGGCAATACTCATTCGCAATGAGTTTACTCAAACTACTCCTGCTGCGAATTGTTGCGGCTGCTGTCTGCGATACTTTAACTTCGAACAACAACAAATACAATATTGTTGTCATAGTCGTCATTGGTTGTTTTTTTGTTGCTTGTGCTGCTGCTGCTGCTATTTTGTGGCATGTGGAATGTTTCAGCCGCTGGCTGTCCACCATCGACGGTAAATATGATTGTAATTACGTGTCATTACAACAAAATGAAGCGAGCTGCCACCCTGAACTGAACTGCACCTGAGGTCATGTCATATTTAGTGTATTAACTATGAATCAATTTGAGGCGCATTCACTTGCTTCATTATGCCGACGGACGCCGCTTTATCAATGCAATGAGTTCGCCAGACTTATCAAATATTGGATATCAGTTCAACCAAACAACCAACCTACCTACCTCAATATACATAGCTTTAGAGTCATCAGAATCGCACACAAAGTGTCAGAAAAAGTGTTGTTTTTATAGTATTTCTCATTATCGCAACGCGCGCGCGAAATATGTCGTGTGGCATGCAATGACTTTCTGCTATTCGTCCGTCCCACTGTCTGTTATGATTATACAGATATGTATATTGTACGTGCACTACGTAAATACGCCAAAATGAGCATGAGATATACAATATTTATTAAAAGAAAGAAAGATTTTACTATGTGTGTCTGTGCGAGTTTGTGTCCATATAAAGTAAGCTGCCCTGGCCTGGCCTGGTCGGGCTTGGTCTCGAATCATTTTCGAATCTTGCTCCGAATTATTAAAAAACTGTCAAAACGCCTTCGAATTGCTCGCTCGCATGCATGTGTGTCTGCCTGCTTGGCTGGCTGACTGACTGACTGACTGAGAATGTATCTTTATATCTCTCAGTCAACTGTATTGTGAATATGTATATGTGTAGTATCTGACTGTAAGTCTATATGGGCATTTATCATTTCGCTTCAATTTTGCGCGCATTATTCTTGCAACTAAATACACTTATTGCGCTCAATGCGACGGCGCATGCGTAGGTGGACATACTGATTGGCGCACTACGAGGCGTATGAGCAACGAACGATTGCCAATGGAAGTGAACTGAACGTTATAAAGAGCAAAATGCTTTGGAGTAAAGTGAATTATTTTTGCATAATGCAAATACTCCACTCATATATACACACGTACTTGCACCAACGATGCATGTGACATCGTGTGTCAGTCTCATTATTATCATGTTTCGCACTTGCAATGCCAAACCAATGTGGCTCACAACCTATCTCCAACATACTTCCACCTTCCCATCCATATATGATTGTCCATTAAGAAATATGGTATTTACAGCCACATGTAGCATAGAGTAGAGTGGAGTAGAAGTGTTCAGTGTTCTTTCACAGTATTTGTGAAGTGAAAACGACCGAAGCTTGTCATTTTGCGCTCATAAAACATTTTGAAATCCAATAAAACTGTCACACGATCATCGAGGAGTTGGCTGCTTTTCTGTATGTCGTTCTGTCTTTCTGTCGTTTGTCCGGTCATGTCTCAATGTTTTTTTTTCTTCATTTTTTTTGTTTGTTTAGTACTTGTAGTGAGTGCGGCGACATGTAGGAAGTTCTTCTGATATTCGAACACTTGTGTTTCAATGAGATAATTTTCTTATTTGTTTTTATTATATTTTTCTTTATTTTACTGTAAATTAATAAGCTTGCTTTTGTGTCATTGTGATATGTCACAGATTTAATGAGAATTCTTTGAGATATAATGATGTGCGGTACTTAATTAATGTTGGTTTTATGAGATACTCATATGCTGTATTGCATTGAAGAAAGTTCTTGTATATTGTGATGAGAAAAATTATTGGTGTAATAAAAAGGAAGGAGAAATTCTACAATACATTCTTTGACAGACGCATACGATTATGAAAGTCTAAAAATGTATTGAGAAAAGGCCATCAAAGGATTCAATTCACCACAATTAGCAGATCTAAATGCATCAGTTTACTATAAGATGATTAGTTTTAGAGGGGGTTGAGATTTCAAAGTCAAGTCGATTGGACATTCTTGGGGTATAATTTATTCGCAAATATAAATTTGAGTCGCGTATTGACTAGTTTTGATTAATAGCCCCAGGTTACAAACCCTCGTTGCTGCTTGTGGACCAAATTTTTCTATCATCTCTTTTTTCATCTTGCTACCTCGACTCATGTCAAGAAGTCATATTTTATTATATAATCTTTTTCATCCAACTATCTATGTTAGTTACCAGGTGTAGAAGTTTACAATGTCGTTTTTTTTATTAATAATACACAATAATCATAATCTGAAGGAGTCAAGTCTGGTGAAGACGACGGGTGGGGTAAGAGTTCCCAACTAAGGCCGGAAATGGTGGTCGGGCCGAATGTGCACGAGCGCTGTCATACTGTAAAATAAAAAAAAAAAGCGCGGAAACTATTTTCTATCTTTTCAATGGCTTTCAGCCCATCGGAAAATGCTTTCTAAATGATATTTAATGGCTCTGCCATAATTTTTTTTTGTAGGTGTATCGTCTACATCCAATAATTCTTGCAATTCGACATCTTCAAACTTTTTTGACTTCGAAATCAGCACTTTTGAATTGTTCAAACCATCATTCTCAAGTATGACGATTGAAGCAACCTTGCCGTAAATTTTCACAAGAATTCAGTAAATTTCCGATACTTTTTTTTCTTTTGATTGAACAACAAAATCATCACTTGCCGCAAATGCTCTTTATTGGCTTCAAGTGTCGACATGTTTACCACTTAAAAGAAGTATGATACTAACCTGTAAACAAAGAAACAAATATCGCGTTTTGTAGCGGGTGATCATACTTATAAAATATAATTTCATGTTTGACATAAAAATGAATTAGCTCTGTAAACTATCTCTTTGAAGAAAAACGACATTTTCAACTTCTACACCTGATATATAGTACAAGGTTAGGACAGATAATTTCATTGATTCTTATATTGAATATCAAAAATCGCATTTAAAATCTTTCAATTTTGATCTAGACAGATTATCACACAATTTTGATTCCATATTAAATACTTAGTTATAGTTTAATACATAATTCTTGTAATTATAATCAAATTTTCGATCACTATCAAGTCACGAGATCAGATTCAATTAGTCCAAAATTTTGCTTGTAACATTAACATATTGCAACTGATTTCGATTCATAATCACGAAATGCAATTTGGCAGACGGCGCGTGGCAGTAGCTCAATAATATCTTTCTGTTTGTTGTTTTTTTTTTCATTTGAAGTATCAAGAAAAAAAAGATAATTTTCAAAAATATTTAAAAAATTATGCGTTGGTGCAATGGAAAATGTTGAAGGCTTATTTGTTATTACATTTTAATTTATTTGTCTGTCTGAATGAATGAATAAATGAGTAAGAGACGCTAGTTCGTTCGACTGAAGTCAAGTCAAATAAATTAACTTTGAAGCAATGCGGAGCAAAATAAAGTATATTGGGCGGACAGCGCGACTTTACTGAACTGCTAGTATGGATGAATGATCTAATGGCAAGGGGCAATTTATGTTAAAGTAGAGGAAAAGCAAAGGAAGTTACTATACCATAATATCGAGGTGGGACTAAAGTGAATTGAATAGGTAAGGAAGGAAGTAAGGGTTTGGCCTGGCCTGGCCTATGCTTATTTAGATTAGAGTAATATGTACTACTCTTCAAATGGTTTGTGGTTACCTCCTTCCTCTAGAGTACATTTGGTAAGCAACCGACGCGACCCGACCGCCAGACAGCTGGCAGTCATTTGACAGCGTGCAATAAATCATGCCAAATAGCTTCAAGTGTAAACTAATTTCCATGTCAATTTATAATAACAAGTTGTTAGCATTTTGTTGAATTCGTTTTACGAGTTTTTACCTTTTTTAGTTTAATATTTTATTTTTTGTTTTCTTATTTGTAATTTATTGCGAGCAATGAGCTAAGCTGAGAGTAGAAGTTTAATTAGCGATGGCGGATGATGGAAGCGGCGCCATATAGTAGTAACATGATTATCTTTTTCTTATTGATAATTTTGTGTTTATTTATTTGTATATTTAAATTCTTTTTTGTGAATTTCAATTTGAATGGTGACACTTGTGGCTAAAAGCCATACATGCTGTTTTGTTACCACCTACAGCAGCAACTACACTTGATGCCGTGACGTGACGTGGGGTGAGACGAGGTCAGGCAAATCGAGGTACTAACTTCAAGCTTCATAGCCTGTGTTCTTGTGTTGATAAATACCCTTCAATCTAAATGTAAATGGCTCCGCATGTAATTGCCACAAATTGCCACTGCAGTGACCAGACTCTGGATGCAACAACATCAACAAGAGAATAGTTGCCGTAGGTTGTTGTATCCATCGTTTGCCGCTTAACTGCCTTGCGTTAGTTGGCACATATTTTTATTTCAGCCACACCAAACCAAGTTGTGTCGTTGTGTATGAGATTCTTCTGCCTCCTCTCCGCCAGTTTAGTAGCTCTTTTTTTAATTACCCGCAGGATGCGCGACAACAAACAAATTGCCTCAATTTCAATGTTGCTGGCTGCGCTGCAATGACGTTCAGACGATGATGTTGTGCGTCGTGATTCATGCAACATTGTGCGGCAACATGCGTAACTTTGAGTTGTTAGTGGCAACTTGACAGTATATAGTTGGTCTGGTATCTTTATGTATTGTTGTTGTTGTTGGTGTTCTGAATTGCTGTCGCATCTAACGGTGATGGCAGACACCCGCGCCGCAACTGTAAATTACTTTCAACATGCAACGCAAAGCGATTAGAGGGTGATGATGATGAAGAGAGCAAGGAAAGAGTGTGGTGTGGCAACAAAGTTAACGGCTTCTGTGGTTGAAATGGTATTTTGATGCTGTTAAGTTGTGTTGGATATACTCATGTGAGAGTTGAGTTGAAGGTGCTTGTCGAGGCATTTCCTACGCGCCTTGCAACATATTTCCCGCTGGTGCGATAAACAACCGCTAAACTGAGGCACTTTAGATGCATTGCATGATGGCTGGCTGGCTGGCTGACTGACATTGCTAGTTGGCTCTTGGTGAGATTTTGTTGTCGTTGAATGCTGCTGAAGCTTGTTGTTGCTATTACTATTTGTTGTTAGTAGTTGTTGTTGTTGCGTAAGTTTGTGTTGCAATTGCCAACGGGTAATTAACGGCTATCGAAGTTGGCCAAAACGCGTATCATTCATTGTAGTGTTTAAGGTGCAACAGATCATCGTACATTGACTCGATATTAAGACAAGCGACATAGACCGGAAACAGCAGCAACTGACAAACATAATCCACCAATCCTCTTGATCACATCCAATACTGGTGCTGGTGAGGCTAATGTTGCACACTGCCAATCATGTTGCATCTATCGAATTTACAAATCACACCTGTTTAGAGTGCGATAAACAATCGCAACAAAATCCAGAGCGACATAAACACAACCAAAGGCAATAACAAAATGAAGAAAACATTGCTGACGTGTCAATGAGTGGAACTGCAATACAACAAGAACGAAATAACAAAAATCGCATTCAATATAAAGTTGAAAACCATTTAGCATGTCGTCGTCGTCGTCGTTCGATCGTTGCCAATTGACAAGCGGCACATCCTTTTCATCCTCATACTACAGAAAATAGTAAGCAGAACTAAAACGATTCACCTCAAGCTTAACTCATACTGAGCTCAATATACCATCATCATGTCTCCACAATTCTCTATATCCCTTTTCCAATCGTCGTCGTCGTCGTGTGTCGCATCATGTACTTCCTCGGCCTCGGCCTCTGGCTTTACTCTCATCCTCCGTCATTCGCCACATTACACTGCGTTTATATTCGATTTGATTTATTGCGCGAATAGATTAAGTTAGCGTATCTGTTGGATTCCCTTAATTAATTTGTATCTTTCACCAAATCGAATGTTCTGCATTTTGCGATTTTTCCATTGGCATGTTGCCTGCTTTGCCGTGTGGTTCCTCGGTTGGTTTGTTGGTTGGTTGGTTAGTTGCCTCTTCTACTTGGATTTTGTTTTATTTTGTTTGTTCTGTTGTTGTTGTTGGAGTTGTGTTGGTGTCCTTCTTTTCCTTTTCGTTAGTTGAGTTGATTCAGTTCGTTCATTCGCCATAAATTTTCGCTTTGCCTGTCAATGAGAGAAAATTGTACAATTATTTATTTATTGTATTTTTGTTAAATGTCATTTGCTTGTTGCGCGTTGTTAGCGATTTTTGTGCAGTTTTTGGACAACAGGATATTACTCTGCTGGAAATATGGGTTAAAATTAAGTGATTTCATTTTAAGAATTCAAGATTTTTAAATGTTGATTTTATGGTCATAAAGAATATTTATACTGTAGTTAGAAATTAAGTCGTTTATGATGATTTTGGGTAGGATGATTGTAGTTCTGTTCTTTCAATTAAGTAAAATGTGTAATTTTTCATATAAATTGGTGATGAACACCTGAATAGTTGCTTCACTAATACTTATGACAAGATGATTCTATTTGGCCATGTCTGTCAGAATGTGTATGCATTATTATTTCCTTAGTTTTCGTAATTTGGAATTGAGAAAGGACAAGATGTAGGCATTATAGAACAGGAGTAAGAAATTAGAAGGATGGTTTTCTTTGGCTATGCCAAAGTTGCAATACTCTTCACGCTCCTGTGAATAAGCATACAGAAATACTTACGTTTAGGGTAGAGTCAGTATTCATACTGCATTCCAATACACCAATAGACATATGTAGATGACGCTTTACGTGATTTAAGCACACATTATTGATTTGACTTATGTTTAGTACTGACCCTAATATTCATACTGCATTTCGGGACCTATACGATCCTGTAATCCTAAGACCTTGAAATTAACATGGTGGGTGAATATGGGTCAGGCACTTATAGTATCCAAATTTCATTTCGATAAGAAAAACAAACAAAAAAGTTTTTCTAATAAGAACATTAATTTGAATTTAATTTGGGTCTTCGATGTCTCATTTTGTGTGTTGCAAACTTCTTGGCTGCGTGAAGAGTATACAAATATATGCATTTAGTCATGTCTCTCGGTATGAATATGCAAATAACATCCTTAGGTTTTGAGATATCGAGCTGAAATTCAAAACGCATTCTCCAAGGAAATGAAATGGCAGATGAGTGTGCCAGGAAAGCATCGGCAGTGCCTGTGTCTCAAGCAGTTGCCGATATTCATATCATAGACCATTATAGGATATCGTGTCTGAACTGGAAGCTAAAACTAGGAATCTTACAGGCATGAAGAGGGCAAATGAGCCCGAATGCACAGTAGGTAGGACACTTTGGCCTTGCTACCAACCAAAGAGGACCTCCGAATTCCTTCAACAAGGATTCGGACGATGACGGGAGTTATTATGGTTCAGTGCACCATCTGGCTGATGGACCATAGGATTTATGCTCCTCATCATGACTTCTGTCGTAGCTGTGAAGATGAGGTGGAATCGGGGAGCATTCAACACCTCATCTCTGACTTCCTTACTCTTCTTGGTGGACAAACCCATTATCTCGGGAAACCGTTCTTCGAGGAGTTGGGTAGTTTGGCAAAATGTCCTCTTGTGGACCTGGCTCAGTTCGTGGATTCCTTGGTTGATTTTAGTGGCAGTGGATGACCTCTGGGACCGACCTTGGTCAAAGTGGAATACCCATATCCCCTCATAATCCTCCCTACCTATTAACAATATGTTCAAAATTCTATCAGGCATGACAATGGGCCTACAACCGCGAGCTGCCTGTTTAACCAAATATGCATTCATCTTTTTTGATACCGAACTGAACATTTATCTTTATAGTAAAGATCCAAATAATATAATCCATTATAGATATATACTTAGTATTGAGATTTTATTCACATTCCTTACACTTTCTTTTGCTATACATTTCTCTCACCCGCAATTCATTTTCAATGTCACATTAATGCAAATTAAACAATCTTATTTTTTATTTCTCCATTTCTCAATATTAAATTCACTCTCTCTTACATTTTTCAAGAAAGATTTGTATACTGATTTTTTTTTTCTTCTATTGTATTTTACTCTAAAATCACCTGCAGCGGTAGAAACATTAATTAGAAGCCTGAACTATCATGTTTCGTTTGGCATGAATGTCATGTTCTGCGTGGAAAATCATCGCTCTTTGTTGGCTAACCGAATCAAAAAAAAAAAAAAAAAAGTATCTAACAACAAAACCATGCTAAGCTTTTGTTAAACAACAGCATTAACAATAACAACTACAATAACAACAACAAAAAGAATCTATAGATCACAGAAAATAAGACAAAAATTAAAAAAAAACCCAAAGAGAAAAGACTTAAGAGAGTAGTAAAGTAAGGAATGAAGAAACAAAAAACAAAAAAAAACATAAAATAAGAAAAGAAATATCAAGCTATCGAACATCAATCAAACAGCTGCGCCAACAAAACTTTGACATGCAGCAACTACAAGAGAAGCAGCAGCAGCAGCAGCCACAATCTCAGTGGTAGCAACAGCAGCAGAAGTGGCAGCAATCTCAACAGCAGCGGCAACAGTTGCATTGAGTAGCGGCACTACATGTCTAAATGTTGCAAGTAACAAAAGGCAATGCAGACATGAAAATGTATCTCTAAGTCTTTGTTGTTGTTGTTCTTGTTGGTGTTGCTGTTGTTGCTGCTATTGTCTTATTGTTGTTGTTGGCACTCTTTTTGTTGTGTTGCTATTGTTGTTGCTGTATAAATGGCGTCTGCGCTTTGTTTTGATCTGACAACGTTAAGACATTGAAACATTATTCATTTCTTTAGCATTTTCAACGCCGTTTAGTTACTGCCCCAGCACAGATCAGTTTAGCTCTGATCAGCTCAGCTCAGCTAAACTCAGCTCAGCTTAGTTCACAGCACCCAGCACCCAAGTACTACTATGACTGCCAATCAATGGCTTGCACTTATGGTACAATGAAAGGGAGGACTGCGGTAGTTGGAGTTGAGTTGAATTGGATTTCAATTGATTATACTGTACGACGACTACTGCGTAATCAGGTGAAACAGTGAGAAGCATCATCAACAAATGAACAATGAACAAGCGAACGAATAAAGATGATAAAGTGGAAAAATCGAAAGGAAATACGAAATTACAAGATTGAAGGTGCTACTCAAAGTGTTGCATGTATGAAAATTAAAATTAATTTATTTTTTTTGTTGTTGTTGTTCTTTTTTTCTTTATAATTTTTAATTTCATTTTTTTTTCGGTTTTCCTCTCTGCTAAGCAACAAAAAAATATCATCATTATTTTCAATCAATCAAAATTGTTGTAATTAATCATATATTTCGAGCATAATTAGCTCTCGAGTGAAATCTAATGAACCTGCAGTGCTTAACCCCTTTATGGTAGTAGTAGTTGCCCACAACACAAAACCACACACATGTCTATAAATTTTATACATAACATAACACTTTTTTTACGATCAACGACGTTTCGATCCCACGATTGCGGGGGTAGAGTTAAATTATGAAAAATGATTACCTTGTAGAGAAGATTTCTACTTCAATGCCACTGAAGTCGTCGTCGTCGTCGCATCATTTGGTTTCTTTTAGTCTTCGGACGCGACTTTTTAATTGTGCTAATGCGCGTTTTCCAAGCGACTGTTGAAGGAGGGACGTCCTGTGGCGACTCAGCAGCAAAACAGTGACCAACAACAGCAGACCATTGTTGATATCCCGCTAATCTCAATTTGTAAGATAATCGCTGTTGAGGCTGCTTGACGCTGCTTGAGTTAAGTATTTTATGCGTTTTTTGTTCCCTCTAGCGATCGTTCGACCGATTGCTTACTTGTGTTACTCGACTTGAAAGCAGCTCAAATGGATTTCTTATAGTACCAAGCGATAGGTTACATTCATTTGATTCAAGAAGTCTGATATCAGTTGTTATTACTGTTGGTTAATTAACTTTTTCTCTTTTTTAGTAATTCTGAATTTTAATTTTCCATAATTATTTCTGCATTAGTTTCCAAAAGGGAGGTCAAACAAAATTCACCAACTACTCAGTGTTAATAGAAGAAAGGATTACAATAATGTAAGAAGAGTATTTAACAACATCATTACCTTTCACTATTATTTCATGGTATTTTATTGATATGATGGTTACCTGATGATGAGTAGGCAAATGTATCTCATTTAATTAAGAGACACTCAAGACTCAAGTCTTTTGCCTATCAACACTCAACAATCGCGCGAACGTATTTTAATCGTTGTGCCACATCAATGTAGCAAGCAAAAGTCTTAAGCATGACTTAAACCAATGAATAAAAGAGTGAAGGAATGAATGAATGAATGAATAAGTGAAGAAATGAATGAATAAATGTATGAATGACTGAAGTTTGAAGACAGAGTAGTGTAGAGTGCGTTGTTGTTTCAGGCAGATGGCGGCAGCAACAAAACGTCACACACCCAAAAGTCACAGTCTGTCTGTCTGCATTTGCATGCAATGACAACAAAGACGATGATGATGACGACGACGATGTTGTCTGTCGATGTCGATTGTTGCATTTTCAGCGACACTTAAGAAGTTCAAAGATACCACAGCAACAAAAACAACAAAAAGATACTTTGGTTACATCAATTGTGGCATTGCGTGTTGAACAATGTGTGGCAAGTACAACAAGTGCCAAAGTATCGATACAAATACTGATTACATGACGTATGTTGATGTATTTTCTTGTTTTAAACTTGTAACTCAAAATGAATGAATGAACGAACGAACGATGGAATGAATGAATGACGGTTTGGATTGGAATTTCCTGTAGATCGATCGCAACAGGTTGATTATATTGTATTTGGCATGAACCCTTCACATTGTCGTTAACCCTCTTACGTGTCTCAATGTTTTTGAACGACCTTTTACCTTGAGGGGGAAAAAAACCACAAAAATTCCGTTTAAAAAAAAAATAAAAATTATCACAAAAACTAAAAATAGTAAAGAAAAAATAAAAAATTGCGTGGGTCTCTATCATCATCATCATTATCATTATCATTAATTCGTGGCCATGCTGTCTAGTCTGATCGGTCATTTGGTTCATCATCTTCTTTTCTTCTAATTCCAAATTTGATGATTATGTTTTTTGTTGTGCTCCGATATTTTCGCACCTTTCATTTGTTTATCATTATCATTCGATCGGTAAATAGTTTAAAGCATAAATTTTGTTGTTTATTTTGTTGCTTTTATTAAAAAGTCATAAACATTTATTTAATTTATTTAACTAAATTACCATAAATGCATATAAATTGCTCATAACAAACGATTCATTTTTATTAAAAAAATGTTTAAAAACAACATATAAAAATATTTCTTTGTTTAACGAATTGAATTTTTATTAATCTATAACGACTGTTTAAAGCTCTACGAAATTTTATACCATGGAAAATGGAAAAATACGCAAATATTATGTAAAAAAAATAAAAATATCTTGGACAGTTCAATCTTCTTAGTACAAAAGAAAGAATGCTTTGGCGGTGTCGTAGGGATTAAACGGGATTTGAGGCAATAGGGAGTTTTTTAGTTGGTAGGCTAATGAATCTCACATAACTTGTGGCACAGGTCATAATTATCTTTGGAAGATTTTTAACTCCTTGTTCGCATAACAATAAAAAAAAAAAAGTACAAAATTCAGAAAAATTGAAAAATATATAAAGAAGCACTCCCATTCCTTTATCTTTGAACAATTGGAAGTTCAAGCATTGAAATTGCTAGTGATGACCAGTTTGATTTGAAATTTCAGTAAAATATCTCCTTAAGTAAAATGTTTATAGTACCATTTATACATTTTTTATCAAGAGAAATATTTCTGTGACTTGTTGAAATAAAAGTTCCCTTAATACCCTTAAGCTTGTTATTTTTGGCACTTTGATTTAAAATTTCAGTATGATATCTTCTTTAAGCTTAAGTTGTATATTTACAAATTGAAAACTGAAACCATTTATTATCATTTATAAATTGTTTAAGCACTTCTCAATTACTCTTCAATTTTTGCAATACTAATATGTAATTTCATTATGACATCTCTTTTAGTTATAAGTTTTGCATTTGCATATTCGAGAAAAGAACCCATTAATTTTCATTTATGATTCTCTTTTTCTATCAACAAAAAATCTTCCTTTCACTTGTTCTTAAGGCACCTGTCCATCTGATTAACTAAAATGAGAGACACCACAAGAAAACAAAACAACAAGTTAAAACCAATAACAACATATTTAATTTAATAATACTATTAACAAAAAGCTCCGATCGTTCAAAAACATGCCTGGGAACAAAGTCATAAAGTGTGTAAACGTGTTTTAGTCAAAGAAAAAAAAACAAAAACAACAAAAAACCAAACTTAAAAGACAAAAAGATTCGTAAATTTAAACTTGAATATCTTGTCGAATGCTATTCAACAGAAAACATCTGAACACCAGTTCACCAGACAGACATATAGACAGACAAGCATCACTGATCCGATCGAACACATTATCATTTTGAACTGTTGTTGTTGTATATTATGCGGGAGGAGTGTCTACAAGATCATTAATTAATTTAGATTTAGTTTTCGTGCAGCAACATCTACATATGAACAATAAGATACAAATACTAGATAGATAGATAGATGGATATATCTAACTATTGTATATTTTTAGCAGACGACGTAACGGATTTTCGTTTCTTGTATGTGGTATATATTCATAATTTTTTATATTATTGTTTATATTTTGTTTACCTTTTGAATTGAAATTTGATATGCAACGCCGCTGTCGCTAGATACTCTTAGTAATCATAGATGAAACGCGTGCGTGTTGCCGAAAGTTGATTTGGTTGTTGTGTTTTAGTTGTAGTTGGAATTTTTTATATTGTAATTTATCTCGATTTGATCGGCTTGATCATATTGAGATTTAAACAATATAGAAAAAAATCCCTTTTACAAAAGCGACGTCACACAACTAACTTAATTAATTTTAATTAAAGGTTTTGATCTCAAAGTTTTTACAGAAACGCTTTAAAAGTTTAGTTAGTTGAATAGTAGGTGTAGACGAATGAAGATGAGATGAGATGCGATGAGATGAATCCATGAATTGGGATTCCTGAAATATGCCTGAAGCGCATATATTATGAACATGTGTCGGACGGTGGTGGCAGTGTTTTTTTATCATTAGCTTGACCTTCCACTTCTATTGTTGTAGTATTATATTTAAGTGAGAATCTTGCACAAGATTTTTGGCTTTGGGGGCCTCCTTTTTTTTTGCGTTTCGTAAGCATAAAATGATACTAATGATCGACAGCTATATACACACATACTCACACACAGAGCATTTTGTTAATCTCTTAGATAGAAAAAAATATACTCAAACACTCAGGTTAAGCTTGGCTTAGACGCTTAAGAAAAGATATTTTGACAGTTAAACACAAAGCGGCAGGCAGCAGCAGCATCTCGCTTTATGATACTTTAATTATACCTCAAACGTTCAGAGTGTTTTTTTCTATTTAATAGAATACCGAATTTTTTGTTGTTGTTTTGATTTCAAAAATAAAATGTTTTTCATTTCCAAAAATTTGAATATTTAAAAAGTTACTCAGAATCATGTTGAGCACGAGCGATCTTATTGGCTTAGTGGAAAAAAAAAACAAACATAAAATTTTCATAAAATCACAAAATAAAAAAGAAATATCGGCAAAAGTATCTTTCAATTAAGATTTGCATAATTGTAGCAGAGCTGCCAATTTTTTTTTTATGTTTGCCTTTTGTTGTTTTAGAGTTTCTTATTCTCTTGTGTCGGAGATTGTCGCCACCGCCATATTTATTTTCATATGAATTATGTGACGAGTTGAGCATTATTTTTGAAAATTGTTGCTCATAAAATAAATTTAAATTTGACAAAAATTATAATTTTTGTCGTCTGACTTTGTTGTTCCTTTCGGTTATAAAGTTTTTTCTATTTTTTGTTTTTTTGTTGTCTTAACATCTGCATATGCTAAAAAACTAAGTTGAGATAAGCTTGACTTGCTTGACCTGGTGGGTTGATGGATCAGACTGAATATTTAAGATGATTAAATGTGATCACAGTTCAAGTTAGGAGTGCAGCTTCTTGAATTGATATTGGCACAAATTCTTAGGACATATATCCACAAATTAAACCAAAGTTTTTGTTTGTTTGTTGTTTCCCTCTTTTTTTGAACCTAAATGACCTGCTTTTGAACATGCAAAGGAAAGGGTGTAGAGTAACGGCCAATGCGAATGATTTGGCTTTAATGGTGGCAGGTAATTTCTTACTCATATTCAGTGAACTATTGAAATCCTTTTTAGGTACTCCTCAGCAAAGCAATCGTGGGGTCAACCCAGATAAGACCGAGCTGTTGTTGTTCACTAGAAAATATAAGATACCTAGCGAAATACCTTAGTGCCCTTCTGTATTCTAGGCTCTCTTTGGACGTTTGGGAAAAGATGGAGGCTTCAGCCGTTTATTATACACTGTTTTTCTTAACCCATGGAGCCTTTTTCTCGGGAAACCGTTATTCGAGTAAAATGTCCTTTGGAGACCTGAATCTGCTCGTGGACTCCTCAGGTTGGTTTTAGAGAAAGGCGGTGATCTCTGGCACCAACCTTGACCAGCTTCTGGGTGAACTCACAAGTGGCCTGCTTTACCTATTACCTAATAGATCTTGTTAACATAAGAAAAGATTTTTAATAATTTAGATGGTTTAAAAGTGTTGTATTTCAAAGGATTGTCTAACAGCTCAATTGTTCTGAACAGTTTGAACTGTGATAGTCCCCATATCCTTTAGGCTGGGGCCACGAATCGAAAGAGCGATGCATAAAAATTAATACCAACTGAATTGCTGAGCAACGTCGCTTAGCGCTAACCGCTCAATGCGTGTCTCTAGCCTTAGAGGGATTCTTTATTGGCAGTTGATGGACATACAAAGCGTTTATTTCTGAGAACTTCTTAAAAATTACATTACAATTTTTATTGTTATAAGGTGAAAGAATTACAACAAAAGCCATCGCAAAACTATGAAGAAATTATATACATTAAACTATGACACAGTGTTGGCCAAAAGTTAATCTGATTCATGATTAATGAGTATTGATTAAGTAATCCTTAATCAATAATTTAAAAATAATAATTAATAATTAAAAATCATAATCAAATCTTTTGATTAACTTTTAACTACACTCAACTACTTTTAACTACACTCAACTATTCTACTTAATCATGATTAATGTAATCAAATTAATTAATTGATTAAAATGTTAATTGTTTAATGCCACCACTGGTATGACAGAAGGCTAAACAAAGACAAATTTACTTAAACAGAGGACTAAAAGTCTTCAAGGCATTAACAGTTTTGTACATATAATCAAGGGCATAGCCAGATAGAAATTTTATTTATTTTTATTTATTTTTTTATTACTTATTAAAACTGTATTGTAAGTCTTTTGCTGTATCTTCAATAGTTAATACGATATTTTGATATTATTAGTGTAACAAATACCTGAACAAAATCCTGGTTACGCCCTTGAATATAACTAAATTACTTGGGTTTTTTTTTATAGAAAGGATAATTATAATAATTATTATAACTTCCTTGCAGTATGCTTGGTGGCAATAGTTCCCGCTTCGATATTAATTCACTAGCCCATTTTCTTAATACCTGGTGGCAAGTAAATTCACTAGTCATATTAAATGTAGGCGGTGACAACGACTGGAGAAAAGTAACATGACAGTGAACGGTGACCAGACTGGTGAACGGTAAAGCAAGCGGTGGAAATTGATACCTTCCAATGACATGGCATGTTAAATTCACCAATTGATCACATGTAAAAGGAAATAGTTGAACTAGTACTAGCCACGAACCAGTTTTCCATACTGATGGGTTCTTTCATCAGATGTTAACACATTTAGTTGCATTAACTATTGTATTTGGTTTATTATTATTTCTTTGTTGGTATTACATGTGAACGACAGACAACAAGTTCTCTTTTTCAATGGAACTAAGCGAACTGGATTTCTATCAAGTTCTACCAGCAACTTTATATTTTATTATTATTACTTTTTATATCTAATTTTTTTCTGATGGTATACTTATTTTTTTTCTTATTCATTCTTTTTTAAGTATAATAGTATGTATGACAAATAAAATTAAAGCATATAAATCTACGACTTCATTTTGTTAAAAATTATGTTTTGACAAACCTTCAAATTTGAAATGCTTTAAATCAAATGAGTTTTTTGTTTTATACAATACTACTAAAAATGATCTTATCTGCAATAACAAATATACAAATTTCTATTGTCAATTTTATCATTTACATACACTTTATTAAGTCATTTGCGATAATGCTCTTTATCTGTGAGCTACATTAAATAATCTTTATTTGTTGCTCTAAAACCTTTTCTTGTGGGCTTAATTTAGTAATAAATGTCAACATTTCAAAACGGTAATGAATAAATAAATATAAATTTCATTGTATTCAAAACTATTTCTAGTGCAAATCAAATCAAATAAATTTAAGATTTGCTGAGATCAAGAAATCGAAACAAAGTCAAATGGATCAATTTCAAATTTCATATGAATTAAAATGTATAAAAAAATATAAATATTAATAAAATAAAGAAATGAAATATGGTATGTCATATAATGAATATAAAAATGAATCGATCGGTAGATAGAAAGTAGAATTGTTATTATTATTATGTTTATTTTTTTTTTTAAATAATATTTGTCCTAATTTTATTTTTATTTATTTATTACATCTTGTATACTTAAGGCCAAATGTTCTTCCTGGGGTGGCTTCGGCAGTCGGTACTCAGTGAAGTCGTCTTGTTGAATTTTTACTTTAGGTGGAGGAGAAACACGAACACACGTCCTTCTTCTTGGTGTTCTTAATTGATTCAAAATGGGTGGTGGCCATGGCTGCTGTGGCCTTAGGTCAGGAGTCCTAATTTTAAGTTTACACTGAAGATCCCTTGGCTCATTCCTTCGATATAACCATATATACACTGCGCGACATTACGACACCCCCAAACTTCATATGTTTTGGATCAATATCAGCCAATCGAATGAAGATAAAATTGTGTAGTTTTATTTTTTGTTTACACTCCAATCTACAGCTAAATAAAGCGAAAGTGGGAAGTGGATATCATTTCGATATATTATTTAATAAATTTTTTTATGTAAATATACAAAAAAACTGGAACTAAAAATTAGGAATTAGGATAGGATACCCTATATTATTTCACCCTTTCTTAAACTTTTAACCAATAAACTTAATTTTATATTTATTTATATGTAGTTTTAAATTTTTTTAAAAAAATTAGTAATGTGTTGAACGGCCTTTGTTGTGTATTACTTCATAAATTCGATTGGGAATCGAATTGTGAAGATTTTCAATATAATGTCGAGAAATAGCCGACCAGGCACGTTTGATGCCTTCGATGAGTTCCATTTTGTTTAAGTATTGTTTTCCGGGTTCGTAAACTTTTCGAGCCAACCATCCCCACACGTTTTCAATTATATTGAGATCCGGTGAGTACGGTGGCCACTGCAAAATATCAACATTGTGGACCTTAATTCAAGATTTTACTAGCCGGGCAGTGTGGATTGGTGCATTGTCAGGCTGAAAATGCCATGGTAAATCACCAAACACATTTTTAAAGTGGGGAAAGGCAAGTTCCAGCATGCCTTTATAAGTACTCGATTTCAATTTCGTTGACAAAAATTCAAACTCGAATGTGCCAGAAGAGGAGATGGCTCCCCACACCATCACACCCCCGCCCGACTGTGAAGTCGATCCAGGTGATACTCCTCCTTGCGTAGATCGTAGAAGTAATAATTATACCCATCTGGGCCTTCCAGATTAAACATCTTTTCATCCGAAAAGACAACGTAGTGCCACTCTTTTTCCCACGTCATGTGCAAGCTAGCAAAATCCAACCACATATGTTTTCGAGCCATATCGAGGGGGTTTTTCTTCAATATTAATATTTTTAAGTGTGAAGCTTTGCTTATCACTCTTTGTACAGTACGGGTGCTAACTTTAACTCCTACTTTTGCCTTGATTTTATCGGCTGAGTCATGGCAGTTGGAAGCTTCTCTTAAGATAGCTCTTATGTCAGTATTTGAAATGACTCGATGATTACCGCTTGAACTTTTCCTCTACTAATAGAGATTTACCTCTAACCATTTTGACACTATTTTAATGCAAATAAATTAAATCAGTTACAAAATAAATTTGGTGACCGTACGAGTTCAATTATGAAAGATAACGGAAATTTAATTTGGATGTCCTAACCTAATGTCGGGAAAACAAAGCATGCTTTTTATCAAAAATAAATAAATAACAAAAACCATATAACGGGAATCTTTCCAGTGCATGCTCTTTTTATTAGTGAGAGCACATACGTAAATGAGTAAAATAGAATACAAAAAATAGATGTATTTTAACAAAACCAACAGCAAGAGCAATTGTATTAAACTGATGGGGGTGTCATAACTTAATGTCGCACACTGTATGTTAGAATTAGACTTATAATGTCTATAATTTATCAAAGTAAGAAGGTCTTGAGGAAGAAAATGGTTGATTCAACTGAAAATATTCAATATTATTTATGATGCATATCAATGATTTTGCGTTAGGTCTGTAACTATAGAATCTGGTGGCTGCAACTGTTGGCCATTTAAATCAGCCAATTAAATTCCCTAAATTGTTGACTGTTATCCCCTGTCAAAGCTTAACAACAACTTATTTTCTTTTGTATGAAATCGTATTGCTTTAATTACTCAATCATAATCACATGATGACCCCATGCAAAATATCATTTTAATATCACTTTAAGTGAGAGAAAGTAATCATTAAATATTTGATTATAAAAAGTAAAAATTATGATTTCATCCCAAAATTTGCTTTATCATAGAACAGACAATACAGTTGAATGGACCCATTAAATTACCTGTTAGATAAAACATCATTTTCTTGACTGATTATCATTATTACTACCATTTTTACAATCAAATCTTTTTCTCTTGATTTGATTTGATTTGATTTTACCCTAATGGCTTCGATCTTCATCATCTACTCATATCTTTTTGGCACACCCAAATATGATAATTTCGTCTTCCCTTGTAAAAATAGAAAAAAAAATAAGAAATATTAAAACTTTCGCATCATTTATATTTCAGGGAGCTTTGTTGATATACTAATTTGTATCTATGAATATCTATTCTCTATATATTGGAAAGAAGAAAAAGAAAAAAAAAAAAAAAAAATGGCAGACAAATTGACTATCATCATCGTTAGCTTTGTTGATTGTTGATGATATGTATTTTGTATTTAGCTTTTATGTTGTTTGACTAACGCCATTTTGTATCTTCTTCTCTGATTAACTTAACTCGGTCATTATGATATGATTGTGGCTGCAGCTTTTTGTCACTTTGCTCTCAATCTTTATTTTATTTTATGAATAATTTTCCCATACAAAATAAAGTTAATGGTGTTTTTGGGTTCGTCGTTGTCATTTCTTTCTAAGCGTTTTTTGATTCAAATAAATTGACTGTTGACAAAAAGAAATCTAAATTAGTTCACGCTGAGTGCGTTGTTTTGTTCAAAAATGTTGAGTTTCTTCAATGGACTTTTAATTTTTGAATGGTTTTGAATAAAGAAGTGTGAAATTGTTTATAGATAAAAAGATTTGTAAGGTTTGATTAAGAAAATAGAAACTTTGAATGGATGGATTTTTCTCATACAAGTGGAATAGTTTAAAGATCATCAGAGAATGAATTGTACAATATTATCAAATTATTCTAATATTCCTTATCCGGCCACAAATTTTCATTTTTATTTACCTCTATTTTGCATGTTTGACTATGTTTTCCAATTATTGTACGCCTTCTTATAGACTTCCTTATCCTGTTGAAATATATTTAGAAAAAAAAAAACTGTTTTAATTTTCAATCGTTTCTAAAAGCTTTTCTTTTTCCATGTCTTTTGACTTGGTTTATTTCTTTCTATTTTTTTTTTTTTTGTGTTATGTTGACCAATTGAACACGCAAAACGCAAATCGACAAGTAAAAACTGAGCATGAACAAGCGCCTCGCCAACTCACGACTATAACACGAGGACCATGATTATGTTATTGGATTTTTGTTTTTTGTTTTTGTTGCTGGTTAATGCTGGTGATGTTGCTGTTATAATTGTTGCTGGCAACATTTGCCGCAAAAAGCGTTGAACGACACATTTCCATGTTGCATACGATGGCGTGTTTACTTAACATTCGAACTCGCGCATTCCCATGCTATTGATAATGCGAGGCAGCAAGTTAACCAGCAACATCACCAGCGCCAGCACCTGTTACAGATCAAAAGCCATAAAATAAAAGTTTATATAAAACACTCTCAGAATGCAAAAGAAACGCCTTCATTTACGTTTCTTAATTGTGTCGGTAATAAAACTATATAAAGTCTACACTCAACTCAATTCGATCATGATGTGGATGCAGATTGTTACTAATTAACAAATCTATGCAAATGAAAGTCTCGTCTCAACTTAGTTGTTTGTTCTTAGACACAAAATTTTCATAGTTTCATAAATTGTAATTTTGTTGATGGTATATTTGGACATTGTTTAACACAAAGTAAACTACAAACTCAACCCAACCAACCAAGCCACCAAGCAACCGACTGAGTGACTACTAAATTGAGCCATAAAAGCTGCAGATTAATTAATTTTATTTCTATTTTTTTTTTTCTACTAAGTTTTGTCACTGGAAAAGACATGATCAACACCCAATTAGATACATTGACATCATTGTCTGTCATCATCATCATCGTTATCTCATCATGACTGCTAGTGCATCCCATCCTCAATGTGACATTTAAATACTTTAATAGTTTAGAGGCGTTTATCGATCGATATCACTGTCACAACATTAACTTGGTCTTGGTTGGATCTATGGCATTTTATGATATCGATTATGAGTATTTCTTCTCTTGTAGTTTTTTTACTACCAACATTTTTTATTAGTCAGAATTTTTAATCAATTTTTTTGTTGTTTTTTTTTTATGTTTATTGCAAAGTTTAAATCGTGGGAAACAAAAAAGTTTATATAGAAAATAAATAGATAATTAAAGAAATATAGAAAAACCATAGAAGGGTAATGCCCTATTTGAGTAAAAAAATCTACATAAATTTTTATTACAACCGACAAATTGTTAAAAGGATATTTAGCGTATCTTTTTTAAGTGGAAGCCTTTAAATCAGTTAAAAGTAAAATGTAGAAGAAAAGAAAAGTTACTCGTTCTCATCCCAGTCCTAATTCCCACACGCACTCTTATGATGATGACGATGATGAGTACCGGGACGGCAAGTACAAGGAAATGAAATGAGAAAAAAAGGTTAAACACTTGTGATTTCTACGAATGTTACAACAACAACAACAACAACAAAACACAGAAAACACTAAACAAGAACAACAAGTAAACACTCCAACAATTCATTGTTTGTTGGTGTGACATTGAGGGCGATTGCGTTTTGACCAAATGAATGAAAAATAATGAATAAGACAGAAGGTTGTTGATAAGGAGAAGGAAACACACGAAGATGGGGGCAGGTAGTAAAACGACTTCGAATGAAAGTCAGTCACAATAAAAAAAAAGAAAGAAATCAGGTAAAAACAAAAGGTTACAGTAAAACAAAGCATCGGGGAATTCTCTTACAACTTGAGGTAGTAGTACAACATATATGTATTTTATACAACTACAACAGAAACTACAACTACCGAAAACAGAAACACAACACCAACAACAACATCAACATCATGCGAACAACACACAGATACACAAACATAGTGCACACAACATTAACTCCTCAATTCACCTTACGTACTATCAAAAGAATATTATACATCAGGGGTTCCTTATCTATAACTACACGCGGATTTATCTATTGAACGATGTTTATTTGCAGACAATATCATCGCACTACATAGGAAAGTTCTTGTATAATCCTTTTCACCAATATTTTAAACTACCAAATACAGCCAAGTGTGATTCCGACTCGCACATTAAAGGGGTCCGTACCATCGTGCAATGTATATTATGTATTTTTTCTTGAGGATACAATTTTAAATGGAATAAGATTCCAGTGCTCTTCGATGCTGGTCTCTCCAAAAAAAAATCCAAGGAAAATTTTTACAAAATACCGCATGCCACATTTTATAAATGCAACAAAAACCAACATTCGTTCGTCTTCTACTTGTGATCATTTCTATTTCTTTTACAAATTTAAACCCTTGCAATATGAGAACTGCTTCACCATATCACACTTCATTATCAGCCACACACAAAATGTCACAATGGCAGCTGAAAGAATTGTTGCAAATACAGAGAATGTGAGAATTGCTTTATGTCCCACTGGGTAGCAGTTTGTCAGGAATATATTGCGGCAATACGGTTTTTGTTATTAATGCTAAGAAAACTTCGCTCAGTGTATATTGGAGTACACGTTTCTTGTATGGGGACCCCTTTAATTTTTATAACTTTATTTTAGTTTTACTATTTGTCGTTATAGTGGCGGTTGAATTACACACTCTGCGAAAATATTATCTGTCTGCTTATTACGGTTCATGAGATAGAGCTCATTGACGGACGGACGGACGGACGGACAACATAGACACCCTTTCGGTACGGAACCCTAAAAAGGAGTATGTATTCAGGGTCGCCATTTTCACTCAAGGACATCAAAGAAACCCAAGATCAATTAAGGTTAGAAAAAGATCTGAAATTCTACATTGCCCATTAGTAAAAACGCGCAACAGCAAATCTAGATAAATATTGTTTTTAAAATTAATTAATTCATTTCTTAGCTCCATACATTTCTGGAGTGTCTTTTTTGCTTGTTTTTGATTTAATTTTAATAGGGAGTTTTGTGAAGAGATGTTGCAATGTTCTGGGATGTTTCGCGAAACTTTTACAATGGCATCGTAAACCCCCAATCATTTAAGAACCACTGGTACTCATCATACTATATTGTACATCGTACTAAGTCCACGTATCCATAGAGTTAAGTTTTGCTGATTTTGTGCTGAACGCGTTTTCTTTCTGTAACTTCAATGCGACATTAAGTGTTTGTGTTGATATGTCTCAGAGAGGGAGGAGAAAAACAATGAAAAAGTAGTATGGTAGAAAAAGAAGCGAACAAGTTAAAACAAAAGCAAACTGACCCAAAAGTCAGTCGTCATAAATGCTACATGTTTTGATGGCTGCGGCGGTGGTGGCAACTATTCCGCGCTGGCGGAGGTCTCTGTCCCTGGCCAATGGTGTTGCCCACAGTGATCATGATGATCATCAACATCATAACTATTATGACGACGATTGTTCTTCTCACACAGATACTCACATTGACTCACAGACACATTTATGCTCACACTTACAATGAATGTTGTTGTAGAACCTACCGCGCATTGCGCAAACAACTCGAACTTGAAACCACCATTGCCGCCTCTCGCTTTTAAATGACTGACTGACGGACTGACTGACTAACTGACTAGTGCTTGTTGCCACACTTCTACGAAATCACATCAAGAGTAGCAGCTATGTATGAAGCTTCTCTATACTCATATGCTCATATGGCCCAAATCAAACGGCTCGACTGATGGCTAAAACGACCAGAAAAGACAAGGCGGGCGGGCATTCATCATGGATTTTTGTTGTATTTTATTTTATATTTATTGTGTGTGCGGCACATAAAGATGAATCTTTTCCGCGGAAATCACAAAAGACTACAATACAAATTTCGAACAACAACAACAAAACATCACAAAAATTGAATAAAATTCAACAAAAATAAAAATAAAATAGGAAAAACTGTAGTTAAGTGAAGTACATACCATACACAAGGTTCGGCAAGTTGTAGTTTGTTCCCACAATTTCATGAACCTGAAGCTTCGGAAGAAGATGGGAATGAAGATGAGCCACCAACGCATATATGTACTACAATACAATACAATATTTGACCTCTTCAATGGTTATTTATATCATGTTGGAGAGTATAGCTCAAGTGCTACTTGTCTATTAATAAGAAGCTATAAATCGTGATCATCGCAGATGATGATAATGTTGATGATAATGATGGGGCGGCTTTCTAAACTAAGAAAAGGTTCTAAATATTTCTGAAGTGTTAGTATTCAAAGGAATTAGTTCATATAATTTCGAAAAGGTGTGGTAGATCTATTAAAAAAGCGTCCTTGACTAAATGATCGATCATTCTTTTGGCAAAGCACCGCCTACACTAAACCCAAAGTTTCATCATCATAAGCAAATGTTGTGTATTCATTGCAAACTACTGACATCATCTTAACATGATGATGTTGCAAATTTAATGAAAACAGAACAAGATTCACATGAAACAAGACGACTGAACAAATCTATAACAGAACAGAACAGAACAAACAAACAATGTCCAGAGTTTATTGTTGTCGAATTAGACAATCGCTTCCTTTAAGTCGTCCATGGAGTCAATTGTAACCACCAAGTCCAATGATTGACCAATCCCATTGAAAATTGAATAAAAACATTATTTTATTTATCACTGCAATAATAATAACAGCAACAATAATAGACAATAATCTGTTTTATAACGACAATAAGAACAAACTGGGGGAACACAGACAACAGCAACATCGGTAGAAACAAGAATAATAATAATCAAGATCAATCGCAATTACAAACTGCAAATAATCACAATGAAGCATTGGAAGGCAGGAGCCAAAGTCAATGGCAATGCCAATGCCAATTCCAAGTCCAGACTAAGCCAGAGAGACAAGACAGGGTTAGTCAATGAGAGGGAACAGCCACCGAGACACCGACTGCTTGCTAACCGTTGCCACTAAATGGTTTTAGCAGCAGTTTGCGTGTCAGCTTTGTCCACCGTTGCTCATACGCAACAACGGACAGATAAATAAACAGACAGACAGACATTTGAACAATCAGAAAAACTGATAGATAGACAGAGAAGACACTCAGCTAGTAGATAGAGGAGACTCGAAGAGCGTCGTCTACGAGAACAATTTGATATGATTTAATACACGGTATTTGTAGCTTGGGCGGCAAATGTGACATGACCAATAAGTAAAAGCTTTTGTAGGCCCCAAAGAAAAATGCTGACTAGGATGTGACCAATATAAAATAGTATATAGTCTGACTGCCAGGCTGGTCGTTGTGTATGTGTGTGTGTTTTGTATTTTGATGCGTACCAAATCGACTAATGCGAAAAATTCACACAATCCATCATTCTTGTTGGCACTAACAAGCCTAAATCAACTTATTCTGGATGCAAGACACAAACCCGGCAGCATTTGAGGTTATAGATTCAATGTAGGTTTTTTATCTATACTTCTCTGTCTGTTTTTTGTATTATTATACTTAAGATGACGCGGGCGCGATATAATTGCTTAACGAGCGTTCAAATCTATGCGAGATACATAAGTGATGGTCTGCTTTCTTATATCGTAGTACTGTAGTATCTTAGTCGTTGTCATTCTTTGTGATTCGTGCATCGTGAAATTCATTCGAATGATGCCTGCCTATGATGTATGCGTCTGGTTACATTGTTGTCCAATAATTTAAGTCATGCTTAATATGGCAAAATACTCGGCTATCTGAGAGTAGTGTAAGTGTAGTGTAGTGTGTAAGTGTGTCTGTGTTTAGTTGTAGTGTGGGGAGGCTACAGATTGGTCACTGGTCGTGCGTAGATATCCGGTATGAGACAAGAGATAGAAAGTGACTATAAGTATTTGATACAACTACTTATGATCTAGAAGTACATAAATACAGGGGAAAGAAAGAATAGGTGAGATATTCAATGTTATAATCTGTTATTTGTATACACTCATTGGAATTTTTTAAGTAAGGGGACCTTGGGTAAAGTAGAACTTAGAGGAAAAAAAACGAATTTCACCTTAAAGTGATGTACTAAGAAGCACTGTACAGGCAAAGAAAAGCGAATAATTTGCATAAACGTTAGATTAGATAAGGGGAGGGCGGGAACTAGAACACCTCGTCCCTGCGGCCGCAAGTGTGCCGTAATCATAGTTCCTTCGAGATTCTAGCGGGAATTCCAAGATTTTCTTAGAAGACAAAGCAGCAATTTCAACTTGTTTTAAGTACTGGTTTCCAAGGTAGCGGAGTCTGGTCCAGACGAGGCCTTAACTGTGACATAGTCAGTGCTCTGCTGACTCATCTTCTTCACTACACAGATCGCTACTACTGATCTGCATGTTATGTAATGTTTCATTACTCTGCAATATCCTGTCAAGACACCTGAGACTATCCAAATTCTTGTACCAGTAATTCCTGTGTTCTGTTGCGAGATTTAGTTGGGAGTTTAGCCACTCCAAAATTCTTCGTGTCCACCTAATAGCAATGCGCAGCACGCAGAATTATCCAATGGGTACGGTTGCAGATCCTTTCCCTGCGAGCTCATCTGTTTTTTCGTTCCCAAGATGCCCACTATGTGCAGGTACCCATGATTGTTCGATGCTTATCTTTTGAGTAATATCAAGCAATCCTAAACCAACTTCCAATTGAACTCAAAAGTATTGAGTGCATGTAGTGACGCCTTGCTATTTGAGTGAATGGTTGTATATGTGGTTATTAACAGTGGCACACTTCAATTTTTCGCTGAGGCATATTTCGTTTGCATGGTTTCTGCCTGTAAAACAGAGTTCTCTTGGCCCATACTGCTAAATAGGCGTCTTTAAGGGTTTTCCTCTACCTGGTCCAACGCCGGCTTCCATTTTATAAGCATCTGTACATCACAGATGGGAGTAACAGTCTTAACTGTTTCCAGCTCTGCCTGTCTGGAAATGTAGCTTCAAAATTTTGTTTAAAGTTGAATTTAGGCAGACAGAGAGGTACTATCATTTACTAGGGTGGGCTTTGCCATAAATGACAGTGCGGCTTTTTTTTTTTGTTAGCAAGTGGATTGGCGGTACATAGATTCAGTAACGTATCAAAGACAACTGTTGGAGCCGACCTTAATGGCCGTGGTACGCCGGTTCGACAACATAGGGTCCGATTCGTACCAAACTTTATAGGAATGCTCTTGAGACTATGCTATTTCTTAGCCCACAGTGTAATTAAAATATTTTGACTAAAACTGCAACTAACTTCTTGATCATTTCTCTAACTTTCCAGATATTTATGTACGAGTATAATCGAAGAATAAATGGATATGAATGAAATGAAAATTATTAAATTAGTTGCACACCAATTGGACTTCATGATTAAAGGAAAATATATTTTATATCATAAAGGTAAGTGCAATCTATTTAATTTCTTAAAATATTTTCATGTTAAATATTTTGTTTTTATCTGTTTTGACTTAAATAATCTCGAATAATTATTAATTATCTTATAAGTATAAAAGAAACTGTTGAAATTTTTAAATTAATTCTGACTTATATAATCAATATAGAGCTCATATCTCTTTTGTATTCTACGAACCTATAAAAGTCACGTTTTTAGTTTTTTGATTCCTGAAACAAAATCCAACACGAACAAAGAATACAAAAGTAAAGGAACATTAAGTCTGAAGACTTGAAACGATCCAACGAATGGACGATTGAACGATCGACAACATATCCCACGATTTAATTGATATCAACGATTATTGACTTAAACTAAATTCACACAAGAGTTCATTAGAGTTGACGCTTGCCTTAAAATTGACACACGTTACATTTTGTCATTTTGCCTGACGTCGTCGCTTGTTTCGAAAGGCTGCCGGCTTGCGCATGCTTAGAGTTGCCTCTGAAATGGAATCGGCATCGCATGATCATTGGCTACGCTATAGCCAACGACATCGATTGCCTTCTTAAACAGAATCGCTGTGAAATTGGGTCCCTAGTGTAGTTCGTTCAAATCGAATCGAATCGTATCGAATTGAAACGAATGGTTGAATCGGCTTTAGTTTGATTTCAGTTTAGTTTCGGTGAGACGCCGCGCCACTACTGATGGGCGCTCTTTTCTCCATATTAAATGAAAGAGTCAAGCGTCAGTGGCAACAATTTAGCGCAACTAATAAGCAAACAGATGAAAACGGACAGTCAGACATTCGGACGAACAACGAATGCTCAAGGAAGGAATCAAAGTCTTTAAGTTTGAGGAAGGAATGATTCAACTATCGATTGATCGCTCGGATCAAACTAATCATTCAAAACTCAACATTTGCCGCTGTTACTGCTGTTGTTGTTTATAAAATGTTGTTATTGCTTTAGACATTCAGACTGTTGCCGGTTTGCTATTTGGTGGAATTGTCATCATTAGGAGGAAAGCGTTTTGGTGATTTAGTTTGTTTTAATTTCCTTTGCTTGAGATTTGCTCTCTTTGTTTCTCTCACGATTGGTTGGTTGGTTGGTTGTTGGTAGTTCTTCTTTGGTTGCTGCTTGTTGGCCTAAACTGAACTAAGCTGAACTGGCAGAGACTAGCCAATACCTGTCGCTTTGTGTGCACCCAAAGCGACGTCAAATGTTAGCGACAGTTTGTCAGATTATTATCAGATTGCACTGACTCACTTTTGACTTTTTGAGTTGCAAGCGACGGCATCAGCAACAGCGCCAGGTAGCAACCACAACAACAGAAACAATAACAACAATTCGAACATCTAAAATAGTAACGACATCGAAGAACAGCTACAGCAACAACAGGAGAAAGAATAGAAGGCAACACAAAAGTTACCGCTTTGCGGATTTTTATTGGGAAGTAGTTCGATTTCATTACAAACAGTGCCGGCCATAAAGGGATTCATCAGAAGAGTTTTAATTTCTACGAGTAGATATACTAATACACTCTCTCATGAATTTTACATTCAATGCTACTGTTACTTATAAACCCCATTTTAGGTAAAATTAATATAAATTTGCTCCTGCACATGTGCGGAAATCGTTTAATTTCTTAGAACCCAGTGTCGCTCATAAAGGCATTCTTTTTGAATTGATTGGATGCATACTTTACACATTCACATTCGATGTTACTGTCACTGTAGAACCCCCTTTCCACCTTTGTCATCATGATCATGATTTTGCTCCCGCACATGCGCGGCGTTTCAAACAAAAATCCATGGATGTCAACGTCTTCGCCTCCAAACTCTGTTGTCATTGCTATTGAGCATTGAGCGTGATTCAAGTCTTGTACAACATTAAATGACGAACTGTCTTTCTCCACAATTACCCCGTTGTTCACCTTTTCTACAACTCATTCTCCCTCTCTCTTGGTATTTTTCTCTGTATATTCATCATTGTCTTTGAGTTGTTTAGTTTGGGTCTGCGACCCATTGCTTTGAGACTCCGTATCATTTTTGTTGATTTTATGTGCGCATTTAAGCTTAATTTTATGGCTTTTTTGTATTTCGTATCGGATTGGATCGCTTTTCAGTTGAAATCGAAACAATGCTCTAGATTTATGTGGGTGGATATAGTATAAAGAGCAACACACAACAGAATTACAAAAAAAAAAAAAGGTTTCGCGCCAACTACTGAGGAAGCGAATCGTTATTGTTTAGCCTTTCCTAAGTCAACGCATGTTGACAAATCTTGAGATTCGTCGAACATTAATTTGTATGACTATGAACACACTATGGATGTGTATATAAGTTGGAAGTGACTGCAACATTAAATGGCAACAGGTTTTCCAGTTAATCGCTTGCTTTCAGTAGAGCCGACGATGTAGGTTGTTTCAGCCAACCAAAGTTTGTACCCTTTTTGATGGTTATAAAGATGATGATGATGATGATGACGACAATGATAATGATGATGTTGACAATATTCACTGGCTTGGTTTGGTTTGGTTTGGTTTTTTGGTCTGTGTGCGGTATTTACTGGAAGTTGCCGCAGATTTCATTTGACAATCGTAAAATGTTGGAAAATTGTTTCTTCTTTTTGTGTTTTTTTTTTGGTTTTTTTGGTGTTGTTTATGTTCGCCAAATATGTTTCTTTTTTATGATCATGATTTCTTTATAGTTTTTTAAACATTTTTTTCGTAGTTTTTGGTAAAAGACATTGGTCCCATAGGCCCTTTAAATAACAACAACATACACGTATATTTCTCAACTGGAAATTTGAAGCAATAAAAGAAGAAAAAGAAACACTTTGGCTTGGCTTCCGCTTGTTTTTTGCTGTTGTTGTTACTGCAGCTTAACCTTTATTAATATAATTAAATTAATAATAAAGACAATCTCGTCCTCCTTCTACGAATGTGGTACTTCAGTTTTGTCAGTTTTATAGCAACCTTTTCTCTTTCATTTTTTGTTTTCTAGTTCAAGTTTCCTTTGGCCTTTTGCTTTAAACAATAATAATAATAAGAATATCTACGACAATCGACGAGTGGCAAACAATGGAGTGTCGATCTTTGAAGTTGAGCCGCATATACTCGTAGTAGTTGATATTGGTGGTTCCGCCGACAACACCACCACCACCACTGTCACTACTATTACCATTACTGCAATGCAACACAAAAGGTTTATTATTTATTGTTGCAGAAAACACAGCATCTGAGTGAGTGAACAAGTGTCTGTCTTATGTTTGCAGTAGCAACTTTTGTTGCTGCCACATTGCAGTTTTAAACACGAGTTCAGCTTCTGTCTTGATGTTGTTGCAGCAACAAGTTGCTTGCACGTTGTTTGCTCATATGTAACCGAAATGGTATAATCGAAATGCTTGCAACAACTTTAATATATAATGTTAGATAAATAAATAAATAAATAAATATGCACACTAAATGCTCTCAAAGAAATCACAAAAGCCTGAAAAATCTATCTATCTACGGAAATACTATAAAAAAAGGTTACTAAAAACAAGGCAAAGTAACAAAAGTCTTTAAACAGAAAAGATAAATAGATATTGTTGTAAAAATTCGTCCATGAAATGGTAACAAAACGCTTGCAACTTGATACTGATTCAGGCAATTTTGCTGTTTTTTGTAACAATTTTTTGTTGTTATTGTTGTTATCGTTTCGATTTTGTTACTATATTTTATTCTTTTATATTATTCGTGCATGCAACAGAAGCCACAGCAGCAGCAGCAGCAGCGCGTGCCGCCGTTACACTTGCGGCCATTCAAGCAGAAATAGACAATAATATATTTATTTTTTTTTTCTATCTGGACAACGTCTTCGATTTATTTTGTTTGCAACTGATTTTTACTTACTTACTTAGCTGGCCATAACAACCCGTTTACCGGGTTACGGCCTTAGCTTCTCGGCTGCCACTCATGGTGTGTGCGCTAAATTTTATCCATGAGTGGAGGGACCTACAGTTTATAGTCGAATCCGAACGACTTTTTTGTGAGAAGCTTTTTCATGGCAGTTTTTTTGTTACTCTCAGAGCTTTTGCCAGAAGACTGCTGAGAGGAGAATCGCCGTTAGAAATAATTTTTATTTTTTTTTATTTCTATAAGGTGTTACCGCCGCTGGTATTCGAACCTGCGGCGGCCGCATAGTAGACCAGCACACTATCCACTAGGCTACGGCGACCTCAGCAACTGATTTTTGCTGTTGCTTTATTTGCCTCTTGTTGCAGTCTTTCATGAGTAGCTGCTGTTGTTGCGGAATTCAGGTAGTAATTTCTTTTGACTTACCACAGATACGGATACAGACAAACATATGTTAGTTGAAGAGTTAGTTGGTAAGCTAAGCTAAGCTAAGCTTAACATAAAGTTATATTTTCTAATCAATTCGCCCAGGCTAAGGGGCATCGGTTACTATGCTAGTAGCTTTTTTCTTTGATTGTTGACCAAGTCTATGTTTCTCTATCCAATTTCTGGTAACTGGTGCTAGTGTTGGTGCCTTTGGCACGTGGCGGTCTTTTAGATGATTTACGATTATTCATTGATCGTCGTCGTCAATATTGTAGAGCCTCTCGTATTGTTTCAATATTATTGTTCGCTATTAAAGCCTTTATTCCAATTCTAACGCTAAAAAAGTCTGTATGGGACTTTATTGTTCAGATGAAGTCAGTATTAATTATCTTGTAATAAAAATCGAGAAACTATTGTTAGAGTTTGGAGTTTATATATTGTAATAAAAACTAATGAAGTTAAAGGTTCAATTGAAATAATTATGAAGCTAAAGGTGTAAACGTTAATGTTTCATCATAAAATGTTTTTTTATGAGTTTCAGCCCAAGGAATTTTGCATTTTTGAATATCCTAACAATATAAAGCGAGAGAGAGAGATCCTGTACAAAAGTAGCAGAAACTCTTAAAAATTATCAAAGTTCTTATGTGCAGATTTGCTTAAGGAGACAATTAAAATATGTAAAATGATTAAAGTTCAAGAACTTTTATTATACCTACCACACCTACCTAGATAGGTAGAATTGGAAAGCCGGACATAAAGGTCAGTAATTAGGCCATATTAAGTTGATTGCCATGCCCCAAATATGTATATTGTGCACTTCTCCTTAGGGAACATACATATTTAGAATTAATGGTAATATCGGTGTACATATGGATAATTTATAGATATTAGTGGAATAATTCCATATACTTATGTTTTATTAAAGTCCGAATGAATTTGACCCACATAGTATTCCTTATAAATATGATACATATAGGAAGAGTTACACGATAACATCAAGGATTTCATAATTTATTTAAACGAGCAATTCTTAAATATGATTTTTTTTCGCGTATCTTGGAAACTGCTCTACCGATTTGTTTGATTTTGTTCACTCTTATTACTGGGGTGGTTTAACAAAAAGAAAATACGAAAAACCCAAGGAAGGAACAGCCGTAAAATCCAAAATCAAGGTGTGCAAATGAGATGGCACTTGGAATGGTTGGAAAGATGATAAAACTTTGGTCATGTGTTTGATGACTGAGAGTTGCCATATGCATAATGTGACTTGCCCACCAGAATAAGTTATTTTTTCATACTTATATTGGTTTTTAATAACGTTTTACAATGATTTTTTAGTATATAATTCAAATTCTAACCTGCAATAAACAAACAATATGATTGGGAATCGCACGTCAATATAGGGTAAATGGGCGCAACATTTTGATTGTATTGATTACTTTTCTGGGTTTAGAACATCTGTTACAGGAGAGATGCAGACAGGTTTTTGGTATCCTTGGTTATGTTTTCTAGTAACACAAAGAGTGTTAAAAACAGAAACTTAACGATTCTTAGCGGACCGATTTCCTTGAGTTTACTACTGACACAACGTGCATAACATAGCATCCAATCAATTCGTTCACCCTTCCGATTAGTTACACTTTGCTTAATTCTGGTGATCGCAACAAACAAACTTTGCTCATAATATTAGATCTGATGATTTAAAAGTGACAATTTGCAAAATTTTACTACCCCACAACGTTCATTAAAGAGCTCTGCTCTATTACTATACTACATGACAACTCTGTTTCTAATAAAGTATTAAACTAATTGCTCTTATGATTTTTATACTCTTCACGGGAGTGAATAGTTTATGATTCATTTCCACCAACCATGTAAATTTCAAGATCCTACTGTTGCCAGGATGGGTATTTCCCATACAAACTCAAATTCAAATTAATGTTCTTATTAGAAAAATTTTTTTAGGGTTACGGGATCGTTTAGCTCCCGTTCTCTTTAATTTTATAAGGTAAAATCAACCAAAAAGATTTTAAACATTAGTATCATCAGTCTTGGAAGTAGTCAAGAAAGTGATATCTAAGGTATTGAATTCTTTTTAACCATCATGAAGTTCTGATGCACTTGCTGGGGGGTTGCGTTGTTGAAGCAGTCGATTTTTATAACGGCTGCTAAAGAAATTGATTTGCTCAAGTATCGTTGGCATTTTCATGTCCCGATGCTGTGCCCGTTATACGTCGCAGGGCTTTATTTTGCATTGCATGAATTTTCCTTATGTTGTATGGAGCAATCGTCCCTCAGATTTGGATGCCATATAGCCAGACGGTTGCCATTACTTGTCTGTATATAAGCAGTTACTTGATCTAGAGCTTGCTTTTCCGTTCAGCAGCTAGTGCATTTTTTCCATTTATTTTATAACAACACTCAGTGATATGTTTAACGTTAGACGTTTGTCCAGGATCAGATATCTTTAGTATAGCCAAAGATACCCTTATTTCTGGTTTTATTTAAATAAGAATTAATAATTAAATTTAATAATTTATTAAATTTTAAAATTGCAAAGTTCACTAAATCTTATTTATATTGCTATAGTTTATTGCTCTTGACACTCTTATCGTTCGGTCTTTAGTTTCACTAATAGAAATCCATATTTAGTAATTTTGTTTTCAGTAGAATGATTGAAATTTATGATCCATTTTGATGGAACTTTCAAATGAGTTCTATAAAAATAGAAACTCTTCTTAGCTTAGCCGTTAATATTTTGTGTAATTAAAAATGCAAAACACGCACATCTAACACATTTATACACATAATTTTTACTCCCGTTACACCCCTCTCTTTACTCATGAAGTAAACCTTTTAAGCAATCAGTGTTGGTAAACAGTATTTTATGCAGGCAATGCCCTCTTAAAGAAGGTGTTGCCCGTCGTCACAAAACCTGATGCAATAATAACGACAAGATGAAGTTGCCTGAGTAAAATGGCAGCTAGTATCAGTTAACGATGCGCTTTTAAGTGTTAAAACGCCTTTAGACATTGTTAGATATATTTGTTTAAGATACAAGTTTGAAAGCACTTTTCATATTTATGAGAGAATAAAGAAAAGTCTTAAGCATATGCCGCCTTAACTGTCAACGATGATTAAATATACATTTGCATAAATTAGCAAAGTTAACAAAAAGAACAAGAAAACAGTTTCACGATAATCGAGAGAAGAGGTGACATTCTTACTTTTGTTATTATTATCAAATAACCAAATGTGGTGAACCTTTCACACAGAAAAGCACCTTCAGCAGCTCAACTTCTCATAAGACAGATGCTGTAGCATCATCAGCACCATTCAGTCAGTGTCAATGATGATCAGCTTTATCGTTCCATTCAGCAGCTGTCACATAATTTCCTCAATAAATTCTCATTGAGTTGTGTTTTCAAAAATGTATCTATGTGCGTGCCAGTGTGGAGCTGTTATTTTCAACACCTTTAAACCAAGTCGTATGCAGATAAAGAACAAAACAAAAATAAAAGCTTTCAAAATTTACAACAAAATAGTAGTTCATATCAAAAAGATTTAGGGCTTCAAAGTCAAAGCCGCGCTTACAATTTCTCAACCAAAATCAAAAGAAGATACATTTTTCTTTAAGAGCCTCACGCACGCGCACCCTACGCCCGCAATATCAACAACAAATAAATGTTAATCGCATGCTAAGCATATAAACTGCTTGTAATGAATTGCTATTAATTTTCCAAACCGAAAATACAATAATATAATACAAATCTACAAATCAAAGTCATAGGCGAAGTAAAAGAAAAAAAAAACTAAATTAATGAATTTCGATTTAAAATTTACAACTAAAAAGATTCTACTATTCTGAAATGAAAATGAATCAAATTCAGAGAGGAGCAGCAAAAGATATTTTTTAAGATAATTCCTATTGATAATCTCCCCCCAACTCTTCAATATATAAAAAATTCCAAAAATTCCTAAAAACAAGTATCTTTTTAAAAATGCATTTACAGTTAAACTCAATCAACTTGAAATTTGTTAATGTGGCTACTCTTTTTTTTCATTCATGCCTTTAACAAAAGAATGGAAAAGGGGAAAAGTGTCCTTTATAATTTATGGATTCGTATGTAGGCGGTGACATTTATTAGTGGCGGCATCATCATCACCATCATTGCATCGCATACGTGGATCTGTCTTTAATGCATCCTGTCGGTGGCATCCTTATCATGGGTCTACATTTATGTCCTTTCTTCTCATCATTGATTATATTTTATGTGTTTTTACGGTAGTTCATTTTATACTTTTGTACATTTGTAAGCAGAAGAAGCAGGTAGATGATTTGAGTTTAAGGTTGTCCACATATTTTTTTTTTTTTTTTGGATAGTGAGAATTGTCTACATGTTGGTGGTTGCTGCAGATTTGTCGCCAAGATAAGCTACCTTAATAGCTGATGCGACATAAATGCATTGATTTTTATTATCCTCAAGGTTCTAATAAACCTTAAAATGTTGGATAAATTATTAATGTTTTAGTATTTTATAGTTTTACATAGTTAAGATCATCTCTATACTTATGTAATAATTATAAAGATTGATAATGATGTGATTTGGTTTCATGACTCATTCACTTCATTATCCAATCTTTCATTTATTTGTACTTAAGTATACTTATAGTAATAATATCTTATACGTATTCCGTTTATGCGACTGCCGAATCGGTTTTCACTGAGATCTGCTTCTTTTACGCGTTGTACCCAGAAAGCGACTTTATGAAGCGAAAATTTTAAACACGACGTTATTTTCGTAAAATGTACTTATATATAGCATAAACGCTTAGCATTTTTACAGGTTACAGTTCTGAAAAGTGCGTCATGCCTGAGAATAGGATGAAATGAAATGAGAAACTGAACTGACGATTGATATGACCGCCCTTAAGAATGCATTGACGTCGCAAGCATGAACATTTAAAAAAAATAATCTAAGTCAAGCTGATTTCAGTGAAAAACCTATTTAGCTTTCGCTAAAACGGAGTAATAGAGTCTTGTTGTACTATTGTATAATATTACTATCGTTGCACGGCGTGCGTTGCTACCTACCCCACTTGATAGTTCGTGATTTTTGTAGTCATTGTTCTTGTAACAGTTGTATGCGGCCAACATTAAATCAGTTCCTTCTCTTGAATGAGTGAAACGAGATCGATTGGTATCAAGTCGTTCACTGCTTTGTTCGAGTGTTTCTGCTATAAAACTATAAATCATTATCGGTTCAATGGTGTAGAAGGTAAACTTTCGTCGTGGAAATTGCAATCGCCATGCGCTGTGTTGTATGAGTTCGTCAACTGAGGTGACTTCGGTTCGGTGGCATGGATTTAATTATTTAACTAATAAGCTAAAAACATTGCTAAACTTTAACCGCACCATTTTTCGAAATATATTCGATTGTGGTTTTCCTTTTTTGTAATAAATTAAGGAAATTTTTAAAATCTTTTATAGCCTATAGCACGACACCATACGAATGGAAAAATAATATCCAAAATCTATTCGGCGGATTGCGAGTCCATTGATAACAAATGATCTGATCTTTTCTCGGCCATTTTATTCATATAAACAAATACATTTTACCACTCGAATAGGTTTGCTATTCCATATGATGGATCATTTCCTACAACTAATTAAGAACATTTTCCTTGTAATGGCACGGCATTGGTAACATCCTGAATTTGCAATACTCAGTCTCCGATAGACCCATTCTCTCAACATGATATCTAAGGCCACAGTGACCTGAGAGATTTTTTAGTTCGGATTTGATGATCATCACTGTTTAAGAGAAGATCCTATATCTAAGCTAAAGTTTGCATTTATTTGCCCTTGGCTTTTGAAATTTATTCTAGTAGCTTACAAAATTGCTGCCTTTCCTTCCATACAACTTCTGTTAGGTAGAATTTGGTTAGCGCAGCGAGGTGGGTTGGCTCATTAGTTCCATGCACGGCCAGACGAGCAGTCTTTCATATTTTTTCAGTGCTAAAATCCATTGAGTTTCAGTCATGCGAACATCGTGTGGACTCAGTCTCTTCTGCCATTAGATAGGAGTTTTTACAAGGTGCATGGATCGTTAGAATCATCAATATACTCGTATGATTATAATGATTGTTTTTGATTTGATTTAATTTGATTTATTTATTTCATCATACTATAATGATTCACTTATTTGTACTTGTATTGGATCTTATTATTCTATTCCTTTAGTACTATTAGAGATAATTTTCAATGATTTTTCTTATTTAGAATCATGAGTTTTTAACATATTTTCGCGTATTTCATGCAGTTTGTCAAAAGCGCAATTCCGCATACCACACATGACAAAAGAAAGTATCTTTGAACCTGTTTAACAAGCATAATTCACTCAACCTCCCCCACCCCTCTCATCATCCCTCTTCAGTTGGTTGGTCACTCTTACTTCTTACAACGTTACGTTTAGATGTTGTTGGTTGACCTGCAATTGAAATTGGCCAATTGTTGTAGCTTCATTTTCCAATTGAAAATGTAATTTTAGTTTAAACTATTTGCCACGCATTGTTCTTGTCAATGAGAAGCCGACAATGAAAACGATCGAGTGGCTGGAATTAGCCATTGGCTGGGTTGGCTTAGTTGGCCTGGCTATTGGCTTGGTTGATGTGGCCTTTGGCGGCGGCATCCTTTGGCTGTTTAGCAGCCACATGAATGAAACAATGCGTTCGCATTCACATTTGGCTTTTGTGCACAAATATTTCAATTGCCCAAAGACAGACAGACAAAGGACAGATGAAAGCCAGATCAATTGTGAATGTTGATGTTGTTGTTGCTCTTGCTGTTGCCGATGATGGTTTACTCTATGAAATTAGCACCTGTAGATACTATATTAAGTTTCTGTCGGTTTTGCAATACAAAAATTTCACATTAAATCATTACAAGAATATTACCGTTCATCATTATTATTATCATCATTTTGATCATCTTCATCATCATTATCAATGATGGCGGCAGCAGCATTAATAATGTAATATCTTTGTTATACAATATTTAGTAATAACTCCTTCTTACTGCTGCTGCGAACCTTCAACACGATCATCAGATTAGATCAATTGTTGCTGCCGCATTTTACTTTGAATCCAGTTGGGTTGAATTGAGTTGAGCCTGGCAACAAAATTGCATGCTTTCTTTTGTATCTATGGCTCCTATTGATGGTGATGATAATGATGATGTGCAATCTAAGTAGGAACAACAATCGACAACAAGCGAACAATGGGGCACTCACATGCATACTCATATGTTATTGTTGTTGCAGAGATACGCTTTATTTGCACCACCAACAACTTCATCTTAAACAACAACACCAACAAACGGCAACAAACAACACCATCAACATACCTCACTTCACTCGCACATTTGATTAAGCTCTCTCAATAGAGCGTTACAATTTCACAATCTTTCAACAATTCGATATGCACCGCATAGTGTTGCATAAGCAGAGCGCCGCAGGCATATCCATAGATACATACACACTCACACAATTGACAACTAATCGTTGCTCTGATCTGACTTCGTGTCTTACAAGTTGCGAAATCGGCGCGTTTAGATCTTTGCCGCTGGTTCGATTCAAACGATGCCTTTTTGTTTTTTGTTTTTGTGCTTCAAGTGCCACCAAAGCCATGCTGTGTACGAGAGTAGAATGTATCTAAAAGTGTGTGTATCTTTTACTCTAGTCGAGTGTGCATTACTACAATTTATAGCCGCTAATGTGTGAGCAAAACCTACTGCGCGTTCGCAACTTTAGCTTCCGTTCCGAATCATTTGTCTGTTTAGTTGCGCTTGTGTTGTTTGTGGAGTGGAGTATGTGATGTGTGGGGAAAGTGGGAGTTGTCGAGCCTAAAAAGCTACATGGATAAACAGTAAGCGAGATAGAGAAAGTGTGTGTGTGTGTGTGTGTGTGGAAGCCAGATACAATTGTGTTGTTTTCTGATTAACTTTTTGTTGAACTTCATTAGTTAATGGAATTGCTGGGGCATTTTCATGAAAAGTTATGGAACACAAGGAGTTAGTTCTTCAGCAAGAAATACAGGAAAATGGTTTCATTGATAATCGAAGTAATTTTTGATATCTTAATTTGTGAAACACATAATAGGTAAAACTTCTATTCTATGCAATTTTCAATAATTTGTTCACATTTTGGCAAACTGATTTTATTTTATGAAGATATGAAAACTATTTCTGTTATTTTTTCACTATGAAAAATTGGATTAGATTTTTCTTTTCAAAAAATTTTAGAAGCGACAACAGCAAATGTTGCACCGAGATGCTATGCAACAAAACGAAAACAAATAACTGTGTACGTAAATACAAGTTTTGAATATACTACTACTAGTAGTGTAGACGTAAATCCCGATATACGGTATAGTCTTTTGTCTACATGATTTGTTTGTCTTTGCAGAGAATAAAAAGAAAGGAAGAACTGAAGAAAGACAAATTTTCAAAAATTTATTTTCGTCGGCATCGTAAAATATCGCGTATCTCATAAATACTTTTGATTCTTCCTTCATCCCATCTCTCTCTGACTTTTGTTGTCTATGTGTTATTTGCTATTATTCTGATTGCTTGGCAGTGAAGGAAATAATGATGGCGCTGGTGGTGGTGATGGTGGAGGTGTTGGTCTTGGTGTTCTACGCTGACGTTCTTTGGCATGAAATGTTGCTTGACCCACTCATTTATTGCAGTTCATAGTATGGTTGTGTCCCCCTCAATAAAACCACAAAGCGTAAAATATGCGCCATCGCTTTATTATTATTATGTATTTCTATTTATTTTTTCTCCTGTCTTTCTTTCTTTATTAATATGCATTTTTCGCCCCTGTCTCTTTTCAAATGCATGCATTTGTATTGTACCATGTTATGTCTATCTCACTCTTTGTCGTCATTGAATTTTTCTACATTTCACACCCAGTGTTATTGGGTATTAATACTTTGTTATGAGGTTTGTAATGCGTGATCTGGAAATTTCATTGAATGAGTAGTGACATGATCAGCTTTGAAGATGGCAATCGATTTATCCTAGTCCGACAGTCCTACCCTACTAGGATGACGGTCTAGAAAACTAGTCACCGTATAAACCGAACTATCATATGTTTTACAGTTTTTGAAATAAAGAGTACAAAAATGCGAACCAGAACAGTTTTTGAGACTTTAAAATGAAGTTTTGTGATGATAGAAGTTAACTATTAGAAATAGTCAACATATAACTGTCACATGCAAACCTTTTTTCCTCAGTTTTTTCAAACAAAGGGCTGGCTAGTTCCATCCATTTTTGAAACTTTTAAGATCACATTTCAAACAGAGTCTTTGCTTTTAAAGTGAAACTTCTTAGGAGGCATAAATGGAGTGTGATAGTGTATTCAGACCGGAACGGATAAGAATCCATTGTGATGCGGCTATTGATTCGAATCAGTTGCGACAACAACCACAAGAGAAAATGACGTCATTCAGGCGTAGTTGATGTAGAATGATAATTAGGAATGAAAAAGGGAGCTACAAGTATTATATGCATATAACGCAAAATGTTATAAATCATGTGTTTTTCACAAATTTTTATAGTTTTAATTAAGACAACGCATGCTCAAAGTTGTGTGTGTATAACCAAAACAAAAAACAGCTGTTTCTTGATTCAAAACCCTGGTCTAAATGACAAAGTGAATCAACTTGATACAGTTTGGTGTGATAACACTATAATATGTAGACAGTTATGGTGCTACACGCTCAATTTTTTTTTACATATACATTCATTTGTAGCACTCATTGTTATTATATTAACCAAACTGTCATATTCCTCAGATGAAAAATCTTATTTCCTATACTTCTAGGTTTCAGTTTGTTACTTTTCTGAAATTGATATTATTTATTTCACCTTTTATAATTTACAGCTTAACAAATTATTTACTTGTAGCGTATGCAAGCTTAGCGTATGTCCAAGTTGTGATTTTGTTCAATTAATTTTCCTATGTGCGACAATTTAGTTTTGCGCCAGTCAACAAGAACAACAGCAATTTGCATATTGTAATGTATAATTTCTTGTCTAATTATCCTAAGAGAATTGAATTTTCTATTCTTGGTTTTTTCTATTTTTTTTTTGTCACGCCATGGCACACCACGCTTTTGCTAATTGGTTGCAACCCATTGACGCAAGTTCATGTGTTTTTTTTTTTTATTGGAAAAGTTTCTTGGTTGCTGGCAGTTAAAATTATTGCCAAAGACACTGAATATTGCCAAAAACGAAATAGAAAAAATATTCCATGAAATTTGACAACGATTAAATGTTCAAAAAATAAAATAAAATAAAATCGTTATGAAAAATTCATGGAAAATGATTTTGAAAAAAATTTGTCATGCGTACAAATTACGTAGAGTGGTGAATGGCAACAACAACAACAACAAATAATCATATATGTGTATAGTAACAATATTAACTCAAAGATACAATATGATCGTGGGCCGTACGTTGATTGCATTTTAATAAGACTTTTAATAAGTTTTTGCCTAATAAATTAAAACTTGCACGTTCAACATTTGTTTGGGTGTTAGATTGCCACCGCAAATGCTGCCATGCCTTCAACCTCTATGCAACAGGCCCCCTTTTCCTAAAGACCCCGATAAACATATTGAGTACTTTGAGTATATGTAATCGCTCATTAGCTCAGTCGTTTAATTGGTCAAATTATTATGTAATTAGCAAAACGTCAGTCGGAGTCTTGGTTGTCTGTATGTGTGGTGGTGGTTGTACTAGGCCTCTCTGTGTCTGCCATTCTCAATTCCCTTTCGCTTACTCACTCTTGACATAACATTTGATTTTCTCTAATTTAAGGTAAACTAATTTAAATGAATTATAAGGTTTTATTTTATTATTTACGATTTTTATTACACATTTTTAATGCTTTGATCGCTAAACAGAATGTGGTTGGCCGCCTTTTGATCTAATTTAATGTCGATTTAAGAAAATCAAAATGTAGAGCAGCTATTGGTAAAGTAGGTTAAACTAGAGATCTGACAAGTTTATCATAAAACCCTATTAATAAAAGTGAATTGTTAAGCAATTAGAAGTTGGCCAAGGGGATAAAATTATTATTGAATTATGTATTTATTATTTCTGGTTTAAAATTTGATCTTAACTTGATTGCAAATTGCAATTGATAGAATAGAAACTAAAATTATGATTATAAATTATAATGTAGTTATTTTTAATATCAGCAATAGCGACAGAAGCCTTAAGCTCTGAGGGAGATTTAAGAAGGATAGGAAGAAAATTTAAGAAACTTGAGGACTATACTTGTGCGGGATTTGAACCAGTGACTGTAACTGGGCCAGTCAGGTGTACAAAAAAAAAATACAAAAGTTTTCTAGGTTAACATAATGGTAAATTTTGAAACATTTAACATTAGAAGTTTAGGTTGGGTTACACAGGCCGCTCGCGGTTGTATGCGAGTTCACCCTGAAGCCATAAAACACATTGTGATGCCTGATACAATTTTGAAAGTTGTGAATAGGTACGGTGGGTTCGTGAGTGGTTCAGGTATCCACTACTTTTCAAGTTCGGTTCCAGAGTGTGACATCTTCTACCTCTAAAACCAACCTGAGGAGTCCACAAACAGAGCCTCGTTCTTCCAAAAGACATTCTGCGAAACTATACAATTCCTCGAAGAACGAACCGCCTTCCAAGAAGAGCAGGGTCATGATGTGGAACATGCATCCCATGGGTCATCAGATTGATGGTGCACCGTAATGAATCCCATCATCATCCGAATCTTTTTCTTATTAAAGTGTAGGAGCTCGGAGGCCCTCTTTGGTTGGAAGCAATGTCAGAGTGTCCTAGCAACCGTTCAGCCGGGCTCATTTGTCCACTTCATTCCTGCCAACGGCATCTGCTTGAGACACAGGTAGTGCCAAGCCTTTCCTGGCACACTCGTCCGCCATTACGTAAGAGACCGGAATGACCAGTCATTCCGATAAGCGTGATTGAGTACTACCCAGCTTGATTGAGAGCTTCCACCGAAGTACTTATGATATTGATCTTGATTCTGTGGACCGACAGAGCCTTGATAGCACCCTGGCTGTCAATATAATTTGATATGTGCCTTGGTCACTTCATTTTAATACATTTTAGAAAACGTACAAAAATTTGATCGAAAACAATTTTTAACGCTTATCGAACAATGAACATAACTTCCGTAGATCGTTCTATCCCAATCTGGGTTGTTATGTAAGAAACTCGGTTTTGCATCTTACGTGTCATACACGTAAATTCATTCATACAATTTACCTATGAACGGCAAACAGCTGTGATACACATTACATCTAATTTTGTAATTTATATTATGTAAATGTATTTTTAACACCCAAGTTGCAAAGAATAAATTAAAGGCCAACCCCAAATCAGTGACAAAGGGAATTCTGTTTCGTAGCATTTCGACTGCCAACTACTTTTTTTATAAAGTATTGCTCAGTACTAATGTGTCATTATTTGTGTATATTATGTACGTTTTTGAGAGTTTAGGAGTTTATTACCATCTCGAGGTAAGAAAAGTAAGTGTCATATACACGTCTAATATGTAATTTTAACAACCCAGATCAGAATGCAGTTATAGTTATTATTAACTTCAAGCACTAGGTAACGTTTATTGTTCTATGGATGAGATGGAGGCATTATAATTGCCCTCAAAATGGAGCTTACATTCCTGACAGTTTGAAGAATCGATAGTCTAAAGATATTTTACTTAAAACAATAATGTTCTCCCAATGTAATTGAGACTAGCTTTAGTGTCTCGTCTTGGGGAACATTATGTTTGTAGTCTTTACAATTATGTCAGTAATAGGGCATTATTGTCAAGTATAGATTAGTGATTGTTCTGTTGTGTCAACACATATATAAAATAATCATAAACCTACTGCTTCAATACAATTTTGCAACTTGATTTAGTTCAAATTGTTTTTTTTAATATAAAAAAATTAACAATTGGGTTTTCTGGTACCAAGAGTTAGGTCAGTTCATGAGGCTATATAACAATAAATTCACATGCATTTTATTATCATAAAGAGATTTTATTTCTCTACTCTTTGCATAATTTCTTTGAGGACTCCTTGACCAATATGTGAATCATTTCAGCTCAAACTAAAACCATTTGAAATGATTAACACTTTTAGGCATGAATAAATTCCAATTGCTGATTCAAACATCTGTTCAAATATGTACAAAGCATACGAAATTGCGCAAAGTTAACTAACTGGAGGGGGAAAAACATAAAACAGTTTGATTTGCAAAATATCTAACTTTATTTTTACAATTTTATGTGAAACCAAATCGATTTATATGCATTTGTATTGTATATCTTACTATTGTCGGTGATATGAAAAACGTACGAAGTACGATTAATAGAAAAAAGTGAATTTTAAAAAATTTTAGTATGCGCGATCGCGAATTTGTATTTTGATAGCTTTGACCAATAATAAATTTTGAAGTTGGTCAAATAAAATATAAAAAAATATTTGACAAATGTGTGTGTATGAAATGTGCGTTGAAAACGCTTTCACTACTACCGAGTTTAATGAAATTTTGTATAAAGCAAAAGTAACCAAAAAAAAAAAAAAGATTGCCAAATTTTGTGTCATGTTTGGTTAATTGCAAAATACTCATTGCAATGGAACTGGCCTGGTTTAGTCTAGTCTAGGGGACTGTTTAATTACGGAAGCAGCTATAAAATTATGACATTAGGCCACCGCCTAAATAGGGTTTATTGACACCTGGGCCAAGTGATAAAGACAGAAACCGCCCAGCAACGTATTGCCATAATAATTTGACATAATGTCTAAGTGACAAAGCTTATTTTCGTTGTGACGTTTTGGCCGCGAACCAGAAAAATTTGGTCAAATGACGACTTCATCAAATATGCCAAGCAGGCGCCTACACGAACAGTTTTCATATCACTTTCGATGGCGGCACCAGCACCACAAATTCTATGGTGAATTATTCCAGGCAGGTGTCATCGATGATGATGTTGACGGTGATAATGATAAAGACGACGGCAGTCGTGGTTGGTGTCGTGTCTTTGATGGCTCACGCTGTCTTGGCCAATTCTCTAGCCGATTGAAAAACGATTTTGCATTCAATCGACTATAAAAGTGCGTGGGTTTGCTTGTCTAAGACACAGTTGAGCGCCGACAACAAAAGAGTTCGACACAAGCAACCTTCTTTTTAAGTTTTATTTGGATTACAAACCTAAGCTGGAAATCTCTACAATGAAGGTGGACTTAGAATTGAATTTATTAAATAATTCTTTATTTGACCACATTTACTTGTTTTCAGTTGACAATCTGCATTTTGTCCTTAGCCGCTGCTCTGCATGCCACTCAGGCTGGTCTCCTGCCACATCTTGCACAACACCATCATGACAATTTGTTTGATGGCATTGATTTGCATCATGCCGAAGTCCATCATTCTGATGGCGTGCATTTAGGTCATTCGTCGGCAATTGTGGTTGATGGAGCCGAACATCATCTCGATGGTCATCCTGTCTATCATCATGATGCAGCTGCTGTTGATGTACATCACGTTGGAGATGTTCATCATCATGCTGATGTCCATCATCATCATGAGGCCAAAATAGTTCACCATGAAGCCATTCACCAAGTCGAGCCAGTGCATCATGTCACCAAAGTTGTGCACCATGAACCACATCATTTCCTGCACTACACAAATCCCGTTGTCGATCACCATGTCGTGCATCAGAACACACACATCGATGAACATCATCATGCTGCCGATTTGCATCATTCGGAATTGCATCATGACCATCACTTGCACCACGATTTGCACCACGATGTGCACCACCATGACGCTGTTGTTCATCATTCGGCGCCACTCGTGCATCATCATCATTCGGCTGCCTTAGTTCATCATCATGCTGCTCCATTGGTTCATCACCATCATGGTCATAGCCATGCAGCGATAGTACACAAAGTCTATCCCGGTCATCATGTTGGACTTAATAGCCATGCTGATATCTTGTCCTTTGCTAAGCACCAATTGCACGGCAAATATGGCAAAGTGAAGATCACCGAAACGCATTATTGAGTAGAGATTTCATAATCCACAACAACATCCAAACAACATTACTAGTTAAATTATATAACGAATAACAAAATACGCACGCATTAAGCATACGCCATGTAAATTTATTACACTAAACTTACACATCTCTTACGCATTATTCCAACTATTCCTTGTTAGTTTTAAGATTGATTATTTCGAAACAAAAGCAAAAACATTAATGAATTCTTATAAAGTGTTTTCATTGAAGAAGTGCATTCCCATCATTGAAACCAGTTTTATTGCAAGCGAAATTATTCCCCCTCTTTGAACTTGACTGACTGACTGACTTCTAGTGAGATCTACTATAACAATTTATCATATTCTGCAAGCCGCTCACGAGCCAAAGTAATTTACTTGCAATTTAGAGATAAACAAGCGCGATAATGTCTACAAAGCATAAACGTGAGTTGACGCCTACAATCGTCGTCTTTATCATCATCATCATCATCATCATCACCACCACCACCACCACCATTATCGTCAAAGTCGTCGTCTCGTCATCATCATCATCATCATCATCTGTTGTTGCAGTAATACATCATTGTGGCTAACGAAGTATCACACATACTCTTAAAGAGGAGAACAATGAAAGTGTCGGTCGGCATTATTGGACAGGGCCAGCGACTTATACTATACTTACACTACACTTAGTCAAGGAGTCACACTTCACTGCGCAGGCGGTGCAAACACAATACGTGCAACACTTGCAAACACATACATAACTAAACTAGCAAGTAGAAGAATATCTATGTGAAACGATTGTAAGCAACACAAAACTCTAGAGTACCACAACCCTAACTTAACTCTAATGCTTAAAAAAGACGGCGCATGCTTAACACGTGGCGGCGTATCTTGTCTCTGCACTGCACTGGTGCATGGAAGCAATGCTGCTTACCACATTGCTATGCTCGCGTGTTAGTTTCATTTTCGTTTGAGTACGAAAATTAGTTAAAAAGGAAATAAATTCTCAAGAAAAGAATGTGAAGTAGCAGCAGCAGCAGCAGCATGAACTGCAATAACAACAGCAACACAGTAACAGCAACAATAAGAACAAAGTAAGTTTCTTCTTCTTTGTTCTTAGTGTTTGTCGTGTTGCGCGTGCGAAAAAGTTTTAGAGAAGAATAAGTACCAAAAACAAAAAATGAAGATACTTGTAGGTAAGCTTATGTCAGAAGCAATCAATGGTAAAGATTTTTCATTGGCAACAACTTCTTCTGCTTGCAACAAAAGCCGCCGAATTTGTGTACGAGTTGTGTTGCAAGTGGCAATCATCATCATTATCATCATCAGCAAACAAAACATCATGAACACAACATTACTTCGTGCTGTTCGAATCTAATCCAAAATAATCACGATTTTTGGTGAGATTCACTGAAGCGTTACTTGCTTGGACAACAACTCCATTTACCATCTACAATATATGTATCTTTACAAACAAACACAGTTTTGCAGATCTGAGGAGGTCTGTCAACGCTTTCAGTTAAGATTTTTATGTGAACTGTTCAAATGTTCATTTCGATTTCGTAGACAAACATCAAAAACCAAATGGCGACCATTGAAGGTAATAAGTGTCAAATGCTTATCACGTTCCAATGTATATTTTTTTATTGTATTTCCAAATTTTTGTTTTTGTGGTGGTTACAATTTTTTCATTTAATACACGAATTTTCATTTGGGTTTTTTTTTTTGGGTTTATTGAAAAGTTGGCGGGCGGCCTGCCTCGGTTCGGCAATCTAACAACCAAATATTATGATATTGTGAGTTGCCTTTTGAGAGTCAATTTTAAAGCCATTTGCGCATTTGTGGCAAATGTCAACGGGTTACTAGAGTTGTTGTTGTTGTTAATGTTGCTCTTGTGAATGTTGTTAGCACTTGTTTAAGTTGTTGAATTTGTTGTTAGTGCAGGTGCTTCTTAGTGTTGCTATAGTAGTGACTCTCTATTGCTGTCCGTTTGCTGCTTATTTGCTTGCATTGTCAGCTCATAAATCATTGCAATAAATATTTCTTGAAGGTGTGATAGCACCAGCTGGGTACTAAATATTAAGCTCGTGCGCGCTTGAGAGTTTTGAAATTCATCATTATAGAGACAGAAGATGAAGGAGTTAAGGAGATGGGAAAAATGACATATTCAAATGAATTTTTATAGTTTTTCTGTTTAGATTAGTGATTCCCAACCTTCACTGTACAATCAGAGAATCCATTCCATTCTGTGACCACAACACATGGGTTAAGAATCACTGTCTTCAACTTTAATAAGCTACATGTGAAAAAAGTCATTAAGTTCTAGATATATTATCATCATCATCTTAGTTGGTGGTTAATGATTCTTTAAACAAACTTCCTATTAACTCTCTATTATAAACTTACTCATAGTATGTATATACCCTCATGTACGTAATCTGAACCCACAACTTTCACACCTTAAATGTTTCGCGGCGCTACGTTTAAAGCAAGCGACTGTGTCAATGTTAATAGACAAATCAAATAAGATTTTTGGCATTCATCTGGAACTGTTTCATTCCAAAAGAGCCAGACAAACACCCGCATCATCATCATCATCAGACAATGAATATAAATTCTTGATTATTTAAAGAAGTTCAAAAGTCTTGACTGCCTCTATCTCTGCCTCTGCTATTGCTGGTGGCTCATTAGCACAACCTAAAGCGAACAGCAGCAGCACAACCACCACCACCTGCAACAAAAATTAAATGTGTTATAAAAGATACAAAATTTTTACAAATGAAGAGCACTGAAGAAAAACGTGCGCCCCTTCTTTGCGCTTATTTGGCAAAAAGGAAACCAAAGTGTGGCAGTGGCACTGTTTAAAGTAACAACAGTAGCACGTTACACGTCTATCTATCTATCTAGCTAGCTAGGCAGGCAGACAGACAGACAGATATGTAACGCTTAACTTGCCTCCAACTGACTGACTTGCTAACTGCCCAACGACTCTTGTGGATGATAATAATAATGATGATGATGGTGGTGCTGAAGATGATGATGATGTTGTTGGCGACGAAGCGGGTAGCAGCAGTGCAGCGTAATTGTGTTAAAAATTACTCAGGCATCTTAATCACTTTGGTAAATATTTTCGCTGTTGAACGAGGTTAATGTGCTGCAGCTGCGAACAATAGTATAGAGTCGAGACCAAAGTCAACATTGGACAGACATCAACAAACGAACAGAACGAATATCGAGACCAACCGCAGTTTGGAATTTAATAGCTCAAAGTCATTGCAGGTGTAGTTGTTGTAGGTGTTTTACCTGGGGTATAAAGTATTTGATCCAAACTCTTTAAATCAAACTATTGTAACAAAATCAAGATCAGATCATTGAGAAGAGAAGAGAAAACCCTTCAATCAATGCCTTCAACGCCTGCATTGCAGCAGAATGAAAGCCATCAGCGGCATCATTGCGAAGACTATTATTTGCTTGCATGCAACTTAATTGTAACCTTAAGCCTCGGAAATGCACAAAAACACACGCCCATGCAACCAACCATCCAACGACATAGAATCTCCTGGCCTGTACTGAGAGATATTATATTGTACATATACTACTTGGTATATTGAAGAAGTTAAAATCATGGAAGGCACAAACAAAGCGCCAATGTCATGCAAATCCAGATTTCATTCATAAAATTACGTGCAACATCACTACTAAAATTTATTGAGATACACAAGCTAAAAAAAAAAAAATAAAGGAAGAAATAAAGAAAAACGAGGATGAACAATTTTTATTTTGCATGTTCACATGTTGCAGCTCAACTATTGTATCTCACCTGGCAACTTCAGCTGATTGCATGTTCGAGCACAGTTCATTTTCAGCAACAACATCAAGGATCAAATGCATTAAATACGAAATGATGATGCTGATGATGGTGCTGGTGGAGGTGATGCTGAGAAGGTTGTGAAATCTAAAGATACTTAAAAGATGATGATGATGATGAGGTTGAAGTTGCCAATGACTCCAAAGCGCAAACAGTATAAAAAAGGGTAAAAAAAACAACAAAAAGATAGTCAAAGGAAGAATGGAAGTAAGGAAAATGGATGGGGAAAAAAACGAAAATTGTCGACTTCATTGGTAGCTTTAATGTTATTGTTGTTGTTCCTTTTATCGATGGTGCTCATCTGTGCTTAAAACGAGTATGAATTCCGCACCAAAGATTACCTCTACCAACTACTACCATCAGTTCTCTCAGACATGCAATCGAACAGAGGCGGGTGGTGCACCTGCGGCAAACTACTTTGCAATTATGAGTTTTTTTTTTTTGCTTGCCCAGCTTCTGAGGAACAAACACTAGCTACAACCGCCTCCCCAGAGGGGCCACTCTATAAGAAGACTGTCTGCAAAACGAAATATGCGAACTATGCTAAACAAAGCAAAGAAAACGCAAAAGGATGCTCACCATTGCCATCACCTTCTGCTGGAACCTTCTTCTCAACCTTCAGCCAACAATGATTTTTTTTTCTTTTCTTAAATGAAAGACTGTTGAAGTTTTGGTCAGCTTCTGTTGAATTGCTACACTTTCTCTAGTGTTGTAACATTTGGTGGTGAGCTCGCTCTTCTTATGGTTTTCACTTGATGCTGCTGCTGCATCATAATTTAGCTGCAATCATCATTATCGTTTGTAGGCTGTGACGACGTTGATCGAATGCCAACAGCAATATCTAGGGAGCAGCAACAGCAGTAATGCAATGCAATGGAATGGAATCTTGAGGAAAACGCCCGCACGTATCCGTTTTAAAGTTTGCGTGAGCAAGCAAATTACAATTGGAGCAGGAATAAACCATGAGGCAATAGTAGTAGAACGATCGCGGCACATGCTGAATGTTGGATGCTGTTTTGCTGTTGTCCATCATTTACTCTTCATTCTGAGTTTAGTTTTTAGTTCAGTTCAGTGTAGTTCAAGTGAACAGTAACGAAGACGACTTGGCAGCAATTTATCTTAATAAAATGAACAGAAGCAATAGCAACTACTATTGCTGCTGTAGCTGTTGGTGATGCTACTTTTTCTTGATGCTTCATGGATCATGGGCGTGAGCTGTTGTGCTCAAGTGAACTCGAATTGAATGAAGGAAGGAAGTTGTGTTGTGTTGTGTAAGCGCGAATTCTGAGCATGCGTTCAGTCGTCGGCCTTTGGTATTCGTTCGTCGTCATCGTCATCTTCTTTGGCAGCATATAATTGTACTTGAGCGCAGGAGTTACTCCTGTAGTTGCCGTTGCTTAATGTTGTGCACTTGCACATTGATGACGATGATGATGACGATGACGACGACTTCATGTCCGCCGGCATTTGTAATTACCGCATATGCTGCTCCCTAATCTCCCCTCATCAGACAGTACACTTACAAGCCTCCTCTATCCATAAAACGCCCGATTTATTTTCGCAGTAGCCACCATCCAACAACTCATGCAGTTACGCCTCCTCCATGGTTGATTTTTATTATTTTACTTACCAGAAATTCTTTTTTTTTTATTTATATTCTTTAATGCATTAAATTTACACCAGAGGGCGCACATTTGCATGATTTTCGTATTTTTTAGGCACACCTTGACATGATAAATAACAATATTTTGTTTTGAAAATTTTAAATTTATTTATTCAATAATTTTTTCGTTGCATATTTTTTTGTTTATCTTTTTGTTAATAAATTTTTAAAGTTATTTCATTTTTAAGGTGATGAAGAAGAACAGTAGGTTTTTTTTTTTTTTGAAAACTAATTTTGTTACAATATTTTGTTTAAGATATTTTTATTATAGTACTTAGACCTTTTGCATGCATAAAGTTTTGTGTAAGTTAAAAAGATTCTTTTGAGTTTAGAATAGCTACATTTCTCACCCACATTCAATAGGTTTATATTTATATAATTTTTATAAAAAAAAAGAGAATAAAATCATGACATTCTTTAATAAGTTCATATACTCATAGATGTGTGTTAGAACTTAAGATTGGTTCTGGTATTTATGTATTTTTTAATAATAATTTAACATATTGCTTTTGTTTTTTTTTTTGTTCTGGGGATTGTCACAGGAGCTTCTTCTTTAACTAAATTAAGATACTTAATTACTTAATTTAATAAATTTTATTTACTTAAGAGAATATCGAAGTATGTATATTGGATTTTTACAGTCTAAGGTGTGATGTTTATGAGTTTTAAAAATAAGCATTTGCTAAATGATTTAAATATGCCCCGATGAAGAAAATGTTTGAGACAACAATTCATTAAGATTATAGACTACACCGACCAACCTATTCCGGTCTTCAGTGTCACTTTGAAATCCACACCCAACTAACTAATAATCTATCATAAACAATACTTAAGTGGACTTTTATTAAACAAGATTTATTTTTGAATTGAATTTTTCTATACCCTTCATACTAGTACATACATAGTTCACATGTTAGATTGATTCAAATATGATGTTTGTTATTTAGTGGAAGACTTATGTATATTGATTTTAGTGGGTCGTTCATTAAATTATCTATTATTCCGCACATTCTCACTGTGAACTTTACTGAACCCTTAAACAGACACTATTGTCTGGTCAGACCTTTTTTTGACTTTGAGCTGATTTTAAAAGTGGAAAGAATTAAACAACAGCCACGAGACTCTAGGTTACATCCAATCAACTAACAGGAAATGCACAGAAGTTGCAAATATGTATGCTATGTGCTTGTTGATGAGGGATTAGAAGGACAACCATCACCAGCAAGCTAATTTTGATCTCTTTTGCATACCTTTTTTCTTAGAATTCATTCATTATCCTTTTTTTATGTTCCTTTTGCTAAACTTCCTATATTTAATTTTTGTATCACATATACTATTTTGTATTCAATAAAACATACCTAAAGAGGTAAAAAATATGGAAAACATATACTTTGGTGTTTTGTCCTACGGATTTCTGCCTTTTTTCCACCGCAATTTACCTGTACACCCATATAAATGTATGGCCGGACCATAGTGCCCTAAATAAGGGTACCAAAACTAGTATCCGGATAAGGGTTAAAGTGAATGAATTCAAGTCAGAATAATAAGAAAAAAATAAATACTTAAACTGAAGGTTTTTATAACATTTTTCATAAGATGATTTCTTGGAGTGAAGTGCATATGATTTTCATTCAAACTGAAGTTTCTATTTCTTTCTTTATTACTTAGTATTCAGTTCATATGCTATAAAAATGGGCTTTAAAATTAATATTGTAAATTTTTCTTTTTTAATTTGTCTAACTAAATTATGAAATACTTAAATATAATAATAATGATACATTATTCATAATTAAATTATAGTGATAATTAAATAATATTTAAATATTTTGTCGTTTGTTTTCTTTTATTTTTCTGTTGTTCAACTAATATCACAATGTCATTTGTTGTCATTTTCTCTTGTTGATTTTTAACGCACCTTAAAATTTATTAATATTATTATATCTTATTAAGTTTTCGTTTTTTTTTTTTTCTCTTATAATTTATAAATTTTCATATTTCTTTCTTTTTTTTTGCTTAACTTTTATTTATTTATTATAATATCATTTGCTTCGGCTTATTACTAAAAAGGCAATTGAAGCTAAAAGTTGAAAAAGTCTTTTAAATTGCTTAATTTTTAGTTAGTTTATTTATTTATTTTTAACAATTCTTTTTTGCTCATATTTAAGCAGGCATTTTGAATGAAAAGCATTATAAAAATACATTATTTTTGTTTTTTTAGTATGTAATTTGAGTTTATTGGAAGCAATTTATTTGAGTGTATAAAGAGTCTAATAATTTTTTAAAAATTTTTTATTTTTATATTATTGTTAGTAAATTATAAAATTCATATTATATTATTAATATTTTATTTCTACTTATATTTTCTTTTTTTTTATTTGAATTAGTTTAAAATATTTTTTAAAAAGTTTTTTATACCTTTCACAAAACGAGATCCACAATAGACATTCGAATATAGTAAAAAAAATACGCCGATGTCATAAAGTTTGAAAATACTTGTGTATAAATACATACTTAATGTCCTGTTCTGTCCTGTGGAAAACCAATCTTATTAGTTATCTGTTCAGTCCTTCATTATAGTACTTCTTTAATATTGATAATTTTACATAGATCGAGTCGCAGTGTTTGTCGTTTAGAACATTTGTATATCAACCGATTTAAATCTTCGGCACACTAGGCTTTTGACTATTGCAATATTTAAGTTAACATCCAAAAATCTGCACCTGCGTAGCGGTACTGCCTCAACATTGGAAAACAAGCTGTATTGAAGTCGCGCTTGAAAAGAAGCGGCACCTCGGTAGCGCACGCGTTGCTAGTATTGCTTTACATTGTGTAGTAGAACAGGAATTAAATGAACACAGTGCAGCCATCTGGAATGGAATAACCAGATTCCACCCGTCTGAAGGGAATTAAATGCTCATAGTGCAGCTCCCTTTATTGCTAAATTCAGATTACATTTGTTAAATTCAAAATAAACCTATGCATATATTGCAGTCCCCGGAATTTAACTTATTAATTTACAAATAAAGTCTTCATCATAACCAAAATAAGATTTCTGTTCAATGTTTTTAGGATAACCAAATGCTGTATCACTACAATTGCTGCATTTTATAATGGTTTTGGGTTCCAGTTACATTTAATTTAACATATCTCATCTTTTGTGTTGCAGTTGTTTTAGCGCTAGGCAGCAAGTCAAAATCTTTCTTTACTATTTTGCTTTTCTGACTTTCCTAATTACTGAATATCGACAAGGTCTGGAGTTATTTTGTATTTTCTTTCACGTTCCAACGTTTTTTAACATGGCCCATATATGGCATTTTTATGATCATTGCTCAGCATTTAAGCTAGCAAATCTTTACACTCTCTTTCTTATGTATTTCTATACTACCTACTTATAAACTTAGGTCTCATTCAACACGACCTCGGTCTTCCACGGTGACAAATTTAATACTATATGTTATGTTCTTGTATACACATTGCAAAGTGTATTAGGTGAAATTTATATAATTAGTATTTCAGAACATAACCCCCATTTTTGTATTGGCTTCTTGTTTCTTTTAACACTATTTCGTTTAACACGGTGTTTTCCAGCTACGTAACACCTTTGTTAGACGCGGCCTACGAATTTTAAATAATTTGTTTTCATATTCTATAACTTAAAAATCCTTGCGTCGGAGAATATATGAATATAATCAGTTTGAAAAATAGTAGAATAAATGTATTTATCACATCCTTTAGTCTTCCTTCTCGTTGCTCAGCAATCTTATCCTCTGATTTTGAGATATCTAACTGAAATACATGTTTCTTATTAAGTTTTTATACTACTAGAAGACAAAATCTTCCATGAAAACTAAGATAACTCTGGTATTGATAATGTAGTATAACTTAAACAATTGTTCATTCAGAACTTCATAAGGATATTTGTCATTACAATGAACATAACATATTCAATCAACCGATTTCGCTTTTACCTCATATCTTTGATATATGGTTTGTACGGATACTTTATAAAACTTCAGTATGAAATTCATTCATCTCATTAACAGTGTGAAAGGTACCATATTTTGGCTTCGGTGAAACCGAAGTTCTTGTGTCTCTGGCATTCATTATTTAATTTATTTTATTAATTATTTAATATTATTTCTTTTTACATACAAAATTCTTTTCTTTTGATTGATTTTCTTAATTTTAAATTTAATAAAATGCAGCATTTAATGCTTAGTTAAACTTCCTGGAAGCATTAAATAATGGAAAATTTATTTTTGACTTTACTTAATATTTACATTGGTTAAAAAGTTTATGTATGCTTTTATTTTTTGTTTCTTTTTTAAATTTTTTGTAAATATATTTATGTTTTTGTTATTTTTTATTATTTTATTAATTACAAAATTTTTTAAAAAATTGTGCATTAATTTTAATATTTAAAAAATTGATTTTGTATAAGTTTAACGCTTAATTTACAATGCAAAATTTTGAAAAAAGTTTTTAATTTTTAATATTTTAAAAACTATTTATTTTGTGTATATAAAAAACTGTAAGTTTAAGTTTAATTTAATATTTTAAGGCACTTCCGTGTGACGGAAATTTGATTCCTTTGCTTTTAAGGTTGCTTTATTTTTACTCTTTTATTTAATTTTATTTTATTATTGTTGTTGAAAAATTTGGTATTCTTTTTTTATAATTTATCATTGGACCAAGCGTAATCAAGTTTATTTTTGGTGTGTAAATCTCACTCATCATATTGATAAACTTCACTGCTATAGTAGAACAATGACTGACAATGTAGTATAGCATGTAGTAAAGCTCTATATTTCCTTGCAACAATTGAGAACACACCATAAATTAGGCATGTTAAATGAAATATACTACATGCAACTTGATGTACTACGTGTATGTATCTTTCTTCTCCCATATGATCCTATCCATCTATCTATCTATTGCTTGCTTAGATTTATGCCATCAGAAAGCTGCGGCTGCCACACTCTCAAGCCAAAAACGACAAATAATGTCGCCGTTGATGCAGTGTTGTGTGCCTGCCACGAAATGATGCACGGCACAAATTGTGCACGGATTATGGACTGCGACAAGCGTCCAAATTGTAAGCCACCAGAGAGTGCAAGAGTAAGGAAGAGTAGGTGGAGGAGGATGAAGAGATGGTGGTGGCGTTGCATGCAATGAGGAGGATACACAAATCTGGTGCACAAAAGATTTTTTTCGGCTAACTAACTGTAATACACACACACATGTATAATAGTCTCTTATTGTACTTGTTGTTCTTGTTGTTGTTTCATTGTCACTAGCCATAAGTCACTTGGTTGGTCGAGTGCAATGTGCTGCTTCATCATCAAAGTGCACACACAATTGAACACCAAACCAAACTACACCACACATCTTTGGTTGGCTACTTAACAAGCGTTCAAATGCCGCCACTTCGAGTTGTGGCACAATGTGATTTATGCGCCTTTTCGCACATAATGACAATTAGCAGGCGGCGAAGGCAGTTTTCCGACTGACACACAGTCGCCACCAAAGACTTTTTAGCCATCTAACTAATTAGTTGGCTTTAATATTATGAAGTAAGAAAATGCAATGTGATTTTTGGCTTTAAAGTGTTTTCCCCAAAAAACTTTTCATTACTTAATTACATTGAAACAAGTAAAGAGGAAAAACAAAAATTAATTGCTTTGCCACAATTACACTAACTATAAATGTGCCACAATGTCGTTGTCGCCGCTGTCTGCAATTGTAGCCGTCTGCAACTTGTATCCCCAGAGATCGAGAGAGAGTGGAACAGCCAACACCCACCGACACTCACCCAGTGTCGCCACGCCATTGCTTATTAAAGAATTAATTTAGTCATAGTCATGAAACAAGCGAAACAAGGTCAAACATTAGCCACAATCTGCATTGCAGCACTTTGTATGCGCCCATTACAATATTCTTCATACGCCCACGTGCCACGCCCCGCACTCACGTTCTTATAACTTACATGTAAATATAAATATATGTATATATCTTGTAATCCTTTATTCGTGTATTCGTGTTTTAAAGTCATTAAGTCAGTTAGAGTTACACAAAGTCAAGATATTCGCTGCTGCCACCCACCACACTAAATACTTAGTAGTAGTACAGAGAAAAGTGAAAAGCGTGGGAAAAACTTTTTAAAATATTTTTATGTTATGCGAATGCCATGTGCTTTTGCTGCTGCTGCTGCTCCCGCTTAACCCTTTCAAATCCTTTTGGTTATTCCAAAAGGAACAAAAACAATAATGCCTGCCTGCATGCTTAGTGGCAATATTTGTCCTTAGACATTCTACAATATACTTTGCATGCATTAAAGTTTGTTCTGAAATTGGCCAAAAAAAAAAGCTTGTAAGCCAGTTTCCGGTTTCTACGGCAATTTTGGATTATTGTGTTGGTACAATACAAAATAAGAATTCTAAAAACCATAGAGAAAATATTAGAATAATTAAAAAGTAATTGTAATAACATAACAAAGAAAGGAAGGAAACCAAAACATAAACATAAACATAAACCTCAGTTTCATTGACTTTTTATACCATCTGTACTATGAGTAATATGTGCACAAAAGAATGTCATTTAACATTCCAACTTTTAGTTTTGTTTATATGGCAGCTACATGATATAATTAACTGATAGGTATAATTATTGGTTAAAATTTGGTAAGACTGAAAAAGACGTCTGTCTTTAAAGAGACATTTGCTTTACAAAAGAAATTAGTAAATTTTTTAAAGAATAAAAAATTAAACAATTGAAAATGGAAGTTAAGAATAATCCAATTCCGTATAACTAGCATTGTGTTATTGTAATCCTGTTTCATACAAACTAAAGTTTCTCTTTTGGGATACAGTTGCTTTACTTGCAAAAGGTATGCTGATTGATCGGACATACTTCACTTTAACTTAGAATCCCCACGAAATCGGAGGCAAGTCAATTTTCCTTTCTACATGATTTCTCTACTTACAAATATTTTTTGACTTTATTTTCTTGCTTTTTCTGACTTTCCTATTTTTCCGACCTCGTCGGTGTTTGTTTTGCTAACTATTCGCTACTCCTGTCCATATTTTTCGATAACATAACCGATCTCCGGCACTTGAAGGTCATTGTTCAAGTTTGTCATTATCATTATCTTAATTCAAAGTACGAGAAATCTGTCATCTATTCAGTTATGAGTTAATATAAATCGGAATCATTCAAAATTTTGGAATAGTAAACTAAGAGTCTGGTTTGTTACAAAAATGCCCAATATGTGTGGTATAAAATCATTCAAAGTGAAGAGTCTTAAATCGACAGAATAGTGAAGGTAAAAGAAATCGATAAATTATATCAGTAACTTAGAGAAAAGGATTGGCTCTATGCTTGTTCTGGGTAAATACTACAGTTGCTATTCTGTATAGGATGGTATTTTATTCCCCAGATACTCGCGTCGTTACGTAGCCAATTCTCTTGCTAATGTATTTAATCAATATATGTAATAAATCATTGAAGCTCATTATTTGATATTAGTTGGATAAACCACAATATATTCTTATTGTGAAGATTCGGTTAACTGGTAATAAAATGTTTATAATCTAAAAGTTCTTAGGGTTCCTTACCCAAACGGTGCCAATGGGGCCCTATTACTAAGCCTACGGTGTCCGTCCTTCCGTCCATCAGTAAACTCTTTCTCATGAACCACAAAAAGGTAGACAGTTAAAATTTTGAACGTAGCGGCTGAGCCTTGCCCCGCTCTTAACGAACATCATATACAGAAACAAAATAGCAAAGAGCGCAATGCTATTTTAAGTATTTAATAAATGAGACAATAATAACAACCAAATTATTAATAACAAAGAATCGCTCAAAATTTGTGTGCTTGGTTTTCCAAAAACTTCCTACTAAAAAATGGTAAATTGTACTTAATAGTGCATTCAGACAGAACGAGTTCCGCCAGAGCTCGAGTTCAAATTGCAACAGCCACAGGGAAAATGAACGAAATTTGTAGTTGTTGTTGTAGCTCAGAACACGAGCTCTCGTGCGAGTTTTAACAAAACTCGCTGGTCTGACATGGTCAGTCTAAAAAGTATTGGTAAAATTTGGACTCTTTTAGGTGATTGTCGATAGTCTTGATCTTTCTTTTTGTTGCGCGGCAATAAACAGCTGACAATGGCAGATAATATATTTAAGGAAAATATTAATTGTAATTTATTTTTGTAATCTATTAACAAAATACGAAGCAGGAATGAAAAAGGGAACTATGTGCATACACTGCAAAATGTTCTAAATCATATATTTTACACAAAATTTAAATTTTTATTTCTCACAATTGCCACAACGTTCCATTTGTGCATTTGTGTGTGTAATGAAAACAAAAACAAAACTAAAACAGCTGCTCAGAACTCGCAACTCAGAACTCAGTGACAAAAAACGGGTAACCAGAACTCGCACAACCAGAACTCGCTGTCTGAAGACACTAAACTTAATAAAATTTAAAAATTAGGTATGCAACTCGATTCATTAGCATTCATTTGTTGTTTAAAAAAAAATTATTATTATCGGCTCAGTATATTTTGCGCTACATACATTTATATTAAAAATTTGGTTTAAAAAAAACAGCCTGGATCTCGACAACAGTGCCACCTACCGGGTCCAACTGAAGCTAAAACCCATCCAGGTGACCCCATAAGTACAATAAAATAAATTTCATCAAAACCGGTCCAGCCATTTAGGAGAAGAAGAGTCATAAAAATCCGTACACTTGAAAAGATAAATATGTCAAATAAAATTTATTGGTTTGCGCTGAGTGTTTTAATATCAAAAGTGGTCCGTGATTGGAAAAGTGTTACAATACAGATGCAAGAATAAGTATAACATCATTCAGGACCTCAAGAAAATTTGCTGATTTTGTTAAACATTATTCACAAATTGGTGTATAGGTGTGTGTAAAATGTTGAAAAAAAAAATTATAAAATAAATTAACGATAAAATAAAAAAAACTTAAAAATTTTCTTTTAAATTTGAATTTCAATATTTATTTTTCATATTTTTTATTTCAATTCATTTTCTTTCTTTTATCATAAATTGTTTTCATTACAAAACTAATCATAACCAAAAATATATTAAACATAAATTCATAAATATTTTATAACTAACAATAATAATAGTAATAATAATAATAATTATAATAATAATTAGTTAATTAATTAATCAAGAATAAGAATAAAGAATTTTGTTTATCTTCTTTTCAGTAATGACAAAATTTAACAAAAAACAAAAATCAATTATTTTTCAAATTAAATACATAAAAAATTCATTTCTAGAAACTTGAACATTTATTTTTCTTTTTTTTTAAATAATAGTATATTAAATAAAATTGCATGTTTAAAATTCTTTAACTAAAATTTTCAATCATAAAACAAAACAAAATGTGTAGCGTACAAATTAAAAATTAATGAAATAAAACTAAAATTTTAATTTTCATTATATGAAAAAATAAATATAAAAACAAAAATTAAATAAAAAATTGAGAATTACAATAAATTTGTTTAACAAAAAAATATATTTAAATAAAAGTCATTTCTGAAACGATTTCATTTTAGAGTACAAAAATTCTTCATGTTTGTTTGTTTAATAACTAAAAGTTAATTAATTAATTAATTAATTAAAACTAAAATTTAATACAAAAAATGTTGTGTGTCTTTTTATTCGCTTGTTTGTGTTTTGGATTTTGTTTTTTTGTTTTTGTTTTTGTTTGTGCAATAAATAAATTAGAAATTAATATAAATATTATTAAATGCTTACAAAAATGATATAAAACTAATTTAGATGAATAATTAATTAATTAAATAAATTAATAGATAAACTTATTTAATTAACGGTTGCTTCTTTTGTGGTTTGTCCGCTTTGCTTTGCTTTAGTTTAATTTAATTTAAAATTTAAGATTTTTTTCCATTCTTAAAATTAACAAAAAATTTTAAATTAAATGAAAAATATAAAAATAATTTTAATTATTTTTTGTTTTTTTTTTAATGTTGTTTTCAGTTGAAATGCTTATAAGCTAAAATGCCGTATGTGCACAACCAACAAGAACAATGTATCTAGTGTAGGGTCTTTTCATGTTCTCAAATTTGGCACTCTTCCTCAATTTTGTTTATTAAAATAGAGAAAGTAAGAGTTTAAAGAGATACTTTCTGTTGTGTTACTAGACACAATTGTATCTTTTTGTCTTGCTTAAGATTTTCTAATTGGAACATGGAATTGCTAGCTGTATAATGTATCTACTATATGTATCTATATATGTGTTTTACTTCCTCCTCCTCCTACCTTATAAATTTCAATCATGAATCTAACATCAATCATCCTATACTTGCCTATAGCCTTTGCTTCGCTTTGCAAACTAAACTAATACGTTGGGTGGCTTTGAGTTCTTTTGTGTGTTTCGTTTAAGTAACATCTTTTGTTTTTCTTTTATAAAAACTTAAACAAAAAATTCTATAATTAAAAAAAAAATATTTTAGTAATTTAATTAATTTTAGGTAGTTAATGTAGTTCTCAGTCTTCGCAGAGAGATTTACTTGTTCTTTAAAAATGATTATTATGATTGTAATAATAATAATAAACTAAGCTTGATTACGCTTAAGTCCAATATCCTTACTATTGTTTTCAGCTTTTCTTGTAAAATCTTAATGAATTCATTAATATAGTGTGTGTGTGTGTGTGTGTGTGTGTGTATGTGTATGTGTGTGACTCTTACATTGTCATAAACTGCGCTGCAGCATAGAGATACCGTTAGGCACTCTCAGTTTTTACCACAATTGGCATAGCACCACCTAATCCACCGCCCATGGGTGACTTTCTCATGAGTTCCTCATTTTGTAGCAACATCGGCAGATTCATTTTCATATCCATCAATGGTAATGGAGAAGGGGCACCACTTGAAAAATTATGGTTATTATTATTATTGTTATTATTATTTGCCGCTTCACGGGCCTCTCGAGCAGCAGCAGCAGCACCACCACCACCACCGGCAGAATTACCACCACCACGCGACTCATAACGTGTGTGCGTACGCATATGTCGTGTAATCATATCACGTCGGCAAGCTGCATACGGACACTGTGGACATTTGTATGGTTTTTCACCAGTATGTGTTCGCTGATGTGTCGAAAGATGATCAGAACGTGAGAATACTTGTCCGCACACTTTGCACGTGTACGGCTTGACGCCAGTGTGCAGTCGCATGTGACGTGTCAACATATCGGAACGTGCAAAGGAACGTCGACAGACCTCACAGGAGTAGGCTTTGGCAATATCATTGGCAGGGTTTCGCGACTTGTGTCGCGATGCCATGTGCTTGGCTAGACGATCGTGCAGCGAGAACATCTGGCCGCAGGTGGGACACACATATGCAACATCTGAGCCGGGTGGCATTTCTTCGACAACAGGTGAAACGTCGAGATTGTAGCGCCAAGCAACTGTTTCCTTAGTAGTTGGTGAAGCCACATCGCCCTTAATGACTGGCACACCTACTGTTGTTGTCGGTACATGCTGATGCAGTGGATGCATTGGCATTTCAAGCTTAATCATGGCTGCTGCAGCAGCTGCGGCATGTGCTGCATGAGCTGCTGCATGGGCAGCAGCAACATGTGGATTGTGTAAGTTGTGTGGCATGCTGTAGGGCGAGATTGGAGCATTTGTGGATGTAGGCGTGGTATTGGTGGCAGTCGATGTCGAAGAGTGAGTACTCGAAGCGGGTGAAAGTGCATTCATAGTTGCTACTGCAATTGCATCCGATGCTTGACTGCTGTGTTGGTGTTGTTGTTGTTGTTGATTCAATGTTGATGATGGTGAAGACGAAGGTGGCAACATCATGTTAGCCATTGCCACTGGTGATGGTGATTTCGATTTGTACTTCTTTGAATTATGTTTCGTACTGGTTGTTGTCATACCATTCTGTCCGCCGGCACTGGCATTCAGTTCAGCTGTAGGCGTGCTACCGCGAAATGAGAGATCTAGTGGTCTTTCTTGTGGTGGTGGCATAACTTCACCAGTTGCCGATGTATTCGCCGATGATGACGATGGACTAATACTGCGTCCAATTTGTGCCGTTGTCACAGAGGATTCACTACGCGGTGGTGAGGGCAGTGTCACTGAAACTGATGGTGGCGGTGAACCACTTGTTGGAGTCGCTGCGGCAGCATGTGGCATAAATGCTGTTGGTGTAATCTTACTAGCATTTGTCGGTGAAGTGTCATCTGCATGTGACGATGCTATCGAGGAGGGTGTATGCTGCAAAGGTGAAGGATAAAGATCCTGACGTCTTCGAAATACTTCATTCAAGTATTTTGTATGCAGATAATAACCGAACAATGGTGATGGTATGGGAAAATAGCGATCATAAGGGCTTTGCATATGTTCAGTCTTGATGTCGACATGTAAAGGATTTTCTTCATGCAATTTTGTTGCTGCTACATTAATGCCAGCTGGCGTTAGTCCAGCGATATTGCCATCATGTGGCAGTAGTTGCAAAGGACTCATACTGATGCGCGGACTGTCATTATCGCAGTGTGAAAGCTCTTCTGTCGAGAGATCAGCATCATCATCACCGCTTGTACTGGAGCGTTTACTACTCAATGCAGTGCAACGAATTTTGTGGGCCTGCTGCTGGTCAGAATCGACAGCGTTGGTGTGGCCATCTGAGTTTATCGATTCATTAGCCTCAGTTGTTGAGTTAGCATCATCTAGCGGTTCTGATTTACAGGCCATACTGTTGTTGTTGTTGTTATTATTACTATTATTGTTGTTATTATTGTGCAACTTGTCCAAGACCGCTGAGAGACGCTTTCGTTTACGTTGTTTCCACGGCACATTATTGTTGGTCACAAATGGCTGATTGTTGTTATTATTATTATTATTATTGTTGTTATTGTTATTTTGGAGGTGATGTTGTTGCTCAGCAGAAGCTACAGCAGCCGCAGCAGCTGCTGCTGCCGTAGCCTGTTGATGCAGACTCAATGCGAGTGGCAAATGTTGTGGCAGCGGATATTGTTGCAGCTGCGCATAGGGCGCATAATGATGCGCAGCCGCCGTTGGTGGCGGTTGTGTGTGACGCTGATGATGCTGCTGATGATGATGATGTGGTGGCTGATGGTGATGGTGGTGATGATGATGTTGATGATGATGATGGGAACTTGCATGGTGCCCCATGGGGTCGGTACCTTCTGCCATAGTCATTAGGTCAACTTTTTTGTGGGCGTTTTGAGGGCAGCCAAATTAATGCGCTCTTTACGCTTTTCTTCTAATATGCGATGAGTCTTCTTTGTCTCTTCTTTGTGCGCTAAGTTTTCGATCTGAAAATAGAGAAAATATATGGAAAAATTATATACTATATTTATACTATGCATAAATATATTTATAGGTTTTATTGTATATAGATAAATTTGTTTTTAACCAATAAAAATTATTTAATTTATTAATTTTTTTGCATGAAAAATATTAAAATACAATTTTGTTGTTTCCTGTTGGCAGTGTCACTTAGCAATGAGTTGGCAACACTGTGTAGACATTTTTGCCATTCACAATATTTGCTGTGACTTGTGTATATGACTTTACGAATGAGAAAATTCAAATTTATTTGCCAATCACTCATGCATCAAAATTTTTCTGTACTTGGCATTGATTCAAGCAAATAAATAAGATAAATTTCTGCTTTATTTATTTACGCTGCGTTAGTTTTATTATGCGTTTGCGACAGTTCTCTCTTCATCTTTTAGATTGCAACTTTTTCATGCTGATTCTGCGTTTGTGTTGCTTCCTAATTCACAACATCCATGTTTTCTTTTTTGTCTTTATTGCGCGCCACAAGATTTTATGGCGCGCAAATTTATTGCATTTGCACTTTGTCTCCTGTCCGCAGATACTTGCTTCTCCCCTCCACAGTAAACCCATTGACGCCAGTTACTTTTTTTGGCGAAGTTTGCCTTGACCATTACTGTGTTAGAGTTACAGTAACAACAGAAGTAAGTATCTATAGCAGCCTCACTAGCATGGCAGCATTCTATCACTCTGCTTCAGTCAACTTGGTTAGAGAAGTTGCTTATCCAAAGCAAAAACAGTCAAGAAATCAATGTTTGAATGACTTTTATGGAGTTCAGATGAAGTTAGGTTTTGTGATGATGGTCATGATGGTGGTGACTTTTCTCCTTTCTCTGTGTGTTTTCGCCTATGGCGCCTTTGCCATTCGCAAATAATTAAAAGTTACAAGTATAAAATAGTGAACAGTAAAAAATTGTATACAACCAAGGTTTTGGTTACATACTACATTGAGAATTATTCGCTCGCGTTACTGTTGCCAACATTACATACACACTACTGTACAACAGCAACAACTACACTGATGTTGACGATGGTTGCCACCAAGTCAAGTCAAGAAGGACGTTTGCTGCAATGCGCTTATCCTTGTGATATATGAATATTGTTTACACAGACACACACACACACACACACACATATGACAGTCACTTTCTCGTCTTGTATCTGCTTCTCATGCTTAACTTAACTCAACTCTACTCTCGCTCTGGTTGTTAAAAGGATATAAGCAGAAGTTTATTGCTTTTGTACTGTGCGCCTACAACTCCTTAAATACTCCCTCTTCAATCGTTTCAGTATCCTTTACAGTTCAGCACCTTTTGCCTTTTACTTGAATTGGATTTTTACGTGTCGCGTTGTGTCAGTAAATGAAATGCAGTTCAACTTGGTTAGAAGACACAGGACAAAAAGGCCAAACGAGGTAACTACAGAGCAAGACAAGTGCGGAAAGGACTTGTGGATTGTTGTATGTCGTGCCACAATGATCATGATGATGGTGATGCGTTTGTGTCATGACTTGTGAGCCATGTTTTTCCATTTACCACTTATTCGCATATGTCGTCCTGGTCGTTGTCAACCGTCGTCGTCATCGTCACAACTATCAGGCGTTGATGAGCAAATATTGTAATGAAGTGGTAGTGGCATGTTTAAATGTTCTGCGTAGGTTGATGGTACGCAGGTGCTGCGTGTTTACCATATTCTTTTCCTGCAGTTGTGTTCTTATTATTGACCCATTTACATATAAATATGCAATATTAATTTATCATTCAATTCTTTTGTCCTTTTGTTTTTAATAAAATAAAAGCATTAAAAATTGTTTGCAATAAGCAAAACTTTACCAATCAAGGATTCTATGACTCATATACTCTCTCCCTACCTCTCTTACTCGCTCTTTTTATCTTCTAAAGAGACCAATAAACCATAAAAGTTAAATTAAAATGTTTTATATGAGCAAAAGTTTTACATTTGCAACTTACTAATACCCAACAAATATATGAAAACTTTGATAAAACTCAACTCACAAAATAAAGGCAAAAATGCATTGAAAACAGAAAAAACAAAAAAGGATAGGAAAAGTTGTGTTATTCCTTGACTTTAATGCCAACAGCTGCAATTAATATTCTTAATTACACTAATTAAACAATGCCGCGCTGACAACTTCACGACATAACAAAAACCGAGAACTTTGCTTTATCTTCTCTTCCTTTTTATTATTTTTATACTTATATTTTTTTTATAATGTATTTTTGTTGTACATACTTATTTGCCAAGCAAAGAACATAAAAAATGTTGCATTAAAATATAAACTCCTCGACAACACACAAATAAATAAATTTTTGCACCGCATCAAAAATTTCCTGCACTAATGACAAGGAAGGACGGAAAGGAAAGGAAACACCGGGGGCAGGCAAACAACTTTTGTAGACTTGTTAACACGCGAAAATTATAACAAAAATTGTAAGTGAAAAAGGGCAGCAGAATGAATAAATGAATGAATGAAATAAGTCAAGTAAAGAAAATAAAATAAAATATTTAAAAAAGCTTTTTTCGGTCAGAGATTTCTGATTTATGACATGAAATTATTCGCAAAAAGAAATAAAATAAAATAATACATAAAAAGAAGATAGAGTGAAGGTCCTTCGTGCAACTGCCACACATTTCTTCCTTTTTTTCTCTTTTGTTGGGTAAGAATTTGTGTGACTAAATGATGTGTTAATTTTTAAACGGTTATGCCCCACCACTAAGGGCGTCTAGCCGACTTTTTTCCATATTCATAATTATGTTGAAGTCGAGAAAAAAAGAACCTAGTCATCGCGTGTTTCCGCTTTTCATGCTTTTGTCAGTTTAACTGACATTTTCTACTCCTTTTTTTTTTCCTCATCTTTTGTTTATCCTTGGCTTTTTTTTGGAAAGGAGGAAATAATTTTGGTTACCGTTAAGTGGCTAATTTAGAACAAATGAGATTAGTTTTATATTATAATGTATTTTTTCTTCCGGTGCCTGACAAGTTAAACTGTTTGTAGAACTAAAATAATCTCACTAAGGATGTTCTTATTAAATGCCAAAAAGTAAAGCAAAGTAAATCATGCGCCTTGAAGCATGCCATATGTCAGTCAAACTGAAATCAAAGAAAAAACAGGCAAACAATGTCATGTGATATGATAAGATATTATATGATATCCATACAATGATGATGGACACAGCAATGAATTATATTTTGTTTACATTTCAAATGTCTGCGATTTTTGTTTGCTATCCAATGCTGAATGCTTATCTCTTTGACTCCTCTATAGGTAAATATACTATATATCCATGTATCGTTAGTGTTTATATGAAGACAGTCTTGTTAGTTGTCTTATAAGTTAAAAAAAAAAAATACATCAAGGAAGGGAAACAAGAAAGAAAGAAAGACGCTTTTATGACGACTTCATCAAGTTTCGTTTGCAGGCAATGAGCGTGACAAATGTTGAATAAACAAATAAACAAACAAACAGAAAAATGAAATAAAAAAAAAAGAATCTCAAGTGTTTAATTTGCCACGGACGCCATCAGTTGCCACGCCCTGTACACCTTATACCCCTTCAGGAAAACAAAAAAACAACAACCCATAAACCTAAAACCACCAAAGACAGACAAAATATGTTCATACATACACACATACTCATAGCATAGTGAGTATCTCTTCATCATATTCATTTGATGGCGCTGCTGCTGTTGAGTGTGAGACTTTAAATAAACTTAAACTTAATACGACGATGTCATCCATTGTCAGTTAATGCATTTTTATGATTTTATTTTTTTGTGTTATTTTTATTACTCGCTTATATAGTAGTATCCAGAATGTGTTACCTCTTTTCTTTATTTTATTTTTTGCTTTTTGCTTTGTTTTGTTTTTAATAAATGTAATTTTTATTATTTTGAGCTACTGTCATTTTTCTTTCTGTCTTTGGTTGGTTGTTAAAGTCATGTCATAATTATGCTTTTAAGTATTTAAGAAAATATAAAAATAATAAAAAAAAAATTACTTATTTAAATGACAATGAATCATATTTCATAGTAGATGCAATTTCGTATTTCTTTATTTTCATTCTTTTAGCGAATGAAGTGTAATAAATTTGTTGGAATACAATAATTTTTTTGTTATTTCATTTCTTTTATGTTTTTAATTTAATTTAATTCATTGTTTGTTTTAAAATTTAGTTAATAATGAATTTAAGCTTTTGTCTTTGCTAGACAAGCAAAATTTTAATTTATTTATTTATTTTTTCGTTTGGTTTTTGTTCTTTTAAAACAATTAAAATATTGATGATGATGAATGGCGCTGAGCTCTGATGTACTGTAACCGGGTTTTTCATTCATTGTGTTTTAGTATTTTATAAAAAAAATTATAAACAAAAAACTTGCTTATTTAACATATATACAATAGTAGAATTTACATTGAGTTCTGTGCTAGTTTACATAGGTTTTCATTGTTTGTAACTCATTAAATGTTAATTAATTGATTCGAAAAGAATTTAGGTTGAGAATTCGCATTATAACTTTGTATTGAATCTAAACAATAAGAGATTAATATACTTCAAATATTTTGACTAAAACAACAAACTGTTATTCAATTTGCATATTAGCAGAACATAACAAAATTTTAACAAAATAGAAAACCGTCTTCTAGTAGCGCAAAGGATAACTCAAAAACTACTAGTCAGACCTTGAACAAATTTATATGGGACCACATGGCAAGCAACAGCTTCAAATAAAATCATAAAAAAAACTAAAAAAAAAGTTCTGAGGTAACACACATAAAAAAAAATTAAAAAAATACAGTCGAATTGATAACCTCCTCCTTTTTTGAAGTCTGTTAAAAAATGAAGAAAATGACTCGACTTTTTTTGACTCGATGTCATATGTTTGAAAACAAGAGATTAAAGTCGTAATTAATAAAAAACAATTGTTTCAGTTGTACAATGGACTTATTGCTGAAGTCTTCCTTTCAATGTACTAAATTCTACAAACATAAGAAGAGAATAATTGACCTCATTTGCCAGGGCTTTACAATTTCTTCATTTTCTTCTTTGAAATCAGTGCTAGTGACATGTTCATTTGCAATCATTCAAGTACAAAAGTAAAAACAATAAATTAGAATATAAAATACGGAGCTTGAGTATCTGTTACGAAAGCTGGGCTGCCAACTCCCAAACATATTTACTGCTTAAGTTACCCAAAAACCCTTAAAATTAATAATTACAATTACTTACAACCCTACTAAAAAATAATATTACATGCTATTCGGAGCATGAGCATATGCTACGCGAGCAGAGCAATAGCAGTAACATCAAGAGCAGTTGCCAGAGCAATAGCACACCAAAATATTTCGTTTGCTTTGCTTCTGATTGCTACATTTTTAGTTTGCTATTCCTGCGACTACAAATAGTATTTTTTTGGACATTTTTTCCGCTGCTATGGAGTAAGCAATGCAAACACTGTGGAATACTTTAATCTTGTAGGAATGGGAAGCCACAACTTTTAATCAGAAACACACTAATAATAAAATATTTAAGATGATGTTCGTTCCTATGAAGCTGAAGTGATTGTGCCGTAGTAAAATTCCACAGGCCTCAAAATATATTACTAAAAATGGTGTTAAATCTACTACTCTACTCCTCTTCTTTTACTACATAAATTGAATTGAAAGAAATCAAATCATTAATAAACTACAGCGCCATTAAATGAAATAAAAATGGGTAAGCAAATAAAGCTAAGTAAGCAAACATATCAAGTGAAGTGAAGTCTATTTTCATTCATTGCCGCCACCTACGCCGCCTCACTGCACTTTGAAGTATCTACAATACTTGCAACATCAACCAATGGTAGGCATTCTACTATGTAGATACTTGAATGGATTTTTTTTGCCATTTCTGGGATTTTTACTTTTCCATTTTTATTCAGATGTGTTGTTATTGTTATTGTATGTTATAGTGAATGAAACTTAAACTTCAATAACAAAAAACCGTCACGAGCGAAACAAACAAACAAATGAATAAATAAATCTACTGGCGCGACGCGACTACTGAATGCAATAGCTCATTGAATAGTACGAGTATCTCTATACAAACATATGTAAGAGTTTAATACTCTCTATCACTCGTTCTCTCTTTTGCTGTTCAACTATTGTAAAAATGCATTTGTATCTATGTATGTATCTGTGTATGTAATGTATTATGATCGATTGATGTAATTGTATATCACAAGTTTGTTTTTACCACGCCTTCTTCGTTATAAGACATAATGGTGGGTATGCTATGGTATGGTTGGTGTTGGGTGCCTTTGACTATTTATCGCTTTTTGCTGTGAATTTCTATAATTGTGTAACTGGATTTCTGACAAATTAGTCAGATATTTGTGCTGTTTGGGGGTGTCGAAATGTAATCAAATATTTTTGTATTAAATATACTTCGTAATAATAATATCACACACTTTGTTGAATGTTTATTACTGTTTCTATGTGAAGTAGTTCTCCTTAATTTATGGCAGTTTATTACTCTGATCAATTTTAACAATCATCGAATGGGAATAAGAATCTCAGTTATTAAGATTATTAGATGAAATTGTCACATATGATCTTCTTCTCTTATAAACAAACCAATAGTGGTTGCAAAAATAATTTGACCTTTTAGGTGACAAAAATTACCAAACTGTGCAGAAAAAGCGAATTAAACTCCTTGTTTTTGAAACAGATACCTGAAATTTACCACAAGTGATTAACGATACTTATACCAGGACACATATAAACAGAAATGCATTCAATATCCAAACCACCAAAGGGGTTTGCGATCATGGGTAAACCATATCTATAAAAGTATCAATAATCAAATTTATAAAGAAACTAGCTGGAATAATAAACGTACTTCTGTAAGAATTTAAGAATGTTCAAGGACACAGTGTAAGTTTCATAACAATTCTGAATATTTATAGAAAAAAATCTACTACTTTCAACCCCCATATCTTTGACACCCTTATAGCCATCGACACACAACCACCATAGTGCATGATGGGATCTTGGGACTACTGCCATACACAATGACCATCCGTCTCCGATGTTTAGCTTTGGTTGCAGACTAAAACCCAGGATGACACATGTCCAATTTATATATTAGTAAAGAATATCTAAAATATGGAATGACAAATTTCAATTATAAAAGCATATAAAGTACAATGAAGTGTATCTAAAAGTTTTGTTGAGACCAATGTTGGTGTAATTTCCTGTTATTTGTTTTTCCAATTGAAAAATAAGCAGTGAAAAATTGTAACTTGAAAATGTGGTTTACTATGAATTGTTTAAAACAGACTTTACAGTGTGGCGCACTATAATTAAAACAAACTATGTAATTTCTTTAACTTGTATGGGTTTTTCTTATTAAATCTTGAATGAAATTGAAATGCAAAAAGCAAAAAAAAAAAATAAAAAATATATAACAACAAATTGCAAGTGAAACACTTAATTAAGCACAAAATTACTGACGCCGCCAACAATAATGATGACGATGACGACGATGATGATGATGATGATGATAATGATGATGATTGTGTAAAGTTAAGTTGGCGACGACTTTGACTCAACTCAACTCGACTCCGGGGGCGATGTGATGATATGAGTTAACTTGTATGTGTATGTATATTTGTTTGATTGTTTGTTTTTCACTGATTGGTCTGACCGATAGTTGAACTCTAGCCTGATTTATTGATGGTGGCTTGTTAACGATGCCATTATTAAACTGGTTAAACATCATCAACAACAATAACAACAACAACAACAACAACAACAACAAATCAAAGTATCTTATATACAAGTATGTGATTGTTATTATAAGTTAAGCCAATAATTATTTGATTTGTATTTATTTGATTGTTTAATAAGTGACTTGCTTTCTTATCTAAAACTGAACAGAAGCGTTAAAGCAATTACAAGTGGTATGGTATGGTATGGTGAGATCAATTAATGGGGTCTTGAGAAAAATTAAGCACCTACTCACTCTTTTGTTGTTACTTTATTTTGATATTCATTTTTATCCTGCCTGCACTTGAGTCATTTATTTCGAAACCTACAATTTCCTTAGAAAATTAAAATTGGCTTTTAGCATGCCACAGACACAGCGATAAATGAGAGGAGCAAAGAGATTGGAGAGAGAGAGAGAGAGAGAGATCCATGTTGCATGTTGATTATTTTATGTTTGTTTTTTTTTTTGCTTTGAAGCAATTGTTGTCGCTATTTGGAGTTAAGTTGAGTCAAGTGCACAAGTGGATAATGTCAGATAATAGCAATTTCCTGCCACTGTTGTAATTTTGTTGTGTTGGTGCACAAAATTTATTTAAAGCCGCCAGCGCACACTTAGCCACATAGTACTACAATATCTATTCAGTTCAGTATCTGTTTTAACTTCACTCTCACTATTCGGATTGAATGAGATCGTCGTCGTCATTGTCGTTGTCTTGCTTAAAATGATCCTTTGCTTAGCACTAGAAATGGTAGCAACTATAGGAACAGTCCACTACTAGTACTTTACACGCTCCTGACCGCAACAACTTAAATAAAATTACATTCAAATTCAATTGTAAATGCATTTTATCTGTTGGTTTTCTTCTTCTCCTTTGTATCACTATTCCTGTTGTCTACTACTAATACTAGTAGTAGTTGCTATTGCTGCTGCAGATACAAAGGCTTTAGTTGTTGTATTGTAGTTGTTGCAAGTAGCTGTTGCTGTAAACTGCAATCATGTTGCACATTTTTCTTTGCTTATTGCGTCGCCTCCTTTGTGTGTTGTTGTTTTGTTGTTGGTTGGTCTTTTACAATCAAATGTAATTATTTTCGCAATATACACCTTCAGCTGCAACAACAACAACAACAACAACATCAACAGTAATAGCAACAATAATAACAACAGAAAGAGTAGCAGTAGCAACAACAACAAAAGTATCTCCAACAACATTGAGTATCGCCAACTTGCTTAGCATACTTCCGTTTGCAACAACAGTCTGTGGCGGTGGCAACAATTGCTGCTGCTGCTGCTGCTGCTAGATCGCGTGATCAAAGTCAATTTAGTTGCAATATGCAGGCACATTTGCTGTTGTTATTTTACTCTGTTCTTATTTATTTTGCTTTATTTTTACTTGGTTTTTTGTACTCTCTCAGCCACAAGAAATGAGTGCAGCAGCAGCAGCAACTACAAAATAAGAAATAAAAATGTTCCTGTCGTCATCTGTTGTTCTTAAGTTGAACAGCAGCAACAGTAACAAACCACTACCTACTACTAAATGAAACCATTGCAAGGCTGAGATTAGCACGTTCTGTGTTGATCATTTAACAAAGAGCAAAATAAGCAAAAGCACAAAAGCACAAAAGGGCGCCAGATGCTTCAAAATTAAAATTAAATAAAAATAATTATTGTTGTTAGTCTTTAAGATTAAGATTAAAATGTCTTCTCTTATGAGCTACTGTATACTAGACATAAAAGAGTGTATTACGCATACGCAATGTATGGTCATGGTCACTTTGTAAAACATTTCAATTTTAGTAAATCTAAAATCTTAATAAATCTACTTAAAACTTAAAATAAACTTCCATCTTAATGGCTTCGAAGTACAATAAATTAAAAACCCCCGAAAAGAAATTGAAGAAATTTACATAAAAAAACGCTATAAGCGAAAATTTAAGCAAAGAGTAAAAAAAACCTCATTTCATGCTAATTATAACTACAAATGTCTAGAGCAGAGTTTCTTAAACTTTTCCTAGTCTCGGAGCACCAATGAATCTTTTAGTTTCTAGCGAAGTACTAAGAATGGTCCAGCAAATCAAAGTTTAAGAAACTCTGTTCAACACAAAATGACTATTGTTTAACTATAAGCATCAGATTGAGGGAGGCTGGCATTAGTGAGATTATCATTATGATTATTATATTTTTGTATATATTTTTTTTATGAAAAATATCAATTTTTTTTGTTGCTCTTTTGGCTGGGATAAATTATTTAATGTTTTAACCTTTAGGGGGGGCCAACAACAATCATCATTATCATTATCATTAACTAAGTTAGCTACCAATCAGCAACATCAATTTCGAGTGCGTAGACATCAACAAGTAATATTATGCAAATGATGATAATGTCTGTGGTAGCTTAGCGTTGAAATTTTAAGGTCAACTCTTAGTTAAGCCTTCATTCAAAGCGATAAAAGAATAATACATTTTTTTTGAAGATGGAAAAAACTACGTCTGCTTCTGAGAGAGTCACCAATTGTTGCTGTTGCTGATGCCATGTAGCCATGTTATCAACTGAAAGCGATCTTTGCAATTAGCCTTAAACGATTTTTGGCTCAACACTCACGCAGCACAGTCACTGGTGGTGGTGGTGTTGCTAGTGATGATGTTCAGATGAAGGCGGACCAAACCAAAAAAAAAATAAAAATAAAACAAAAATTGTGTGCGCTTGTTGCATTTAGGTCGATCAACATCAACCATAGTGAATGAGTGAGTGAGGTTGGTCTGATCCCAAACTAAAGACTAAAGGGGGTAAAAATTAAATAAAAAATTAGTGAGTGAGTGCCTGCATTATCAGCAAGAAATTATCGTATATCATAAGGAATGCATTCAATGTGAGGCATTGTGAAATAAATGAATTGAAGACTGACTGGGTGTAGGGTACTCATTCATATGCTGGCGAAAATATTGTATTTATTTTTAATAATAAATTTTTTTTTTTAGGATGGCATTTTATTTTTCTTTATTTCATTTAATTTTTGTGAAAGCAGGTGAAATTCATGTTCATGACTGACTGGCACTTGTCGGCTGCCGCCTCAAGAATTTAATATAGATTGCTAAATGCAGATACATTCATTGTAACATATACAATCACTTACATGTGTACATGTGTGTATCTTTGCAAAGTAAAGGTTGCTTGAGAAAGAAAATGTACAGCAGAAGAAGAAATTTTTGTATATGTGTGAATACCGCCAACACCGCCAACAACAATCCATAAGATCACTTGCCAGCAAACAAAAAAAATAAATGAAATAATGAAAATGAGAAAAGAGAAAAAAGAAGGATGCTTTGCGTAATATATTATGCCAAAGGCCGATCATTATCGGGTAGCAAAATTTATATATACACAATAATGCTTAAGTCTGATGGGCAAATTAAAAGTCTTGAAATGATCACTTCTTTTGAGAAAGTCCAATTTTGGGGCGTTTTAGTGTCTTTTATTATATGAATTTTTGTATGCTGAAACTTGCAACAAAATATAATTATTATTTGGTATGATGATGGATCCAGAAGACGCTAAGAAAGTAAGGAAGGGTTTGGTACTATATACAATATAGTATAGTATCCCACATGATATATATTTATATTGGAAGATCGTGAAGATCATGTTTTCATTCCTTTTTATACATTCGATCTTTTAATTTATTGTTGTTGTTGCTGTTGTTGTTTGCTGATGAAACCACAAAGCTATAAAATGTCGCAGACAATAAATCCACTTGGAGCAATAAATTTTTCAAAATGTCAGCAGTAACAGCAGCAACAGCAGCATAAATGGCTAAAAAAGGTAAACCCCATCAGGTAGTAGGCAGTAACCACTCAACAACAAAGAGTCTGTCAGACAGATAGAAAGACAGCTCCCGCATTAATTACAAAAAGCACAAGTTATTGGCAACGGATGCTGCTGATATTGTGCCTGCCATACTACCATAGTAAGTATTATATAGTCTGCTCTGCCTGTCCTGTTTTAGTTGCAAGTTACACCCGCATGTGGCAAAGTCATCAGACACAGCAGGCAACAGGTCCCCATCCATCCATTCATCCTGTCCTCTGTCCTATGTTCCATGTCTTATGTCTGTTGCGTGTGCGCATAAGTAATGTGAGCTGGAAATGGTAAAAACTTAACTGAAAACCAATAGCAACAGACATAAACAAACCAAGAGACAGACAGTTAAATAAAGAACTTTCTTGAGGTGAATAAAAGTTTGTTTTTTATAACCACAAAACTAAGACTCAGATTCAGATTCACCTGCATTGATGACCACAAAATAAAAAACACAAATAAAAAAAGAGAGGCATTAAAATGAAATGAAGAAAAAGAATGATTTCATGTTCTTTAAATTTATGCTTCAAGTGCAGTGTAAATGATGTAAAAGCAACTTGGCGGTAAGGGGGTAGCCAACAGGCAACAACAGTTGAAGGACCAAAACAACACAAACTATTTGATTGCATACAAGTCAAGCTGTCACTTTGCATTACAAGCGAACAAAGTTAACAAAGTTTTTTTTGTTTTTTTAGGAATTTTCCATTTTTTAGTTCAATTTTGGTTTGATTTTTGCTGTGTTCAAATGTGCAAATAGTTAACTTGCAACAAGTGTGATTTGCCATGTTGACGGCGAAACGAGGCAAAAACATTCCGCATATGCAATGCGCGCAACATGAGCAAACGCAAAGCGTGTGTTGTGTGTGCAATGAAACAAGTTGAAATGCAAAAAATGCCCATTTTTAACATGGCAAGAAAACGCGTTAACAACAACAGTAACAAAACAACAACAATAAGTACATACAACATGCTTACATACTTTAGAAAGAAAAAAAAATAGAAAAATACACAAAAATGCAACATTTGTTTGTTGTTTTTATTATTTTGTATTGTTATACACTAAAGTAACATGTTGCCAAACATTTGAATACAGCAACAAGTTGATAAAGCTTTTAGCGTTAATAAACGCGTGCGATTTTAAAAAATTATAGAAAAAACGCGCGCATTGCTCTCTTATCTCCTCTTACTGTGTCTTGCTTTAGGCTAAAACAAATCATTTAATTAATTGATGTTTTCTTGGGGGGTAAAAAAAAATAAAAATATATTTAAGTTTGAGTTACTCCAAAATATATTGAGTTTGTTTCGGTTTCCATATTACAACATATTTGAATTTGGTTTGAACTCAACAGTTTCAGGTTTCTTTTGCGCACGCGTGCGATTATCGCGCAATTATGTTGTATTTGATATGCTAATTCGTTACGATTTTCGATTTACAATTTTTGTTCTTTACATTTTCTGCTTTTGTATACGAGTATATGAAAAATTAAACAAAAACTTACTCAGAGGCATAAAAATTATGTCTGGCCATATAAATAATTTATGCGGCACAAGTTTTAATTAAAGTTAAATGCGCGTTTTGTCTGCGATTTTCTTTTGTGAATACATATACACGCATACTATACATAAGTACCTACTCGTAGTAAAGATTTGAAAAACTTGTTAATTGATTTACAGTGTTCATTCGCATAAAGTGCATAATTTGTACTTGTTATTCGAAAAGCTTGTTTCTCCATATAAATTGATATAAAATAGGATAATGCGTTCCAAGTCGAAACAAATATACATTCAGATATGTTTATAATATATGTATAGTATATTTCTACGGATCTTCTTAATAGTTTCTTCTAGTAATGTATGAGACAATCAGGAAGTAAGAAACAAAAACTAGAAAAAGATGGCTAGTGAAGGTTGTTTTTGTCTACTTTTTAAAATTTGTTGAAAATAGGACACATTGTTATCATTAAATAAATCTGTAGCGCGCTTAGAAACTGCCTTATTAGGGTGATACTTCTGAATGTAAGTATGATGGCACAATTTTTCGTGCTTATAACAGTTATCTTATTCATCCAGAATATTGTTGTTCTTCTGCTACCTTCTCCTCTAAAAAAGCTTCCTTCATATCTTCTTGTTGTAATGTACAATGGAACTTAATAAGCTCTTAGGTAGTCAACTTTTGACTGTGCTCTATCACAAGCTCATCAATATCAATAACATTAACATCCATTGAAAAAACTTTTTAGTTTTGAGCTTCTTAAAATAACCTTCTGCTGCGTAGGTTGAAGTAATAGGGTAATGTTGGAAAGTAAGAAGTGAATTTTGTTAATTTTTTTTTAGTTCACCCATTTACACTAACGAAATAGAGACTTAATATCACGATGCCGAGCACAGGGATCGATAAACGTCAATCAACGTCCCCTTGGATATATATCCGCAGGTACCAATCTTAAGCCATACCTATTTTCGTCGTATGACTCATTCCTTGGTTAGGAACAAGGCCTAGCTAAGCCTCTGCTGCTCTGTGGGTCACAGCACCCGGTTGTATAACGCAACTCCACGCCGAGCTCACAATGTACCCGCATTCGGGTACAACCACAGCCACCACAATACTCTCATCACGGGGCCGTCATCGCTGGCCAGGACGGAAAAACGAACATTGAAAGTAAATTTGTTTAACGTGAACACCTGTCGAACAACGAACAGTTTAATTTTAACAAAAATAGTACACTAATACTCTAACTATTAGAGTTTTTATACTGTAACTGTCATTGGGTTTGATGCGCATGAGCCGTCTTTCAGCCCATCAACTGCAACCAGAGTGGAAAACTCTTCGTTTATATGATTTCTCAGCCTGTCTTTATGGGATGCTGCAATATTTTTGTATCTCTGCGTTGATGAATTTAACACCGAGCTCTCGCTCAATGTCAGCACATCTTCAATACCATGGTGTATTAACAATACCTATAAGTTTTTGTTTTGGTATTGTTGAATTTTGTTTTTGGTGCTTTGGGTGGCAGAACCCCATAGCTGTGCTCTTTTAAGATTTGATTATATATTAACAATATGTTTTGTGTGCTTAATACTGATTGGCTACCTATGAGTCATCTCATACTTTTTGTTTTAATATCAAGCTTATCCCTTTTTTCTTGACGTGCTCCAACCACCGAAGTTTAGAATCAAGTGTCATACCCAAATATTTGGCCGTATATGAGTATGGGATCTGCACACCGCCTACATAGAATGGTATTTGCTGTGTTATTTTGTATGTGAAAACTATGTGTATGGATTTTGTTAAGCGCAAAGCAACCCAGTGTCATCTGCGAAAGTGACTGTGACGCAATTTGGGTCAGAGGTAATTTTGATTAATTTAAATCTCAACTTTATTGGGTTGTCTTGTAAGTCAACTTCGAACAAGCTGTCAATCTGTATATATATATGTTATACTACATGCCATTTTCCGCCAACTAATTCGTCATGCGTCACTCATAAAGTTTTTTTTTTTTAATTTTGCTTATTATGCGAAACACTCCTTATGCAAGGGTCCACTGTACTTGTAATTTGACACTAAGATATTTGTTATTTTGCATAAATTTTTATTTTATTTAAAGAGAACAAAATTATGATAAATGAGGCGCCATAAGAGATTGACATTTTTAGTTTATTTAATGTTCTTTTTTTGTTTATTTTTCCCCAAAAGAAAAATCTGCTGAATTTTGTTAATTTATTAATGAATCAAAATATTTTTTTTTAAATTAAAATTAAATAATAAATAAAATGCAAAAAATAAAAGAAATATTCTACGAAAAGAAAGAAATAAATTTTATTCTTTTAAACAAAAAATTGAAATAAAAAGTTTTAATACAAAAAACTTAATAAAAAATATAAAGAGCAAGCAAAAATTTTGTTTAATGAATATGATTTTTTTTTTTTAAAGAATTGTGAAAAATAAATTAAAATAAATAAAAGTAAAATACAAAAAAAAAAAACTTAAGGAAAATAACAGAAAAACTTTCATTCAATGAAAGTGAGATTTTTATGCTTGCACTACTACATTTTTGTATAACTTTTTCACTGGTCTCTTTTTAATTACTTTGTGAGTTTCTGTTTATTTAATTTTTTTTATTTATTTTTTTTTTTGTTTTTTTTTAAACGCACTTCGTACTGTTCTGTTTGGCGTCAATAAAGAAAAACATAAACATAAATCTGACGCCACACAATTGAAAACATTTTTTTCTTATATAATTTTCGTCTTCTTATTTTCATTGCAAAATATATTTTGACAGTTGTCAGTCATTTAGTCAGTTACAATTTTTAGTGACCTTAATCAGTTGATGAAATTCTCATTTTATCTTATTTCTAATATTTTTTTTTTTTGTTAACATCAAGTATAGTCAAAAGTACCAAATTTAGTCAAAAGGTCGCTCAACATTTTTTGGCGTTCAACTTGAATTAGTTTCTTGTTGTGTTTTTTTTTTGTTTTTTGTTTTTATAATTAAGTTGTAGTTCAACAATAACAGACAACAACAACAACAACAACACCACCAACATGTGATAAAGTAGTTGTTGTTATTATGGCTGCTGTTGTTTTTGTTGTTGTTGTTGTCAGAAGTCAGAAGCAATTTTGTGTAAAATCTACAAACTGTCGCAAGCAATTAATCTTCACAAATGTCTCGAGCGATTTCCACCTGCCTGCCTGCTTGCTTGCTTGCCTTTAGTGCGTTTACTTGCCAAGACGCATAAAAATCTATAAACAAAAAACAACTGCTAGCAAATCAAACTCTACTAACAATAATAATAACAGCAGCAGCAGCAGCAACAAGAACAACATCAATAAGTTAAATGCATTTGTGTTTTTTTTTTTGTTTTGTTGTTTTTATGACAAAAGTGGCAATCTGTCTAAAATGTTTCAATGGCAAATGGTTGACTCCAAGCAACCAGAAAGCAAGCAAGCGACTTTTTCTGTTTGCGTTTCTTATTACGCAGCAACTGCGACAGAGAGGCGATTCCTTAGCGGCTTAGAAGGTCGCCATGCTTGAGTAACTGACTGACTGACTGACTGAATGGGTGAGACGAGTGAGTCTGTTGAGTCAAGTGACTCCTGTGTCGCTGCCGTTGTTGACTCCAACGCATTTTGAGTGACGCTGACACAAAACGCAACCAACAACATTCACCAAATGGAGAAGGAGATGAATAAATGGAAAATGTGGAATAGTAAAAAAAAAAAACACAACAAAATCGCTTGCGAGATAAAAACGAATAAATGCGAAAATACGAGACAAGACGACACTGTGCAAAAGACACATGAATGTGCAACTGGACAGGCGCATATGATCGATCTTGCCTTGTTCATTGCGTTCATTCTTTCGATGTTGTTGCTGCTGCCACAACTTGACTTTGGAAGTTGCACATTGCCTGCTGCCTGCCTCTCCATTGATATCAATGGATAGATGGATGGATCACTGGTGGCATACAATGGGGGTGCTGTACTGCTATCAGCTTTCTGTTGTTGTTGTTTGTTACGCATTAAATTCAAAAATGAAATAAAATAAAATAAAAATGATGCAAAATGAAATGAAGGTTGCTGCCATTCAACCACATTCAGACGACGGTCGTTCGTTCATCTGAGGCGATTTTAAGGCTGCTGTTGCTGCAATTTGTGAGCGGTTTTTATGAACTGCGTGTGCGCGCGTTTCATTTCGTTTCTTAAGTTTTATTAACTCAAAATTGTTGTTATCTGTTTTAATATAATAAATAAAAACACGTACTACTCGTACTTACCACATTAAATTAAAATCCAACTTGTTATTGATGTTGTTCTCTGTTGCTGCCTTCTGTTGTTGTTGTTGTTGTTGTAGCATATTCAGTTTATTTGCTAAAAAAAGAAAAATAAAGAAAAAAAGGGAAGGTGTCAAAAATTAGTTAAACTTGTAAATGGCAATTAAAAAAAAAAACAAGCAAAAAATTCAACAAAATACATAAAAACAAAAATTGTGTAAAAACATCTTCTTTAAAAAGATCGTAAAGTAAAAATATGTGTGTGCCCATAAAGAAAAGAAAAGAAAATAGTATTTTAAACGTGGCTTTTTAGTAGTTTACTTTATATTCTTCTTCTGTAAGTCAAAGCTAAACTCTAAAAGAAAAGACATTTGGCAGTTTAAATGAGACAAGTAAAGAGCTTAAAAAAAAAGAAAACAAATTTTAAATAAATACTTAAAAAAAAACGCAAAGTGTCATTCAAATGCTCATGATGAAAATGTATGTTAAGCGTGTTGAGCTCTAAAACAACTTTTCACTTATGCAAGCAACATTTTTTTGGTTTTTTATTTTTATTATAATAAACACACAAAAAATTAAAATAATAAAATAATAAAGAAAATTAAATTAAATTAAAAAAAAAAAAACAAATGGCAATTGAAACTAACAAAAAAAAAAAAGTGTTGACACATTTTAAACATTAAAAAGTAAATAAGTTAACATAAAAAAAGAATATGTGTTAACACTTTGTCTTGACAAATTAGACGAGGTCAGTCTGACTGAGTGAACTTTTTTGTTAACAACATATTATAGAGCACAACAATTTTTTTAGTATTAACTATTATTATTAAATTTATAATTTAATTTTTTTTATTGTTTTATTTTCCTTGAATCTGTTTAATTTTTTGTAAAATTTTTAAGTTTATGCATTCTTTTTCAATTATTTTTTTGAAATTTTTAATTTATTTATATTATTTAGAATTTTTTGTTTATTTATTTTCATATATATTTTACTGTTTTATCTTTCAGTGAATCATAATTCAATATTGGAGACTTCAAAATATTTATTAGTATGAATATGGAAGAAATCAACTATTTGTTTGGGGTAAGTGAAAATCATATATTTATTTAAATTTTACACATTTGAAACACAAGGGGTGAGATAGTATAGTCTGTCGCCCCATAAAATATATCCCTTTTATTTATTTTTAACATCGAAATTCAAATCAAAGATTTTGTTATATGTTTTTATGTTATTTAAAGACTTTGTGTGACATGAGGTTCTGTTAATTTAGAGCAAATGACCCTTTGGGTTTAGCTCTTCTTTCCAACCTATGGTGCAACAGACCTGCAAGGTTTAGCTCATGACTTACACTAAGTCTAACCTGCCTTATGTGTACCCATTCTTGGTCTAGGTTATCAGTTATCTGCAGAGTTCGCAAATAACAGTCAACAGTTTCAGACTGTCTGCAAAAAACTGTTAAATGCGCACGCAATGCAAAACTGTTAAACAAGAGAATTTAACATTGATTTCTATTTTCTGCTGTCGCTCAACCAAAAACAGTTGTCTGAGTCCATCACCGTCAAATTATTTTTTCTACCTATTTTATACATATAAAATTAAAATAAAGCAAAAACTAAAGAACAGAACAAAGAAGATAACCAAAGAGAAGCAATAAAACAATCGTATATCATATAAAGCAAATGGAGTATCTCAAGTTAGGCTGTCCCAAACTGATGGTTGTGTTCTGCTCCAACAGTTATTATTAATATTTACATCTGCTTATTTATTTGGATGTTCACAAACTATATAAATTAGGTGATAATTTTTGTGATATATTCTGAGAAGAAGGTTCAGCGAGGAATTGTATCGGATTGGGATGCTGATAATTGCATCTTTCAAGCTGATTTGGAGGGCAAGGATGCGGGATATAGTTAGGATAACACTACTTGAATGACATATAGGTGGGAGAGATCTATTGAAGGTGTGAGTCTTGGTAATGTTAGTGAGCCCAAGTCACAGAAATTTGAAAATTCGAGGTGGGTAAGATGTTCTGTAATTTTAATTGATATATGAAGATTTTGTTCGTGTTGATAGTAGTGGTTTGAGGTATTGTTGTATTCTGTAGTTTTATATTTTTTAATATCTGTTGTGTTCTTGTTCGTTTCATATACTTATTAATGTATAGAAGTGTGATTCCTTAGCACAGAGGTCAGCTACTTCATTGTCAGCTATCCCACATTGTTGCTTTGATTGGATGAAATGGTATTTTTTATAGCTGAGAAGTAGGCATTCTGATTTTGGATAATGGCAAACTTGCTTTTTATCCCTTCATATGTACTTGCATTAATTCAAAACTCCCAATGGAAATGAATCATTTTAATTATAAAATTTGTGATATAAACAAGTGTTCTATTCTATCTAACTATAATAATAACAAGTGTGTAAACATTGGTAGAACTAATTTTGTTAATTTCTTTTTAAATGATTCATTGAATACAATTTTGCTTCTTCAGCATTTCAGTTTTGTCTTAAGTTCTTTATGAATTTAATTATAATAACATAAAATATCAGAATAAAAACAAAAAGCAATCAATAAGCAAAGCATGTTTAAACCATGTCATCTCTAATGGGAACACGTTGCCACATGCCAAGACACGACGCGCAATATGAAACAAGTAAATTATTAATTAGCAAAACAATTAACAATGTTAAAATCAATTCTCCATTAATCAGCAGTTTAGCTTTGCTTCGCTTTAAATTCAATTTATTTATTATATTTTTATAAAAAAAATTTAATTTATTTAGAAATATGAGCAACTCACTCACCCTCTACAACATTAAGCCAAATTGTGTACTCACATCACAAGTGACTATCTAAACAAAATTTCAACTCTGACTATATACAATATGAATGTACAATATCTGGTAGTATGCGTAGTATGCATGTGTATGTAAGTAGACTTGGATAAAATGAAAATCAAGTAAGATAGACAGCGTGTCTCGTTGCGTATTAGGCACAAAACGCTTACTTACTTTGGCTTATGAATTTTAAATAATTTATTTTTTGTTTTTTTTTTTGCAAAATTTTAATCTCTATATTCATAGATATGGGTATTTTTTTTTCTCTATTTGCATCGTACAACATTTTGCTAGAGGCAACTTGTCCAACATGTTGCCACTTTATGCAGGAGAAGCATAGTCAAAGTAGTCATAGTAATAGTCACTGCCACCAAGTTGTGGCATGAAAGTTGTTCAATCTGTTGGTGTCGGTCGGTCTGTGGTCTGTCATGGTTTTTATTTCTTACTCTCACTCGGTGTTCACTCGGTGTTTAATTCTACTATATGAAAATTCCCTCAACCTGTTGTTGTCCGCCACTGTTGGCTACAATTTGGTGGCGGACAGTGATTGATTAAGTGCTTGTGATGCTTAGAAAAATTATTATTTCTTATTACTATTTCTCTTAAAAATGGAAAAATGAAAAACTCATGGTCATGAGACTGAGACTAGGGCTGAAGAAATTGTTGGTTGCCACCCTCTAAAAGTAAAATACAATATCATATAGAATAAAAGTGAGAGGGAGCAATATACATACATATATGTATATGTTATGGTACTATATGGCACACAAATAACAGAGGCAAGAAATTAGTGAAGGTTATTAGTAGGCGTTCCTCTACTCTATTGCCTCTTTTTTTCTTACTTCATAGATACTTTTATTCCCATTTTATTTCAGTTTATCTGTTTTGGCGGCAACTTTTCTTGTTGTTGCTGTTAAGCCATTTTGAGGTCACTTAAGACTAGAAATTATATACTATTTAATAATAATACATAATACAAAAATTAAAGTGCTTAAATGACTTTGATTAATGATGTATAACAGATACAATATACAATGACGTTATGAGGGGGAGATTAGTTGATTTTGTTATTGTTTTTAAACTCATTAATTATTTATTACGTCAATAAATAATTTGTTAATGAGTTGACTAAGTATTTTACTAAGTATTTATCCTTACAAAATTGTCAATCAATCTGGCAATTCCCAGGGCACCCCACACACTAGTATTCTAATGTCAAAGCAGCTAGTAGATATTGTGAGCTAAGTAAAACCAAGTTGACAGTTGTCATGTCAAATGGGGCGAGCGTTGACAGTTCGTGTTCTTACCTTATAAGGGTATAAATATACAATACAACAAAATAATTTAAATATACGAGTCTATAAAAATCATATAATTAAAAACAATTGATTTTTTACGAGTATTATTATTATAATGAATAATACTCACAATAATAAAATGGGAAAATGATTTGTTTAATTATTTGCAAATATTTTCAATATAAAATGACAATTGTTGTTTTTTATGACAATTTGACAGTTCAATGTATTTGAGTTTAAATTGACAACAATTTTCTATAGTTATAGCGGGTTGATGTCGTTAATGTTGGTAATTAGAATGTTGCACACGTGAATGTGACATGTTGCTACATGAATTGTGGGTAGAAGCAACATGAAAATACACAGAAACAGAAAACCCTTAACAAACACTAAAACAAAGCAAACAAAAATACAAAACATGTTGCTGTCAAATGTTGACCACAAACCAGCAACAACAACAGCAACAGCAGTAGTTGGAGCAACATTAAGAATTTGAACAAACAACTGTTGTTTGTTGCTAATGACTGGAAAAATGCCTCATGCATGCATGCTAGTTGTCTGTCGCTAGTTCACTCGTTCATTTGTTGAGTTTTACTAGAAATATTTGCCACCTGTTGCAATTATGCGCATTATAAGTTGCTCACACACATTTAACATATGTGACAGCACCAGCAGCAGCAGTAACAGCAACAGCAACAAGTAAACAACAACATGCAATACCTTTTGTTGCTTGAGGCATTGCGTGTATAAGTATGTGGTTTTCCTTTCTGTTGCTGCTTTTTTTCTTTATATAAATGTACGCAAGTTGTCTATAAAGTAAGTATAAGGTAATATTTATACAAAACAAAATTCCAATTGATCAAATTTACAATTTTGTTACTGTTGCTGTTGCTTGTGGTTACCAATCGTTCTTTAAACAAAATAAATTAAATGCTTGCATATACATTTTCTTAAAGCGCGGGTGTGCAGCTTTTTTTCTTTTGTGGCACAAATTATAGATATTTCCCAGAGGCTTTTTGGCTACCACATGTTGCAATAGCCACTCGTATAACAACAGCAAGAAGTAATCAACAACAATAACAGCAGCAACATAAACTATTTTTTGTGGATAGCTTAGTTTGGATAGGTATATACATAGATAGACAGACAGATATGCAACAATGACGACGACGAAGGCGGCCTTCAGAAAAATTCAACTATCTGCGGAGGATGTAAATACTACCAAAAAAATAATAAAATTTTAAAAAATAAAACAAATTTGAATGTGTAAATGTGTAACAATTATGATTAATATCTTTTATCTATTTTTTAAATTTACTTTAATTCCAAATCATTTGAAATTTGCTATGATTGGATATCTGTTGTGTACAAGGATCTTTTTATTTAGTTACTAAGTATTAGACCAGGCGCACGTTACTACGCCCCTGAAGTAAGTGCCACGCAATTTTGGTCAAGGTTGTAGATGGTGATCAAAGAGCTCGTTGTAATGCGTTTTGAGCTGTGAAATTTACATTTTTTGTTTGATTACCCGGTGCGTAAACAAACATAACTTGAAGGATTTCCAACACGGAAACAGGCAACATACAATTGGCCATGCAAGAAACATGGATAAAGATTAATTCCGCAAACATTCAATGACTATCCCTGGTGTATAATTGATAATTGATAAGAGATGCGTGGTGTCAGCACGTCTTCTCCTTTATACTTTCCCTTTAGAACGGTTGCTCCTCTCCTAAACAAATGTAGCTAATAACAATCACCTTGACCCAATAAGTACAACAAAAAAGAAATATCATCAAAATTGGTCCAGCCACTCTTGAGTTTTGCGCTTAGCAACACTTTCAGAGATTCATATGTGTATATAGAAGATGGCTTTATTAATATTTGGTAAATGATAATAGAGAATTTAGTAGGTAGTAAGGCCTACCCATCTATGGCCTTGAACTCCAAGTTATAGAGTATATCTAGGATCACAAATATTAAGAGAAATAATTAATCTACCTACTGTGATTAGCATTTGGCTTGAATAAAACTCATATAATTCGCAGAAGGCGAAGGATCTTGTAATTTTCTTTTACTATTTTCATTATTCTTGTTTTATTTTTTCTTAAAAAATTATGGTTCAAAATCCTTTTCTTTGTATAAACTTACAACCTTTAATGATCAGAAATCTCTCTCATCGCTCTACATAGTTTAATTTTTGTCTATTATTCTACAAATATTTTCCTAGTTCTGTTGTATTTTTTTTTTTTTAGTATTAAATATTCTTGCTGCAATCATCTCAACTTTATAAAACAAAACTGATGTTGATAAACTTTGCCACACGCTTATCTCGCCCGCTACACATATTTATTGTGGTCATTATACGCACCCACTACCATAAGCTGCAACAAAACACGACATAACACAACGAGCGTACGCAATCTTTGATAATCTTTTATTTTTTCCTTTATTCATTTTCTTCGTCACAACTGCACTTTGATCTCGATTTCTTTGTCGACGCAATCATCAGGCGCCTTATTCACACTCTTCTTTGTCTTATCTACATATGTATTCATATATGTAGTACATACAACAGCAACAACACAAACAAAGCAACAATGTTTTGTTTAACCTTTCAATGAACTGCTTAAGTAAATTAGTACAAGGCATACTTAGCTTAGATGTAGTAGATACTTTCAATACACATATATACATACATAGAAAATTTATTTAAATCATCAGCAACATATGTTCATATGTTCTTCTATGATTCGCTTGTTTGTTCGATCTTCATGTTGCACTGATTGTGTTTGTGATTTTCTTTTAAACGTTCCTCATCATCATCATCATCATCATCTCAGCTCTCATATACTTTAAATTATTGTAGTATCTTTTGCTGTGCTTGTTGTTGTTGTTATTGTTCGATATACGCCTACTCAAAATTTTGAAAATATCGATGATGATGATGAAGAAAAAAAAATATATACGAACATACGCCTTTAGTTCGACATTCCCAAACAAAAAAAAAAACTGATAAAAATCATTGAACAAAACAAAAAAATGCAAGATACCAAAAAAAAATTGGAATTTCAAATTAGTTCGAATGGTAGTTTGAAGTCGTTGTTGTTGTTGTTGTTGTTGTGAAAGGGAAAATTGTTCATTTTTATTTTGTTATAATATTTCATAGTATTTTATGTGCATGCAGCAGATAAAGTGCTGTCAATGCTGTTAATGCTGCTGCTGCTGCTGCTGCAACAGAAAGTGTGAGAATGAAAGTAGAGAAGAGGCGCCGCTTCACCACCAGTTTTGAATAAGAAAATCGATGGGAAAATAAGATTTTTAAACTATTTTCCAATTTCATTTAAAATATGCATAAATAAATATCTCGAAATAATTTCATTTTATTAAATAGATTAAGTTGATATTTTTCCATGAAAAGATTTGGAGGTAATTGTAATTTTGAAAAATATCAGTAAAAACAATTCTAATTCTTTCTTAAATACGGAAAAAAGATTCTTTCACACCCTTTTTACCTTACTTAACGTCAAAGTATTATCATGAAAATTATATGGTTAGAAAGGTGTTAATCTCTAGAAGTGTAAGGTGTAATTCTTATGCTAATAAATTGATGTTACTGCAGCAAACAACAATAACAACAAACAACAATTAATATACAACATAAAGAGTGAGTGTATTCATACGGTTGATCGAATTTGGACCAGTGAGCGATCATAGTTATTATAATCTTTTGTGTAACCCTTGATTTTGCTCCTTAGAATTAAGACTAATTGGAGACAAGGTATGATCTCCACTTCCTAAAGCCTTATTTACATTTAACGAGTTTGCAATCTACTAGCCAACGTATTCACTATTTGTCATTGAACTCGCCCAGTGTTACCAAGTTGACTAGTTGCTAGTAGATTGTAAAACAAAGCCTAATGAGAAAAGTTGGAAGCCGGCCTACTTTACTTGCTACTCGTTGGCTGTTAGAACTCTCACACAAACACACTCTCTCTTATTTTCAATGTGAGATAGCTGCGAGTATTTTATTTGCCAATAAATTACTTGACTACTGAACAAATGGAAATGTGTGTCATCCTTAGTAGCTCACATACCGTTTCGCCAGTTTGTAAACTCGTTACTTAGCAGATTACAAACTAGCTAAATGAAAATCAAGCTTAAGAGAGACACTTAAATGACAATGACCCTACTTGTGCTTAGGTTATTTTTACTGAACTCCAGAAAGTGCCTTGCTTGTTTTGATTTCTTAGTACCCACCAAAAGGATTTGCCTGACAATTTCTCATTCCTTAAATAAAAAATATACAAAAATTATTTATAAATAACGTACAAATTATGTAAAATTAATTGAGGAGAAGCATTACAACTCCCCACTCACTCTCAACTGTTGGGTGTCTAAACATGCAAGCAACAATATTGTGTTGCCGTCGTCGCCGCCGACCTTTCAATATAAAATGCTTAACCATCATTTTGCGCTTGCTTTATGTAACCAACAATTTAAGTTTTGAGCAGCGGGTGTAGATGCCAAAATTATACAGCACGTGCAACAATTTCCAACACAACAACAAGGGAGAAAAAAAAACAACACTGCACAGCAGCTGAAGAACATAAGAACAACAAGTTAAAAATAATAAAAAAGGAAAAAGGTAAAATCAAATTGTTGGTAGTTGCTGAATACTGGGCAACAACTTAAGCATATATTATTAAAATGATTGCCACCACCAGTGGCTAACAACAATAACAACAACAAGAACAACAACAACAGCGATAACAATAACAATAAGAACTTGCAACTTGCAATGAACGACTACTTGCAAGGCAGCCACCACCAACGCCATCAACATAAGTAAAATAATAGCTTTAAGTATGAAAAACAATGGATGAAGTAGCAATAACAGCAGCAGCAGCAACAGTAACAGCAACTTAGTGTTGTAAGCAGCCACCACCTACAACAATAAAAATAGAAACAAGCAACATGCAACATTCAACAATTCAATGTGCATTTTGTGTGGACTTAGAAATTATAGTAAGAAACAAAAGGCACAGAAAACAGCAAAATAACAAGAAGCAAACCAAGTTGAGCTAACGAAAGTTGAAAACAAAAATTAGCAGCGCGTGCTAAACGACAACAACAACAACTAAAACAAAAGAAGGAAACAGCAAACCATCAATGATGATGGTGATGATAAAGAAGATACTTTTCTAAACAACAAAATGAAGTAGCGTGTGCTTAAAAAAAAAAAAAAGAAAACAAAACAAAAAGAAAAAAGATATGTATCTAAGTAACTGAGAGTGTGTGTCTAATAAAAGCCACCTACTACCAGCAGAAGCAACACCACTAACTCTGGCACCATCACCAACACCACCACCACCACCATCATTATCATCATCAGTAAGAGTAAGCAACTCGTGCTATTGAGTGAGTAACTTAGTAAGAAAGTTAGGAGGAGAAAGAGTTAAAAAAGTGAATAAATGAAAACGCCTTAGCTTATTTTGGCTTGTGCGCTAAATGGTTGAAGAATATTATTTTCAAGATGCACACACAAACACATACACAGATACATATAAACATAGATACTTTAGTTAGATATAATACATAAAGGCAGTTAGTTAACAAATATGGCTAGCAAGCGAATGTTTTTTTGGTATTTGAGTTGTGTATTTCTTTTGGACTCAAGTTAAGTTGCTCAGTTCGACTTAGATGAGTTTAGCTTTGCTTAGCTTCACTTACTCGCGTCAAGTAATTGTAACAATTTAACGGTCTGTCGCGTTTTTAGCGCTTTTGGCGCAACAACAACATCAACAAGAGCAATATGAACAAACAACAATAACAAAGACCTAAAATGAAGCTTAAGTGCACTTTTGTTGTTATGTTTTTCAATAGAAAATTATAATGATAGAAAAGACCAGAGAGCAGAGACCAGAGAGAGAGAGTCAGAAAGACTAGCTTTGTGTCTCCTTTTCTTAAAAATTTCATAGAAACATGCAATTGTTACACAAAGTATCTAGAGATATACATATTTATGTATGTAAATGTAAGCGCGGGTGATTGTTTGTTTTCTTATTATTTTCTAAGATGATTTTATAGGCACTTTGAAAGAGAATAAGTTTGTCTCCTTTACTAGTAAATAGATACATGTATTATTATAAATAACTGCGGGTGATTATTTTCTGATTGTTGATTATTTGTAGGCGCTTTGTGGTGGTTGATGTTCTTTGGACGGATGTGGTTTTTTTTTCTGTAACGCTTCGTCCAACACATTAAACTGAAGTGACTCCAACTAAACTTTCAATCAAAGCAACTACTAAAGATAGATAGATAAATGGATGAATGGATAAACAGGCAAATAAAGAGTAGAAAACAACATCATTCTTGTGGTTTGAAAACACAAAAAACTTAAGTTAAGTTGCTTCCTGCAAAGCAAAAGTTACCGCAAAATGCAAATATAAAGTAACTCAAATGAACTCGAATGAAAGTGGGGTGGGAGAATGAAAGGAAAAAGAAATGCTTGCGGGTGTTGTGTTGTTGTTGTTGCATTTGGTGGCAGATACTTTGTTTTTGTTTTATTTATTTTACTACTTGCATCATGCAAAAGTGCATGAGGCAACAAAGTTCCGTTCGTTCGTTTACTCATTTACTTGTTGTTCAGTGGTCACTTTCAATATGATTTTTTGTTTTGTTTTTGCCTTTCTGATTGTGCCAATCGACAGCTCAGCAAACTGCAATATCCGTTGTCGTTAATGTTGCACACTCTAGTGTAGTTGTTGTTATTGTTGCTTGCCAGTTCGTTGCGTTGTGGCCAAGCATAAAAAGATACTTAAATGAACCGTGGGAGCGTATTTAGCACGCTGCAACTACAATACAACATATAAACTCTTGAGCAAGGGAAGGCTGACGAAACGAAAACAACAAATATGAAATGCAAAAAAGATACAAACAACAGAAAAACCAAAAAAAAAAAAACAAATAAAAGAAAGAAGAATAAAAGTATATGGTAAGAAGCAAAAGTAGTGGTAGCGGTAAAGGAAAAAGATACATTCTAATTTATTTGCTTTAAGCAGACGCCCGCACAGACCACAAACTCAATTCGTATCTCAACGCTTATGAGATGCTAAAGTAAAATTCGAAAAAAAAAAAAATAAAAGACAAGATCAAAAAAAAAAGAAAATTGTTAACAAAAAAAAGAATCTCTTAAGAAATGTGAAGATACAAAATTTTGTATCTTCTACCATGATGAAGATGATGACGACGACGAAGAAGTAAAAGAAGTTGGCAAAGAGCAATAAGCGAATGAAACAAAAAAAAAAAAGTAACGAAGTTGGCAAGAGAAATACAACTGCAACTGACATTGCCACTGCCAGTTGATGGATCACCGTAGATAAGCGAATCTTGCAGATAATCGCATCACTCACTGCAGCGCTCATGCGAATTTATGGAACACAAGAGGGTGTGGAGGTGGCAAGTTGAAAAGACAGTGGGGCAACAAGTGAACTGAACTGAACAGATGCAATAGCGGCAGATACACGGACAGCAAGCAAACTCTGGACATGATGACGATGACGACGACAACGACGACGACTAAGATAGTGATGATGATCATGATGACGATGATGCATGCGTATGTTAGTGTGTGTGTGATGTGTAAGCAGCTTGCATGCATGTTGCATGTTATGTTGGCACTTGGTGTTGCGTACCACATCACAAGAAAACACACAAAAAAAAAAAAAAAGAAACCAAAACCTCCAGCAAATGGACATGCAATAATTTCTGTTGCAGCAATGCCAACTGTTGCTGCTGAGCTTTGGTTATGGCTCAGTCAGCCAGCCAAGCAGGCAGGCAGCACACGTCAGCAGGAACAGAAGGAAGCAAGCAAGCAAGCAGCCAAGCAGCCTGGCAAAGTTGCAACCTCAGCAGGCGCAAAGCCATCCATGTTTCTTGGACTTCGCTCGAATGATGATGATGCATGACAGTGACAGTGCCTGTGCCAGTGCAAGTACCAGTGCTGGTTGTTATTGTTGTTGTTAGTAATGCCGCTGCATGACATTAAGCATGCGAATTGTGGGTGCCTTGCCAAATTCTTTTACAGAAATTACTAAAATTGGCCACGTTCTCTCTAAGAGACGAAACCTAAGCGGGCAACCAGTGAGTGAGTGTTGTTGCATATTCAGAAAACTTATTTTCATGCTTGATCTGTAAGCTATAATGAATATCACTTTACTACCTTTTCCTGAGCTGATTCAAGTTCCATTCGATCTCCTTGGTCATTGCTGGTGATGCTGATGCTGGTGGCTATGGTGGTGGTGGTGGTGTTGGTGGTGGCATGTAGAATTTTTACAAGCGCAACGAAAGTTAAAATGAAATGCACATCTCGGCATTTCTGGGCAAAGTCAACTTAAGAGCATATGGAGTTGAACTTCAGCATATTTGAGTTGCGCAAAATCAATTAAAATTCATAGCTAATTGATTTTTTCACTTGCACCAAACGAAAGGATGCTGCAGGAGAAGATAGAACAGAAGTTGCATACTCACACAAAGTTCGGGTTAACTTCAGTTTACAATACTTAAAAGTGAGCTATGTGACCTATTGGATTGAATGTGTGCCTGCCTGCCTGCCCGCCTAACTTAAGGTTTAAGGGCCAAATACTTTTGCCGCCATTTCAATTTCAATTAAAATACTAATTTATGCAAAGTTACATGAAGCAAGCATATGTACCTCATAGAAAGATGCTTATCGTGATTAACAACAGCAAGAATTTGGGTGTGCAACAACCGCCACACATTATGAGAGATCATCAATTTGACAGAAAGAAGAATATGGAAAAGAAGGAAAATTCAACTTTGACATGTTGGAAAAAACAACATAAAAACTGGCGCCACAATAAAATATTCATTCTAAAGCCTCATTTGGTGGCTGGCTGGCATGACAGAAATCAAATATAAATATGTGCTCCCCCGCCTCATCTTTAGGTTACATTATGACGACAACTGATAAAAATCACGCCGTTTAGAAGAAAACAAGTTAAAGACAATCAATCGATCGTTCATTCGTTCGTTCGTATGTCTGAACATCAGCATCACAATCAATAAGTTTGGTCAGCATTTTGGTAGCAACTCTGCCACACTTATACGCTCGACAGCTCATCATCACAAAATGTTGCAAGAACATTGCCAGACAGCGGCCACCACCAACGCAGTAGAAATCAGTAGAAATCAGTAGATTTCTACTACTACTACTACTACGTCAAACTGTGGCGACTCCAACGCACATACAATACTTACAAGAAATCTCCGTAGACAGACAAATGCATTATCATCTTTACCATAATAATGATGATCATTATGATGATGTTGATCGCCTAGTCAGACATCATTATGATCATTAAAATGTCAGTTAATAATATTTTTTTTCCCAACTTCTCTGTCTGTGTCTCTTCTTTGAGTTGAGTTTTTAAGTATTTGAGTGCTTTGCCTCAATCTACCGCAAGGCATGATGTACATATTCATTTGATTTCTTCTTGTTATACTACACAGTACATAACTTACAGGTAGATATTGGAATGAAGGAATGACGGAATGACTGAATGGTATATTGAATTTCATCCGATGTTTGTTGGAAAGTAAGAAATTTTATCAGAATCTTAAGAAAAATCATGATACAAGTTACCATTTAGTTTAGTTTAACTAAAAATTCAAGTTTTTTAAGACAATTCATATTTATTTAGTGATATTTAAAGTTCTTAAATGAAATAACTAACTATATCAGTAAAGTAAGAGATATAGAAATATATAAACTATATTATTGATGCTAGATAGAATAATGAACTGGCTCTTTTTAAATGCTGGATCCAGAGTAGAAGAGCTTCTCTAATTTTGAAGCCATTCAAATGAGATACAGCTGCTTTTGACCATTGAGATACTGTAGTGACTCCAATTAAAGGAAGAAGATAAGGTTAGTTAATGCTCTTTAATATTTAAAGACCACTAGTATTCATCAAGACCTTAAGATCCTTAACAAAATATCAGAAATTAGAAGTTGCAGATGAAAACACTGAGTATGACTTGAAAATAACCCCAATAATCTTTCCACCAGCGTACTAGACTACAAATGGGAAAACACACTGGATAGACCTGCGAATAGTTACTCTAGACTTGATTACCATACATTGCAAATATTTGATCATAATGACAACACGTGTTTGAAATTTTAGTCTTTGGGGATTTTTGCTATGGAGCAGACACATCATTTAAACTCGTTGAAATTCTTCATCTGTGCATTCAATGTTATCAATTCTGAAAACTCAAAAAAAAAGAATTTCATAACGCCCCGCAATCAGAGAACACAATAAAGCATTTACACGGAAGATTTGTGCTTTCTGGTACCATTGCTTATCCCAGGAGTCCAAATAAAAAGCGACCGAGACGATCCGATGAAAATAAAGGTCTCTACCAACATCAGTTTCACGTCGTTCTGGGTAATTAGGCATCCCTCGGACCAAATTACTGCAGATAATCTTTTCTGATTTAAAGCTATTTCAGTACAAAACTAAATTGACTCAACGACTGTTGCCAACCGATAAGTCACTTCACATGGAATATGCTAATTTCGTTGTAAAAATGGCCGAAACTCAGGAGGATTTATGGCAAACAGTCATCATGACTGATGAGACGCATTTCATGTTAAACAGAACCGTAAACAAACAAACTTGTCTATTCTACGCCACCTAAACCCACTAATTTTTGTAGAGGTAGCTCTTATGACACAAAAGTGATAGTGTGGTGCGGAATTTGAGCGAATATGTTCACCGAAAATGTTAGTGGAAACACAATAACCGTTAATAAGGAGCGTTAACGGGCCGTGATAACCAATTTTTTGATGCCAAATATTCATGAAAATGTATGGAGCACTACTAATTTCAACAAGATGGCGCACCACCTCACACAGTTCTCGGTAGGTGTTCCCTTGATGTGAAAAAATTGAGACTTTGACAGGCTTCCGCGTTAGCCCTCTGGGGCTACTTAAAATCGAAGGTATACATCAACAAAGACCCAAGACGAACTCAAGGCCAACATCCGTCAGGAAATAGCCGCCATATCATCCGAAAAAATGGTGCCTTACACCATTCGAGCTTAGGGTAACCATTTGCGCGATATCATATTCAAAAGGTGATATAATCAAATTTCCTTATATCTGGGTTGTCTCTCTTACTTGTAGAGCAAATAAAGTATTTTTTTCTTGTATTTTTTTTTTAAATAAATGGGTCCCACCTAATATGGCCAACTTTGCATTTATATTTCTTTAATTATTTACAAACTTTGAGTTCAATTTTTATAATATAAATAATTTTTGTTAATATTTTAATTGCAATTGCATCATTTTATAGTTTTAGTACTGTCATATAGCAATTATCTATGTTGCCTCAATTTTCTATCATATATGCTTGCTGTGTTTTAGATTTAAAACATTTTTTTCTAAATTTTATGGTGTTTCCGGCCAATCATGACTCATTTCAATCCAATATAAAAAAACGGTTTATTAGTAAATGTGAGATTGAATAATCACTTTGTGTACAACAGTCATATATCCTTTATACCATGTGTTATGTGTCTTACTTTTTGTGACTGTAAATGTAATTTTTGTCTCAATGACCGGAAATTGTCACAAGTAACAATAATACTAAAACAAAAACACAAAAGAACAATATGAACAAAAAATTATATTATAGCCTTAATTAGCACAAATGTACAAGTGCAACAGATAGGCAAAAGTTTTGTTGCCAACTAAAAATTTCATTCAGATAAAAGACAAAAACCAACATCCTTCGGCTAATTAATGCCAGTAACAAACATCAAGTACAAGAAACATATTATTGAAGGCAGCAACAAATACAACAAAAACAGTCACTATTACCATCATCATCATGATCATAACGATCATCATCATTACAATACTGCATCTTGAAAGCAAGTTCGTTGCTTAAGTCTTTTGTTTTTCCCATTTTTTTTTGTTTATTTTTTCTTATATTCATTTCCTTGCGATTATTGTTGCAGTTGCTGTCGCTACTAAAATGTGAAAAATGCTCAAATTGCAGTGCAATATCAACAATAAGTATTAAAGTTGCTAAAGTTATGTTGTTGTAGTTGCTTGTAATTCCTCTTTTTCTTTCCTTTCATTGCTTTCGTTATTATCATCATCATCATCATCATCATTGGCATCATTTTACGTGTTGCACCTGCGCACATTTTTACCGCACAATTGCTAATAATTATTTATGCTACTTTTAAACCGCACCACAAGCTTACGACATCCACAAAGCATACATGGCTGATGAGTGACTACTGGCTACTGTTTCCACCATGCCACCAAAACCATTTTCACAACCACCACCACCAACACTCACACAATACTCATCATCTTCATCATCAGCAGCAGCAGAATTATTATTATCACAAGTAGAAGTAGCAGCACCAACAACCAGAAGAGGAGTTAATGACCAAGTGACGAAGACGTTGAGCAAAGTTGAAGTTGTAATAGCAATGAAGCGCGTGCATCATCATCATCACCAGCAACATCAGCAGCAACAACTGCAACATCAACGCTATGAGTCGCCTTCTTCTTCAATGTCGTTGTTGCCATCATCGTTGTCTTTATCTTCATTTGTTCATTCGTCGTCATTCATTTTCGTTCTCATGCAGCCATAATTATGCACAAACATTTGCCGCAAACATTCATTGCTGCTGTTGCAACTCCATGTTGCACAAACAAACAAAGAAAAAAAAGAGTAGCAACAACAACAAAATGTCGGTGGGTGGAGTTACGCCTTAGTGTTGCTGCCTGCCTCATGATTGTTGCAAATATCTGAGTTGAGTTCAGTGCAGTTGGTTGGTATTTACTAGTAATGCTACGTAGCTTGCCCCTTGTTGCTGCCACATTGTAGTATCTGCGATTTTTTGTTTCAGTTTCCTGTCGCACTTTTTTTTTCCTTACATTGTTTCTTTTTCTGTTTCTTCTGATGTGTTTTTTTTTCTTTTCTTTTTCTATGTTGCAGCAAATTGCTGTGCGATAAGCAATCTCAGCTGCAACATTCTTTTGTGCTACATTAGTTTAGTGTGCTTAACTGACAAAGCTTTAGCAGCAAACCTCACCTAACTGCACCACACCACTTGGTGCTCTTACTGATGTTGGTGCTGCTGTTGCATCTAATTCAATAAGTTTTTTATTGCACTTTTCAATTAGCGGCGGATGTGGCGCGTTTAAAAAACAACAATTTTTATTTTATTTTATATTTTTATTTTCTTTTCGTTTTTTGATCGTTATGATGAGCTCATTCATGCAACATGCAATACATTAATTTGTTTTATTAAATGTTGTTCACTTTTGTTGGCACATCTTCATTGCCTTGAGCTTCATTCAATTAAGTTGATCGATGAGTTTTCACATTGCAACTACTCAACACCTGCAACACTAAATACTAAATACTTTATAAGCATTTAACACGCGCAAGCGCAAAATGTGACTTACTTGCAACACCACTACAAGAAGAAGGAGAAGGTGAGTGCTGCACTGCAAGCAGAAGAAGAAAAAGTAGAAGAAGGTGAGTACTGCAACTGCATAAGAAAATCAATAGTCCATTTGCATTTAATGATTTTAAATTGCTACAAACGCCCACATCATCATCGTTGTCCCTATCTTTAACACACTTTCTTTTGTAGCCACTTACCACATACATGCATGCATGCATTTATTATTGTATAAAAGAAATGAATAGAAAAAATTGTCGCATGCTATAATAATGAAGCTATAAAAAGAAGCCTAATGCATGTTGCTGTCCCGTAGTACATTGCAATGTCTGCAACGCCTTGTTGCAACGCATTCCATTTAAACGTTGCATTTCCATTTCAACCGCATTTTCCGCACTTCCTGACAAAGGCATGCGGCAAACATGCAAAACAGGTGGCATGGCGTGGCATAGAGTGGCGCCTTTGACTTTAACTTCATGGTTTTTGTATTTTGTTTTATATTGCGTTTATGCGTACGTATATTTGTCTGTGTGGCATAATCACAAACAGTTGGATTGAGGGAGGGTCTGCAGAAAAACCTCAATAAGTTGGAAAAGCAAAACGACACTCGTAATTTTCATGACATCGTCACCGCCACCACAACGCATGCAACAACATTGAAACACTTATTGTGTTTGCCACGCAAAAATTGTTGCTGCTTTTAAAGTGGAAAAACTTTTTCCATTGTACCATAATACATTTCTTCTTCGCTACTTAAATCAACTTGTGTTGTTGTAAATTCACTTGCTCACACACTGAAATCTAAAACCCAAGTGAGGTGAGGAATGAGAGGACTCCTCCTCCCCAACCAAAGCAAACTAAACCATTGAACATGAAACGCATTGCGGCATTTTTTGTTGCCTTTTAGCCTTTAAATGGTTTGATTTTTTTTTAACTACTACTACTGCTGCTGCTGTTACTGCTGCTAGAGGCGGTGAATTGTGCAACTTGCAACCTGCAAACTTCCATATTCAACTGACTGTATGCCAACCTTGCTACCTTGCTGCTTGCTACGTGTGGCATGTTTTCACTTTTTGTTTGTTTTCTACTACGAGTACACTACTAAGAAAAAGTTTTTCTTCGTTTTCTTTGCCTCATTTTTGAAATGCTATTCATCACCTCCATCGCCACCTACTACTCCTTGACTAGGTCTTAGGTCTTCTTCTACTGCTTGTTGGTAGTATCTTCTTTTTTGTTGTTGTTGTTGATATTATTATAGTAGTACTAGCTTAGTGCTGCATGTCCTTTGTGTGTTTGGCTTGGTATTCATTTGCTGCTTTCTTAACTTTTGTCTGCATTCTAAAGTAAAGTTCTTGCTAGCTTACGTATGTATATTCCTTCCACCTTCTTGTTATTATTTTCCTGTTTCTAGTTGTTGTTGTTGTTGATTTTCAGCTTGGTTGCATGCGATTAGTTTGTAATTTGATTGCAGCGCAGTGTAAAATTATTTGTAGATGTAAGATACAAAACTTAAACAAATACAAAACACTTACACACATATGTGTACAAGTAGATAGATACTTACATATAAAGACATAGATACTATAGTTACTTTGCTTAAGTATTTAATGTTTTAGTTGTTCCTTTGGCATTTTGTAGTAGTAACTCACCTGGAAAAAGATAGAAAATAAAATAAGTTGTTAGTTTTTGATGTTGTTTTGTTTTATACTCTTTGGAATTCTTAATCTCTAATGAATTTAAAAGTTTAAATGCGGCATTATATCATATAACGCATAGACAACAATCACACATACACACATACAGTGTGTTCATTCCATCCATTTAAAAAGATAAAATTTAATTCACACCAACAACAAATGCTTTTATTCTTTGTTTATTCTATCATATCATCATCAATTATATAATAGTACATAATATATAATAGAAAGGAATTCTGCACAATCATGTCATGCCATAAAATCAGAAGCAGCAGCAGCTCAATAAATGTAACTCAAAAGTTAATAACTTCCGTTTTAATTTCATTCAATTAAATGAAAGAAAACCCGATCCAAACAGAGAGAACCCCAAAATAAGCAAGAAATGAAAATATATCTATGTAGTCCACAGACTAATCAGCCGCTAATAGGTAGTATTCTGAAACCAATCGATTCAATTGTTAGTGTTGATGTTGCATGCATCAAATACCAATTCATCATAACTTGATTTGACTTGCTACAACTTGCTGCTGGCACAAACACACACACATATGTAGGCTACTCATAGATACATACACTATTATTAAATAATAATTTGTGTAATGTCATGCACATTGGTTGGTTAGTTGGTTGGTTGATTGGTGGCTGCTGTTGCCGTTCTTCTGTTGGTTGCATGCCACAGATCATATTACAAGAAATAGACAAACGCACAACAATTAGCAGCATAATAAACGTACATATATGTGTATGAGATACACATGCGGGAGTCCCCATATTCGTTGGGCTTAAAGAGATGATAAAACCCAAAGTCCCAAAGACCCAAAAATTAAAAATCATTTTATTGTAAATGCATGACAAGAATTCTTTTGCTGCCCCTTTTGTATGAGTGAGTATCTTCCCTTGTAAACTTTAGGAAGTTTTTCTTTCTTTTTGGTTTTCGATTTCGATTTAACTTATTCTTTATTGTTGTTGTTGTTGGCGTCGGCGGTTTACATCAAGCATACATTGGCGTTGCCTGTCTACCTTAGTTTATCTCGGTCGATGTTTGGTCATTCACTTTGGCATCTGACTTAGTAAGTAAGTGAATGAGTGAGTGAGTGAGCGTTTGTTGCTTGTGTTGCCTGTCGTTTGTTGTCTGTCGTTGACTCTTGTTATTGTTGTATCTCATGTCTTGTGCGTTGATTTGACTCTGTTTCTCTGGTGATATTTGATGTCGTGAATTGAATGAGTTTTCGTCGTTCGAGTGTCTTGAGTGTAGTAGTAGTCCAGTCCACACAGAGACAACACAACTGGACCAGTTTGACAGGTGTTTTCTGTATTATTATTGTTGCTATATTCGATTTTTGATTCTTAACTTTTCAGTTTGATTCAGATACTTTTTTAATTTCTTTTTATATTTTATTCATTTTATGTATTTCTTTCAATTTTGTTGATATAAGCGAGCGGCTTTTTTTGTTTTGTATTCTTGTTTTGAATGTGTTTATTTGTTTATCTGTTGTTTTTTATTATTTATTTATTTGTGTATTGTATTTTTAGTAGTATCTTCTTAACTGGACGATTTGTGGCATGCCCCAAAATTAAAATATAAATAAAAGAATGAATGTCTCATTCAATATGCGCCTGGTCTTTGTTTTTAGTGAAAAACAAAAGAGTCTGTCTACGGCTGCTCTTGAAAATATTCTTGTCTCATTTCCCTTTTGAACTCTCTCAGTTCAGTGTTTCTATATGTAGTATATCTTACCCACATTCACTTGATCATTCTTTCTTTCACTTGACTTCATTTCCAGATTTGTTTTTTTTGTTTCTTTTTCTTTTATTTTAATTATAATTTATCTCTGCCGCTGGACGCCAACAACAAGAACAAGTAAAAGAAAAAGTCTCAAATGTTTACCGCAAAAAAAAAAACAAAACATGAAAAATAAAAACAAATCGGAATGAATAAAAAATCGTATCTCAAACTTTTGACTTTTATCCGCGTGTCGCTTTTCGAAATGAAAAGAATTGATGAGTATATAATAAGACTTTATGAACTAAAGCTGAGCGTAAAATAAAAGCCAAATAATAAAGCCGATAAAAGCAACAGCAACATCAACATCAACAATAAGAAGAGGAGCAGAGAATAACAAAAAACCACACGACAAGTTAAAGAAATTCTTTTCGGTTTTTATTTTATTTCTCTCCACCACCTTCACAATCACACAGATACTAGCACACTCAGGCCCCATCGCATACAATCACAAATCAAGCGAAATATTGTTAAAAGAATTGAGTGGAATTTATGTTATTATTGCACCATGTTCTGGCTGTGGCTCAACTTTAAGCCAATAAGCTGGCATATGAACTTGGCCAAGATGTGGCCAACTTGATCTTGGACTTCATAAGTAATACCAATATCAATAAGCTTGACTAAAATGCATTCAACTGAAGCCGCCAAGAAGAAGAACAACAACAACAAAAACAACAGCAAATGAGAATAAAATGAAAGATTAAAGAAAGAGCCAAGCATAATAAGACACACCAGTAATCACAACTTGTGGGAGTTGTTCACAATCCGCATTGCATTTGTATCCTGTGTTGCTGCTTTCCCAGCCTGTCCTTCGTCTGTCTTTAATACCCCTGTTTAGTCTGCACTTTACCATAAGTAAGATCATGGTGCTGTGTCTTGTTGTTGTTGCATGCTTGTCAATTGCTTTGGTGTACAAGCCAACAACGATGACGTGGGAACGTGGCCACAACTTTCAAAGTATCAATTTACCGCAAACCACACGTCGTCCTCGCTGATTCCCTCAATATTTATTTCCCTTTTTACTGACTCTGTTCCCTGTTCACATGTCCATTCGCATTATGTTAGTTGATGAAGTTCATTGGCGATGGTGATGTTGTTGCTGTTATTGTTTTTACTTGTTGACTGTTGTTGCTGCAATCCTTTTTTGAACCAAAACTACAGAAAGTGTTTGGCTAAAGGAGTATAAAGGAGACAAGAGACCTGAAGAGTTGTTTGCTGCATTAACAAGAACAAGAACAGAAACAGCTTAAAAACAAATTCAGCAAACAAATAAACACTAACAACATCAACAACAGCAAACAGTTGAAGGGAATAAACAAACAAATAAACAAATAAAGAATGAAACAAGCAAACAGGACAATCACATTGACTTTGACCCTTTTTTTTCATTTTGGAACCTTCCCTTTGTTACAGTGTCTCAACAAACTATTCATGAGGAATTTTAAACTTTAAATTCAATGATTTTTTGCACCATGCTTCTTCCTTCATTGTTGTGTGTTTCGTTTTTTTTATTATTGCATTTTTGCCTTTTTCATGTTGATTTTGCTTTTTTATTTTTTTTTTTGTATTTTTTCTTTATACCAAATTGTCAACGGAAATAAGTTTGCCACTCAACAGGCTTCCCTTTTCCTGTTGCTTGCTACTTTGGCATGTGAAGTTTTTATTTTTATTTTCTTGTGATTTCTTTTCTTTTTTTTTTGACATCACAGAGGGCGTCTTCGTCATGAAGGCAACATGATGGGAGTGATTTTATTTATTTCTTTTCTTTATTTTAATATTCAATTGACATTTTTTTATTTATTTATATTTTTGGATTAACTTCAAAACCCAAGAATGATCCATAAGCCAATGTATTTGCAGTCATGCTTAAGTGTCCATAGATCTATGAGTTATTTTTATTTCTACCTTCTATTATAGTATTTTACAACAAATGCAGTTGTCCACGTTTATTTCTATCTAAGCGTGTCATGAATGTTATTTTATTATTGACACTTAACCTAAAAATCAAAGAATAAGTTGTCACTGTTTAGTTTGAGTTTGGTACTTGCAATTGTAATTTAAATCACATCCGACATATTACTTTATAAGGAGAGAACAATTGAGGCAAAGGAAACTTGCATATTCTTTATTGAATCTTATCATATTTTCCTTAGAGACTAACAATACATTTTAAAATCATAGTCTAATTTCTAAGTTACTCAGCAATTCAATTATTTTTAATTCTTAAGCATCGCTCAGTCAGACCGATAGAATAGCAGAGCGATTAACGACTGAGCGAAAGCCGCTGTGTGGCCCTAGCCTAAGACGTGTCTGTGATAGTTGTCGGGTAAATGCTTTAGCTAATGAATTCGAGTTTCATATTGGTTATTTCAATTATTACTAGTGGTACTGCCTGGGTCTCTAGCAGTTGCTGATATTCCTAGACCATTTAGGATATCTTCTCAGGCTTGGAATCGAAAACTATGCATCTAGCATGCATAAAGGGGACGAATAAGGCAGCACTGTTGCTAGGACACTCTGGCCTTGCTACCAATAATAGAGGACCTCCGATCTCCTACACTTTAACAAGAAAAGAATTCGGTGAGAGACGGGAGTAATTACAGGGTGCAGGGTGATGGCACATAGGATGCATGTATCATGACTTCATTCGAAGCTATGAAGATGAGGAGAAACTGAACAGTATCCAACATCTCCTCAGTGACTGCCTTGCTCTTATTGGTAATCTTTTCTGGAAACCGTTTTTCAAGGAATTGGGTAGTTTGGCATTATGTCCTTTGGCTCTGTGGCTTGTGGACTCCTCAAGTTGGATATAGAGGCAGAGGGACCGACCTAGGAGGGTAGTGGATTACCCAAACCCCTCAAGATCCCACACATATTCCTATCTTCCAGATTTATCAGGCATCACAAGGGGCCGTAAAGCTTCTTGGTGAACTCGCTTTTAACCGCGAGTGGACTGTTTAGTCTAACCTAACCTAGTGGGATATTAAGATCCATATGTAATCGCTGGTTTTTAATATGCCAGGGAGCTTCAGTAATGCTTTTCAATATTTTTGATTGCGCTCTTTAGATATTACATAACATAAAAGGCACTTGCATTGCCTCATAACCACGAGCCGTAAGTCCAAATTGGCTTTACAATGCTGTTACAATTTTGCACTATATTGTTAAGTGGAGAGCGTGAATTGATAAGTCGGTGAAAGCTATTGGCTTTAAGTTTCAATTATGTCTTCTTTGCTTCAATGTGTATACGCCAAGTAGGTCGTCTGTCAATGTGGATTCCAAGGTACACAATGTCCTTTACTTGTGGAATCACAATATTGGTTAGAGGAACTGATAGTGAATTTGAATCAATTAATAAAGGCGCTCATTGCTCTGTTAGGATTTCCAAGAGTATAAACTTAACATTTAACATAAGTTGAAAAAACTCTACTTATAATTCTTTTATTTTTGGGGATTTTTCTTTCTTGGAATAATTTAATTATTGTTTTGTAAATTTAGCTCACAAGCCCAAAACATATGTTAATTTCATATTAAAATATCAAACGAAAAATATTTTTTTTATTTTATTGAATTCTTTGTTTAAATTAAACAGCAAAACAAAACAAAACCCAAAACCAAAACAAAACAATGAAGAAAACATTTATAAATTTTTATGGATTTTATTTATAAACAATAAATAAAAGGAATGACCGACACTCTCACACAAGACTTAACATAAAAGCGATGACTTCTTGAGTTGACAACTTTTTTTCTATCAATAAATAAGGTGGAGAGTGATAAATTTTGAACTTATTTGCCATCAAGATGTTTTATAAGTTAAATAGACGAGAAGACATAAATAAGATAAAAAATATACTACGAGTATCTAAGCAATACTGGTAGAAATGATCCGAAAGAAGAAAGATATAACATAGAGCGGCATACACAACAGAAATATAATCACCGACAAATTTATGATTAGTTAGCGTTGCTATTGTTATAGCCAGTGACTATTGTTAGAGGGTATCACACCAAAAAACAACAAACAACAACCTAACTAATAACAAACAACAAGAATAATACATACAATAAAAACAGATACAATACAACAAATAACACAAAATATTTCAGTATAAAGAGCAACCAGCAACAGGTGAATTAGTAAAAATGCAAAGTCATTATCAAATGTATAGTAGAATTGTGTTGAGTTCAATTCAGTTGAGTTGAATTAAGTTGAATTTACACAAAATAATAGAAGAGGGGGCGAATGCGTGTTGTGTTAAGCATATTTATCACATCAAAAGCCGACTTAGCTTAGCTGACTTTTGTGTGCTGTGTTTGTTATTGTTAACAGATTTTTCAACAGATTTTCAAAGATTCTTTTACAGATTTTTTGTGTTTCTTAGTGACAAAGTATCTCATCATCATTATCTTCTTTGGTCAAGTGATGGCGATGGAGAAGTAGATTAGTTAGGTAGGAGAGTGATGAATGAAGAAAACTATGCATTTAAGGTGACAAATTTAAAGTAGGTAAATATTCTGAAATGAAAATCTTCTTGCTTTACAGTGGTGTTAGTCGTACTAAGCCAAATCCACATTAGTTTATCTTTTACACGCTTCATACTTTCAATTTGTTTGGACTGTGACCACGAAAACAAATAACAACAATACCAAAGATGAATTGAGTTGAGAGATGAGATGAGATGAGTTGGGTTGAGTTGAGTTGAATTTGACCAAAAACCTTTGTTCTGTTGCCGCTTCTGGTGCTTTCAGAAAAAGTGTCAACTCTAATTGCAAGGCGTCAGTTTCGCTTATTGCTGCAACATCTTTGTCAAGTGGATTTCTCAAGTTCTCCTCTCTTGAGACATCGATCATCATCGTCATCATCATCATCATCATCATAAGCATTGCCTTGAGATCATTTACTAACATCATTATGATTGTTGTTGCTAAATAAATATTGATAATGGTCCAAACCAAAGAAACACAACACAACATAACATAATAAGAAAGAATTCATAAATGCGCGCGAAAAATCAATTTGAAAACTCTTTTTACTTTGCCTTCTTCATTCAGTTTTCATTTCGTTTCGTTTAGTTCGGTTTGGTTTGGTTTTGTTCACAAATATTTACATTGACTTTGTCGTCGTCTGTGCGCTTGCGCAAATACTAATAAAATTTCGGTTAATTTTTTTAAGTTAAAACGTTGACTAACTTGACTGAGTGCCTGACGACTCTCTTTGCTAATGCTCTCTCATATAGTACTAAGATACTCAGATACACTTTTTATCTTAGTGTCAAGTAAACCTTTTATTATTGCCTCCTTTTATGCCGCACAAACTCATTTATATATTTATTTATTTGTTTATTTGGTTTTGGCCCTTGATTTGTTGTTATATTCTTTTGGCTAAGCATCGTTGTTCTCGCTTTTGTGACTCTTTTTCTTCTTTTGTTGTTGTTTTCTGAATTTGTTTTTTGTATGATTTTTCTTATTATATTTTTGTTTTTTGTTGTGTTAAACGCGTACTTGACTGTAATGGATTTGTTGGCATCAAGTTATTTATTTTTTTTTTAATTTTGCATGGTGTGACGTCTTTGCTTTTTGGTCATTTAAATTGTATAGATGAGCAAGCATTTCAACAAAGTCGCAAAGAGGAGGGTGATTAAGTAGAAGCGCGTTTAACTTAATTTATTACACAAATTAAGTTGTACAAAAAATTTTATATTTTTTTGGTTATTTGCTCATTTTACTTCATAATATTTGAGGTGCCTTAATAACATTTTCATTAGTATATTTTTTGTTAATGTGCTCATGTATTTGTGTCCTTTATTAGATAGGAGAATAGAAAGAAAAGTTTGCTTTTCACACCAAGAGGATTTTGATAATTTAAATGAGATTTCGATATCACACAATAATTAACAAAGTCAATTTTTAATTTAAAAACTTAAATTGTGGATTACAATTGGATTGCTTGACATGTCATCAAGAGTTTTTACTAATCATCTGATATCGTAAGTCTTAAACAGAAACAACTCATAAGCTAATTTTAACAAGTATGGACCCTTAGTTTTAGTATTAGATTATGGTTAGATTAGGATTTTTTGAGACTTATGTCTCATATCCCATTCTTAGTTGTAATGTTATCAAATGGAACTAATACTCTTTAAAAATCTAAATGGAATTTGTAATAAGATTTTATGGCTTAATAAATAAATAAATAAAAAAAACTGGATTACATTGAGCGATTTTACAATCTACTAGCCAGCGAGTTTACATGCGAGTGAATCGGCGTATGCGATAGTGATGATGACACACTTCTTTCCACTAGCTCAATGTCATCGACGCTTTACTAGCTAATAATCCCACACTTCAGCGAATAGCCAGCAAAGAAGCCCGCCTTTCAACTTTTTTCAGTAGATTGTTTACAATCTGCTAGTAACTAGTCAATATAGGCTCACTCACACTTGGCTAGTTATCGAGCTAAAGGCCTGTGAGTTGGCTAATTGCAAGCGTAATCGCCCAGTGTAACAATGTTGGCTTGTTGCGAGTAGAGATTTACTCGCTACTCTTTGCCCATACACACTCTCTCATTATTTTAAAAGTGAATCACTATTGAGTCAGCTGTGCTCATTTCATTTGTTTACAAAACGACTTGACAACTGTAATCGTTGCAAGCGCACTCACCAAATTCAATCGTTTGTACACTCTTTACTTTTCTGCACGCCAACTAGCCAAGTGTAAATGAGCCTTATGATAACATTAGGCGAGTTGACTAGCAGATAGTTGATTTGCTGGCTAGTAGATAGTATACGAGGCCTAACAAATGGTGTTGCATTTTTGTCTACCTTTATTTAAAAACGTGGATGGTGGATTCAATCGAAAACAACTACAAATTGGTCAAGTTATTTCAAAGATTCAAAATAATTTCCATCAAACACTTGTTACACCTTGAATTTTATTAATCATCTATATCTGTTAGCTCAAAATTCAAAAGTTACTATCTAGTATTTGGTCCTCTATTTGTGTCTTAACATAAATTGCCAATTACTCCTAAGCAAGAGCGTAGCCACGATTTCTAATCTAGTAATTTTCGAGGTCCCGAACAAAATATCGTATTAACTATTGAAGATACAGCAATAGACTTGCGATATCTACACCCTGCAAGGGTGCCCCTTCTGCCCTTACCTGGCTACGCACTATCTCTTTAGTATAAAGAGAACTGACAATTTCAGAATAAAACATTTAAAGAAAACAAACTAAAGTATTTCATTAAATGGACATGTCTTTGCTTTCATATTTTCTATACTCCATCCAAGTAAATAACTTTGAAGAAATCAATACATAATCAGATTTGATTTCACAGATAAGAACAAACAAACTCTTTATTCCAATCAATCAATTTCAATCCCAAATATTGACACACACCATGGCACGCTACCATTATTTGCCATATCTTTTTGTATAACAAAACAAAAATTATTATGAATGCTTTGAAAGTTTATTTAAGATTGCGAATTTATTTTTACACAACATTTTGGTTAAAATCTTTTACAGTTTGTAGCCAAAATAAACACTTTTATTCAACAAACATCAACATCAATTGGAGATAAAAATAAAACATATAAAAAAGCAATCAAACATATTTGGTCAAAGCAATTCACTTTTGCCAAAAGATTTGTTTTCATGCCAGATACTACATTGGCATAACCACCTTCCACCAAAAATATATACACACACACACATACACATTGAGTATCTAAGAGTATCAAAAGAGTAAAAAATAAAAAAACTGAATGACCAAAAACTTATGCAAAATAGTTTAAACTGAATTCAGTGCGATGAACAACCACCCACCCTCCTGATCAAAAGCCAAACCTCAACTCATCATCATGCTCTCTAGTTGCATGCGTTTCTAGTAGTATTGTATATACATATTTGTCTGTTGGTTTGTCTATCTGTCTGACTGTTTGTCGTTCGATTACTGTTGCTGTTACTGGTACTGGTGCTGGCTGCCACTGAGCTGTCAATGCGTTTGTTTGAGTTTTTTCTTTTTTCTATTTTTTTTTTTTGTTGCAAAGTCCAACTTGCAACAACGTGTTTTTTGACAAATGCAAGCAACAACGAGTTGACCACATAAATAAACGTTATAATTAGATGTTATTGGACGACAATGTGTAAGCCAAGCAACCCGGAGAGAGAAAGAGAGAATAGAGTTTTGAACGACGATAAAAATATACACCATAAAAAGTCAATTTCGTTTCGATAATGTTGTTTATGCAGACACAACTCTAACTAAGAAAACGACTAACCATCGTACCAACAGAGTAACCAAGGGGGCAAAGAGGAGGAGAGGAGTATCAATAAACGCGCTTAACTTGGCTTACAGTATGTCAGGCTTGCAAATGGACGTTAATGCGCGCATATTGGCAGCTGAACTGCGGCGTCTACAATCCTCAACTCTAGTCTACTATTTTCCTAAGTGCCTAGCATTGCAATCCAAACGCACCTACTTAAGCTAAGAGACAACAACAACAACAACAACAACACTGAGGACAGAACAGGACAGCCAGCAGGTGTATCTACTGACAATGTTTGGCTAAAATACAATATTAATGTACATGTGAATACGTGAAGCTTAACTCTTATACATAGTTGATTGTTAAAGGTAGTGAAGGTGGTTGAAGGCGGTATTCATTCATTCACACAACTGGTTTTTATATTTTCCAAATACTTGCCAGCTTCTCTCGATTAAAATTTAATTCTATTATAATTAAATGCCTCGTCTTAAAGTCAACATTGACAACGACAACGATGACGATGAATGTGATTTAGCTGTACTACAATATTTTCCTAATTCAAATGAAATAACTTTATTGATTGCACTAAGTCAAAAATGTTATGTGTGTGTGTTTCCATTTTTTTGTAATTTTATTGACCACTAATAAAAATATTATGGATAACACCCGCATTGTTTTGCTCAATTGAACTCATAAAAATACAAAACAATAACTAAAAAAACTAGAAATAACCAAATCAAATTTTTAAAAAAATCCCCCTTGAGGTCAGTTATCAGCAACAAAATATATTGTCATGGAAAGTGAAGTGAAGAAAGTGTGTGTCGGTGGTGGCGTGATAAATAATTTCTTCATTTACTGACCAAGTTTTTTTTTTTTGCAACTAATATACTCAATAATAATAAAATGTTTTGGTGGGCTGCTAATAAAATGGCAAATTGATTATTTTTTTAAAATATTTTTAAATCATTATAATAATAACAATGAGGATGATGATGATAATGTTGATGATGATGACGATGTTAATGATAATGTTGAAGTAAATACGACGACCTTTTATTTCAATCACTGATAACTTGATTTCTTTTCATATGTTCTGAATTAAGTACATCATCAGAGTGAGAGAGAGAGAGAGGAGCATGAAAGTCGCGCGTTCTGAATGCGGGTGGTCATATTCGAATTTAAAAATAATTTTTTATTATTTCATACATAATTTTGCCAAGATAGGCCAATGACGTTCATAAAAAATATAAATAGTTTTTAGTGATAAAGATTATATTGTACAAAACAAGCAAATGTGTACTCGTATAACATCAAGTAGTCACAGTAGGTAGATGTTCTATTGAACTCAATTGCACCTAAGTAACATATGTACATACTTGTGTAGTAAATTTGTGTCATTAGAACGATTGAACAAACGCCTTCACAATATTCCATACAAGTGATCACGCGTTTGATTCTAAAGATAACAAAATCGTTTGTGGTGGTCACATTATCAGTTGAGAAATACAAAACAAAATGACAAACAAAATATTGTATTGTATTTTATTTGAAGGTGAATAATGAATATCACATTAAAGTCATGACAAGTTTTTAGTTACTGCTTTTATTGTATGGTAGTAGTATATTTCAAATAAATAAATGCATATAGAATGAATAATGAGATAGATATAGAGAGAGAGAGAGAGAGAGACTGGCTGTATTTCTTATCACAAGTCATGAACTGGTAATTGAGATCAAATACCCAAAACCAAAAGATAAAAAATCAGGTTAAAGCAGGTTTTCTTTCTTTAAACAATAATAATAATAATTGTAAATACAAAATAAAATACATTTTAATGGGGAGTTGGGGGAAAAAATTAAATTATTAAAATTAATTGCTTAAGTTGGTAATATTTCTTGTTAAATTTTTGGCATTGAACAACACAAAGCTTAATTATATATAATTTGTTGTTTAGCCATTAAATTTAATTAATTAATTTATTAATATTTATTTTCATTGTTTTTTTTTATGATTTTCTATTTCTTTTCTTGGGTTATTTTTTTGTTTTTGCTTAATAATATTTTTATGTATTATTTTTATTTCAAATTAAATTTTATATCTTTTTCAATTCGCATAATGCATTGAACTGTGTATGTGAGGAACCGAAAGTGAGGAGGAGAATTGGTCATGTCCTACTTACTCATACTCTTACTGATGATAATGGCAAATATAATATGTGTCAATTTCATAAATACTTAAATAGAATTAATTGCTGGAAAAGGTAGTTCCACTCATTTCTGTACTTTAACTTAACTTCTATAAATATAATAAAGTCGTAGACTGAAAGAGTTGTTTACGCATCAAGAAAAAGCCACTCACAGCCCTGGATCTACGATTTTTTCGAACCGGGGCAGAAACTTGATAGTGGCGCCCCTCTCTCCAGCATTGAAGATAAATTACTTAAATGACAATGAGAACCCATTAATAAATTTGTACTCTTTATTATCTTTTACCTATTTTTCAATTATTTTCGTTACTAACTCTTTGAAAATAGAAAGTTCCTGGCAAAAATCAACTGGATTCAAGTTTTTCGAATATTTTTTAGCTAGATAGGCTCCATTTTTATGCAGATCCTCAGTAGACATATTTTAAAACGCGTGGCCACTAAGGAAAGCGAAAAAAAAATTGTTGTCAAACACTGCTTATGTATCTTTGGAAAATAAACTAGTAGGATCTAGCGTTCTTGATTCATCCTCGCAGATTTCATCGTGTTTTTGTGTCTTTTTGTAAACTCGTTTGTTTTTAAGAACTGGCTCGATTTCTTTCTTTTCTGATACAGGTGCAGCTTCTTTGATCCAATGTTCTATTGGCTTTTCTCTTATTTCTTGAAAGATCTTTACAAAACCTTGCATTATCGCCACAGGACGCGAAATGATAATATCCTCTTTTTGCATTTCAACGTTCACTTCATTAATTTCTCGAAGAATATTATTCGAAAATATTAAGTTGAGGATAAATTTAAAATCCATCACAGCATGTGTGACCAGGGGATTCTGCAATTTCTTCCGGAGCTTTGACAACTTCTGGTAAATTATTTAATAGAGCAGTAACATCTTGGTGCTTAGCCGACCATTTGACTACTTCCTTATATACATTTCTGTATTATTTTCCACCGTGTGGTGTATCCAACAAAGAAACAATTAATTTTTCCTAAAAGCCCAAATAGGCTAACTGCTTGTGCACATGATGACGCCGAATGCACACCTACAAGATTTAAAGAGTGTACTAGGCATGGTACGAACTCTGCCAGTTCGTTTATTTGTATAACTCAGGATTGGACTCCTGGCCATATTAGATCCGTTGTTGTAAGATTATCCACGACATTTTTGCACATCCCAACCATCAACTTCTACTTTGTGGTGTGGGCCTGTGTGCCGTCTTTTTCTTACAAGTTGACGGTGAGCCAACCATGCTTCCGTATGCTAGGCGCTTTGTGGAGAAAGTTTTTTTATTTTCAATCATATTATAATATAATTTTGAGCCCTCTGAAACAGCCGAAGATCGCATTTTTTTATCGGGTTATCATAGCTATAAAATATTACTTTTGGCTTGGCATAATAATGAATTGGAAGGCAAATGACATTTTAAACTTGGAAGAACTCCACAGAACTGTTTAAAATGTGTAAAGATATTAAATACTATCAATTTTTACACATATCCAAATTTGATATTTGATATTTTAGCCATAAAAACTCATCTTAAAAACACTATAATAACTCAATTTAAAATTTTCTCATGTATAAATTTGTTTTATTTTTTTACATTTCTTTTTTCATTCAATTATTTCCTTTATTTTTTAATGAAAATAAAAATTATCAATTTTTATTGAGAATTTTTATTTGACGTAGTAGAAAAAAGTGGTCATGTTCATTATCTATTAACTGTATAAAGTATACTATGTATATATGTATGTACAATATTTTCTTTATTTTTTATTATTACTCGTATTTTTTCTAACCATTGAAAAAACAAAGGAAGCCACAGCGTGATATGCGCACAACACCACACAAATGCCACTGATAAGTGTAAAATTGTCACCGCATCATCATCATCATCATCATTACAGTGTATTAGTGTGAGTACTTTTAATATAGATTTGCCAAAGTTTTTTTTAAATGAATTAAAAATTTATTTTTATACTTATATAAATAAGTAACTAATAAAAATAAAACAAATAAAATATCCCACACCTTGATAGGGAAAGCTGTAAATATAAGCAAAACTCACTCATTCCAATTAGTTCATGAATGAAGTGACAAAATGATGATCAATTGATTTGTTTGATTTCTCTTGTTCTACCACCTTTCTTAATATTAAATATTTAATTATTTTTTTAATAAAAATAAATAAAAATGTCTCCATGTGCTAGTTTAATTGCCATGTGTGTGTGACAACAAATTTCATTGACTTTGATATATTTTTAATTGAATTAAATTCACTGTTCAATGCTAATTGAAAGGGGTGTGAGTGAATGTCTATATAGTGACTAGTGACAATGGTCAGTAGCAACAACAAAAACCAAAAAAAAATAGATCAAAAACATGAAAAAACAAAATGTTTATCATGCATTTGATAACAAATTTTTTCAATGGTGGCCATGCCTTTGAAAAATGTTGATGTCGTTGGCTTTGTCTTCGTCATCATCAACATCATCATCATCGATATTATCATTACTATTGTCGTCATTAAGGTGTTAAAGTTTAAGTATTTCCAACTGTCGCAGGTAAGGAAAATGCTTTACACTTCTCTACGCCCCAACTGAGGGCACTTCATGTTGAGCCCTCTACTGGTTGCTTTGGTTGCTTTCTTTGTTTTATCGTTTAACGCATTCTAATTAGCAAGTTTTGTTAAATAAATTATTGTTTATTTCAACAAAAGTCCAACCAAGTCCATCCGGCTTTGGCTTCTTTGACTTTAAGAGTTCCGTTTGAGTTTAGATTTTATTTTATTTATGGTTAGTGTGGTGATTATTTTAACGCACACGTGATTATTGATTTTTAATTCTTTTTTTCCTCTAATTTTTTTTCATTCATTATGTTTGTTTCTAAGTACTAAGTATATATGAACGAAGCACGATTAATCTACACAGGCAAGAAAATCAATTCGTTTTCATTCGTTTGATGTTAATCGAGAGTTTTTTGTTTTAATTTTATGATTTTTTTTTTAGTTTTGTTTAGTTGATCTTATCACCGCCTCCATTTCATTACTTGATATTTTTAAAATACAATAAAATTTGAATTAAAATCATCATCATCATGTCGCTATCATTATTGTCATTGACATTATTGTTGTCAATGGCCGCTTTTAGTATTAAATTAACCAATGAACTGACGTTTGAGAAATATTGACTTTATTTCTTTTTTTTTTGTTTCTTTCTCTGTTTAAATGCAAATTGTGATTGGCAACGGAAATAGTTTAAGTGGCTTGCAGAGACGAATGAAGCAGCATTAATGGCGTTGGGGTGAGGTTAATTATGCATGAGGAAATGTTTATAGTAATGGCAGTTTACTATTGATATGATCTTTGGGTTCAAATCAGTTTTCAATATCTTTATTCTTTTGAAGTAAGTAAAATTTAATCTTAGGATCGATCAAAGGTGGCTGATCTATTTCAATTCTTTGTCCTCAACATTGAATACCAAATGCCTGATCTTTATCTTATATACAACACCCTCAACATACCCTTCTATACTATAGTAGACTAGACTATACTAAAGTATAATGCAACAAACATCCTGATGATGTACAGACACATGAAAAATGTCTACAACGCGTGCAACACGCGGCTAAATAGATCAGTTCAACATCAACGTTGATGGCGGCGGCAGTGACGACAACAACGACAACGACAACGCCAACAAGAATCTTGAATGTTTTGGACCAAATCTTCTCGGCCAAGTGTTGGCATAGAAAATGTTAAGTTGGTTACATCGATCATGTGTCGTTGTATGTATTTGTTGTTGTCGTTGATGTTGATGCTGTTGTTGTTATTGTTGTTGTAGAAGTACGCCACCTTCTCCTTGACTGCAACATGAAACTATAAACACAGACATAGTCATAGTCATCGCTTCTACTTGTAGTTCACTTGCTGTTCGCATGTTTGATGATTGTGGTGTCCTCGTCGTCGTCGTCGTCGTAGAGAACAGAGAAGTTGCTTCGTCGTCATTGCAGTCGTTGATGTTGTATCTGTTGATGTTGTTGCTGTTGTCACTGTCTCCATCATGTGTCATATAAGGCTTTGTGCGTATAAAGTACAACAACAGCAACTAAAGCTTCTCTACTAGACAGATAGACAAAAAGACAGTGAGTTTATAGTCAGTCAGTCAGTCAGTCAGACAACTGCAGGCCTATTCTGCCTCAAATTCTGCTGCTGCAGCTGCTGATATTGCTGCACCGTGGACTTGATCAAAAAACAACAACAACAACAACAATAAGAAAAACTTACTTGTTCATTTGCCCGCGACATATTGAGAAATGTGCAATAGTTTAATGACCATATTTGGTTTATTTTCATGGCAAGTTGCATTGCGTCGTCGTCGTCATCATCATCGTCATCATCATCGTCATCATCGTCTACGACAACAAACGTTGCACGTTGCACGACTTGGTAACATAACATAAGATAAAAAAAAAAAAAACTAACGCATTGCACTATATAGACTCTGGACACGAAAGAGAAGAGACAAAATGCAATAGATCGTCCGATCGAGCGATCGATCGATTGATCGAATACTTGATCGACTCGACGAAGCAACTTTTAGCCATCGATCAATAAAAAAATACAACAAAAAAAAGAGAACAATAGCAACAACAACAAAAAGAGATAACATCGCACTTGAGACGATTTTGTTATTGTTTCTTTACTATTTTTTGTTGTGATTGTTGTTGTTGTTGTTGTTAGTAGTAGTAGTATTATTTATTATTATTATTTTTTTTATAATAGAAACATTGTTTTGTTTTATTGTTTCAAAATGAAAATAGAGCTCAAGTGCATTCGAATATCAAATAAAATATTACTCATACGTCGTTGTGTACTCATAATTTGATAGTTATATAGAGTTGATAAAATGCAACTCAAACTCAATTTCAAAATCACACGAAAATCATATACGAAATCCACTAATTGAAAGGTGCAAGTATGACACTCTTTTCGACCAAAAATGTACACTCTCAGATACACTTAGTGAATTTTTGTTAATATTGAAGTTGAAATTGAAGTTACAAGTTACATATTCAGAGCATATGCCATCCTGCCTTCTTCCCTCCCTGTCTGACTATAAGTCACTTACTCAGTGAGTGTGTGAGTGAGTAAGTTGGTGAGTTGGTGAATAAGTGAGTATCTGTGATTCGACTCACTTTGGCTGCTGCATGTCAATGCGTGTCGCATGTCTTAAAAAGGTATAAATTACCAATGAATGACATACAATTTAATTGCCAGGCTATTGATTCAGTCAATGCACGTTACACGTTGCACATTATTTGTCCCTCTCTACCCACTGCCTTAGTCTCTTTAAGTCCATCGTCATCATTTGTTTCAATGTTATCGTTTTCATGTACCATAGTCCTTCTTCACTCTTTTTAGTAAACTCTTGCGAGTTGCTCTGCTGATTCCAAATCATTGCTTCCTCTGCCTAGCCTTACCTTACCTTACTTTGCCTTGCCATGCTTTGAGTTTAGTAACTTCATGCCACATACTTACATATACTCATAGATAGTTTTTTTTTTTTTTTTGTATATGTTTGTTGCATGTTGTATTTGTTGGTGTTGTTTGTTGTTGTGGTTGTTTTTTGTTGCACATTGGCGACTGGAATTAATTAATATTGCACTTTTGAAGTGCGTGCATACAAATTTGTCATTCTTATGGCATTTAGTAGTGACTCGTCTTTTTAAGTTACCTCACCACCTCAAAAAAGACTCTTAAGACACATTTGTATTTACCTCTTTGGTCACTTTAGATCCATCTCTCTCTTTATCTCTCTTTTCTGTCTTTTACTGTTGTCTATTTCTTGATGTTTGTTTATAGTAGTTAGTTTTCTTATGCCGAAGGTGTAGGCAATTGGCATAGTTCACATAGTTTGGCCATTTTATCATTGTCAACCAACCAAGTTAGTTCATCGTTCTCGTCGTCACTCGCTCATTTACTCTAAATGGTCGCATTTAGAATGCCTATTGCTCTCTTTCCCCCTAAATACCTCTTTCTTCCCCTTTCCCCAGGGTTAACTCTATGTGTATCTTAACTTACCTAAAAGGTTTTATAATTTGGCGCGTTCGTTCGTTCATTCGTTTTTGCTACTTTTAAATCGAGAGAAGTTGTTTGTTGGTCATTTTATGCAATTAAAAGTTTTTCGCTTTAATTGTAAAGATTTATGCGCATAAATTTCTACATCTTGACGTTGTTCTTTTATAGTTGTTCTTATTGTTGTTGTTGTTGTTGTTAAATTAAAATTGTGTTGGTGGCCGGAAAGGCATCAATCATAATTCTATTTGAATTAGGAAATAATGATGTCTTGAGGTAAATAGTTATATGTACTGCTATGGTATTATAGTTAGAAAGAAATTTAATAGTCAGGGATGGTATTGGTGGGTCTTGATAGATTTATATTAGTTCAATAAAGATGAGAAGGAAATATACCAGGGCATAGATGAAATTTGATATTGATAACTCAAATACTTTACAAAAGAATGGCAGTTTTGAAATTGACAAAATGACATTTTGATTTAAATGTAAAAAAAAAATTTATGGATAAATCTATTTGATGAAAATTCTATCCAAATTTAACATAATTCCACGATTTTATTTCAAAATTTCTTTGGTTCATTCCATCATCATCATTCCTTTTATACCATGAAGTTAACCATGGTTTCTATATTCATTCTTAATCACTGATAAGTAAATAAGATATTTATTTATATAAAATAATTAAGTCTTATATCTAAACTTAATACTAAAGAAACCTGTGACTAGCTGCTGGGGCCTTCGACTGGCTATGAACTGACATGAGTGGTCTAAATTTCTATATTGGATTTCTTAATGTGCATAACAATATACATAGGTTGGTAATGGTAAAGGGTGATGAAATTTTTAAAAAATAGGATGAACAAAGAAGGGAGACACTAATGCTCTCCATGTGATGGTGTTAAGAGAAGTCATTTGGCCAGCAGCTTTTCAATTCGCTCTTAATAAATCAAGATAATGTAAAATAGAGTAAAGCAAGATAAAGTAAAGTAATATAACGGATCATATTGCATGATTTCAATTCGGCCTTCTTATTTCCTTAGTTTTGGTTTGATATTTTAAAAGTGGACAGCAAAAACGCTTGCTGTACCCCAAACAGATTGCATGGTGACAATCAGATCCTTTGAAGAGGTGTTGATGCTTAATCCAAACCGCAGGCGGATGAAAGTTCCACATGCTCGTCTGTTTAAGTTGGAAGGTAGACAGATTTTTGTCAAGCGTTGGGTTAATGGTAGAGTACCGGTGGATAAACTGCCCCCATTCCGTCAATTTCTTTGTTTGAAGGTGACTGTGCTTTAAATCTTTGACGCTGATGGGAGTATAGCTGTGTGATGGGGCAGTACTGATTTGCTGGGCCTGGTATATGGCATATAGTACTATGTAAAGTTTGTCATGGTTTTTTTGTTCAATTATCAAATCACTCATAAGTGTGTTAGAATCATCATTTGATTGATTGCCAATATTTCTAGTTTTAAGTGATTTTTATCATCATTAAATACTTTTTATATACATTAATCATATCTTAGAAAACTTCATCATTATAAATTAACCTGCCTCAATCTTCTTATTCCCAATTTCTTAATATTTTTCACACGCTTATGCATAAAAAACTTCTTGCTTTCTTTATCAATACTTTGTCAATGTATAACTTCATTTTGAACTTTATCTATTGCCCAGCAGCTACTAGTAGTATATAAATAAATATATACATTAAATTTTCATTATATATAGTATTTCATTGTCGTCAATAATAAGTACATATTTGCAAATTTTTTTTATTTAATTGTGTGTTGTTTTTTGTTTTATGTGCTGTGCGTCAAGAAACAAGAAGAAATGTGCGCGCGATGTCAATGCGGTGATTGACGTCAAACATGACAATCAGCAGTACAGAAGAAAAAAATAAATAGATGCCGGGATTATACACACACTTACATATACACAAAAAAGCAAAACAAAACACAACAATAACAAATAACGAATTAAAACTCACATATACAATAAACAGATAGATACTCTTCTTCTAGTTAGTATAACAATTGTGATGTACTGCCAAAGATGTTATTCATGATGCCCCCGATTTATTAGGAAAGCGTGCTTAAATCATTGCCTACCTACAATAATATGATTTTGTTAAATTTATAATATTATTGTTTTTTGTTTTATTATTGTTTTTATTTCTTATCAAATACAAAAAAAAAAAATTCAGATTACAGTGGAAAAACATATCTAAGTAAGCGAGCGAGCACACTTGATGAGGAACAACTGGGCAATGAAATTTATTTGTTATCAATTTTTGCATGACACCAGCAGAGACACACGTAAATACATGAATGTACTCGTATGTATTTTTCTATTTCATTGATAAAACCAGAAAACAAAAATTTTGAACGCGTGATTTTATTTATATTTTTGTTGTAGGTGTAAAAATCTAATAGATTAGGACAATAACATGTACATACATATGTCTTACAATCGGATTGATTGAACTAATCAAAATAAAAAAATATAATTTTGTTTAATAGACAAGTCACTGAAATACAACACAATAAATGGGTTTATAGAGTACACTTCCTTAATAGACCACAAACAAAAAATAATACAATAACAAAAGAAGAAATATAAATTTGATATAAATTATCGATCATTGATCATTTTTCCATTATTAGCTTCATCATCATCATCATCATACTCATATAACAAAGACACCATTGAACAAGCAACTTTGATGTTAATCATAATTATTTTTATTGATTTATAACCAAATCGAAAACTATATTTAACAACTATGGCAATAATAAAAAAAAGCAATTGCTATTGCTCAACAATTGCTAACTGATACTATCGGTTCGGTTATGCCTTAAATGCTGATAACGTTCAATTGTCATTTATATCTTTTTTTTTTTTTATTTAAAATTTTATTTCATTTAATTGTCTAAAAGGCATGAAAGACTTTTCATTTGTAAACTGATGCCAAAATATCATTAATTGGCGCTACTTTAATTCCATGTAATATAAGATACAGTACTATAATATGAGTGTATATCTTTCTTGCTGATTTCAAATAAAATAAGTAGGTACGAGTATTTTATGTGCGAGTATAAAGAAAAGAAATAATAATTTATATTGAAACCAGCTTAAGAAAGAATGAAAAAGGCGCTTAATAAACTTATGAAAATGCGCCGTCGGCTAAAATTGATTTGGTTTTTTTTTTTTTTTGTATGTACGAGTAATTTTATTAAGCAACTGACCTCAGGGGGCTGAAGTAATAATCCTATTTATATTAGAAAGTACTACTATTTAAAAAAAAAAAAGATTATTATGAAAAGTTCTATAACTTATACAATAGTAAAAGACACCATTCTATGAAAGAAATGAGATTTTTATAGAAATTTTAAAAATTAAATATTGTATATCAGGCATGTGCCAGAAATCGAAGACGGTTTTTATGCCGATTGATTTCAATTTCTCTGTAGTTGTGCTTGAAAATGCAGAGATTTCATTTTTCGAACTTAGATGTTTAAAATGCACATTTATACTTAAAACAACTGAAATGTTGAAATCTTTAAATGCAGATTACCGTGGAAAACAGTAAGCTACAGTTGTCGGTGTTTTATTTCTTGTATAACATCAAATAAGGGACAATGTAACCAAACCGTATTAATAACTGTTAAAAATTTCAAAACCATCGAAATAGATTTCTGGCACCAGAGAATTGTAATTATGTTGATATGGGGTTAAAAGAGATTTCTGGCACATGCCTGTATACATAATATTAATATTAGATTATTTTTTTTTAGGAAAGGGTTAAATATCTAAGTACTATAAAAAGTATTTGTATCTATAGCTTAATAGAAAAGGGAGTTTTGAGTAATTGACTTAATAAACATAGCATTTGACCTTTGACCCAATACTAAGGTGCTTCTCATAATCATAAGAGGCCAAGATTTTTTTCCAATATTTTGAATAATATATGTACATATTTGGCAGCAAAGTAATAAAATCTGTTAGATATAACTTTGGTTAATTCATTTAATTTCATTTATTTACATTTTTTTTATTATTTTTTAATTAAGAGTTTTGGATCCCTGCCTTTTCTACTTAGGTATACATAATAATATACTGAACAGTGAACAATTTATTACTAACACTACGAAAGGGGGAATATAAACAACAAAAACCCTATGATAAAGTTTTATTACGACTTCAATCTATACTTAATACTAAGGTGCTTAAACTATATTGTTAATATGAGAGTAGGTAGGGAGATGGTTTCTTGATTCAAGAAAACTATTTGAAAGAAAAACATATTTTTGGGTGTTTCATATTGATAAGAAGAAAGTTATTATTCAGAATTAAATTTATTGGTGAAAAATAAATTCTTTGAAATATTTTTTTGCAAGTAAAATAGGCTTTTTAGTAGTCAATGTAAGTTTCATTGACTTTAACAAAGCAAGACAATATTTTATTTAATTGATTTAGATAAATTCATTAAAATATGAACATCAACTTATCCCCACATTTAGTAATAAATGCAGTCTTAAGCTCTTTAATAATATGAATATGATATGTTTGAAATAGTTTAATAAAAAAATGATATTGGATCTTCCATACTATTTCTCCATAGCTTTAGCAAATACAAAACATGTTAAGAAGCATATATCCAATGTCCAAAGAAATTTTATAGCACAGCCATAAGCTTACGCTCATCTTGCGTACGACTGATTCTTTTAGCCCTATCCTCTGGTTAGTACTAACAATTAGAATTGGTCTATCACCTAAATTAGTCATGGTAGTATGTAAGTTCTATATAAGGTTTTTCTTTCTTTCCCTATTTTCCTTATTATTATTATATTACATTTTCCAGTTGAAAGCTACTTGGTAAAAACAAAACAATGTATTTTCTTCTTTTGTAAATAACTAACTACTTTAATATTTGTGGGATTAAATAAAAAAAATATATATATGCCCTACAGATTCTCTATATATTTTAAGTCCGGAGTACAATTAGGTTTTTTCATAGTATAGATGGTGCTATCTTTCAAATTGCGTTTTGTTTAATTGCTTATATGAATGATAATAACATATACCAAGGCACAAATATGTTCTACTCTTTAAATACTGAACAATATATGATTGATTCAAGTCTTCTATTACTATTTTTCATAACTCAAATGTAAAAAACCTGGCGATATTTTTAAGCAGAAGCAAATCGCATTATAGGGCACAATGAAAGAAGTCTTCTACAAGTATCTTGTATGAAAAGTATCTACCATAAATAGCAAATTTATGCTTCAAATATTAAATAGTAAACTTACCTTTTTTTATTTTGTTTTATTTAATAAATCTATAAGAAGCATAGATAAGATGTTGTTGTTGTTGTTGTGAGCATTATGTAATCCAAATATCAAAATCCTATTAATTTGTGTTTAGTTTAAAGTTGTAGCACCTTATTTACTTTTTTATTTTTTATTTTATATTGTTATTATTATAAGTATTTCTCTTCAGTTGAATGAGTAGTTTTTTGTGTTGTTTGTTGTTCTGTTTTGTTTGTAACTTGACAAAGTTTTATTTTTTATATTTATTATTTTTTAATTTTCATTATTAATAATAAAAATTGTTAAAAATTCTTTAACTTCTAATATCAAAAATATCACACTGTTTTTTAGTTTATTAAATATTTTTATTAATTTATGTAATTAATATTGTGTGTGTGTTTGTTTCACTTTTCTTTTAATTTTCCAATTTTTCTCTGATGGAAAATTAAAAATTTCTTGTTTTTAAGTTTAAAAAATTGGCAAGCTTTTGTTTTTTATTTCTTTATATATTGTAATTTTTATTATAACTTTAAGACACTTGAATTGCTGGTCATCATGTACTTTATTTTATTTTATTTAAATATTTTTTTATTATTTATTTATAATATATATATTTTTGTTATTATTTGCAATTGATTCTTTTTGTTATAGAATACAAAATTTGGCAAGATTCTTTTTTGTTAAGTAGAAAAATTTTTAATTTGAATTTTTATAAATTTTATTGCTTTTCTTTTAATTGATTTAATTTAATTTAATTTATTTATTTTGTTTTATTGTAAAAAGGTACACTTTCGTTGCTTATTTAGTTAGTTAGTTAATTAGTTGTGGATTTTTTATTTATTACAATATATGTAATCCAAGAGTTTTAAGATTGTTTGAGCGTATTTTTAGTTTAAGTTTTTAAAGCATTTGATTTTTTAATTTATTTGTTTTGAAGAAAAAATTATTATTATTTTTTTAGTTTGAAGAGAGAGAGAGAGAGAGTTTAAAAAATTATTTATCATAAATTTAATTTCATATAATATATAAAAATTTTGAGATAGATTTGCTTGTTGTTTGTTTGTTGTATTTGTTGTTGTTTAAGTAATTAGCATTGAATAGAGAATTGAGCGTAGATTGTGTGTTAGGATTGTTGTTTTATAAACTTTTGAAAAGCATATAATCTTTATTTTATGAAGTAAAAATATTTAATAAATTTCTTTAATATTTTTTATATAGAAAAAAGTGTTAAAAATATTTTGTTTTTTCGATTAAAATTCCATTACATAATTTTATTCACTTTTGGAATTTTGAAAAAATTTTCCTTTTTTTCACACGCGTTTAGTTTATTTAATTCTTTTTAAAAAATATTTTTGTTCTTTTTTTTTTGTTTGTTGGTTTGTTTTTCGTTTAATTTTTTAATTCTTGTGTGTTTGTTATTGTTTTGTTGTGTTTTGTTGTTAACCGCGTTGCACGCACATCACCGTCAACGTGCAAATAAGAAATAATGAAAACATATGAGAAAATTTTCACTGCAACTGCAACTGAAGCAGGGCAGAGTAGCACAGAGTTGAATAGAGTTGAGTGGATGGAAGCAGAATTGAAGTTTTCACAGTCACGAAAATTGCAGCCGCAGCAGCGCTTCTGCCGAATCAAAAGAAAAGATTTTTTTTTTTTTTGTGATATTCGCGAAGTCAGCGTCGGCAGCACGAACGATGAATGATGTTTGGTCACAAATCAGAGAACAAGATGATGATGATGATGATCACCGCTCACATCACCCTTGTTTATGTTCTTTTATAGTTTTGTCTTATCACTGCACACCAGGAAGATTATGTTTTTAATCCAATACAAAATTTGAAAGTATCCTTGTTTTTTCATTGACACCACAGAAGAAAATTAAACAAACACGCGCGTATACTTAATTTATCAATAATTTATTTTATTAATAAAAATTAAAGTTTTCTGATAAATCACATTAATAAAATCAAACGTCGTCGTTTATTAAAAATATTAATAATAATAATAATAAGAGTTTTGATTCCAAAAAATACTCATACATTTGAAATCTTTTTATTTTTTATATTTTTGTTTCTTTTTATAAAAATTTCGTTTGACGACGCGTACGGTTCTGACGTTGAACCGACACTGCCCTGCAAGACACTGGCGCTTCGTTCGGCCTTTCTAAGTAGAATAGGCTCACACGGTAAACAAAACGCACGCATACAAGCGCAAGCGTAGCGCACATTCACCAATACCAATGCGCCGCTTGTCATTGTATCAGTGTTAAGACTTGTATACGTGTACGCTTGGTTGTTCGTTTGCTTGTGTAAAACACAAGCAAATCTTTAAGTGCGCCGGATAAAAATGAATCAAATTGAAGAGAGAAAAACTCTATGACTCTCAGAGAAGTAAATATGTTACAATAAATTGTTGTTTAAAGATACACTTAGAGAAAGAGAGACAGAGAAGAGAGAGAGTGAGTTGAAGAGCTCTGCTTTTGGGTAGCACGTGCAAAATGAAGCCGATTTATGGCAATTTGTTGCTAACATTCATGTTGTTGTTAGAGTTGTTGCTGTTGCTAATGTTACTGTGTGCTGTCATTTGAATTTTACTGTCATATATTGTTTGTATTGTATTTGTGTACTATCTGCATAGCATTCACTCACTCACTCATTCACTCACTTCTTTATGCCTTTGCTCATTTTTGTTTTGTTAGTTGGCGAATTTTTTTTAATTGTTGTTTTTGCACATTTTCTTTTTGTTTGTTTTTTTCATTTTCTGCTTATTGTAGTTGTTGTTGTTGTTGATTGCTGCGTGGGATTTCTAATTGCTCCAACGCTTTGCCAATGAGAAGCAAAGCTATAGTTGTTGATAGTACCTAGTAGTTTCATATGCGCCTCCTACTTTTCATATATTTTTGTTTTAGTTTTTTATTAAGTTGACGAACATTTACGAATGCCAAGAAAGATAAGATTGGATTTTGGATTAGTTAAGCTATTAAATCAACAAAATTATAAGTCAGTAACAATGAAAACAAAAGTCTTTCATATCAAGTTTCCTAAGTACATTAACCCTTTCGCCCCCTACTAGTACAATAATATCATAACTTTTTTATTTCTTTATATATTTTTGTACTTAAGGTGTCCCAATAAAGTTTAAAGTATTTTTAACAGTCTTATGCATCAGGCAATCAAAAGGCAATAATTTGAAAGATATATTTATTTTATATAATTAAATTCTTTTCACATATATTTTGTACTTTCATTGGATTATTGAATAAGATTTCACTGTTTTTTAGGTTTCCCAACAATTCCCATAAGATTTTTCTGATGTTTTTCAAATCACTGCAACTGCAATCTGTCATCATAGTCGTCATATTCATTGTTATGCGGATAAAAATTCATTCAAAAACGGATAAAAATGCATAGGAAGAGAGTAAGCACAAGAGAGACTCAATCAACAGACTGCATCAGAGAGAGAGAGAGAGAGAGAGTATAACAAGAAACATGATGCAAACTAATACCAAAACCACAAACTGAGTGTAAACAAAATTGAGCTCTCATCACACACAAATGCACAAGCATATAGTGACACAGTATTTGAGAGCAACAAATATATGCCGGCAGTACTCTAAATGACTGACTCCAGCTGAACTTGAAATGCCCATGCATCAAAGAATAATGAAGAGAGAACAAAGCAAGAGCATGTCAATGAGAGACTGACTATCTATCAATGTGTGTGAGTGAGCAGCTTCATGTATCGGTATGTTTACAAAACAAACCCAAAAAGACGAACACATTTTGTGAATGAATATGACCAACACAAAGACAAACAATAATCTCACTACTCACACATACATACTTGTGTTTAAGTATTTGTAAATTGTGGGCAGGGAAAATAAACGAAACGTAAAAACGCGTTTACGCGATTCGTACAAAATTTTCGAGGCAACAACAATAATGTTAGCATAGAGCTTAAACTAATACACAGGCATGCAAATGTATGTATATGTATCTGTATATTATAGCATTGTAGTTTAAAAGCAGCAGCAGCAGAAACAGCAACAACAACAAAACAGCAAAAAGCACAAACAAAATACAGAAAATACAAAATAAGAAAATAAAAAAAATGGTGTGTGTAGGCATGCGAGTTTCGCGCGCGCTCATTGCATACATGCATATGTATCTCTTCGTATACTATTGTATGAGTATGTGTGTGAAGCGGAGGTGGCAACCAATTCGCGGCTTTCATCTAAAATACAACAAAAATAATAACAACAACAACAATAAGACAAACTAACAGCGAATAAGAAATAACATAAAATCAACAAATATAAAGTATTGTATATCAACTGTTGCACTTCGTCATTTAACTTCGTATGGCTTTTGTTGATTGTAATGTTGTTTTGTGTTGCTGTTGTTGTATCTTTCTGCAGTTGTTGGTCTCCATTATGCGCGAGCGCAACATTTGTGGGTTGCTTTTGCATCCGATTCGTATAAAATAGCTCACATGAACACCTCCGCCTTTTTATTTGCTTTTTTTTCTTCTTTACTCAAATATCATATACATAATTTTATTTCTTCATCTTGTGCTAAAGTAGTTTATATCTTGTTATCTGTCGAAGTTTGACACCTTCATGTGTCGGCATTTTCCTCGTCATTGTTGGCGTTTCATTTTTATATTTTATTTATTTTTCCTTTGGATTTGCTGATGATGAAGTTGTTGTCTGTTAATGTCGTTTTACTATATCAATGCAATTTGACATTGCAATAAAACACAAAATGAAAAACAAAATGAGTACGCGAATGCGAATGAGAATAATGCATTCTTCTAGTAGCTTGTTTTATGCAAATTATATTGAATTCTTAATTAAGTGGATTTCTTTAATGCATTAAGTAGGTACATATTTACTTAAATGTAGATTATTGTGTGTGTGTGGGTCTCAAATGCATTCATAGAATAACAACGAACGTTGTCTCGCCTTTGATTATGTGTATATGTCTGAGTATTAAGAAGGTCTTGAGATACATACAAACTAACCTTCGAATACATAATTTGTTCATAATTAAAAGCTTTTTACATTACAAATTCTTTAACAAATCTTCATGCTCTCAAAATATATCTAAACTTAATATTTAAGACAGCGAAAACAACCCAAACATTAACACCCCATGAGATTGATTGCACAAAACGCAGCTGTTGTGTGACGTTGCAACATAAACAACAGAAATATTTTAAAAAAAAATCTATAAAAATAAAGATTTCCATGCCTAAAATTCCATGCCTTTAGTGAGTGAATGAGTATGTCAGAATTCTTCTACACTCAATCAATTGTTGTATTGTCTGAGAAATCTTCCCACGGTCTCGCGAAATCACTGCTATTGCTTCTTCTCACCCTCCCTCTTCAATGCTTCCAACGCAAATTCATATGTAAAGAAAGAAGGAAAAGAAGGAAGGAAGGACGCCTTCTTGCCTTACAAAAGAACATGTCCGCATTTGCCACCCGTTCAACCACCGCCCGACTCAATTCTGAAGGCACAAGGAATATCGCCTGACAATGCAGTCAGTCAGCCAGCCATCCCGTTGTTCATAGTTTACTAGCAACCCCCTAACTTTTGGCGGGAAACGAATAACGCATAACTGTATAATGCCACAGCATGTCCTTAAGAAGAAGGAGGAGGGGTATTAGCAGCAACATCAGGCAGCAGGCGATCGTATACAAGATCTTGAATATGATGAAGAAGCTACAGCTTCAGCGTATAAATTTGAAGTTGCCACACAAACAAAAGATTTCAACAATCGCCCTTAGGCCCTAAGAACGAACCCACCAACCAACCACCCTTATTACTTTGATTTAACTTCTTGTTTGTATCCGTGGGATCACCTTCTTACCTGAAACACGACGGCGGTTGCATTTGCGCCTGCGCATTAATGCGGCGTGGTTAAGAAAACTTCCTTCCACCAAACAACATCATCATCATCCATAGAATTTGTACTTTTCATTACATTTCTCTTCAAGTCTTTTCTTTATTTTACTGTTGTACAAACGCATCGAATCTTATGAGTTATGTTCTATAACTTATCCTTAGGCAATCCTGCTGCTGCTGCTTTTGCTGATGATGTTCATGATCATCATCATCTGCTTGAATTAACTTCCGCACCCCATCGTGTGGTTTCTTCATTCTTTACTTAAAGATGCCTTCCCGCTGCTCTTTCTTTTTGTTGTTCATCATCATCATCATCATCAACATTTCATTGATTTTATTTTTATTATTATATTTTTTCACAATAAAAATTAATGCGTTTTCATTTTTTAATTAAATCAATTCTATAAAATGCCAAATTGTCAATTAATCAAAAAATAAAGAAAATCTTTTTGTTATGCCATATGGTTATAGATATATTTTCTATAAATTATTCTAGTTTTCCATTGTACTCCTATTTGTAGTCAGTTTGTGTATTGTGTTCGATTAACATGACAGTTTTCGGTAGCCCACAAGTGTCAGATACTTTCATGTCATGCGGCTTTTTTATGCAAATAAAACTTATATCGTAGAAAACAAAACAAAAAAGGCGTAGAAAGATACTTAAATTTAATTAAACAAAACAAAGCAAAAGCAATGACAACGAGGCATTGATTTGCATTTGACAAGGCTGCAAAGCGACATCAAATTGCAATAATCGTAAAAGTTGATTGCTGTGAGATACATTCACACATACTCGTATATGTACATACTCCCAGTATAATTACAATAGCACCAGTAAGAGAATCTACAACTAGTAAACGAGCCAAAAACTGTAATACTCATTCGTTCACTTGGCATACTCATAGTAGACAAAATCAACTGCCAAACTTACTACTATTTTTACCTTCCTTCATGAGACCAAAAGTCTTCGACAAAAATAAAAACTAAAAGAAGTAAGTTCATTTTTTAATTTTCACGCAATTTTTTGTTGTTTGTCGTCGCCGTCGTCTTCATCGCTTCTCATCCAAACATACGTGTATCTTTACTAACATCTTGTCTTCTTTTTATTGTGTTGTCTTGACTTGGCTTCTCTATTTCTTTTATTGTATTTTTATTTTATTTTTATTTGATTCTTCTCTTCCTGCTAGCAACCCGCAGCATCTCTTTTAAACGCTAATTAAATAAAACTAATTTGCATTTGTAGGCTTGCAGCATTCAAGTATAAAAAAAAGGAAATATATGCATTTAGCAAAAGATACATGCAGCCTTACCCATGAATTGGTCTTTGTGCCTTAGTCCTGGTAGTTGCAGATGTTCATGGAGTTAGAATCCAAAGAAAAAGTAAACGATATCGCTTCATTTACTAGTAAGAATGACTCTCTATGAGTTTTTAATGAGATTTCCATGAAGTTGAGAATCTTTTAAATTTAATAAGCTTAGTTAATTCAAATCAAAGCTTGAAGTGCTTGACAGATAAGAAAAAAAAAGCATAAACCTGTAGATAATTTATCCGTGATTTATTATTGCAAAGCAGGTGTGTCATTGTCTTCTTCCTTTGTTAAGTGGTGTTACTAACTAAACTAAGGTGGTCCTTTTTGTTATGTAAAATTATTTACACTCAAGTAAAACTAATTTTTTGGATTTCTTAATTTATTATCAGGAAATCATTATAACAAATTAAAGAATGAAGAGTGACCATCATTCAGTAGCTTTCTCTAAACGACTCTCTTTTTCTTTAGGTGCCTCACCCACTGTGTCATATAGATAAACTATCAACATCACCATGACTTCATTGTATGTCAATTTGGTTGGTTAGTAGCTTAGTCTTTCATTATATTTTTGTTCATCACTAAACATTGGTAATCAAATAAAATTTAATATTATATACTTAAGTTTATCATCATCAAAGACAAAGACACAAAAGACCAGAAGATTGACTTCAGTTCGACCGAAAATTATGTACCTTTCACACATATAGAAATATTAAAGTGCAGAATTTTTAAATTTCCAACATTGAATTTCAATGAAAACTATATACGTCTTTCAGTAAGGTAGAACTCATTGTTTGGGAATAGACAGCTGCGAGGTCGATCTCAATTGGTAATTGATAATATTGATTATTTTTCACAAATATCTAATATATAAAATTGCAAATAAAATATTTTATCTGTAGTATATTGCAATCAATAGCTCAAGCACTAAGTTTCACAGCTCCTCATAACATCATTGATCATTTACATATATGTATAGTATGTTTGTATACCATTTGGTCTATGATATATCCTTCGAGGACTTTGCTATCGATTATAATAGCTCAAAAATTAAATGTTTTAGCTCCTCATAGCGATAATTATTTCCATATATACATACTTCATTTAATGTCTTTTATGTTGTAAATATAATACTATGGAGTACATAGTAAGACACAGCGTTCTATTCTGAGTCAATAACTATTATATACTTTTCACACTAAAGCAAAAAGGGTGGGCCATCTATTGGTCCGATTTTGATTTTGTCATTAATTATTTTTTAACGAATATCGCTTTATTTGAAAGAGTGATTAATTGCATAATTAATCGGAAAAATCACTCTATCAAATAAAGTGAAATTCGTTGAAAAAAATTAACATTTGTTTATTTAATTGAACCTTTTAGAAATAGCAAATTAAAGAGATTATCTTATGAAGAAGTATTTCCAAACCGTAGCTTCCTATGGCGACTTCCTTTTCCAGTAGTTGGACTCAAAGTGAAACATAATAATAGTGTAAAGCAATCGTCAGTTTAATGTTTGAACTCGATAGCTCCTTACGATGCTGATTATAGAGATGAGCTAAACAGTGATTCCAAACTGTGATTGAGTCACTGTCGTTCAAAGGGAGAGACACAGTTCACTTTGTTTAGGGAGCAACTGAATCAAAATGAGTCACAATCAATCAAGTAAATTGTGTCTCTCCCTTCAAATGACTGTGACTCAATCACAGTTTAGAATCACTGTTTCACTGTTTAGCTCATCTCTAGCTGATTATTCCGTTACAGACTTTTTAGGATATGTTTTGTAGTATATGGTATACCAATAACATCAATTGCTACCCAGAAAATTACCTACCTTTTACACTGATAATCATATGAAATCAACAAAGCCCTAACCCAAGCTTCCAATTGGGACTAACTTTTCCTATGTTTTAGTAGTTTGACCAACTCAAGGTCTATAATTTTATCAGTGCATTACTTTTGCTATATTTGCAGAACAATGATTCTTTTCAATATATAAATACTTGTGTAGTATCCTAGTATATCTCCTTCAATACGTTGCAAACATCATGAGAAAATAATATTCCCTATTTGTAGTTGTAAATAGAAACACCCGCTCCTAGTAACAACTAACTATTACTGTTGTTGTTGTTGTCATATTAGTCAACACAAATAAAGTCTTTAAATTTGTGTATCTTGAGAACACACGAAAGCGCACTTTGCATAAAATTAACTGTTTTCCAAATAAAAAATTGAACTATTAAAAAAAGATAACTGCCTTTATTTTATTATTTGTTCGATTTGCTTGTATCTTTGTATTACTTTGTTTAAAACATCTCTGTTATGGAGACAACCAACGATGATGATAATGATGATGATGTCGACGCGACATCTTTCAATCATCGTTTATCAATAGTTTTGGAACCAAAAAAAACTAAGCTTAGCCATATTATGAACATTTAGTAGAATCATCAACAAAAATTTTAAGTAATAGAAGAAATATCATAGAGATACAACAAAAATAAAAATCAAAAATTCGTTGCCCATTCACCTGTAAAAGTGTGGGAAAGTATAAAGATACAAAAACAAAAAAGTTGCACATAAATGAAGAAGTTCCAACAGCGCAGTAGCATGGAGATCTCTTTTTTTTTTAAGAAATAGTAGCTTTAGATACAAATGAACACAAAATAGAGATCAGAAATGAAAGAAAATCAATATAAATTGAATAAACACGCTAAAAATCTTTCATTGTTGTTCATTGTGAAGACAGTCTAACTGTCTGTCTTTCTGTCTGTCTGTCTGTCTGTCTATCTTAGTTGTGGTCTTCGATGGTGATGGTGTTGTTGAACGTTGAAAATTCAAATTAGCTCAAATACTCGTAAATAAAAGATATTATAGTATAGTCAATCGAACTATAAAAACGCGAGTTAATCTTTTAATGCTGCATACGCAGCAGCCCCACCACCATCATAATCATCAGCAACAGCAGATACAACGAACTTGAAAGTAAAAAAACAAAAAAAAAGTGAATGAACCAATGAAAATAACCAAGAAACGAAGCAAAAATTGTAAAAAAAGAGGAAGCTAACGATAGATAGATAGATACAATACTTATACTTTCGGAAACAAATCAGTTAATAGCACCAAATCTTGTGTTGCTTTATTACGCATTTTCAACTTACTGGTGGGATAGAAAGATACATTTCTACTTACTATTGTGTGATGACCCAGTAAATGAGAAAGATCAACAACTGAGCAGATCACTGAAGCTCTGAGTTAAAAAATCAATTAAAGTTCTTTCTTTTTATTTCATCTAAGCTTAAGATTGGCTTTAAGCCTATAACAACACTTGATGATGATCGTGTGAGCGGCAATTCATTTTACGCATTCATTCATTGATTAACTTTATTTTGCCTTCTCTTCTCTCTGTGTGTTAGTCAATTTTTACAAGATATTTGTAGTAAACGGTAATCCTATAAAGGCTAATAATGTGTAATAAACTTAGTGTAGGCTCTTAATGGGGGCTTCATCGTAAAAGATTTTGTATTTAATCTTTAGCTTTTTTTTTCTCCATAAAATGCCATTGTAGAACCACAGACCGATAGACCCACCGACCGGAAGTGTACGTTTTCATTTCAATTTAAAGTGTGTTTAGAAATTTGAAAAATTTTTGCTAAGTGTAGCTTAAATGAAGATATTAAACGCATTTTATGTTAACCACAAAAGAGAATTGTTAACTGAAATCCTAAGTAAAAAAAGTACATATACTATTGATTGCACTATTGTGTAGATGTTGTTGTATCTGATGTTTGAAGGAGCACTTACAATGAGTTTGTGCAATCATGAAAGACGTGAGAAAACGCCAATATCCGTTAACAAAGTAACTAACGAAAAAAAACAGAGATACAAGGCAAAATATACTACAAGGCAACAGATACTACATGGCAAAAGATCCAACCATGCATGTATGTATGTATAAAACATATGTAAGTAGCATACTAGTAGAAGAAATTTAATTTAAAAATAGCAACAAATTGCGGAAATTATTTATTATAGACTTTTATGCTTTCTGCGGAAGTTGTGTTGGATCTTGTAGTTGCTGAAGTTGTTGTAAATAAAGCCACCAACCAACATTATCTTAAGATACAAACAAACTGAAAAGAAAATACAAGAAAAGACACAAAACAGAAAGAAGGAGATGGAATAGGAAAAGAAGGAAAAGAAGGAGAAAAACAACTCGCACTTGATCCAAAACATTTTATTTAATGACTTACATAGTTTTTTGTTTTGTTGTTACTAAGTAGTATGTGTATTTATTAAGTTAAATACACAAAACTTACAAAAATATACAAAAGTAGCGACAACAAAATCAATTAAAATAAAACAACACAATTCATTCATTCATACAGAAACAACATCAACAGCAACAACTCAAGTCATTAAACTCATTCATTGTTTTGTTGCTGCTGCTGATTGTCGTTGGCGTTGGCTTGATTTCATTCATTTATTTTTTTCAGTTTAGTTTTAAGCAGATTTTTCATAAAGATACTTTATATTTTTGGGAGTTTACTGTGTGTTTTTTTGTTTATACTAAAATATAATAAATGGCAACACAATGCAAAGCAAACACTTCTTCAATTCTGCGGTAGGTAAATCATTTGAGTTTAAGAGCAAAAACAAAGACAAAGACCTGAAGATAATTTGGAACACGCGCTCTGATGTATGTTACTCTATGCATATACAAGTATGTATGAGTGTTGTGTTTGCTGTCCAACGGAAGTACGAATTAATATGATAAGATCTTACTAAAAATTATATGATGATATATGAAACTGAGACTATTTCCATGTACTCGTACATATGTGTATGTACTCTCCTCGTGTATATAACAAATGTTGTTGTATGATGACTTGATGAGGTATTGGTTGGTTCACTAAAGTATCCATTGAATGGCAATGGGATTTTACAATTGGTGAATATCTTTTTGTGGACACTGTTGAAGCAGCTGCCTCTAGATTGCCATTATCTGGGAGTTTTTCAATTCAATTCATGTCTTTCTTAATCATCTGCTTGGCAACAAATCTAGAACTGCGCAGAAAAAACTTTAAAGGAAACTAACTGCGCATTAATGTAAAGTTTCTGCTTCTTTTAAACATGCGCACGCAGCTGCTTTTCCTTAGTATCTCTTAGCTATTGTCTTCATATTGTTAAAGTTTTCTGTAGCGGAATGAAAAGAAGCTTCTTTCTTTTGTAACATAAAACAGATTCGCAATGGGCCTAGAAATGCGCAAATGGGGTGGCGATATTAACCTCGTGAACCTCGCCCATTCATCATCATCATCATCACCATCATGATCATACAGATCAACTTTTTGGCACATAAAAGACAAGAAGGATATAGTACATAGATATAAGATCTTTTTTATGGGGAGGTTGTTTTAACTATTGCGCATTTTAGCAATGAAACTAGTTGAAGATAACATAAAAAGGGTGGTGGTGGGTCTGTGAACATCGTGTGGGTTAAAGATCCTTTAAGGGTTTGTGTTTCTTTCATTGTTTGCAGCAACATAATTAAAATGCGCACCACATTTTTAAAGGTAAAATAAACCAGTTTCTTGAGATCTTCTCGATTTTTTGTTGTTGTTTATAAATTAGAAAATAGGATGGAATAGGATGGGATAGAATGGGATGGTGTAGGATACTATTCAAGATATACAGGATTTCTGTTTTTTTAAGAAAATGCGCAATTTTTATTAGAAAAGGCTGTAGTAATAAAAGATTTATTATTCCTTGATGATTTGAAAAGGAAAATATTGATTAATGAGTACAAGTAATTTGCATAATTTAATTTAAAAAAAAAAGATACCATAATTATATCTTTTCCTGCTCCTCTCTATGTTCCAATGTTAACCCATTCTAAGAATTTAAAATGGCATCTCTTCTTATTGTATAAGACATAAAAATACTTAAAGAAATGATGAAGTCTAGCGAAAATATACTCAGCCGCCATCATAAAATATGCCACCCGCTTCATGTGTCTCTGTTAAGAAGGATTTCTTTTTCTCTATGGGTTCTCTGTGGCTATGGTACACATATGTATGTTTATGTCATTAAATTTAAGCATTTTCGTTTAGACCATTGGAATAGCGGCACAAAAACCTATGATTAAGTTTACTTCTTTTATTATAAAATTGTATTTTGCTGTTCTTGCTGCTGGCCAAATACCATACTCGCTAACTTACGTTAACTTGGTTAATAGCGAACAAAAAATAACTAAAAGAAAGCATATAAAATTATAAGCGAATTTATTTTATTGTTGTGCATGAAGCTGGTGGCGCTGGTGGTGATGATGCTGATGGTGGTAGTGGTGGTGGTGGAGTTGGTGATGGTGATGGTGACTCGCACTCACAGTGATAAATGTTTCCTACGCAACACATCTTCTTTGTTTTTTGTTTTCAACTTCATCGTCTTTTGTTGTACTATTGGTGTTGTTGCTGCTGCTTTTGCCTTTGGCCACGAATCAAAAAATCAACGTTTGTACAAATGCAAATTTAATTGTAGGTGAAGTTTTATGTTAAAGGATAATGAATACTTGCATGGATGAATAGCATGGCACGCAATTTAAGTGGGCGTGCCCGGGGGCATCTAAAAACATTCATTCATTCAGTCATTCATTCATTTATATATACATTCGCAATCATACAAAATACATTTGTAGAAATGTTGGCAATCATTGTGATTGTGATTATGGTGATGATGATGATACGAGGTGTGGATATAAAATATTTAATGCCAAAAATTATGTTATTTCAAGTTAGTAAGCTTCAATGCACTTCATTAATCCATCTCTAGAATGGTCTAGGAGAATTTGAAACAGTTCTGATTCCGTCGATGTTTTGCCAGCTCTAGTTCTGATAGTTTTCTTCATTGAGTTTTTTCATAACACATACGAGTAGGTATGTGAATCTTTGTAGACTTTGAAGAACATAAAAGTTGAGTCGGTTTAAAATGAATGAAGACCTAATATCACAGTAGCGAGCACAAGGGGGTTGATAAGCGTCAATCAACGCTCCCTTAGAGTTATATCACCAAATACCAGACTAAAACACATACTTGTCAGATAAAATCTACCGTTCTACATCTGGGCAAAGACCACAACCATCACTCCCATAAAGCGGCCTACTACAATACTTTGCAGAATAGATTGAAGTCATATATGATAGTGCCAGATATAAGACATACAAGGTAGCAGAGATATTACGATTGACTAAGAACTTCTTGCTCCCCAATGCAATATAAGTTATGGCCATTAAATATGGAGGCTCTGCATTCTTTCTTAACTTCATCAGTTTGAGCAATCACTCGAATGGGTTACTGATGGTCACATTGAATTTTGTCAATGTTTTTTTATTATTAAATTTGATAAGCGACCAAAGATCATCTCGACCATCATTGAAAAGGTAAAACTCACCCACTTGCAAAATATTCATTGTCATACAATGCATTTAATAAATTTGATAAAATTCTATGGTTGCGAAAAAACGACAATTACGACTTGAGCGAGATTACAACCTGCACTCTGTGAGCACGAGACCGCTACTCTACCATATGCACCACCATTGAACTATGAAACGAGTTCGCCAAAACCAAACAGTTATTATAAATTTCATAGAAAATTGTATGTCAACCCCTCTATTGAAACACATCATTTGTTTGGAAAAAAATAAGATTATATATAATGTTGTTTGCTCCCTATGGATTCCGAAACTGCTGAACTGATTTTGATGCAATTTTCACGGTAATTCTGGCATAGTCTGGAGAATGTTCTTGTTTACTGGGGATCGTAGTTGTCGCAAAATTGTTAGATACAATTGTAGGATACATTTGTTGGATACAATTTTGCGTATAAAGCTTAGAAACATATTTTGAAATCAATCAAGTCGCCCTTATCAAATATATCAGATAATTATGTCAATATTATTAATTGATTCGTCTGATTTTTAAAAAATATTTCAATTGCTGGGCAATGTATTACAATTATAATTTTTGTGCCGCTATTCCAATGGTCTAAACGTACTAACATCACATCGGAAGCGTAGTAGAGCACGCTGGGTGCGTTGTATTTATTCTATGATGACTTTTCCCCTGTTGGTCTCTGAAATCAATTTCTGTTAATTTTTCCATTAATTTGTCGAAAGCATCTGAATTTGCCACCCGGTTGCATTAATTTGTGACCTTTATTTTCCACAAATCAGGCAAAGATTTATAAATGTACAAAATACATTAGGCGCATCCATTACTACATAACCGTTTTCCATGGAAATTCATAAACAATGATCATGATCAAATTTTCGCACACAGTCCATAATGCTTGCATCAATCACAAAAATATCAAAATAAATTTGACATTTCTCAATCAGCACATCAATCACTCAATCACCGACCTACATGGTCAATAATCTTTCAATCAAATCAAATTTAACGATATCGTTCTTGATTGATACAAGTATGATTGATCATGTGTGGGGCCTTATAGCATTTCTACAGGCATGGGTAGGACGTTAATCGAAATGTAAGGCTTCATAGTTTTTGATACTCAAATTTTGCTGTATTTGTATTAGTTCTTCTGTAGAAACATCAATTTTATTAATTTTATATCAGCACCTCGTTAAATGTGGCAGCAAGCAACATAATAAAGACGAAATAAGGAAACAGACGAAATGCCGCAAAGACAAAAGCATTTGAATGAATTTTTATTATGAACCCTTTTTATATAGAGGGAATATTTCCATAATGTTTTTTGAAAATTATATCAACCTTTTTACTATTGATTTAAATTTTATTTAATAAAAAAAAAGAGATACAGTTAGTTTTGGCGATATCTGCTACTGGTATTTATTTAGATCATTTCTTCTAACGGTTTATTGTTAGTTTTTTATCATTCTATTAAAAGAGTTTAAGGTTCGTGCTCCTTTTTAGACGTCTGGCCTTCTTTTTTTATAATTTTTTGTTATATACTCATAATATAATGGGGCACTTTTGAACCCTCAATGCACATGTTATTGTATCTCCTACATTTTTTCTGTAAAGCCAATTGCAATTAGCTATAATTAAGATCATGTATCCTAGCTTAAGCCATTCATTAGATACCGCTAAATGGGTTTCTTTTGTTACTCGATTGAGTAACATGTGTTGCAATACACTTTTGACACTTTTCCATCATAGTTTTCTTCTATTTTCTTCATTCGATTCTTTTTTTAGGTGTGTGTTTTGGCGCACGCTTTGACAAAACCACAAAACTATTAAACAACATCATAGATACTCTTACAATTTGCCAGCAAACAACTGTCGCCCTGAAGGTTCTTTATCTTCGATTACTATAACTCCTTCCGGTTATTAGAACTCGTGCTGGTTTGTGATGAGCTGCTGCTGTTGCTGCTGCTGCTTCAGTAGTCACACCTTGTCAGCTGTTATTTTCTCACAAAACGGGATTTGTTCCTTTACTCACAGAGTTACTCTCTGTACTCAGTACTTGCCTACGCATAATGATGCATTTGAAAATGTTTTTCTTTTTTATTTGTTAAAAATTCTTTTGTAATAATTCCTTTTGATTTCTTTATTTTCCATTTATTTACTGTTTGTATTTTTCATTGATTTAAGATTTATAGGGGAAGGGGATTTTCATTTATTGAAACAGCTGAAGTACATGCAATTTTAAGCAAAGGTCAATAAACGCTTACGATATAAAAATAATACGAATTGTGATAGAATAGAAAATAATTTCAAATTAGTATCAAGAGCAGGAAAATGGTTGGGGATAGTTCAAAGTCTTCTATGCATTATAACCGATGTATGAAATACCAATGGGCTTTGTATTTTTATGTATATTGAGATATTGCGAAGATTCCATTCTAAGCTTCTGAAAAGGATAGTTGATACTCCTTGTTATATCAAAAGAAAAAAGATGATTTAGTCTAAAATATGCCTTGCTCATCCTACTGGATTCATTAAGAGACTTTCGAATCAAAAGATGTCACTCTTTAAACCTACTTTATAGTTTTTCTGGATGTTTTACAATATTTTACTTGATTTTCTTTTGTATTGATTGAAATAATTTAAATCTTTTACATCTACAAATGAATTAACATTAAATCTACATTTGTGTCTTAATATTATTAATAATTTTCCCAACTTTCTGGCCATACGTTCTTCTTCACTTATACGAGCCCCGAACACTATTAATTCATATGGCATGCTTTTATACGCGTGTGCAATGTTTAACATACGATATTTTTAGTGCTAATGCAGATATCATCTACAAATACATATAATGTTTCTGAAAAACAATTTTATTGTCTTTACGGTAGAAGAATTCCAACAACAACAACAATATTAATTTATTTAAATGCTTCACTTGACTGATAAGAAAATTAAAACCGCTATTAATACGTACGCCTCTAAATATTATTTACTATTTGACTTAAAAATATAATTTTTTAAAGAGTTTTGAGTCTCAAATCTCTTGCAACTTCATTATTTACCATATACTATTTTCGATATGGCTCAGATCTGGACTATTTGATGGCCAATCTTGGATGTCACTTTCCTTATACTGCAGCCAATTTTTCGTTCATTTGGCAGTGCGAGATGCTGATCCATCCTGATGAAATGTATACTCACCATAGTCTGCCAGAGTTGGTATTGATGGCAGCAAAATTTCATTTAGTATGTTAATGTATTTGTCAGCGTTAACAGTCCCGTCAATAAAATGTAGTTGTCCTACTACATTCATCCCCACACCATAGTGCTTGCTGGAAACTTAACTGTCCTTTTAAGGCAGTCTTTATGGTACGTTTCTGCTTTGTTACTGATGACTCTTCTTCGCGAATCACCGACACTCACATCAAATTTAGCTTCATCGCTAATTATGAAGGTGCCTTTAAGTCCAAGACCGTGACCACTGTAAACGCATCTTCTTTTTACGAAGTGTAAGCAATGGTTTTTTCTTGGCCTAAATAGTAAGTTTAGCTATTAATTATGAAAATAGCTAACCATAATACATACTTTATAGAACCGGAGTCCAATATCTCTCGACTGCTCTATTAGCGATTTTATTTTCAATGTGACCATTTTTATCGAAAATTTTTACTATTCCTTATATTGATCCAGATTTAATTGCTTGGTTGTTTCACCAAATGTCTTCCCAGATTTATAATAATCTATCACCAAACTTCTTATTTCTTTGCAAAAAGGCTTACCACGTGCCATCGCTGTTAAACTTGGAATAATTGTAAGCAATTAAGTTATTTTTACCTTCTGCATTGCATTATTCTTTCCAGACTATTCCAAGATTAAGATTATGTTACACTGTTTGGTTTTGTTTTGTTATCCTTACAATTGTACGCTAAATTTACGCTTCGTACGAACTAATAGTGGTCTCAATTAAGCGAAGCATTTAAATAAATTAATATTGTTGTTGTTGGAATTACAATCGTAAAGACAATAAAATTGTCTTTGAGAAAAATTATATTTGTAGATGATATCTGCATTAGCAATAAAATTATCATATTTAACATGCGTAAAACCATGCCGTACGAATTAATAGAAATATTTTCAAATTTTTTTTTCTCGGTGTGCGGGGCCCCTAGCTATTGAGGGCTTTGTGAACGATTTGTGTTGAAATTCATTGAATATGACACAATCCAAGCAAACAAATTTTAATTTAAATTTAGATCATAGTAACCTGGCTTGAAACATACAAAATTCACTAAGCCCTAAAATATTCTTTTTTAGTCGAAGTCAGAATCTCGACATTGTAGTACACATAGAAAAGTATATTGCAATAGAGAAAGTAATAATACTGAACTATTAAATAGACACAAACTGCAATATTGAATTATATTAATTCAGCATAGAAATATAGTATTGTACATAGAAGTGGTACAACGATAGCAAAATGCCGGCGATAAGGAATAGATCACGTAACAGCAGTGGGTCGCAGGCGGCTGGAAGACCAAATACCATTAACACAGATCGTGTATTCAATGGGCCAATAACCAGATCAAGGGCTCGTCGCATGACAGCCGCTAGGATTGTGGCAACCGAAACTAGTACGGTTAGACGAGCAAACACCCGGCCGACACCACAGCGCCATGTATCAAAGGGTATGATATCGATAGCCCAGAGACGATTAGGAAAAGAATTTCAGGATATTTCAGTGGAGCCTCCAGAGCTTTGTAGTGCTAAACTCGTGAACGACGAGAATCTTTTCAAGTGGGAAGCTACACTTATTGGTCCTGCCAATACACCATATGCAAATGGCAGATTTAAATTGCTTTTGACGTTTTCGAATACGTACCCATTCCATCCACCATTTGTCCGTTTCCTTACAAAAATCTTTCATTGTAATATAAGCGAAGATGGACTGATTTGCCTCGACATTTTGAATACCGAATGGTCGCCGGCTCTTAGCGTTTCGAAACTACTTCTTTCTATTCTTTCACTACTTACTGATCCGAATCCAGAAGATCCATTGGAACTGGCAGTCGCTCAGAAATACGTATACAACCGTCAGGCCCACGATGAGATCGCCCGTCAATGGACACAATCATATGCCATGAGCCCATAAGAGAAAAATGGCATAAACCAAAAAAAAAAAACATTAATTTGTTTCCGTTTATATCTTGTATCCTTAAGATCAACTATAATTCATTTATTTATAACAAATTGTTCAGTGCTATCAAAATTTAAGTAAATTATTTCTGTTGAGAATAAAATAAAAATAATGCGCACCCACACACACACTTCCACTTGCCTTTTTTTTGATACAACAATACTACAATAGTATCATCATCCTCACTATTCTATTCAACAATTACAATTATAAATCTTCAATAGATGGTTTTGTTAAACTAAAAGTATATACTGTAGTATAAAGTATTATGGTACAATAGAATCTCCGATCCGAATCCTTCTGATTCATACCTTTTTGATTCTATTTGTTTTCTTATAAATGAATAATTTATTGGAATATTTGGTTTGATTTTTCTTAATATTTTATGTGTAAAATACATCGTACATATACTTGAAGAATTTGAAAAAGAGATGGAAATTCTATAAAATTTAAAATGAAACTCTAACAATGTTCTTCAAGATTGAAATAATGCAAGGGCGGCTATACTTGTTGGGTGTGGAAAAATAATCAATTAGTAGCTAGAAGTAGAGAATAAGAGGATGAGAAGGAGATCAAGGAGAAAACACAGAGCACTGGTTTTTATTCTCACATTCTATTTTGTATCTTTTCTCAGCTACTTCCCTTCATTATTTGTTAAAATTAAAAGTGAAAAAGTGTTAAATTTATCAAATACTAAAGGACCAACAGACATTTTCCTGCCTGAACAAAGAAAAAATCAAATTATTTTCATGAAAGTCATATGCATTTTTTTTTCTTTTCTAGAATTTTTGATGTGTTTTACAAAGGTTATTTGATTGAGTGAAATATGTCTCTAAGCTTTATATGCAAAATTTTATCCATCAATTGCGATTTTTCTAGTGGATTGAATAGCATTCATTTGTTGTTTTAACGAAGAAAGAAAAAAAAGGAAAAGCGCAATAGGTCAGGTTTGGTTATGTAGGCCGCTCGCGATTGTTCACAAGTTAGATTAGGGCAATCACAGAGAAGGGGTTGGATGCTTTCCGATTCCTCCTCATCTATGACAGAAGTCATGATGTAGAACCTGCATCCTATAGGCCATTAGCCCGATGGTGCAGTGCCCCGTCATAACTCCTGTCATCGTCCGAATCATTTTCTTGTTGAAGTAAAGGTAATAAGAGGTGTTATTTTGATGTCACTTTTTACGCCATTAATAAAAATGGAACGATACACGCTTCAACAACGCATTGAAATTATTAAAATTCACTATAAAAATGGTGAAAATTTGGCAGAGACGGTTCGTAAAACTAAAACATTTTTGGGTCGTCGTGAAGCACCTTGTCGGACAGCAATACAGAAATTGGTGGAAAAATTCGAGCTGTTGGGACATTTTAGTGATGTGAAGAATAAAACCCGTGCACGTCGCTCAAGAACAACTGAGAATAATGCTGCTGCAGCCCAAAGTGTTGAAGAAAACACAGGATTGTTCATTCCTCATCGTTCTTTGGAATTGGGCATTCCACAAACGTCATTACACCGTATTTGGCATAAAGACTTGGGTCTTAAGGCTTATAAAGTTCAGTTAACACAAGAACTCAAGCCGGCCGATCATCAACGTCGTGTCTTTGCTGATTGGGTCCTTGAAATGCATAGAAATGATCCGGAATTCCATCTTGACTGATGAGGCCCATTTCCACCTCGGTGGCTACGTGAACAATCAAAATTGTCGCATCTGGGGCGCGGAAAACCTAAGAGTTATTGTTGAAAAGCATCTCCATTCATTGGACCTTACTTTTTCGAAAATGAGGCTGGAGCAACAGTTACGGTGAATGGATTGCGCTATCGAGAGATGATTAATGATTTTTTATGGCCGGAATTGGATGGTATGGATCTGGACAACGTTTACTTTCAACAAGACGGCGCTACGTGCCACACAAGCAACGAAACCATTGATCATTTACGGGAAAAGTTTCTGGACCGTGTTATCTCTCGAATAGGTGATCACAATTGGCCACCGAGATCTTGTGATTTAACACCTAGCGACTTCTTCCTTTGGGGCCACATAAAATATAAGGTCTACGCCAACAGCCCAGCGTCGATTCAAGACTTCAAAGATGGAATTCGTGAGGCTATCGAGGACATAGGGCAGCCACTTTGCGATATGAAAAGCCTGTAAGCGTGGTCGTGGTGGCCATTTGGCTGATGTTGTTTTCCATTATTAACGGCATATTTATAATGAAATAAACATCCGATCATTTATCTCAAAAAATGTCATTTTTCTTTGAATATCAATATAACACTTCTTATTCTTCTGTATAAGAGTTCGGAGGTTCTCTTTGGTTGGTAGCAAGGCTAGAGTGACAGTGCAGCCAGGCTTATTTGCTTACTTCCTGCCTGCTAGATCCCTAGTTTTTGCTGAGAGGATATCCTGTAGTGGTCTATAAATATCGGCAACTGCTTGAAATACAGGCAGTGTCGAGCGTTTCCTGGCACTCATCCGCCAATTCATTACCTTGAAGACCAGAATGATCAGACACCCAGATAAGCGTGATAGAGTGCTGCCGAGCTTGATAAAGAGCTTCTACCAGACTCAGTATGGTTTTGCTCTTTATGATGTGGGCCTGACTATGTCAGTCTTGATACACTTTTGCGTTCTCAGTTATTAATAAATACAAAAATAATAACAACACACAAAATAGAAGAAGCAGCAAAACATAAACAACGAAAAAACGTACGAAAATCTTTTTTGTGTGGTTTTGGAAAACCTTTATTCTAAAAAAAAAAAAAAAAAAAAATTTTTCTTATTCTTAGTATATTATTAAAACAATTTATTTGTGAACCGATTGGAATGAAAATCTTCTTAATGAATCACTTCGATCATTGGTGAAAACCGTAAGGAAATCCATTTGGTAGTTTTTGAGTTTATTGCCTTCACACAGACTGACAGACGCAAGGTCAGTCTATTTATAGATAGATTATTATTATGCTGGTCAAATAAAATGAGGTGGGAATAAAACAAAATAAAGAAAGAAAATTAAAATCTTTGGGATGTCAACACTCGATAGGTTTTTGAATAAAATATCTAAAAGCTAATTAGAGTAAATGTAATAACAACAAACAATAATGAAGGTGTATTTATCTAAATTTTCAATTGGTTTCATTTCCCGGATTTGTTTTGATCTGCTTAAAAGGGATTGATTAAATCGTACCGATAGTAATAGTAGCACATACCAGTTTTAAATGGCATATTTTGTGTGCTTTGTTTAAGAAAGTGACATTTGAATACTTGAAGAATAATAAAAATTTATATTATAAAGAAATGTAAAGTTAACATTTGTCCTTTAATCTTATGATAAATTTCTACTTCTTTCAAAAGATTCTTTTACCATTTACCGACTGCCCTTAACTTATAACTTTACACTTACATTAAAGATTTCAATGATTTCCTAATCAAAACTACAAATCATTTCCGCTCTATCCGCTCTTTATATAAAAACCCCCGATCATAATGAAAGATATTTTTAATGTCAAAGATATGTGAGTTTCCCCTCGAATTCTCGCTCTGGTCTGTCTTACAAAAATGTAACGAATTGCGTTGACATTTCTTTCAATAGGCAACGCCAAGAATGAAAGAAGCACAAAACAAATAAAAATGCCAACGTTACTTGCAACATGCCATAACCGTATGCGGGTGTAACGCATCAGATACAAAACATTTCGCTCCTTAAATGACACAAAATCTTATAAGTTGCACAAGATAACAAGCAGCAGAGGCAGCAGCAGCAGGAATAGTTTCCAAATCAAAACAAAATAGCCTTAGGTAGCAACGGTAGCTGCTCAACGTTAGATGTTATTGTATAAGACACACCGGGCCGATTATAATGCAGAATACGGACGATCATTCGATCAAGCAAACGCGCAATTTTCTATAACAATAAGGCACGACGAACGACAAAAGCAAAAAAAAAGAAATCAGTTACTGACTTGCTTCAGTAAATGAAACAGCTGAGCTGCTGAGTGATCACAAGCTGTTGAAATACTTAGTAGGGAAAGGAGGAGAGAGATACATAAGAGTAGAGTAGAAGCATAGCACTTAGAGAGTGGCAAACGTCAATGAACGCCATGCAACCAGTCAAACAAATAGGTAGACGGACAGACAGACATATAGAAAGATAGTAGTCATTCAGGCAAGGCATCAATTTACTTCAAAGAAGGAGAGAAGATACTTATTTTCAACCAAAGATAGGGAGCATCGTGTACGAGAGGAAGAGATGAAATAAACCAACATTACAAATAGGATTTTTATTTCAGGTGAGATTTCTTTTTATTTGTATAATGATGATGCTGCAAGCAAACACCCTCGCCTCAGGCACACACATTTCACTCAGATCTTTCTTTTCTCTAGTGCAATACAATTTGTAGCACGTGGCTTATTTGGCATGCGTTGAATGAAAATATTTCAGAGTTGGCGCCTTTTTTGGGTATCCGCTGCCATAAGCAGCTCGCTAACAAATAAAGAAGAAATTGCGGGTGCACGCTCATTATCAGTTTATAATAAAAAAAAGAAGTATACTAAAAAAGTAGTAAGTGGTAGGTAGTAGAAGAAGAAGAAGGAAAAGATATATCAGCAAGACACAAGCAATTTTCGTATCTGATTACGCCTTGGCTTACTTACTTACTTTGTCATCGCACATCGTAAACATGTTGAAAGCATTCAAGCACATGATTCTTATGCAAAATTTTATTGAATTTTTTCTCCTCATGTGTTCATTTTTTTTATTTGATAAGTTGCAAATATCAAAATTTGGGTTATTCAACACCTACATAGTATTTAGTTCATTCAACATTGTATCATTTGCATAGACATCCGGTGTGAACAAAAAAGATACATAGTTGCGACCCTAAGTACTCTTCTACGGATATGTCAGTTAAAGGGTTTCGGACGGAACTTGTTGATTATTTTAAAAATTATATTTATAGTAAGTAAGTATATGGGATTCTTCTCCCCATTGAAATATGAGCTCGTGGCATTCTTTTTTTTTTTTTTATTACTTGTGTTGTAGTCTCCTCCTTTCTCTGGTAGTTACTTGTTGTTTGTTGTTGTTGCAATAAAATCTATATTAATTACCACCAAACTGAGCGCATCGAGATTTATGTACAACATCAACGTGCAACATGCGCTGCTTATTACGTACAAATTAAGCGATTGCATTGCATTTTTTTTAATTTGACGCATTTTAACAGCCCCATCATCATTGTCGCCATCATCATTATCATTATTATTATTATATAGTTAAACGATGCTCTGGAAGGAAGTTTGTCCCAAACCAAAAACGGTTATAATTGATCAAATGTTGCTACAACTAATAAATAGTCGAACCAAAACAAAACAAATCAAACCAAATTGAAACGAAACAACATCAACATCAACTTCAACTTCAACATTTTGCGCATGCGCCAATTTATCATCATCGCGCTTTTCCATGTTTGTCGACAGATGGCGTGTGTACGCATGCCATAATTTTCAACTACAACATCCAATTCCAACTTTCTTAGTAGTTACTGACTTACTTACTCACTTACTTACTTACAATACTTGCTAAGTTGCCACTTGACACACGCTACATGTTAGAGTTGTAAGTAGATACAATGAGAAGGAACGTGTCTTGTATTCACACTTTTAAGCATGTCCAGCCATATTTGTTCATTTTTAATATTTCATTTCATACATACCATCTAAGTATCTATAAATGAATGTTTGTGGTATAATCAACGCCCTGACCAAACCACTGAATCCAAATTTTGATAGAACACATTCCTATAATGAAGAAAGCAGCATTTAAGAAAAAGTCAAGAGGTGTCATGGGACATCAAAAAAAAAACTGCTTTGTCTATTACTTCAGAGTAGGTTTCCCTTAAGAGCACTCTTCCATTGCCCGTAGAGGTCAATCTTCCATTCACCTAGATACCTCTATGTTCACCGCATTCGTCTACATATGCCACGACTTGAGGAAGGAGGGGTCGTTAGACCCTTAACTCTTTCCGGGAGTCCCCCTGCCCGCTATACTCTTGGTATTACCACAAAACGATTTTAAGAAATAAAAAAAGAAAACTGACTCTGAACCGGGGTTGAATCTTATATGCGTGCCCTATGAGCCGACACTTAAAACGATGTACCAATGACATCATTTGCCTAAAACGTTTTTTGAATAAAAAAAAAACAATACTCTCAGTGTCCCAAACTGGTCACACATCCAAATAGTTATACATTCTCTTAATTTTGGTGATCGCAAAACAAACGTTCACTCATAATACTCGTACGAGATCTGATGATTTTAGCGTGATGATTTCCAAAATTTTACTACTCCACAACGTGGAATAAAAGAAGAAAGCTTTCATTAGTACTTTTGATAAACATCTGTTTGACTTTGCACCGTTTCATTTTTATTTTGTCACATGACAGATATAGTAATAACACACGTACCATTTAATAATGTATGACCCACATGGATTCCGAAACTACTGGGCCGATTTTGATAAAAATCAGGAAAGCTCAAGATATAGTCTGAAGAGTGTTCCTATAAAGTTTGATGCGAATCGGACCCTTTGTTGTCGAGAAATTGGATAGTGCACCCGGCCTGGCGTCGCGCGGCCAATCGAATTTTTCTTTGATTTTGTGTGAAACAAATCAATTACAATACGATATTAAATAGAAAAAAAAAATTAAAATTGTATCCACGTGTCCGTGTAAGGTTTTTTTTTTTTGTCACACAGTATAACTATAAAGATCTTTGCTGATAAATATGAACATGTATTCTCTAGGCTGTTTGCTTAAAAAAGATGAGCAACGGGAAGCAAGAGCGATAAATTTAAACTAGAATTACATTCTCCAACCAAAACACAGGGAACAAAATCGCATGCAATACAATTGATTGATAATGAATATCAGCACCACTCAAAGTATTGTAAAACAAAAGACTTAAGCAAAAAACTTACTTGCTGCTCTGCTATTTATTTGTAAAGGATTTAAATATTTGTTGCTTGCATCAATTGTCAACCAATTGACATTTAATACTTAAACAATCAACGAAATTCAGTGATTTCTTTCTTTTTTTGTGTGTTGACATTTTATTAGCACTTAACACATGCTTACACATGCATTGCTGTGTTGCAGCAACAGAAGCAACAACAGCAGCATGAAGATTGTTACCAGCAACTGTCAATTGTGTTGCATGAACTGAGTGAGCAACACATGCTCATTGTCACAGGATACAAGATACACAAGAACACAAGACACCAGCATCAGCAGCAGCAACAACAACAACATTGTATCGTCGCAAAGCTTAGCACACGCGTTTCATCGTAAAGTGTTGACTGGACGCGTGCTTTGATGGACATTTGTATGGCGTATGTTTTACGCAAAATCGTGTTGCCATTCATGAGGCGTTGATAGTTGCAACATGTTGATGAATATATTGCAAGACATCGAATGAAATATTGTAAGTGAAGTGAAGTGTAGTGAAGTGTACTATACTACATACTATGTAAAGGGAAAAGAAGCACAAAAATGGGATTTTATCTCTCTATTAGTAAGCGCACACACACTTAAATCTCATGAGGTGTTAAGTAATTGAATACTTGAAGCTTTTGAATGGAAGTGCAATGTACTAGTATAATAAGTTTCTTATAATTATCCTTGCCTTATTTGAAATGCTTATAAGTAGTAGTAACAAGTGTCAATAATATAAGATATATTGCACTTATAGATTTGATAAATATTATTATAATTGCTATTGTAACTACTTTATGGATTTTTTTACAGTAATAATTAGATATACCTTCTCATCATAAATCTCAAGGAAGTACATGACAATTTGATTCAAATATAGCAAACTTTCAAATAGTACTCATAACAAGTCAGTACACTTTTTGGTTATAGAAGACATTATGTACTTGTAGTTTGTTTAATTACAATAAAATTATAATTGAATTGACTGACCTTACAAGTATCTTATAAATCTCTAGTGTATCATAGACAAACTACTATTTCATATTGTTCTTTTTTTTAGTTATTTTAATGAATAGTTCTCAGTTATCTTTAGTTTTTATAGACATTACTGAGATAGCAAACAGGAGACGAGTCTCATAATTCCCAAGAGTTCAACTTAAGTATCTCATAAATTATACCTACAACTTATGAAATTCTAATGTACTGTTTGTTACCTTAGAGTGAAAATACCATATCAAACAGATTCGCTTTCATACGTTAGTACTGTCATCCAGCAGCAGTTATGCAATAGTTTTCCTAGCCCTTTCAGGTCAATGAATAATTTTTAATGACTTCAGAAAGACAGCTAACTTTTACATAAGAACAAGTAGTAGTCACTAGAGAATAGAGAAGAAGAAGTGGAACCTAAGCAAGCTGTCAACACGCCGACAACAAGCAAATACTAACATCAACAGCAAGAATTGCTCGTAACAAACCAGCAACATCAACGTGTGTGGCCATGCTACTACAGTACAAAGCCATCGTTGTCGTCGTCATCGTCATCTGTAATGCTTTCGTCCTTCTTTGCAACAAGAAGAGCTTTAGTTTTTTTTTTTTTGGGCATCAACTGTGGGAGCTGAAAATGCCATAACAAATGCAACAACTAAAACTACTGCTTTTGTTGCTGCTGTTGATGTTGCTAGTAGTTGTTGTGAGTTGGAAACATTTTGGCGTTGTTCATTTCTTGGTTTCGTTGGTTGGTTTGCTGCGTTGTCGCCATAAATCGTGTGAAATATCGCATTTCGCGTATGCTGCGTGTTAACGAGTGTGACATTTGCTGTTGCCACACAGATACACAAGGATTGGACTAGAGTGTGTATGGTACAGCAAATTTATTTGTTGCATAGCAGTTTGATAGTAGTTGAGCTCAACTCAACAAAGGCAGCAGCAAAACAATTCTGTCGTCAACAAACACTCGGCACTCAGTACTCAGGTTGCTCAAAAGGACAACACCGCACTGAGGGCATTTCAGACTTGAAGATTTTTTTAAATGTGGCATACACTTGCTGTTGTCAACATACTATTGTTGCTGTGCATTGCAACATTTGCATATTGACATTGAAGTGTGATAGTAGCAACAGTAACATTAGCATTAGCAAGTGATAGCAATTATTGCAACAAAGAAGATGATGGCCGAAGGCATTGAACTTTACTTTGGCAACAAAACAAACAACAAACAAACAAATATTATACTATCTAGTTTATGTTGCAATGACTTTTGTTGTGTCTCTTAAATTTCGCATGTGGCAGATATTTCTTTTGTGTTATGGCAACTGCAGCCGCCCACTAGACACCACCATCACCATTGCCATTACCATTAGCATCACCAACTTACCACCGCCAACAATTGCACTATAATGTTGCATATACATACACGTAGTACGAGTTTATTGACAGGCTACATGAGCATATCGCCCGAACGCATCTGATAAGGTTGCTCATGCGCATGTTGCACGCCTACAAAATCATGTTGCATGTCAATTGTTGCGCTGCGCATATTGTAGTTTTTATTTTTAAGCAAAATAAAATTATCTTTTTTATATTTAAATAGTTTTTGTTTAGCAGCTAAACACAAACATTTTCAAGGACGTCATCATCATCATCGTCACTATCATCATCATTATTATAGCAACGTGTGTGGCCGTTGTACTTGCTATTCTTATATTTATTCTCATTGTTGTTGTTGTTGTTGTTGTTGTTACTGTGTTGTTATTATTGTGGTTGCATTATACTAACCACGCGTCTACAAGCCACCAACGCTTCGCATTCGCAACTCAACTCAAGTTAACTTGCTTTTGCTATCAAATTGCATTGAGAATTGATTCTTAAAAAACCGCTCTGACATTTTACATGTTGCAGCAACATGTTGTCGTCGTTGTTGTCGTCGGTGCGTTGTAACTTTAGTGTTTTTTTTCCCCCAACCCATTGCATTGCTGTTGCTTCTTCTGTCCTTGCCTATATCTAGTTTACTTCTATGGTAAATGTATCTACATACTACTATTCCTACAGTCTACATGTCTATGTAGTTGGTCCGTCCAAAGTTCTTGTGACAAATTGTTACATGGGTTTTTTTCAACGCATTTCAAGCTACTTTAAGCAATTTACAACTCTTAGAAGATACACATATTCACATTTTTAAGAAACTTCAAGAGCGGAAATTGAAAATTACTACCCGAAAAAAAGTTAAAATAAACGCCCACAAAAATTGGACCATTGTATTGGGAACAGTGCATCTGGTTCGTTCAGAAGTAATCTTTTGAATTTCGTTGGTTGGTTGGTTGGTCTCAAAAACGATAACTAATAATCGCATAATACACGTTCCTTCCACCAACAACTAATGATTAAAGGCATCATTATCGGTTGCAAATCACAAAATCCAAAAAAATGGGACATGGTGGAAGAAGAGGAGTGTTCCCCAAAAGTATTATCAAATTGAAGCCAATATTTATGCAATGCGATTTAATACCGCCGTCGCATTCATATCATCGTCCAACCTACGTCATCATCGACAAGGCATAAAAAATTAGCTGCCGTATCTGCAGAAGCTGTTACGGCCCACATTGGCGTCGGTGTGTGTATGGTATGCTCCACTCCACTCTACTCCAATCCATTTGACCACAACAAAATCCTTGCACGTTTTTACATTTCATTCAAGAAAATCATCTACAATGAATGCAATACTGCTGCTGCTTCTTTAATCGCACAAATTTTTGGCCTGAGGCTACCGCAGCGACGGCGGCATTTTAGTTGCAATTTCTTTTCATTTTAACATTTTTGTGTTTTTTTTTTATTTTTTGTTTTAGCATCAACATCCTCCAACCCCTTATGAAATGATGAAGATTTTTTGTAAAAGGGATTTTTGTTTACAGGCTTATACCCTCTAGATTTTGTGCTTTTATCAACCATGCCACTGCTCACTTCATAAGATCTTTTGCTCGACTTTGATTTGTACCCTTTTTTGGGAAGAACGCGTACTGGCAACATGGAATTTGATGCGTTTAAAAATGCAATCGTCAGCATCATTGTCGTCGCACAGCGTTCGTTCGATGGTTCCCTTAGTCATCTTCTCATTCTTGGCTGCTGCTTCTGTTACTTCTTCAGTAAAGACCTCACAATTGCCTTTTGGCCAAATGGCAGGAGCAGCACCAGCAACCTCACTCTAAACTTCATAAAAAAAATATATTTAAGCGCGCAAATTCACTGCATCCTCCCACTTTTTGTTGGCTGCTGCTGCTTGAGGCATGCCTTACCTCAATATTCTGCAATCTGCCTGATTATAGCCTGTACAGCCCCTTTGTATGATCTTATACATTATTATTTTGTGTGTGTGTGTAGTGTACTCCTTGCTATTCTTGGTGCGGGAGTTGTTGCACACAAATTACAATTTTCTTGATTTATGCGAGAAACTTGGGACTTGAGGAGGAGAAAAAGAAATGAAAATTATTAGAGCACACCCACACTTCCGGCTCAAAATTGCAAGACTCCTTTTATTTTGTGTTGTGTTGCTGTGAAATCTGATTTATTTTTTTTTTTTCTGTAAATTATGGTGGCATGCAACAGCAACAAAGTATAAGGAAATCAATAACAAATCAGTTAATGCCAGACTGAGTGACTGCAAATAATGGTATGGAATGAATAAATGAGTGAATGAAGAACTGAAATCATTGTCAAACAACAGCAACCAGCAAACCAACATCAATAACAACATCCACATCAACATCATCAGGCAAAAAGATACAACATGAAAGCGCTGATATTGCTGACATGATGCTGATTGTTACCACTTGTATCTGTTGCTGTTGCATTTGCTGCTTGTCGCATAATTATGCGCGCAATGCGCATCTATTTGCCAAACCATTTAAAAATACGTAAATTACAGTTCAAGCTTTAAAGTGAGAGACACAGTAGACAGGCAGCAGGCAACGACTTACAACCAGACAAACAAGCGAATAAACAAACGAACACCAAACAAAACAAAACAAATAAACGAATGAACATTGAAATAGATACAGTTTCAGTTGGAACAAAAGTAACAGCAGCACATACATTTACTGCGCTACAGAGACTGCAGTGATTGGCGGTCTTTGACTGAGAGGCTACATCGGGTTGACAGTTGAGATAATCAGAAGTCCAACATTTTCACCTGTTGCCGCCGCTATTTGCAATGCATTGTCATGCATTTGACATGTGCCGCACATACCGAAATATTGCACATGTTCCAATCCAAGTGACTACCAACTTTCAAGACCCCTTTCTTCGTTTCATTCCCGAAACGTCACACCTTCATAGCCTAGCAAGGAAAAAAAGCAGCAGCACTTACCTATCTACCTTTCTATTTATCCGCACTTAATGACGTTCATCTGTCCAATGATCAGTCAGTCAGTCAGTGAGCTAAGCTGAGCTGCACTGAGCTACACTAAGTCTGTCCAATCTGTCCGGACGTTTGAGTAAAGTAAAATTATTCGCGCACATGCGCTCAATCTATACGGATCCGTAATGGATCCATCTATCTAAGTAGCCTATCATCATCATCGATGGTTGGTTGTTGTGTCGATTGCTGCCGCCTGGCATACAATCAAGTGACGTCTGTCGTCCAACAACAACAACAACAACAACGACGACAATCTATGCGCATAGTTTAGCATTTACTGTTGGAATTATTGAACCACATGCGAAGTATTTGACCCATTTGCCAATGTTTTGTGTGCGTGTTTAGAATCGTTTTTCGATCCAAAGTGTCGCTTACTTGCTTGCCAGCCACCGACCCTTCTCTTTTCATTTTCTTTATTTATTTTACTTTTTATATTTCAAAAGTGGCGCTGCTTTTTCATTTTGTTTTTTTTTCCTAGTAAATGTTTTGCAATTGTTTTAGTTGTTGCCATTGCTATTGCTATAGGCATTTAGCGGAAGTATCACAAAATGCAAATGCCCAACAACAAAAACCCAACACAAATATCTTATACTAGTACATCGAAGCATTTATTGTCAACATTACTATGTTAATTTTGTGAAAATTTCAAAAATTTCATACGCAAACATGGCGTTGGTGTTTATTGAGATCATATGCTGTGTTGATATGGGAAGGGAAAAGCCTTCTCTATATGAAAATCATAAGTCCAGATTTGGAAACTTATACAGTGAAACATCTTTCAATGAAAGTGCCATATATGTAATGATGCTGAACCTTTTTAAGGTTCCATACCCAAAAGATGTCAACGGGACCCCTATTACTAAGTGTACGCTGTCCGTCCGTCCGTCCATCCATTCATCAGTGAGTAGTTCTATTTCATGAAACGTAAAAGGTAGATAGTTGAAATTTTCACAGAATGTGTATTTGGCACAATAGCAACGCTTGATCAAATTTTTGGTAAATCCACCGGAAAAATGGGAGTTTCCATCATGTTTTACATTTTTCAAAGCAGTGTGTCACTGCCACACTGACAATTTGACATTTAGTGGTGGCTGATAATGCAATGTTATGTGGTGAAGCAGTTTTCATATTACGATTGATAAAATTTGTAAAAGAAATAGAAATGCTCACAAGTAGACGACTAACTAACGTTGGTTTTAACGTGAAAACGTTTTTAAAAGGGGGACACATGTCAGAATCTCTTTCAGAAATATAACAAACATATGTCGCCAATATTTTCAAGATATCTCGTCGCTCAAAGCCGTAGCTCCAAGTAATTTAAATATACCGAAATAGAGGAAGAGTGATGCCTCTAAGATGAATTTTGTCATTGCGCGCTTTTGTCATTAAGGGGGAGGGGCGTTCAAAACGGTTAAAAAAAAATTGAAAATACTTTTCTTTTTAAGTGTATTGCTTATATGACAATTATTAAAATATGAAAAACTTAGAAATTTTGACTTTTTGTATTAAAAGCTGAAAAAATAAAATTTTTAAGTTTATATTCTGCGTTCGCTGCTGCAAATAGTAATACCTTGATAGGCTTAAATCTTGAGCTCCGGCTGATGACACAAAGCGGCAGATAGAGTGAGTTCAACGCCAGGAGTTGGTACTTAACAACTAAGTAATTAAAAAACCAAATTGTGTGTTATCTCGTGGTACATAACAAAAACAGAAAAATGCACGAGTACATTAGACAACCCATTTCTATTTCTTTATCGGTTTCATCATTCTGAAGCAAACGACGTTTCTTGTTCTACGACCTAATTAAGAAGTTTTTATTCTTGGCATAATTCATTTAAACTACTTTAATTGCATTTATTCAAAACAAACTTTGCAGTATATTGCGCAACACTTGAAAATAGAATTGATTTCATATTGACGCACAAATAATTAACTAAAAGATATGTTTAACAAAGAAGAAGCCCAATCTACAAATTGTTAATTAGAATTAAATAAAATTCTTTAAATGACAGTGCTTTAAATTGTACTATGTAATGATAATGGTTCATGAAAAAGTTTTCACGCAAAAACAATTACGGTAGTGTGGCAATGTAGTATGGGATATTTTGTATAAATTTTCTAAGAAATTTTTTTGTTTTTTGATAGACCAGCATCGAAAGGTGGTATCAATTTGAAATTATATCCACAACAAAAATTACCTAACACACCTTGCACGATGGTACGGAACCCTTCACTTGCGTGTCGGACTCACACTTGACTGTGTTTTTTTAAACTAATATGCCAAGTGATGTTGCCTAGAATAATAAGATTTTAGTAAAGGAAAATCAAGAAATTAAATCAAATATATTTTAAATTTTTAAACTTTAATATAGAAAGTAAGCATCAAAACTGACAAAATAAATCAATCTTATGGTAGCTTCATTTACTTCATTAAGACCTTGTGGTATGTATTAAATTTAAACAACAATAAGAATACAATTCATTCGTAAAGCTATATTCTTATAGCGTATTTACACTGTGTCAAAATCTGTATCTAATTGACGCAACCATAGACTCGTGTCTAAATCTACAACAACCACAAGGAAAATGACGAAATTGTGGGGTTGTTGTTATAGAATTAGACACGAGTCTGAATTATTTCTAATAGCCTTTCTACAGTGAGTAAAAAGTTGAGAGCTCTGATTTTGAGTCCACAGTGAGCTCTGGTGTGTTCGGAACAGCTGTTCTTTGTTTTGTTTATAGACACACGTGCAACTTTGCTCGTACGGTGGCGAAATTTAAACTGAAAATTTGTGAAAAATACTTTATTAAGAACATTTTGCAGAATAAGCACATAGTTATTGCACTTCCCTTTTTCATTCCTGTTACCAGTCCTAAAATCGGATTCAAGTTGGGTTCATCGAGAATACAAGAACAACAAATTTCGTTCATTTTCTTGTTGTTGTTGTCCCAACTTCTTATAAAATAGAAACAAGACGCAACTATTAGAATGGTCAGTCTGAAGCAGTGTTAGAAAGTATTGTTAACAACTTTTTGTCATTGTTGCTCACTTTTTAGCTGATGATGGAAGCAAATAATTGTAGTTATTTATGATTGCATCACTTAGACACAGATTTCGACACAGTGTAGACGGCTGTGACACTGTGTAAATAGGCTATTAGTTAGGCTATTATTCTCTAGCCTTCCCGTTTTTTGATACGAAGGAAGAATGAACTATGCAATCCTGCAAATTAAAGATTGGACTGTATTGAAACACAATTTGAACATCACAGCGAGACAGAAGACGAAACTCTTATTTCCAATTTTCCCATAACCGGTCAAAAGCACTTCGACGATAGTATGTATTCGATTTTGGAAGATTTCACTGTAAATTGATTTTTCTATTTTACTAAAGAAAAACTCCAACAAACATTTCTTTCTCTCCCCCAATTGTAAATGCGACAAAATCAATTTATGCAAACAACAATAACAACAACAAAGAACAAATGCGTATTTGACCCCTGATACAATACGAAACGATAAACAAAACAAATAAGGAAAATTTGCATAAGAAGTGTAGAGAATTCCCGCCAACACCAAACCAAAAAATCCACCAACCAAAAGTATCTGCTAAGTAGGAAACAAATGTTTAAATGGCATGCATAATTGTGACAGCGGGTGTTCAAAAAAGATTCTAATTCAACTTCACTAAACTAAAAAGTACAGTAGAAACCTATCAAATTGGCTTTCACATCAGAGTAGAGAAACTTATTTCAAAGGTAATCAAGTGTTAAATCTTATGGCAGGAAAGAAAGAACCCAAAAGACAAGCAGAAGCCAAGAAAAGGTAGCCAAGAGCCGGCCCAAACTTAAAGATTATCGCACAAAAGCAGCATTTAAGAAATGCAAAGTGCCTACTAATTATTTTGTTAGGACCAAAGCCAAAAACAGCCAAGCTAAGGCTAAGCTAAGCTAACCTAAACTAAATTTACCCAACTCCATTTCAACATTTTGACCATTACTTTATAGTCTGTCGAGGACTTCTGAGTCATTCAGGCTGTCTGCACCCTAAAAATTGCCTGCGGATTTGCGCATATTTTAGTTCGTTAGACTTAAAACTCAATACTACTATAAACATATTTCTTAACCTGCAGACAAACTAAACTGACCAAGTAACAAAAAAAATTTCTGCTCTTTGGCCAAGATAACTTTCAGGCTTAAACGCCCACACAATCTTCTTGCTGCTGACGCGTTGCAACAACAACAACAGAAATTTGTATCTTTATGCCGCTGTTATTAAAATGTTGTTACTATATTGTATCTTGTTGTTATTGTTGCATGGCTTGGATTTAATTTCTTGGAAGGAATAAATGCTCTTGGCCATATTTTGTGAATGTTGTTTCTGTACTTTGTTGTATTCGACTATCCCGTCCACCAGTCCGTTTGTATCTTGAAATATTTATAATAATAATTCTTAACCCTTTCTCTTTACTATAACTTGAATATGCGTAGCTTGGTATTTATTATGCGGTATTTTTTCCAGTTATTCTGGCTTCTATAAGATTTGCATAAATTGAAGGTTACAACTGATTTTTGTAAAAAGGAAGCTAAGCAATAAAATTCTTCAAATAAAATAAAACAATATTTAAAAATTCAAATTTTCACACTATGACCTTCCAAACAGAAGGTCCAGTTAACTAAACATATACCCCCACGTCATTATTCCATAGCATCATATAAATATTTTATGCTATTTTGCGAAAATTGTATAATTAATTAAAAAAACAAAAAAAAAAAACTAAGCGGAGATTTTTTAAAAATTATCTCTTTGTAGAGAAAAGAGGCTAAGAAATACAATTCTTCAAATAAAATAAAAATAATATTTAAAAATTCAAATTGTCACACTCAAATTTTTCACTTTGTAGAAAAAGGAAGCAAAGCAATAAAATTCTTCCAATAAAATAAAAATTATATTAAAATATTGAAATTTTCGCACAGCAATTTTGAAATATTTTCCCTTCAACATGACCAAATTGTAAGTTTTACTTTTAGAAATATATGGAAAATTCTGGTTTTCAAAGTTCAATTCTATTTCAGTGGCGATTATAATCCCTATGAGCATCGTCATGTTCCTCAACCATTGAGGTAAGCAAGAAATATGCATATAAATGTCCTTTGAGATCTCTAAATATGCAATATTTTTTCTCCAAAATAATTCCTAGTGACCTGGAGGCCTTCCTTCATCTAATGAAGAGTAGTTTTGGCACAGGTTGCCTTGCAATGCCCCATGCTTTTTACAATGCCGGTTGGTGTGTTGGCATGATCGGTACATTTGTCATTAGCGCTCTTACAATATATTCGCTTCATGTTTTGGTAACATATTTCTGCTGACAATTTCAATAATTCACATTCACCTATGATAAAGGCTCTTTCGCAATTTTTGTAGCTTATCGACATGTTTAGACTCTGCAGACTTTACGAAGTGCCTAGGCTTACATATTCTGAAGCAATTAGTCTTGCCATTGGAGATGGACCACCATTTTTGAGGCGTTTTAAAAATCTATTTGCGTAAGTGACGATTGCTTACACGTATTACAAATTTTCCATTATAATTTCTCCATTTAGTTTAATGGTTGATGCCTTAATCCTTGTACATCATTTTGGGGTTTCTTGTGTTTACGTGATTTTCATAGCAGACAATCTCAAAATTGTTTCGGATAATTATTTCCAACCCACTGAAAGTCGCATCTTTATAACTGTGCTGATTGTGCCCTTGATATTGATCTATGTCATACGCAGTATGAAATATATGCAACGATTTATGGTTGCAGCAGATTGTTTAATGGTTATTTGTAAGTCCAATTTGTGTGTTCAACACGTTTACCATCGCCAGGATAATTTAGGAAAATGTGATGCATTTTTTTTCTTCATTTAGGTTATGTCATTCTATTATATTATGAAACAGATGACTTGCCCGATTTGACAGAGAGAGAGGCTACCCAGGATTTTAAGACTACTCCATTTTTTTTTGGTACAGTACTCTTTTCGATTGAATCCGTCGGAGTTGTAAGCTCTTTTTTTTGCAAAGCATTTTTTGCACATATTATAAAACCATCAATTTATAGGTGATAGCAATTCAACAGGAAATGGAAAATCCTCATCATTATTTGGGTCCTTTTGGCGTACTGAATCGAGGCATGCTCATTGTAATATCATTCTATGTTCTCTTCGGTTTTCTTGGTTATTGGAAATATGGCGATGACATAAATCCTTCAATTATTGAGAATTTACCAACAGACGACTTGTATGGCATTTAAATAGATGATCTGTCTCTGTCTGGAATTGTAATTAATTATTTTTTTTTTTTTTGTAGCTTTACTTATGTGGTCATCCTGTTCTTTTCGATTGCAATTTTTCTAGAATTTGCACTGCAAGGTTATATCACAATTGGTTTCTACTGGGAGGGTTATTTGAAACAAATGATTCCCAAAGGTACTGACTTAATAGCTGCTGAGAGTATGGTGCGCATTGTGATGGTTTTAATTTCTATTCTAATTGCGATCATTGTGCCACTATTTGCTCATGTAATATCGTTCATTGGTGCATTTTGTCTATCAATTTTGGGTATTATCTTTCCTTCAATAATTGATATTTGCATTTTCTATAAAGTGGGCCTTAGTCGCAGGAGACTTTTGCGTAATTTAGTTTTTATATTTATTGGTTGGATATGTGGCACGTTTGGCGTTTATTCAGTAATCAATAATATATATAATTTGTAAATGAAACTAAAATGTTTACAAAAGAAATAAATATTTAAATCTTTTAATTGTTTTTGTGTTTATTGTTCTTCATTAGAGAGTGCAAGATAATGTATGCGTTCTCAATAAGAACACAATGACGTCGCACGCATAAACACTTAAACAAAACTTGGTCTGAGTCAAGACGATTTCAGTAAAAACTGTTTCATAAAAGAGGTAAGTAATAGTTGAATCGTTGAGCCAAAGAGTTGAATCGAGGAGTTGTAGTGTTAGATAAGCGTCAGTACTTTAAGCATCATCTATGTGAAACTGACATAAAGGTAGCAAGACTATTTGGAGACAAAGGTACTGTTAGACTTGGTGAATAACTTTAACTTAATCAGGAGCATATTTTTCTTGGAATTTTGAAAATTTTTATATGAAATTTTAAATATTGTTTTCTGTATAAATAAGACAATTTGCTAAATATTGAATTTAAATCAGATACAATGAATACATTTTATCTGAGAGAGGATGTGTGTATTTATCCAGAAATATTAGCAAAAACACTTGCTTAGTAGACACAACCCCATGGGGCCATCAAGCACAAACAGTAATTGTTACAACAATTTTTTTTGCATTTTTTGTTGTTGTTGTTTTTTGTGTTTTTGCTTAAAGATTTGATTAATTCAGCATGACAACGCATTATCATTGTATCTACTGCAAGTAATAGAAAGTGCATGTTTATAAACGCACTTCTAAGCATAAGCAGCAGATACATATTAAAACATAAAGATACTTTTAAGTAGACATAGATACATTTAAAACACATTGAGATACACTTTTAACATAGATAGATAGATTTATAAGAAAAAACAGACACACACCACAGCATGATATGTACAGGATGATGGTGAGTTAGCTGACCATACTCAATTCCTGACAAATTGCCGTTCAAGCAAACGCCATATGGACAAACAGACAGATAGACAGTCAGACACCACATTCGATTCGATGAAATTTATAATAATAATTCCTTTCTATTTTGTATGATTTCAATTGGTATTAGTTTGAGTACATTGTATAATGCAAAAGCTCAAAGATGCATAGAGATATCAATGATGTTAAAATGTTACTCGTTACATTACATACAAATGTGTCATTCTATGGACATGTGTGTGCGGTTGGTCGATTGGTCGGTCGAGGAGGCGCCTCCATGGCCTAAGCAAGGCAAAGCAAGGCGAGGCAAACATTTAAACATTTTCCACACGTTCAACGAAAGCTTGAATCATTTGTCTGAGAGGAGCGTGCGAGCTCCCGTCTATTTAATGTATTTGGCTAGGCTAGTCTCAACTGTATCTTCTACCAACTTCTGTAGTTGCTGCCTACAATTTGAAATTCTTGTCACACACATGTAATTGCAGCAAAGCGAACGCGTATATTGTATTGCATGATGCAGTTGAACAGTTGGACAGATTCAACTGTAGATACAAACATATATCTGTGTTTGTGTGTGTACAAAGAGAGAGACAACAGCAGCATCTGTATTGACACAGATAAGTGCGCGTTTGTTGTATTGTGCAAGTGAAGTGCAATGTAAGTTGCAGCACAAGTAGTGATAAGTAGCGTTTTATGCATTAATTTTCTACACTCTACGAAGCAATGCTCACCAATCCACTTCACTTCACTCCACTCCATTCTACTGCACTCAGTATTATTTATTGCATATAAATGTTGAAATAATGTCGCATTTTTAATTAATATTAATGAAATTTGTTGTTATTGTCAATGATGCTGATGGCGGCGGCGGCGGCGGTCAGTAGTTTGTTGCAATCAACTTCCGTTTGTTGCCGCCTTTTATGTAACCAATATCTCAGTTTCTGATACTACTTAGTAGTTAACTGTTTAATGACAATTTGTATATTTTAAAGTACCATATATTTTTCTTGTAATTTGTTTAATTATATTGCCAATAGATTAAAGTCAATTAAATTGTAACTTGATGGTGCCACCACCTTCAAAGTCATGAATGTGTCAGTGGTGCACGTTCGTCTAGCAACTTGCTACTTGCAACAAAAGTACGTCAGCTTATATGACAGTTGCCGACAAAGCAGTTGAAAGTGATGCGACATCGATGATGCTGCTACTGCTGCTGCTGCTGCTCTGATGATGCCAACTTCTACTGCCACTGCCGCCTTCTGTTGTACTAAATAAGCGAAGCAGCACCACCAATAACCAATATAATTGTCTAGTTTGATTCAAGTTGCAGCATATTTCTTTTCGGCTTACAAAAATTGTCAAGTTATTGCACTGGCTGCTGAACTTGCAACTTGACTTGTGACTCTGACTCTGAGTTCCTGCTACTACACTACTGTTGTTGCCTTTGAATTGTGTGTTGTTGAGGAGTTGCAACAACTTTGGTGGTTGGGTGGATAGTGCACAAGACTCAAGACTCAAAGTCATTGTCAATGGAGAGAGAAGAAGACTTCGTTCAATGTCTGTTTCTCCGTTGTTGCCAATGTTGCAACTTGAATTTGGTGCACTTGCTACATTCACTCGTCCTTAGCCTTTGTCGGTTGGTTTTGTAGTTCTTTCTTTGGTATTTGTAACTGTGTATACCTGTGTATGTGAGTGTGTGTGTGTTGTTTAGCTCCTACAACTTGTGTATTTAAAATTGTTGGATTTGTGTTGACATTTTGTTTGACTGAAAGTTGCATGCGGCAAAAGATCAAATAACATTTTGGTGCATCATTTGAGCAATTTTTGACATTGCACTTCACATATTTTATGTTGTATTAAACTCTTTTTTATTGTTTGCGATTAAATTTTTATTGAAGTCCATTTAATTGGCCTTCCTTCATGGGCACAAGCACATGAACAAGGCAATCAAGCAACCACTGAGGTCTGTCTGCTTCAAATCAAACAATTTATGTCTTATCAATCAAGATAAATTCTTTATAGAGACATAGGAAGAAAATCATAGACATAGACAACAGAGACACCTTACAAATGAACCCACACAATTTATCATCATCATCATCATCATCATGAATAACTCCTTCGTCTTATATCAATATTGAATATAAACTAACAAATGGTTCTGGATATTTATTGGTTTTTTTTTTTTTTTTTGATGGTTTGGCCATGGAACAAGTGACCGTTAAAATCATATCTCTGTGTTTACAAATGAAAAATGAAAGTTAAATAAATAAATACCAAAAAAAAAATTATTTAAGGTTCCGACAAGATAAAAAATACTGAAAAATTATTGAATTTTTAATCCATGAAAAGAAAAGGCTGAGCGAAGTTGAAGTTCAATGCGCAGAGGCGGAAATTGTCCAATCAATATTTGATTTGATAGAGAAAAATAGAAAAAACATGTATTAGAAAGCGTGAAGAAGTTTGAAAACAAGTGTCTGTGTTTGTTATGTTCTTAGGTACTAGTCGTAAGTAAAGATACTCAAACACAGAAATCTTGTCTTCATAATCATCATCATATGAGTAAAGTACAAGAAAAAAAAATGGGTAAAAACACAATTTATTTAGTATTTATTGACTAAGTAACTTGGATGGAAAGAGTAGTAATTTTGATAGCACACACAGACACAATGCACACACAACACAACACAAATGACTGTAATCGAATTTAAACTTGGAAAGGAACAAGCATTGAATATGAATACGCAGCACAGCAGGATGTCAACTCAACTCAACTCAATCGATCGATGGATCGATGAATCCATTGAGGCATAGAGCACACCATACACTACTATACTATACTATACAATCTACCATATGTATAAGGCATGACGATGACGATGACGACGATTAAAGAGAAGTGAGCAAGCGATCAATTGATTTATACAAACTGCAAAACAACGGAACACAAATTGGTTGCAAGAACAACACAACACAACAAACAACCAACCAACCAAACAACCAAACAACAAAAAACAATAATAATAATAAGTAAGCAGCATATGCAGCATGATTTGTTACATGATGCAAGTCCGTGAATGTCGACGACGCCGACGACATTGACTTCAGCTACGCTGTTTAACCTTTTGAACTTGTTTGTGTTTCCCCTTAAACAGCAAAAAGGCAACAACAGTGGCAACAACAACTGTAAGAACAACTTCAACAACACTCAGTCACAAGTCACAAGCTTTACAACTACTTTTGCCACTTGCTGTTTAGTTCGGTGCTTGTGCACGTGTTGTAACAACATGTTGCTGCCGTTAGTGCGGCACAGCAAATATTGCATGCTGTGTGTAGGTTGACTTTGTCTAGGTAACACATAAGCAAAATTCAAGGAAATCATTAGTAACTGATGTGTCGTTGCATAGCATTCAATAGAATAAAGAAAAAAGAATGCGACAAGTAGACAAGTCTAGGCAGCAGCAACAGTATCTGCAAAGGTGGCAGTATTAGCAACCGCAACAGCAACAGAAACATTAGAGTATAACAACTTGCAACAATGCAACATTTTGCCGACTTTGTTTTGCATTTAGATCGCGTAGTTAATTAGTCGATTATTTGCCATAAATGTTGAGTCAACTACAACAAATACAAATGCCCGGCATTGCTGAGTAAAGCAAATCCCAATGCAACAAAGATATAAAGATACATTGCTGCAATGAAGTTGCACTTGTTTAGCTGAAGCAAGACGAAAAATTCGAAACCCAACGGATTTGACTGAAAGTGATACGCGATAAACGAGACGAAACAAAATCAAATCAAACAAGAGACCCAATTTGGGTTACATACATCCAACCATCCAACCATCCACCGAGTGCTGAATACCACCACCGCCTGGCGTCGGCTGTTGTCACTCAGTCACTCACTCGCTCGCTCACTCACCCGCCATTGATTGTTGTATTCACAATGTCGTCGTCAACGTCATTGCGACAAAGTGACAACAGTTCATCAAGCTCGACGCTTGAGCAATAAATTACGCAATCCAAACTGTCCATCTGCAGTCCATCAATGGTCTGGCATAATGAGGTACGCCAGCCTAGGCCAGAGCGCATACAAAGACTTAAAGATGCTCTTTGCTAAAGCAGGCAGCGATCAGTTGTCTCTGTAGATACATTACCATATTGGCATAAATTCCGGCGCATCGTTAAGTAGGCAGTTGTTCTTGTTGTCGTCCATGTTATCACCGCATTCTTTAAGAGATCGTGTTCATCTTGCCACACTTCAAACGTCATGAACTCTCTAATGAAGAACAGCAAAGATGCAACCAACATATTGCACAGATAAAATAAAAAGATTTGTAGGTATTATGTGTCTTGTAAACATTTTAGTTTTATCTACAATTCATCTAAAATATTAATAATTACTGCATATGTGCCGGCCGTGCTTAATAAAAAACCAAGAAATATCAAACATAAATCACTAAACAGCCTTATACGACTAAGGCCATCTTCATAACATAAACAAATATCCATAACTGACGGAAATATAATACCCAAAAATGAAAGACAAAATGCACCAATCAACGAAATTGCATAAGCAAATAATGGCAAAAGCATTGCACATAATACTGAAGTCAAAACCACGCCAACGCGCACCATATACTCAAAAGATATTGAGTCCGAATCTTCGGGAAGCATTAGTTTTAAATGATTATGCCAGAGGATACGAATTGTGATGTAACCTTGAAGTGCATATGACAAGAATATTGCAACAGAATAAAACAAGATCACAACATAAGTAAATCTACAAAATTCAACAAAAATTAATCAAAATTTCAGACAGTGATATTCGATACATACATATCTCCTGGTGGTAAATTATCAGTAATTGAAGGATTTATATCATCTCCATATTTCCAATATCCAAGAAAACCGAAGATCATATAGAATATTATCGCAATGAACATGCCACGATTCAGTATGCCAAATTTTGCCAAATAATGCTCAGGATTTGCCATTTCCTGTTCAATTGATATCAACTACAAATTGATGGTTTTATAATATATAGCATATAATGGAATTTCAAAAAGAGCTTACAGATCCCACAGATTCAATAGAAAAAAGTACTGTACCAAGAAAAAGTGGAGCAGTGTCCCAATCCTGGAAAGCAGTTCTCTCGTCCAAATTGGGCAAGTCACTTGTTATATAACATAATATAATGACATAAGCTAAAAAAAATATAAATATATATTACAACTTATAACAAATTATCCCTGCGATCTGTGGTATAATAAAAGATCTTTCATATGCGACTCAAGAGTTTCAAATTACTCCCCAAACCATTTTTAACATTTTATTTCACAGTTCTTCACATGATTCACTTATTTTTAGACGGTTCATTCATTATCTTTGCCTGTATAGTCATATCTAATAGCTCAACTTTGACCAGACAATCAACAAAATTGTCGCAACCGAACCGCGGACAATCCCCACGAAGTATTAAAGACTCTATTATAATAGGAAAAAATATTTGGAGTTGGTGTTGGTGGGAGGATTGATTTCTTTAAGGACCTGATGTGCGTGATTTGAAACCTTCAAGTCGCAATTGTTAGACTCTTATATTGTTTCTGAGGTCTTTAGACCACCACTTACCGAAAAGCATTAAACAATCTGCTATTATCATAAATGGTACCAGGTATTTCAAAGTACGTATGCTATAGATTAATATTAAGGGAACAATAAGCATGCTCATAAAGATGCGATTATCCACGGGTTCAAAGTAAAGTTCCGCAATAACTTTCATATTGTTTGCTATGAAAATCACATAAACACAACAAACGCCAAAATGATGCATAACGAGTAAAAATTCAACCATCGAACTAAATGGAGAAATTATAAGCGAAAATTTGTAATACGTGCGATCGTCACTTACGCAAATAGAGTTCTAAAACGCCTCAAAAATGGTGGTCCATCTCCAATGGCAAGTCGAATGGCATTAGAATAGCTTAGCCTAGGAACTTCATGAATTTCGCAGAGTTTATATATGTCATTTATCTGCCAACATTGCGTTAGAACTTTAATGCTTATGAAATCATTAGCAAGGATATATTACCAATATGTGCAATGAATAGACACTAATAGAGCCAATGAGCAATGTACCTAGGATGCCAGTAAGCCAACCGGCATTGCCAAAAGCATGGGGCATTGCAAGGCAACCTGTGCCAAAGCAACTCTTCAATAGATGAAAAAAGGCCTCCAGATCACTAGGCAGTATTTTGGAAGAAAAAAAAAATACTGTTTAAGTCTCAAGAAACATAAATTGTATGTACGTTTTTATTACCTTAATGGTTTAACAACTTCAAGATGCTCATATGGATTAAAATGACTTCTGAAATAAAATTGAACTTTGAAACACAGAATTTATTACATACTTCTTAAAGTAAAGCTTACGATTTGGCCATATCGAGTTGTAGTGGAAATTTTCAAAATCTCTCCTTGTTTTAAGTATGAAAATATGAACTTTTTAGTATTTTTTATTTAAAGAATTTTATTGCTTAGCTTCCTTGCTCTATTAAATATATAGTACTACTACAAAAATCAGTTTCAATTTATCCAAATCTTATTCAAGCCAAAATAACTTGAAAAAATACCGCTAAGAAAAGGTTAAAATATCAATATATTTGCACAATGCTAGCGTTTTGGGTCATCGTGAAGCACCTTGTGAGACAGCAATACAGAAATTGGTGGAAAAATTCGAGCTGTTGGGACAAGTTAGTGATGTGAAGAATAAAACCCGTGATAAAGACTTGGATCCTAAGGCATATAAAGTCAGTTAACACAAGAACTCAAGCCGGCCGATCATCAACAACGTCGTGTCTTTGCTGATTGGGTCCTTGAAATGCATAGAAATGATCCGGAATTCCATTGAAAAATCATCTTGACTGATGAGGCCCATTTCCACCTCGGTGGCTACGTGAACAAGCAAAATTGTCGCATCTGGGGCTCGGAAAACCCAAGAGTTATTGTTGAAAAGCTTCTCCATACTCAACGTGTAACTGTTTGGTGCGGTTTATGGTCCGGCGAGGTCATTGGACCTTACTTTTTCGAAAATGAGGCTGGAGCAACAGTTACGGTGAATGGATTGCAATAGCGAGAGATGATTAATGATTTTTTATGGCCGGAATTGGATGGTATAGATCTGGACAACGTTTACTTTCAACAGGACGGCGCTACGTGCCACACAATTAACGAAACCATTGATTTTTTTACGGGAAAAGTTTCTGGACCGTGTTATCTCTCGAAGAGGTGATCACAATTGGCCACCGAGATCTTGTGATTTAACACCTTGCGACTTCTTCCTTTGGGGCAACAGCCCAGCGTCGATTCAATACCTCAAAGATGGAATTCGTGAGGCTATCGAGAACATAGGGCAGCCTCTTTGCGATTTGGTTATGGAAAATTTCATGAAAAGGATATGGTCCTGTAAGCGTGGTCGTGGTGGCCATTTGGCTGATGTTATTTTCCATTATTAACGGCATACCTTCCTCTTTATAATGAAATAAACATCCGATCATTTATCTCAAAAAATGCCATTTTTCTTTGAATATCAAAATAACACCTCTTCAAATGAGTATGCAAAAACTTTCTCCATGAAAAAATACACATATGTGCCCACTTTTATGGTGATTGATCATACGATGTCGGAGGTCATCATCGACAAACTATTTTTAACTTTCATTTTTATACTTTTTACGCAATAAATAGTATTATAAGTATGTCAAGAAGTCTGTAACACACAGAAGGAGACATCGGAGACCCCATAAAGTACATATATTCCTGATCTGTTCGATGAGATGAGTTAATTTAGCCATGTCCGTCTGTATGTATGCAAACTAGTCCCTCAGTTTATGAGCTAGAACTGAAAAGGTTCTTTTTACCAAACGCAGCATATTTGACGGAATCAGCCGAATCGAACCACTAGCTCCCATACAAAACCAAATTAATGTCCTTAATAGAAAAACTTTTTTTGTTTTTGACTTATCAAGCTGAAATTTTGCCGCTATCAGTGTCTAATCTATATTCACCAACAAAGTAAGTTTCATGATCCTAGGATTACTAGGAGGGGTATCTACCGTACAAACCCAGATTCAAATTAATGTGCTTATTGGATGAACTCTTTTGTTTTTGGCTTAACAAACTGAAATTTGGACACAATTAGTGTGTGATCCATATTCTCTAAGCATGTAAGTTTCATGATCCTAGGATTACCAGGAGTTGTAACTCAAATTCAAAATAATGTTCTTATTATTTTTTGTTTTTTGTCTTATCGGACTAAAATTTGGACACCATGTAAATTGCAAGATCCTAGGATTGTTATGCTGTGCTTAACATATTGTACCATGGGCCACAGCCATCTACATGTGGCACATATTTCATACTAATACTAATGGGCCATCTACATGTGACTATGGGTATATTGAAAATATAAATAAGTCAAATCATTAAAATAATATTTCTGCATGCTCCTGTGAATGGAGCGTGAAGAGTATTACAGGATTGGCATAGCCAAAGATAAGCTTCTTTCTGGTTATATATATATATATACAATAGACAACTATAAACCTATTATCCCATTGTTTGCTAGTGCATTCATTTTTATGATAGATAGAAAGTTCATCTAACATTTTAATAAAAAATAAAGAATCAAATTATGATATATGTAGTATAGTTGAAATTGAAGATCGGATCATATTTTATTATTTTTATCTGTGAATATCGCAAAATTCGCAAATATCGAAATTAACAAATTTTAAAATATTTCTACTGAAATAAGCGAGCTATCTTAATAACATTAAAATATAGGGTATTTATTTTAAATTTTATTTTGAATTTGAAAATCATGTTGCGCAAACGAAACATCCGTCGAAAATCGCATGATTTCTTAAAACGATCATTGTTCGCTTTGACTATTCTTCTTGCATTAGAATAAAAATCCTATAAAATGTTCATTTTTGGTAAACTTATACGTTTTGCCTTCAAATATTGCAACTTCTGCTTTGCAGATTTATTCCTTGTGCTGGCGCATATACTGTGAAGGATTGGTGAGAATATTGTTTTACATCTTCTTAAGTCTTGTGAAGTTCCGAGTATGCATGCGGTCGCTTTTCATAACCTTTTTAATGTGTAGATTATCAAGGCTCTGTCCGGCATAATTCGAGAGAAGCAAATAGTCAATGCGTCTTTAATGTATACTCGATCGATCTGGAAATAAGGTTGTAAATATAGTGACAAGAAACGAATTGCTGCTAGTCCATTGGAAAGACAATGCGACAGCTGTATACCTTATGTTAGTAAAAGTTCAAAACATTACAGCCTTTGGGGAGGGGTTGATCTCTTTGACAACGCATTGAACAATTACATAGTACTATTTCGAGGGAAAAGTGGTGTTGGCCGCTGATTACGAACGTTTTTGATGCTTGCATGGTGAACCAGTGGAATGTTCATTGTCTTCTTAGAATATTCTCAAACGAATAAAGTAATGCAAAAACGTTACAATTATGCCCCAAACAGATTTTCGGAATTTTGCGATACGATAATGCCAAATCACAAACGACATCCAATCTATCAACACCATGAAAAGAAGATAGAACTGAGTCACCAACATCTGGGAGTATCAAAGAAACAAAGTGATTCACAGTGTTCGAATTATGACGTTGAAGGCCGAAATAGTCAACTAAGGACTAAAATAAGGTAATTCACAAATTTTCACCGAAAAATCTCCAGCAGCAAACAGACTGTTGGACGGGATACAGGAATACAAAATACAAAAATCAAATTTCACATAATAGCAATAGCAACAAACTACAATATTGTATAAAAAATTTTAAAATTCCAAGACAAATATGCTCCTGATTAAGTTAAAGTTATTCACCAAGCCTAACAGTACCTTTGACTCCAAATAGTCTTGCTACCTTTATGTCAGTTTCACATAGATGATGCTTAAAATACTGACGCTTATCTAACAATATAACTCCTCGATTCAACTCTTTGACTCAACGATTCAACTATTACTTACCTCTTTTATGAAACAGTTTTTATTGAAATCGGCTTGACTCAGACCAAGTTTTGTTTAGGTGTTTATGCGTGCGACGTCATTGTGTTCTTATTGAGAACGCATACATTATCTTGAACTCTCTAATGAAGAACAATAAACACAAATACAATTAAAAGATTTGAATATTTATTTCTTTTGTAAACATTTTAAGTTTCATTTACAAATTATATATGTTAATGATTACTGAATATACGCCAAACGTGCCACATATCCAACCAATAAATATAAAAACTAAATTACGAAAAAGCCTCATGCGACTAAGGCCCACTTTATAGAAAAGGCAAATATCCATTATTGAAGGAAAGATAATACCCAAAATTGATATACAAAATGCACCAATGAACGAAATTACATGAGCAAATAGTGGCACAATGATCGCAATTAGAATAGAAATTAAAACCACCACAATGCGCACCATACTCTCAGCAGCTATTAAGTCAGTACCTTTGGGAATCATTTGTTTCAAATAACCCTGCCAGTAGAAACCAATTGTGACGTGACCTTGCACTGCAAATTCTAGTAAAATTGCAATCGAAAAGAACAGGATGACCACATAAGTAAAGCTACAAAAAAAAAAAAATAATTAATTACAATTCTAGACAGAGACAGATCATCTATTTAAATGCCATACAAATCATCTGTTGGTAAATTCTCAATAATTGAAGGATTTATGTCATCGCCATATTTCCAATAACCAAGAAAACCGAAGAGAACATTGAATGATGTTACAATGAGTATGCCTCGATTCAGTATGCCAAAAGGACCCAAATAATGATGAGGATTTTCCATTTTCTGGTGAATTGCTATCAACTATAAATCGATGGTTTTATAATATATAGAACAAAATGCTTTGCAAAAAAAAGAGCTTACAACTCCAACGGATTCAATCGAAAAGAGTACTGTACCAAAAAAAAATGGAGTAGTTTTAAAATCCTGGGTAGCCTCTCTCTCTGTCAAATCGGGCAAGTCATATGTTACATAATATAATAGAATGACATAACCTAAAAGAAGAACAAAACTGCATCACATTTTCCTAAATTATCCTTGCGATGGTAAACGTGTTTTCATTTGCAACTTGACAACTTTTAAAGAACCAACACCATGAAAGGATGTGAATAATTTAAACCCTTTGAATTGCAAATGAAAACACAAATTGGACTTACAAATAACCATTAAACTATCTGCTGCAACTATAAATCGTTCCATATATTTCGTACGGCGTACGACATAGATCAATATCAAGGGCACAATCAGTACAGTTATAAAGATGCGACTTTCAGTGGGTTGGAAATAATTGTCCGAAACAATTTTGAGATTGTTTGCTATGAAAATCACGTAAACACAAGAAACCCCAAAATGATGTACAACGATTAAAGCTTCAACCATAAAACTAAATGGAGAAATTATAAGCGAAAATTCGTAATACGTGTAAGCGATCGTCACTTACCCAAATAGAGTTTTAAAACGCCTCAAAAATGGTGGTCCATCTCCAATGGCAAGAGTCATTGCTTTAGAATACGTAAGCATTGGAGTTTTATGACGTCTGCAGAGTCTAAGCATGTCGATAAGCTGCAAAAATTGCGAAAGAGCCTTTATTATAGTTGAATGTGAAATATTGAAATTGTCAGCAGAAATATGTCACCAAAACATGAAGCGAATATACTATAACAGCGCTAATGACAAATGTACCAATCATGCCAACACGCCACCCGGCATTGAAAAAAGCATGGGGCATTGCAAGGCAACCTGTGCCAAAGCTACTCTTCATTAGATAAAGAAAGGCCTGCAGATCACTAGGAATTATTTTGGAGAAAAAATATTACATATTTAGAGATCTCAAAGGACATTTATATGCACATTTCTTGCTTACCTCAATGGTTGAGCAACATGACGATGCTCATAGGGATTATAATCGCCACTGAAATAGAATTGAACTTTCAAAACCAGAATTTTCCATATATTTCTAAAAGCAAAACTTACAATTTGGTCATGTTGAAGGGAAAATATTTCAAAATTGCTCCTTGTTTTGAGTGCGAAAATTTCAATATTTTAATATAATTTTTATTTTATGGGAAGAATTTTATTACTTAGCTTCCTTTCTCTTCAAAGTGAAAATTTTTATAAAAGCTTTCCTTGTTTTCACAATTTGAATTTTATTTTATTTGAAGAATTTTATTGCTTAGCCTCCTTTCTCTACAATGTGAAAATCGCTCCTTGTTGTGAGTACGACAATTTAAAATTTTTAATATTACTTTTATTTTACTCAAAGAATTTTATTGCTCAGTTTCCTTTCTCTACAAAAATCAGTTGTAAACTTCAATTTATGCAAATCGTATTGAAATCAAGATTAGAGATGAGCTAAACAGTGACACAGTGATTCTAAACTGTGACTGAAGAGTCACAGTCATTTGAAGGGAGAGATACAGTTTACTTGATTGAATGTGACTCACTTTGATTCAGTTGTTGGGATTGGTAATCACAGTTTAAGCATAGTAAACTGTGACTCTCACAGTTTAGAATCACTGTGATTATGAAATCACTGTTTAGCTCATCTCTAATCAAAATAACTGATAAAAACAGCATAATAAATACCTGGGCAACACTAAAAAATTGTCCTGAGATTTTATGTATGCATTGATTACGGGAAAAATATTAGTTTTGTCCCAACAGTTCTAGTATCTTGTTTTCATTATTACAATTTTCTTCTAATTTTTGTTGTTTATACAATTATGAAACGCTATGAAATGTACTTTTGTATGATTTTCGAAAATTCCCCCTTCAAACAAATTATTCCATAAAAATCAATTCGCCTCATATAGGAAAGTTACAACAAGCCTATAACCCATAGCCACTGATTAAAGTACTATCTCAATTGTTGCACATTTTTCATTAGATACAAACTCATTACTCTATGATTTTCCATATACTAGTAAGCAAGCTAAAAGATACACCTTCCGTTCTTCCTTCTTGATTTATGAAAACATTTTATAAAACAAAATGCCTGCTGTGTTTCACAGCAAACTATTAGAGACTAGACTAACCCTCAGTCACTCACTCACTCATTCACTTACTTGCCTCAATTGAACTTCAAAGGAACTTGCCACGCCTGCGCAAGCGAAACATAATTCACAGCGCAGAATAGATACGCAGATACTTTCCTATATACATATCTGCAGAAATTTACTTTTGTTTTTGTCTTTTTGAAGCAGTTAACAAATAACATCAACTTATTTAATAAAAATTTCAATATACAAAAAAAAATCTCAAAAAAAAAATGAAAACTTCATAGAAGAAAAAAAAAACGGACAGTAAAGAATGTTGTTGGTTGGCAAAGTACAACACCAGCAACAACACTAACACCAACAACAACAACAACAATAACAAACTGCAATACCAAGCACAGCTTCTGTGCGCCACACGACAAGCGAGCGAGTTGCTGCAACATGCGGTGGCGAGCAGCTCGAGGCGCTTGAACAATAAATCATTGCATCGAAGCTACAGCAACCAACTGGGGACCAGCAAGTGAGTGAGGCAACAACGAGCGTGTTGCATACACAATGGAAGAAACATTGCAAAGTGCAGCGGTGTGTGGGGTTTCATTGTATCCAAGAGTAAAAGGTGTATGGTAGTGCTGTTGTTGTGGATGGTGGATGGAGCTGGTGCAGCAGTAAGTTATGCGCCTTCATTGTGGACAGAATGAACGCTTTTAAGCAGACAATTGCAACCTGCAGGGCACAACTCCTACTGAAATGACTGTTCCAACGGCAGCTTCACCAGCACAACCACCACCATCACCATCATTCAAAGGAAAATACAATAATAAAAGAGTAGGGAAAAGAAGAGCAATAGTAGCTAAAGTAAAGGCAATGGCAAAACAAAGGCTCAGTGTGTGTGCTGGTTGCTATGTTATAACGCCAACACACATGGACATTGGTCGAACCTTCACCTATCTGCTCCTAAGCACACTTGTCCTTCAATCTTCTTCTGCCCATCTTCTACTTGAAGTTTGCCTATTGTTTGCTTGGCATTCCCATTCTCCTTGTTATTGTTATTGGTTTGCTACTACTACTACTACGACCATCATAATCAACCTTGCCACATCATCATCTTCATCATTATCATGATGATTGTATTGTAGATAGAATATTTGCTACAATTCTCTAGCAATGAGATGAAGGTGGACATACTCATACATTCTGATACATAGTCTAGTCTAGTGATTTAGTCTACTTGAGTCTGCTTAGCTTAGTTTAGGTTAGCTTTCCACTGGATGTCATGCCTCTTGTTGAACATAAATCATTTTGTTGCAATATGAGTTAATTTTGTTGCAAACTCTTGTTTGCCATTTTTTTTTTTTTTTTTTTTTTTTTGGATTCGCCATGGAGGTGTAAATCTTCTAAAGATGCTAGCAGACCGACCTACCTAGCATGCACGATTCACCGGACAAACAGTCTCATGTGATGCCTACGTACTAAAACCACCCCCGGCCTACGCTGGCTCTTTTTTCAACCCTGGCGGGACTGCCAATAGAGGCATTACTTCGCCAGGGAGAGCTAGGTTAGACCGCTCTTCTATTTATTTCTTCATCTCTGCGGACCTGTTGCATTATAGCAACGATTATGCTGCAAGCTTTGTTCCAGGAGTCTTCATCCTTTAGCATAAAGTTAATCACGCCATTTGGTGTAAGGTTCTCACCTACCTCTGACGTGATTAACTCTCTAAGATGCACAAATCGGGTGCACTCCATGAGAACATGGCGAGCATTTTCCGGCTGGTTTGTGCAGTACAGGCAATGCGGGTCATCTGCATGTTTGAATCTGTGCAGGTACTCCCGAAAACAGCCATGCCCTGTGAGGAACTGCGTGAGGTGGTAATTCAGAGTTCCATGTTTTCGGGCCACCCAGACTCTGATGTTGGGTATTAATTCAAACGTCCAACGACCCTTGGTTGAGCTTTGCCAACGCTCCTGCCAGGAGGCAGTTAGTGTGTCACTCTGATCATGTGTGGCAGACTCTGCCCGTCTCGAAGCATATATCGCCGCCAACTCATTAATGTCCATGTCCACCGGTTTACAGTTTGCAATGACGCTTATTGCATCATCTGAAACCGTTCGGAACGCGCAACATACCCTTATCGAGTTTAGTCGATACACGGAAGCAGCTCCTTTAATGTATGATTTATATTTCGTTGCACAGGACCACACTGGTGCAGCGTATCGGATGATCGATTTGCTGACTGCCGCAAGCAGCTCACGCACTGGTTGTCTGGGCCCTCCAACGTTCGGCATAAGCCTTGCTAGGGCTGCGTAGGTCTTTGACGCTTTCTCGCTTGAGAATTTGAGGTGATCCCTGAAGTTGAGACGACAATCCAGTAGGACCCCTAAGTACCTAATGAAAGGTGCGGACGTTATGTCTTGTGCCCCGACTCGTATGCTTAGGGTTTCAAGTTTCTTCCTGCTGCTGATTAAAACTAGCTCAGTTTTATGGTCCGCTAACTCTAGACCAGTCTGCCAGAGCCAATTTTTGATATTTACCACGGATGAGTTGCATTTCTCCTGGAGTTCCGGGAGCGTCTTTGCCACTGCGACTACTGCAATGTCATCTGCGTAGCCAATTATCTCTACTTCATCTGGTAGAGACACGCTAAACACTCCGTCGTACATCGCATTCCATAAAATTGGACCGAGCACAGATCCCTGCGGTACACCAGCAGTAGTGTTGTACCTTTGTGGGCCTATTTCAGTGTCATAAAGAAGCGTTCGATTGCTCAAGTATGACATCACCATTCTAAGAAGGTACTTTGGTACACGGAGATTCTCCAAGGAGCGTACTATATTGTACCATCTTGCCGAGTTGAACGCATTTTTAATATCCAGGGTAACTACAGCGCAATACTGTTTTGTGCCCCAGAGCCATCGTTCACCAGCGATTGCATTCAGAGCGATATCACGGACTCTGCTTACTGCATCGATGGTACTCCTGTCCTTCCTGAAACCATACTGGTTTTTGTGTAGTCCATTCGGACCCTCTGTGACCAATTCGAGGCGCCGACATATGATACGCTCCAGTATCTTACCCATTGTGTCCAGCATACACAACGGCCTATATGATGATGGCTGATCCGGCGGCTTGTTACCTTTCGGTATCAGCACCAATCTCTGCCGCTTCCAGCAAGAGGGAAAAATACCCTCTTCCAGACATGTATTCAACACTCTAAGGAAGACGTCTGTATTCCTCTGTATTGCATGTTTTAGGACACTGTTGGGGATTCCATCCAAGCCAGGGGTCTTCTTGCTGTCTGTTTTTTTGGAGGCGTCCAGAAGCTCATCTGCCGTAATTGTGGGAATGGGCTCCAAGACAGCTTCCCTTGTCCAATGTGTGCGCTCATGTTGCGGAAAGAGGTTTCGCACAATATCTAACATAGCCGCTGCACCGATCGGCGCTGGGCCGGCGACTCCTCCCAGGCGTCGTTTGACAAGTTTGTAAGCTCCTCCCCAAGGGTTGTTGTTGAGGTCTTCACATAGGTCCCGAAAGTGTATGCTTTTACTCCTTTGGATGGATTTCCGCAACTCAGCACGTTTCGCCTTGTATTCGGCCTGCCGACGTACAAAATTTTCTGATCCCCTTGCTCTTTGTGCTTGCCTTCTACATCTGATGCACTCCCTTCTTAGCTGCGCTATCTCAGCATTCCACCAATAATTTGGTGTATGCCGATTATTTCTTCCTTTTCTGGGCATTGAGGCATCGCATGCATCAGTAACAGCTTTCATTAGGCCCTTAACTTGTTGCTGTGCAGATCCCTGCAAGTTAACTCCTTCCAGCATGTAGTCTAGCATGGATATGTCTAGCATGCCTACTTTCCATCCGTTCTTTTGAGCTTTCGCGCTTGGTCTACAGCTACGGCGAGGACATGCATTCGTGGTGTTTATTTCGATTGCATTGTGATCGCTGAGTGTGAGGACATCTAGTACTTCCCATTTTGAGAGGTGGGCAAGAGACCTACTGGCAAAACTAATGTCAATGAATGACTCTCCGCGGCTATTCTGGAAAGTCACCTTGTTACCCATATTGAGGAGAGTGATGTCTAAGGCGGCAAATGCCTCCAAGATAGCCGAACCTCTAGCATTAGTTCTGGTGCTTCCCCATTCAATAGCCCAAGCGTTGAAGTCCCCAGCAATTAGAAGAGGAGATTTTCCGCGAGCATTGTATACAAGAACGTCGAGGAACTCATTGAAAGTTGCTAGGTCGTCACTTGGTGGTGCGTAGCAACTGAAAATGTGGATCCCCTTAACTCTGGCATAAGCAAATCCCTTGTTGGTCGATGGGCCACTGGATTCTATTGGGAGTTGGCCACAGGCCCAGATTGCGGCCCCTCCCGTCTGATCAGTTACCCACGTGTTATTCGCCTGAGGTACACGGTAAGGTTCACATACGACTGCAACATCAATGCGCCTTTCAGTAATGGTCTGATACAATAGATCCTGGGCGGCCCTGCAGTGATTAAGGTTGATTTGGATCACCTTAACCATTTTTGCTTAGCTGCAACATCGCTCTTTTATACATAGGACACTGGAAACAGCCTGTAGCGTGATTTTTGTCCCCGTCTTCACATATTGAGCACTTCGGTGCTGCTTGGCAACCTCTGGCTATGTGGCCTTTTTTGCCGCAACGTAAGCATTCGCCTGTGCGATCCACCGTGCTTTCGCATTGGTGGGAGACATGCCCGTAGTTGAGGCAGCGATAACATCTGATCGGTGCGATATTACCGCGTATCCTGCACCGAACCCATCCGACTCGTATATGTCCCGCATCCATAATCAGTTTGGCTTCAGCAGCAGGGAGCTCAATAGTGGCAGTTTGAGTCCCATATCTTGCCCTACGCATAGACTTAACCGCTGACGCCTCCATGTTACTGAGGGCTGGAATTTGAGTGCGTATGGCTTCGCACACCTCCTCTCGTGTGGTGACTTCGTCCAGGTCCCAACATTCCACCAATGTTTGCTGACAAAGAGTCTTAACTGAAGCTTTTTCCTCCAAAGCTTTAATTAAGGCTCCTTCATATTCCCTTGCTCTGGTTTTGCCTCCTCCTTTTAGCTCCAGCAGAAGCTCTCCTTTGCGGGTTTTCCTTATTTTGTTAACTTTAGTGCCGAAATCCTCCAGTTCTGGCTGCTGTTTAATCAGCCTAAGCATGTCGGCATAGGTTGCATCACCTCGCTTGGAGATAACGATGGCATCAGGGCGCATCCGCTGTGTCTTCTCCGTTTCCTTCTTCTTCCGTGACTTACGTCGTACCTCTGTCCACTCCTTGTCAGGTTTGGTCCTCCTGACCTCTGCATTCTTCCCGCTTTCCTTCTTGCCCTTCTCAACTAGCGGCGGCTTCGGTGCACTTTGCCCTCCTTTCAAAGAGGGCTGCTTTTTTTCTCCTTTAGTGTTTCCTCCAGGTAGCCCCTCAGATAGCTTTTCTTTCATTGGACCAACTTTCACCCGTAGGCCAGGTGGGATCTCCGCGATGTCACAGTGGCGCTGTGGGGTTGATTCACCCAGTGGCAGTGGCAACATGGGAGCGGTTGCTCCACATAAGCCCGGCGTTGTCTGCGCGAACTTTTCCCTCGTATTTCCTACTGCTGCGGTTCCGTAGTCAACAGCCATATCCTGGACTGCCATCAGATACAGTCGGCTGATGCTACCGATTGCTTCCCTCATAGGCTGATGGACCGTTCTTCGTTTCCCATTGTCCATCATTGCAATCAACTCCTTAATTTTGCAGCCAAGCTGTTTGAAGGAATCGAGTTCATCCTCGCTTGCGTTCCGCCTTTTGGATTGCGGGCTTAGTAGCTGTGGGCTGGAAGACCCACCTGCATCCAACGGATCTTGGACACTACTTTCCTCTTCCACGGTAGACGGTACCGACGTTTGTCCCGCTGTCTGCCCTATTTCGATCGGAGAACGCGGAGTTTTTGTGCTTCTCCGAAACGGATCAGGGACTGCTAGGTGATCAATTAAACTTGTAACATTAGATGATACAGGAGCCAAGTTGTCCACTCCTGTATCACTGCGGTCATAGGATCTTGTTTGCCATGGGTTTTTGTTTATTTGTTGTTATTGTCACTACTACGCATGCGCATGCGTTCAAGCAAACATATTTGCCAACTGCTGCAAGAATTACATTTTTCCCACACGTCTCGAGACGAAGCACACACACACACACATATATATACTTCTTTATCGCCAGGCGACAGATATGTGGGTGTCTGTTGGCAAATTTATTGCCAAGCATACCAAATAAATTTTCTATTAACTCAAAAAAGCCAAAGTGAAGCCAACCAAACTCTAAAAACCGCCTGTTTTTTGTTACAAGGCGTTGTAAGGCAGGCAGGCAGGCAACACTCAACGCGGGTCTGTGCGAGATTTGCATTGAATCGGATCGAATGAACTGAGTGAGGCACGTCGCTTGCTTGCTCGCCTGTTGGCTATTTTATCTATTTAAGGCTTTAATTTTATTTGCCAAAAATCAACGCAAACTAAGTTGTTGCCTTCTAAGGCAAAGCCAAAACGTCTTGCCACAATGAAGTATCCAACAACGTGCAACACTTGACGCACGCGCAACATTTGCATGCAATTGACTTCAAAGAGCACAGCACAATAAAAAGTACATAAAAGAAGAAGATTCTACTCTTTCAAATACCATGAAGAAGATACCGAGAGTTGATTGTTGTTGTTGTTGTTGCTGTAGTTGTGATTATATACGAATTTGTTAAAGATACTTTTCTTCGTTTTATATGCTATAGAATTTGCATTAACTTTAACGGTCAAATATTGTTGCCACTTGCAGTACAACAACCCACAATATTGCCACAAACAGACACAAACAAAAGTTAAACAAAATTACCAAATAAATAAAGTCAACTCAACTTTAGCATTTTGCTTTAAGTCTCCGATGCAAGTCAATATCTAACATAAGTATCTTCCTCTTTAGTGTAGAGGTAAACCCAATGGGAGAAGAGAGACTGTGTGACTGTGACTGTGAATCAATTGGCAAATTGGTAATAATTTCTCAAGCAACTAATCCATGACTCGTAAAACCAAAACATTTACAACTTGACATTAAGTTTGTTGATAATAACTAACTAACTCTATAAAATCCATTTATCTATCAACATTGATCAATGAAGATGCATCGATACTTCACATTCCCTCTTACTTACAATGTTCATAAACTTGGCTTAAATCAAACTGACCAACAATTGCTCAATGAATTAAAGTACAAGTGAATCAATGCCTATATCGATTTGTATGCTATATGTATACAAACATATAGAGATAGTTCAATAGATAGTAAGTAAATCTATCTATGTACTTTAAGTGAAGTTTATTACGCTGAATTGAATAGAATACTATAATTGTGCAAAAGCTCTAACATAAATTGCAAATTAGAAGTACCATAGTTAAAATCGATTTGAATTTGGACATATCAATTGATTGACAATCAACAGAGATTAATACATACAACATTTTAGTTCAGTAAATTTGGTTTATTTATTGGGATAAAATGAAAGTGCTTTCGCTTGCCAAAACATAGTTAATCAAACAGATCAATGTAAGTATGTAAATATTATAATTTCATTATAGCAATTATGTGTCTACTTTATTCTACCTAAAAGATACAAAATATCAATATGCGATAATTTCATATTATGAGTTTACTTGTACAAGTTGTGTGCATGTGTGTGTGTTTGTGTATTTTTTTTACAAATCTTTTTATCTGACAAATACACAACGACAATAAACATGAAACCCGTTCACTGTTTCGTGTTCCTGCCTTCATATAGCAAACAGTCAAATGATATACTTACAGATACAACGATTATCTGTCTGTATGCATGTCAGTCAGTTTGTTTGTCTATCTGTCTGTCTATCTATCTATCTATCTATCTATCTTTGTAGCTGTTGGTCTGTTTGTCTGTCCTGTGTGAAAATTAAACTCATGCAGAGTTTCCTGTGTATTGCATAAAAATATCTTTTACTCAGTTTTTTATGCAATCTATAAAATATTAATGATGTCACATAGTAATCTTTTCCTTGATTATCTTCATCAGTGGGTGTAATTTTCTCACGCTTTATTTATATTTAATATGTTAAATATTTTGCAAATGTATCTGTTATAATAATTTAAATTTCATTTCCCTTCTTTTTTTCATATTTTTTTGCCTAACTTTGCACATTTTATTATGGTTTTTTGTTATACTATGGCAGTATTGTATTTAAACTTTATCACTTTAGTGGGTGATTGTGCGATTCAACACCTGAATAAATATTTTATCAGTCTTCCTTACAAAAAAATGACAAAAAATAACAAAATTATAAAATTTCAAACTTCTCCGTTGCTGGTATTGGTTTTGTTGTTCTGGTTTTGCTGCTGATAAGATTTTTTGTTGCAATAAAAAATATAAGCGTGGGAAAATTAAATTTTTCAATTTTTATACCCTTTACTCTTCGAGTAAATATGAGTATTATTGCTTTGTCAGGATGTTTGTAATCCAAAGAATAGTAGATTATAGAATCCATAGAAAATAAATTGAGTGGTAAAGAAAAAAGATTTAGCCAACTTTGTTCGATTGTTTTAATACAAAATTTTCTCTTAGAACTCTTATAAGTAAGTATTAAGATATTAAGCTGAACGCAAAGAATTTTTATCACCGTTTATATCAGAGTTCCCCTATTACTAAAAGAGATAGGCGTAATCCTTAAAGCAAAATGACCACGGTTTTTGAACTGTGTTTTTTAACATTTCACACAATTTCTTAAATTAAATCATGATAATTTTAATCAATTCGTATAAAAGTAAACACATATCCAAAAATGTAACCGATTAAACCAATATGTTATACAGCTATCTCTAGTACAATCGTCTATATATGTTTTGTATTGATGAAAAGTGTTCAAAATTATATAGATTGATATGTATGCTTTATTAATCTCGATATAATATGTATACCCAAGCCGCAGCTGCGGCTCTGAACAGGAGGAGGAGACTGTGCTTCACCTCATGTGCCAGTGTCCATCCCTCGCCAGAAGAAGATGGAACCACCTAGGCTCAGGGTTTCTCTCCAGCTTAACCGAACTAACATTCCTACTAATCAGGGACATAGCTAGGTTCATTTCGGAATCCAAATGGTTCTCCGCATCGGACTAAGGGGGTGTCGTGTCAACTCTTTGCTGGGCCATACTCTTTTTTGTGCCTAAGTGAGCCTCTCGTCTGAGGGCTGCCACCTAACCTAACCTAACCTATGTATACCCAATAATTAGATCAATGGAACTACAATATTATACTCGTATCATAAAATTGACCCATAAAATGGTTTAAAATTTTGTAATATCTGTGTTAAGGGAATGTTCTTTATTTCCTCAGTCTGAAAAGTATATAAGCTCCAATGAAACTGAAATAAACATTCTAGTACATACATATCTTGTTGTTATTTTATTCAAAATGACAGACATTCATTGGTGTTTTTATGGTTTGGTTTACTTGGTGATATCAAGTGTTTGATAGTGTCTTATGAGTTTAAGTTTTTGCACTTATTCTAAATCTCAAGCTTTGTGCAAAACCACTAGTGGTGGTCGATTAAATTGTGTACGCAGCAGCGCCTGGGAAATGTCAACAAGAGCGTATTGTGTTCAAGGTCTCTGCGGTATATGAGGTTTTTTTAATTTGTTATCGCTTGCGGATAGTTGAGTGCAGCGTGGGAGCGAAATGATAAGGAAAAAATATGAAATTGGCAAAATACGAAAATCTACAAAACAATTCTGAAAAAAACAAAGATAGGCAAAAGAAATGTTTAATATTTATTAAAACAATAAGATAAGATTTGATAAACAGACTTAGCTCAAGAACTGTTTTCAATACAATTACCCAAATGTAAATGAATATCATATATTACATAATATTTCAATTTTTGTCCATTCCGACAAATGATCAAACAATTAACAGTGCTTCTCCTAATTTTAATGTACCTTCATGAAGATTGAGCTAGCGAAGAGGATCTGCTATAAGCTGATGAATGTTGTTTATAGGGAAAATACTTATCTCTAGTCCATGAGCGTCTTATTTCCTTTTACCCTAGTGAGAAGTAAAGACTATCGGACAATATGAGTAAAAATGCCAATCCAAAATTATGGAAAGGTAGAATTCAATTCTAAACATATTTAGTTGTCTGAAGGAGCTGGCTTTTGCTATCTTAACAATATTTTCATCTACCCATTATTTACAGAAATTAAAAGTTCAGATTGTATTCTGTTAAAAGTAACAAAGTGTGAGCTTAATATAAGATATTTAGAATCTAATTTGCAACAGCAGAAATCATACTAAATTTTTCTTTTATTTTACCATTGCTGTACACATTTCTGGTGGCAAATAAGTTTTAACTTAATAGCATCTAGTTATATTTTTAGTCCAATAAATCACTAAGTCAAGATTCTTCGACGGCTCGTCATGGTCACATTATTATAATTTTTATAAAAATAATGGTTCTCCATCCCTGATACAAGGAATATGATTAAGAACAATAGACTTCTGTCGGTTGCAGTGCAATCATAGCGATTGAATAATAATATTATTTATTTTATTTATTTCAAACCTAATAGTAGCATTTTGACAATTTTGGCTGGATGACATGTGACAGGTGATTGAGTGACTGATTGACTGACAGACTGGCGTCATCTCATTTGAAGTGAATATGAATGCATATTGAATAGTGTGCAGTGAATATTTAGTATGACTATCAGTGTGTATTGAATAGTTGATAATTGGTTATAAAATATAATCTACAATGGAATAACTTATAGAATGCTAGCTACAAGACCTTCGACTCTATATTAATACAATAATAATGACAGGTATTAGTTTATTATCACTTATAAAAGTCACTAATATATGTTACTGTACTGCTTCGCTAAAATACCTTTTACATATTACAGACCTTTACAGTCACCAAGAATGTCGATACAAAGTGGCAACCAAATATGAGTAAATGATTCTCTTTTTTTACAGATTTTACCGAAAATCGCTGAATAGAAAGTTATGAGATATAACATCAGATAGTCCATAGTTCATTAGCAAAACAGCGACAAAGTCATTTAAGCTAACAATAAGATAGGAGAGATAATAACGAATAAAAACCAGGCCTATCTCCATTAATCAATTATGTACGTTTTATTGAACAAGGAATGAAAAATACTTTTTTCTTAATATTTGGAACATATTCTTATGAATTTATCAAAATAAGTACAGGAAATATTAATCTATAATATTTGTGCTGCACTCCACCCCAAAGTTTATCTTTTGTAGTGGGAGCTCTATTGAATTTTGGGCCGCCCATCTATTCAATTGAAATGGTGACTCTGATAGCCAACTCTGGACTTAAAGCTCATAGTTTGCTTATGGTCACCATTTTGCAGGATATTGTATGCCATTTTCCCATTCCATGGTGTTTGGGAATACGCCCAGGGAGGACCCGAGTTTATTAACCACGAATTCACCACTCCTTCCTTCATGATCTCTATTCAATAATTGTTGTAGTAGTTGATTAGGTCTACTAATAAAGTGCATCTAAAAATAAACACGATTTTTTAATATTTTTTTGTTGTTTTAATTTATTTAATTGTTTATTTTCTTAAATTTTATATTCATAAATATAAATAATATGCACTTCATTCGTAAATTATTATACAAAAATAGATTTGCATGTTTGTTGTTGATTTTTCTTTTTTCTCTTTTTTTTCTTTTGTGATTTGATTTACAAAATTTGGGATTCTATTTTTGTTAAATTATAAACTTAAACAGGGCATCATAATAATAATAATTTTAAATAAATTGTAATAATAATATATTAATTAAAACAAATCATCAACTAAAAAAAAAACTTTAAACTACAATATATAAGGATACTTAGGAACAGGATCTAGTAAATAGTAGTAGTAAATAATGAAATAAAAGGGGGCGAAAGTTGGGGAAGAAATGTTTTTTTTTTTTAGTTTTGAGATTCGCTCCAAATCGGAACAAATCCAAATTCATGACTCTAAGTGTTAAACTACATTAATACAATATATGTAAGTATAAACTACGAAACTATTTTATTTAGTGTTATGTTTTTTTGTTTAAATTTTTTTTTTTTTTTTTTGTCTATTTTTGATGTCAAGTGTTTTGCGTATCACGAAGTTGTTTCCTTCTTTAGAATCACGAAATACGAATTACGGCTAAGATATTTGAATTAAAATACAATACAATAGATTATTTTATATATACTATAGAAATGTATATAGTATGTGTATGTATATAAATATCGTTATTGGATTTTCGTTAAAATTGCATTTATAATTTTGTTTAATTTAGTTTTGTTTTTTTAATAATATTAATTAATTAATAATTAAACTAATGTAAACAGCCACTTCTCGACTAATATGACAAAACAATACTATTCACGTACTTTCATATGTATCCTAGATACATACATTTCTATATGTATCTCACATATAATAATTTTGTTTTTAAAGCATCAAAAAAAAGGTACTTTTTCATATCAAAATGATGAAAACTAAAATTAATAATTATAATTTTTAAAACTGAAAAATACTTAAACAAAAACAATAGAAACACAAATACAAACATGCAATGAAAGTATCTTTTTCTGTGTTGTTGGTGTTGTTGTTGTTGTTCGACTTAAAATTAGTTAAAAAAAACTACTATAATTTAAACAAACATCCCTGTAACTGTTTGCGCTTCGCTTTTTAATCACATAAAAAACAAAAGAATATTATAAACAAATGAAAAATATCTAAGGTGTTGGTGCACCCAGTTGCATAGCAGGGGGCAATGCTTGAGCTAAAGTCTTGCCACTAAATTCCTGATGGAATTCTTCAATGCTTACAAAAGTACCCGTAAGGAAACCAACAATACCAAATACAATCAAGAAAATATTTTTCCACATGCGCCAATTCAAATGACCATAACCAGGATCGTCACGATAAACAGCCAGTTCAATGATAGCAGGCACCATTAGGCCAAGCGTGCTAAGGCAAACGGCACCGATAAGCGAAATGAAAGGACCCAAATTAGGTAAGGCAGCAGCAATGCCACAACAAAGGATCTGTGTATCACAAAAAAATAGACAATTGATTAAGTTAGTTGACAAAGGATTAAGAGTGTTTGATAACTTACCACCAAACTAATACGTAAAGAATATTCACTGATCTTCTGACGTTCCGGTGCAATCTTTTGTTGTATACCCTTCCAAATGATGTTGAAGGGTACATAAAATTGCAGAGTAAAAGTGAAGAAAATTGCCAGGCCAATCATTAATTTAACTGATTGTGATAATCTACAAAAAGCAAAGATATAATAAATTACCAATTCATTGTAATCTGTACAGAGAGTAGAATGACTTACATTTCATCCAATGGCAAATTCAATGTTATGCTGCCTTCTGTCTCGGCACCATACTTGAGATAACCGAAGAAACCAACAGTTGTATACATGACAATGACCACACCCATGCCAATGTTCAAAACTGAAGGACATCCAATGAAGTGAGTTGGTTGTTTCATGTCATTTTCCAAAGACATAACTACACCAATGCCTTCCAAAGCAAAGATGACTGTGCCAAAGAACAGTGGCCATTGTACAACATTAGCCACACTGACACGTTCAGTTGGTGCTGGCAAATCCGAGAAGATATAAGTGAACGTTATGATAATTCCAATCAGCATCAAGACATTGGCAATCATTGAGAATGGCGTCAAGAACTTCAGATTACGAATGAGGCACATGAACAACAGTGGCACCGTCACAATTACAATCCAAATGCGTATATTCAATTCAAATTCGGTATAGAAATCCACCACTTGCTTCAGATTCTTTGCCACAAAAACCAAATAGATGCAACAACATCCAAGTAGATCAATTACCAGAAAAGCATTCACAATGAAGCGTATAAATCGTGACCAACGTTGCAAGGATGGTGGTCCGTCAAGGAAAGCCTGCTCGGCAATATCAGCAAATCCCATCATTGGTATCTTACGTCGGCGGCACAGGATATGAGCACATTTCACCAAAATGTGAACACAATAAGTGCAAATCATGCCCACGGCAAGAGTTGCACCAAGACCAAACCATAAGCCAATATTCATGAAAGCCATTGGCATGGCAAGAATACCAGAGCCAAGTGAACCTTTCAGCAAATGGATAAGGGTTTCACAATCACTGAAAGATAAACAAAAAGACGAAAGAATGTATTTTTTTATTATTTCTACAATATATCATAATTTACTTAAAAATTATTTAATTTTATTTTTGTATTTTTGTTTGTTTGTTTGTTTTGATTTAACCTTTTAACTTAATTTTCTGCATTTACCATACTATAAACAAATAACAAACGTCGCGACGCCGAAGCCACGCTGTGTTAATGTAGAAATATATACGAGTATAATGCAACAAAATAGTATTTTTTTGCTTGCCAAAATTTATTTTTTTTTTTTTTTAAGAAAGAATATACTAAAAATACAAAAACCACTTTTCTTTGCTTTGACGTACATTACAATTTTATTTTACTTTACTTTTGCAATTTGGCGCCAGTCTTTTGAATTTCCTTAATTTCAATTTTCACTAATAAAGTTTGTAGTATCTATCGCACAATACAAACTACTTAAATATGCATCTGCTTATGACTAGTTTAAGTAAAATAAAAATTAATTTACTTAAATAGAAATAAGGCAAAAGCATTCTTAACTTTGATTTACCTATCGTGGTATGTCACTGCCTAGATGATGATGAATGATGTTGATACAAATATTTCAATATATACAATATTATATGGCATCTATTTTAATCATTGCAATTATCCAATCAATCCAATTATGAGATATTTATTATGAAAAATATCATTTGAAAGCATTTTAAAGAAACTTTGTATGAAAATACAATTAATAAATGCAAATGTTTTCCTTTTTTTCTACTATTAATTTATATGGTGATTGTATTATATATTGAACCAGATGATTTAACTTTTGTGCATGATGAGTAAATTGTTAAGACATTAAGCGAATTTTATGACATCAAAAAATTACAATCACAGTGAAACCGCCTATTATATTGTATAAAATAAGAAATTAAATTCCGGGGACTGCACTATGTGCATAGGTTATTTGGAATTTAACTAATGAATCTGAATTTCCAGCAATTTGCATTCCAGATTGGCTGCACTATGTGCATTTAATTCCTGGGATATTACAAATTACTGGCAGGGAATTAGAGTAGGATGCCAGAGCATCAGCATTCAATTTCAGGCTGAATCATATCAACTAATATTTCACCTGTTCAGCCACGAAATCATAAACAATATTGACATTGACTGCGTTGCCGAGGTACCGCTTATTGTCAAGAGCAACTGCAGTTATGCTTATCTTCAAACGCTACTGCAGTACCGCTTGTTGTCAATGCTACGCAGTACCGTTACCCAGGTGCGGAGAAGTGGATTTTAACTTATATACTACTTACATTTTACGTTTTTAGCCTACTTAAAATCTATGAGGTAGATCCAGGACATAAGACCTCTTCAATCTCCTGATTTGTTGTTGTCAAGCAGATTAATGGCTAATTCATTGCTATGACTATGTAATCGTTTATATTTTTTACAGTGATTTTGCGTATTTCATCCCTAACAAAAGGTTTTTTAAGGTCTTTATAAATAGCGTAGTTTGTCACGTACCAAGGAGCATTGACGATTCTTCTGAGGGTTTTATTATGATACTTTTAAAGTATTTCTATTGATTGCAGTGCCCCAAAGTTGCATGGCATATGTCCACACTGGTTTCAGTATCATTTTGTAAAGGAGAATCTTGTTTTATAGGCTTAGTGGTGAGTGTGACCCAAACAGTCAATACATTTTTATTGTTTTCATGGAGAATTGCAGCTTCTTGGCCTTGATGGCGAAATTATTATTTGAAACTATTTTATTGTTCCGATTCTTTACTCTTGAAAATGTGAAAGAAATACAATAATAGCGCAAGAACACAGTTAGAAAATCGTGGTTCTTTACACTTTCTTATGGTGTCTACAATATACAATATATGGTGATCAAGAAACTTTGATTCTCTGCGTAAGACGAATATGACTTGTCCGTACTGAATTTGACCTCATAAGTTTAAATTTTGATAGACAACTTTCAAATCAAATCGATTGTCATCATCATGCTAAATTATTTTTATGTATACTTTAAAGAATCTGTGATGGTTCCATGCGCGCACAACAGTGTTGTCATTAATTTATTAATTTTTTATTAGATTAATTAATTTGATTCAATTAATCATGATTAAATTAATTACAATATACCTGATACTTTAATTATTGAATAAATAAATACTTGTAAGCTAAAATTATGAAAATTTTAATTGCATATTTTTAGACTTTTAAATCGCCTCAATATTGAGACGAAAGCGGTTTCTAGCACATACCCGAATGGTAAAACAACAATTTTCAAAATACGTGTAGTCTAGTGTAGTTAAATGTTAATCACAATTTTTTAGTATGATTTTTAATTATTAATCAATCATCAATCAAAAATAAAAAAAATTAACACCCCTGGTACTTTAATCATTGAGTAAATAAATACATTCAAACTAAAATTATGAAAATTTTAATTGCATATTTTTAGGCTTTGAAATCGACTCAATGTCAATTTTTTTCGATTTCTGTGACACACCTTTTTGATTATGATTTTTAGTTATTGATTAAAAATTTTGAGTAATGATTAATTTTTATAGGATTTTTGATTGATTAATCAATAATCGTTAATCAGATTAACCTTTGACCAACACTGGTGCGAAACTTTAGGACTAGTTAACAAAAACAACAAAGGAACGATTTCAATTCGCAATGTTGATTATTAACATCTATTAAATATATTTTGAAATGTATAAAGAATCGTCAACGTTTTCCGTAAAATAACTTCAATTAAAATTTGCCTTCTATAGCAGGTGTGCCTTTCTCCCCCCACAGTCTTTGTACAATACAATTGATTGCATTTTCATATAAATATTTCAATGAAATTGTTGTTTTAAATAAAATCAAAATCAATTGTCACTAAATATAATTTCTCAAAGCAAACACACATACACACGCTCATAATGCAAACGAAATACATTCGTTAATACTTTTCTAACTAGTATACACGCTATCCATAGATACATTTTAATAGCTAATAGCATTTGTGTTGTGTATCTATCGTTAATGTTGCCGTTACACAATTTGCAAAGCGAACGACGAGCGCTTTTGATATTTTGTCGTTGTTGTTCTGCTTGAGTAGTTCAGTTCAGTTTAGTTTAGTTGATTCTATGTAATTTCATTTTCTTTCTATTTTGTCGCACACACATCAAATCACATATCTTTCTATATTTCGTTTCCTTTCTTTTATAAGTTTTTCTATTTTATTTTTTTTTTTGTGTGTTTTTTGATACAACATTACTTTATTTTTGGCTTTGGCCATAATCAGGTCCAAGTCCAAGGACAATCTCAATGTAAATAGTGTGAAAAAAGAAAAGAAAAACTATTTCCGTTTGCACTTGTTGAAAAACCAAATCACATCAAATTGAATTGAATTGAATCAAAGTATCTAAAACTAAAGTTCAATGACGTGCGAAATTCTTTTACAGAATTCTTATTGTAATTACAATAGATTGATTAGTCATTGATACAATAAAATAGCTTTTGGCAAGATGATGAATTCTACCGCTGTTTATATAATGAAGTGTGGTCATTTAAATGTACAAGTACTACATTGTTGCATTATAATCTTTGGATACAAATCCAAGTTCTCTCTGGATTCTAAAATATCAAATTGTAGAACCTTAAGAAAGACAATTTTTCAATTTTGAAGATTTGTTTTACTTTACTAATTACTCATTACTCCTTATTACTTCTATACTATAGAAAGTCTTAACTTCAACTATGAGCTGAATAAGGAATATGCAAGATCATTGTGACACTTGTCCTTGGAATTCTTATCTTTGAAGAGAGACGAATGCAAGTGAGTCTTTGTGCATAAAGCTTGGCAACTTTTCAACAGATATTTCACTATTACTTCATCCTCCTCATCCTGGAAGCTTTTGCGCAAGTAGTCATATGTTACCCTTAATCTACAAAGTACTTTATATCAAAGTATCTTAACTCTTTTAAAATATATCTATCTAAGCGTTTCTTACTTACAAATATATCATTCAAAATCATGACCCTTCTCTCATCACAAACACTCTTTGAGGTAAATCTATTACATATTGGGTCGTGTAATAGGATATTTGCATAAATTAAAGCAAAGTTGGTTGACAGTACAAATATTAATACCAGAAGTTATTATATATATCAAAGTATGCAACAAAGTCTGCTAAGTCTGATGAGTATGTAGGATGTTGAAGAGATGATGTTCCTGTAGTTTCGCTACATTAATTTGTGCAGTAAGATAGGTGTCGATCAGTTGACCTATCAAGGCTATTTGTGTATAAGTTTTTGCATTATCTGGTCCAGTTGGTTGCAGTAAATTTCAGCTGTGATCATTGAAATCATAATGAATCACACCTGCACCAGGCCGCCAAACAGTTACCAAAAGCTTCCTTCCTTCCAAGTCAGATACGCACATTATTTGCTATGATTATTTTAACATGCTTTCCAAAGAATCCACGAGAACTGTGGAATAAGTACAAGGACGCTATGTCGTAAAATATTTTACATCGAATTCGTTACCCTTCACGATTTCGAGGTAAATGAGGAGATACATAACCGCGCTTTGCTTTTGATCGAAGACATGTGTTCCATCATGAGCGGCAGTCTGTGTTTTGGTCTCTCATCCTCATCCAACCACTGTGCTGAACGCTTAAGATTGTCATATTGAATCCATTTCATCACAAGGAAATTTATTAGGAGAGAGCAACGATAAGCAAGTTTCTAAATGCTTTTGTTTCTAAACTATTTCACCTTACCGATTTGAGCCAGGTGAGTAAATATTGTTTTTTTGCAAACACCTAACTTAAGTGACAAAATCTGTACTCATTGAATTGAATCAGCCTCAACTTAGACCTTCAGTTCTTCGTCAATGACCTTTGATTATGAGCAACATCGTGGCATATTTGTTTGGTCAAAATTCCCTGTACAAAATTTTGCGAAACAATTTTTTATTATCTAACACTAGAGCCAAATACTATGTTTATGTTTCACGCAGTCTGCATTGCTCCACTTAGGAACTTATACTTCATAATAATGCGAATTTCCGACAAATACCTTTGTTGCAAAATAAATTTTTATATTAAGTTCTGAACTTTTTTAACAGAAATTCCCGTCAAAGAAAAAGGAACAAAAAAATGACCTTTGTTCAAAGTAATCACTGTTACAGTGGCTAGCATTTCCAATATATTTTAACAAAACATAAAATAATTTACAATATACATATTGAATACAAATACTCACGTTGTTGGATGCGCGATCTTCCGGTGCTCAAAGGGATTATAATTGGCATCATCATCACCGCCTTTCTTTCTCGTTGTTACCAAAGGCAACGTGGAGCCTGCTGCCTGTTGTACTGGCACATCCGCCATTTCTGGACGTATGAATCTATCCGAAGAAGTATACATTTCAAACATTGTTGTTGATGAAGTATTTTCAATATTTTTGTACATATTGATAAAAGTTCTTTTGTCAAAATTGAAATACGATTTAACAGTTTTTGATTTTAATTTAATTCAATTTAACTAAAGCATAGAACAATTTGTGTTCTTCAATATCATTTAACCGTTAAACCGATTTGATAAAAGATACTAAGTCTTAAGTACAAATAAAAGAGATACGATATCGAATTTAAATAAACATACTTTGATTGATTTTTCTGCGCGCTATTCCTTTCGATCTTCTCGTTATCATAGCCCGACACAACTGTTGGGATTTTCTATAAAGAAATACGAAAAGAGTTTAACAGATGAGCATAAGAATTTGGTAACAAAAAAAAAAAAAAAGGAAAAAACAAAATTAAAACAAAATAAGATAAATAAATAAATAAATAAAGAAAATTGCAAATAAAACATAGACATACGACTAATAAATATTGTACTAGTACATACTAGTATGTGCACACAGTACATAAAGCGGGCCAACAGTGCGTATGAAATTGCATTGAAGTACATCAATTTTTCTCTTTTATTTTTCTTTTTTTATAGAAGAAACTTTTATTTCTTTGTCTCTTTTTTTCTGTGTGGTTACATGCCACCCACATTTGTTGTTGTTTTCAACATTTTTGTTATTGTTTTATTAGTGGTCTTATAAACAATTTTACTTGAGAAGGAAGACGACAAAAATTATATGTCGAAATATGTCGAAATTTCATTCAATTTCACATTTGATCAAGTAATAAAATTTCAAAATTGAAACAGAAATGAATGCCAAAATTCATTAAAAATATGATGTATGAAATATCAAAATATGTATCTTATATAGTATGTATTAAAAAACATTAATTTTATTTCACATTTTCAGTTTGTTTTGGTTTTTTTCCTAAAAAGAAAGCAGAAAAGTATTGGAATTGGAAAACAAAAAAAAAATCTTAAAATCTTTCAAGCAAAACCAAATTCCTCTCTTAGGCAGTCTTTCTCACTCTCTTCCACTCGCTCCCTTACGTTCTGTCTACCTATGTATCTTATAGTATATAAGAAAACTTTTACATATTTAATGCATTAAATGCAATGCAATGAAAATAAAAGAAACTTTTTGGCAAACATACACGACGTATGCGCTATCAAGTTCAGCAATCACGCGCATTGACGGAAATTGCGTAGAGATGAGATCAGAAGAGGAAAAAGTGTAAAAGAAAATTAAGAAGAACACAAGTGAGAAAATCACGTGACTTGTTTGCTCTTTTTGTTGCATTTATGTTTTTCTTTTTCTCATATGCCAGAGTTATTCTCATTGAAAAACAATTCCAAAAAACAATAGCAAAAAACATAAGAAATCATGACCTTGAAATGACTTTTGCTAGTACAAAATGGTAGAATGGAATGTGTGTTAACACAATCGCCAACCTGTTTATCCAATGAGACTCCACTTAATGAACTGGTTAATTGCCCAGCAGCACCGCTTGAGGGAGCTGGCGGTGGACCGCCACGTTTAAGTGACATCTTAAGTTGCTGCCTGCTCAAGGCAGCATTCGAGAGACGTGCTTCACGCACTTTAGACACAATACTATGTTTGCGTATTACATCCATATGCGTATCCGTGTCCGTGAATGTGCTGAGTTCGTGATTGCCGTTGTTGTCGCCGTTGCTGTTGTTGTTCTGTTTCTTGCCGATGATGTTGCTTGGATTGCTGTTGCGTCTGCGCGGTGGCAAAGGTGGCTTTGCGGCGCTTACGATACTCTTTGGCGTTGAGTCGTTCAGCTTGAATGTTTCGGTTGTCCTTTTGTTGTTTAATCACGATTTCACATGTACTGAGTATAATAGTATTTATACTAAAACTACTCAGCGACATACGCAACGAATCTATTATTTCTTGCTCCAGTATGAGATACAAAATTCAAAGACTTTTGAACAATCAAAAATAGAATTTCTTTCAATAAAAAAAAAGAAGCAATTTCAATATTGAGTAATAAAGAAACCTTCAATAGAAAAACCGCACATCAACCGAACCGACCTCGAGCATTTACTGAGCGCAAATGCCGTGCTAAACTTATTCGATAAACACGGATGACGAACAATTCGACGACAACAACGAAGACGACGACAACAACGACGGACATTGATCATGATCATGTTGAGCTTTTGTGGGAATATCTGAGAAGCCACACCAAAAAATCGTGCAACGTAAATTATTGTAACATCCAAAAAACCGAAAACATCAATCGCAACAAAAACAACATTACAACTACTTGCTGAGATTTCATAGATACAATTTGATATATACTCAACCATAGATACAGAAAATTTTGCATAGAAAGAACAACGACAATGATCATCATCGTGAGAATAAAACTGAATACACTCTCATTGCCAGTAGAGCGTGTAATTTGCAATGAAATCACACAGTGTCTGTGTCTATTCAAATACAAACATCTGTAATGCATCTCAACATAGAATCACAATTTTCTAGAATAATATTGAGTATAAGATCAAACCTTGATAGTTTTTAAGATTGTGAAGTGGGTGTCCTTTTTCTTAGACTTCTGATCTTTTTGAAATACTTTGAACAACTGAATTCTAAAACGAACTTACAAGTTCTATTTGAGCTGCCAAATATCTTGTCTACTCTTTAAGGTGGCAGTGACTTGTTCAATTGAGATAAATCTGAATTTATCAAAGCGCCCCATATATCATGACTGAATTCATTTCAGTGACAACACAAAGCTTGAACCCCAAGATAATCTAAATCTCTACGACTTTTTCATATCCCACTCAATTGATGTGAGTGATAAATACAAGTATACAACAAGTTAGCACACGCGATTTTTAAACGATGCGCCATGACTATACACATGAGATGTATAGTATCAATTGTGTGAGGAAGTGGGGGTGTATGATGATGGTGAAGGCGACGTCATTAATTGCTTAGTTTTGTGTACATATTTTTATATTTCGCTGACTTGTTGTTGGTGGTTTGTCTGTTAGTAGTAGCAGTGGTACTAGTTTCCTATATAATAGAAAATTGTAGATCTAGCATAGATAGCAAGAAGATCACTGCCATGCTCATGATAAAGAATTTAATGAGGAAATTGTAAATTTTGCAAAATGTATTCTATGTATTTTTTTTTTTTTTTATTTTTATTCCGTTTTTATTTGTAGAATAAATTGTAAAAAAGAATATTCCATTTAATATATTTTGCAATTTGCATAATGCTCATAAATACAATACGTTGAGAGGGCATTTTGTTTATGATTTTTATTTTTTTAACATTTAAATTCAAGTGGCATCAATTACTGCGAATATTTGCCGAAAATTGATTTAATGGAATTGTTCTTTATTTGAAAATTGCACTCACAGAATTTGAAATAGAAATAGATTGGCACATTTATTATTTAATATGAAAATTGTTTTAAATTTGTTTACAAAAAAAAAAATAAATAAATTATTTAATATAACACCAAATAAGTAAGTAAATGCATTAAGGTCAAGGAGCGTATGAGTAATGTGATTTAAAAGAAGAGAAATTTACCCATGTGCAAATTTCGTACTTTAAATGATTATCTACATACACATGACCAAAACATTCAAACAAATTCAACAATTTCAATTGCACTGAAACCATGACCATATTTGTTTTCCTTAACAGAACAAGTCAAACCATTTGTAGTCATGACCAAATTGATTGTATTTTAAATAAAAAGCTCATTGCTATGAAACTACTAACAGTTTAATTCTAATAACAAATATTTCATAAAAGCAATTATGGTCATGGTCTCGTGGTGAATAGGACATGAAATAGCCTTTCCTCACAATTTCTTCCGTATTTGTTTAAAATTGAATTAATTATCTTATGTTATGACAATCGTGACTAACTCATGAGACTATTTAATATTAAACTAATGAAAATGGTGATGTGATAAACAGAATTATTTATTAATATTATTCCCCTTGTCCCGTTCCCCAGAAAGTTCGTTTGTGAGAGCGCTAGTTTTGCTTCTTGTTCTCGTTGCCAACAGAATGTTATTAACAGACCGTCAGTCACTGTTTCTTGACATTTTTTCCGTTTAAGTTCAAACACTCGCATTTTCTAGGAGAATCCAAAAGAAAAATAAAATAATTTTTCCATTTAAAAGTGTGCTTCTGAGACAATGAATAAGAAGCTGCCATCTGGCACTGCAAGCATTGGCTTAGGCTAAGTTTTGTTAGAATGAGAGTAGTTGGTATTATTGAATTTTTCATTCACACTCTAATAACCACAAATCTCCCAACAACTTTTCCATTCTCAATTAGATTTTTTAGTGTGAAAAATAATAAAAAAAAGAATAAATAATAAATTTTATGAATTTTCATTTATGTAATTAATGTATTTTGAATTTTAAATTATGTTAAAATGGGGTTTTAATTGCAATTAGTTGGAGATAAAAAAACTAGTCAGTTTTTAATTTAATTATTGTGCTAAACATAACTAACATTACCAATGACTGACTGTCGATGCCACCACATGAAGTGTACATTATTTTTTCATTTTTTTTTTCTCATTCCCAATTTTGCATGGTGAAACTTTTTAAGTGGAAAATAATTCATAATACAAATTTTTTTGTACTTTCCGCATCAATGAATTTCAAATTTGTATCGAGAATGAGATGATGATATAATTTCCTTTTTCTAAGTTTCATTTAGATAAGATATTAAAGTTGGTATTGATTCATTGGAATGATTCACTTCTTTGTAAAGTTTGTAACGTGATTAGAAAGAAATGTTATACATATTCACGATGATATTTCTCCATGTTTCCCTATGAGCTCCCAAACTTATTTCCACAACCGATCACAATGAGATTTAAAAAAATTCTAGTGATCATTTTATTAAATCACTTTTTTAAATAGAATTTCTATGCCGTTGTCTCTACATTGCATCAACGCCCCCTAATTTTTTGTAGCCCTCTACTGCCCTCGCTGAAAGCCTCCAGCGTCCATAAACGGGCATTATCGTCTACTTTGGGACACACTGAACAGCATAATATGATATCATTTTTAATAGTGACACCCTTTAGTTTTTGTTCGGAGATTGGCACAGCGTAATTTTAAAAATGAGTGATTAAAAGTATTTAGGCACATACATATGTACAACCTATCAAATGAGGCATTAGGCATTTATTTTTTTTTTTTTAACTTTTTCTGTATTTATTGAATCTTCTTTTTCATTACAAACTAACAATTCGTAATAGATTCTTAATCTAATTTCTAATTTTTACTTTACATCCAGTTGGAGGGAATGTATGCATGTACTAAGAGACCTTATCATTGAAGTTGGACTGGTAGGTCTTTTCTCCTAAGTCGTGTTCGTGATCTTTGTCGAGTGATTGCTTTTGCTAATGAAATTAGGTGCGTGTTTAGTTTCTCAGCATATGCATATAAGTTTCACATTGACTATTACAATAAGGTCTATATGTAGTCGCTCATTTTTAATATACCAAGAGGCTTCTCATAGCTGTGAGGTCCATAGGTCCAGATTGGATTTATAATGCTGTTATAAAGAAGATCTTTATACTCAATGTTTAGTGGAGAGCGTGAGTTGATAAGCCAGAGAAAGCTGTTGGCTTTCAGTTTTATTTGAGTAAGTCTGATGTCAAGATGAACACCAAGGTAGACAACGTTATCTACTTGTGGAATCATAATATTGTTTAGCGTTTGTGGACGGCAAGTGTTTCAGTTGACTGTTCTTTATTTTAAGCTATGACAAAAGAACCTTTATAGATATTTTCTAACCAACTTAATTGACATATGCTCTTATATATTGTGCATAGATCCTATGATGGGTAAGCAGATTTGATTGTCAAATCCTTTACAACGTTATACGAGGCAATTAAGATTGATTGATTGTAACCAGTAAAAACTAGTTCGTATAATACTTTAGGACATGTCAAGAAGTAAAATTGGTCAACACTGGGAAAGGCAAGTTAAATTGGCTTCGCATGCTCCATGCTGCATTAAAAATGGATGAAAAGAGACACTGAATTTATTGAAAAGATGTTAAAGAATTTAAAGCAACTCTCGACTTTACACAAAATCAATATTGTCTGCAGCTGCCTTTCAAAAGTCTATGTACATATGTCTGACTGTGTGAAGTGTATACAATCATCAGTTAAATCGAAGTTTTTACATTTTTTCCTCTTAGTAATTATTAATTTAATTTTTTTTTTTTTTTGTTTCCAGTGATAATTGACCCACCGATGATGTTTATTAGAAAAAAAATATGTGGAAATGGAAATAAAATATAAAATAGAAAAAAAAATGCAATTATTTATAACATTTTACTAAAAATAGGAATAACAACATCACAATAACAACAAATACCAATCCCATCAATCCAGCACGCGAGTCTATACGACGCCACTTAAATGAACAAAAAGGTAAGTACAACAGCAACACCACATATGTGTGTATAAGCTTGTACTAAATATGACTGACTACAAATAACAGCAATAAAAGCAGAACCTAATCATCAGTCGAACAGTGCGACAGAGAGACAAAAAGTCAGACGACAAGCAGTCTACATGTCTGTCTAGACAGACAGGCAGACAGTCAGAGAGATCAACAGACAGACAAACCGGCTGATTGACGAAACAATTCAACAACAGATAGTCATTCATTCATTGAATCTGTCAGATGACAAATTTTATTCATGTGAATAGCAGCAGTAGCAGCGGCAACAGCAACAGCAAACAGCTTTTCTGAACAAGTTTTGGTCGCGTGCAAAATGGCAAGTCTTTTTAACATTCAAGTTCAAGAGAAACAAAAAAAGAGCAGAAGCAACTTTTATAAGTATCACAGAATTAAGACTATAGGAAACTGCTTTGACTGTAGTATGGAGTGTGGAGCGTGAGAACACGTGAATTCATTTAATTTGTATTCTCTCGCGAAAAGCCATTGACACATTTCCTGCTCTGCACTGATGAGCGAGCGGCGGCGCAAGTGAACTGAGTGACGTTAAAATTTTAGCTTCCGCTGAGAGAGCAAAGTGCAATGAGTTGCTTTTTTTTACAAACTCACTTTGTTTTTATCGTCGTTGTTCTGAGCAACAGCAACAACAACAGCAACAAAAAAATGAAAGCAAAATCAACAAGAACAACAACAAAAGCAATAACAATTTGTGGTGAAGTGAAGTTATTTTTTCATATTATAGAAAATAGTATAATAGAAATATTGATCAAATAACTTTTAATGGGTTAGTGCAATTCAGCGCATTTGTTAAAGGGTGCTTGAGGAGGAAGGGTAATTTCGAATAGAATGCTGCTTGAAACACATTTACAGTTACAATGTAATTCACATACTTGATTGTATTTAAGAACACGTGCCAATACGAAAAATTCATTTTACCTTCATTTAACTAGAAAATGGCGCAAAATACCATGAAAGATTGTAGTACATTGTATTGTACTACATACATATGTACATGTACAATCTAAGAACCAATTCATCAAGATTGTCAGAAGCAGTGTTGCCATTTAAGGCATCTAATCTAAAATAAACAATTGTCACATTGGTAAATTTAAGAATCTGGATATTTGAAGTTAACACACCAGTACTTGCTGGTGATCTTTTTGCCCTTATTTTCGTTACAACAAGCAACTTAACCTAAAGATAATGTATAAATAACAGGTGCGCAAACTGGAGATAATATCTAATTAGTATAAAATTGTTATAAATAGGTTTAAATAATTAGCTTCTTAACATAAATGTGATATAGGCTATATACATACATTAAGAATACTTATAGATATGACAAGATAAGACATATTTTAAATTCTTATATAAAGCTTTTAATTATGCCCAAATCTTTTTCTATGTCACTGGTCCTCATGTACCAAAGAACACCAGTGGTTCTTCTAAGCGTATCATTTGACCCTAAGTACAAGTATTTTCATTCATTGTCATTGGATACATTTAATTATCAACGTATTCACACGCTGTTGGTGATCCTTTGCACTATTGCCTTACAAGTGACATTTATTGATCTTAATCTCTATGTTTCCTGTAACTTTTCTCAAAATGTATTCTCCATTTTCACTTTGTTCATGGTCTCCTTTGCTTTGTTAAGAAATTCCCCTTGCTCGGGGCCTTAACATTTGTATATGTTTCCCTTGGAAAAACACCCCAGTCGTTTTAATAATATCCATATTGTTTGGCGATCGGTTTGGATTGGAAGGAGGAGACCTATAGAATAAACACTATTACTATTTTGAGTGCCCAGCTTAATAATACGTTGAGAAAGTAATTTTCTTTCACTATTATTTTTCTTTTACTGATCCAAAAGGTTTCAATAATATTCAGAGTTAATTGTTTTACCTTTCTCAAGATAATCAATGAACGAAATCCCTTTTGCCTCTCAAAAAACTGGTGCCATAACCTTTTCTGCCGAATATTGTGACTTCAGCTGTTTTAGAGCTGAACAATCATTTTCAGTTCACTGTAAACATTCTTGTTTCAGTTTAGGGTCAAATTGGTAGATCCAAGTGTCGTTCATAATTATTAGAGATGAAACGGATATCCGGCAACTATCCGGATAGGCCAGATACCGGATTTAAAAAAAAAAAACGACGTTTAAACTTTAGAGGCGCTTTATTTAATCTGCATAACAAATAAATAAATTATTTTTTATTACACAATAAATAAAAATTAATAATCGTACTGTAATAAGGGTAAATTATGATGGTTGAATACCAATTTCTCTGCAAACGGCTTCGCTTGTCTTCGTATACAAGACCTGCTTCCGAAAAAAGTCTTTCGCTATATACGCTGCTGCAGGGCGCTGAAAGATATATTCTTGCAAACTTTGATAAGTTCAGATATTTTTCAGTATTAGTTGACCACCAAATATAAGGATTCCGATTGTGATCAATGCGCACTGACTTCAGATAAAAATCAGTCTCCGTTGCAATCGTGCTCTTTTTTTGACCGTGAGTCTGAAAACAATCATCATTCACTAACTCATGAAAGCAGCCCCAGAACGTTTCGTGAGTTTCGTCAGATATTTCCGACTCTGTCTTTTTTTTAAATTCTTGTTTAACGGTGTTGAACCTGAACTGCTACTGGAGGAATCTTCCGAAGACATTTTTAACAACCCTCAAGACGTTTTTTTATAAAACTTGGGTCTAGATAAGTTGCAATCAAGTAGTTAAAGTCTTGATTTAAGGAGTTGAAACACTTTTCTAATTCTGATTTTAACGAGGCCTTCATGTGTGGTAAATCAGGTGTTCTTATTTTAGTTTCATCTTAGTCGATATACTTTTTTGAAGCGGTGAATAATAATAACATTCTAACTCAATTTACCCAATTTTCGACATAAGCTACTCTGACTTGTTGACACAGATATGTACATATGTATAATTGTTTCATAAGTAACTAAATACATGAACGTTTAGTAATGAAACTATTATTTATTGTTTATTCAATGCAATTTGATGCATTTAGGTAACCGATGAAAGGATAGCTTAATCGTTGTTTATAATTTAGGAATTCATTTCCACTTAAGGGACTGATGAAATAATAAGAAGCAATTGAAAGAATAGCTGAAGCTTTATTTGTGGTTTACTTTAAATTTGTTTGTTGTTGGTAAGATATCCGGTATCCGGCCAAACAACTATCCGTTTCATCTCTAATAATTACAAAACGATGTTGTTATTTCTTTATGATTTTCTTGTTAATTTCGTGGCTTAAATTAGAACCTTAGTGTATATACTCAAGCAGGCTTTTTCTTATAGATCTTTCTTCGTTGAGTAATCGTCGAATTTCATTAGATATAAGCTTTCATCATAAACTTATTGCTGGTATTGTTGATGCACCATGTCAACTTAGTTTCTGTACCTCTAGAAATTTCGTTCCTCTTGCTCTAGGTAGATGCACAACTACTTAACTTTGTCTCACACAAACCATTTCGTGAATTATGTGATAAATGTAATAACATTTACACATCCTCTCTCCTGAGATTTTGCCCACCGCTAATCAATGCTCTGGTCCTGCAACACCTACGCTTCTCCATCCACCGTGACTGAATCTGGACAATACAATTTTGAATGGGCTATCTATTGTTTGTCTCTGACCACACATGAGTAGGGGCATAGCTAGCTATTTAACAAATAAATTTCCCCCAACGGGGGAAACGGATTAATTTTCTTTTTAAATAATTTTTTTTTTAACTTTGAGGAATATTTGTATCTCCTAATATTATAATTTAGGACTAACATAATATACTATATGATTATTTACCCTTCCCACAAGTGAAAGAAGGGGTTAATAGAACACTACGGGCCTCCAAATTAACGGATGAACTGGACGATCATTGCGACGGAGACGAGTTACTTGTGTTAACAAGAGCTCTGGCTAGTGGATTAATATGCTGCACAAGTTTATTCTCATAGGTTTGTTTTCGCTTTGAGCATTCATCTTTTACCAGCAGTACATTAAGATCTTGATGGATGTCTACATTTCTGATGTACCACGGAGCGCTTGTTATTGTGCTAAGGATTTTGGATTGAGCTCTTTGTATAACATCAGCATTAATAGCACTTGCAGTGCCCCATAATTATGAATCGTATGTCCAAGTTGGTTTAATGATGGAGTAATACAGAAGAACCATGTATTCAAGTCGCAAACCAGATCTTGCGTTCATTAGCCAGTGGAGACTTAGTGCTCTAAGCTTCATCTTAACTCCTTGGTTTAAGGAATTGCAGCTCCATTTAATGATACAGGAATGCAAGTCTTACGGTTTAGTGTAACAAAAAAATTATTATAAGTACATCAAAGGACCGATTTAATCATATTTTTGATCGCAATCACAAACACTAATATTATTTTGAGCGCAAGTGATTTTAATGTGTTTTGGTTAACCTATGAATAATCATTACTATTTTTGAACTATTATTTTGAGCGCAGGCGTGTACTTTTCTTTTTTGTTTTAGGTTAACCCATGAATATTCAATACTTAAAACTGTGAATTTATTCAACTTGACATCATCCAAATGTAAATTACCTTAATGTTATGTGATGAAGTTAAGTAAGTAATCGCAAAATGCTTATCTATTTCAATAAATCTTATAATCAGTTTATATAATTGATATTATCTTCATGGATTTGCATTTAACAAACAAAAATTGATAGTAATGACTATTATTATGAGCTGCTAACCGAGATTATTACAACAAATGACGAAATAAGTATAATTTTTGAATTTATACAATAGTCGAGAAAGTGTAGAAGGGGTAGAAGTAGGAGAAGAAGAGACATTCACCAATTCATAATGACTTTCAATTAGAATTGCAAAGCATTTGTGCATACTTAAACGATTATGTAAGTACCTGACTAATTGGCTAACTGACTGACTGGCACTATAAGTTAAAGATAGAGGGAACTGAGTGTGCGAGGGAATAAAACACTATTATATTTTTTAGTAACAGTAACAACAACATTTTTTTGTTAACAAAATTTTCCATTAATTGTTTGCAACAGTCCAAGTGCAACGCAGATCAATAATCTATTAATGGGCTAACATTTCATTTCATTTCAATACTATTCAATTCAATTCAATTCAATTTATTCAATGGATGACGCCGCCTGTCTAAATATTGAAACTATTTTTAAAACTCAACTTAAATTGTGTTTTACGAAGCATGAATACAACAAATACTATTATATCTATCTATTGTTGTTGTAGTTCCTCCAATATTATTATTATTGTTGTTGCTGTAGCTATAGAATGCATGCATGTATAGATCACGTGGGTTATTCAAAAAAGGCGTGTGAGAGAATCTTATTCATATATGTAAGTACAAAAGGTGTGTTGTGGAGGAGATCTTTTGCTATATTAAAAATTACATGTAAATTAAAATTGCATCAGAATTTGTAATCTCTCATTATGATAAACTAATCTCTAAGATATCTTCTATAAATCCATTTTAAAAATAAATAAGAAATCATCATTGTGACACTTATTTCGTGTTCCCTCTACAATGATTTATTGCAGGTTTTGCTTTCGAAAAAAGGGAAATTCGTCACCACCTAAGTACACTTTAGGAATTTATGACTATCTGAGGGCGTTATCGTTTAAATATTTTTTTATTATTATAGTCTAGTTTTTTATTAATAAAACTTTCTACGTAAATCGCAATAAAAAGCAAAGTTTTGAACGACATACTTAATAAGTGATTCCTACTCTTTCATTTAATAGAAAACCAAAGCACAACAAACCAATATGAGATAAGATAAGAAAATTGCACCAAACTACAATAAAACTAAGGGTTCTCAACATGTTAGTTTTGCGAATAATAAAGTGCATACAATATGATTTTATTCTAGGTAAATTATGTTTAACCTAGTTGATTATAAGAATCCTCTAACTGGTTGAATTTCAATTCATTTGAATTAATAAATTGATCTCGTGTCTCTTCAACAACTGATAGATAATTGAAAAAAAAACAGAATTTATCTATTAAAACTGAATCGAATCAGTTTCTGTGAAGAAAATGCAGTAATATCTAGATGGACTGACCAAACAGACTGGTTTAGTTGAGTTTTCCTTTGTTCTGATTCTGATTCTCGTTATGGAAAGCTGAAACTTTATTTTCTTTTTATTAATAATTAAAAAAATAATAAACAAATGATTAAGTGTGGTGGGTGAGGGTAATAAAAAAGTCTGGATATATCTGAACATCTTACAAAACACAAAACCAATTTTTGAAATTTGCATTTCATTAGGCAAATTTAGAGTGTCATTAAAAGATTTCAATAAATTGAAATTGAGGATAGTAAAATTATTCTAAGTTATTAGTTACACCAAAATTCATTAAGTCAAAATGAAATTCAAATGAATTTGCTGCAGAAATGCCTTGCTAGACTCCATGTTGATGATTAAGTTATACTTATCCACTTATGCGGACGACACAGTATTTTTAGCGAATGACTCTTCATGCAATCTAGCTGCCACATCTCAAAAATCAGTTGATGAATTTGATGTCTGATCTAAGCGTTGGAATATTGGAGTGTGCTAAATCCCAGCATTGTTGCTTTACGCTGAGATACAAATGTTGTCCAACGGTCACGCTTAAGTCCCCCAAAAAGTTTCTGTTAAGTACTAAGTCATGATTCTGGATTGCCATTTGACGTGGTCCAAGCATGTAAATATGATCACATCTACTTGCAGAAACAAGTTAACTAACGTGACTCATCCGACCCGGCAGTACTTGCAATCTGTGTGCCAATGTTACGATCTAAATATAAGGCCACAGTTATACCATCATACATTTATGGTATTCAGCTCTGGGCACTTTCAGCAAAGTCAACTATCAACCAAGTCCTGGTCATGCAGAACAAAGCTCTTCTCAACAATACGGGTGCCCCATTGTATATCAGGAGAATGACCTAGGAATTTCATCAGTTAATGAGCAAATTAACCGTCATACCAATGTGCATGTCAATCTTCTTGATTCGGATCTTACAATAAATGACTGCCCCAGAAGGTTAAAAAGGGTCCACCATAGAAGTATTAACGCAATTTAACTCACTGCCAATGTATCAAAACTACCCCTTATAATCGTTCTATTAACGGTTAATTGCAGTTACAATTAAATGATCTCAAAAACAAAAAATAGACAAAGTTATACTTATGTAAGTTTTTTCACAGTTTGCAATCTAAGTTTGTTAGTAAATTTGTTAATTTGTCAGTTATCTAATTTCAGTCCTTTTGATGATCTAATGATCTATTGACTATAAAAGAGAAGCAATGACTAGTTCACTAAAAACTACCTGATTATCAAAGAATCTTGTGAGCTAACTTCACTTGTTTATTGACAATAGCAAAGCAAAACAAGAAGATCATTCCCATACTGTCTGTCTTACATAATCTATGAATAACATACTAGTCCCTTGTTATCATAAACAAGAGCAATCCTCTCATAAATGGTGCATTTAATTTTGTAATAGATACCAGTCCCAAATGGTATAAATGATTTTCTTCAAAACAACAGCAGTTATCATAAACAAGAGCAATCCTCTCATAAATGGTGCATTTAATTTTGTAATAGATACCAGTCCCAAATGGTATAAATGATTTTCTTCAAAACAACAGCAAGTTCCTGGCTGCCGTGCCCTATTGTTATTCCTATGGCAGTCATTAAACCTTAACTTCTACTAAATAATTTTTCACTACACTCGATGGTAACTCCTTGCCCTAAAACCTTACATAGAACTCAATTAGAAATAGTGGTTATTCATTGGTGTTAAACCCTTTCTTTCTTAAGGATGTGCAATTTTGTTCGAGGTTCCTATTGCTGGAATCTCCGTGCATTTGCCCAAGTTGTCACAAAAGAAAGAATAAGGCGAATGATCTAATATTGGAATATTATACATAGTTGGGTACAAACATCTTACAGACAAGCCAGTCAAATCTTTGTCAAACAAATACTTTCGCTTAGGGATGCTTGATACATAATAAATATCGATATTTAACTCACGATTTATTGAATTATCAGACTAGTTTACATTGTCTCCAAGATATTTTATTAAATATATTAAATAATATGTACCAAATATCCCTAGGTGCCATATATTTCTAGAGTACACATATTTCTAAAGTATACACTACCAGAAGGAGGAAATAAGAGAGATAAAATAAATGGCAACTTCCGCATAATAATCTACAATAGAATCTAATGTTATTGCTACCTTATATGCATGCATTCTAGTACTTGAAATTTATCTAAACGATGCAATGGACTATTTAAATATTTATTTATTTAATTATGTATTTTATTGTCTTTTCTCCCACTTAAGATTTCAAGGTAGTATACGGCCTACAGACGTCATCCAATCACTCACTCTGTAAGCATGATTGTCTTAATAAACAACTAAAATGACTCAATGGCAAATGACATTTACAAGAAAATAACCTAATAGTGTTAATAATTAAAATAAATATAGAAATAAATAAATAAATAAATGAAGGAAACAAAAAAAATCTCATGTAATTAAATCAAAGCATTGGTCACACAGAACGCTGAAACAGCATCATGGAAAATTACCACGCTGCACTTCAAGTGGCAAAAATCAATCGTAACTTCTACTCTGCATATGGTACTATACTGCTAGCAATAAGTTGTATGAGTTGAATGAGTTCTACGAATAAGATACACAAATACATACATATACCATAGCCATACATACATAGTACATTTACCCGTATCATAAAATATAAAGAAATAGCCAGCATGCAGTTTTGCTCTATAAACTTTGCGCACATGCGCAATTCCTGAATAATCAATAAATTGGAACAAAACCAAAAAAAAATAAAGATAATTCCTTTAAAGGTATTTTGAATATGAGAAATTCTTTTTGTAGACAAGCTAATTAACATTTATTTACATAAGATCAGTTTATAAATCCACCCTTCTGACAATCAGTTGTTCCTTAGTAAAGCCATAGCTCTAAACTAAGTAAAATTCCCCATATAGTGTGAAGACAAATGAGACTCTTTTTTGATGATCGATCACTACACTCCTTCTCCCTTATGTGTTCTCAACAAGTCTCCCCAAATTTAACTAAGGAATTCCCCCTACAGTGTGATGATGTGATGCAAAAAAAAGTATAAAAACAAAAGACAAAAGATAAGTGAAAAACAATAGACCCGAATGAACGAACAACCCAAAATCATCATAACAGTCTGTCCACATCACATCATTACAGTGGATTTTTATCCAGAACCAAACCAAAGTAATACGACAGAAATCAAAGAACCAAACCAAAACCAAAACCAAATCCAAACAAAATCTACTTCAATTGTGCGAGTGACTTCACTTCAACCTATGCTTGCTTGCAAGTATGTACAATATATGGTATAAGTGTTTACTGTGAGTATGTGTGTATCTATGTTAGCAATATCAGAGACTCGAGACTCACTCATACTGTATATGCTGTTGCTCGTGCTCAGAGGCACAGTGGAAATTTCCATTGCAATTAAGCAAAAAAAGTAAAAAGAAAGAAAAAAAAAATACCAGAAACAGAAAAAGACTGAAAAAAGTGAATTGTTTGTTTGTGTCTTTGGATGTCTGTCTGGCTGTCTGTCTGGCTGTTGGGTATCACAGTGTGTGTGTGTTTGTGTATGTTGTTATTGGAGGAACTACACCAACAACAACAATATAAAGAATATAGGTTTTAGTTCTTGCTGTAGTAAAATGAGCCATCGGCGGAACCAGAACCAAAACCAAACACAAACCAAACCGAAACCAAGCTATAAAAACTTTTGTGTTTTTTAGTTGTTCAGGCAAAATACGATACAATATACAATAAGTATCTAATTATCATATGAGTTTGAGTTACTAGTATATTTTCCATAAGGTAAATGAGATACTACTACTACTACTACTACTCTTAGTGGAGAAGAGGGTCCAGTCTTTTGAGTTTTAGTCATAATTTTGTTTACAGTTTTTCATTTTACGATTTGTTTTCCATAGTGTATAGTATAGTGTAGTGTAGTAAGTATGTGGTATCCTGAGAGACAGAGAGAGAGGGTGACTTTAAGTTTAATGGCAAACAATGACAAACAAATATAAGTACTAGTATGTTAGTGCTGCAGTAACACGCTTATAGGATTTTGAACTTGAAAAGTAAATAGAAATAGATACACATAATAAAAAGAAAAACACCCTCCTACGCAAACATTTACTACAATAATTTACTGTATAAGAGATACTAGTAGAAATTAGTGAAATGTCTTAAGGTTAAGATCCTTAACAAAAAAATACTATAATATACTATAAATCCCAGTCAAAAATGAATGTTAGTTTAGTTAAATTTTGCAAAACAAATTCATCAATCATTTATACTTAATAGTATAATCCTGTAAGCCCTTCTAGAAAGCAGCTGTCATTCTAGTGCACTTTGGAATTATGTGTATCTACATAAGTTGATATTGAATTCATGTTAAATACCCAATTAAGTAAGGTAGACGACGATAATTTTCTTATCGCTTCTGTTTTTCTTGGTAAAGTTGTGACAATATCATAACAAACTTAATGACTGACTGACTTTACTGACTTACTGACAGAAAGAAAACTATTGACATGACTCAAAGAAAATGATTAAGAACAATATGAATACTTAATTAGAAGAGGAGAGTTTTCAAGGACAAGATTATAGTAATCCATATTTAAAATAAATACAATTTGCGCTCTCTCTCTCTCTCCATCTCTCTCTCTGTCTGTCTTAGTTTTAGCATTGTCAATCATCACTAACACGCGCCTTAAAATCATCACTCAATGAATTTAAATTATTTTATTTTTGTTTTGACACTCATAAATAAATCTATTGACCTCAAGAAGTAAAAATACTAATTAGCATTTTAGCATACAAAATCAAGTACATAAATTTAGAAATTGAGAGAATTTAGAATTTAGCATTAGTACTTACAGTGTATTCAGTCGGCGCCAAAGGCGTGCGCGAATCGCTTTTGTGAAAACTCATTTTTTCTTAGCACACTTTTCTTTCCTTTCCTTTGATATATTGGTATAATCCTTAATAGTTTTCTTCCCCTTTTTGTTGAATGTTGCTGTTGATTCTCTTACAACAGTTTTTTTAAACCAGGGTGGCTTTATGATATTTTCAAAAAATATGCAATTCAATGGCAACCTTGTTGTGAGTTATGTGCGTGCGTGATTCGTTTAAGAGTCGCCAACACCACTAAATGACGTGTATCGGAGTTGGAGAGTATCGGTTTTTTGTTCCAGAACTTTCCAAACACTCAACACAACAATTATACAATTTTTCCGCAATTCAAACAAATTTAAACCGCAATAAATAAATATTTATATTTATGTTAAAATAAAATACGATTTTAAGGAACTTGTTTACAAAAATATGTATATGTTAAAGCATTCAAAAGATAAATAGATGCAATACTGTAAATACAAATGCAACTCAAACTGTGTTCAGTTCAATTGAGTGTTGTGCATAAAAAGAGAGTTACTATGTTCAGTTATTGTAAAATGGTATAAACGATTTGATTTTCCGTTGAAGCTAAAACGAGACAACCGCACAGTTTGACGAACAAAGTAAGAATGATTGCATGCGGTCGGTCGACGGCGTCAATACACCAAACAATTGTCAAACGAATGAAAATGTTCTTCATAGAGCAGAGAACAGTCAGAACAGAATGAACAACCGAACTCATTCGATTCGATTCGAATGGAAACCCCTTAAAATCAACGAGGGAAAGAACACAACACGAGCAACACAACGAGAAAGAAACTCACAACGTAACGATATTAACAAGAAAACACACATACTCGTACAATAGAAGAAAAAGTAATGACGATAGAATGCTTTCGCATAAATGAAAGATTGGTTGGTGAATGAAGTGTAGTGTACCATAATAGTGTAGTTTTTATGAGCCCCAATTTTTATCTAGGCGCCTTTATGTCAGTCAATCAATGTGAATTACGCTACTGTTTAGGTCTTAGATATTTTATATTTTTATCGCCATTGCACATTTGTTCCGCTTTGCTCATAATTTATCAACATTTAACCGGAAATTTATTAAGACAAGTTGCCAATTTTGGGTTTTAACTAAACAGCAAATGCAGTTTTTTCAGTTATTGAGTCATTAGATGATTTAGTCAAACAATGTTTAGGTGAAAGTGGATACATACATACTTATGTACATGCATCATAGAAGGATAATACATGATATATGAAATGATGTTCAGCGAACCGGAAATTCTAATAAATTAAAGAAGAATTTGTTACTAATACATATTTTTTTACTGTAATACAAGATAGACAAGGATCTCAGAAAATGTTCCATGATTCAAAATAATAATAATTAAAGCAAGTCATTCTTAACAGATACTTTTATTTATTATTATTAATTGCAGATAAACAAAAATTCTAATAGATAAATAATAAAAAGGCAGCAAAACCCAATAAATATTTCATAATATTACGTGTAAATTTTATTTATATGACTCTTAAGCGCGTGCTTAGACTATTTTCTTTATCGAAGGTTCCAAACCCCTTTAAGAAATCTATAATTTTCAATAGATAAATACCACAAAAAAATGTCATGAGTCACAATCATATGCATGTAATATTGGAAAATCACGATATTTGAATTGGAAATGCGATAGATAAAAGTGAAGCAGTGTTCATTGACTAAGTGAGGGAGTGACTAACTGACAAAGTGACTAACTGACTAACTAAGTGTGTGAAAGAGTGAATGAATGAATGAATGAATGGGTGAATGATTTTTCCCAACAAAAACTTTCCTAAATCAATTTTGTTTAAATAAAAACCAAAAAACAAAACAAAAAATTATTAATAATAATAATCATAACAATAATAATGATATGGACTAATTAATTAATGATAAAGCAATACTATATTCTGTCTGAGCAAAAATACAAATAAACAGAGATAAACAAATTGCGTCGTTTTGGCCACCAACATGTGAATGTTCTCTTTGTTTTACGCGTATAACTTCAGTCAACTACTATATTCATTTATACTTAGCATTCAATCTGCACAGTATGTACCATAATAATATTGATGGATTGGTGGTCTGTGTTAACACAGCAAAATGACGAGAGTTCAAAAGGTGTCTATTATAATTATTAGTGTATTTTAACCATAAAAAATACATGTGTCAGTGAATGTTCTTAAATTTAGATAACATATTGGTATTTTGTAGAGATATCCAATCCAAATCAATGGATCGCGTTCAGCAGAAATCAACGTTGACTTTCTTAGCTGTTTTTTTAATATTGTGGATGGCCACTGTTACTGTCACAATTAAGTGGTTGCGCTGAATAAAATTTAACGTTATTAGTAGTTCCTTCAAAAGAAAGTGTTTATATGTATGTACTTATATCTGTTGTTAATAGTATGTATGTAATATATTAATTGTTGCAAGATCATTTGCTCAGATGTGAAGAGAGCTATTTGCGAAGTAGTTCAAATGAAGAGTTCGTCTATAAATAAATTTTATTGGCCGTTGCAATATTTTTTCTAAAGTGCCAGTGCCGGAGTACTTGCTAGACTAATTCAAAGTGTACTTCAGGATACGCCGTAATAAACGGTTAGCAAGACTGACTTCTGCTGAACACGCCCAATATCAAGACTAATTAAAGTGCTTATAATATTTAATATTCTTTTTTTTTTCTCATTTTCGAATCTTTAAGACATGTATGTGTTCTTGAACTTATAAAATTTCCAAACATAGTCTTGAACATAATTTATTGATGATCTCAAAAGATCTTTAAGCCATGAATGGTGCACATTTTCTCTTTGGTACAAATAATGAATACTGATAAAAAATGTGCTGGGGAATGTGAAGTTCATGACAAACTTTATTTGGTAATGGTATCAAAGATTTGCAAAGGGATAGGTTGACCACAGTTTAAGAGGCACTGCTTTATAGCATGGCCTGCTAAATACCAAATACCAACCTCATAGTTGACACCCAATGACGTATTATCCCTACTATGCACATGGCTAGAGGACCGCGCAATGTTCAATGAAATATTAATTAAATAAATATCCTATGAAAAGATTTTTCCACGGAAATAAATGAAATATCAATGAGGTTAGCGAACTGGTTTTAAGTGAGATCAAGAAATCGAATTAAAATTATAAAGTTACATGTTGTTAGGAGCTCCGAGACTTGTACTTTATGGGACTTTGTTGACACCAATAGCATTGCATGGGAAAATCTCTAAATCTAAAATAATTTGGACTGCATTTAGTTAACATTCAATAATTATACAGCCAAAATAATAGACAAGTGTAATAAAACATCCATCGAAAATCTGCCTTATCTATTCATAATAAAATGATTATACAATATATATATTAATCGATTTTTCTACCTTTAATTCTTTATTGCCGGAGAGGCTGTGCTAAGTCACCATTTTATTATACTACAATGCTTGTCTGCATTAATTAGCAAAAGCTAAATATTTATAATGATTGTTTAAGGCATAAACTCAGGTTGGGTAACTAAGTTGTATAAGGGATGTATGTTAATGCATAGATTAGGGGAAAAGCGGGAACTAGTACACCTCATCACCGCAAATGGATCTATTGTGACCACCCCGTAAACACAGATCCTCCGAAATTCTTGTAAATTCTGCAAATTTAACTGCTTCCAAGTTATGGTTTCCAAGATGGCGGAGTTTGGTCCAGATTAGGCCCTCGCAGTGACATAGAACGTGCTCTGTTGACTCCTCTTCTTCATAGCATAATCTACACAGATCGCTACGGCTGATCCGCTTGTAATGTAAATGTTTCATTTCTCTGCAATGTCCTGTCAAGAAACCTGAGACAATCCGAATACCTGCCCGTGTCAGTGTCTATAATTCCTGTGTTCTTTTGCGAAATCTAGTTGGCATGAATAGTTTAGCCACTCCAAAATTCTTCATGTCAAGCTAAACAATGCATATCGTAAATAATTCAAAACTGAACCCTTGCCTATCCAAATTACCAAGTGAACCCAATTTTTTGCTTCTATAGGTACAAGTATTTGCTATTTCACTCAATTGAGTTGCACCTGGTTTTCAAGATTCATTATACTCATTTGTTGTAAAATTTTATATAAAATAAATAGCAAAATAGAAGACAAATGCGAATCTAACTAAGTTGGTTTGGTGTTGTAGGGCTCGCTAATAAAAGAGTTGAGTTTTGAACGGTTGCCAAGTTCCTTAAATTAAAGAAATATGATTTCATCAAAGGATTTCATTTCGTTCCTTTGATATTGAATTCATGAAATTGGAAAGTTTCTATTTTATATCCAACTAAATTACTTGTAGTAAGAAATGAAACATCATGAAGACGATTCTATGAGTTCAAGGGAGTTTGATTACTCATGGCTAATTGCAAATGCTTAGGTCTAATAGTTTTTGATTTATGGGGTCGAATGAGTTCAAATATACACACTGATTGACAGTGTGTTGCCCTAAGATGATACAATGCCATCTAATAATTAAATATTTATAAATACAGATAAGTTAAGAAACTCCTTCTTTTACTAACCGCACTAAGCAAATTGTCCTCATTTCTTAAACTCGTAACTACAATAAATTAATGTCCCAGTTTATATTTCTTTTGTTATTTTTTTAAACGTGTCTCACTTATAAGAGATAGGTTGAGTGAGTAGAGTATGTCATTTTTCTAAAAATATACATACACAAATATAAAAAAGTCTCGTGCCGTCAAAAAAAAAAACAAAAAACTACTGTAAATTAGCCATAATTGAGCTAAATTTAAAACATTGACCAATGTTGCGATTGTCGAGTGTATTGTACTATGACGTTTTTAGCTATGAAAATTGAGATTTAATTATTTTCAATTGATGATTGCCAAAAAAATGAAAAAAAATCATCCAACAGAAAAGTGCGACTCAATTTTGTATTGACGGTTAAGATGAGTTAGTTTTAGTACTCAAAATTTCTCCTCAATAAAATGATTAAAATATGCTACATAAAATTATTGAATGCGCAAAAAATTTGGATATTCGTCGTAGTTGAAAATAAAATATTTTGTACATAATTGAAATCAATTTACGCAAGAACAGCGATTTTTTTTTATTTTGGTATGCGACGACGACGAAGTAATGTGAGATCGAAGAAGCGTCCCCATCTTTATGGTATACTACTTACTATGTACATACATACATATTGTATACTATGATACTAGTGAATCTTTTATTTGCAACAGTTGACTTTGACGCTCTTAAGTCGGTTTGTTTGTTATACTTACTCATATAGTCAGTCACTCGTATGTAGACAAAGATTACTAATAATTAAAGAAATCAGACACAAACATAAATAAACACACGTGTTTTGTTTGGTTGGTTCAAGTTGGTTATGGTTAGGATTTCAATCATTAAGAAATGGAAATGGAAATTTTCCATTACTCTGTGCTTACTGATTTGGCCTTCCCTATACTTACTTACTTACTTACTTATGTATGTATGTATGTCTGTATGTATGAGTATAACAAATTGCAAATGGATTAAATGACATAATGATGATTTATATAGTTGTATTGAATATAATAAACAAAAGATTCGTTGAATATTAATCATCATCATCAATATTGATTGAATTTAAGTCATTACTTGTTTATGATCGGTTTTAATTTAATTTCAAGTTTCAAGTTTATCTTATGATGGGATAAAAGTTTAATTAACAGGTTGAGGATGTGCATCCTACTTTCTTTCATCTTTGAAAGGATGTTTGTTAATAGTTATCTGACAATTGCAATGTGATTTTTCAGAAATTTTTCATGTACATACAAGTATAATGGGAGAACATGAAAATCTTTATATTTCAAGTTCAATCAAGCTTACATACTATTCACAAATGTCCTCATCCTATCTCAACTCATTGATACTACTCTTAACGAACGATAAACGATTAATCGTATTAATGAAAAATCCAAAACTTAATCATCTTTTGTCCATGCACTTTGAACCCACTCCTGTATTACAGATTTATCACTGGCAAATCAGCCACTTAGTTGTCGTTTTGATTGTTAATGTCAGTAACATCCGTTGTATCAATATCTTTTTCAACCAACCATATAGCATCGTCATCGTTTATAAAACAAAGTTTTTTTTTTTCTTCGCGATATGCAAAACATCTTTTTGCCCCTTATGTGATTGCTTGTGTTGGTTAGTGGCTTTTTATACATAGATGATTGCTTACATAAGTATACCTCGACACTGGTCGACAAATTCTTCACTTAGCATAGGAGGATATATTAATTTCTATTATCTTTTTACATTCGTCTGTTAGGATTTCTATTAGGACTCTAGAAAAGGTCACAAAGCGTAAAGCAAGAGTTGGATTTTAAATTGAAACTTCACGAGTCTTATGTCACACTTTGTTGATCCCTTCCTTTCCTCTTAACGTGTGACATAATATTTGAATGAGCCCTAATATGAATATCTAACCTGATTTTTTCTGATTCTTTTTCAATTATTAAAGGTTAATACACTAGTTAAACTGACAAGTTCAAGATGTTCCCTCCATATGCTATCTAATACTGTTCTAAAATCATTGACACTTATGGAAATTTAACCTAGGAAGGTTTCGATTAAATTATTCGATATATTTGTCAGTTCTCTTACTATGTAAATGTTTAGCGGCTTATTTTTAGGTTGTGGAAGATATTTAATTTAGTTTAGATTATTATACTGGTGATTATCTTCTGGTGGACTTATGATCGTGTCTTAGATCTCTATATCCTCTAAACTGAGGGACAAGAAACTTTTTCCTTTTCTTTTGAAATCTTTTATATGTTAAAAATAGTGAGTATCAGACCTAAAACAAATGATTTCAGCAAAGCAAAAGATTTTCTAGCTTTCCATCCCAAAAACTAAGGAACTCTTATTCATAAAATGTTCATTTCTTACTTGAAAATGATGTTGACATCGGATCTCTTTATTCTATACTTGAAACCAACAGAAGTGAATGTTTTGAATTTCAATATTTTGTGTAATTTTTATCAATCAACCAAAACTAAATACAATTAATAAGCATGTATTTGATTGAAGATTTATTATCATACATCTGATGATATTTCATTTCAGTAACTGATCTTTACCTTAAGTAAGTTAAATCAAAGAAAATCCTAAATTCAAAGCAAACTGAATAAAAGATTGTTCTATGTTGTGAGGCATTGCCATACAACATAAGTAAATTTAACATATATTTACTTACGAGCGTCAACGGTATTAAGATATTTAAATAAACTAATGTAATAAAATGTGCTACGTTACAAACAACTGTTGAGAAATTAGGATAAATTAATATCAAACTCAACTTAAATGTTAGGAGAAACTAAATAAACCATCAGAACTAAATTGTTCTATGTGTAAGGCATGATGCACGCAACATAAGTGAATATGATATTCATCATAACCAACGGCTATAAGTTTGTCGAATCAATTTACTTAGTATTAAAATGTACTTCATCATAAATGAATGTACACAACATAAGGTACTTACATATTTACCTAGATCAAAAGCAACCATGAGGATTGAATAATGAATTGTTCTGTGTGCTAAGTATAACCATACAACATAAGTGATTAAGACACTCAGCACCCACGATCATATTAAGCTATCTGAATTAATGATAAAATGGGCTACGTTATACACAGTTGTAGTCAAAGTAAAATAATTCAATATTAAACTGCTTCTTTAACAAAAACGATCAAAGCTCAGAGCTAATGTTCGTTGCATCCGTTCGAAGAAAGTGCATTTAAAATTGTGTTATATTTTGTACTCTGTTATTTTATGATTATGTTGAAAAAATATCCAAAACAATAAAATAACAAATTTGTAGATACATATGTACATACATATTTTTACTTGTATATAATAATATTTATGAAGTTGTTCTTTCTTTTACTGTTTACAGATCCTACTTAAGTTGCCAATGACATGTTCCATGATGTGATCTTTTATTTAATTCATACTATAGATAACAGCTGTCCAACCTTTTTGGTTCCCTCCAAAATCCAAAGAAATTTCTGTTTGCACCTTCGGCTTGGGCCGCATCAGGCCGCATTCAGACTTCACTTGGGCCACAGCCCTGCTATAGAAACCTTAAGAGAGGCTCTTGTTGGACAAAAGATGAACGAGGTTAAGGCTAAACAAAAATGTCACCACCAGAAAAGATAATATTATTTAAATTAATAAACCATTGTTCATGTATATAATTAAGCATGTTAAATTACAAAATTAATTTCAATAATTTTAATTAGAATTAAAAAGAAGGAATACATTAATAAAGTAATTTTGTCAAGAAAAACAATGCATGTTAAAGGTATTTAAAAAAAACAAAGTGGGGTATACTTTCAGGGGCAGCATTTATTTGCTGCTGTTAATGTTAATAACAGTAAGATTTTATTTTGACGCACAAAAGATTTAAGGCATACTTTTAGAGTTAACATTTTGCCTACTAGCGAAGCCATGACCATGATCTGAATTCGACTTTAGAAGTATGCTTCATTTGCTATTGATTTCTGATCGATGAAAATGTTTATGAAAATCGTTTATAAATCGAGTTTGACTGAACTAATCTTAATGAGACAAAGTCCAATTGACACTTTCCCTGAAAGATTAACTGTCACCTATTCATTAGTGTTAGTATCATTTCATTCGGTTCAGTCGTTCCTGAGATACAATGACTTCAACATTTTTGCATTGACCATTTGACCATATCCACTTGAACCAGAAATTTATATGAAAATTCGAGTTTTTCGACCTCACATCAAATCGCACGCGTTTTTTCAGAAATCGCTCGTGAGTTAGATGACGCGTTTTTTTCTATCAAAACAACAATTTTTTAAAATGCTATAACTTGCGATCGGCTTACCCAATCTTAATGAGACAAACGCCAGAAAGATAATGAAATGGTAATGGTTTTATTGTGTGGTCATAAATTTCAAAAAAGTTACTTGGAAGTTGTTAAAAATTACTTTGTAATTAAATACGTGAATTTTTGACCTTTTCAAAGGTCAAATGAAGGTCTTTGGAAAAGGAACTGTTTCCCTGTCCAATGATGGTGGTATAATTTAGATCGGTTCATCCGTTCCTGAGCTACAATCACATAAACATTTTTGAATTGACCAAATCCACCTTTTGTGCATTTCTGTTCGCCTGGTAGAAATCAAATATTTTAAATGAAATTTTTGCAAATTTTACCTTAAAATAATAAAAATAAATTTTTTGTTTGTTTATTATTTAATTTGAGATTTATTTTAAAAGAAATGGAAATAATAAAATTATATTGTTTATATGAATTTATAGATCTAAGAGATTGTCCGATTCATGTTTGTGGTGGCTGTGGTTGCTTCATTGTAATGATGAATTGTGCATATTAGATGGAATTACCCTGGTTGGAATTGCTCATGGGGATCACATAAAAAAACGATGAATAGCACAATGATGAAGGATGATGGTTGCCATGCCTCCCAAATGAGTAGTGTGTAGTATGATATGAAATGAATGAAAGAAATAAAATAAGAAATTAATATGTATCTGTCATAAAAATAATATAAAAATAAAATCTCAATGATACTATGTGGTAAAAAAAATTTAAAAAACTACACACAAATATTCTTCAGACTATCAGTAGTTTCGGAATCTATAGGGGTCAAACATAGATGGTACTTACAACTTATAATAGGAGGTGTTAGAAAAAAAACTGATTACATTTTCGCGATCATCAGTTCCATTTTAATAAATGTTATGTTTTTTTCTGTCATACGGTGTTTTACATTCAATTTGAAAATATTTGGCAGTTTGTTGTAAATTCTCAGTCTGAAATTTGGTATGTGGACTCAATTGAATCCAGAGCAATGTGAGTATACAATATTTTACTACACTAACTATTTCCGCCCATTTTGGTGGAAAATGCATTTATTGAGATTCAAAAATTACAGTTGCACAGAAAGTATAAAGCATAGAATTTTTTTTTTAATTATAAATACAGTTTTTTATAGACTTTTCGTATACAGTTTTTGTCCAAACACCCATCTCCCCCGAAACCACACCTACAACTTATACAGTTTTCAAGATATTATTTTGAAATTTTTGAAATTTGTTCCATGAACTTTTCACTCTAATACCTTTATTCAAAATATGTATTGGATCAGTACAAGATATGGCTTAGAGACAAATGACCTTTGTTTCAATTTTTTGGCCCAACCCTGCTTACACTAATTAACGCTCAAATTGGAAAACAAATGCTGCATATTGTTTGTGTGTGCTTTCTTTTGAAAGCAATATAGGCCGACGGGCTTCCAATGGCAATTGAATATCTTCATCGATGCGTCCAAGAAGGCGATTGATGCGATGTTCATCCAAATAAGGCGAAGGCCCGATGTCATATGGAGAGTGGTTGACATACTGCAGGGGGTAGTTTTAGTATGTAGGCATTGACATTATGGCAATGAATCGTGCATACGATTAACTTGATAACCATATCTTTAGAAGATTCCCACCTCCAAGCTATCCACCAAGTAACAAAAGTTTAAAGTCTGAAAGTGTGTGTAAGGTCTATACATGTACTAACAAAGAACTTCTAAACCAGGACTGTCCAACCCATAGCTCAAGTGAAGTCTGAATGCTGTCGAATTGACAGCAGAGAAGGAACAGTAATTTCTCACAACTATCAAAACACCTTCACCATCTACTAACCGCCCCCGAATAGAAAACGCATGCAATTCAATCATGTTTGCCTCAATTGTCAGACCCCCAAGCGTCTATAGCGTAACAACTTGTTTAATATTACATATGAAAACAAACAGGAAATGTAAATATACTTAGAAGGTGTTAACCTTCTCCAATAATATTGAGAATCATCATCATCATCAAGAACATCATCATCATCATTCATAAAATTGCATGATTGATGAAATGTTTAAAGTAAAACTAAATAAATCAATTAAAAATACCTTAAAAGTTTAAAATGACAATCACCTAACCTAGTGGCATAGACAGATTGATATACTATGGAGTAAAATCCTTATAAGTTTAATTTTTTCGACCTTTAAGCTTAATGTATATATGTATGTACATACACATAGTAAGTAAACATCTCATGTAAATGTAGAAAGAGAGTAGTAGTAAATTATGAAAATCATGTTGTACTTGAGATCTAATTTATAGACTTGGAAAATACATACAATATTACATAGTACAATAAGTATATTTGCATGTGAAATCTGGAGACAACGTCTGTGGCAATATAGTATTTTTCTTTTTGAAATCACTAGATTGCATTGTTATGAGTGTAAATTAGCGCGACAGATTTAAACAATTGAACGATGTGATGTGTGCAAATCTCTTTATAAATGAGTTCTAAATTTAAAGCGACAAGTGAGCAAAAACCTGATTTCGGCAATGAAAACGATCATGATGATAAATGATTCAAATTAAGTCTGAAAATATACAAAGAATGACTTGATTTTATGAGGAACATTGAAGATAGTACTCGGAGTATGAGTATATAGGGAAAACCCATTGACGAAATAATACATAATTTGAAAACTTATTATACCCTTCACATAAGCATGGCATTATCATTTTGGCTTTGATGTTTGTAATGCATAGAACTGGAAGTTGGATACCCTTATATAAAGATTTCAGGTAGCAAAATTCTTTAAAATAATATAAAAAAGGAAAATAAATGTCCAAGCGTTTGGATTTATTGTTTATGAAGATGGTATTGTATATATTGATGATTGTGCCTAGTGATAGAAAGGCTTAGATTTGTTTCAATGGATCTTATTGATGCATGGTGAAAAGGAGGAAATGATTAGCATAGCTCATCACTCCATCCGTGATCCTTCATATTATGCTTTAGTATAGGCAGGTTTATCAAAATCCGAATGCCCTGATAACTAGAAAGTTAGTCCCCATACGCATAATGATAAGAAGAATCTATTCAGCAATGTTCGTTCATCTGTTCATCAGTGCATTTATTGTCATAAGCAGTTAGTATATCAAAATCACAGTTCCCTGATAGCTGGAAGAGATAGTTTCCATAAAATATTCACTGTAAATTCACTCATAACCTAACTCAAATGAAATTATTCGTTTTCAAATCAATTTGAGGTGTATACGGTATGTAAGCTTCGTTAAACCGAATTTAATCTTCTGTCTTATTTTATAATTATAGTACTCGTATATGAATCAACCTACAAAAATTAATTACAGTTTTTTATTACCGCATTCCAAATGCAAATCACGTACAAACAAAACACATACACTTAGTAGTAGAAAAATCCTTGAGAAATAATATGGAAACACTTCATGGAACGCCCCCAACTCAATTTCTATTGACATTTATGAGTTCATTTGAACATTAAACTTATTTATGTACGAGTATTACAAAACGTAACTACTGAGAAACACATAATTTTACTGTAGAATCAGAATCATTAAAGTAATGATCTTAACAGTTAATCATTTCAAATTACTATGTATCATACGAGTATTGCACTTTGTATTGTATAACTTTCACTCATTAAGAGAATTGAATTTTTAAGTTTAATCTTAATAGTATTTGTAATGTATTGAAGCTAACTTTGGAGACTACTATAATATTATATAAATAATGCATTCTGCTATGTCTCTAATTCTAGATTATTGCAATAGTCAATACACAAGTTCAGAATTTGTCTTTATATAGTAAAAATGTTAACAAATATTTAAGTAAACAAAATCCATTGAACTAATACATTATTGTATCACAAAGCCACTATACAAATCTTAAGTAGAAAAAGGTGATTTTTTTTATGAACAAATCTCATGCTGGAAGGTAAATTAAAACGATTCTGATATTCTTTCAAGCACTATACAATACTAGAGACTCGTCTGTGCTTTGCCCTTATCCCATTTCCATTTTTTCATCGGCTCTGAAACATACGATGTCTGTTTACGTTTCTTGTTCTACGACCTATATAAGAAGTCATTCATTCTTAGCATAACTTTATTTTAAAACCAGAAAGAAGATGTAATACTCTTAACGCTCCTTCGGGTTGCATCCAACCTTTCTGTCTTGGCATCACATCAGTGGCACTTTACTGTACATTTATTCTTTATAAGTTTGTCATTTAATTTGGGTTTGTATGGGGGTACCCCTCCTGGTAACCCTAGGAACTTTAAGTTTACATGGTTGGTGGATATGGACCAGAAACTTATAGTGTAAAAATTTCAGTTCGATACTTTAAAAAACAAAAAACTTTTTCTAAGAAGAATATTAATTTAAAGGGGGGTTTGTTTGGGAGGTTAGCTGCGAATAGCCAATAAGGAGTCCCGGACAGCGATTCAGCGGTTAGGAGGGGAAAGTCTCAGAGGTGTTTCTGGGTTGCACCGAATTCCTCATAAATCCTGAGTGCCTACGATCCGTCTAACGACATGGCGGGTGTTTTGGCGCAATCAAATAACCATTCATGCTAACAATCTATGCTTTAATGCTTAACTACTCCCCTGCATGAGTCGGTAGGCTCATGTCGAAGGCACGGCAGCGGAGGAGCTCCAAGTGAGCCAACGGTATCGTCCACAGATTTCCAGGAAGTTTACTATCACTATGTGTTTAGCCATCAAAGGACGGTAGTTCCTACTAAGCTCCTGTTTTTTGTTTATAACTGTCGCGGGATATCTACCATCTTGAATAAGAGTTACTTTCAACATGGATCAAAACGTCAAGATTGGAAAGTCTTCAAGGGGTAATCGTGTATCGAGAAATCCCCTTGCTCCTACAGACTGCACATCGGATATGGAGGTGCATAATTCGTGTTACGTTAACACGAGTATATGCTTCAATGTGAGACACAGGAAATGATGATGATAATGTAATGATGATAATGATAATGATGATAAAAGACGCTTACATTAAAATTTCACTGACACTATAATTGAATTTGTATAATTTTTCTTAATGTTTCTTTTGTATCTTATTAGTACTATCATTATAATGGTTATACAAGTATGAGTATATGAGTGTCTATTTATAATCTTCCAGGACTTCAATTTAAAGAAACTTCTTCAATATATTCAATTCACACTTTTTTTTTACTATTTTAGGCATATTCTGTACAACCATATAAATATTTAAAGCTATTTTTGCGAATCTGTCCCAACGTTTTCATTAAAGAGGAGTTCGACTGTATATATTAATACTTATTAGAAATATGGAATGTGCATAGTACCGTATGAGTATCAGTCAATAACCATTGAAAACCACCGATCAGATCAATGACTCTTGCAACTGACGGAAATGCGCATGGCTTGATTAATTATTGTACAATTAAAATTTATTAACACTTTGGTCTTTAGGGAAGTTAATTTGCAGAGCAGCAGGGACCCCTCGATTAACTTGGCATGTGAACAGATTATAAACAATTTTGTTTTTAATTAATTACAATTAATTAACACTAAAACTTATATACAAATATACCAAAATATTTGCTAAAAATATACAACTCTTTTCATAATCCAATGCAATAAAGATAAAGATACTTATTGTACATGAGTGTATTAATTATAATACAAATTGTTGTATCTAATCAAAGTTCTAGGAAATGAACAGAAATCTTCGAGTTCACGTGTACTTTCAAATTAAGTATTTCATAAAGTCATAAAGTTCTCTAATATGTCTATCGTTTATGTCTACTAGTACTAAGTAAGTTGGTTAGTTAGCAAGTAAGTAGTTAATAATATTTATATAGTTTCCTCTTATCATACCGGCCAAAAAAGCACGAGTTTGTCTAATTATAAAATCCTGAACCAGTAGTAACTACTTCTTATTACCCTATCTATCTATCCATCTATTATTCCATCTCTATCTAATTTAGACAATGTCATTAAGTTTACACTGACTGAAAGATTTGCATATATCATTCTGTGTAGTAGTTTGTGATAAAATTGTTTATTATGGATTTAATTATACTTACCGCTCATTTTTTCTTGACACCTAAAACATTGTACGAGTGAGTACCTCAATCTTAGCAAATATGTGCATATATATATTTTATATTCTTAAGATAAAATCCAACCAAAATAGATGCTTATCATTATTGCTAGCAGTTCTTGTTCATCATCTTCTCACAGTACTCATGAACCAATATTACGCATTTCAGTTTACATTAATTATTGCATTATATTGACGTCAATTATCAATTACGACAATCTTCATTTTCATTATTATTTATCGATCACAGATTTATGATATTTATACTTAAGTCACATAAAATAAATTCTGATAAAGTCACATGAAATAATTTAACAGAATTTATTGGTTTCATTCACAAATATTTTCTATAAAGATAAAGTGTGCAACCCACTATAAAAGAAACTTGAAACTTTTCACTTAACTTAACAAATTTTCTTATTGTTTATGGTTTTACGAAATTTATTTGTTATTATTAAACTGTTTGTTTAATTGACATTAGAGTATCTATTGATTAGTTAGACGTTTTAGTTCGATAAGACCGATTATTGGTCTAATAAGCATTAAAGTGTCCGAAGGATTTATTTCAATATAATTTATGATTCAAATGAATGGTTCGAAGAAAGATTTCTCATGACATTATTTCATTTTATTATATGAAAAAACAAATATCATTTTATTATGCCTATTATCAAAAAACACAATCATTGAAAATCATGAATCATTAGCGTTATGCACAACTTTTCCCTCATCATAGTTACTTTATTTACATTTATTGAAGGGATATAACAAAATATACCAAATGTGGTCTTTATTAGCTTCCCCGTTTGAACCACTTCATACCAGTAACACCATTTTTTAATGCTTAAGTAAAGTATCAACAATAAACCGCCCGCAATTATTTAACATTCACAACACAATCTATTGATTTAAATGTATCCGTAAGAAATAGGTATCTCAGAAACCAGGCGCATGTAATAAACTTCTAAACGCCAGCTTACAAGAAGACGATGCAACAAGTTAATGTTCTGATGAATTTGCTTAGCAAATCGTTTGTCCAATAAACCAATTTTATCTTGCGCTCTGGACAAAGCAACGTGATTCAACAGAAACTTTTAAATATCGTCTAAAGAAGAGCAATGTTTTAAATATTCTAACGATGACGGCAAATTACCTTCATCCCGTTTATCGCAGCAAAATGTTGAATGACGAGTTATACATTTTTGAAAAGCTAGAGGCCGATGAACTTGATTTGTGTTTACGGCAATTTACGGCAAACGACAGTGTATTCGGCAAATTGTATGTCATTACAAATTATTGCAATAAAACATATGATAAATATTCAATTATTTTATTTATTTTCATCTTCTTAACATAACTTAACAATGCATGTAATTTACGTATACTACGTGTATGATACACGACCGTGATTCTTACATAACAACCCGGAGTAAGATGATGACTGAAATCATACTACACATAAAATCTATAGTTGGCCAGTGTCACCATTTTCAACTCAAAGCCCAGACATCAATTGAAGTAAGACTCTGGGGCCTTTGGGGAAGGAGAGGCTTCGAAAATTGAATAGAGCACCCACTATTGAAGATTATCTTTAGATTAGAGTGCAGCATACATAAATGAAATAAAAAATCCCACCACCAATATTCATAAGCTGATAGAAAATATACCTAAGAATATGTATTGATATACAAAACAAAAGCTTTTGGAAAAAAATTTAATAAACAAAAACGTGCATAATTGAGTAAATTCAGGTAGCCCTGGTTTTTATTTTTTATTATCTCTCCTATCTTTTTTTTATTCGCCTGTTAATTTTCCATTAAGCTGTTTGCCTCCTTCCAACCAAAATGTGTCAGAGTGATTAACATTTACTCATTTCGGATTGCTACTGTATGTGATAGACGTGTATTCTAGATATTCTTTCTTTTGTAAATCATTTTTTGATCTAACTTCACTTAATTTGCAAACTCATCAACTATAATTGGTTAGAAATAAACTCACGTGCACCTCTAATGCAAAGTAATATTGTATTATAACAATTTTTTGTAGTAGTAGGTCATATTAAAAACTTCACTTCTGGCATATGAATGATTCTTGAAAACACTTTCACTCATGTGTGTTACAATTCTTTGTTTGCATTGGTTTATAAAATCCTTATTTCTTTTATTTTTTTTTTATTTTTTCTTTTTAACTTACGGCACAATTTTCCGGATTCACTGAGTTTGTTGTATTTGGTATTGTCGTTGTCGTTATAGTTGTTGTTGTAGAAGTCATTTTTTTTTTGTTTTATTTGCTAATCTAAAAGATTCACAAAAGATACAGAAAAAAGCGCGAAATCACTTTTAAATGAAATTAAAACAATTACTCCGCGTTTTAATAATTGTTTAAAGTTGCTTATTGTGCGATTACCGCGTACCGAATAAATAAAAAAATCTCATAAAAATTCATTAAATACTCAACTCACTCACACGTTTATTTCCAAAGTTTATTATGAGTTTAGTGTTTTAGCAGCAGCAGCAACAACTGTAAAAAACAACAAAAACACTGGCAGCAACACGAAAAAAAAACAACTTGAATTTAAGTTGAGTAAGACTACAAGCAAAATTACTCAAAACAATGTTAATCACTCAAAGCAAGTAATGGTTATGTTGTTAGTTGTTTTCTTATACCCTTCGCTGTTATTCGGTGTACAGATTTTGATCCTTTATTTTACACAATACTTTGAAAGCTTTTTTCAACACATACGAGGTGGTCAAAATATCAACCCAATCTTTGGCATCTTATTGAAGTGCTGCTCGCCCAGGCCATGGGCTCTCGGACGGAACAAGTGATAGTCGGAGGGCTGAATCTGCTGAATATGGCGGATGGGGTAAGACATCCCATTGAAGCTTTTAACGAGCATATTATAATTGTAGGGTGTTTGCAAAATATGTACAAAAGGTAATAAGAACGGATAGAGAGGTCACTCGATTCAATCCGTTGATCTGAAAGGGGAAGGAACCCATATTTTCAGAGTCCAAAATTAAGGAAACATACGTACATATATTGTTTTGTATAATAAAAAGATCTGCAGGAATGCATTCAAAAAAGCATATGAATGTTTAATTTTGAAAATGAGAATGCCTGTTGTGCTGTTCTCATTTTAAGTGATGCACAAGTTTAAATGAATGCATACTGAATAGTGTGAATGTGAATAGTGAAGTATCATAATGAGTGTGTACTAGGTATTCCGGGTTTCGATAGCAATTCACTGGATCCTTTTCGCATTACTGGTGGCTGGTGCATGCACTAATCGTAGTTAATCCAAAAGTGGACCAGTATGTACTCGTTTCCATAGTAAGTCATTAGTCCCCAGTGAATTCACTAGTTATAGGTAATGCAGGCGGTGGCAATTGGCCCCTTCCAATGGCATCGGCATGTTAAATTTAAAAGTTGGATACATGTAAAAGGGGATAGAGATAGAACAAGTACTAGTTCCAAATGGACTAGCCATGAACCAGTTTAGGATCAGGTGCTTCATAGTACAGGGTATATACTAGAGGTGGAGAACTATCGATAGTCGGTACCATCGATAGTTTTCGATAGTGTGTTACTTACTTACTTACTTAGCTGGCCATAACAACCCGTTTACCGGGTTACGGCCTGCTTCAGCACATCTCTCCAGGCGCCTCTGCTTTGCGCGCGCCTCCTCCAGTTGGTCACACCAAGCGTCGACAGGGCTCCTTCAACTTGGTCCTTCCAACGTAAATTGGGTCTTCCTCTCCGTCGACGTCCGCTGACTTTCGCATCAAACACACGTTTTGCTGGAGCATCTTCATTCATCCGAACGACATGACCGAGCCAGCGTAGCCGCTGGCTATCGATGCGCTGGGCAACGTCAATGTCGTTGAAGCGCTCATACAGCTCCTGATTGGTACGAATGCGAAAGTCATCGCCAACCCGAACAGGACCGAAGATCTTGCGCAGTACTTTTCTCTCGAACACTCCCAGGGCATCTACATCATTGCGTGTAAGTAACCATGCTTCCGCGCCATATAGAAGCACAGGTCGGATGAGTGCCTTGTAGAGTGTTAGTTTTGTCGCTCGAGAGAGGTCTCTACTACTCAATTGCCTATTGAGACCAAAATAGCACCTGTTGGCAAGAGTGATTCTGCGCTTGATCTCCAGGCTGACGTCGTTATCGGTGTTAATGGCGGTGCCAAGGTACACGAACTCCTTGACAACATCGAAAGTATAGTCGCCGGCTGTAACTTGGGATCCAACACGCCGCACGTCCCTACTAGTCGACAACATATACTTCGTCTTGCCCTCATTCACCGCCAGACCCATTTTGGCAGACTCCCGTTCAATAGCACTGAAAGCTGCGGTGACATCTCGCTTGGTACGCCCAATGATGTCGATGTCGTCGGCATACGCAAGGAGCTGGACACTTTTGTAGAAAATAGTGCCAGTGCGATGTACACCCGCCTTCCGCAGAACGCTCTCCATGACGAAATTGAAGAGGTCGCATGATAAGGGGTCGCCTTGTCTGAAACCTCGCACGGGGTATCAAAAGGTTCGGAGAGGTCTTTTCCTACCTTGACGGAGCTGCATGAATTACTCAACGTCATCCTGCAAAGCCTTATCAGCTTCGCAGGGATACCGAGCTCAGACATTACGGCATACACGCGATCCCTTATTGGGCTATCGAAAGCTGCCTTATAGTCGACAAAGAGATGGTGAGTGTCGACTTGGTACTCATGGGTCTTCTCCAGGATTTGGCGCAATGTGAATACCTGGTCGATGGTGGACTTACCAGGTCTGAAGCCGCACTGATAAGGTCCAATCAGTGCGTTGGCGTGTGGCTTCAATTGTTCACATAGTACGCTCGTAAGAACCTTATATGCGATAGGGAGTAGGCTTATACCCCGATAGTTGGCGCATATCGTGGGGTCTCCCTTTTTCAGGACAGGACATAGTGCGCTGAGGTTCCAATCGCTGGGCATGCATTCTTCCAGCCATATACTGCAGATGAGCTGGTGCATGCACCCTACCAGCTCATCACCTCCGGCCTTAAACAACTACTCAGCAGGGAGGCCATCGGGGCCTGCAGCTTTGTTGTTTTTGAGTCGCTGAATCGCGACCCTGACCTCTTCATGGCTGGGCGGCGGAATCTCCACGCCGTCATCGGCAATTGGTACGCTATCTTCTCTAGTGGCGGAATTGGTTCCGTCGTCGCCACACAAAAGCGTAGATAGTGTGTTAATTCTAACAAATATGTTTACAAAAATATAGTTTTTACTTAAAAACAAGTAAAAAGCAGTTTCACTTTGACTTTGCCGAAGCTGTAATTATTGTTACTAGTCCGAGGCTGTTGAAACTAACAAAGTCGGGGAATATGGGCCAGGCACAAATTTGAGGTGTTACCGCTCGTCTGATATTTTTTAGCACAGTTCAGACACTTGGCAAGCTTTTTGTCATCCGACCTCTTAAAATACTTCCAAACTTTGGAAATTCCTTTTTTCATTTTTGTTCATAACTAACACAATCGACCGCATTGTAGATAAAGCATTTATTTTTTAAAGTGCTAATACAATAACTTCTTTTTTGCGAAAACTCTATAACACGACTTCATACAGCCAATGAGCGTACAGTAATAGAACAGAAAAGAGAGGCACACAAATCTCTCTATTCTCCCATTCTATTGGATTCACAACATCAACGGCAATAAAATAGAAGGGAGAGGTACACAAACCTCTCTATTCTCCCATTCTACTGCACGCACAAACGCACATATCAACGGCTGTGTGTTGCTATAGTTGTTATAAAGCGGTTCTCTTTAACTTCTTTTTACGCCTAAACCTCTGGACCTATTTTGATAAAAATACGCTACACATCTAGCCAAAAATACCTTTTAATTGGTATTTTTTTTTGTCAAAATAGGTTCAATGGTTTAAGCAGTATCGGACTCACAAATTCAATGTTTGCCGTTTAATTATAAAGATACTCACGCCCGAGTCTCTGCTCCTGCAATCACATCCTTGCTTCGAATGTTAGTTACAAGTGAACATCATAGTTTCACTTAAGTGCAGTTTTTATATATATGCCTTAATTCAAATTACCTTTTCCCACTCTTGCAATGAATTCATCCATTTGATCTACAATCTTAAAGTGCGCCTTTTTTGGTGATGCGTAAGGCTCTCAAGAAAAACTATCGAAAACTATCGATAGTGCTGGGCTACTAATGATGGCAGCTCGATATCGCTCAACCATCGATAGTGCCGATAGTGCTATCGATAGTTCTCCACCTCTAGTGGTAAATGAAAACGTTGTTGTTCTCTCTCATGAACTTGTCAAATCTGCAGTGGCGACACATTTGATTTAGTTTAGAGGCAAACGACTCAATAAAAAATTATGTAAACAATACCAATATAAGTTTCTGATCCAACAACCGTGTAAATGCTCATGCTCCTAGGGTTACCAGGAGGGGTACCTCCCATACAAACCCCCCTTTAAATTTATGTTCTTATTGCAAAATTTTTTTGTTTTTTAACAAATCGAACTGAAATTTGAACAATATAGGTTTTTGATCTATATCCATCAACCGTGTTAATTTCATGATTCTAGGGTTACCAGGAGGGGTACCTCCCATACAAATCCAAATTAAATGGCAAACTTTTAAAGAATAAATGTATAATAAAATTGCCACTCAAACTGATGTGATGCAGGTCGGATGCAATCCGGAGGAGCGTGAAGAGTATTACATCTTTGGCATAACCAATAATAGCCTTCTTTCTGGTTTTTTATATCTGTTCTTGAACATATTTTCTACCATTTTGTGAGCATGGGTACTAGGAGTTATTATTCCATTTATGCTGCACTCTAACCAAAAGTTAATCTTGCGTAGTTGGGCACTTCCCCCTTCCCCTATGGCCATAGATTTTTTCTTGATTTGAAGTCTGCGCTTTGCGCCGTCAGCACATTCCTTCAACTGAAATGGTGACTCTGACAGCCAACTTTGGATTTATGGGCAGTTTGTTTTTGAGTCAGTATCTTGCTGCATATTGTCTTTACGTTTGGTTTAGGGAAACTGTTTGTACATATGTTAAAATGAATTCTATAAGATGTTATCAATGCCACTGAGATTTCATCTGTTCGACCATAAATTCAAGTTTGCATTCAATAACTGTTTCTTTATAGATGATAAAACTGAACTCATAATTTTGTTTAATGTAGTTTAGTTTTTTTAATTATTTAATAATTAAAGTAATATACACAGCCACTTCATATGTATCTAAAATTACTACTTATAATTTATTTGAGCTTCACTTTTTAATCACATAAAAATGAAAATTATCTAAAGAGTTGGTTCAGCCAATTTCGCAGTTTTGTCACCATAGTGCTCGCGGAATTCTAGAATGCTAACGAAGGTGCCCGTAAAGAAACCAACAAGTCCAAATACAATCAAGAAAATATTCAGCCACAAGCGCCATTTAACACGACCATAACCAGGATCTTCATAATAAACTGCAAGTTCAATGATAGCAGGTACCATCAGGCCAAGTGTACTAAGGCAAACGGCACCGATGAGCGAAATGAAAGGACCCAAATTAGGTAAGGCAGCAGCAATGGCACTACAAAGGATCTATGTATGACAAAACAAAGAGACAATTAATTGAGTTGATAGACAAAGAAGTATGGATTACAAGAATTTTCCAACTTACCACCAAACCAATACGTAAAGCATATTCACGGCTCCTCTGACGTTCCGGTGAAATCTTACCTTTTATGCCCCTCCAAATGATGTTGAAGGGTACATAAAATTGCAGAGTAAATGTGAAGAAAATTGCAAGGCCAATCATTAATTTAACCGATTGTGATAATCTACAAAAGTACAGATACGATACAATAAATTTCCATTTCCATGTGATCTGTATAGAGATAACTTACACTTTATCCAGAGGCAAATTCAATGTTACGCTGCCTTGCGTTTTGGAACCATATTTTAGATAACCAAAGAAACCAACTGTTGTATACAGTATTATGACCGTTCCCATGCCAATATTCAATACTGAAGGACATCCAATGAAATGTGTTGGCGTTTTCATGTCATTTTCCAATGACATAACTACACCAATGCCTTCCAAGGCAAAGATAACTGAGCCAAAGAACATTGGCCAATGTTCAATATCAGCGACAGCTTCGCGTTCACTTGGTGCTGGCAACTCCGTGAAGATATAAGTGAACGTTATAATAATACCAATCAACAACAAGATGTTTGCAATAAATGAGAATGGCGTCAAGTACTTTAGATTACGGACGAGGCACATGAACAACAGTGGTATCGTCACAATTAAAATCCAAAGTCGTATGTCCATATCAAAATCAGTGTAAAAAGCAACCACTTGCTCCAGATTTCTTGCTACAAAGACCAAATAGATGCAACAACATCCAAGTAGATCAATTACCAGAAAAGCATTCACAATGAAGCGAATGAATCCTGCCCACCTTATTAAGTATGGGGGTCCGTCGAGGAAAGAATGCTCTGCAACATCTGCGAAACTCATCATTGGTATTTTGCGTCGTCGGCACAGGATGTGGGCACATTTCACCAATATATGAACACAATAAGTGCAAACGATGCCAACGAAAACAGTTGCACCAATACCTAACCACAAGCCAATATTCATAAAAGACATTGGCATGGCAAGGATGCCAGAGCCAAGTGAACCTTTCAGCAAATGGATAAGGGTTTCAATGTCACTGAAAGAAACAAACAAAAAAGACAAAATGTATTTTCCTGCCATGTGAGGTGTGTGATGTACTCCCCATAGTTGAATACCATATATATGTATCAAAGGAAGGAACAATAATTTGTTTGTATATTAAAAGCTTACTTTCCAAGCTAAGTTTGCTCCTATTTTATGGGCTATGGTTGTTACATATATGATTTTGTTATGTCAGGCGTACTCAAGTATTTCACAATTGTGGATTGTGGTATCACCAGAGCACCAAACGTTTCATTTCTGCTGACGGTGACCAAACACAGTTGTGATTTATCTGAGTTTATCCTATGAACTAGGCTTCTATCTTTTACAAAAGTACAAGTCATATGATACATACATTGTTTATCTTACATATGATATGTACAATGTGTCATTCAACATTACTACCAACACTCTTTCAAGTGTATCTATGAACTATATTACAACAAATCATAAAAATGTACAATATATTGAATACTCACGTTGTTGGATGCGCGATATCACGGTTCTCAAAGGGATTGTATTCTTCCTCACCTCCTTTCTTTCTTGTTGTAGGCCAAGGCAACTTTGAGCCAGGTGCGTGTTTTGCTGGCACATACGCCATATCTGGACGTATGAATCTATACGAGAAAGTATATATTTCAAACTTTCTTGTTAATGAAGTGTTTTTAATATTTTTATATGTACATTTTAATAAATGGTCTTTTTACAAATTCAATGTAACATTTTGTGGTTTTTAATTTTAGTCTTTTGGATTTGATAAAAGATACTACTTAGTACAAGTAAAAGATACCATTACAAATTTAAATAAACATACTTTGATTGATTTTTGTGCGCGCTATTCATTTTGCTCTTCTCGTTATCATAGCCCGACGGAACTGCTAGGATTTTCTATAACGATATACAAAAAACAGTTCAACAGATGAGCATAAGGATTTTTGTAACAAAAAGATATCACTTTAAAAAAAAATAATAAATTAATTTAGAAAGAAAATAGCAAATTAAACAAACTAGATCATTAAAGTTGACTATGCGATTCGAATCACCGATCAAATCATTCAGATCAATTGTGGTGTTTGTTTGTTCTCTTTAAAACTGAATACTTTGATTAAGAATAATATTGCAAAACGCAAAAAAAACAATGCATAAATATACGTTGGCAGAGTCTCAGGCTCAAAAGAAGAAGTAGAAATACAAGTATATGTAAATTTTGATATACTCTGCGCGGTATTAAGTTAGGACAAAAAATACAGTTATGTATGGTTTTGTTAAAATACAGTTATTTTTTTTGTATTCTATTTTACTCATTTTCGTATGTGCTCTCACTAGAGAGCATGCACTGGAAAGATCCCGTTATATGGTTTTTATTATTTTTTTTTTTATTTTTGATAAAAATCATGCTTTGTTTTCGCGACATTAGGTTAGGACACCCAAATTAAATTCCGTTACTTTTCATAATTCAACTCGTACGGTCACCAAATTTGTTTTGTAGATGATTTAATTTATTTGCAATAAAAGAGTGTCGTAGTAGAGGAAAAGTCCAAAAATGAAGCTTATAAGGATTCGGGGCTAAGTAAAATAAGTAAAATAGCCCAAAAAATAGGTAGAAGCAGAAATTTTATATCCTCATTCTTACGGAATAAGTCGGGATATGGAAAAAACAATAAAGGCGGTAATCATCGAGACATTTCAAATACTGACAGAAGAGCTATCTTAAGAGAAGCTTCCAAATCCCATGACTCAGCCGATAAAAGTAAAGTAAAGGCAAAAGTAGGAGTTAAAGTGAGCACCCGTACTGTACAAATAGTGATAGGCAAAGCTTCACACTTAAAAAGATGCGAAAACAAATGCGGTTGGATTTTGCTCGCGTGCACATGACGTGGAGTAAAGAGTGGTACTACGTTGCCTTTTCGGATGAAAAGAAATTTAATCTGGAGGGCCCAGATGGGTATAATTATTACTTCCACGATCTACGCAAGGAGGAGTATCACTTGGATCGACTTCAAAGTCTGGCGGGTGGTGTGATGGTGTGGGGAGCTATCTCCTATTATGGCACATGCGAGTTGCAATTTTTGTCAACGAAAATTAATAAGAGCACTTATAAGGCGTGCTGGAACTTGCCTTTCCCCACTTTAAAAATGTGTTTGGTGATATGCCATGGCATTTTCAGTATGACAATGCATCGATCCACACTGCCCGGCTAGTAAAATCTTGGATTAAGGACCAAAATGTTGATATTTTGCAGTGGGCAACATACTCACCGGATCTCAATATAATTGAAAACGTGTGAGGATGGTTGGGTCGAAAAGTTTACGAATCCGGAAAACAATACTCGAAGGCATCAAACTTGCCTGGTCGGCTATTTCTCTACATTATATTGAAAATCTTTACAATTCGATTCCCAATCGAATTTATGTAGTAATACACAACAAATGCGGTTAAACGCATTACTAATTTTTTTAAAAAATGTTTAAAATTACATATTTATAAATATAAAATTAAGTTTATTGGTTAAAAGTTTAAGAAAAGGCAAAATAATATGGGGTGTCCTATCCTAATGTCCAATTTTAGTTCCACTTTTTTTTGTATATTTTCACGAAAAAATTTTATTGAACTATAGATTGGAGTGTAAACAAAAAATGAAACTACACAATTTATCTTCATTCGTTTGGCTGATATTGATCCAAAACATATGAAGTTAGAGGTTGTCCTAACTTAATGTCGCGCAGTTTATGTATGTACATATAATTTTTTTCTATTTGCTGGGATCAAATTAGACGGCCTGTGAAATATTAAATATGAATAAAACATGTTCAATAATACGTCTCACAATCTGGTTTAAACGGGCCAACAGTACGTATGAAAATTGGCGATGATATTGCTTGGCATTCTGTTGCGTCTACGTGCGGGGCAAAGGTGTCTCTTTGCTATCGAGTCTCTCATCTTAATTGTTTCGGTTGTCCTTTTGTCGTTTAATCACGATTTCGCATGTACTAAGTTTTAGATTTATACTAAAACTACGCAATGAATCTAAGATTTCTTGCTCCAGTATGAGAAAAAGATTCAAAGACAATTTTGAAGAATCAAAAACAGGATTTCTTTCAATAAAATAACACAAATACAATATTGAGAATCCTTCAATAGACCACAGTACACTAATAAAAACGACCAAGAGCATTTACTGAGCACAAATGCCGTGCTAAACAAATTATACAATGGCAACAAGGACGACGAACAATGATCATTATGGGAATTGATTGATGAGAGCTTTTGTGAGAAGCCACAGCAAAAAAATCGTATTGCTTTTGAGGAATGGGTGTGGGTCTTGCCACTTACTAACATTTAATCATTTCTCCTTGTCACTGTATCTCGTATTGTACTTAAATCGTAAATAAGTTTGAGTCCATTTATTTGGGTTTTTTCTTTATATTCTAAATTTTCTTTATAGCATAATTTGTAAGAAATAAACTCACGTGCAACTCTAATGCAAATTATTGTATTATAACAATTATTTGTAGTAGTAGGTCATATTAAAAACTTCACTTCTTGCATAAGATTCTTTAAAACACTTTCACTCATATACTATGTTACAGTTCTTTGTTTGCATTGGTTTACCACTTTCCGGAGTCAATGAGTTTGTTGTATTGTTGTTGTGATAGATGTCATTTGCTTTTTGTTTTATTTACTAAAACAAAAGATACTCGTACACTATGAATGAGCTAAAATTCTTTTAAATAAAATTAATAGGGTTCTAATTGTTGTTTAAAGTGGCTTATTGTGCGATTAGCGTGGACAGAATAAATATAAAAATCTCACAAAAATGCATTAAATAATCAACTCACTCAAAGTTTATTATGAGTTTATCTTTTAACAGCAGCAACAACAGATGCTGGCAGCATCACGAAAAAACTCTCAACTACAAGTTGAGTAAAACTACAAGCTAAATTACTCAAAACAATGTTACTCACTCAAAGCAAGTCATGGTTGTGTTGATAGTTGTTTTCTTATACCCTTCATTGTTAGTTTTAAACGAGCATATTATCATATTGTAGCTTAATGTTTGGTACTTATATAAGATGGGAAAGGATCACTCGACTCAAAATCGAATTCATCCAATGATCTGAAAGAAGGGATTTTAAGAATCCGATTCTGAAGAGTCCCCCAGTGGTAGGATTCCTAGATTGTCCATGACTTCAACAGAAGGTTTTCCCAGGCGTTAGCTTCGCCTTTCAATGAAGTGCAGTCGGAAGTTGAATGCTCTTTATCTATATTATAAAGTTATTTAATTCCATTGTCATCTTTTTGTTTCAAATTTCAAAAGAATGACAAAGCAAATGGCAAATAGTTCACAAGAGACTATGATACATAAATATTTATTTTATACAATAGCTTACATAAGTATGTTTAAAAATTGTTTTACCAAGTCTTACCCTAACAAAAAGTTATTACTTTTCTAAGATGAGGAACTCTACATTGGATTACTTACTTGATCATCTTATTAACATGCTATGCAATCCTCAAGTATACATTTCTTAGTTGCATGTACTAATAAAGAGTATTTAAACTTCAGTAAAACTGAATTTAATTTTAATTTTTTTAATTGTAATAGTTTCTGTGTGCAGTTTGTTTTTTTGGTTAATGATCTCGAGGTAAACGTTGTTAGCATTGAATTTGACATTATTAAACGATTTGATATATCTTTTTGTTGCTTTTCATCCAAACCAAACGCACTTTTGAGTTGAGTGCTTTAAACTCTGCTCCAAAACTCATTAGGTTTGGACTAAAAAAAAAATGATAAATGCTGAAGTTGTTGTTGGTCTTATCTACTCTATACTGCTATATGATTAACAATAATCAGTTGAGTTTGGTAACAGATTTAATTATGTACATATGGATATGCTCTTTGGTATATACTTTGTATTAAAGTATTAAACCTATTTTTGGCTTTTTCCCAAACCATATTTTCTTCCAGATTTGTTATGGTTTGTTTTGTTTTAGATTTAATTTTTTTTATATCTTTTGTGTTTAAGATAAACAAAAAACAAAGGAAATTTACTTTCATCTGACTCACAGAGAGAGAAAGAGAGAGAGAGAGATTGTAGAAGCTTAAAGATTCTTCAAGGTAAGTTTAATAGAGTACGAAAATTATATTCAATCATCTAGTTAAATGGAAATCTTATTAGTTGTTGTTATTATGTATTAAAGACGAGATCTGCGTCACTCGCAAAAATTTACATAAATTCTGTGCCAAATACAAAATACAAAGAAAAAAAACAACAACAAATTTTTATTACAATAAAAAATATAAAACAAGTCCATAAATTGACAATAACAAAGTAATCTTCCAATTGAATTAGGCATATTTACACAGATACAAAAATCACTATTACTCATACTCACAAACACATAAATATAGGCATTAATACAATGAGAATTAGATATGATTTTATTTTTTTTTTTATATTTCAATAACAAACTAATAATAATAATAATAATAGTGATGAATATAAATTCAACATGAAAATTGTGCCAAAAATGGGTGACATTTTTCTAGAACATGAGAGAGGCGGATAAACGGGGAAGAGGAGGCAGTCTATGACACCACGTTGATGTGCAAAATTAAATTTAATAAAATATAAAACGCGAGTCTTTTCGCTTTTCAAAAATGTGGTGTGATAAAAAAAATATAATATATAGGCATCATGGATTTAGGCTTTATGTTTGAGAAGATTCTACAAATCAATTTCGAAATAAAATTCAAAGCATTCTAATGCTTATCATTTTCTCAATTCCATTTTAAAAGATTTAAATCTATTGTAAGAACTACTACAGAATCGATAACAAGTTGCAGTTTATTGTTTTCACTTTCATTGAGTTGCATGGTCAACATGCAAAAGTCTCCATATTCACCTTAAAACAGGAAAACTGTATCCCAATAACAGTGAACGACTCCTTTATACTAGAAAAAAGTCACAAAAACAAATATCTCTGGATGAACTTGAATAAGACTTTCAATTGGAAGATCCACATTAAGGCAAAAAAAGATGCAGCTTAAACTAAAAACTAGATAGATATTCTAGCTGTACTAGAGCCATAATGTCGACATAGACTGGAGAATAAACAATGAAATTCTAATGCTGGTATAAACGTATGCAATGCAGTCTTGGAGAACTTGCTGAGTAACTCCAATATTGAGATACTCATACAGATATGTGACTTATGTGTATTATGTGACTTTACATAAGTAATCTAAATATGTTATATGTAGCTGGAAGAGAAAAATAGTTTGACGGTGATGGACTTCAACACCGTTTGACCGAAAGTTGGCTCAAACATATATGTATTTTAACGTGATACAGAGAAACGAAGTTCATATTTCTAATCCATACATTCCATATAAACACATTCAAAGAGGAAAAAACCAAGTTTTGCAGGACTGTGTTAACTGCAAAAAACGCTTACAAAATTGCGTTGGAATATTATAATGAGTTGTTCATTCACGTGAATTATTAATAAAAAACAATGACGACAAAAAACAAGTCGGGCGGAAGTAGGGCCAGGAACGCTAGTATAGTATGTAATACATACATATCTGGTCTGCCTTAAAAGACATAGTAAGAATAAAATATATAAAATATCAGATAGATATTTTACTACAATTGATACATATAACCATATCATTGGCATAGCATTTGGTCTATTAGAAAAAGGTCGGGATGTTAGGCATAGATTTTTTAGATTTTAAGATTGAAAAGATTAAAAGATATATGCAGTAATTTAAAACATATTAACTGTCATTCATTAAAACCAACCATAAATCATAACATATGGATCAAATTTATTGGAGAGCTTATTTACGACTTGTTAACTTATTTTGTTACTATGTAGTATTTCAGAATACATTGTCGCTCACTTGAATAAGGTCACCACTTGTTTCTTAATGTTTATATTCTTGTAAATCTTCCTTTACTTTTATAGATCCTTTCTCAATTTATCTTGTGAACGGTACTTAAGTTCATTAAACTATTTTAGAAAAAAAAGTAAGACAAAATAAAAAATAAAAGAATACATTGTCGCTCACTTGAATAAGGTCACCACTTGTTTCTTAATGTTTATATTCTTGTGAATCTCCCTTTACTTTTATAGATTATTTTTCAATTTATCTTGTGAACGGTACTTAAGTTCATTATACTATTTTTAGAAAAAAAAGTAAGACAAAATAAATTTTATATTTTTGGTTTCTTTTCAACTTCCAGAAAATATGTTCATATTGTTTGGCTCATTTAAATAAAATCATTAAAGTAATATAGTTACGGACATCTCCATCAGACGGACATTTCTCGTTGCCGGACAAATTTCTCAATCCCAAAGTTATGTTTTTAGAACAAAATACATTCTGCTGGGCGGACATCTCTCGTGGCCAAACAAATTCATTGGAACCATAGATTTTAATGTATATAAAAATCATTTGCTTCATATTTCACACTTCATCACTTGAATACGGCTAAACCGATTTTAATGAAAATTTATGGGAAGCATGGTCTGGAGAGTGTTCCTGTGAAGTTTGGTGTGGATTGGACCTGTTGTTATCGAGAAATTGGTGTATAAAATTTTGTATATAAAGCTAAGAGGCAGGCAATTTTGCTTATACTGAACTATTTATTTATTGTTTGAACTTAAAAATATATAGGATCCATATAAGTGAAAGCTGTGAACTATTTAGAAAAGAAAAAAATTGCATAAATTCTTCATTTATTCCTATGAAAAATTCATGTTTCAAGAAAAACTATCCAATCAACAAAAAACAGGAAATACAGTAGAAAAAAAACCAATAGAACCTTTGATTCACAATGCTTATTCATGCATTGTTATTCAACTATTTTATCTCGGTTGCCCCATTTCTGATCACATTTAATTTTGTATTATTCGAATATCATTTGCAGAACCTGCCTTATAATATTGTACAATAGAAAAAAAAACTGAAGGTTCAACAACTCACCTTTGTATTGGATGTTTTTTCCTCCGGTTTGTATTTGTTTTTTGTAACCAAGAACTCAGATTCACTTTTGAAATTTCACACGTGTCTATAAACATCCACATATACCAAAAATGTCTGCTTGTGTTTTTACTTTGTGTTGTATATTAATCTGTAAGGTCGAAAAAAAAATCCATATAGACTTAATTGAGTTATTTAATAAATTAATCGAACAATCAACATATACATATGCATAAGTACTAATAATATTGTATTTGCATTGAAATACAATATCTTTTTTTCCTCAACTTTTTTATTTTATAAATAAATTTTAAAAAATATTTTATGAACAAATAAAAATATTGTACTATTGTATATTATTTGTGTAATTAGTAAAAACAACTTCTCGCAATGAATGTTTTGAATGTTTCCTTAATTAGTTTGAATTGTCGAGCAATTGAGTTTCAGTTTGTTTTATTCGATTTTTGTCATTAGCAGCAGTTAAGTTTAACTTCATTTAATTTGTTTTAAACAAATTAAAATTCTAGGGGGTTATTTGATTGTTGAATCTATTATTATATCGTATGACAAATTCAGAGTAAATATAAAACAACATTAAATACAGTTCGGCTGAAAATTACACATAGTACTTTTCACACAATTGGATTTTTTTGAAATTGAATTGAAATTCTATCATGATATACTCCTATTAGTCCGATCTTTTGATTACATTCATGCTTTTGTTATAAGTTCTAACATTCTAAGCCAAACAAAAATGTAAGAATTTTATTGCTTTAATCAGTTCCCAGTTGTTAGATGTGTCATACTATTTAAGATGATTTCATGTTTTTTACTAACAAATTCTTGTGTAAGAAAGAATTCCTTGAGAAATTAATAGGATAGACTATACAGGCTACATTTTATAGAATTGAGTTCATCAAGAAATCTGACAGCTCATAGTGAAGCTTGAAAGAAAAAGGGGGTTACCCGTAAAGATCCCTTCAGTTGATTGCATTACCTCATTGGGCATTTTGCACTTTTGAAACTAACTCCCAGAATCGAAAATAATAAACCAAGTTCCACTAGTGACAAGATTAATAGGTCTTTAAAGAAATGATTCAAGAGAAAGATGGGAGCGAAATCGAAAAATTGATAGGCAATCGTAAAAGAAATGTTAGATGCTTTCTTCCTCCATAAAAATTCTTACAGTCTTTTCACAATGAACATTTCTCAAATGCTGTATTGAATACTACTTTTGTCAACAACAACAACAACAGGGAAGAAAATGCAGCATTCAATAATAATGCTACTAAAATGCAGTTTGTGAGATGGGTCACTCACCCAGGGCTGCCAAAGTTCCACGTGTGTGTATTACCAAAACAAAAAACAGCTGTTCCGAAAACACAAAATGCAATATGAACACTTTTTGTGAATGTAACATAAAATGCTCAGTGTGAAAAGACTATTATTTTTGTTCTGATTTACATTTATTATACAATACATAAGAACTATATGTAAAATTTTGACTTCTTGACCTAAATATTACAGATATTTTTCTTAATAGACTCAATGTAACATTTTCTAAAAAACTGAAGGTAATATACTATATACAGAAACATATGGACGGCAATGGATCGTTTCTCCTCATGATGTTGATCATGCCAATATATGTAAATACATGGCAAAGTATACTATTATTCATACAGGTATGAGACAAAGGTATACACATTTCTTTAGAATACAAATTTATAAAAACTTTATATGATTCAAAATACTCAAAACACTTGTGAGGAAAATTAATTAGAAATTCAAGTCATGAAGACATAAAGCTTAAACAGAATCTTTTGTTGAAAATGTTGTACAAGGTTAGTTTTATAATCTCGTTATTTGTTTTGTTTTGTTTTGTTTTTTCAGACTTAAATGACTGTGATTTTACTGGTGATTAGTCTTCTTTAATCATATTAGCAGATGAATAACACAAAATTGAAATGAATAAATTTTAGATATAATGATTTATTGAAATATGGTTATTGCCTTAAGTAACAGATAAATAGTCGGAAAATCTAATAAAATAGTCTATTTATATAAAGCTAATTTGATAAGAAAATTGAAGTATACAAAATCTCTCTAGATAGGTTCAACATGAAAAGCTAGTTAAAAACCAAATTAAAATTTAAAATCTTTTAAATGGAACAACATCAGGACAAAGTATTATGAACCCTTGGATTGCTACTTTGTCGCATGAGACTAAGAAGGTGAAAGACCTTGAGAACGATATCGATTAGTTAGTTGGCAAACAATGAAGCTAACCAATAACATCTTTGCAGGCAGCATGTCTATTCTATCCTCGCATGAACCAGTTCTAAAGTTTCGAGTTAATAAGTAGGCTTAAGTAGCTAACACTCTATTATTATTAGGTACTTTATTGTATAATTTATCTCATTAAATAAATAGATAAATAAAATAATATGAAAACTTATATTGACAGTTTGTCGACAAGTACAAAACCCATTAGATTTCTTGATTGATTATTATGAAGTGTATATATTTGAAATGATTTAAGACAAGAAAATAAAACTAGAGACAATGGTCATTTTATTTGTTTTGTGCACATTAAAAATATTGTAAATACTTTTACTATTGATTCCTTACATCAACATTCGGTCAAGGATCATTCAACCCAGAACCGAAGTTACACCCTTATAATGCGGTTACTCTTTTAGAATATAACTTAAGTATCTTTTATGGGGTCATACACCAGTGCGTTGCTCGTGCCAATAATAAAATGTCTGTCATTACTAACTAGAGACCTAATTTAGAAAATAAACAAACCATAAAGCAATTACCAAGTAAAAAACACAAAGTAAATTTCATTGTCATTAAAGTTATTTTTTTTTTTTTTTGTATAAACAAATACACGCTTTTTTCATAAATTCATAAAAAATCAAATTACCAATATGTAGTATTGTAAGTATTTTGAAATACTCATAAAATGACAACAAAATTAGTGTCGATTAATTTTTCAAAGCATTTAAAACATTTCTTTACTAATTTGTTGTAACAAATTCCATAAATATATAATTGTAAATAATCTTCCCATTTCATTCACTCACTCTCTATCTTTCGCTCTTACTCTTTCGCTTTGTATTTGTATTTCTTTTTATTTTTTCTTTATTTACATTATGATGTCTTTTATACAGATCACATCTCATTATTCAATTAGCCAAATAGCAGATATGCAACGACGTCAAACCTCAAAGCTGCTGGCATATTCGAATGTGTCTGTTAATTTTTCGCAAAGATACCAAAATTTGTAACAATAATGATGTTTTTATACCTTTCTCATATCACTTAAATACAACAGTATTTTCACTTTAATGTGATGTTGGTAATGCAAGAAAAGCACATCATGAAGTCATCATGTCAGTATATAAATATGGGAATCGTATGTGAAATTAATCAAATCACATTCGTCACATCTATTTAAATGCAAACAAGTCCCTCAATTTAAGAGATATCGTATGTAATTTTGTACAATCTTCTTTTTCCTACATATACAAACATGTTTTCCTTCTTGTTTTACCTACAAGTGTGTTTTTATATGAAAAATTTCTATGGCCTTTAACATAAAAACTTTTATTTGGTAAGATTCAAGGCTATAAGTTTTTTGATAAAGTTGAACAAGACAAACAAAAATATACCGGTCGATTCTCGTTATTAGATTTGTTGTGACAACTTGCTGTTAAAGCCTAACATGGCTGTTATTGGATGTTAAGAGCATTTTGTTCTGCTGTCTTCTGACAATAATTTATGAGATTTATATTAGCTGCTGTTGAGGAGCTGATAAATTAAAATGTTTCTAATAAAAAAATGTTAAATATTTGTGCACACTGTTAACTTTAATTTTCTCATAACATTTCTTATAACGAATCTAATAACGAGAATCGACCGGTAACAGTGAGCTAAGATTTGAATCTATGAAGATGCGACTATTGATTCGAGTTCCATTTGACAACAACAACAAGGAAAATGACTAAATTGAAGGGTTGTTGTTGTAGATTGGAACTGTCAGAACAATGATCTAACAATGATTGATCACAACAAGGTAAAGTAAATAAAACCTTTTAAAAATACTCTTTATTCAATCACAGTTGAATTCCTTTTACTCTAGTCAATGATCTGATTAACTATCCAGCATAATAGAAAACTATTTACTTCCTCTTCGGATGGACGACTGACCACCTAAATCGTCTACGTAATGGCAATCTACTATGGCTTTGACGGTTTGTGGATATTGTGGTAAGCATTTCGAAGTCCATCTCTTCCAGAAGCTATCCTCCAAGGCCTGAGCAAAACGTCACTGAGGCACAGTATGTCAGTAGGCGGCTTCGGAGTCTGCGCCGAGTTTGGGCAGCCTATTCAGTTCTATCCTCATTTTAAAAATTTAAGCAAATATTCATCCTACTTATAACTACTATGTATTTTTTCGAAGACAGATCCCTATTCATAGGAAACTTTTCTTCGAAGACTTGGCACTATGACTAATTTGCCATTGTTGGTTACAAAAGCGTCAGCCGACATGTAAGACCAACTTAAGATACCCGATCGGAAGGGCTACTTCATATTTTATCCTTTCCTATGCCATTCTATTGTATCCTATTTTATTCATCCCTAACCCATTTTCACGTTGGGAAATTTGGCTCCGTGAGTTAGAGCACCAGGGAATTTCAAATTTTTCTGAAACTTCCATAACAAAAGTTCAAAAAAACCATTACAAAATCAATATTTTAAATAGGGATTAATGTGATTACAATATTTTGATAAACCTATATCAGTGCATTTCCGCCCTGTTGGCCATACACAACCGTGAATACACGATTCGTAAAATCCAGAAAATCTGCATTTAAGACTGCAACAAAATTACCATCTTCTGGGCTCCGAGTCATCAAGGAATACACGGAAACGAAAGTGCTGATATGGCTGCACAGCATAGCAGCAATGCCCCGTCTCACTACTTTATACCGGCAAACTCCAAGGATTTGAAGAATCTCTTTCCTGTCACCTTCGATCGAAGAATGAGCAAAATTCAACCATCGGTATTCTGCCATTAATCCGCCGAGTTCGAAAATTTCCCTACCCACCAACTTAACGAGCCGGATATGCGGTACATTTATTCGCCTTGCGTATTGGACACTCACAGGGCACCATCTCTGGGTAGCCGATCTGACCGTAGAGCTCCTTTTGGACTCCTGCCAGAACTTGGAGAGCATCAGGTTCCCAAATTCAATCCCAACTATTAAAAATCCTATATCTCTTAACATTCCCACATTTTAACAATTTTTGTAATACTCTCCTCAATCTATGAAAGGTATGAAATCTTCAGTGTAACCGAAGTTAGTGTATTTATTTTGACTTGCAATTTTTTTTTTTTTTTAATTTTTCGTTTTGCCCAACTGGCATAGAAGAGTGAGTAAGTCTTATGAAGTGGGCTGGAAAACAAGTTATTGATATTAAATGAATAATGAATAATTTCTGGTTTCAGAGTCATGTTTATCCCAAGTACATTCGAGTACTACTACTTACAAACATAAATGCGAAACAAGGTAATACGAATGAATGAGTGAGCATAAGAGATGAAGACAGAAATAAATAAATAAATAAGAAAAACAAAATCATATCTTAACTTCAATTGCAACTGACGTCACACACTAAGAGTTCAGTCTACTGCCAGTGCTGTCTCGAAATGTCTGAATGAATGACGGCATCTGGTAGACACACACATTCAGAAACTATTGACATAGTACTATGTGAGCAAGTGTGAGTAGCATATGACTGATTTTTGCTGTTGTTGTGACAGACTGCTATTATGGATGCTAATAAATAAATCAATATTATGCATAATTTGCCACCAACCAAATGGAATTGATATACGAGTTTGTAGTAAGTCAGTCAGTCAGTCTTATAATTAAATTAAACGCATGATTTAAAAAATAACAAGAAATTTAAATTTAAAAATATATTGCAGAGAGTCAGAGTCACATCACGTCTAATCAATGAGTGACTGATGCTTATGAACGAACTCTCATATGGGTCGTATTAGTAATCAGAAATCATTATGAACAAGTGAGCGAATTGAACATTCCCCTAGGCGTTATAAGTTTGTATGTATGTACAATATTCATACATATATACTTATGTTATAGTGGTAATGATGTGTTGTGAAACTTTCATTTTATTGTACATGATTTTTTGTTTTGTTTTAAATAATATAAAATAAATAAATAAATTTATTTTTTTATGTGCATAATTTCTTCTTTAGCCAGAAACCGGGTCAAGAAACTTGTAAAACAAATACAGTAATTTTTTAAGAAAACAAAAATAAAATATCTTTTACACGATTTCTTTGTCGTAAACCTTTTTTCCCTATATACAATACAAACATTCTCCCAATCTCCACCAATGATGTTTATGTTAATCGGTAAATAATTTTGCCAAAAAAAATGAATTGAAATGAAATGAGGAGAGAGAGAGAGATGATAATTGCACATTTGCCAAAAATTTAAACAAAACAAAAAAGAAAAGTTGTTTCATTCATTCAGTTAGTTAGTTAGTCAGTTACTAACTCTCTTCTCTCTCTCACATTCATTTACTCACTCACATTCTCTATCATCTTTGAAGTAAAAAAAAAAACAATCTGTTGTTCTTTGTCTTGAAAATTACAGGTTTCTTACACTACTAAGTTCGTCTTACAATCTTCAATTCAACCCAAACAAGACAATTCAATACATTTTGGAGCTGCTATTCTACTACTATGACTACCAGTACTTCTTTGTATCTTTACTTCTTTGGCATGACTTTGTCTTGGTCTTGGGCAACTCTTGTTAACTGTTCGAAATTGGAAAATCCATTGGGAATCGGTTTTAGTGTGTGTGTATATCATTTTACACACAGAGTAATTGAAAAACTTAAACGTTAAATATCAGCTAAAATTTGGCAATTGCATTAAGATGCATGAATCAAAAGAAGAGACAAAGAAAAAGACACACACACGGAAAGACAAAGAGACAGACAAAAAGACAAGACTGGAAGACAGACAGACAAATACACAGTTACATGATTGTTGTACTTCATGAGTATGTACTTAGCTTGTTTTTTTGTACACTGAAAAGAATAGTATTCATTAATTCGAGACCTAAAGGGTCTTCAAGTATTTACATGTGTTGATAAGTACATGTCAGCCGAAATCCTCAAAATTACAATTGTAGATTTGTATAACAAGGCAATAATCAAATCATTCATCCTGCTATTTTAAGTAAATCTTCCAGTAGTTGGAGAACTCTAACTTTAATTTACAATATAAAAAATTGTCAATTGTCATGTTGGTTATTTCCATATATTTTTATGATGTCTGCATTACATTGTTCCGATACGCCTTAAAGTCAGTGTAAAACAAGGATGCCTTTTATATCGCCACTACTTTTCCCCTACGATGTGTTCTACATAACGTTAAAGAGTGAAAAGGGCATGCCATGTTACTTACATTAACATCCAGAAGGGCTAGAGTACACGGATGATATTGCGCTCCTGTCCATGAAAAGATACGAAATGCAGTCAAATTTAGATAAGCTTATTGTTTGTGTAAGTAAAGTTGGTCTAAAAATTAATGTCAGCAAAACTGAATTCATCTCGAATAGTTCCAATGGTGAGGACACTCGGTTTACTGTATACGTAAAGAAGTTAGCCGTGAGATGGAGTTTTATTATCTTGGGAGCAACGTAACGCCTACAAGCGGAACAGCTGAAGATATCACAAATTGCATAAATAAACTAAGTACCGGACGAAAATGGACCTTAAATTTCAAATTTCTCAACACAAAACTTTGTAGCTTCAGTTCCAATATAAATTCGGTACTGGTATTGGCTGCGAGTCTTGGTCGCTGACAACAGTACCGGAAATTGCAAACTTTCATTAATTCCTGCCTGCGTAAAATACTAAGGATCTTGTGGCCCCACATCATCTTTAATATAGACCTACTTAAGTCGACCAACGAACTTCCAATTGAAATACTAATCAAACGATTAATAAACGTTTTGGATGGGCCACACTTTATGCAAAGATGTCGGCGAAGTGTGTGGTCGAGAAACTGTGGAAGACCAAGAACATCTTGAAGTATTATGGAAAAGAACTTGAGAAACTCCAATATCAACTCTAAAGCAAGGCTGATCCACCTTTTTGGTTTCCTGGGTTGAGGTTTATGAAAGAATCATTGGTTCTTTCCTCTTGGAGAACGGCAGTGGTCTTATTGTACCATGATAATCAAATTTATAGTCTTGGACAACTTTTCCCGATGCAGAGTACATTATTCTACACCTAAAAATAGTGTTGTCAATTTGACACCGAAATCGTGCGACATACCTATAATCTTTTAAGACTATATTCTCTGCAACTAGGTGAATGAATTAAAGGTCACAATGTGCCAAGTTACACAGGTTTACAAATTTCGGTAAATTTTTGGACCCGGGTAAGCAAACATGTTTTTCTGTGTATTTTCGCTCACTGAATTCAAGTCTGTTGCCCGTTTCCCGCCATCAGGTCAGGATTTTGAGATATCCTAACCTAAAAGTGCAAAAAACGCTGTTTTTGCCCATTTTTGAGGTTATGTAGCTACGAAGATTTTGCTCTTCATAAAAAAGTAGACGTGGTATTTTAAAGTATAAGTCTTCCCCTTTTAAATGTTGAGTTTGCTTAAATATATTTATTTTTCACTGAGATATCGCATTTTGATATTTTTTTTGTGCGAGTATGTAATCGACCGTATCACGTCTCATGTTATCTCAATGGATTTTCGAATATCGAAAAATTCACAAACATGGAAACTTCGAAAAAGTTTTTTACCTGCTTGGGTCCAAAACCTTGTAAACCTGTGTTATTAATGGACATCGTGAATTCAACAGAATTCCATTTACAGAAAGCGCAAGGATTCTATTTACCGGAAGTTAATAATTAACTAAGCATTTAATAAAGAATAAGATTTTTTGATAACCATAGAACCACTACTCACATTTAAATGCACTTTTAACAATTTTTTGATTTAGCATCTTTTAGTCTTCCAAAATGTTGAATAATCTTGTAATTTTGATCTTTCAATGTTTTGTTTCGAAAAGTAGATGTTAATTTGTTTTTACTATTAAAATTTAAGATTTTTTTTAAATAAATAATAAATTATCTATGCACATGACGAAGTATAACTTACCTTATGAGTTTACTTATAATTTGCTAAATAAAAAGCATTTTCAATAAAACTAATTCTCTCAGTTGTCAAAAGTCAAAAAAAAATTAAAAAGCCTCGTGTGATTAATAAAGAAATAGTATCTTTTAAACAATCAAACTGAAATGTATCTCAGTAAAAAGTAACAAGAGCTTGTACTGTGCTCATTAAGCGCCATAACTGTTCATAATAATAATGAATGATGATGATGATGACAATAGAACTAATAATGTTCACAGGTTGAGCGCAATAAGTTCAAATGAAATGAGATGTGATACTTTTTCAAAAATTGTAACAGATTCTATTCTGAAAAATGAAAAAAAAAAATAAATAACAACCAATTGATTCAATTCATTCAAAAACTAAACGCAATTTTTTTTCTCTTTTGTTCTACTAAAATTTTTGCTTGTTTTAGATACTCGTACTATGCTTCTTCTTCATCTTCTGTATTATTCATTCATTTATTCATTCATGAGACTCAACTCATTCTGAGGTTCAATTGTTCTACTACTACACACATTTATTTTAGAGCAACATTATAATAATAAAATCAAAATCAGTTTCATTACGTGAAAAAAACAAAAAAATCAAAAAAAAATGTTCTCACCAAAACACAGATACCCTACACACCTTAATGAATTTTGATATTAACATTTTGAATCATTGAAATCATTGTCAAAGTCTTGAAATTATGTGATTGTGTAGAAATAGAAGTTTAATTGATTGCATTTTGACTAAAGGAAAAGAAAATTCCGTGCACTAAGAATGTGTTAAACTTTGAATTCAATTTCTTTCACTGAGCCTGTGAAATATGGAAAAGAAAAATTGGACGACTAGTTTAGCTCTTTAGTTTTAAAACTATGAAACTTTTGTGTACTATATACTTTTGGTTCGTAGGTTCGCTGTGTTTATAAGCATTTAGATGACTTCTACAAACAAGCAAAGGTAACCATGGCCAAAATTTCATAATCAAATCTCAGGAGATCGGATAAGTGCGAGCAGACATTTTGACATATGAAGAGAGAAACTCTGTTATCAGTCATTGCCACCGCCTGCATTTCCAACAACAAGTGAAATACTAGCCACCAAGTGAGAAGAAAAGGGGCTAGTTTATTACTATTGAAACGGGGACTATTGCCACCAAGCATACAGCAGGGTTGTAAGAGATTTTATCAACAGGAATTTGAAGATCTTCCCAAACAAGACTGCATATGAGAATTATTACCCTGTTTATGTGACAGCCGAAACGGCTTTCACTTAGATCAGCTTGACTCAGAACTTTTTCAGTTCATACGAAGCGACTTCACGAAGCTCACATTTTAAACCCGACGTTATTTTCGTAAAACCAACTGAAATGTAGCATAAATGCTTAGCGTTTTGACAGGTTACAGTTCTCAAAAGTGCATAATGCCTGAGCTACAACAATAACATTCAAAGAAAAACCATTTCGAGTGTCACATAAACGGGTTATACATATGTCTTGTAGTGGTCGGAAGGGATATCTTAGCACAAAAGCAAATCAAAATGTCCTATCTAAATCTCATCTAGATATCCCGATGCAGTTTATAAATTTAATGAGATCTCTGATGATTAAACAAACATCATACCAAATTGTTAATATACCTTACACTAAGGTGTAGTGTATAATAAAATAAAACAAAATTATTTAGTTATATGTCATGCTATTGCTGCTGTTGTTGTTGCTATTGTTGTTGTTGTTGTGGCTGCTGTAGTTGTTTTTGTATTTACGAGTCTCTCTTCTCTGTGATTGCTTAAAACTGGTGACCCACGTTCAGTTGGATTTAGTCGTTAACGCGCGGCCAACACGATCACTTCGTTTCTCTTAAACAAAATACCATAACAAAAACAAAATACTTATTAAAGACTCTTTAAATAAAATAATAAATATTATAACATAAAAAAAAAATAATAATTTAAAACAAAGAATAAAAAAAAAATTAAAGTTTAGCTGCGCATGGTTATTTTACCAGTTTTTTTGAATATTTTTGTTTATGCAAAAGAGTAGAAAAACCAGAACAAAAAACAAAAGATACAAATCCTTAATGAACTCTTTTTTATCATAAGAAAATAAAACAAGAAATTTAATTGCAAACCACACAAATAACACACAATAAATAATACATAAAATTAAGTTAAATAAAATAAAAATAAAAGAAAATAAATCTTAAAATAAAAACTAAAACCAAAGTGTAAAAAGTACAAAGGATTTTCATTAATTATTTTAACAATTGAAAGAATTTGTGGCATTTAAAGGTAAGTTACAGATACTTTATATGTTTTTTTAGTTTTTATACAAATAAAATTTGTAAAAATAGAAAGAAATTGCCGAAAATTTTATAAAAATAAAATAAATTAGAGCGGAAACGGAAACATGCGAATTTTGCACAAATTATACTACATATAGTCATCATTCGTCAGATCAAATCAACTGAGAAGTCGCACACAATCATTTTATTGTATATATATCTCAGTGTATTTGTTTGTCTCTCATTAAAATTTTATTCAATTAGATTCTTTTTATTGTGAATTTGTTGCTTTTTTTCATACTTAAGACTTAGTCTATTTTGATTTTATGTTTTGTCACTAAAAATAATTCAGATAACTACAATAAAAGCATCATAACCCATTTTAGATAAAAGGAGAGACGGCATAAAAACATTTATTATGTACTAAGTAGATTGGGTTAAATGGAGATGGTAGCTGATAGCTGGTACTAAAACTTAGTAGCTTACTGAAACCATTAAAATTCCGTTGTGATGCCACTATATTTGAGTGGATGCAACCTGAAGATTTTAAGAACCTGAAAAGCCACCAGCAAAGTTCATTGAAGAAGTATGAGCCAAGCATTCTAAGCATTCTTTTTAATAGCACTGGACATGAGTAAAGTATGTGACTGATTGTTTCCTATTTGTCTTCATACAGACAGCTTTATTTTTACAAAAGACGATTAAGGGAATTCCCAGACTAAGCATTGTACCTACCATTTAAATATTAATAAAGATATGTTTAAGTGTTTCTTAAACTTTAATTTGGGTCAAATACATTGGCTAATTCTTCTTACACAAAAATTTCCTTTACCTCAATTTACAATGAATGGAAAATTTCCAAAATAGAAAAAACAAATTGTATTGAACGTTTTTTTTTTGTAATCGAAACTTGGTTTAAATTTTTTGTATTTTTTTTGTGAATGAATGCGCAATAAAAACGTGTAATTAAAGCAACGGCGCTAAAATTTCAAATTATGCACTTCAATTGAACTAAAATGTACATTATATTTTACTATACGAACAAATATACTACTCGTACAACGGATAGACAATAAGTACGAGTGTATCTATGTTACTTGTGCCATTACAAACAACAATTACCTCAACTCTAGATAGATTCAGATTCAAGTCGAGTCGAGTTGAATCTCGACTCTGCTGCTCATGACATTTGTTTATTGTTGATGGCGCACCTCAAAATTTTGAATTGAAACCGCAAAAAAGTGCATCGAATTCGACTTGAATTACGAATTTCATAAGTTTCAGTTTTTCTTTATTTTCTGTTTTTCTATATTAGAAGTTCCAAAATAAGTATATTTATAATAGTATATCTTAAATATTAATGTTTCAAAGTGTACAAATATTAAATTATAATCATTATTTTGAATCGTTTGAATTTCATTTTATGTTGATCTCCCCAAAGATCTCCTTAATAGAAGATCGTAATATTTTTTAGATGTCATGTTTTTCTAAGCCCATGTAAATGTATAAAAACCGACTTGGTTGCATGGATATTAAATTAAAATATGTAACATAAAAAAAAAAAGATGATCTAAAATTAATGGTTGATATTGGAGGTTGATGATATTAAAGTGAAAACAATTAAACGACAATGAAATCGACTAAGAATAAAAAGTCATAATCCTGTTTTCTCCAACATATCTGTGACAATTAATATTGTATTTAAGACCTAAGGGATTAACTTATGACCAAATTAAACAAATTTGAAATACAACTTCCTTGATGCTTATTTTGAGGAAAACACTGTTTTGTGTCACCTTTTTTAATGATCATAAGATTGAATATCATAGCATAAGGATGTGGTGAAGTCATAACATATCGAGATGACTTGGGACCGATCTTGTCGGCGTTCTTATTGCTAGTGAAAAGTCTAGTTAGCATGCTTCTGATCATGTCAGAGTTTTTCTTGCAAGGTGAAATCATGATCATGTGATGTCGTTTATGCAATTGGTATAATGGGCTTCTGATTGCTTCTTAAAGGCTAGCAGTTAAGTAAAAGCAGAACAGCAACCAGGGTAAAACGAACTTGTTGTTGCTGAGTTGATTGCTTGGAACATTTGTAATTGCTTTTTTCAACTGTCCTGTGGTCGCTTCGTTTTTGTTACTGTTAATTGTGTCTATTATGCTTCAATACTCAGAATTGAATAATAACTTAATATCGACTAGAAAGTATTGATTAAAATTTTAATCAACAATCCACCTGCTTATTGGACTCACACGGAATACCAATTAACACCTTCTCAACGGATCATGCCGTCCACCATACCCTTTCTGTGGAGACGTACTCACTGTAGACCATCTTCTGTACTCCTGTCAACACTTGGGGAGCATTAGAGATTCCTCCTTTGGTTTCCTAACCCCATCCCAACTCTTAAAAACGCCATCATCCTTAAATATTTTCAAAATGTATAATTACTTTAAGAATTTCAACATAAAAATTTAGACCAAATATGTTATTAATCGCGATTAGAAGGCCTTAGCAGCTAGTTTTTGTCTCGTTATAATTTTGTATTAAGTTTCGTATTATTATATATGATTTAATGTTGCTAAATAAATAAATAATAATTTATATTTGATTAAAATTGGTGAAAGTAGATAAATAGATAAAAATTTGATCTCATCTGTGGTTATAGTAAAGTCAATTTAAAAATCACTTTAATCAAATCTTTTAGTTAACATTAAACACATAAATATAATTTTATTATAACGTACTCTATATCGCAGAACTGGTGATTTAAATGATTGTTATGGTAAAGAAAGCCAACTGTTTTAAGATTAAGAAGTTTGATTAAATCAATAATATTGGTGAAGATACTAAATTATTCAATATAAATGGACATCATAGAAAAAACATTCATTTTCGTTAAGATTGAGATGCCGCATCACTTATTATTTTTTTTTTTTTTTATTTACAAATATTTTAACATGACTTTGTTACGTTAGTTCATGTATATGCTTACTAACTATCTTTGATTAAATTATCTGCAAGGTCACAAGGGAGATGACGTTTGAGTCTCCTTGAGAACTCTTTGCAAGTGGGTTTGAGTGAGCATTCAGCCTGTCAATGTAGCGCCTGCTGTGGTCATTAATTTCATCCATAACTGTATGCATCCGAAGGTCGTTATGACTTCCAGTATTCCGAACGTACCAATTTGGACTTTTTTGATATTCGATGCTCAGGCAATGCCTCATAGTTGGGTACTACAGGTCCAAGAGGGACGTACAATTATAAGGTTTACTTTATTACTCAGATTTAGTTGGCTGTTAGGTCGCAGTAACCACGCTAATTTTTTTAGCTTACCGTAGCAAGCTGCATTAGTTGATGAGATGTGTATTTTCCAGATAAGACACTTGTCGGGAGTCATTTTTAAGTATTTAACAAAGTCAACTTACTAACTGTGACCGTATGACAAACACCTCGTCTAAGTGTGAAACAGCAATGAGCAGATTTACCCCAGTTAATGCCAATATTCCACATTTTTTCAGCACTTTACCAACTAAACTTCAACGACTAGTAACAAATTTAAAGGCAGACTATGTATCGTTTCGTTCTACTATCTTGTTTCAAATAAATACTTGGTTATTATTATAAATAAAAATTATGTATTATCAATTCAAATATAATAAAATTTTAATCAATTAAAGATGTTTAAGAATTATATTTTTTATTATATATATAACTTGTTTTTCGTTTTAATTTATCAAGAATTTAAAGAAAAAAAAAGATCAACTATCTTTTGCTTTAATTGGATTTATGCAACTTATTTTTATTATATTTTATGTCTAGAGATTTATGAAGTGATGCATATACATGATCTTTTGTTTTAAATGATTAATTTATTTTAAGAATTATAATTAACTTTTTTATCAATTGAAATTATTAATGCATCATTCACCTACTTAATGTGAGACTTCTGTGGTTTCCATGTAAAAATGTCACATCTCATCATGCCATCATCATCATCATCATCATCATGATGTTAATTGTATTATTGTATTTTTTCTAATAATAATTTTAACATTCAACCGAAGCAAATTAAAAATTCCATTATTAATTTTATTATTTAAAGAAATAAATGGAACGGTTACGGTGCATTTATTGTAAGTATATTGGAGCAAAACAAAAAGTGAAAAAAATATGTAATAAAAAATAAATTGTCAGTTTTATAAAATACTTATAAAAATTTAATTAATAAAAAACTGAGATCATCATATGATTTTATAGTAAGATTATTAGTATAAATTCAATTGATTTTAATGGTTTTTATCTACGAAGAAACGCATATGAAAACCATTAAGAATACTAACATAACCAGTCTAAAGAACTTCAAACAAGTCAACAGACAAAGGTTTTCATAGTATGAAACATGACGGAAGTCAAGTCAAACTACTTGTTACCATAAATATATAAGTAGTTAAAAATCATTGGAACTTCTTAATGAAAAAAAATTAGTTCTTTTCATAGTTTTAGATAAAAAATCATTACAAATTTTCTGGCAATTAATCAAAAATTTAATTTAGTAATTTTTTAAATGATTTAAGTTTGAATTAAAGATACATAATTTAAAAGCCGCAACCTACAGAATTATTATTTTATAAACAAAAAAAAAAAACAAAAAGCAGCGCAAGGCTAACAAGATTTTTTTCATATTTTAAGAAGTCGCGCGACTTTGATTAGATTTTTTTTTATTTATCGTTTTTCTTTATACAATTTTTCAATATCTGGCGACTTCAATTATATACGATTAAATTTATAATACTTTTCAATTGATTTATAATTAATTTTATGCCTTATTGCACATGTGATTTTGTTGTTATACGAGTACTAGTACTTATATTATTTTTGTGTGTGCGTTTTTTAACGCTTAAGGTCGCTTTGGTGCATTGAACTCGATACAATAAAACGCGCGCATATCGCGTGCATTGCATAAATATTTTTTATTTCACGTGTCGCGTTTTATTCATTTTATTCATTTATTTAGTTAGTTTTTTCTTCTAAATTTTAATTAATTAGTTTGATGTGTGTGTGTGTGTGTTTTTCTTTTTTGGCATATTTTTATTAAATTTCTTTATGGGTTTCTACAATTAATGTTTGCCAAAAAATTTGCATAAAACTGCGCACATTTTTAAATTATTTTTGTTAATTTTGTTGTCTCGCGCTCGGTCGTTGACAACCTTATATTTTTTTTCTCTATGTTTTCTTAACTTAACATTATTAACATTTCTAATGACAAATACAAATGTGTTAAGCAAAAAAATACAATATTTGCTAAAATCTATTAATATATTGGCTCAAAACATAAACCAGTTAAAACTGGCTGCACTTCATTACGAAAAGGCAAACACAAACTTTTGCTTGAAGTTAACAAATTTAACATAAAAAATTGACAATGCTTTATGTTTGCGAATTGAATTTATAAAAAATAACTTATCATTTCTAATGACTTGAAGTTTCGAACTGAATAACCTACATGCATCAGAAGATTAACGACTTGGGATTTAAGTAGAAAGTAGAAGAGCTCATAATCAAGATATTCAAATTTATAGAAAAAGGAGTAAAGAACCGATTGCTTGAAAGCTAATAAAGTTGAATTCAGAACATATAGAATAATGAAAGTGTCATTACATGGATAGAAGAGTTGAGCAGGGAGGAAATGACTAAAATGTTTAATCCAAAATAAAGAAAGAATGTAAAGATTTGCAAAAGATTTGCAAAAGATAACCCAAGCAAGATTCTTAAAAAGCTATAAGAGCAAGGTCCTATAACGTCATACATAGAGGTAGTCAGTAGGAGCTAAGCGAGCTTCCTATGAGAACAACGTCCTATAACATCGTACCTTAAGATAGTTTATAATTCAGTAAAGTCGCTGCCGATGATATTGGTAACCAATTCCGTAAGAATTGTTTTTTCATTCTATCAAACAATATGTAGTAGTAGCTAAATTGAATGAGGTTATCAGGTATTCAGTTATCTTTAGTTTTTATTAGGAAGGAAAGAGATTAGGTCACCGATTGAATCGGGAGGGAAGATCCAAAGGATGATAACGCTTTAGTCTGTAGATTGATGTAGATTGTTGCCTTGGAGTTGCACTGCGATAACGTTTACGTGGTTCTCAAGTCGATGGTTAAGCAGTGATGGTCTCTGCAACCGTAGCGATCTTGAGGACGCAATGATTGATGTCATTGCGAACATAGAAGGGGGCTCCTACTAAAGTGCGAACCTCTATACAATGTAAAGTAAAGTAGGAAAATCAGAAAGTAGGTGTGATTTTTAGTTAAAAGTGAGAAAGTAGCATCCAATCCATCCAAGGTTGGATAAAGTCAAGCCGATCTTGATCTTACCAGCTTTCGTTTCGAAAGTGATATCAGTTTAAATAGGAACCCAAACTAAATAGATAATCAGCGCAGCACTATTACAGATTAGAACAGAAACGTTTTATATTAAAAAGTACAATAGGCACCTTACGATCTGAGAATATGTAAATAAAATGACGAATTTGGCCTAAACAATGACTTTATTGTTTATACGAGGCTACACAGAATATGGTCAGAGACACAAGAATTTCCTTTTGCTCAGTCTTTCTTTATGACTTAGAAACATTGTTCATAACTGAAATTTTTGTATCTTTCGTCCAATAAGTATATCAAGATGTTCAAGAACTATGATCAAGTCAAGAAGAAATACTTAAGCTGACATAAGAAAGTTTTATTAAATAGGACACGCGTCAAGAAAATCAATCTGCAAAATATTGTAATATATTTACTTGGAATATAAACCATAGGAGAATCAAATTAACTTTCTTTTCCAGACACAATAAAGAATGATAACTACTAAGAAGCGAACTACTAGTGGTAGCTTTGTTATGTGAAAAGTGGAAATGACACATAGAATTCCTATATCCAACTCAACTTGGACTCATCTTTAAATCAATGACATTGAGCAAAGCATACTAGTATTAACTGCTAATAACTTGACTTCAAAAGTACATTGTTCCAGTTAACTAACTCTCACTTTTGCAAATATTCGTACACATACAAGTAAATTCCCATTATTATTTTTGTTTCAAGAATTTCTTATGAAAAATTAAGTATTTTCCTTATGATTTCCGCATTCTAATTGCAATTGTATGCATTTTCTATTGTATTGTGACCCTGACACTTTACAACTTGTTGAATTTCCATTTAATTTGTTAATTAAGACAGACGCCCATTAATACTTACATACAATATAATCTTATGTTTGATCATAGAATTGAACTCTTGAGAAGTGAAAAATCACGTTGATTTCTGATAAATCATCATCAAAGTATATGCAATGTGAATGATACGAAACAAATCGAATTGAAATGTTCCTGTCCTTGCCAGTTTAAACTTGTATTATTAAATTACATATTCATGTCAACAATTAGCATTTTAGTGTTTGTTTTTCTTGTTGTTGTTGTTGTTGTTGTTTTTATATACAATATACTCGTATAAAAGAAATCCGGTTTTTTGAGTTTGTGGAAAAAGAAAAAAAGGAAAAAGAAAACAAGTGACTGTCGCTTATTTAATTTTTATATTGTAATGAGTTTTTAAACAATATTTTTGCAATGCAAATGTTCATCTGCAGGGATTTTTAAAATTGTGTAACTGATATACGCACGTATATGATAATGACACCTGGGATTATACAATACTCAACTCATAAAATAATCGTGCTTATTATAAATAAATGAACTTTATTTATGAGATGTTAAGAAAGTTTTTGAATGAATTTTTAACGAAACAGAAAGAACAAATCTTAAACTTTAACAATAGAAATGCATTGAAGGGCTAAGGGTAAGAGATATTAACTACTAAATGTTTAATATTTCTAAACAATATCTGTCATATTTGTACTTCTTTCAAGTAGATAAAAGTTAAGTATTTAGTAGTATGTTTAGTTGCCCAATGTTTTCGATCACCGAATACATTCAAAATTCATAAATTCAGCGAGGAGTACTTACCTTTTCCGCGTAGCTATTTACTACATACATATTCTGTATAATCATCCTGTGAACATACATGGATCTTGAATAAGATAAGTTTATCTATCTATGGATATACAAATGTTACAGCTAAACCATCAGTATTCAATACATATTTGGGAAGGGGAGGCAGAGCAACGTCTGCCCGAATATCTAGTTTAAATATAAAGATTAAAAATAATTCCATAATAATAACAATATGATGATATGATAATAACAATGATGATTAAAGATATAAGGTTAGGATTAATAACGACTTTATACCAACGAAGTTCTGACCGGCTTGTTTTACGACTCTTAAGCAACTGCCCTGCAACTTTAAACGTCATTGTCCTCGTTTTCTCCATGCATCTCGTTCTGCTCTTTCACTCAACTACCTTTGACTCAGAGCTGGATACAACAACCAGGACTATCACATCCTACTACTATAATACATACATTCAAATGTATAACAAATGACTCAATATATCCTGAACCTAAGTACTAAGCATCTAAGTCCCAATAGAGAGAGTTAATATTATTAACATTCAAATTTTGTTTTTTGAAATTGTATTGAAATTATGAAAATATTTATGACTAGAAAGCTAATGCTTGGATCATCATGATTACCATTGACACATATCGTTTAAAGGTCTTCACTTTCTAAAAACCATATGGTTTTGTGCATTAGAAGCACCAACCTATGTGTTAAGCTCGTGACTTGTTGAGTTATATGATAAATTGGCATGATCAACATTACGACCGATATTGAATGGACTTAGATTGTCTGGTTTAGTTTTTTAGATGCATGCATCCATATAAATAGAAAATTCAGACTCGGTATTAATGGTTTTGATTATTTTTCCATAATCTCTCATTATTAAAATTCATGAGCCATCCTTATGTGAAATGAAACTTTGATGAGGCCAATATTACGTTTCTCAATGAAAGAATCTAACTAGTTTTGATGGATTCAGATCCCATCTCAAATCATTGAATCTTTCTATCGATCGCATGTCCAATAATCACCAAACAAAACCTGTTTAACCTTGGAATAATTTTAGTGTCATTTCAAGCCACATAACTTGAAAAACTGAATTTTAGGCTTAAATAAAATCTTATAATTAAAGAAAATAGATAACCAAGCTTCATAAAGATCATAGTTCATCTAACTACATTTTAATCAATTCTATGTATCTCTTATCAACATCACCATCATCACACCATTATAAACTTAATCTGAACTATTAAACAAAAAATATCATTTCAACCATTTAACATTCCATGCTACCCATCACTTTTCCACTTTATTTATCAACACCTTTTAAAGCTCAATTATTTCATTGAGATAACTAACTTTTCTATGGTACTATAACCTCCACAATGAAGACATAATACAAAATAAAATCTATGATAAACACAACAATACACAAGTTCAAGATCATTTCGTTTTGCCAAAACAAAACACAAAAATATTGGATACAATTGAAAGATTACTTTGATTTAACTTTGGTATTTAGCATATAAATTAGTACCTTCCTTGTACAAACATTTTAGAATTCTAAAAAGATATAGATCTCTATCTCTATTTCAATTAGAAATGCTTTCTTTAAATGATATTTTTCAATTACACGATCATGATGATGATGATTGTGATTGTGATGATGTCGGTGTTTATGATGACGCACACAAAATATTGTATTGAGGAGGCGGTAAAAAGAGTTAAGCACGAAACTGAAAAGATTTGGAAAATTACAAAAAATATTTCAATGCAAAAAAAAAAAATGATATAGAAAAAAAAACCAAAGATCTGTCACGACAATTTCACTAATAATTACGAAATATTATCACGTTTTTCACAACGAAACACGAAATGTTGATGTAAAGCATTTGATATGAAAAGAATTTAAACCAGAACAAAACAGAACAGAACAATTTCTTTCTATCTTTATTATTATTATTATTATTTGCTGCATTTTCTTTTTTTGTTTTGCATTATGCATTTATTTAAGAAATAAATAATAATATTGAACTTGACATTGTGTACGTTTTTAATTTAGAAATATCTACAATGAATATGTGTATCAAAGTAGAATGAACTATATAGTACTTAGAACCTACTATTTTAAGTAGTATTGCACACAGAGAATTAAAATTAAATTGTATATTTGTTTGATGAAGACAGACACACACACAAAAATAATATAATAAAACAATGAAACTCTTCCTAGTGATGATGATGATCTTGATGATGAGACATACTACATTATAGTTATAAACGATATAAGAAGAATGATATATAGCGTCCGCTGCTATGAGTGAGTCTCTGTTAAGCGAACACGGATTGACTTGGCTGGCGGCTTGTCTGGGTTTCTAAGTGCCAACAATTAAATAATGGGCATGCTGAGCATGGCTGATGAATGTCAGCAAACAATAGAGGGGCTACATACATAAGTACCATATGAACCGATCTGTGACATACAATATAAGTACCAAGTATATCACACACTGTATGAACTAATTATGTACATATATCTATTGTTGTAGTTAACGGGCGACAACATTTGATTTCATCACTTACAAGTACATTCCGCGTCACTTGAATGGCACATCTAACAAACTTTATTTTCAACTTATTTTTGCAGATCTAGAAATAAAATTAATTTCAAATCAAATACAGAAGGATTTGTTTTTGTAACTGGTACAGTTATTTTGTTACAAATTTTATGGTAATTCTATATTAATTTTATAAAGAGGTAATGTTTGTTTGGATGTTAGAGGTAAACTTCGAAACTACTCATCCGATTTTAAAAATTCTTTCACTAGTATGTTCTCACTGAGTGTCTTTTTAGGATTAAGTTTTTGTAAAAAAACTGTGAGACCACACAAAAAAGTTCGTACGTTTTCTTGTTGTTAATGCTACGCTGCTCCTTGAAAGTTAGTTGTTTTAAAATGTGCAGTTTCTAGCTAATCCGCATTCTGTAATCTTTTCGCTGAGTGCCGTGAGAGAATTGTTATTAAAAATGAATAAAGCTCATCGCGCCACGTAGAGGCAGGGAAGGGTCAGAACAATGTCTGCCGGACCCACTAGTTAACAATAAAAAACACGCAAATTTATGCACCACTTAATAAGAACACCTCTTAAAAAAAAACCCGTTTATTAAAATTATTATCTTTTAAACATGTGTATTTCTTCTTTTGTAGTATATTATTGTCAAATGCATTTGATTTTTTTTAATAGTGGATTGTGCCCCTTTTTGCTCCAAAGCTTCACAGATCCTTCTTGGAACTGATCCGTCCAACCGGGCTAAATAATTGAGTGGAATTGAACTCCAAGCTAGTATGATGGTTTCTATTCGTTCAGGTATAGTAGCATACTGCTATCCGGACCCATACAGTTTTCGTAATAACCAGCCCCAAATATTTTCAATGATGTTTAAATTCAGTGAGTAATAGAGCCATGTTGTGGGTTTCAATGTAGGATTTGACGGTTCCGACATTGTCATGTTGCAAGGGTCCCAAAAAGGTTGTGAAAAAATGGAAAGACCTTTCTTAACACACCATTGTATACCATCGCATTCATTGTTGTTGACAAAAACTGAAACTCACAGGAGCCGTAATAAGAGATTGCTTCCAATACAATGACACCTCCACCCTTGCTATGTAGGCGGTCCAAGTGATGAGTCATGGAAATAGTAGATGTAGCCATCGACTCCCTATAAATAATTTTTTTTTTTAAATATGAGAAGACGACGCGATACCACTTTGTAGTTCAGTTTATATGGTTACGGCGTTGCGGGCTTCAAGCTAAATGGAGTGGTGTTTTTTTTTTTAATTTGTAACCTTTTTATATGCGCAGCTTTCAATATTACACACCGAATAGAGGTTACGCTAGCGTTAACTCCACTTTTTTCGTTGATTTTGGCTATTGAGTCACGAGAGTTTGAGGCTTTTCGCAAAATAAGTCGCCTGTCCGCATCATAGAGGACTCTTTAACTCGTTGGCTAAAAATGCGGACACCACTTTTCGTCGATTTTAGCAACGGATAGACCACTGTCCTTTTATTTTGCCTTTATCCATCTCCGTTAAGGCTTTTCATCAACCCAATTTACTTATATTTGATATTTAACAATTGTCTTACAACAATTTCTGAGTGATTTGCATTCGAATTGACAATTTATGGGGTGTGCTATTCAAGTGGAGCGGAGTGTACCTACATATATCGCAATTACTCTTTGGCTCACAAAATCTGTCTGTCTCTCTACATAAAATGACATTATAGTAGTTCTTGTTGAATATGTTTTCATGATCTCGGTCTAGGTCTAGTGCATGACATTTGCATAGGTATTTTGATTTGGGTTAGTAGTGCAATTTTCTCTTTCTCTCTCTCTCTCTCTTGCAGATTAGTTGTTGATTTCCCCTATGTTGAGTACGTGAGGAAGCACAAATAGATAGATAGATATATATCTGTGTATATAAAAATATATCAATCTTCCACCCTGCCAGCCCAGTCTCCCAGTCTATCTCTTCCGTCCATCCAATTTGGTCTTATACTATTTAAAATTCTATGCTCGCTCACTCAACCGCGCGATCATTGACGTTGGTCGTTGTTTGTTGTTGGGTTTTTTCTTTGTCTTGACTTTTTCTGTTTCTTTTCTTTGCTTGATTTTCGATTATTTTAATGGATTTTATCAAACTTTTCATTTGCAGACATAAGTACATAGACGCAAAGACAGATAGACGTGACACAACACAGCGCAGCGCAGAGATCTGATTGATCTTTTGAAGTTCCGGAAAAATGAGTAAAAATGGCCATAATAATCCGGCATTTGTTAACGATCATGTTGACAATAAGCCAACAGCCAAGAAATATTCACTTGAGCTAGCCGAAAAGGGCTCAAATAAAGCAGCAATTGTTGCCAAAGATCCTGACTACAATCCATATGAACATCGTGAAGTTGAACATCCAACGACGTAAGTAGTAGAACATAAAATCATGTCTTAAATGATAATAAATTTATTGTACGTATTTATAGGAACTATGAGACTATGTTTCATTTGCTGAAAGGCTCTCTGGGCACAGGGATTCTGGCTATGCCCAATGCATTTCGTCATGCTGGATATGTGAATGGTAGCATTGGAACAATAGTCATTGGTCTCATCTGTACCTATTGCATACATCAATTGGTAAAAGCAGAATATGAACTTTGCAGGCGTAAGAAAATGCCAAGCATGAATTATCCTGCTGTTGCAGAGCATGCACTCAATGAGGGTCCTGCATTCTTTAAAATCTGCTCCCCATACATTGGAACTGTGGTCAATGTCTTTCTGTTGATCTATCAACTGGGCACTTGTTGTGTTTATGTGGTGTTTGTTGCTTCAAATGTTAAATCAATTGTGGATGCTGTTTACGATACAACTGTCGATGTTCGTCTATGCATGATTATCATATTACTGCCTTTGATCCTTATCAATTGGGTGCGTAATCTTAAGTATTTGGCACCATTTTCAACACTTGCCAACTTCATAACAATGGTCAGTTTTGGTATCATTTGCTATTATATATTCCGTGAACCATTGACCACAGAAGGTAAAGAAGCTTTTGGCAAACCAGCTGAGTTTCCTTTGTTCTTTGGTACGGTACTATTTGCCTTGGAAGCTATTGGTGTTATATTGCCATTGGAAAATGAAATGAAGAATCCAAAGAAATTTGGTGGCTCATGTGGTGTACTAAATTTGGCAATGATTTTAATTGTATTCCTATATGTGGGCATGGGTCTATTTGGTTTCTTAAACTATGGCAATGATGTTAAAGGTTCAATTACATTGAATTTACCAGCCAAGGATCTGTAAGTTTTTACATATTTCGGATAATACGAGTAAAGATATTCAATTTTGAAACTTTTTTCCAAACACAGATTAGCTCACAGCGTCAAGGGAATGTTGGCCTTTGCTATTTATATAACACATGGTCTGGCATGCTATGTAGCGATTGATATAACATGGAATGAATATATCAGTAAGAAAATGGGTCCACAACGTAATAAACTATTCTGGGAATATGCCACACGTACAGTACTTGTTTTAATAACATGTAAGTAGATACAATTGTAGTTTAACAAAGTACATTTTTAATTATGATCTTTAATAAATCTATCCATAGTCCTGCTAGCTGTAGCCATACCAAATCTAGAGCTATTCATATCATTGTTTGGTGCCTTATGTCTATCTGCATTGGGTTTAGCTTTTCCAGCACTTATACAAATCTGTACACATTGGTATAACACCAAGGGCTTGGCTAAGGCCTGGTTATTGTTATGTAAGTAAATTTCTGTGAATACTTTAATATAATATTAATATTTATCTATCTATCTATCATTCTCAGGTAACTTTGTCTTGATAATTGTTGGCATTCTTGGCTTGGTCATTGGCACGTACACTTCATTGCGTGAGATCGTCATCACGTTCTCAGAATAATTTTTGTTAATTCTTTTCTTTTTTATATAGTAGTAGTCGTCATTTATTATAAGTAATGACAACATTCCAATATATGTAATAGTTTTTCTTATTTATTTTTATTATTTAAACAAAAACAAAGTTAAAAGAAAGAAAGTATTATGAACAAAATAATATAATAGACAAATCAAACATTCTCAAGCAAGACAGAATGACGACAATGAACAATTAAGAACCGACCAACCGACAGACAGATAGCTAAATAATATAAAATAAAATACATTATCAGACATCAGATAGATAGATGATAGATAGATAAATCGATCTATAATTGTTGTAAATGTCTTGAAATTTGTGATATTTTTTTGATAAAAGCAGCAATTTATTTAAATATGACTGCTCCATGACCCACACCCACAAATACACACACGCACATGCACACACACACTCAATTAAGACAAGTTAATTAACCCTGTAATAATAATAATATACATAAATATTTAATATATTGTATCTACTCTAATTATTATATTATTGTATCTTATAACCTTATAGATTTAAAGTCTTATCATTTAAGGCATTTTTTTCATAATAAGCGTTTTTTAATATGTAAGCAAACAGATTTATTTAATTAAATTTTAATATAGACAATATATACAATATATTATTAATAATAATAAATATTTGCCATAATATTAAGAAATGTGTATTTTTATCACTCTTCATCATCTGAATCCATAGGCTCCAATCTTGCAAATTCCATTATATACGACACCAAGGCTTCACACAAACGTCTTGCACCATCAATAAGTTTTTCTCTTTTATGAAATGCTATTGATATTCTTATATGATTTTTACCTTTTCCATCTTCAAGAGCAAATCGATCACCAGTTATAAAGTATATCTGTACTTTCTCTATGCAATAATTAAGAAATTTCTTTGCATCCACATTTAGTGGCAATCTAATCCAAATGAAATACCCACCGGCTGGTGGTATCATTAAACAACTTTTTGGCAAATATTTATTCAGGACATTAAGGGTAGACAACATGCGATCCTTATAGGCAATACACATTGTAGCAATATGCGGTTGCATAAGATTCAGTTGAAATAGACTAGCAGCAATGCCAGCTGTATAATTATTAAAGCAACCACCACTATTCAGAATACCACTACGATCCAATATGCGCTTAAGACGTGGTGGCACTTCCAGCCAACCCAAACGTATGCCGGGACCAACAATTTTCGAAAAGCTGCCATTCGATATGACATTGCCCTTGAATTTACCATCTGTACGTGTATCATAGGAGAAGAGATGAGCATAGAGACGTGCACCACGATAATGCAGTATATTATAGACATCATCACAGATCACTAATATATCATGCTTGCGTGCCATTTCAACAATGCCACGGCAAACCACTAGAAATCGAAAATGAATTAGGATGAAACCAAACAAATGAATGAATGAGAAAAAAGGAATAAGGAATACGATCGAAGTGTGGATATAAATTGTTAATTTCATCCAACACATTCAATGGCAATTCAAAAAATTTTTATCAGTTATTAGATACTCGAGCAGACGTTGCTCTGCCTGTCCTTCCCAAACATTTATTGGATTGGTTAGCTGTTACATTTGTATAATTGGTTCTCGTCAAATGTTTTAGAAAATCCTATTTATTCGTTAAAATTCACTTATGGCCACTTTTTGCTATATCTCCCCTTATTATTTTTACCTTCTTCTTCCTCGGCTTCCTCTTTTTGCGACCATAATTGAGCAAATGCAGGTTTTCCTGGTTTTTATTTGAATACACTTCACATGACTACCGCTTAATACATGACCTAACTCTTTTTATGGTCATGTTTTACCATCTCACTCGCACACCTTGTTAATTTTGATTTTTAAATGGTTTTTTTTTTTATTATTTTCATAGTAATGATTGTCATGTTCATGGGCACTATGTGTGCTTAATGCACCTTCTACATGTCACTATTGGTGTATAGAATTTAGTATGAAATGCGCCTTCTACATGTGACTATTGGTGTATTGAAATTAGTATGGATACTGACTCTATCAGTTAATAAACCATAAGTTTTAGTAGAGGTTTCTTCAAATTGTATAAAATTTTTTGCATATCCTGCCCACATATTTATTGCTCTCATTAAAGCAAAGGAATGTTTTCTTAATGGTGGCAATTGCAACAAGACACTACTTAATCGGGAGACATCCCACTCAAATGGGGCCCCATTTAAATTATGCAGAAGCATTGAGGATGCAGAGGTGACGGAGAAAATAAGACAACTTTACTGCTCATGGCATAAGCTAACAAAAAGAACGTTAGAACTCTTCTTCAAAAAACTTGACAATCTGAAAGGCATAAACATCAGTTAACTAGTCTTACCACCCCTACCTCACCTTATCTATAGGAGACCGCTGCCCCCAAAATCAAAAATAAATACTGACAACACTTATGGTAAAGTAGACATCGAAACAAAATATGACGTTTTCTATTTGATACAGATAATAATGTCTGTTGTTGTAGTCTTGAGTATCATATCTACAAGATATTTTCATGATTAAAAGAAGGTCACACGCATAATGTACTATAAATGCCGATATCTCTAGAAGAATATTGTTATTTTATTGTGGCAAGTTAAAAAATAAAAGTAAATAAATATTTCAATGTATGATTTTGAGGCAATAAACATTTCAAGATTTCCAAATTGAGCATAAATGTGACTAAGGTTGAGGCTTAGCGAGAAATCCACATTGATTTGGTTAAAATCAATCTACCATAGCAAATTTTAACTATCTATATTTTATAATTCAAAAAATATATTCAAAACTTTAACACATTTTCGCATTTTTAGAGGCAATATGGTTTGTTTGTGTTTTTTTTTTTTTTTTTGGGACTCAATTGATATTAACAGTTTTTATGAGTAATATAAATGGCATACATACACATATGTCATACGCATATGCCATACTGTGATTTTTCATACGACATTTCCAAAACTAAGCAAGTTATAAATGATTTTAAACATTTTGCACTTTATACTTTCCTCGCAATTGTCAATTTTTAATCACAATCAAGGGTTTTTACCCAAAATAGATGGAAATAAAGGGTGGACCATCTATTGGTCCGATTTTTATTTGCTCATTAAAAGAAACAAATGTTAATTTTTTTTCAACTAATTTCACTTTATTTGATAAAGTGATTCTTCCGATTAAGTATGGAATTGACACCGGATGACCTTCCACAACATTTACACTTCACTGAGTGAGCTATGAAAAAGTTCAACGATGACCCAGATTTTACAAGAAAAATAATCTCGGCGGGTACGTAAATAAACAAAATTGCAGAATTTGGGGAACGGAAAATCCACACGTCGTCGTACAAAAGCCAATGCAACCAACTCGAGTCACTGTGTGGTGCGGATTGTGGAGTGTTGGCGTGATTGGACCTTTCTTTTTCGAATATACGGAAGGTCACGCCGTGACTGTCAATGATGAACGCTTTTGAGACATGATAACTGACTTTTTGTGGTAAGAATCGAAAGATATCGATTTCGATGAGCTATGGTTCCAAAAAAGACGGCGTAACTTGCCATACCACCGCCGCCATGACATTCTGCGCACAAGGTTCAACACTCGTACACGAAACTGCGATTTGACGCCGCTGGACTTCTTCTATGAGGCGCATTAAAACATAAAGTTTACGTTGACAATCCCCACACAATAGATCATTTACACAGAACATTCGTGGCGACATTGACCAAATTAACCCGGACAAAGTTCTTGAAAATTGGTGTTCCAGGATGGCTTACTGCCGAGCAAGCCGCGGCAAACATTTAAATTAAATCACTTTTCATACTTAGTCGGAAATTCGTGACAAACAATTTACTTTTGTCCAATTTAATGACCAAACCAAAATCGAGCCATTAGATGGCCCACCCTAATTTATCTGCTCGAGAAACAGGCACTCAGAGTGATATACATGTGGGCATAGCTAGATCAAATCTTTTCTTTCAGAAACTTCTAATATACCCGGACAGACTAATAGGCACTGGAGGCGCGTCAATTGACAATGAAGGCTTCACGTAACATTGCTTAGCAATATTTCTTCAGTAGAAGCATTCATCTTGTCATTTTTTATATCCACACCTCGTTGTTTTATGTTTTTCACTTACTTGGCGAGAAATTTATACCCGTCGGATTGTGATATGATGGTATGGCATAATACATAGCCCAGAACTCTTTGGATTCGTGTGGTGTAAATCGTATGCCTCTCAGTTTAGTTTCGAAATCCATCAAATCAACTCCATCATCATTTAGTTTTACGGGCACAATTTTCAATGTATGAAATTGTCGGATGGCATCCAAGGCCAACATATAAGTAAATTCATCCACAAAAACGTAACCATTTAAGTCCAATAAAGTTGATATGACAAAATGTAAACCCTGCGTTGCGCCTGTTGTTATAATGAGATCTTCACTATAATTGCAAGGCAAAGAAGATAAGGAGATAAAAAAAAACAAGAAAAACAATGTAAACCAGTAAAAAAAATAATTCCGCTAATTCATGATCATAAACACAACATTTCCACACACACACACACACATACAAACATGACCATCTTCAAAACAAGTGTCCACTTACCAATTCATGGGATTGTTGTACATTTTCGTGAAGTACTTGGATAATTCAAAGCGAATATTATAATTGCCACTTGTTGGTCCATATTGAAATAACATTGATTGGTTACATTCTTTTTCAAATTCCTACAATCAAAATAATCATAAACATAATAATCAGTAAGTCAAGGTCATCTAGAAATATGATGATTTGCAAGTACATACTTATGCTGCTTCTTACCATTCGATGCTCGGTAGCCTTTTGAAAGATATCACAACAATTTTTCAGTAGATCTGTGCCGGGTGCTCCAACACCTAAATTAAGTATTGTGTCATTGTATACATTCCAGTCAGTGCCATCAAAGAGATGTCTATGTCTAACATCCTGATTTTCCAGCAATGACATTGCAACCTTTTATCTCCTATTCTGAATCAAAACACAAATTGCACTTGCCGCAATGAAAATTATTTCGAAAATGACCGAAAGGAGAAGAAACTTGATCAATGGTTGGCAGCCTCAAAAACACACGATCACCACAAGTGCGAATGAGTAAGAACAAAGTTGTTTACATTTTGAAGCCGAATTAAGCTTGCATAAGTTTAAAAGAGAAAGCTCTAATGTATGAGTGTTGGCCAACTTAAAAATGCTTTAGGTTGGCAGCCTCATTTTGAATGTCAATAAAAACAGCTGATTGCATTTTTACTAGAATCGATTATTGTTTTGTTTTGTAAATTGAATCCTTTGAATCTTGAAACAAAATGGAACAGCAGGAAACTGGAGGAACAAATGCAACCTTGGCTGTAAGCTCTACTTCTTCTGTTGCAGAGCAACATAATTCACAATTGGATTCTCCTGTGCGTGGCCCTACACTCTCAACAAGTACATCCAGTTTTGAAGCACTCGATCCACATGATCCTAATCTAAGTCGTTTGGCTACCAAGATGTTTAAAAAAACCGAAGAGTATATAACAAATGAACTAAATGCACCGCTAGAGGATTATAAATTACTGGAAGAGATGAACAAGGCAACCATATCCAAGTATTCAGACATGCGTCAAATTGCCGAAAACCTAAATGTTTGCACCAACGAACTAAGTGCAAAGTTTCAACAACTTTTGCCACTAATGCAACAAATTGATGAAATCTCTGACACTGTGGATAAATTGGAAGCAGCAGCCTATAAATTAGATGCCTATAGTATAGCACTAGAAAATCGTGTCAAATCAGTATTGCAACGAAAGTCTGGCACACAATAAATTAGTAACAAAACTATGTACATGTAATTTTAATATAAAAAACGTATTTTATTTTATTAAAGCAATACCATTATTATTATTATTATTGATTGATTGATTATCATCCAAGTAAAAGTTTAAAGAATATTGCTAAAATGTTTAGAAATATCAGTGGAACTGGAAAGACAAAAAATATACATATCTAGAATAATAAAAATCAAATTAAAATGTTTGGTTTTACTTACTTTTGGCAACTGTCCTTATGGAACGTATAAGATTAAGCACTTGGGCCTTTGTTGTGGGCGCATCGAATTCTTGTTGACCCGCCTGTCTGCCCCAACCAACTGGAAGAATGGAAAAATTAAAACTTCATTTGAAAGACTCTTAATTGAATCTACTCACACTTGGCCAGGAAACGCTCCTCGTGTAAAATGCAAATTGCATTGAGACATAGCAATGAAGCCTCAACTAATGTCCAAAGAGTAAACATTTTTAATGCAAAGCTTCCGCACCGCTACACGTCATTGACAGATGTGGTGCTAAAATCAACATTCACAGTAAACACATTCACAGTTTACACTTAGAAAAATTGATGCAAAAAATACGGTTTATCGAAATTTTGTTTTTTTTTTATTTAAATATGCCGAAATTATAAATTGTTGCATAAATCAAAAATTTAACTCCAACGAAAAAAAAAATAATTCCAATTCAAATATTTGGACGCATATGAAGAATGAAAAATGAACCGTCTCGTGGCACTGGCAATTGGCTTAGGAAACTACCTTGATCGTGACATTCGTTATACAAATCATTTATGTACTGCTCATTTTGACGATATCCGCTCCCAGCTCCCGCACATGGTGCACAAGGTGAGGAATACTAAAACCAAAGAAGTGAAACTATAAAATAAAAAGATCTCAAAACTAATGGGAATTACCGTTGCGCGATTGAGAGTTGCCACAGACTGAGGAGGCGGCGGCCTATTAAACGGTTCTGTCTTGAAAACAGACATATGTATACACTTCAAAAGATGAACCGTTATGTCATTACGAGCAATTCTTTCCTCCAAAGAGCCATTTGAATGCTTTAGCTTGTTAATCCATTCGGTAGCTAGCGATCTGTCATAGATATCTAAGCTGCAAATGGAACGCTCTAATTGGGCTACGTCATTGGCAAAGTCTCTATCTAAGCGTTTAAGCTCTTCCTTTCTTCGTGAGCCACATTTACGATCCCCAGATCTACGGCGTTCGTTTTGTTTGCTGCCATCGCCTTCGACCTTATCCTTATCGGATATAAAAATCATGTTGGAATTTTGCCAGAAACGAATTTCTGGTGATAATTTTTTAAAACTAATTTGACTATTTTCTTTGTTTTTTCTGAGTGTAGAACACCGGGTAAATGTTTTACAATTTATTTATTTATTGCCACATGAACATTTATACAATAATTTATTGATAATTGGGAATCCATACAAATTCAGTATTCATTCTTATGATCCAACAATGATATTGTTAATGGGAATGTGAATTAATTTAACGAAAAATCCAATGAAGCCCATAATGCAAAAACCGACAGCAGTGGCAATGGCAATCTTCTGGAACTCCTTACGGTCAGGCTTGGTGCACCGTTTGACTAGACGCAAAGAATCCTTGGCGAATACACGTCCTGGTTCAGCGAATTTGATAACTTTGTCCATTGTTTGTTAAATTCTTCCACGAGTCAAATTAGAAAGTGGATAAATGTATGCATTGACTTATGCTTCTTCTTATAAAACAGACATTCACAATGATCAGTTGTTATTGTGAATGACATTTTGCCATTCACAATGTTTTTTTCTATTGTGAATTGTATTTTGACAGACATAGTTTATTTATAGTTTCTATAGTTTTTGACATAAACAATTCGTATTGTAAACTTCTTTTGACTATGGCATCTTTTCTAAAACTTCTTGTATTACTTTCATCTCTCATTACTTTTGTCTACACATTTTATGTTGTCGGCAAAGGAATGCTTTTCCTTTCGACCCCTAAAACTGTATCTAATGTATACACTTGGGTTTTCAACCTCCTGGACAACAAATCTCGTTTGGAAACTGCGTATGGACCAATTGTCATTGACACACTGTACATTGTTGGCTTCATTTTTCAACACAGCTTCATGAAGTCTCAATTCATTCATTCACTCATACAAAAATTGGGATTGGCTTCGCTGGAGCGTGTTATTTATGCCCTGACGTCATCGCTGTGTTTACATGTGCGTACACTACAAATGCTAGAATTATTTTTGTGTATAACAAAATATATATCTATTTTTAATTTTCCCAACAGTATTTAATACGTAATTGGGTTACTGCTCCTTCTATTGTGCTTTGGCAAGTAGATGTCTCTGAGAGCGCTGTTCTTTGGTGGACATTTGTTATTTCACATGGTGTTTGCTGGATTATAATCTATGGCGGTAGTATAATTATGGATTTGCCAGAATTGTTGGGCGTTAAACAAGCTTACTATGACTTTAATCAATACGGTTCACCAATTGCATACAAATCGCGTGAACTACGTAATCTTTATACCCATGTACGCCATCCATCGTTTGTGGGCCTTACAGTCATACTGTTCCTAACCAACATTATGACCCTAGATCGTTTGGTACTCTCTGTCCTGCTTACGTCTTATATGTACTGTGCTTGGTCTACCGATCAATATGATGCTGTCTATCAAAAGATGCAATTTCAGCGCAAAATGCATGAACTGAAGACACAGTGAAGTGTGTTCCAATATTAATTTATTTAAACACGCACTTAGATTAAGAAAATACATACTTAAAATAAATATAACTTTTTATAGACACTGCCTTACAATAATAATAATAATAAAATTAACCAAATCTCACTAATGAAGGATCATATGGTTGTCCCTTAAACGGTGAACCTTCAGCATCCCAGGCCAATCGAAGTTTTTCCATATATTCAGCCTCTTTACCATTAGCACCTTGAGTTAACTTTTGATGGACTTGATCTGCTGCTATTTGCTCAACACGAAGTTTTTCAATTTGAGCTTGAGATTCATCCGGCAATTCATCTATATAACGTTCGCAATTTAATTTCTTTATGTCAATGGAGTTTTCATTAACAAAGAAACGTTCCCACCATTGTTCCTTGGCTTTGTCTGGAATTTGTTAATATTCTCAATTGAGCAAATGTTTTATTAAAAATATAATTAATATATACCACAACTGATCAAAAGCCTGCCCTTGTCCAATGTCCAAACTGATTCTGTATGTTTAATGCGACCATCTAGTTCACCATCCACAATTATTCGCTCCGGTGTCTCTTTGGTAGAAACACTAATACTATTTGCATTGATTTGTACCTTAAAATGCTTGGCTTTGTTCAATTCTGGCGGTACAAGCACATGTAGCTCCACATCCTTGAGATTTTGCGACCAACAGTAATGCTCAAACTTGGCACCGTTTTTATATTCGCTTGAAGTAAAACCAGTTGTATCATCCTGTGGTTGTTCTTCTTTCAAAACTTTCTCTGTACACTCTTCTTCTTTATTTGCAGAATCTTCGGTGCTGCTGTCTGCTGGTACTACATTTTCATTATTTTTCTTGTTCTGTGGATCATAACGTTGCATCGCTCCACGAACTAATTGTTCACGTATATTATCTTCAAAACCAATTTTGTCAAGAGCATTCGTTTTAGTATGATAAAAATCCGTCCTACAAAAATTATTGATTAGTAAACAATTAACGTGGTTTTATCGATTATTTACTTGCGACGAAGAAACCCGAAAACGGCATCAAGGAATCGTGTTACTGTTTTCTCCTCCTGGAGAACTTCCATGAGCATGGCATCAGTACGTTGACAATTCATTTTGATAAGCAAATCTCTCGATCTCCGGACTATTGCTGCTATTTCTCCTGGAGTCCTTTTTTTCTCCCGCAAGTGCAATCGGCTTTTATTTGCAGAATCAAGTTTGTGCATAGTTGCCATTCACAATGACATATGCAAATAATGACAAAAACAAAATTGATACCTATTCCCTGTGAGTGGCACTTTTTAGAAAGAAGAAGAAAACTTCCACTTTTTGCATTTTGTTGCTGTTTTAACAATTTTATTTATTCTTTTCTTTTTTATTATTTCCAATTAATTTTTAATAGTGTTTATAATAAATAATAAAATTATTTGTTATATTTTTAAAAGTTAAAAACGAAAAAGGCGCGAAACTGATTGGCCGCAGCCGCGTTCACTCGCTCGTTCGTCGTTCGCCCGCCCCCCGTTCTTCACTTGCACCACACACAAAGCAACAGTTATAACATAATAAATTTTCATTAACAATTACAAACAAAGCCCATGCAACAGCTGAACTATAAAACAAACTAATGAATTTGTCAACCAGCAGGAGTAATTTTATGGATCTACGTCATTGTTAATTTTTCATAAAATTTTTAATGTTTCTTGTTGTTGTGTTTGCATATTTTTAAAATTTAATTTTTATATACTCGTGGCAATTCATTTAGTAGTATTATTGCATCACGTTTTGTAACGCCACCACAAGCAAGCAAGAAAAAAAAGGCGCCAAAAATCGCTCAAAGTGTCATGTACCATTTTGTTGCTGATCCACACACGCCGGAGTTGCGCCTATCAACTACGGAGCAAGTATCAAGTAGCACAACACAATATCTAAAAAGTTTTCAATTGGATGCAGTACAGAAATTGTATAATGATTTAAATAAGAATGAATTTTCTATACTAAATGATGAAAGTGGTCTAGGCAAAAGTGCCACCATTGTTGCTTTGTTGAGTGCCATTGGAGTACACAAGAAGACATTGATTGTTTTACAAAATGATGATCAGCAACTTGCTGGTTGGGAATTCCATTTCAACTTGCTGGCAGACTCACTAACAGTTTGTGTCATACAAAATAATGAAAGTAAGTCAAATAGGGCAAAGAGCAAGAATTCTTAGATAAAACTATTGTTTCCACAGATACCACAGAATCATCACATAGCATTTACTTGGCTAAATGGGGAGTCCTGCGCAGCATTGGTGACCTAAGTAAGCTGAAATTTGACTATGTTATCGTTGATCATCGAGGCTTTACATTGAATAATAATTTCTGTACTTCCATGCTCTTCAAGCATTTTGAAAAGCGGGTCAACATTGTTGTCTCAAGCATAGATATTACGGTAAGCAATTATCAAATCTATTAATCCTAAAAAATTTATATAATTAACAATAAACATACACGATGTAGTCCGATCTCAAGTTATTACACAATATCCTACGCCTTGGCGGTCGCTTGGAACATAAATTCTTAAGTTTTAAACGCTTTGAGGAGAAGTTTCGCTTACCAGATGCTAAGGAAGTGTTCAGTAAAAAGGTTGATCTCGAAGAATACTACAGGCAGCGCGAAATATTGGGTGAATTTGTTAAGTAAGTATACTAGACTGTATCATATAAATTAGTGGTTAATTTCTAAACAAATTTCCAGAGAATATCGCTTGCGTCGTTACCGTCATCAGTATGATCAATACATGCCTTTGGTGACGATGGAACAGTATAAAACTAACTTGACACTTTGGGCGGGTAATCACTATAGTCACACAACAATTAGTAGTGAAACCACAAGTTCTACAAATAGTACCACAAATGATGTGTGTTCCACTGCAGGCACAGAGGAAATCATTGAATGTTTAATACGCATTAAACACGAGAGACAAGAAGCAGAACACAGAGAACCCATGCGAGAATGTACTGAGATATTGGAACCAAGCGAAGAGCCAATAGCAATGTCACCGTTATTTTTTGAGACATCCGAATCTGGTGATCAGACTGATGAAGTGGTTTTGTTGCAAACATCACAGGAAAAAAATGATCAAAGGCCAGAACCAGAAGATAATGTTGATGTAGTTATTGTATCCAGTGAAGAATTTGGAGGAGGAATGGTTACAATAATCCGACCAACAAGAAAAAAAGGACAAAGTCTAACCCAAAGCGAGCCAAAAAAGAAAAAGAAGAATGAAACTACAATGCAAAGAAATACAGATGAAGAAGCTCCCCTTAAGACAAGTGTAAATATGCAGAAAATGAATGAAGAAGAAGAAATGATTACTCCACCCAAGCGTACGACGACACGCCAAATGACACAAGTGACAGCAGCATCAGCTCCCACAGCCAAAAGTAGTGCCTTAGTGAAATCGGAAAGCACTCCGAAAACAAGTAAAAGTCGCAGCCCAAAGGAAATAAAATCACGTGTACTAAACATAGCACCAAAGGGTGTTCACAATCGTAAAACGCGTTCAATGCAACGGTTAACTCGTTCCGCCGAAGCGAATAGAACACGCAGCAAGTATATGACAAAGGAATTGGCTTTAATTATTGATAAAAAACCGACAAGCTCAAAAAAGACACGCACACCAAAGAAAATCCGAGAAGAGGTGACTAGTCCAAGCAGCAAAACAAATAATAACAGCTCAAAGAGCGCTGCATCCCCAGCATCACCGTCTAAGCAGAAAAAGACGACATCACCGAACTCCAAAGATAAAGCAAAGTGCGATACGCCCTTAGCTAGAGAGACTTCTAAAAAAATAGGAAATAAAACGATAGAGAAAAAAAATAAAACAACATTAGCAAAAGATAAGAGGCAGCAGGCTGTTGTGGGTAGTCAACCAGTGCCATTATTACTCTCTTCTTCTTCTATATCCGAATATGAAGATATACAATGCGGGCAAAAATTACCAAGCGATCTATCGCTTGAGAACCATGATGATGAGGTCAGATTTCGTATGCCGAAGATACCATTATCTACAACGCAAACAAATCTATTGCCCATGTCAACATCTTTTCTCAATAACTCTGACATAACATTTGTGCCGGCCACAAAACAACCAACTGATATTGTTGTACTCCTTAGTTCTCAGGAAGAATGTTCCCATACGTCATCATCAACAAAAACGACGACGACAACAACGCAGAGCCGACGTACGCGTGCTTTTAAACGTCGAAAAAATGAGCCAATTGAAAAACCAAAGAAACCTTCAGAAATTGTAATCGAAAGACCTTCGACCAGTTTTGGTGAACTTTTGGCTAGACATCGTTCAAGAAACAAATCACCAGATCTTTTCAGTAATTGTTCAGATGTTATGACTGTGATACCAGGACAACAACAAAGGCTTACCACCACACCAAGAGAAAACTCACCATTTGAAGGCTTTAAGATTTTTGGCTCCGAAGTGAAACAATTTCAACAGCAGCATGCCAAGACACAGAAACAACAACAGCAAAAGGAACACAATGGTGGTGCATCGCATACAGTCCATTGCAAGACTAAACGGGATGGTTCTTGTTTAAAAATCTTAGATCATATGTTAAATGAACCATCGCCACATCGCCCGTTTACCAAAGAGCCGACAAACAATAATAAGCCCATAGTTTTGCCTACTTTGCCAACTGAACGCATGATCGCGGGGGCACAGGCATCAAAAGCAGCAGCATCACAACCAAAAACACGAAACCTACGTGTTGTTATCGATGATGATGATATCTTTGAAATAACAAATAATGGTGAATTCGGTGCTCGATTGCGTCTCAATTCAAATGGTGATGTTTCACCTGTTCATCAACAGATGCAAGCAACACAACAATCAACGAAAGCAACACAAAACAACAAAATCACAAATTACTTAATTGGCAGCGGTAATTCAGGCAACACACCTGCAGAGGATTCAAATGTTGCCGAACTGTTAAGCACACCAACCAATAAGACTACTTCCTCGTCACACCGCAAGTCACCCAAGTCATTGAAAGCAACGCAATCAACTAAATTGACACGATGGTTTGGTACAGCACCTGCTGGGAGGATCAGTGCTCCCACTACTCCAAACGCCAGTGGAGATAGTGCATCAAATGAAAATGCACCCCGTCTCACAAGACGCCAAGGACCAACAAAACGTAAACGTTTGGATCTCTTTAAATAAGGATGATAATACACAAGAAGTCCAGTACAGTACACAACATACAACAATATACTCATCCTAATATACTATCATCATCAAAAAAAAAGACTCAGGAGACTCAAGACTATTTTCTATTAAATTTTTGATGTTGTGTTCAGAGTTTCTTAATCCTATACACATTTTGAGGTTGTGTTTTGTTTTAGCTTTTGAACTTTTGTTCGATAAATTAATTTTTAAACAAAAGTTGTTAAAATGTTTGTTAGGAAATGTTTATAGTTTAAGAGTACTTAAGTAAATTAGAGGAAACTTTTAAACAAACACATATTTAAGTAGAAAATTGATAATGTAAATATGAATGTAGTAGAGACATGAAGTCAAACTCCATGCAAAGACATAAATATTCTTTCCACTATCCTATGAAATATAAACAATGAAAATAAAGCCATCCATCCACAAACATGTTCCAAAATTTAAATTCTTTTGCTAAAAATGTGTGTCAGATTATGCATGATTGCATTTCGTTGGTATTCCAATTCACGACGACAGACTCTATTCAATAATGCTGGACATTGATAGCGTATCTGTTCATTGCAATAAGTATCAGCACCCATGGCTTTGAATTTAAATATACTTTCTGTGTGCACTGATGAAAGAAAAGAATGAGTCAAGTACAAAAATTTTCAATAAAACCAAAGCACTCACAACAATAGAGACCACCGAAGAAGCATGTTTTGTGTATTGATTCAATGGCATAAAGTGCAGGTGACACACCCGGCAAAGTTTTGGTAACCACATAATTTCCAATTGCAGTATTCACCCAATAAGGCCAATGCGATAAACGTTCTTTATACTCCACCGTATAACGCCAATCGTGTGCATGCCCATGGTCATGGAGAATTTTAAAATTTAAACTTGACACAAGAAATATGTTAAAATGTATAATAATATTATCACATTATATATACTATGGTTATGAACTTACATTGTAGGATTTAGCATCCGCATTTTACTGAAGTCAGCAACATATTCCCAGACTTCTTCCGGTTTCGTTTTACTGATAACATTCACAGTACCATAGTTATAGTAACCACTGGAAAACAGAAAATAGACAATCAAGCAGAAGCTGGCCAGCAGCGAAGCCTTCTTAATACTCCAGCGAAAATTATTCATTTTTTTTTTCTCAAATATTTGATATCCAATTGTTGTAGAAGAAAGAGTCGACACATCCACCCTATTAGAGAACTTTTATCCAATTGATCGCACCAATTTCAAACTCATGGAATTTTTTCCAGAGTTGAATTTTTTGATCTCCATAAGTTAAATGTAAAGGAAGTTTGTTTCATTTCATTCGATTGCAAGAGAATTAAAGAGAGAATGAATGCGAAAATATTGTATACACATACACATTTGTTTACATATGTATATGCATATACCGTAAGTATGAGTGTGTATGTAGTACATGTATGATATAATTTATCAAGAAAAGTGTTTGGGCAAAGAGTATGAATTATATTTCAATAGTCTTTGGTTTGGGGCTCTGGCTCTGTAAACAAAAGGTAAAGCTAGCATGCGATATATTTGTTTGCTAGCATGCGATAAATTCATGCATGCAATAACAGTAGTATGGTTCATACTACAGCAAATTAATTGTTTGAAATAAGTGAAGATGACCAGTGGCGTAACAATAGGAAATAGGGTGGCATGACGGCCCCCGGCCCGAGAATATTTTGATCTGGAGCAACCAGAACCTAGTACGATCAAAACTCAGTGAATCTTTTTTTGATGTGGAAAAATTTCCATGTTTGCTATTTCTTACTGATAAGGGTTACTTTAAAGTACTCAATGATCAAATGAAATGGCTTGTGATCGAAAACGGACACTGTAAACTTAAAGGCATCATCTTAAGAGACAGTGATAATAGATCTTTCTTGGGAAAATATTATTATATTGTTTCTAAGTCTTGGGTAAAACTAGAATGTTCATGGCTGTCCTACTCTCTATACCATACCAAAGGCATATGTGTATTGTGAATCATGTTAGTTGTTCACATCACCTAGAGATATACAAAATGTTTGCAATCCATACAAAGACAAGAGAAATTACGATTTCATGAGGTTAAGGATCAAATTCACAAGGATATGATGGTGCTAAAAACATGAAAGACACTTATAGTGGTGTTCAAAAACTCATTAGAGATATTGAGGCAGATGCTCATGACTATACCATATGGCTGCCATATAAATCTTCATTTCAAATGTAGTCTTTGCATAGGAAAACTACCTCATACTCGTATTATCTATTCTGATGAAATCAACATGATGCTATATGGTGTTACCAAAGACTATGTTCATAGACTGAAAAATACGGATACCAGACAGTTAAGTGACTTTAATATCTCTGGATTCTAACAAGAATTTCAATGGACGGCAACGCATTGCCTGAAAAATTAAACTCATTCAACTGTCCAAATTGTCTAGTCTAGCCTATATAAACTGATAGTCTCTGGTATTACTCCGATATGTACTTATATACATACATATATTGTAATGTTGTATATCTTGGCATGGAGAGATTTAGCAATTGTTCCATTGATAAAATATTAAAACTTGTAGTGAACAATCTTAGGCCATACTACTTACAAATCATGGTTAAATTTTGCGATTCCATGCATAAGCTTAGATGTAGGGCTCTATAAATAAGCTTATATGTAAAAGAAATTGGAGTATAAATAATCAATTGACCTGCTAATCTTAAGGCAAACGAATCGAAGCGTTAAAACAACAAGCCTCAAATGGAGATGAATAATTAAAGGCACATCCAATCTAAAACAAAAATATTTTTTGTTCTATTTTTTGTTCAGTTCATATTAGCAAGATCATCTATAAGGCGGAAGAGTCTTCCCCTAGAAAAAACTATAATAAAATCGGTGACAAAAATCTTAAGAACTAAGGGAATATGTATGTATTGTAGTTGGGGTTTCATATGAGTGAGTATTCCGATTATAACCAAATATAAAATCTGTTGTAAAATTAAAAAAATCAAAAACCCTACTGCAAAAAACACAATTTAAAAGTAATGCGCTAAAAAGAACTTTGATTTTGGTAACCCTTCAAGTAATCCCAAGTTAGTAAATATGTACCAGTGTGTCATAATGTCTAAATTTCATTGCGATAATATATTTCACGCCAAAAATCAGCCAAAGACCTATTTAGGGACACTTGGGTGTTTAAAACAAATATAACGATACCTCAACTGTCGAAATCCATCGAGTCATTTGGAGGATACGAGGTAAATTTGTAAACATACAAGATTCGCGCGAAAAAAATAACCCATCTTGGCAGTCGGTTAAGAAGTATTTTCATACACAGACAGATAATTATATATACTTTGTTACATAATTGTTGGTCACCCCACTATGTTTTGTATATGGATGGGTGGATGGGGTCTATGAAGTCTTTTTCACAAGCTTTTGTTAAAAGTTAATATGCGTTGTACTTTTGTGAGAGGTATACAAAACAAGAAATACATCAACTTTCGGCTAACAAACACATATGTGTGTATATATAATAATATACATGAGGTATACAGGTTGATATTTATACACTTCGTTGTATTTTTATGTGATTATGTTATGATTTTAATCTACTGTTTGTAACGCATTTTTGAGAGAATCAACAAAACCAAGATATTATATAGAATCCAGTGGTTAAATAAGTCAGACTGTAATGATACTACTATATGTGCTACTAGCTGAAAAGGCTTCCGAGCTCATACACTTTAAAAAGCGTAGGACTCGGATGATGATGGGAGTCTTAAGGCTCCCGAATACGACTATTGTCATAGCTGAAGGAATGAAGAAGAATCAGAAACCATCTAACACAGTGCGGATTATCATTTAAGCAAACTTGGGGCGCGGATAAATAAATATCCTATGAAAAGATATTTTCCCTGGGAAATAAGAGAAGTGTCAATGAGGTTATCAGACTGGCTTTAAGTGAGATACAAATACAATATTGTAAGGAGCTCCGAAACTTACTCTGCCTAGTAGCTTTTACAGGCCTTTATCCAGCTCAGATCTAACATCTTTTAAGTGACTGCACTGCTCTTCTAGTAAAACGGACAGTTTGGGTAATTTTGCCACTAGGCGATTTGGCTTCTATTGGTGGTTCTCGGGTTGGTTCCAAGGACCTAGGATAATCTTTGACACCAGCTAAGAATAACACTAATTAAGGGGATCATAATGGGCTGTAAGGCCTTTTGGAGAACTCACCTGGTTGTTCAATCAAACCTAAAGTACATATTCATAACGGCCCTAAAAAATTGATATGATAATATTTGACATATTTAGTAACGGAGCGTACGTCCTCTTTGGCGGTCATTAGGCTGAAGACAGTTGAGCCTCCTCCTGGAGGTGTTTGTTGACATGCGCCTTTAGCCGGTCATTATACCTGCTAGTGTGACGGACGCATTAACAATTTGACGAAGTGCAGAGTTCAGCATCTTCTGGATGATAAAACAATGAAATACAATACATTTGAAAGGGTATTCACAGGTCGGCCACCACCGCTACTGATTGCTACACACATATGTGTTTATTTTGAATTGTTAATTTATTTTCTGATAAACCAAAAAGCACTCTGAAATTTTGTTTGTTTGGGAACACGCTCAGTTTATTGTATGTAATTTTTATTCAGTAATTCAGTAACAAAACAGCTCGCTCAGCGTTCAGTGGTTTCGCCAAGTGCCAAAGTAAGCATTAAATGAAATTTATAGATTGCCGGCATACGAAATAAATTGACACTCTCTAAGTTCGCACTAAGGTAATTGATACTACTACTACTACTTATCTATTGAAATTGTTTTGATTTGAAGTCAAAAGAATTATTATTTATTTGTGTATATTCTGTCCATTGATATGGGGTTAGGTAATCAAGATTGGTATACGATAACGTCGTCGGAGCATTCCAAATGATGCATTCAAATATGTTGAGAGATAGAGTGCAGAATCTTCTCTTGGGGAAAGTGATCAGAGCAAGAGTGACAACAATATTAAATGCTTCAACAACAGCAACAACACCCGCTGCCGTTGCCACTGCCGCTGCATCAGGTGGTCAATTAAAGTTGAATACAATTGATCAAGCAAAAAAGCAGGCGACAACAAAAACATTGAAAATGTCAGCGGCGGCAGCAGCATCAGCAGCAACAAGTATTGAGCACGCTACCATGCCAATAGGAGTAGGAGGAGCTACAACAACAGCAACAAATGGCAAAGTATGAAAGAAAACCTGATTCAATCATTTTTGATTACCGATTTAAGCAAGTCAGCATTATCATTGTTAGTTAATACTTTATTTTATACTCCAATTAGCCGAAAATCGAGGAATCAGCTCCATTGACAGATACTTTTGGACGTCATCATACATATCTTCGGATATCACTTACCGAGCGTTGTAATTTACGATGTAAGATGATTCAATTGATTTTTTTTTATCTATGCTTTGAACAAATGATAAGATCACACTTGAATTTCAATTAAATTCCATTGTGAAATTCAAATTCTAATCTTAATTTTTATCACTAGGTGAATATTGTATGCCAGCAGAAGGGGTGCCACTTCAGCCAAAGTCTCATCTACTGACCACCGATGAAATTTATTATCTATCACGCATCTTTGTAGAGCAAGGAGTACGTAAAATCAGACTAACAGGTGGCGAGCCCACAGTTCGTCGTGATATTGTTGATATTATAGCGCGTATCAAAGAGATTCCTAATCTGGAACAAGTTGGAATTACAACAAATGGTTTGGTTTTAACGCGCCTCCTTTTACCCATGCAGCGGGCTGGACTTGATGCTCTGAATATAAGTTTGGATACCTTGAAGCCGAAACGTTTTGAACAGATAACAAGACGCAAAGGATGGGAACGTGTTATTGCTGGCATTGATCTGGCCATACAACTTGGTTATAGGCCAAAAATCAATTGTGTTCTTATGCGTAATTTGAATGAAGATGAGATATGCGATTGGGTTCAATTTAGCATCGATCGACCGGTGGATGTAAGATTCATAGAATATATGCCATTTTCTGGAAATAAATGGCACACAGATCGTTTGATTTCATATCGTGATACATTGAAAATTATACGTGAAAAATGGCCAGAATTTGAAGCTTTACCCAATGGCCCAAATGATACATCTAAGGCATATGCTGTGCCCGGAGCCCGTGGCCAAGTTGGTTTTATAACCTCAATGACTGAACATTTTTGTGGTACATGTAATCGTTTAAGGCTCACTGCCGATGGCAATATTAAAGTATGTCTTTTTGGTAATAAGGAAATCTCATTACGTGATGCAATTCGTAGTAACTGTTCGGAATCCGATTTGGTGGCATTGATTGGGGCCGCAGTGAGCCGGAAGAAGAAACAGCATGCAGGTAGGGTATTATGAAAATAATAAACATGTACATTGGATGATTCACATAATCTTCTGTGTGTTTGTGTATTTGCAGGCATGCTGAATCTTTCACAAATGGAGAATCGTCCAATGATACTAATTGGTGGATAATTTTATGAGTGAAATCAATCGAAACCAAACCAAACCAAACAGAAGAAGAAAATACAATAAACAAACAAAATAAAACAAAAAGGTTTGTGTCTATAAAATTAGCCACCAAAAGAGAATGAAAGCTAATCTATAACTCAATAAGTTTGTATTCCTTTGCAGGCATCTTCATAAACTCTTCAATGTCATATGGCCAACTAGTATTTCACAACTCATTATACCATCATCTTTACGCACTACTGCCTCCAATGAATAACAATCAACAACTGCGTAATTATAATACGACGAACAATCCAAGCGAACAGCATTTAACACACATCGATGAACAAGGCAAAGCTCACATGGTAGATGTGACCACAAAGCAAGAAACTACACGCGAAGCTACTGCTTCCGCAACTGTTATTGTTGGATCCAAAATTGCTGCGCTAATTGCCACCAATGAACTGGCCAAGGGCGATGTGTTGAGCGTTGCTCAATTAGCGGGTATCATGGGTGCTAAGCACACTGCAAATCTTATACCATTATGTCACAATATAACTTTGAATTCTGTCAAAGTAGTAGCCAAGCTGTATAAGGAGGAGGAGCAAGTCAGGCTCTCAGCTACAGTACGTTGTTCTGGCAAAACAGGTGTCGAAATGGAAGCACTGACTGCCGTTTCTATAGCCGCACTCACCGTCTACGATATGTGTAAGGCAATCTCGCATGACATTTTAATCACTGACTTACGACTTATGAGTAAATCCGGTGGCAAACGAGAATTTCAGCGGCAGCCACACACTCATTAGAGACCATTCCAATTTCATACATTTTTATAAATTTTAAAATAAATAAAGTGATTAGAAAGAATCATATTTCTCATTGTTATGATTATTAATTTTAATCGGTTGCATTAATTGCAGTTTTATTATTTTAAACTATAAATTTGATGTCTTCCGGTTTGTTATTCGTTGTTTGTATTGGTCACCGAATGTCACATCGCGGAAAAGTATTGTGGGAAGTTTTATTATGAAGAACAGAGGCAGAGGCAATGAAAACAATAAATACAGAATTAAAGCATTGAACACCAAACGCAAGTAAGCAACATCATCGAGGTGAGGTTTCCTTACTCCACCACCACTACTTCACTTAGTAGTATGTGATTCTGTGCTCCAGCGCCCAACACAACACATATGTTACTAACATTAATTAGACACCAGAACATTCCGATTCTCCGGTTTGCTGCTGGCACTGTCTTCTGCAGATTTTTGTGCTTCGTTGGTTATATTCTCGCCGCGGATTTTAATGTTATGTTCCTCTTTGAATTTATTCAACTGTTGGCCTTTCTTTTTCAGGTCTTCGTTGACTAGAGTAATAGTCTTCTCTATGAAATCCCTATTTTCAACCAATTGTGGTAGCACTTCTTTCACAGTTCGCTCACACAGCACGCCACCAATGAGACGGAAACACTTGCGTTCCTGATCAACAGTCTTGAGTGTTTCTATCACAGTTCTGTAAAAATAAGAAATAAATGAATATTTTTGTTTATTTGTTGAGGTTATGTGGGAACAGCTACTACCGTGCCCCCCAACCAAACCAATTCTATCGCTTTTGTGAGACAACTTACTTGTGTTCACGCAAATCCATTTCCAGCGTGTTAAGACTGTTAACGAGGTTTCTCTGTTCATTTCGTAGCTGTTGGAATTCAGCAACAATCTTTTCCTGATTTTTTGCGTCTTTTGATTGTTCGCTGGCCATGATTTTTGTTAAATTCTTTATATTTTACAAACAGATGCGCACCGCCTCGCAATTACTCTTCTTCTTCAAATGAGCTCAGTCTGTCAGAGAAAAGTGCTGCCAGGTTGTATGTTTTGTTTTTCTTCTTCTTGCCAATAAGCATATTAAGAGCTGCCAACTTGTGCGAAACTACAACAAATTAATAAATTGTATAATTAAATACAAAAATTAAATCAGCAATAGAAATCAACCCTAATACCTCCCAACACTCTTCAATCGATGAATCGATAACCGATGACTGACTTGCGATGCAAGCCAAATATCAAAAACAGTTGAATGTTTGATTGGACATGATACGATACAACGACCGATAATGTTTTGTCCATCCTTGACATTGTCGTCTGCACAAAAGATAACAAGAAATGGACGTTTTACAATTTCATTGCATGTATTGTATGCTGTACCATAAACACACGTAAATGTTGTATTACAATCGTTGTATCGTGTTTTGGCCCCCCTGGGCATAGTCTAACTGACGCACGAGTCATAACTCACTGTGTATGGGGCCTTTAAATAAAAATAAAACAAGTTGACAGCTTTGGGCGGGCGAACACAGCAACGCCACCTAGCTACACGTTTAGAAACTGTCACTCGCATTTGCCATTTGCTTCGACAACGTTACAAATTTCTGTCGCTCAGTAGAAGTACATTTTGCTCCGCTTACAAAATTGAGAAGTGACAAACAAAATTCGAAATAAACGTGAAACTTTGGATATAATAGCGTCATGGAGAAAGCACAAAAGGATTTGCTATTGCTGGAACCAAAAGATGAAGTGGTTTTCGAAGGACCATTGCAGAATCTTATGGATTCATTTTTGACATTAAAAAACACCGATGGCAATCGTACAGCGCACTTTAAAATCAAAACTACCGCACCAAAGACTTACTTTGTACGTCCCAATGTTGGCCAGTTGAAACCCAATGAGTCGATAAAAGTGCAAATTACTTTGCAATCTTTTTTGTACGAACCGGACAAACATAAGTTTTTGGTGCAGGCTGCCTATGGGCCAGACAAGGAAGGATTTGATCCGAACTTCTGGAAGGACGTTGACATTAAAAATACTTGGAATGTCAAGCTAAAATCAGTTCTCTTAGAGACCAATGGCGAGGATGGTGACCTCCAAAAAAGAGATACCTCTGAAGTTACTGGCGTCGACAACGAGTCGATTATGGGCATGACGAACGTTCCAGATGTTTTGGTTGAAGGCCAAAAGGAAAAGAACTCTGATGATGAGTACGAACGTGATACTAAGTCAGCGGAGTCAAATGAGCAGATTAAAGAACAGAAATCTGGCTCGCGCTTCTTCCGTTACATTGCGTCGCTTTTCATCCTAATGGCTGCGCTTGTTGGTGGTTATTACTATCAGTATCCAAATACCAAGTAAAAGGGACGGCGAGTTGGAACTAAGTACGGCGACCTTATCCACAAAAAAAACAAAAACAAGCCGAGCTTATTTCATATAGATAGGGATATTTTACGACACATCAGAACATATTTTGTCATCATCTTCTTTTTTAAACATCTTACTATTCTATTGTTCCTTACGATTTACTTGCAAATTTCCTGTTAATATATAAAATAAAAAATTAACATAAAAGTAAAACTTTATATAGAAGATAATAAATATATGGGAAGAGTATGGGGGGTGATTAGTAGTTCCTTATTGTAAGGAAAAGACATTCAAATGGTACCTTTTACTGGGACCATCTTGTTATTATGCCTGAACTCAGTTTGGGTTTAGAAAAAGTCATGGGACGTTGACCCAACGAATTGTCAAATTGTTTTACCATTTAGATGTACAAGAAGCTTTTGATAGGATTGGTCTATAAGAAATGGCTTGCTTCACCATATCATACCTACAGGTTTTTGATTGTTGATATGACTCTAGGTAGCACAGCAAGCATGTTCAGAATAAGATAGAGAATAGTAGAGTTCAAACAAATTTCACCTTAAAGCAAAGAAACTCTCCCCCAGCTATGTCGGTTGACTAGAACAGTTCGAAATGTGATCCGTATTGTGTGGAGAGCCACAACACTGCGGACAGTATTTGTAGTCAGAGCGACCTAGCTGAACTAAGGTAAAGCGAGTGCAACATGGAAATATCATTACGCATCGACATGAGAAGGCCGGCTCTCCAAGAACAGTATTCTGCTTAGGAGATCTGTCAATCCAAACTGCTGCAATTAAGTATAATATCATTCTCTGCGAATGCACTGCATTTATCTGTATAACCCCATAAGGCTCATGGAATCAGGTAATAATGTAATAATATATATGACGTTTAGAAGGAAAAAAATGCTCAATAATTATGACGACACTGTTCTACTGGGTAGTGGCGATAGTCCGGCTGCAGCCTCAGCCCTCCACCAGAACTAACTAGTATTGAACAGTGCATAAAGAGGTGGAACATAGGCGTCATCGCTGAGAAGTCCACACATATCACATTCACATTAAACAACATGACATGTGCTTTAGTAGTCATAAACGGGGATGTCATTCCAAGCAGTGGCACTGTGAAGTATCTGGGCCTGTCTCATATGGCAACCTTGCATTAAAAATAAAAGAAAGCAATTGGATCTGATGCTTCTATGATTGAGTTGGTTCATCAGCCTGAAATCAAAGCAGAACATACTTATGTATGTACGTAGCAAGCTGTTACTGTACAAGACCATTCCGAAACTGTTATGGACCACAGCTTACGTACACTGCTTCCAACTCAAATCTGGAACTTGTTCAGAGATTCCAATACAAAATATTGCAAAGAGAGGAGATCAGCAAACACAGCAACAGACATACATTTCTCACGGTTTGAGGACAATGGCAATCAACATGCAATCAACCTGCTAGACAACAGCAGATATAAGTACGCATCGCCTGAAAAGGCAACACCCTGTGGATCTTGCGTTCCGCTTACCGGACGAGTGAGCGTCTTATGACATGTGCTCAACGATACCCTCACCCGATAAAAATAACATGTGAATGTGATGTCTAGTCCATTCTAATTCGCCTACTGCTGCATTAAACAGACGGATTGCACCTATAAGAAGAAGAGGGGAATACATACGGATGCGGAATCAAATGTTATAGAGGTAAAGAAGGGTGACAAATTGGTTCATTATTTTCCAGGGAAAATACAATATTTTGTTGCGGTCTCATGATGAAAAAACATTTTCCGTGTCAAAAATCAAGTTGGCAGCACGCATGCGTAGTAGTTGATTGGTAAAAGTGGCGTCTTTTCATGCATACGCGGTATTTGCATGGAAACCAATTGAAATTGTTTAAATAAATAGAGTAATAATGATAGAATAGTAAAAATAAAAACAATGTAAGCCTGCCTAGATTTGTGATGAGTGAATCAGATGATACAGATATCCTTTTATTGATACCGCCTGATTATTATTGCAAGGACACAATTTCAGCTGCTGAGAAACGCTTCCAACAGCTGCAGCAACTCAAAATGAATGAAGTAGATGCACTTGCAATGCCGCCACCACCGCCGCCGCTGGCAGCCTCATCAACAACAGCAGCCTATAAATATCTGCCACCCTGTAAAAAAACTGAATTAAATGAAATCAATTCCAGGCTACAAAATATTGATATTCATGTTGATGAAATGAATTGTCCCTTTGATGCACCATCAGATATTTCCACCATATCAACAAATACAGTGCGCACTCAGCTTACGGCAAGTAATACAAAAAAGAAGCCACGCGACATAAATGGATTAGTACACTCCACACCCAAGAGCGCAGCGCTCATGGATGAAGCTTACTCAGCGGTGACCAGGAGAAATGTTGGTGCTACTGCTGTGGATGATGGAATTCTACATGAAATTGATAATTATCTAGATGAAAATAATCGGTTTAATGATTGGCAACGACATCATCACAGTGATGAATATCGTCGTCGTGATCAACCCAACCAGTATATTGGTCAAGAGCCTCAGGCAGCAGTATCCTTACCAAGTGCATTGAATCGTCAAGCAAGTGCTGCTGCTAATAAATCCACCAAGGAAACCAAACTCATAAGTCTCAGTGAAATTTGGGGAACAAGCGGCCAGGCTACTGCCATTGCAACAAGTTCATTGACTCAGCCATCTTTGAAAGAGGAACAATTGCGACGTCAGCATTTGGAAAAAACTGTACATACATTGCAAACTCAATTGCTTGAATATCAACAAAGGATCTCAGTTGCCATAGAAGTAGATCGTACGAAGGATGCCGCCTTACAAGCGGCACAACAGGAAAACAAAAGTTTGAATTATGAAGTTCAACATTTACGTGATTCCTTGCATAAATACGAAGTGGAGCGGCATGATTTCAATAGTCGTATGGACGCCATGCAACATGAGTTGGCTCAAGCTGTCAGTTTGGCAACGAAATTTCAAGAGAAAAATGAAAAACTTGAAATCGAATTATCAACATATATGCGGTGAGTCGAACTTAGATGAAACATGTTATATCTTGATTGGTCACTTCGTCACTGTGACTTCGATTGTGCCTCTGGTAATAAACCACGTATCCCATAATTACAGCTCATGCTCCGGGAGTGTGGTATTCATTAGGAGTTCCAAGATTATCTTCAGAGATAAGACTGCAATTTCTATCGATTCTTATTTACTTTAAAATAAAGGTCCCTGGGCCTTGATAGTTGACAATTGTGCTAGCACTAGGCAGCGTCCTAGTTCTACACACATTATATATGAATATAGTATAGTATGTAGTCACTTTGTGTCTTCTCTTGTGAACAGAACTATATCAAAAAGTAATCGATTGTTTATACTTAGTTGATCACTTGCTTCTTGAAATTCCGATGAAATTGAACTGGGCAAGTCAAATTTAATTTATCCAGATTTATTTGTTGATTCCACATGCTACTTGCAATGCCGACGAGGTCACTTGGGGCAAGTCAATTTTACTTTATCCAGACTTTCTTCATTCTTACTGGCACTGTCCAAGTCTTTACTGACTTTGATCTTTGAGAAGGACGTTGCTCTCATAAGAAACGATCCTAGCTGCAATTCACTAACTTAAAGTAGGACATTATAGGACGTTGACCTCATAGCAAGTGCTCCCAATTCTTTCTACTAACTATCTTAAAGTAGGACGGTGCTCTATTAACAAGCGCTTCGCTTTTCCATTCATTTCTCTAACATCTCTGACTTTTATCATAAAGAACATTGCTCTTTATTTACCCACTGACAATCCTTTTCACATCCCTATACTTTTCTAATATGTACCTTATTCTCAATTTTTAGTAAGGCAAGTGAATCTTGTAATCAGCATAAAGAGCAATTGGAAGCACTTGAACTGAAGGTGCATGGTAGCAAGCGTGCTGAGGAATGCGCCAATAATGAATTGCAAAAGCTCACGGATCGTTATGCTAAGGTTGAGTATCAATGTGATAAGTTAAAGGCACGCAATGAGGAACTGGAAAAGGAGAATACAACACTTAAACATCAAAAGGAAATGTTACAAGATTATCATTCAAAACAAAAGACACGCGCAGATAATTTGGAGACGCAACGTAAATCATTACAAGAAACTTTGGCAAATTTAACAGAAAATGAGGTAAATTCATATAAATAATCCTTAAATAAACCAGTAAAGTATTTAAACTCTTACCCTTTCTCCAACAAATTTTAGACAATACTAAAAAATAAAATTGAATCGCAACAAAAAGCTTTAAAATCCCATTATCAACAACAACTCGAGAATGTTGTCACTAAGAAGCTAGCGGAATTCCAAGAACAACTAGACAGAAATGCAGAATCCCTTAAGGCTGAAGCCAGAGAACGTGAACATATCATAGCCGATCGTGCTGTAAAGCAATTGGAATTGATAAATGAGAAAAATGAAATAGAAGTGAATTTGCTGCAACAGAAACATCATGAAGAAGTTGAATTGTATCGTCTACAAATAGCAAATGCTTCCAAAAAGATAGAAGAATTGGAACTAAAGTTAAATTGTTACAAATCAAAACGGTGAGTCGTCTGATGATGATGCAAAATTTGTTTTCTGTTTTTAGCTAAATCTGTTTATATTTTTCTATATAGAGCCGACATTGCTGAGAAATTACATGGTGTAATGGAAACACAGTGGCAAAAAGCTCTTGAGATTCTAACATCACCCAATCAAACAGTTCAATCAATAACAGTGGCAGACTCCGAAAGCGAATCCCCTGAACAAAATATGCGCCAAACAACGCCAAAGACAAATCGTACACAGCGCAGCACTGTCAGCAATAGTACAGAGAAAAATAATCTAGATACTGGTGCCAAACGTGTGCCCACATCACCCATGGATAAACTTCAGGCTTATATAGACTTATTACTTAGCAAATCACCCAGTGATCTTGATAAACTAGAAGAAATCCTAGCATTATCTTCAAAGAACAAAGCAACGACAACAACTAAATCATCAAAACGTAATAGTAAACCACCTTGGAAAACATGACATAGGCTCGGATTATTTGTATAATACAATATAGGTTAAATATAGGATTAGTTGCAAATTGTATAAAATTAATTACCATATTATTATAAATAGAATGTTATTATCATAATTTTATATAAAAATTCAATTGATGTTGTAAGTAAAACTATTATTTTTTTAAGAAAATATTTTAGAAATTTATTTATTTATTTATATATTAATAAAGTTACACACCAGGAAGGCAATAACAGATTACAATTCCACTTTTTTAAAAAGAACATTTTGCACTTAAAAAATAATATATGTATGTATGTCTATATAGATGTGTTGTTTATAAGTAGTTTATTGTATTTTTCCTTTTTTACTTAGAAATAGAATATTTTGCTTTTTATTGTTCATTGTTCATTGTTCGATATGCAATTGTGATGTGATGTTAGTGTGTGATGTGTGTAAGCCAACAAGCAAATTCAGCAGAAATTCCATGTAGGCCAAGAAACCACAGATTTATTTGTATACTATTTGTGGAAATTTCGGTGAACTTCCATACAGTCCTTCAGTCTCCCATACTTGTAGGCGTGTTTCACGCGTTAACACAACCATATGCTGATGCGTTGAATATGTAATGCTGAAAGGAAGAAAATGAAATGATATTATATTATATGAAATGTATATTACATAAGGTTCCTTTCCTAAGGGTGGGAGCTAGTAACCTCATCAATGCAGACTCAATTTGGTCTATAGTAATAAACCACATAATGACAGGTCATTAGAGATTCTGGTATACGGATATATTTTATTTTTATTTATTTACAAGAACTAACTTATAATGACAAATTATGAGCTAACTTAAAATATTACGCTGGCCTACAGCTCCTAGGTATTGAAAGAGATATAATGACTAGTAAAGAGTATTTACAAAGAATATTTGCTTAATAGATTGATGACTCACATAAGATTGAATATATTGGATGCTTTGAGGAAGTTTATGGTTTATGCTATGTTGGTTGGAGTTGGATTGCCAAGGAATAGTAGAGTCTACGTTGTTGAAAAATTTTTTTTTTCTGTTTGCTTTTAGAACTGGACAGTATTTTATAATGTGTTCAATTGAAGTTGGTTTAGTATTTCCACAAAGTGAGCAGGAGCTAAGTATGTTTTTGTCTATGTAATGGAGGTGGGATAAGGAACTGTGTCTTAGTCTTAGACGGGAGAATTTGATCTGATGTAGGCGGAATAGTTGATGACCAACGTATTTGAGAAAGACAGTGCAGGAGATCATTTGCGGATTTATTGATTGCTAATATGGTGGAATGTTTGTTGGATAATTTGGGGGAACATATTTTTATGATATTTTTTGATGTGACTGATGTTAATGTTTTCTGTAAGGATGAGGGGTTGTTTAGTAGCACTTTTTGCGGTAGCGTTCGCGAACTCATTGCCTATGATGTTGACGTGTCCAGGTATTCACAGGAGTTTAAATTTTTGAAAAGATTTATATACGGATATAAGGTGCTTCTATTATTATCATAAATACAAGACACTTTTTTCTTTTCAGTCTTACAAAACAAAAACATGAAAGAAAAGTTAATTATTTACTAAAACTATAAAAATTAGAAGCCGATGTAGCAACTTCGGCTTATTCCAACATCAAAAAATCGTTATTTAATCGAATTTATGAGGTTTATTAATAAGGCCGGCTCAAGATTGTTCCAATCGGTTAAAATGGACTTTTTAAATTCAAAACATTGTCAAATCTTATATATTCTGCTTATATCCGCCGATTTAATACTCCCCAAACGTTCTTTATAGTATTTAAGTCCGGCGAGCAAGTTGGCCATGACTTGCATAGAGTAGTTTTCCAAAAATGTCATTGTTTGGCGACTTGTGTAAATACGTGCATTATCCTGCATGAAAACAAGTGAATCTGCACTTTTTTCGACAAGAAAATGGGATAGACAACTCTCCAGCACATTTATGTATGCTTCGCTGTTCATTCTTGAGCTTGTGAACTGCGTACCAGATTTATAAAATGTGCCACACACCATTACAAACCTGTAACTAAATTTCCTCTTAAAGAAAACAAGGGGTTGCTTGATCTCAGATCACGCCAATAATGGCGAAACCCATCTCGTCTATCAAGATTAATTGTTCCTTGTAAAAAAGCCTTATTGAGACCCAGTATTGCCAAGTTAGTTTGACCAAAATGGAGTTGAGTTCTGTAACATATCTCTAAGAATGTGTTCCGATGTGTTGAATGTGCGCCTAACAGTTATTGGAGGCAGTTTCTTCCTACAAGAAGCATCAAGTTGGGAGCACGAATTGGATTTGGTATTGGTATTGCTGGTTTTTCTTTTATACTGTGCCTTTTATCACGTGTAGAAAGTATAGGTTTTTATTCCCGCAATGCGTTCTTTTCCATAATTGTCAACATTTTACTTTTAAGCCTGAACTGGAATGAGCCTTAATTTTGCGCTTTTCTTCTTTCATTAAACCCATTGTAATTAAAACTTATAAAAAAAACGTTTTCATCTACCAAACTTCAAAATTTAATTGAATCTTTCACTTTCTATGGACTATTGAATACGTGCCTCCTGGGTTGCTTCATAAATTCCTATTGTAACACCAGCATACATGAGAATCACCAGCGTTCTCTGAACTCAACTGTTCCTAGTTTATCCTATCTGGTAATGTAACCACAAAATTATGTTGGAAGTTAAACTAAAGTTATTTTTGCTCTATTCCTGCATAGGGATTTTGTAGGTAGCCTATATATTTCCAAAGTGTATGTTTGAACTCACCTTTTAATATGCGATATACCGGTTATAATCTCACTGACAAAGCTTAGATTCCAACTGGACCATAAACGTATAATACCGCCCTCAACAGCTGTTGCTATGACATTCACGCCCACACCTTCTTTGATATATGAATAGCATATAGCAAGTATACGATCTTCGTGTACGATATGTTGGACATAGCGTGCATTGACCGAATGCAAGCGTAAAATAGATTTGCCATTCGGATTGATGCTTACATTTACAAAATCGTCAAGACTCTCTTCGGTTACCTCAAAGCATTCATCGGCAGATTGGTTAGCTGCGGCGGCAGCAGCAGCATTACTTTCAGTTTTCATTTGTGTAGAAGAGTCTGGTTCGTCGCTTTGCGAAGGCAGTGTATGCACAGTGACAATGTCACCAAGCGTTGGACTAATTGCCAAATGAGTAACTGGTGAATGATGAATCTCTGCAGGACGTTCAATTGTTCGTATATAACTCCAACTGTTGATGGGAATAGATCAATTAGTATCTAAAGATTTGTATTTTAATAAAAAACAATCTTACTCATTCAGATCCCAAATGACAGCTATGCCATCCCTTCCAGCTGTCACCACAATTTTGAATTCCACACATATGGAAATGCATGTGATCTCATCGGTGTGTCTTATTAATACTGTTGGTCCACACCAACTTAAGTCAGCGCCATCACGATGCAATGCATCATTGCTGCCACCTAAAGCATTCGATGTGGCTGAAGCAGCCGAGAGTGTTGAAGTATTTGGTGAGCCTTCTCCGTCAATGTCCCCTTCCGCTTTTGCACTACTTTTTGTGGTAATTTTACGGAAAGCGGAATTGTACGAGAGACGCAAACCACGCACATAACTCTGTCGTCCTTTGGCTGGACGCTGTTGTGCTTCAGTACTGGTACACTTATAAACACTTATACGTCCAGATTTATGACCAAACCATAACTGATTTGAATTGGCATCACAACCACATGCTGTGATATCATCAAAACCACTATTGTAGAGTAGATTTTTCGGTTTGGCATGGAGTTTATTCAATGGTTGGATGCGTACGATACGATCATCATATCCCCAAGAGATCACATTAAATGTATCCGATTCAGCACCTTGCATAACACACGATTTACTTGGTAAACCGTAAACAACATTTGTGTTATTGAATGAAACCAAATAATCGGCGCCAGGAAGTTTGTGTATGTTGCCCAATGTAGGTGATGGCAATTGCGGTGAACCGCAGTAGACACCCCAACGTAAGCCACGTACACTCTGCATTACTGCCTTGTCACCAAGGCAATAGTTTAGTGGTTTCGTAGCATTATGAGGTGAACGGAACAGCTGACGTGGCATTTGTCCATAAGTTTTAACCATTGTTTCTACAGCTTTACGTTCAATTGGATCAGAAATTTCTGATTCCAAAAAGTCGTCATAGGTCTGAAAAAGCATAATCATAAGTAAAAGTTACGAAAATTAAATAAAGAATACATACCGCTGGATGAAATACATTGATGGCTTCTACAGCACTTTCACCTGTTTGCTTAAAACCAAAGATCAAATCAATCCAGTTATGTAAGTTATTGCGCACAAATTCCGATTCCAATGCTTGACGGTGTATTAGAGTAAATAGACGGGAATCTCTTTGACACCAGCCAGGCAATAAAACATCTTCGACTCTTTCACCATTTTGACGGCAACCAAAATTAAAACGTTCAAAGTTTTCAAACATTTCCGGCAGGCAAAAGAACTCGGGTATAAGTTCTTTGACATCTGTGGTACTATCACGACTGGCTAGACACCAAGTAGTGCCCACATCATGGAAGGTTCGATCAGGTAGATCAAAATTATTGTCTTGATAGCGTAGAAAATAGCTGGTGAATGGTGGCACTCTTACCAGGAAATGTAGCACAGTACCAGAGTTCGAATAATGTGAACTATAATGATAGGGTTTCAATATAATTGATCCCATATTGGTAGTTGTATTGTTGATATACTGGAATCATAAGAAATTATAGTGTATATAGTTGTGGCATATGCTTACTTACAGTATAATTGTTGATGAAATGTAATTCATTTTCAGGATCTTGAATTGCAATTGGTTTTTCCAATTTACGAAAATTTCTAGCATTCGTCAAGTCCAATTGTTCTGCTTTATAATTGGTTAATATCCAAGGGAAAACAGGATACTGCATGAGATCATTATAGGTGCGACCAGCAATCTGATTGAGGGTCATTAAGTATTCCCAATTGGTTAGCAAACCTTCGCGCCATTGCTGTGTAAATAGCTGCACTTTGTTGCTATCCGGTGTGCTTACGATTTTATCACAGAAAACATCACGCATTATCTTCCAGTCATCCTGGTTTTGCAATGAGAAAAACAATGATTTGTTTGTATCGAGGAAGATTTCGAAAGCCTTTTCCTGATGCATATATCGTTTCAGCCATATTTCCGTAATGTTTGATATATCACAGTTAACATTAAAGTATTTACAACGATATGTTGCCAAAAAATATAGTTTATGATCAGTTATGATAATCTCTCCATCGATTTCGCCATCCACAGGCAAGTATTTTGCAGGGAAATTATATAGGATTTGCGAATTCAGTGAGACATTCAATTGTTGATCGTAACTTGAGATAAGATAATCCAAAGGACGCACATAGTCATCAAAGCAGCCAACACGTTTTGTCTGATAGTCTTCCATAAAGAAACGCTTATTGATATCAAGATGACAGCGTCGTAAACGTGTATGTACACGTGATGGACCTTCAGTGTCGTCCAGCTCCCAGGAACTTCATTTGGTTTTTATATAGAAAAAGAAACACATTAAAATCATAAGTAAATCATTTGAATGAGGACATGGACATGTACTACATACCTTTCGGCACGTTCTTTGCAATACCATGGAGCTCCTTCGTGTGTCATGCGTCTTATAACCTCAAGCCATTTGGTGTAGGTGTAAGTATCATCATAATCTTTCATATGCGACATAAGCAATTTTCGTTCAGCATTCTGTAAGAAGAAAAAGAGAAAGATTCAAGTTTGATTTGATTTGAAACGAAGTCATCAACAAACCTGTAACTCAGCTACTCGTCGCGTTGTTACCATTGAAGATTCTATACACGATTGTGCCAAAGATTCAAATTTAAAAATTGTCTTTTCCAGCAATAATTTCTGCTTAGCTGAAACACTACAACGATTCATTTCTATGCGTTCCAGTTCATTTTCCAAATTCCAAGTTGAATCATGTTCATTGATGCCCAAACTATTGCACAACAAAGGTAAATTCACAATGGGTTTTTCGAGATCCTCTAGTAAACTTAGCCAAAGCAAAGCTTTAATCATTTTACCATCACAAATTATTGCCGGTTGAAAATCATCCTGGCAAGAGATCCATAGAGCATCAACTATATAAGCACGAATATCACGTGGACGTGATGGCTGCAATCCCCACGCAATAAAGTTATTACAACGTTGATTTGTTGAAATGCCATAGGACACAAGGAACTCAAACAATTTCAATTCATTATCACTTGGTGAATAGTTTTCCTCGAAAATCGTAAAGAATTGCGAACAACGATCGATTAGCATTTCAAGACGTGTTCGACACTCTGCCTGAGATAGGGTGCTGTCCGAGAAAGTGGTGATTTTAAAAGACCAAGGCACATTGGTCTTAGTAAAATACATATTGATCCAATTTAGCTGTAGCAGAGCCTGAACAGAGCGAAAACTGCGCACTATGGTAGCTGATTGTTTCTCTTGATAAAACGATAACATATTGAGAATATCCCAGATGATCTAGAAATAAATAAAAACACTATATATTATATAAAATAGACGAGAAAAATACTTTGACGGTGTTGGAATCCGACACCGTTTGACCAATCACTGTGAAAGTTGTTACATATATATATTTTTTCATGGAGAAGGTTGTTGGATACCAATATTTTTTATCCGGACCCACTGTTGTTGAGTAATTGGTGGATAAAATTTTTCATGAAAATGAAATTGGAAGGGAATTGTCTATTATGAACTGATAGAACGTGGCGAAATGGTCAATTCGGTCCTCTACTGTGCCCAACTCGACCGTTTGAATGAAGCACTCAAGAACGAGCGAACAGAATTGGCCAATAGAAAGGAAGTTGTCTTCCAACATGACAATGCTAGGCCGCACACATCTTTGATGACCCGGAACAAATTGACAGAGCTTGGTTGGGAAGTTTTGATGCATCCACCGTATAGCCCGGACCTTGCACCCTCTGACTACCATTTGTTTCGGTCTCTGCAAAACTCTCCAAATGTTAAAAAATTGGTAGGCCGCTGAAAATCATTTGGACAAGTTTTTTGCTGATAAACCACAGAAGTTATACACCGATGGAATTATGCAATGGCCAAGATGTACTTGATTAAAATTGATTTTGAATAAAGAATGAATCAAAAATGTACCAAAAAACCGCATAGAACCAATATATCATATAATCAGAATGACAAGGTTAGTTTAGGTTTAGCAGAACGAGTTCATCAAGAAGTTTTACGGTTATGTCTGTTATTCTTGTCCGCCATTTCGTTACTTTTGGTCTTGAGAGCAGTAGGAACCTGCCTTTTATCAGGTAATGATATGTTTCTAGGGAGACAATAGTGATTACCAACTTTGTTGCTTGCCAGACAAAACAAAACACTGCACTAGTCTTCTGACGGTAAGATAGTTGTGAGCTGTCTTGAATTGATCAGTGTAATTTTCAACCTAATGGCAGCACCTTGCCTTCACTTTACCTTATCCGGGAATCTTGTCATTCCAGTTCTTATTGAATATTGACAAATTTGGTTAGGTTGATTTTTGGCCAACTTACATTTATTTGTCCAATGGATTTTAATGACTTCTCTCCAATTGTAGTTAGCAGACTTATAATGGACAATTCAGTCTTTGTATTGTTCATGTTCATCATGGCCGGTGTATAGAGATTGTAAAGAGCCTTCATGCAACATTGCAGTAGTCCAGCTTCAATTAGTGTTTGATGCTCATCAGGATTCTGTGAATACAATTCTCTACAATTAAATATCCAAGGAATATTAAAATTTGTTTGCAACTTACATTAATGTAAATTCTTCTGAGCACTTCGAATGCACATTCTGTAAACTCAGCTTGTCCTACATTGGTTTTTGATGTAATAGCCAACAAAGCATTAAGACCGAAACGTTGCCTTATATGCAAATCAGCATCACTGGCCAATATCATAGGTATATTACCATAAATGCCAGTTATCCAGGTAATGCATGCCTCAAACATTTGTGCATCTGTTGGATGTATCGATAACTGATTTGCCAAATGCAATGGATACAAATTCTTATAGCTCGCAATAAGTTCCAGTTGTGGCAAACGTTTTGTAAGAGCCGCCAGCAATCGCACAATTGCAGCACGTACTGCGCAACTGGTATGATTACCTAGAACCAATAGAAACTCAAGCTTAACATAATGTTTGAGGACTTCATCTACAGCCAAATCTGGTAAAAGACATAGGAAATCCTTGAGAAGTGCCAGTAAGCCTTCCTGAAGTGTCATTATGCCTATGGAACTATAGAAATCCATTTTGTGTAAGGCTCTCATGTGTTTTTGCATTCCATCATTGTTGCCACTTTCGAAAACAAATTGATCAGCTGATAACGAATGTAAGTTCTGCTTCGTTGTGTCAATGGAAGATTGTGAGCAACGGGCTCCAGAGCTTGCAGCCTGTACACGAAAGCGTCGATGTGTGATTTTTTGTGGAGTAAATGATTTAGAATTGATCTTGTGGCCACCACTAATTAAATTTGAACCAGCACGTCGTTTATATTTGATGCGCCAAGTTGAAGCTTCAATGGGATCTAATAAACGTAATGCTGGTTTATTCAATTTGGAACAATCAGCAACATTATCCAGCAGCTCTTCGAACTCATGTACAGAACGTTTGTGCGTCGAAAGGCTCATGTGTAGTTTACGTAATCGTTGTATGCGTTCCTTTCGCTTGGCATCAATGCCGGATGTATTGTTACTTGTACTACCATTAGTAGCAGTTGCTGGAACAGCAACACCAGGACGTGCACGTAAGATATTGCGCCTGAAGGGTTTCGTAACACGACTCAGATTTGAAGCCATTGTAGAGCGTTCTTTAATAGGCGATTGAGGCGTTAAAAGAAAGTAAAATTTTGATCTATCATGTGTTATATAACATTCACTGGGTTTTTGCAAAAGCAACAATAGTTTCATGATCTCATCTAATAACGAAGGTGATGGTGGTGAGCCTGCGAATGTAGAAAGTATTTGCACAAAAGATTCTGCTGCATCTTTGGATATATAAACAGGATTTGGTGATTCAATAACATAAACTTTGCATATATTTAACAACTCATTGACAATGCCAACTTTTTGCAGTTGTTCCATATTGAAATCACGATGTGGATGCTTTTCACGTGTCAAAGCTAATATACTGCGAAAGAGCATCTCGAGGACAAGACATTGTTCTGCTCCAGAACGATGCCAATCTGAGTAGCGATGCAAAGTAGAGATTATTAAGCGTGGATAGGCAATTGTAGACATGGTATTCTCATTGACATAGATTACATCGTCACCCTTCTGGCAGATCAGCGGTAGTGTACATGCATTGTTTATAATACTTTTCAATAATTGAACATCCTTAGAACAACGTTCCGATTTGATAACATAACCAATGAGGCTAATATAGTCATTACGTTGGAATTCTGTAAAAAGTTGTGTCTCGGAGTGAGCAACACTCAGTAGCAGATCCAAGGCCAAAGCTTGTGTTATAGCATTGTTAGAAACTTCAACAACCTAAAAGAAGCACAGCATTAGTTATTATAATTGGAGGGGCTTCCATTTGTATGAAATTTACCTTGGCAAAGAGATACAAGAGAGTCGAAAGTCCCCCACACAATATTGTCGATGTTTGCAAAGATGGCAATTCATTTCGCAATAGTTCACCATAAAGAATTAATCCATATGGTAGCCCATAGGCTGCATTATCCAATTCCACGTGACTACTACTATCGTAGGCAACACTCATACCTGGTTGTTGTGCTGTATAAGTGAAGACTCTTGATTGTCGTAACAATTTTATAGATTCTGCAAAATTACCAAAATTTGCACTTGTCATTTTCGGAAGATTCAAGTAACCATAATTTGGTTTCCAATTGGCCACTTGACATTGTGTGAATTCAGTAAAATCGGGACCCAAAGCAGTCAAATTGAGTATGCAATCTTTGAGTGTAATTTTACGATTAAACAATATAAGATTGGCTATACTAAAACGTGGTGTAGTCATATCTTGGTTAGAATGTGATTCTGATGCTAAATTTTGATTTCCATTATTACGTGGGGTGACACTATCACCCAATGCCAAGACTTGGAAGACATGTGAACGTGTGTGTAGGCGGAAATTTGGAAATGGTAAAGTAGTATGGTGTTCCAGACCATCTAAATACAAGGTAATATCCAAACGATCTGGTTGATTGTCAATGGCTAACACAAGATGTATCCATTTGTTTTTGGCAAGTTTTAGATATTTCAATTCCACATTGGATACTTCAAAATATGAATTCGATTCAGCATTTGTAGATTGTTGATGATGGTGGCCATTAAGAAAATGCATATGATTGAGACTATTGATTACAACTTGTTTGGTTTGCTGCAAGGCCTGACGGAGTGGTGATTGTTGGTGGCCATTGCCATTGCTTTGTGTTGGTGCCATTGCATCAATCATCAGTTGCTGTTGCCTATTGTATTTATTGTTGCGATGATTGTTGCGGTTTCTCTTTGAATTTACTAAGCTTTCTTTAAGTTCCGCATTCGTTGTTGCGGTTGCATCGAGTGCATCTACAGCAACAGCAGCTGTTGCAATTGTGGCAGTTTTTGTATTTTTGCGTTGTGTTGCTGGTATCTCAGCATTTGGTTTGCACATCTCCAATACCAATTGCATATTATTGTTCACATAAACACTGAGCATGGCTTGATTTGTCCCCAAAGAAACAATGTGAGTTTTCTGTGTATCAGTGGAGGGATAATAGTTATTTCATTATAAAATCAAATACAAATGCATATGATAATTAAAGCAACTCACCGTATTATCTTCTCCATAACAACGTATGTCTTCTTCATTGAATTGCATAGAATTTCGTTGATTCTGATGATTTGATTTTATTTCCATCCAAAGAGATACTGTACATCCATCATTATGCCACAGTCGTGTATGGGTTATTGGTAGAAAGCAGGGTGCACGTGTAAATGGTGTAGTAGCATGACAATGCATATGATTAAGACGTATACGATCGATAAATTCACTCAAATAACGATCTGCTGTCGATACACATTTACCATCTGAAAGAAAGAAACAAAATAATCTTTATTTCTATAAAAATAATCAATTTAAATGATTAAATCTCACCTGTTATAATGGGAAATTCAAGTTCTGCACTGGGTTGAGCTTTTTTCAAGGCATTCATAGACACATGATGCATGAATTTAATTAATATATCCATGGGTGGTTCCTTTGTTGACAAAATACTAAAGTAAGTATTCAGAACATCAGGTGTATTTAGTTGTGTCACAAGTTCAAGCACAGATTGTTGAAGTTCTATAAAGACAAACATAAATATTTGATTATCCACCATTTATCATTTGACATCATAAACTATTCCATTTACCTTTTAACCTGACATCATTGCAACTCAAAACAGGCATAAAACCACGCAGCAGAAATAATGGACCACCGAGATATTGACGTATGACAAACAAACGATTAGCAAGTTGCGCCAAACTATCTGCCCAAACACCAGTTGGATTGCGTGCACATTGCCCTGATAACTCAATAAGTACATCAACAACTAGGCGACACAAACCATCATGCATGATATGGCTACGATAACGCGATATAGGTTGTAGTCCATGCCAAATATCAATTGCACCTTTCCCATAGGCTGTGGCCAGTTCATATTCAGAATCAGTTATTTCTGGTATTTCACCATCTGCTTCGTAACCTTCATCTGCCGTTAGATAATAATCATATTCATTCTCACTAAATTCCAATTCACTATCGCCACAAGCTAATGAGGCACGTGTTGAAAAGTAATCAGCATCACCACTTTCCCCTGAAATCGGACGTTTAGGTGTTTGTGGTGTTGCTATGGAATTCTTAGCCGGCAATTGTGTTGAAATGCGTAATTTAGTGAATTCAACGTTGACGCCACCACCACCACCGCCACCATTACTGCTATTCGAAGAGCGGGCATGTGTACGTGGAGTTGTTGTGTTCGTTTGGGGTGATGATGCATCCTCATTAGTAGTAGTTGTTGTCAATGCGGTACTGCTACTCATAATAGCTGCCGGCTCCTTCAAAGTATGTGAAAGTTCAGCAATTTTCAGCAAAGTTTGTAGTGCTTGAATTATGGTATTATCACGAACATTCTGCTCGCCATGCTCTGACCAATTGGTCTCTGCATTGCTTAAGATGATCGCCTTCAGCTTGCGTATATGTTTTTGCATTTTTTCAACTATTATAATGGAGAACAATTTAATCAAATTTAAATTTTATTACTAATAATTGTCACTTCATTTAAGTTCTAAAACAAAATGTGCACTGAATTTCTCACTGTTGTCGTCGTCGGCGTCGTCGCAGTCGCCGTCTTATCTTATGTAAATATCAAACAGAGATTCATTCAGTTTTCAGTTAGTCTGACTCTTTTGACTATCCCAATAAAGAATAAATAAACCTTTATTGTTTGTTGCTTTTTTCTCTACTATCTAGGCGGCGGCGGCATTCGTCAGACTCCGGCGAGCGCCAAAGCAAAAGTGTTGGTTGCTATTGAAAATGCATCTAAATCTATGTCGGTACGTGTGGAAACTTTATTTCATTCTTTCCCATTTCATCATATGTGGAATGCAAACCTCAAACAACGAGTTTATGTAGCGTGTGCAACCGCAACTCGTTGAGGGAAACTTAATCTCAGCCAGCAGCATTGATACACATATACTATTATAGTAGCTAAGAAACTTAGTTAACTTGCTCTTCTCACTCTATAGTCGTCTGTTTGTTGTTGTCCCTCAGTCATCAAGCAGTTAGTTAGTCAGTTAGTCTATCTGTCTGTCTGTCTGTAGCGGCCGGTTGTGTTTGTTAATAATTAACTCATCTATCTACTGTTAGTTCAGTTCTAGTTGGAAAAACATTAGACAGACAACAATACCCCACGAAAATCGCCCTTCGACACATACGCACAGATTTGTGTTTTTATACCTTCCTTTAAAAATTGCATGGTATATTAAGTTTATGGGTAACTTTGTAACAAGACAATATGCATGAAAGCGTTTCACTATAGGCAAATTGGAAAAATGTCCCGATAAGGCCCTGAATTTATACAAAAAATATCAGAAATATGTGGCTGGTCTTGGAGGTCAGCCTAGACAATATAAGTATGTTCTTAACAAGCTTCATCATGATGTCTATCTAGTAATATCATATGTCAAAATCTATCCAATTTATTTTATTTATAAATTTATTTATTTCAGTTTGTTTAAAATCAAGTCACTCACTAAATCTACCATTCAAGTTCTCTAAATCATAGGTAGACATCATTATATAATTTTATTATAAATTTTTATCTAATTTTATAAACTAAAGATCTTATAAACGTATTGCAAAATCAACAGACGACTCTGTAGTGTCATTTTCATATGTTCAACAAGTATAAAATTGTAACTAAAGAGAAAACCGACTTCAAGTAGCGCAAATGGAATGCGCATTATTAAGGATAACTCAAAAACTACTGGTCAGATCTTGATCAATTTATATGTGGACCACATGATAAGCACCAGCTTTCAAAGAAAATAAGAATCATCAAAATCGGTTCACATAGAAGTTCTAAGGTATATAATATAATGAAGAAATTTATTGGTATTACTAAGGACGGACCGTGAGTTTGTGGAGATCTTGGGCTTGAGCTCTTCGGTTAGACTCTCTTCAGATTAGGTCCCTTCCTTTTCGCTTGCTAATAGATTTGTAGCTAGCAATTTTTAAAATTTAAGATTTTTTCTAAAATTCACAATATTGTCTGTTGGGCTTAATGGGGCTGGGGTATCCACCCCTGGGGATTACATTGGAAGATTATTTTGAAATAATCATGCCAGTTTCGAAAGATATCTTGCTGATAAATTTATCATATCCAATCCTATATGCAAATATCTATGTTCTCTTCAATCTCTCACTCACTTGCACTCTCATTTCTAAAGGGGTAATCACATTTATATGATAAACTAGTTGACCTAGGCAGACGTTGTCGTACAGAGCAATACTTATGTATATGCAAATCCAAAAATATTGTGTTAATTAATTTTTATTTAATATCTTTTGATATTGTAGGTCGATTTTGATGAAATAAACGCTATATGTTACTCACAATAAAGCTTGTTATTTTTCAGTAATTCGATTTTGTATCCAATGAGTGGCTTTCACGTGATGCCTGCACAAACACTTTCAGTCTACGTTTTTATTATATGTATACATTATTTTATATAATTTTCTTCAGATCAACAAGTGTCTCTGTCTTATAAACCAGGTAGGCAGGCAAGAAAGTGGTTAAGTTTAGGTATTAAAAGAACTCCTAATTTTTACTATTTAGTTTCCCTCTCATTTACACCGAAATTTTACTATAAAAGCTTGTAAGGGTATTAAAACACGGGTAAAGACAAATTTAATTTGATATTTCTTGTTAATTTTGTATTAAGCGCATTCGAGGTTGACAACAACGACGACGACATCAACTAATCATCTATATGGCTTCGTCTTCTAGTATGTACTATGTAATTGTTATTGTTGTCTTCTACTCTCCTACTACCATAGACTAGTTGACAATAGTATGGTATACTCTCTGGTTAAATGAGCATGATTTTTGGTTACTTACCTCCTTCGTTCTGATAGCCTTTAATACTAATCGCCATAGTTGCTTCAAATAGATTTAATAAATATTTTTTACATTCACTGTTCGGTTCGTATAGACAATATAAATCACTATCGATTTCCAATCCTGTTTGTTCTAAACTAATATTTTTAGTATTGCCATCACCACCACCATATGTGAAGAACGAACCAACTGCACTGAATAGTTTATCAATAATGCCTGCGTTTTCTGTGGCGGTCTCATCAATACCATCATTACTTTGTTGTTGCGCACCAGTTGATGATGAGGGTTTGTTGTGCGTAATTGTGTCAAAGCGCAATTGTCGTGGTGGAAGTTTTCCACATTTCTTTTCCACCTCAGATTGATTCTTTATATCGAAGAGTAAACTACTCTCGTCTTTGGGTGTATTTTTTAAATATTGTAAAAATGTAAATGAATCTAATGACTTCTCTGGCGTGTAGTTTGTGGTTATTACAGAGTAATCTAGAGATTCAAATTCGAAAAATGATGATGATGAAGATGCTGTTGTATTTGATACTGCAGAAGCTTCCACGGAATTCATATGCAATGCTGAAGTGGGTTGTACTATGATGATACTTGGTGGTGGTAGTAGTGGCACATTGGAAACTATTGCTTCCAATGAACTTGAATGACTATGATGAAAAGAATCATTGTTTTTGTCTGTGATGCTTTGTTGACTTGTTGTTTTTGTTGTTGATAATGAAGTTTCTTTTGCTTTGGTTTGTGCATTGCCGTCGTTGCCGACGAGTTCGTCATCGGGTAGCATTAGAAAACAACTCAATGCATTGTAATTTAATTTGAGTACATCAACTATTGTTTTGTCGCCATGTCTTAAATTGTAATCTGAAACCTTGGATCTATTTGAATTTAGGTTTTTTGAATCAATGCCATCCTCTTCATCACTCTCAAATGATTGTGGATCAATTGAATAGATTTTCGCAAATTCATTATAAAAAAGTTGACTAGTCTTCAGCAACTCAAAATTGAAGGTCCATTGTAAGGCAGTTATATAGAGTATATCAGCTGGCTTATGACCAGCCAGAGAGGTGAGAGTAAAGCTTTCATCTAACCAAAACTTCGTACCAACTTTTGTTGAATTGGAACGTGCCGATTTGCCAACAACTCGCATGAGCATTGTATGAAATAAACGTGCAGCATGATCACTACTATTCAATTGTAATGTAATTAGACGCCGACTCAGTGCTCTTTGTTCATGTGAACTATCTCCAAGATATGATATATTATCAATGCCAACCTTAATGAGATCACAAACACCACGTTGTAATTCCGGTATGCTGAGTAAATCTTCCATGTGCGTTATGTTTTCTTCATTATAAAAAGCTTTTACTAAACGTATATCCCTTAGGTACATTACAAATATACTGAGGCATTCATGTAGAAGCGCATGGTATCTTCCATTAATGCGTACATTATTCGAGTTTGGTAAATTTGATTTTGTTGTTGGTGATGATGGTGATTTATTTGTAGTTTGTGATACCAATTTATTTGTTTCTGTCGACACCAAGATAAAAACTTTATGCCTCCGGAATATTGGCAAAACTACTTCGGCCAGGATGCCAGCTGCTAAATCATTAGCCAACAGATTTGCAATTTGTTTAAGATGCTTAAGAAAGAGAAGTAAAGAAAGCGTATCATTTGGCGGCATAGACTTGTAACTCTCCTCATAAAGACGCAGTAGTTCAATATGAAAACTTTGTGAATTTAATTTCTCATCACAATTAAGGCATTGCGGCATTGAAGAAGGTATGTGATGATGTTTGTTGGTGCTGCTGTTCGAATTTGGAGGTTGATCAGCAGATGTTCGCACAAATATAGTATTAAGTATGTGTTTATGAAGAAATTTGTAGGCACATTTCTGTGAGCTAGCTCCAATTTGTGTGGCTAGTCGTAGGCATGTAGCATAATTGGGTAAATTATAATGGCAACAGCAGCTGCCATTACGTAGCAGATAATGCATGCTATACTCTTGCAGTTCACTGCTAAGACGTGGTAATAATTGAAAAATATTTCGTTGAAAGTAACAAGCTAGTGAACCTTGTTGCTGTTGCTCATTTGTTGTCGAAGCAAATAGTATGCAGCAATGTAGTTGCTTTGGAGCACTACGCCGCTTTCGACTTCGTGGAGAAGTTTGTTTTTGTAACCCATTAGAATCTATGGTACTAGATCCTAGATCCTGCTCATAGCAAGCTAGATTCTGTGTAAGTCTTAACAGAGTTTTATAGATCTGTGTAAATATCAATTGAGTGCTCGGTTCTTCTTCATTTGGACTTGAATTTGCTTGACGTTCCAGCAATTCTTTGAGTATAACAAAGCATGTATTAAACTTTTGAGCATCAATTGTATTTAATTTATTGTTACTATTACATGAGTATTGATGATGATCACGTTGATTCCGTCTTTTGCTCAACATCTCCACAAGATTATGCAGCATGGCAAACATAATTTGTAAAATGGCATAAGCCAATTGCGTATGCTCCCGATTAACTGCCAAGGCGTATAGTAATTCACTTAAACTGCTATTGAAATCCAGAACATTTGGACTATCCTCATTGGCACAGAAATTAGTCATACATTGAGCGATTAATTGTAATAATTCGAATTTGATTATTTCATCATTGCGTCGAGCTACACCATCAACTTCATTAGTATCATGGTTTGGAACATTCGTCGAGCAAAGACAGCCAAGCGCAAATTTGTGTACTGTGAGGGTCAAAGCTTGTGTACTGAATAAGGCATCACGTTCCAAGAGTACGCATTTTGTTAATAAATGAATAAGCAACAAAGCAATGTCATCACTTGATTTTGTTTTGTTTTTAAAACTTGTAAAGTCCTTGATAGGCGCCCCTATAGCTGATGATATGTAGTACGGTGTTATATATAATTGACATGGTGTTGGTGATATTGTTGTTTGTGATTGTTCCTGCTGCTGCTGCTGCTGTTGTTGTTGTTGCTGCTGTTTCTTAGACTTCGGACTGCGTATATTTAAATTAAGATTGCTTATAAATTCGTTGATGCCGGTGGCATGATTTAGTGGTTCAATAGTTTCACTCCAATTACAATTGGGAAAAAGGTTTATACACAATTGACAGAGACTTTTCTGTGATGCAATCAGCTGCAGATTGAAAAACAACTCATTATGATTACACACATATAGATGACTAAAGGAAGTGCGAATTTATACTCACTTTAATATCAACTTTCAACAAGAATTCCAATAAATGTTGACCCAAATCATTTGTCAGAAATGTACGCAGTGCTATAATCTTATTACAGTCACTTGGAGTGCTCAATATCAACTGTTCAAGTTATTATATTTTATAAATTATCATTTATTTATGAATATGTATTTTTAAAAAGCGAAACGAACCTGCGAAAAATTGTGTTTCTTTTTGTGTTGTTCATGCTCTGCTACCTCATCATGTTCTTCCTTTGAAACGCTTTCGTCGCCTTCATTTACTGATAATTCATTCGATGTAAAAAGCTTTGAGGCGCTTATTATTTGATACACTTGTTCAAGTAGATAGGAACAAATCTCTTCAGGTATTGGATTAAAGAAACTTTGAATGCAAATATAATTGAAAATATTAGAATACAGGAACTTTTCTGAGATTATTCCATACAAACCTCTTGAAATCTTCTGTTTGAATTGTTTGTTCATCAAGAAATTGTAAATTATATAGAAACAATGAAAGCCAATGTTGCTGCCAGAGAAAAAGATACAATTTATCAATGAATTATTTTCCCATTCATTCATTATTATTATTATTATTATTATGTTGTTTTTTTATTATGATAACAAATGATGACCACAAACCTTGACACGTTCATGTTCAAGCGCGTGTTGGCTTTCAATGCAATCATTGCTGCTACTGTTGTTGATACTTAGCCTCTGCAGTTCAGGCACAATTGTTGCATTCAGATAGTGAGACCAGATTCTTTTTAATGTATCCAAGAGTAATTCATGTTCATGTTCATGCTGATGTTGATGCTGTTGTTCCTGCGTTAATAGCTGAGCCATGACAACAACAAGTCAGCAAATATATCAGAATGAGTTTGTAATGAGAAATCGGCGTCTGTCCGCAGTACACACTGCTTTCCTACGTTCTCTTTCGTGTTTCGTGTCATAGGAATATACGAGTACATCAGGCAGTTTTTGCACGCTGCATCGAATACTATGGATATGGATAATTCGAGCTAGTTAATAGTATGTGAAGTAAGTAGTTGTGGTGGTTTGAAGCTGAACTGTTAATTTTACTGTGTTATTAAGCGTTGCACACGTTCAACATTAACCACCAATGATGATGATGATGATGACTGTAATTAATAATAGAAAAGAAGCTCATAAGACAATCTAACTCATAAAAAGCCAATAAATAACTCTTATCTTCTATTGAGGGCGTCGCCACGCAATTATTCTTCTTCCATAGTCTTCAGCGGTGTTTGGTTTTGAATAGTCAACGATGCGTGTCAGTTTACAGTTGCCTGCAAACCAAACCAACAGTAGCATGCGATGGTCGATAGTCGTTATGATAAGCCTCAGTCACAAAACAAAAGAGAAGAGTCGAGTCCAAGTAATATTATATGTATATTGGCAATCTAGCTAAGTTTTAATGGGGGTGTGTGTTGTTTTGTTTTTTATTACAATATTATTAAAAAAATAAACAAAAAAATAGCTGAGTTCATCACGTCCACAGATTAGTTGCTAAGCGCACATTTGTTTTGATTAAATTGAATAGCGAGAATTAATAGATTTGTTAGCAATACTTGTAATGAGATTATTAATCTTATATTAGTCTAGAGACCCCCACTGTGATGACTTGGAAACAAGCAAGGCAAGGCAAGGCAATTCAAGAACATTGAATGCATTTTGTACTCACTCATCACATGGATCAAACGTGCATTGAACTTCAATTGCTTGGCACAGCACAACAATTAAACAAACTAACATAAATTAACATTTAATTATGTACTTGATAAGGAATCTACTAGAAATAGTTGAAGCAGAAAAAACCGCTAAGGATCGAAGTAGATTTCTATGTAAATAAGAAAATGATATGTCATTTGCACACACACACACACATATATATATATACAATATATACTTATATATTTTCCTTTATACAATGCAAAAAAGTAAAGAAAAAATATATAGACGAACTGGTAATGGTTGTCTTTGCTTGGTCAGTTGGATGTCTTATCATTAAATAATAACACCGAAGAACACATCTTCTTTAAAATGATTATTATAGCCACATTAAAAAATCGAGTTAATCAAACGAAATTGCGTATTAATATTAAGAAAAATCGGACGATTCGTCATACATTTATGATGACAGTTTGACCTAATGTTAGGACTTTGCTAGTGTGTTGCTTCGAATGGGGATTTTTTGTTTGGTTCTGATCCCAGTATAAACAATTTCATACTCACTGCACTCAACTCACTCAAAAATTTGTTATTTTCATATCCATTCCAATATTATTAAACAAAATAGTCTTGCACGCTTCACTTAATTTCTATAATTATTGCTTTGTTGTTTTTTGTGAAAATAATTAATTTACACTATCCGAGAGTGTTTACACTTTTTGCTTAGCAAACTTATGAGTCTATAAACTTTTCGAAGTGGCAAAACAAAAATGACGAGAGAACAAGAATCAGCGAACAAAATGAAAAAACATAGAAAAGCGCAAGCAAAAACAAAAAACAGCTGAGTGCGTCATAGCAGCAGTGTTGCCAACTTCATGAAACCGCAATAATAGTTGGCAAGGCAACAACAGCTGATCGTGGTGTCATGACAGAAGTAGAATCAGCAGCAGCAGTAGTAGCAGCAGGTGTTCTTTTCAGTTAATATTTGCACGTTGCCCCGGTTATTGTTATTTTATTTCCATTTGTTTTTTGTTTAATTGGATTTGTTGTTTTTAATTTATTAATATTTAGAATAATAAATTAATTTAAAAATATGTTGCGTCGTTTTATTGCAAACAATTGCTTTAATCAAAAGCAGCAAACAACATTCAAGGTAAGTGTTATGTGTGGTGAAGGTGAAACTAGAAGAAAAACCAAAAACAATAACAAATAATATAAAAGATATGTAATAAGATAAGAATATATTGTACTTGTATATAAGAATATACTTATATATTCCAACTAATACCATACTTAATAGATAATTTGCATTGTTTATTCAGAAATTATATTTTTATAATAGTTTTGGAAAATTGTCATCATTAACATGAACACGAAACGAAGAACATATTTGCAATAGTTTTACTAATATTACAGCCAAGTAACAACTAGAATTATTGTAGATAGGAAACTTGTTTAGCTGGAAAGTATTATAGTTTTGTTAGAGAACAGATTAAGTTCCATTTGCATATCACGCTTAGTTATCTCCATAACCGGCCTCCTGTTTCAATATTGTTTGTGTTAATACAATAAGTATCATGTGATGTTCTTGGCCTACACAAACTGATAACTGGAATAAGAAATACATACGAGTATGATGTGCCGGTGATTTACACTCAGTAGAAAAATTGTACGTACACCCTATACCCTATAGGTATAAAAGTTGATAATGCTTGAAAATGGATTATATGTATTGACAAATGTGTTCTCAAATTATTGGTATGTCTTCTGAGAGAACTGATAGTTTTTTAAATTTTATAAATCCTATATCAATAATATATTAATTATCTTTTTTTTTTTTTTTTTGATATGAGTTTATTTAAGAATTCCAATCATGTGTTAAAAGAGCACATTTAAGGGATAGGTTTGATAACATTGACAGAGAGTAACTAAACTAAGTTAGATAATATATAATACTATATTAATTTCTAAATCTGTGACGTAGGGTGGAGCCTTTTTAAACTTCTCGGGCAATTATTTGTGTTGAGTGCTACAGCATTGGTATGTATCTGGAGAGCATCAAATATTTAAAATATAAAATAAACTCATTAGAGATATGGTGATTCAGAGAACGATGTCGGCAGTAGCGTAACTATTGGTAGGCTCGCCCAAGCCAGTAACCTCTATGGTGAATAACGAAGCCAAAGCAATCCACAAAGTATCGGCGACTGTTAATATACATAGGTGTGTCTGAAAGCGAATGTCTGACCTTGTTTATTCAATTCATAAGTCCACTATTTTACTAAATTAAAAACAAAATTGAGATACAATTGTATAATAGTTGTCTATATTAGTAGGCGTTCAGATAAGTTTCGAGCCTTTTACAAAAGTTCGCAAAACTATCAATAAAAGGCGCTCCAATGGAATGTCCTATCCCACCCACCATATTCACCACACATTGCTCTTTGCTTGACTACCACTTGTTCCGGTCTTCATTTCTTACGAAGATGCCAAAAATTGGTTTTTGGTTTTTTTTGCTGCCTGAAATATGGGAAAAAGTCGTAGGTAACGAAGGACAATACTTTGAATAAAAATAATTGTACCAATTTCTCTAAATAAAGAGCTTAAAAGTTACTTAAAAAGGATTAAAACTTATCTGTACACCCAATACATCAAAGATTGCAACCCTCGATTTGCATTCTTTGTCCTAAATTGTTGGGGAATCTATGAATTTCGGTCAGAAATCTTCTTGCAAAATTGGTCAGTCAGAGTCGGAAAGTGTATGAGCCATGAGTGAACCAGATAAAATCTACAAAAATTAGGTAATAAAATTTTTACGGTATGGGTAGCTATGCAAAATTATTGTACTTTTTTTCTATATGACTAATTGGCCTAATTTAACCTAACCAAGTAATAAATTTAATTCATCACTAGAAGGTAATAAATAAAATTATTTTTGAACCTAAATTAGCATATTTTTCCCATGTTAACCATCATTTTTTTCGTCTGAAACCAATTACCAGGGGTTTTTGCTTCCCTTAATCATGGATTTGAGGAAAAAATCGTGGGCGTACGAATTAATAGTAGTCAGGGTAGTTATTGGCAGCGCAGAAAGTCAGCTGACAAGTGATATAAAGGTCATTTCCCTGTGCCTTTTTTTGAAATTGTTTTCTTACTAGCTGTGCCCACGACTTCATACGTATGGTATTCGAAATAGTTTGAAAAAGCGTGCATTTTGTTAACTTTTTTCCTAATCATAAGCTGTTTAATGTTGGCGCGCAGCAAAAGAGGAAAACATTCGCAAATCAGCCAAAAAGTAGGCAACAGAACTAAAAATATGAATATCTTTTGATTTAGTGTGTCGATTTTGATAAAATAAACGCTATATGCTTGCTATAATACACCAGTGAAAACCGCATTCAAATTGGTTAAGCCGCTTCTAACCTATCATCACTAAACAAAAAATTACATAAAAATGGGAATCCCCTATTTAATTGCTTCAACAATACATACTAACATGTCCACATTGAAATTTTTACTGTATTTCTCATGATACAAATGAAGACAAAACATATTTCAATGAATTTAAAATATATTTGGATTCTATTTGTATTGGTATCGGTACGATGACTTTTTCTACTGACTGTATTGTATCAGTAAGTAGTATAATATTATTGTTGTTGATAATTTTTTGTTTTCGAAACAAACAAGCCCACAAATTACGCAATATCATAACAACAACAACAATTTTGGAAAGAAATACGTCACTGACTCGTACTCGTACTTATATTTAATATGCTACGCTTTTGATGTCATTTTAGTTCATTGCCTGCTACTCTACAAGTGGTAAACCAAAAGGTAAAATATATGATTCTGCCAGTGCAGCTGTTGCCGATGTTAAAGATGGTGCACAAGTCCTTTTTGGTGGATTTGGTGTTTGTGGTATACCAGAGAAAATGATTGATGCCCTGAAACAAAAAGGTGTTAAGAATCTCACAGCGGTGTCCAATAATGGAGGTGAATATGAAATAAAATTATTATAGGTAACATTTATAATAATTAAAATTTGTTTATTTCAGGTGTCGATGATTGTGGTTTGGGTGTTCTGATCAAAGAGAAACAGGTTGGCAAAGTGATTGGCTCTTATGTCGGTGAGAATGCTGAATTAGTTCGTCAATATCTTGCTGGTGAACTTGCTGTTGAATTGACACCACAAGGTACTCTGGCGGAGAAGATTCGTGCTGGTGGTGCTGGTATTCCTGCTTTTTTTACGCCCACTGGTTATGCTACACTTGTTCAAGAAGGTGGCTCACCTATTAAATACAATTCTGCTGGCAAAGTAGAGATTGAAAGTACTAAGAAACCTGTTCAAGAGTTCAAAGGACGTCATTATGTTATGGAAGAATCAATCTTTGCTGATTTTGCATTTGTAAAAGCCCAAAAAGCTGATGCCTTGGGTAACTTGGTGTTTAGCAAATCAGCACGTAATTTTAATGCGCCAATGTGTCGTGCAGCAAAAATTACAGTTGCTGAAGTAGAAGAAATTGTACCAGTGGGTTCGCTAAAACCCGATGAGATTCATATACCAGGCATTTATGTTAATCGTATCTATAAGGGTAGCAATTACAATAAGCGTATTGAACGTTTACGCATCACAGAGCCACATGATGAAAGCAAACCGGCACCACCTTTGAGTCCAGCACAAGAAATACGCGAGCGTATTGCTCGACGTGTTGCCTTGGAGTTTAGTGATGGCATGTATGCAAATTTAGGTATTGGTATACCTGTTCTATCGTCCAATTATATACCCAAAGGCGTGAATGTTATGTTACAATCTGAGAATGGTATATTGGGTTTGGGTCCATTCCCAACAAAAGATCAAGTCGATCCGGAATTAATAAATGCTGGCAAAGAAAGTGTTACTGTATTGCCGGGTGCTTCATATTTCGGTTCAGATGAGAGTTTTGCAATGATACGAGGTGGCCATGTAGATCTGACAATATTGGGTGCTATGGAGGTTTCAGCAACAGGCGATTTGGCCAATTGGATGATTCCGGTAAGAGCTAAAGATTCATAATTTGAAATGATTTACTATTTAAATTTTTCTTTGATTTTCAGGGTAAACTTGTCAAAGGCATGGGTGGCGCTATGGATTTGGTTGCAGCACCAGGCACTAGGGTTATTATTACAATGGAACATAATGCACGAAATGGTTCACCAAAGATTTTGGAACGTTGTTCATTGCCATTGACGGGTAAAGAGGTCATTGATTTAATTATAACTGAAAAGGTTAGCTTCATGATGATTTATTCCATTTTTACATGTTAATTTATTGTATCTTTTATATCGTTCTTCTCCTTAGGCCGTGTTCACTGTCGAGAAGGGTGTTGGTCTTACATTGATTGAAGTTGCTGATGGTTTCACTGTTGATGATATTGTTGCAGCAACTGGTTGCAAATTTACTGTTTCTAAAAATCTTAAGCAAATGCAGTAAATTGCAGTTGAAATTATTAGCAATTTGATGGGTTATGGTGCGCAATTTATATATGTACAAATATACATAATTATAAGACTAAAGTGATATAAAAATGCATTTATTTTGATTCAATACAATAGAATTGAGTGTGGTATTTTGCAATTTTGTTTTCTGTTTTTTTTTATATAATAAAAAATTGTTATATATTTTTTTAATAATGCACAAAATAAGTGATTATATTTTTAATTTACTACCCCAAACCCATCAATATGTGTGACTCAACTGATCACTTTCGTAATATTCTTGAGGGCCCCTGATTTTCGTGCCATTTCTTCGTGCAGCATATTGAATATTTTATTGTATTTGGAATCAGTTTCCGTTGCACAAATAGCGCAAAATTGCGAAGTGAGTACATGCATTGGACTACGGAAATACAGTTGTTTGTTGTTCATGTTTAATTTGTTTTTACGATGAGCCCAAAAATGCAGACCAATCTCCACTGTTGCTAGAAACATGGCGACAAACATATTGAAACAAAATAGCGTCGGTATAAGGAAGAGACGACAATTGTCCTTAGTATAACCAAGCGCAATATCCTGGAATAGAAAATATGATAATTTAACTAACTGAAATATATTGATGTCCTTAATTTAAGCTACTTACACTTCTTACACCTTCCATTTTAATATAATCTTCACGTTCGTACATTTGTTTCCTTTTTGGCGACGCCACTGTTTCTGTTGCATTTTGTCCAACAGATTTGACCGTTATTTCAGTGTTTTGATGATGATAGCGATCCATTAAGGAATTTTCAAATTCATCACAAATTGTAGCACGCAGATACATTTTGGGAATATGAAAATTACCATGTTTACGATAGCGTATTTTGACTTGTTGACCATTCAATGGTTCACCGGTCTCTTCATCGTATTTCGGTTTTTTTATACTCGTACAATCCGTATAGATGTAGTCAACCTCACCGGTTTCAGAGTTCTGTATTATATTAAAAAAAGAAAACAAATTAAATTATGACAAAATTAAAATGGTTTTTGTTATCGAAGATAATAAATACTTTCTCTGATATCTTATGTATTTTATTGCTGTGATGCGCTGCTTCCTACTTAGCATATAAGAAGCATGAACTTACATGGGAATTTCACTTTTTCAACAAGTATCAACAAGATCGGTCGCAAGACAGCTCGACCTTTCTATGAACAATCTAAGTCTTCCTATCACTAAGCACTATACTTCCATTACCATCCTCATAAAAATCTCTTGCTCACCTACAACAACTCCAAATCGCCCGGGCGTTTGTTTTCGTTCTATATATTATTTGAAAGAATCTTGCTCTGGCTTACGCCTTGCAGATCTTTATACATTGACTTGTGCAATGTTTCTTATCTCATAATGATTATTGTTGGATACAAAATATAAATTGTCTAGTCTCAGTTCTTTAGGTGTCCTGAGTGTTTTTTTCAGTCCGTTAACCTGTGAGTTTGTTTAATGCTGCGCTGCTTCCCTAAGTAGCTTAAGTTCCTACTTAAATTAAATTCACTGCTGATTTCACTTGAGAAAAATATACTGAGGTGTTCGGAAGTTCAGATCTGATCACAATGAAGCGTGACGCGCAAGTCAACTTTATAGTTTCTTCCTAACTCAACATGCTGACCTTATTTGAAAATATGAATTTCCATCTTTCTACTTGCCTTCTGACAATTTTTGAAGAACATTGCTCAGGGTTACCCTTAGCAAATCTTTACATGGTCCTTCGATCTGGCTACCAATATCTTTCGTTGCTAGCCTATCCGAATAAATGATCTCTGGCGTAATTTGGTATAAATATTCTGCATTTAACAACAAAATTCAAAGTACAACAAATCAAAAAGAAGAGCCACCAAACGGAGTACACAACAGCATCAGATATTCCTCAGTGGTCGGGGTTACATTCCGAAATCACCGACAGCCAAGGGATACTCATTCCAGCTGCGAGGCTTCCGTTGTACTTGCAAAAGCCCCTTGCAGTTAAAACAACAAAAACATTTGCTCAACATTGTTCGGGGTCTCTAATCTCTCTAATCTATTTTTATACATAAATTTTGAATGGGATTTGCTAAATTAGAGTAACACCATTAAACAAGATATTTATTATTGTAGAATCCCCAAATTCAATAAAAAATTTTTAAATTATGCACAATGGAAAAATCTCTTAACAACTGACCAAATTGATCAAAAAACAACATCGTCATCGTCATCATCATAGGCGTACCGAGCGGTAATCAAAAGAGATCAGCTGCTCATCAAATACAATACTTAATTTTAAGTGCTGAATGAGTTATTTACAAGACGTTCCTGATTTGGCTACATAAAATTTTTAACTTTCTTATCCCTAAGCTAAAAGTTGGGTACGCCCATGATCATCCACGCGACTCTATGACTCAATAGGGCAATTAACATATATACATTCAAAAATATACAAAAACTCAAAAGATGAACGAATAAATCTCAACAAATAAATTTACATAAATTTTTATAATTTTAGTCTGGTTTAAAAATAAATTTCTATAGGAAATTTTCCTTTGATAAGATATCTTAAGAATGATAAATGGATTGCAATTCATGCTTAAGAGACATGAATTAATGAAATAAAATAGAAATCTGAATAATTTTTCAAACCATAATGGAAACATAAAATAAATCGATTGCAATTTTTGATTAAGTGCATGAAATCAAGGTGTTTGTCCTGTGGTAATGAATAATAATCAAATTTCTTATCTATTTATCAACAGGTGGAATACACTTGTATAGAATAAATATTGTACAATAGATATGGAGAACAACGCTTTGGCTAACTTATTTTTCATTGGCATTGCCACTTATAGCATTGGTTGCACAAACACTTAAAAACAAGAAATAAATCACAAGGTTTTTTTCATCCCTTTTCGATTTGGTTTCTTGACAACCTAATGAAAAGGTTATTTGATGTAAATATTTGTGAACTCTGCTCTCAAGTCAATGGTTGGTTCAATTGATAATTACGAAAATAATAATACCAAACAATTATCAGCAGCAGCATTTATTTATTTAATTATATTTGTTGACAAAACTCTATACTCTATATAATTCATTAATGAGTTGAAGCATTTTCAGTTTTGATTAAAATTGGCTCCAAATCACGAATACCATCCTTATCGATTACCATCACATTGAATTTCGTATAATTAATGATATAACGTTTTTGAATCTCACAAACGCATTTCTCAAAAATCTCATATGCCTCCTTTTGTGAAATATTCTGGTGCCAATAGCGATCAAAAAGGCTTACGCATAAAACTGCCGCATACCCGTGGGCCCCATGATTAACATTCATACCACTTGCCAAATCATCAATGTAATAAAGCTCAGGTCCATCAGTCTTATCGTAGCCGGCCAAAAATAAATTAACTTCATATCTCTCCAAACTTCGACGATAATCCGCCATATTCTTGTGTGCAAAATGTGACGCTGCACTTGGACTTAGTTCGTAACCATTACGTATCCTGTAGTACGCTAAATTCCTCTTCATAAAATCGATAAATTGTTTGGCATCGGATAATCTACCAACAGCTGTAATCATTGCATTACTAGCGATTGGAAATATCTTGGTTTAATGCCCAAAATTGTCTGCATTTTTAGAACTTCCTTTAGATAGAATGAGTATCGTCAGATAGAATTTTTTTTCAGAATTCTGAATGATAGGCAAATTACTTACTTCTATTATAGTACTTTCTGACAGACAAAACTTTAGTCAATATTTAAATCAAAACGAAAAATTCCTTGTGATATTCATAGCCAACTATATACGTGATCTTTTACATAGTACTCTTCAGGAGCTTTGCAAGATCGCTCTATGAATACTTTCTGATTTGTAAAAACATATAACATATTTTCTATCGATCCTTATTTGATGACAATACCACATGTGATAAACATCCGAACACGGCACTAAATAGTGAAAGAATGAAGAGACAACAGCTCACCAGGCTAGCCTCTACCGGCGCCGGCGCGACGAGCAGTGGAGGGGGTAGAGTGTATCAAGCAGCGCTGGGTATGCTATGCGCAAGACCTGGCGCTGTCACAAAGCTCTGCAGTCCCTCACAAAAATTGCAATATCTCAGCAACTAATTGAGTCGTCATCAATTTTTTTAAATAAAGGTGAAACAAAAACGAATGTCCTCATAAGGTACAGGATCTCTAAAACTCGATTTAAAAAATATTTTTGACATTTATTTTAATTTTTATATTAGTGTTTAACTATCTAAAAAGCCTAAATTTCTGTGTAACATATTCAAATTTCATTAAAATCGGATAATCCGTTTCAAAAATATTAAATTTTGAAAAAAAAATTACCATATATTTAAGAGCACTTACATAGCAATGTAGCTCACTCAATTATCAAAATTTTTGAAAACCCTTTGGTGTCAGAAAGTCTCTTATCTAGTACTATAATTTCACCACCACTTGCAGATCATTATTATTTTTTTGGCCCTACTATAATATTTTGTATGAATATGAAGGTACTCTTTAAATGACTTGTTCTGTTATTATTTATTTACTTAGTTAGTAGGACATAATAAATCACTACTATGATCATAAAACTGTGTATAGAAATGATTTATTTGACTAAAACCTTTGTGTAAAATAGGATCCAAAAGTGAAAAAGGCAGAACAGAGATCTTTCAAGTCTGCAATTTAGAAATTCAGAAAATATTTGTGAGTCAAGTCATCATATAAAGTGAGTATGAAATAGACAGATGAATGAAGGAAAGATGAGTTTCTAATCAATTTCTAAATGAGAAAGTCGAATTGGCTTGCAACCGATCTTGTCAATTCAATATCAGTATAAGTTGGAACATAAATTAGTTCATAGGGAATGAATGAATGAAATGAAGAATGCAACATACAAGACACCTAACGTACTGAGAATATGTAACACAAAGACGAGAAATGTTATGCTTAATGTAACATTTCATTGTATAGCACTACTAGACAAAAATTGATCAGGTGTGGAATTAGAAATCTCCATTGTTTATACTGTGAAGGCAAATGTGGCCTTTATTATACTTGGTAAAATATATGTAGATGTATCTGTATTATTGTATGGTTTGATCTTAATAGGTTACGACCGGGATGTACATAACAATTCAAAATTTTGGGTTAAAATTCAGAATCTTTATTATTGGAAAAGTTTTTTATTTTTTTGCAAATTGGTGGTATCAACTTGATGTATCAATGTTTTGCCTGAAATGTAATGGGTGTGTGATGCCGGTTTTTTCTGTTGATGGCTTTAGTCTCAATTTTAAATGAGTGATGGCAGAACTTATTAAACATATAGGTGTCATTAGAATGGTAAGAGGTTTGAAACAAATTGATCGATATTCGATAACATTTGTAAAAGTGACAGCTGATTAACCATGGAAAGTAAATGTGTGCATTTTTGGCATATTTTGCCATATAGCCCCGCCTTTGCACCATTAGATTTATCTATTTATTCCGCTCTCTTCAAAACTCTTTGAGTGGTGAAACAAACAGTCGATTCTGATAAGGCTGTCAAAAACCACTTGGCACAGTTTTTTGCCATAAGGATCAGTAGTTCTACGAGGACGGAATAATGAAACTTTCCGAAAGATGGACAAAACGTCCAATACATAATCGATTAATATTTGATCTACATATAATAAATAAATGTCAAAATCTGACGCTCTTTCAGATATAAAATATAAAATATGACGCCAATATTTTTAATATACAATATATCGAATATTTCGTCATTGCATGTTTACGTTATCAAGGGGAAGGGTCGTTAAAAATGATAAAAAAAATTATGAAAGCGTATCTCTTGAGAACGGCTTGACCGATTTGGCTGATATTTTGTTGTTTTGTTCGTTATAGGCTAAATAGAAGAATATTGAAAATAATTTTTGGATAATCCACCGGAATTAGGATTTTTTGTATTAAAATCTCAATAAATATAAAAGTAAATTATACTTTCAGGTATAGTATTTTTATAGATTTATTGATGTGAAACATTTTACTATTTTACTTCGTCCAGAGTTGTTGATGGTGTTGTTGATGTTGAGAAGTACTGCTGCTGCTGTCTATATACTGCAGCATTTGTTGTTGCTCCCTACAATTAGTATCTTATTATTTATGCTGCTTTTGACACCCGGAATTGTTAAGAATTGTTACTAACCATGAATGAAATTCTGAGAAAAATAAATGACGCCATCTACGAATTGTCAGAGATGCCATATGTGACGTGTTTTCTGAAGAAAACAAGAAAGATGGGGGGCATTGCACAACATGTTGAAATTTGGCGAAACAAAGTGGTGCTAAACAAAGTGGCGCTAAAACAACTTCCCAATTAAAACACAAATGCTTCATTATCTCTTGTGAAGTGGAAATCAGAAAGTGCTTCACTTCGGAGGATACGGATGTTTGTTTAAAATGCATTGTTTGAAATTGTCACCCATTAATCACACATATTTGAAGGAACTGAGTTCGCCGAAGTGGCCCAATTTCTTATTAATATTGAAGCTAAGTACGGTGGAGATGACATTGATGATTTGATTTCTAAGCAAAAACAGAAGAAAGTATGTAGTTGATGAAGAATGTGCATCAGTGTCACTGATTGAGTGAGGTCCAATAAATACTCGTCATAATTAAATCAAGTTTTTGTTCTGGAAAATTATAGTCGTATATATAATCATATTCTGATGTTTTTGTTGTTGTTATTACTATTGCAATTATTTAGAATTGTGGCAGATTTATAAAATAACTTATTTTAGCTTAGGCTTAAGTAAAGAATAAAACAAGTTCTCGATTGAATCACAGCTAAACTAAGTTTATATGTACCTAAGATAGATGTTTGTTTTTTAGAAATAAATTACTAGAATAAGATATTTTACTCGTATATTGTAATGGGGTCAGATTCTATTTAAACTATTGTTTTTGAATAATTAAATTAAAACGGAAATGTCTCAGACAATGAGTAATTTTTTCTTTCTAGTAGCTTTTGTAATACATTGCAATAAAATCAAAGATGTCGTTACAATACAATGATGTCGATGATAAAAACTGAGATTAGTCAAAATTATATTGGCATAGTCATGCCATACAAGATCTCTGATCTCTAGGAGGATTGACTTGGATATGAATGCCAGCGATGTAAATTTCAGTCCCTTAGGATAGATTGTGCTTACAAATATTCAAAAAACAATCCCATAGAAACATAAATTATTCTAATTACTTTCTATTAATTTCATAACATTTCGAAATACAAAAATTTCTTGGGAACCATAGTTTGTTTTTTTAGCACAAACAGGTTCAAGGTGAAACTATAAATGGCCACTTATTTCTATGGAAATCATATAAAATATAAATAATTTTTATTTTTAAACCAGTTTTTCTTTTTTATGTTAGCACCTATCTGTCATTCATTGCCCGTCCTATCTCTTTATCTATTGTATAAACATTTAATTTGAATTGTTTTGATATCATAAATAGTAATTACAAAAGTAAATATACGGTTGTTGTTCTCATACAATACGTACTTATATATTAACAAACACGGAATTTAATTTTAATTTTTATTTTCAACTTGAAGTTGTACGCGTATTTTTTTCTTTGTATCATATATCTCTGTTTATATAAACATATAATTAAGTAAATTTTTATTATAAATCTTATGTGGGATGTAAAATTACAATATTTTATAATAACTTAATTAATATGTAATGTATTGTAACTTAAGGTCATTATGAAATGTTTACAGCATTTTTATCGGATCGTTTTTAATATCAATTAATTTACATACATGGAAATTTTCAATCACATAAGTTCTTAGAGAGTTTAAAGAGAGTGAGACAGATTGCTTGGGTTAGGAAGTCAAACTTTTCTACAGAGGCCTTTGTAAGCCATGACAGCTGCTTTGTTTTTGCGATTGACAATTCTATTGTTATATCTTTTATGGTGCAAATTAAATTTTAATTGGATCTTTCATAACGCTAATTATTTTGAAGGTGCTCTGAATGATTCACTCTAAGAATTAAAGCAGATTTTTCGTTTAAACCTTATTTTCCAAACACTTGGGTACCTAAGGCTTGAGCTTCACTATTAAAATGACCACTTAGCCTTTCCACATAAGATAAATCTGTATGGTATAGTAGTAGTGGAGATTGATTCGATGCAAAGATCGCGTTCAATGTCGCTGCTACGAACGTACCAGGAAGCATTCAAAGCACAGTACATCTCAGCACTTTGTGCTGAAACCTTTTGTATTTGCATAATGTTGGTGGAAATCATACAGGTTTTAGAATTTGTTGTTTGTTTGAATATGTCAATATTCAATCTATCGTTTTAGTATTAATGATATTGTAAAAATAGTAACAGTAGTGATTGATATGAAAGTGAGAAAGAGATGTGAAATTTATTAGAAGATTGGCCTGTCTCAATTATATTCGTAAATAAAATAAGGGTAAAATCCTTGGTGGTAATAGTCCCCGTTCCGATAATAATGCACTAGCTCCTTTTCTTATTACATGGTGGCTAGTGAATTCACGAGTCGTAGGAAATGCAGGCGGAGGCAATGACTGATGACACGACTGGAGAACGGTTATGGAGACGGTGGAAATTTACCAGTTCCAGTGTTTTTGAGGCGTCGTCAGCATGTAACATGAGGGATCCGTCTTTGTGTATATGGGGTGGGATTAGTGTTGTCTGTGTCACCAGTCCTTGAGCTTCATGGAGCTGTAATGGTAGTGACTTTGGCACGCTGGCTGACCAGAGGTATTTTCTGCAACACGGGCGTTTGGAACACTAACGGTGTCAGCCTACTATTCATTCGGTAAATTCCTTGTGACAGTGGGGACATAGTTCGATTGATCTTTGATCATATAAATGCTGCCTGTTAGGCGGAAGAGGTAGGAATATACCTCGCTCCGAACAGTGAGAAAGCTATATCCATGAATATAGTATATACTGTGCCATCTGTGTGTTATGCCTGCATTCTATTTAAGAGAGCTATGTTTTGATTTTTGAGCTACCACCCACGAACTATTTGGGGTTCAAATTGGTAGTACCTCGGGTACGAAATCTGACCAGAGGTTTTTTTTCAGGTACCATGGGTGGTCAGGTGCCCTCGGAACTTGTTCCCCCCTGCCAGCGGACACGGCTCGCACCCCAAATGCGGGTAGAGTAAGAACTCGACGTGGAGTTGCGTTATACAACCGGGTGCTGTGACCCACAGAACAGCAGAGGTTTAGATAGGCCTTGTTCTTGACAATGTCCAATGACATCGTCATGTTAAATTAACCAGTTCAATACAGGTAAAAGCAACGAATCAGTTGGACCAGTATTTCATACTGCAGTGATGTTTTATCAAGCACTTGTATTGGTATGATAAGTAAAACTGTTGAATCGAATGACCCTTGTGCGCACATTTGCAAATCTGTTCATCTAACTGAGTATTTTTTTTTTAAAATAGTGCTAATAAAGTCTCATTTGTTCATTTCAATATATTTATTTCTGCCATATAAATCCGATCAATACAAGTTATAGTTTCAAGTTACAACCTGCAAATTGCTACAAGAATTAGTAAATTAGTTTTAGTTCAAAAGCTTTTCGCTTTAAGGAAGAGTAATTTGTAACATTGATGAAATATAATAATACTCAATTTATTGTATTTATTTAACGATAATATCAAAATGTATAGATTAAAATTTTCATTTAAACATAAGTGAGTATAGATGTATAATTATTGTGTCTGGTATCAGAATTCAATAATCGCAAAACGTGCCAGTTACACGCCAGTTTGTTGTAGATAAGTCATAGACCACAAAAAACAAATTTTTATACACTACAAATCAATTCTACAATTAGAAAAAAGAATTCAAGTTTTTTATCATTTATTAATTCTATTTTTAATCTATTTTGAAGGACAAAAAATAGGTATGTTTTGGGTTAATAATTGATAGCGGTGACATTTACAAATTTAGGAATGAATATGAAAATAGCAGATCTTAAGTCAGAGATTTTGGATCTCAGAGTCTAGCAGGTCAATGGAGAGTTATGAGGAAAGAAGAAAGTATAGAATTAGAAAGTTTTCACAGATACTTTTTTATATAATCTGTGCTTACATGTTTAAGCGAATCTAAAGACTAATTTGGAAATTTTGGCATTCTAAATTAATGAGTGTCGGCTGAATCCTCTTGTACTTGTCATTATATTTATACAAATTTGTTAAAATTGGAGTTTCTCTTAGCAAAAAGGTGTTTTGATAATGCCAGACAAAACAAAATTAAAATTCAAAAAATAAACATTAGCGAAAAAAAAAATATTCCACAACCAACACAATAAAATTAATGACAATAAAAATCGCATATGAAGTCACAAAACAAAACAAAACAAAACAAAACAAAAAAAAAACAGTTTGATCTATGGAAAATCCGAAATAAAAATCATAAAGATGAAGATGAGTCTGAAAATAAAATCAAATAAAGAAGTTGGACTTAAACGAAGCCTAGAGATGCTATACAGAGTAAGATAAAAGCTTGTCATGTTCAATGTTAAGAGATCAAAGTTTAATTTTATAATAAAATAATATATTTATAATAAAAATTAATTACTTTGTTATTAAACTTATTGAAAAGAAACAAAGGAAAATTATATACTAAAAGTTGAATGTAGTTTCCGCATCTTTGACAAATATTTTACATTACTTTCTTTGAGATAAACAATGTAGTAGAATATTTAAAACATTATAGGGTATTTGAAAAATGACAAAGTGTCTCAAGGTAAAAAAATGCCATACTAAAATCGGTGTTGGACGGGTTTTGTTTTTATTATAATGGATTTCTTTGCTCACACTCACCTTAATGGAGTAAACCATTTTAACTTTATTTTTATTGTCGTTTGCTTTTTTCTCTTCTATTTTGATGTATTCCCCTTTCTTTCTTTATTGTGTTTTATGAAGATTTCGCTATATTTTCGGCTTCTTTACATCGCTTTTAAGTTAACAAAATGAGGGGGATTTACTATTTTGTTTTTTCATTTATTTATTTGTTTGTTGATATGTTTATCACTTTTTAAGCTAAAATAAATAAATAGCAAAAATGATCGATAGAAAATATTTATAAAAGATAATTGACATAAAGGTGTGAAAAGTAATTAAATTGAATTTAATAAACTTAAATGTGAACAAAACAATTTTAAAGATTTTTTAAAAATTAGTCACTTAAAATGCACAATAAAATAAATAAAAATCTTTAAAGAAAGCTTATAAATTGAGAGGTTTATTTATTTAAATTTTATTGATTTTCTATAATTATTCAATAGGTCATTCTTATGAATATTATTTATTAATAATTTATAAACAAACGTAAACATACAGTACGAAACTGTTTTAACTTAAACATCAAGCGTTTCTTTTTTGTATATATTCGCGTTGCTACTGTTGGCTGTGAACTGACCAAAATATACTTATAAAAGCTAATGAATACCTGTTCTACTCTCTAGTAATGAAGAGAGTATCTAGAGAGTATTTTAGCTATCTATTTGAGAGAGAATTTAATGTTATCAAATAATGTCTGAGGTGCTTAAATAAAAAAAGCAAACAATATAGCATGCATACCATATTTCATGTTTTCTAATTGGAGAATTTATTGAGTTATTAATTGTTTGTTTATTTTTTTAACACTCGGGCGATATCTTCAAAAATACCCCAAAGTAAACAGTGGATAGCTTCTTATTCATGTTAAATTTGTTATTATTTGAGAAAGTTAAACTACTCTGCAGGAAGATGATGAGATGAACACACAGAGAACAGTCAGAAACAAGTCAATTCTCTCGCCCTGCAGACGTATCGCACAAAAAAGTGGCTTCTATTGGCATTTACCTTTTTTTTAAAATTGAGTTTATTTTAAGAATTCCATTCAAGCGTTAAAGAAACTAAAACAAAAACAATAAGTTTGATGATATAAATTATATATAAATCTATCAGTGGTTCAATGGATATCTCTTTCGCTTCAATTTCAACCTGATTCCAATTCACAGTTCCATAGATTTCGCCTTCAGCCGATTTGAAATCTTCCGTTTTTTTGAGCCAATTTGGTTAAATTCTTCCTTATCTAAAGCTATTAAAGAAAAAAAGTATCAGAAATTGTAGCTTATTGTTTTCATCGGTAAACTGCATTTCAACATTTCAGTTGTCGTAGATTCGAAGGGTGGAGACTTTTTTACTATCGCGCGCAATCATTTATAATAAAAGCTAAGGCAAGAGGATTGGCATGCACATTCAGAATGTCATTGTAGCAAATGGTGTGGCGGTTACTTTGCTCATTAACAGGAAGGGTGCCATGGTCAGGGTGTATTAAAACCCGCTTGTCGTAGCACACGTGATGTGCAAAAGAGCTTTATTCTGTATAGCCTGAATGCGATTTAAGGTGATTTTTGCAGCTAGTTCCCAAAACTGAATGTCATACGTGTAGGATGGTATTACTATGGCCTTTGCAGCCAGAATGCATTTATCAAAAAGATTTTCGAGATCTATAGGCTTCAAGATCTCATTTACCTTTGAAAAAGACATCTGAGGATTAATGTTTTTTTTTTAAATCTATTAAAAAGAAAAAATAAGATTCTTTCAGAGCTCTTTAACCTTTTGACGATTTTGAAGAATATGTAGGTAATGTAAGATATGGATGATGTTTCCAGCCCTAGGTCGATGGAAGTCGTGAGCAGAAAGGCATCAAGAGAGAAAGGTTGATTTATTGTCACCTAATAAAAGATCATAAATTTCAGTTAAATGCAATATGTGAGAAATATTATGGATGTACCTGCAACGCAACCGCTTGGCTTGTTATTATTGAGTAGAACAATGACCATTGAATGCTCTTTATGAAGTGATTAGAAAGATAGAAAAGTATAGAGCATGGTGTAACAAGTGGCTTGCAGTCGTTCATGTTGGTGTTTATCATGCCAGTGATCTATCAAGAATATCTGATCGCATTGACGTTCTTCCTGGAATTCTTTTGTCAAATTGACTTTCATTTGAATATGTTAGCTTTCGTTTTGCAAGGGAAGTCATGGGCTTTTGTTTGCTTGCGATTTTTTTTTAGTTTTATTTATGACAATTAATTATGAGAAAGTTACCAATGCCAAAGGAGATTTCGTTTTCTATAAAATTATGCATTTATATTTATTTATATTTTTCTTATTAGACCTTATTTTCTGATCAACAATATTTTGTCAAAATACTTTTTTCACTATACGTTCATGAAATATAATTTTTAATTCCAGACTACTCGTATAACTCTGACTTTTTTGACCAGCTGATTGAAAAAATTCGAGAAAATCATTTTTCATGAAGACAATTCACGTGCTTAGACAAGTGTTTTGAGAATGGCTAAATTCATTAAATTAAAGTTCGAATTCCTTGAACACCCACCGTATTCACCAGATTTGGCTCCCAGCGACTACTAACTATTCAGAAACTTGAAACAATTTTTCGTGGAAAGCGTTTTTCGTCGAATGAAGAAGCTATTGCAGCTGTAGAACAGTATTTTACATAGCTTCCGGAAAATCAGTACAGAGATGGCATACAATTATTACAGGATTATTGGAATAAGTGCATTGCAGTTGAGGGAGATTATATTAGAATTATAAATTGATTTATTTATCATTAAAAGAAAGATATAAACAGAAATGCGCGAGTTATTTTTTTGTCAAAATACAATACTTGTCCGACAATTGTAAAAGCTGACAGGTAAGCGCAAGCGGAATAGTAACAGTGCAAGTCGAAATTGTTGATGCTGCTTTAAATATTGTTACTGGTATTGCTACTGTCCATTGTCTTGTGTTTGCTTTGTTTAGTTTCAAAACTTTCAATTGTGCAGTCATGACCACTACAATTACTACTTATTATAGAAATTCAACAGTCAGCAGTTGGCACTTCTTTCCTTATGATTTTATTTTGTAACAATTATCTTTCTAACCTAAGCCTCAAACCCAATTCACAAGTTCAAATTCAACTTATACACAATACTATAAAAACAAAAGGTTCTTGTCTAAATTTTGTAAACTAAAGTTCCCAACAGCTTTTGCAAAGTTTAATTTTTTATTTCCCGTTTCAATATTATAATGTTGAAAGCTTTTTTACTTTTATTTTTTATCAAGAGATGTCGTTGCGTTTTATTTAACATAACGTAGCATAACAGTCAATCCACAAATACAGAGGGTCTTAGGTCAAAATTACTTTGCATTTAAATTTTTTATTTCTTGTTATTTACAATTTGTATATTGTAGTTTACTTTTTGGGGGGTGCCACAGAAAACTCTTCCTCCTCTATTCCACCAGATTTCCGATCTAAGGTTCCAAAGAAAACTCTTTTGGGAGTGTGATTTTATATGCTGACAGCCCTATTAACATTCAGTTGAAGCGATTTGGTTATTCGATAAAATCACCGAGTGGCCGAGTGCAATGCAAAACTCCATACGACGAAAACACTAGAGTTTTCTGTGGCATTCCCCCATTATTTAACAATTTTAAAACATTTTTCCTTCAAGTTATCTAAGAACTCGTTAATATTGAATATAATGAAAACTTTTAGTTTACGTATAATAAATCAAAAAAGATACAAAATTATTTTCATTACATATGACTTTATATTTATTATTACTACTTTCATTGAAAAAAATCATTTAACTAGATCTGCACAATTGTCTGGAATTATACAATATACATACACAAATTCCAAAAAATCTTATAGTATAAAAGGAAAAACACTTAATACTATTTTATCTTAATATTGTATGATTTTTGTCTCATTTTGTTTTTTTAGTTTTTATTTTCTTTTGTTTACAATCTCACAGTACTCAGTTCGCTCAAGATTAGAAACGTAAGCACTAACAACACTCAACTTAAGATTACTGCGAGACATTGACAGTTAATGTTGATTATCGGAACAAGTTAAGTTAGTATAACTCTGGCTGTGAGCCAGTTAAGTGAGAAGTTAATAAAACAAATTTAGTGAAAATAGAAAAAGTTGTCTTTCGAAATAGCAAAGGACCTATAAGTGATAATTGTCTCCAATACTTCTGTACATTTTTAACAGATTTTATTATTGTGACTAACAAACTCAATGAATTGAATTGATTTTAATTGAAAAAATATATTAAAAAATGAAGTAAGTTTGCTAGATACTTTAAGCCCTATCTCGGTAACAGTCATTGTTTTACTATCACCTCATCAATGTAATATGTATAATTTTGCCTACCGATTTAACTTGATACGAGTAACATCATCTATTGTACAATCAGAGGGAACAAAAACGCAAAGAAATGAGATAAATCTTATCTGATATTTAATGACAGCGCAAAGTCTTTTTGTATCTTACAGTATAAGATTTTTTATGATTTTCTATGTGTCAAAAAATAAAAAAGATTTCTCAATGGCATGTGGTTTTCCAATGAAAAATAAATAAAAATAAAAATATAAAAAACTGATTAATCAATTTTTATCATAAATTTTTAATGATTATTTAATTAGTATTTTTTTATTGGTGTCTTATCACAATAACAATAGGAAAAACAATCTAACGAAATCAAGTGTTATAAATCATAAGGTTGTTGAGTTAAATTCACATACAATTTCATATGAAATTCTTGCAGTTAATATTTCTTTTTGATTTTTCATTTATTTTATAGAACTGAACAAATAAAGCCTGGTCTTGAACAGAGCACAGCAAACAAATCAGAAACACCACCATCGCCTAATGATGATTATGATCCACATGAACATCGCAATGTCAAGAATCCATCAAAGTAAATATGATTTCCAATGATTTCAATCTACGATACTGTTATATAAAATCTTGTTTAATTTCTAGTAATTGGCAAACACTTGCCAATTTTATTAAAGCCTCAGTGGGAACTGGTGTTCTGGCAATGCCAAGTGCCTTTGCAAATTCTGGCTATGTTTTAGGTCTCATATTGACCACTTTAATATGTCTTATAGCAGTTTATTGCTTACACATATTGGTATGTTCTTCAATATACTTAGTAAATTTTCAATTTTATTTAAGATATTTATTTACAATAGATCAACTGTATGTATGAGCTTTGCAAGCGTCAACGAGTACCTTATTTAACCTTCTCAGAGGCTATGACTTTAGGTTTCAAGCAAGGTCCACCATGTTTCAAGTGGATTGTGCCAATAGCAACGTAAGTAAGATTGATAAATAAATATCTTTGTATACTTAATATTTGTTTTTCTCCTCTCCTCTTTTTATAGCCCATTCGTTGATGGTTTTCTTGCATTTTATCATTTTGGCATCTGTTGCGTTTATGTTGTCTTCATTGCGGAGAGCATTAAACAAATAATCGATGAGTATCTGGTCGTATTGGATGTACGCCTTCACATGTGCTTTGTACTTATACCATTGTTCCTCATTTATAGCATAACAAATCTTAAACTTTTAGCACCATTTTCAAGTGGAGCAAATTTACTATTATTTGTTGGTAAGTTACTGATTAATATAGGAGTACTCATATTTTCTTCTTCTGAATTATAATTCATAATTGTAATTTATTAGGATTTGGAGTCATATTTTATTATGTCTGTACTGATTTGCCTCCGATTTCGCAGCGTGTACCATTTGAAAGTGTATCACGTCTACCAATATTCTTTGGTACAGTACTTTTCTCCTTAGAGGCTGTTGGTGTTGTAAGTATTAGAATTAGAAAAGTATTAATGAGCTAATAAATGATGTCTTATCATTGATAGATTCTTGCTATTGAGGAGAACATGGCAACACCGAAAGCATATTTAAGACCTTTTGGTATTATGAATATAGGCATGTCTGTTGTTTTGTTGCTCTATTTGTTTTTGGGTTTCTTTGGTTATTGGAAATATGGGCCAACAGCTAAGGGAAGCGTAACATTGGATATACCACAGGATGCTATGTAAGTTAAATAATTAAAATATGTGTATACAATTTTATAACAAAATATAAAAAAATCTAAAAAAAAAATATAAACAAAATTACACAAATAAATAGAATTGCAATACTAGTATGAATGTTTGTATAGTTTCGTAATAGCAAATAGTAGAATGACGCGACGTATACGTAATATTAAATACACAAAACAACAAGTATACGCAACGTTGACTCGTAAACAAATTTAATTATGCAATAAATATACTAATTCTAGTCTCTCTCTCTTTCTCTCTTTATAGTTTAGCTCAAGTGATAAAAATCTTCTTTGCCATAACAACATTGATATCATATGCCTTGCAGGGCTATGTCACTGCCGATATTATATGGACTAAATATCTGTCCAAACGTGTTAAAGATACATCAAAACACGTGCTCTATGAGTTGCTTATTAGAGCATTCATTGTATTGCTAACATGTAAGTATTCCTTAGTAATAATTACACTTACTGCTACTGTATTTTTATTTTCCATTTTCATATGCTTACTTCAGTTGCTTGTGCTGTTGCTATACCGGATCTGTCACTTTTCCTATCGCTTGTTGGCTCCTTCTGTTTATCCATTTTGGGTCTAATATTCCCAGCGTTACTACAAATCTGTGTACAATATCGCACCAGTTATGGTCCCTGGCGCATAAGATTGGTGGTGAATGTGCTCTTGGTCGTTTTCGGTATATTTGGCGGTTGTGTGGGCACATATACAAGTATACGAGAAATTGTCCAGGCAAATCAGTGACACACTGCACGGTCCAGTGTTTCCAAATGTATGATAGTGTGTATCTGTGAATATGAGTGTTTGAGAGTGTGAGTAGCATTTAATAGCCGTAAGCAGAATAAAGTGTCACAAATAAAATAGCATAAAATATAATTTAATTGCATATTATAACTAAGCGCCTTCTGTGTGTTGCCTGCTACTGATTACCAATTTGGAATTTCGTTTGCGTTTGTTTCTCTGTGCAGCTGTGATAGTAATATTATGCGTATGTGCTTGGTATAGTACAGCATGGTATATGTGTAATCTGTGTAAACATTCCTAAAAGGAGATGATGAGCAGAGATACTGGTATCCTTGGTCAGTGGTTTGGCGTGTGAGTAAATCATTTTGTGGTGTTTTGTTGGTTGCTTGCTCTTGTTCGCCTTTCTATCATTAGGCAAATGGTATTCCAAACATGTAGAACAATAAACGCACACTCACACACACATGCACACTTTAAAGTCACCAGAGTGTGGCATATTACCGAGATAATTATAACATTGATTGCGGAAATTATACAAAGATATTGACCGAAGAGGGCATGTAAGATACAGATTCGAAACCATAGTCAGTGCAAGGCTCATTAACATGTTCTTGTTTATTTGTCCACAGGATTTAGCGCTTAGTTAGTCAATATGTCGGAATGTATTGACCAAATATAAACTTGACTATGGTTTTGTATTGCAAACAATTTCAAACATCCGTTTCACACACTGACTTAATGACTGTTGACTGTCAGAATAACCTGTGGCTAAGTAGTTCATTTAATACACATTACCTTTGAAGTGTTAAAACCTTAAATCAGTGAGTGGTGTTAGTACTATAATTGAGGAAACTACACAAAGGCAAAATTAGTTTTTAACTCTACAAAGGACATTAACATCCAATTTATTTTCTAATTTTAATTAAATGCATCGTCATGATAAACATGGTAAAGTATGTACCATAAAAGGGATACAAGAAAAAAAGGAACATTGAAATCGCAATAAGTTCAAATGAAATGCAATTACAATTAACACAAAAACGCCAAAGGATCAACGCTAGCAACAGAAAGAATACCACCAACATAGACAAACATATTAAACAGGAAAGGAATTAGGACAAAACACAAAGATTCTTATTTAGATTTAACAGAATTGTAAATACCCTTCATTTAATGTAATAATACAATATTTTGATGAAGATAGATTAAAAAATTAAAGATATTGAATTGTTTACATACAAAACTAAAATGTGGGTGATGAATTCTATTGAAACTTTTAGTAATAGGAATTTTTCCAATCATTATCAAAAAGCTTTTTTGAGTTTTGAATGAATGGTGATAAGTAGTATGGTGAACAATGTTGGCATTAATCAATTATTTTTTAATCAATTGTCTACATTAATGATTATAAGCTGAATCATAATTAAATTAATCATTAATTAATTAAGATAATTATGATTAATTTAATCATGACTAAATCAATAATCCAAATTTTCTATGATTTTTATTAATCATTTATTGATAAATTTGATGAATTTTTTTAAGTTTTATAGATCATTTTTATAGATCATTTTGCTTTATTTCAAGTTATAAAATAGTCAATTAGTATTATAATATTATCGCAAAAATAGCACAAAATATTGCTGTGATTATTTAGAATAGTGACGTAGGGGCGATTATATCGCATTGTACATTTATATAGGTGGCAACCTTCCGTTTAGAAGGTCATTAGGATGAAGCCTCTTTAAATGACGTCACCTGATCCCACGCCGCAAGCCGCGAATCATTAATCAATAATCAAAAAATTTTAATTAATTCTTAATTAATCATTAAACAAGTTATTTGATTAGGATTTTTTATCATAAATAATAAATCGTTCATCAGATTAACTTTTGGCCAACACTGAATGTGCATGGGTTTATGAGTTTTATATTCAAACAAATCAAAAGAAAGGTTGATACTGAAAATCCAAAATCATAATCTTAATTACTAAGTTGTATATATTTAACCAGATGAAAACATCAAACTGATAAGTAGATCATTTGGTGAAAATTTGGCACCATAATAAAGCACCGTGTGATAAAGCATCTAACTAGAGAAGTATGATTTTCATATGAAGAGTGCAATATTAAACCCAGTCCTTCATACATTTTAGTTAGTGGTAGTGAGCAAAGTAAAGTTTCGGAAAAGTTGGAAAAATATATAACATAGTGGTGTTTAAGCTTGTGGAATCCCCAGAGCAGTCAAAAGTAAATGAGGTTGTCGGTCTACTTCATTAATTTCGGCCTTTTTAAGGGTTCATTTTGTGATAATGCAGTGTGATATGGTAAAGCAGTTCTCATATTGAAATAGTATAAATTTGTACCCTTGGAACCCCTCGTGTACAAGTCCAACTCACACTTAACCGATTTTTTATGATTTGTAGTTTTGTTTGAGTCCCGGGTATTTGCTTAAGTTGCCCAATAGTCGGTTTAGACTGCCTGATTTTTAATCAGTTGTTTACACTGTTTTTTTCCTTGTTTTTCGTGTGGTTTCACTTATGCTTCACTTGGTGGTTATCAGAAAAAGAGTCAAAATAAGCTAAAAAAGGCAGAAATTTCCCAACACTGCTAAGAAAACCAGTCGGCAGTTGATTATAAACCTGTTTTTTTCTCTATCTGATTATAATCAACTTTGGTTACCATAGCAACAACCCTCAGTGACGTCACTTTTGCCTGTAGTTGTTGTAAATATAATCAGATTTTCTACCTGATTATGAAAAAACGGACTAATGAAGAAAACGAAACTTTTTCGGTCAAATTCAATTTTATTCATCAACAAAGTCTCCTTCAAGAGCGATACAAGCATTCGGAATTCCAGTGCTTCTTGAAGAACGATGATTCTTTGACCTCAAAATAGGCTTTTGTTTCGGCGATCACATCCTTATTCGAGTCAAATCTCTTTCCCGCGAGCATTAGGGTTGTTCATTTAAAACTATACATCGATATTTATTCCGATATGATAAATCGAATTGTCATGAAGCAGAGTCCCATGATTTTGCGGTTATCAATTAATTTTGTCTTTGCATCTTGGGTCTTAGAAATTTCGAGAGTGTTCGGAACGTTTTCGATAGTATCTGATACGTTATATCGAATTAAATTTATCTGTGATGAGTATTCGATATCTGATGGCTCGATTATATCGGATTGATTCGATGTTTTTAGGGTTAAATATCGATATTTATTATATATCGAGCATCCCCAGCGAGAAAATTTTTTAGGTCTGCATATAAGTAAAAGTCGCTGGAGTCAAAATCTGGAGAATAGAGTAGGTTCGGAAGCAATATGAAGTGTAATTCGTGCAACTTTTGCCATCGTAGCCAAATACTTGTGACGCGGTGCATTTTCTTGGTGAAACATCGCATTCTTTCTTTGCATACGCGGCAGTCTCTTAAAAATTTCCTCCCTCAAACGATCCAGTTGGGCCAAGTAACGATCGCTATTGACTGTCCTGCCTTTTTCAAGGAAGTTGATAAACCAGCACTCTGCTGCACTTTGGCCGCGTATGGCGAGGCTCAGCGGCAGCTGTCTACTCAGCTGACTGCCGATTTGACTCTGGCGTGTAATGGTGGATCCAAGTTATGTCCTTTGAAATATGGGGACTGTATTTTAAACTAATCGGAATCTGTTCAAAATTTTAGTTTTCCTGTATGTAATTATTATTTAGTATTGATACCTGGATATGTTATTGAAAATTCCTTTAATTAAACTATATATGTATGTTATATTGGAATGTCTCCTTTAATATGTTACAAACACAATGACATAGTCAGTAAATAATACAATTTCCTTTAAGTAAGTATAAGGGATATAGAAGAATGAAAAACACTAAAAGAATGCGAACCAACAACCAAATATGTACTACAATACAACAATGGCAATAAGAACAAACAATCAAAAGGATGTGGCCAAAGCTTAACATTGACGCGCAGGTTACATTTCAACATAGTTTTTTTCATTGTTGTTGTCTTCTGTTAGTCCTTATTGTTAGTTGAGTTGGTTGCTTTTGTTGTCTATCTCAACTTGGTTGTGTCTCTTTTAAGTTGACATTCGAGTTTGATTGTTTTTCTCCTGGCGACAAAGTAATGGTCACACTCTATGTACAAAATGGCGACCACAACACAAAGTACTAAATTGCGAGAAACAATTTGATGAAGTAAAAAGAGAGAGAGACATAGAGAGACAGAGAGAAATGAAGAAAAAGGCGACAAGAATTTTTCTTTTACTTTTGTCGTATAATTACACACTTTTTGATGGTGACAAAACCACAGAAAGCAAAAGAAAAGGAAAGGAAATCGAAATAGCGCGTACGAAAAAATACAATACAAAAGAAAATGTTAAAGAATGTAGGTAAAATATGTCGAAACAAAGTACCAAGTCAAGCACAGCAGGTGCTCGGTCAACCTCTTTAGGTAGACTGTTCACTTGGTACAATTCCATTAAAGAAATTTAAAGCCTGTGACAAAACTTTCGAATGATAAAGCATACGCAATGTGTTCTAAGCACAAATGTTTGTATGTGTGTGGATAGGTTGATTGGTTGATTGGTTGGGCTGGAGTTGTTTGAGTGAATTTTGGGTTGAAATATATAGAAAATCAAAGCTTTTCTAATTTGTTGTATTAAAAGTTTGTGGTAAATAATTTTTTGGAAATAAAATTAAATAAGTTACGTAAGGATATCCTGAAAGCACAAAAAAAAAAGAAATAAATAAAATTGAATGGTTGTCGATTCTTATAATAATAATTTAAACTTGTTGACAAAATTCCATGGATAATTTTATCAAGAAAAATTGAATTAAATTTGTTTCTTTTTTTCATTGATTAAAGAACATTTGATGATGATGATGATGTTGCAATAAATTTATTAAAAGTTGAAATGTAATTTGTTCAATTATTTCAGATTTGCACAAATCAAATAAATTTAAATTTCAATTGAAACTCATTTCAATTTGAGAAATTACATTAAAGCACCCCCAATTTTTGCAATTATTGTCTTAATTGCTATTTCAAATTGATTTATGAAGTACAAAGTCTCATTAGTATGTACTAAGTAAAGTTTTGTATGGCAGTTATGTATATCGAAACATTAATCCGATTGATTAAATGTTTAGGTATGTCATGCAAAATTGTCAAGAAATTCAAATAACTTGATTTTGAAAACAAATCAATTTGAACTTGTTTTATACTGCCAGAGAGGTAGATGACTATTTGACGATATCGTACAAACATTAATAATACTACAAATGGGATAAATGTCTAATTAAGACGTTTTTTATGCTATGGATCTGTCATCTCTTCTAAGTAGTTTTACTTTTATTTTCCCTTGAAGTATGCTAGTCATGACTTCGGTCCGCTTTGATCTAGTTCACACTCAGCAGCACGTGTCGTTGATTTTTTTTGGTAACGTCATTCGTTATTCACACTCATTGGAACGCTAGCAACTATTTCACATTTATTTTCATTTTTGTCTCTTTATGTTCTGTAGCAAAGTAAATTTTGTATCATTCGGACAAAGAAAAACGTCGGCAGAACTGCGAGCTGTTGCTGGTACAAGCAGATCGGCTACCCTCATTCCTCATGCCAACAAACAAAAGTTGCGAGAGGGAATGCAGTCGCAGACGTGCTGAGTGTGAACAAAGTCTTTCGTACAAGCCAGTTTTGAGGAGCTATATTCTGACGAACCAGACAACACAACACTGCACTTTGAACTGAAAAGTGTTGTATTAGGAGACCATCCTTCACCTGTCAACTGTCGTAATAAACCAATCCATTTGACTCCCATTGATTTATAGATTAGACGTATAGAGGTGACTTCCATTTTAGGGATTGATACTTAAGCAGTCCTCTACTCTTTATTTTTTGAGAACGAAGAGGCAGATTAAATCGACAGGAAAGGATCTGCTAACGTCGTTATTGGACCAGAGCCATTCTGCGGGCTGCCTTGGAGTTCGACAAAAACTAGACTCAAACAATAGCACGATGACAAATCGCATCGCTATTGGGTAGACACGATGAATATTACCATAGAGTGGTTAAACTCTTCATGCCAACTAGATCTCGCACAGGACACTGCAGAGCAATGAAACTCATAACATGCGGATCAGTCGTAGCAATCTGTGTAGATTGTGTAGTAAGGAAGAAAAAGTCAGCAGAGCACGATCTATATCACTGCGAGGGGCTAATCTGGACTCCACCACGTTTGAAACCATTATTTGGAATAAGTTGAAGTTGCAGATTTGCAGAATTCCTAATGAATAGCAGAATCTCGGAGGAACTGTAATTAGGGGGGTTGTTGCATTAGGCCCAATTGCAGCAGCACTGACGGTGTGCTCCAGTTCCCCTTATTTCCTAATCTAACCTAATCAAAACAACACTTCTTCTTTGTTGTTTTGGTTTTTAGTTGTTTGTGTGTGGTTACAATGAAGGCGGCATGGCATCTTAAAATTGCTGTAAGCAATGCTGCTGCTGCTACTTTGTGGCATGCTGCACCTTGAAATGTGCTGTTCTTCATTCATCTGTGTCGCCACCCACGAAGCTAAGCAACTTCACTTCACTTCAGCTCTGTTGAATGTGCTGTCCATTGCAAGTGCTAGTGTTATGGTAGTCATTTGTCTAATGGAGTGATGATGAAGGTGGTGGTTGGTGTTTGAGTGACCATCTACCCTTTATTTAACCACTTAATTAAGTAACGTACACTTTAAAATAATCTCCGTTTTCCCCTCATCTTTCCCATTTCAATTTTTATATTTGCATGCATACCTCTATTTGGGGTCTTGTTGTTAATAATTCCTTAACATCATTAGTAGATAGGTAAACTAGGTTATTGTGGTAGGTTATGTTCTATTCGCAGTTTGCGAAAAGCTTTACTACACTCCATACCAATATATGCAAATACATCTTTGCACATTTCTTGCAAAGTAGTTAGTTCGTTGACATCCCAGCATTCAATTGGCATTCACTAATACTTAATCGCATCAATGTGAAAGATGAAATAATAAAATAATATTTAAATTTTAATCAACATTATTTCATATTTGCTAAATGTGTTCACTCTATTCTACATTTCTTTAGATGCAATTATTATGCTGATGTACCATGATAACCGTTTCACCCCTTTATATCATAACACCATTCATGCATAATCATGCAAAAACTGTCCTTATACTTAAAACTTATACATAAGTATACATACACATATGCAATGCTTTCTCACTTCTTAATCACTCACTCTTTCAAAATAACTCATTTGCCAGCATTAGAGTATTAATTCCTCTTATAAGTGCAATTAATAGCAAGAAAGAGATTAGTTTTTTTCGATTTTTCAAAGTGTTCGGTTCGGTTTGTGTCGGTTAGTTGTGAGTGAGTTGTACAATATTTAGTGTTGCAATTATAATTTTTATATTTCTTAATAAAAGTGTTAATTTTGTGATTTGTTTGCATATTTTTAAGTTGAAAAATTATAAATAATTCAATAGAAAATAGTGTTTTCGTTTCTTAAATTTACAATGAAATTTAATATTTTCTCATTTTCGTTGTTCTTAAGTTTATTCAATACCGTTACTTTTATTTGCGTTGAGTGAAATTTGCAATTGGCTTCACTCATCACTCTCAATGCATTTTTGCATTTGTTTGAAGTTGAGTGATAGAGACAGAACAGACTGGTAGAGAACATATGCTGAGCGATTGAGTGCGCTCTCAATGATCGTGAGCATAGAAAAGTTAAAATGTAAGTCATGAGTTTTCTTCTTTTCTTTTCAATGCTATTTGTTTTTGTAGCAGTAGTGTGGGAGATTAATATTCGATATAATCTTTATGCTGTTATGTTGTTGCTTGTTGCCGTCGTAGTTGTTATTCAATTGTAATTCATGGCTTTGTATTGACACTTTCAGTTACAAGCAAACATGCAAAGACATGACAACTCATGACCAAAAGCATGAATTCTTGTAAGAATTTGAGTTGTTTTTATTGACTATTGTTGTTTGTGTTGTACAATGCTTTTGTTTATTACAGTTTTATGCAAAGCATTTGATTTATGTTGCTTGTGTTATTTCTAATCATTAGAATCTAATGCTACTGTTATTCTTTTAATGAATAAGTGAAACAGAATAAAAGACTGCGCTGGCGTTTTTTTTACCCCGTTTATAAGACACCCGAAACGGTTTGCACTGATATCAGCCTGATTCAGAACGCATGCATAAATTGATTTTCGGTTCGTTCTGGACTCGCGAAGCGACTTCAACAAGCGCACATTTCAAACCCGTTGTTATTTTCGGGTACCGTATTTATGTGTCTTATAAATGCAAAGCTTATTGCAGACGTGCTGAAAATCAGAATAAAATCAAATACATATTCGTTTTCAACAAGAGCACAAGACGTATAAATAAATAACTAAACAAAAACTGTTCTGAGTCAGGCTGATATCTGTGCAAACCGTTTCGGGTGTCTTATAAACCGGGGTTTTGTCTTCTTTTGCGTCTTTCGTGTTTGTTCATAATTTTTTGACTTGAATGGAGTGGGAATATAGTTGCCAATAGGAGCGGAAGGTGAAGAAATTTGCTCTGCGACAGAACGCACAGCTTCATAAAGAAACGTAAATGAAAAATAATTAGCAAAAATTTGATTTTCAAGCGTGCCCTTCGTGTGAACACAAGCAAAAATCACAAAAGAAGATTCGACGGTTAAATGACGTTCATGTAAATGCCCTCTTTGTTCTACTCTATTCTATTCTATGAGAAAGTTCTTCGATCGCATTTAAGTATAAAGGTAGCGGGGGCGTATATTAAGTTTGTTGAAATTCAAGCAAATAGTGTAATTATAGAGAGTCGATAGTCTTTGATGCTAGTGCTGCATACCTTGGTAGCCTGCAATTTATATATTTTTATAAATAAATAAATTGTAATTATCAATATATGAGGAACAGTCAACTCCACAAAAGTACAAAAGTATGTATGAATATAAGAAATCAATGTCGCTCCATCTGTTTATCAAGGCGTTTGTTTCGATTACTAAAAGACATTACAGAAATCAAAGATTTTAACTTATGTAGATGTTTGTTTGTGCCTTTTTTTAACGAGAAAACGTTTCCAAAAAGTCATCACAATTTGACGCTCTTTCAGAAATGTACTGAAATTTGTCGCCTTTGTTTTTATGTGTCTCGTGGCTCAAAAACCATAGCGCTAAGTAATTTATACGTTGCATATTGGTCCACCTATCCCGGTTGCCTCTGACGATAGTATTTGTCTATGGCTACTTATGGCTATGAGTAGGGGCACAACTAGCTGGTTTAGCAAATGAAATTCCCCACCGGGTCAGAGGCAGCAGGCTCATCTTGTTTTTTGATTTATTTTGTTAGTTGTAATGCAAGTTTTTTTTTGGACGACCTCCAAAGTAGTTAGGTATGAGTATTGACCGACAAAACATCAATTATTATTTTTCACTAATTACTTAATTGGTTCGCCGATTAATTGCTGTCTAAAATATCGATTAATCGATTGATCATAAAGGTAGGCATTGCCCATACAAATATTTGCGCACATGTTACGAAAAGAGAGCGCAAGCCATTTGTGTCGTCGATGGCATTGTTTGTGAGCTTGTGCAAATGTTTGACGAAAATCAAAACGTTTTGATTGTTCTTCAAATGTTTACTCTCATTTTTGAATTTGTGTGTGTATTTATGTGTGGATGATGAAATTCACTCACTTTTGTGAAATCTTTATTGTGAATAGACGCGTGTGTAAAAACTGACGATTTGTGCAAATGTTTGTATGGTCAATGCCTAACTTAAGTGAACATTTTTGTAGTAAATAAATTAACATTTTGGTGGGTGTAAATATGATAAGCAAGATGCACCATTTCGTTACTACTTTTTTCTCCCTCTAACAAAGTTGTTTGTTGGTTCTATCACCCTTATGCATAACGTTGTTGTTCTCACTTGTTTTAGGGACCGCATACGGTCATGCATTATGCATCACGCAATATCATAGTGTAAGTGAAATATTATTATTGGAGGACACCGTGAAGCTTAAGCCAATCGCAGATCAATACAAAATTTCAAAGAAATATGAACGCATTCAAGTATTCAAAAAAAAAAAAATAAGAAAAAAATTAAATAATCATATGAGAATTAATAAGAAAGAAAAATATAACAGAAACAAAATACAATAAAAAAAAAAAATAAATAAGAATTTTACTGTTCAAATAAAAAACATTTTAATACAAAAAATTTCTATAAATAATTTATATTTTTGACCAAATAAAAAGCCAATTTCATTCAAACGTGGTCAACAAAAGTGCTCAAACACAATGCCGTAAAAGTTTCGTAACGAAAAAAGAAGTTTTTTGCAAGATGCAAATAGGAAAAAACAAAAAATAAGTAAAAACAAAGTACTAAAAACTGACGTGTAATAATACAAATTAATTGATTAAAATTTTCGTAAGATGCAAATAGGGCAAAAAAAAAAAATAAAAACTAAAAACAAATTATTAAAAAGTTATATGTAATAATCCAAATGCACAAATAAAAGAATTAATACTTGAATCAAAATTGTGTCTAGAATAGTAATTATTAAAAAAATAAAAGAAATGATTCAAAAAATCATTTGTGAAATTTTCATATGGAAGAATCTCACAATATACTGCTTGCGTTTACACACCATACCAGCTGATTGTTGTAAAGAAAAAAAAAAAAAAAAAAAAATTTAATGGATTAAAAAACGAAAAACAAGGAAATAATATTTTCTTATCGATATAATCAATTTTTGAAATAACAATCACATTGTCCATTCTGAAATGGTAGCGTTAGATCAAAGAAAAAATAAAAAAAAATCAAATTAATGGTACCAAAAATTGAACTTAGAATAATATTGTACCAGTTGATTTTTGTCAAGAGAAAAAGAGCGATAAAACAAAAATTAAATTAATTAAAGGAAAATCAAGGAAAAAATATGGGTGTAAGTTACAGTTGGATCCGATAGGTGGCACTGTTATTGAGATACATACAGTTTTTTTTACCAAATTTTTAACATTTTTTTACCTTTTTTATAACAACAAATGAATGCTAATGAATCGAGTTGCATACTTATGTTTTTCATTTTTTTGATTTAAGTATACTAGTTTTTTCAAAATTACTGCAAGACAAAGCACAAAACGTTTTGTACGTTTTTTCGTTGTCAATGTTTTGGTTGTTGTTATTGTCGTATTTTACTTCTCATTTATTGAGTACGCACAATAGTATATATATCATTATATGCCAATTAGAAGAATGTGAAAGAAAATGTTTGGAAAATTCACCGGGAAGGTGGGAAATTTCGACTATTTGAGAATGGCTTGCCCTATTTAATTTCGATCTGATTTATCTTTTGTTGTGTTCGTTATAGGCCAATTAGAAAAATATGAAAGTTGGAAAATTAGACTTATTATATTATATATTTTCTATATATTATGTAATAATAATGGCTCATGTGTCGGAGGAGGTTATGGTTACTCTATTTGTTCAAATGCTTTTGATCGTTTTGTATTTCTTTTGTAACTTACGTGTGTAATGAGAAGAAGACATGATAATTAAACCTGAAAGCGAACAGATGTGCCTTTATCTAAAACAACTAGTGTTTTGTTCTTGATTTTTCGATTATCTTGTCAAACATCATGAAAAACCTTTTCACGCAAAAACAATTACGGTAGTGTAGCGATACTACCAGACACAACTTTTTTATCGGAAGGAAAGTATCAAAAGTCTGTTCGGAAAGTAGGAGTATTGCTGCTCAAAAAAAAGTCGGTCCCAATATATTATGTTGCTGTTGTACGTGGGTGGTGGCTACGCGGCAGCATTCTACGATCAGTTTATGACCGTTCAGCTGCTCTTCTGCCCTCAGCCATTCTGAGGGAACACATTATTGCCGCTGTGGCTGCCTTCACAGATTCCCTATTTACTGGTGACTCACACATGTGCGGCACAAGATTATCTACGGTGATTGGCTCACCAAAGCATCTGCAACCTCTCGTGCGAAAGCCGCTTGCTACCCGCAACGCGCTTAGAAGTGTATGAGCTCTTCAATATTGCATCTGCATAAAGTATAATGGAGCTAATTATAGCGGTTTTGTCACTTATGGTGACTAAGTGCTCCTTGAAGGACAGCCGAGTGTAAATAAGCACTCCCAGATACTTTATGAATGGCTGGGAGGTTATGAGGCAATCACCAACATAAAATGTGAATGTCTCGCGCATTTTTCAGGAGAACCGCTTTAATTTTCTGTCGATTCAAGGTGTGTACGGCTAGGCCAGCTTATGACACTGACCGTAGCTTCGCTGCACCGAGCTTGTATCTGCTTGTTGGGGGTCTTTCTTTTCATATATAAGTTAAATAGTATTATGGGAAGGAATCAATTTTTATTTTAGGGAATGGTATATTTTTACAAGCGACACATATGTTGTCACTTGGAGTCGAAATTTAAGACTCAACTTCAAATGCTCTAAGACATCAAATCTACCTAAGAACATCAACGACTGCGCTACCAAGGTACCGCTTGTTTACAACGTTGCTGCAGTACCGCTTATTTTTCAACGTTGCTCAACCGTTAACCCATGGGCGAAGTCAATGCCCTATAGCATTGAACAAAATTATTCCCAATCCAACTACTTAACTTATATATATGTATGTACATATATGTATATCCAAATTGGATGTATTTTGCAAGTGTGTTATCAAGGAATAGCTAACTTTACTTACACTTTACATACATAAAACTATGATTATAAATGTTAAGTAGTACGAAATTTCAGTTAGACAACTCGGACTGACAACTAGATCGATTTTCCTTAGCACGTTGACCATTTCCATGAATAATATACGCAGTGTCCGTCGCATTTTAGTTCTATTGGTTATAAAAATCAAGGCAAAGTGATGTAATAGTTTTAACAAAATTGTACAAATAATGCAATTTGAAACTTAGCGAATTTGTAAAAGTTTTAATCAACAACAACATCTTATACATACTATATGGTATAATGAAAGCTTCACTCACACACACGCATAGTCACACTTGCTCTTATTGTATTTTCATTTTCATACAAAATGGCGCAGCGGAAACGGAATTTCTGCTGCTTCTATTGCTGTTACTGAGTTAATTATAAAACAGCATCGAACAAAATTGAAGTGCCTCAAGTTAAACACATACACATACACACACACACTTAAATAAATAAACACAGATACTAAATACAAACATATAGAAATACACTTACTAAATAAGACTATTTTTGTTGTTTTATTAGTTTTACGCTAGTTTTATTCCTCAATACACAGAAACTCAGCAATCGGAAGGATTCTACTATATACTATATACATATTATATATACTATATGTATCTACTGTTGTTGATGCTGCTGTTGATGATGATGATGATGATTCTGATGCTGCTGCTTCATTACAATTACTCAAGTTGTTGCTGTTTTAGTTTTGGGCAATTAGTATTTCAAGCTAATAGCGTTTTGGCATAAATTAGTTTAAATGAATGCTCAAATTCCAAGGGCAATATTACTGACCAACAAAAACAACAACAACAACAACTATAGCAACTACAACAACAACAACAACAAGCATATTGTTTGTTATATAAATTTACTTTTCTCATGAAATTTTGAAGTTTTGTCATGTTCTATGTTATAACAATCTTCTGGGAATTTATTGTAAGTCGTCATCATCAACAAAACGCTTTTATATAGAAATAATCAAAATCCTTCTCAAATTTCATGATTATAATAAAGAAAAGATTGATGTTATGTGATGGCAAGGGAAGGAAATGGAAGAAGTAGAAGTGAATAATTTGTGAAGTATCCTTTTTATAAGAATTCCATTTAATTAAAATAAACTTTAACTAGTAAAGGGATTTAAGTGGAATTAACGTAAACTAGACTTTTTGGAATTCATAGTAATTAACATGTAAATCAAATTATTCTTTGTTCTAGTCTAGTAAACAAAGAAGATGACTGTTTGAAGAATAAGAAAATTATTGTAGTATAAAACGTTGATGGATTTGCAGACTTATATAAAGGAAAATTGCATAAAATTAGGATAGGATATATTGGAAATACAATAGATTGTAATGACTTACTCTTGAGAGTGAGTAACTAATTACTTATTTAATTTTAATCACCTTTCTATACACAATATCTAAAACTATAACTACGGGCAGGGCTTTTCTAAGTTATGCGACACCTGAGAATATACGCAAGATGTCCAGCGGGAGCGACAAAATGAAACAAAAGTACGTGGGCCATGCGTCGCATAGTATTCTGATATTTAAACCACACCTAAAAGTAGACTACAAAAAAAAAAATTGATCAAAATGAGAAACGAATAAAATTGCGAGCAGTGTATATTGGAACACACGTTTCTTCTATGGGGACCCTTTTAATTATAATCTTCACGGGAGTGAATAGTATTATAAGTTTGTCATGAAGTTTGTAACACACAGAAGGAGACATCGCAGACCACATAAAGTATATATATTTGTGATCAGCTTGATGAGACGAGTTGATTAAGCCATGTCCGTATGTCCGTCTGTCTGTCTGTATGTATGCCAACTAGTCCCTTAGCTAGAGAGGTGAAATTTTGGTTTTAGGTTTCTTTTTACCATACGCAGCACATTTGTCGGAATCAGCCGAATCGGACCACTAGGGGGGTACCTCCCATACGTTTGTAAATTAAATTTATGTTTTTATTAAAAAAGGTTTTTTTTTTTAACGTATCGAACTGAAATTTGGAATCTATAAGTTTGTAATCCATAGCCATCAATCGTGTAAATTTCATGATCCTAGGGCTACCAGGTGGGGTACCTCCCATACAAACCCAAATTAAATGGCAAACTTTTAAAGAATAAATGTACAATAAAATTGCCACTCAAACTGATGTGATGCTAAGAATGGAAGGTTGGATGCAACTCGGAGGAGCGTGAAGAGTATTACATCTTTGGCATAGCCAATGATAGCCTTCTTTCTGGTTTTTTTCCTTTATTATATTTTTATTATTAGTCGTTATAGCGGCACTACTTCGCACTCTGTGAAAATTTAAACTATCTACCTCTTACGGTGTATGAGATAGAGCTCACTGACGGACGGACGGACAGCGTAGGGTCCCATTGGCACCCTAGTATACGGAATCTTAAAAACTATAACATCAATACAAAATTCTTGCCCGCAGACATATTTGCCTCTGCGGTTGTCCAGATATCAGGAGCTTATATTCTTTTTGTATGACAATTTTCCTTTTATTTAAGATATCTATGAGAGCAGCTTAATAAGTCAATGACTTTTTGGCATGACATTTCGCAAAAAAAAACGATTTATTTCTCAACGTAATCTTCTTTTAATTGGAATTCATTTAGTCCAGAGTTTTTCCAATTTTGTATCCCTTCCAAATAATAGGAATTTATTTCAGTGATTGGATCCAAATCACTAACCGCCAAGCCATTTCTTTAGGTTAAGAAAATTGTCACAGAGGTCAAAATATGGAGTTCATGCTGGTTGGGGAAACAGTTCGTAGCCCAATTTATGGATTTTACCCATGGCGACTCTACATGTGCACCCGTGCCACTTTGTCGTTATCGTTTTACCATCTTCAAGCTAACCTATGTGAATGACACCAAGAGCATCCTAAAAAACCGATACACGAAGCTTAATCTTCTTTGGTCACCCGGAGAAGATCACTGCTTTAACTGTTTCTTGGTCTCTGGTGTGATGTGATGTGATGGATCCATATTTTATACACGATTACGAAAAAATCGTTACAATTCTGGTGAACATCGGCAAACACTTCCTTTAAATGGGCACGCGGTTGCGCTTATGGTCTAGTGTGAGCAACATCGGCAATCAAATATAAATATTAATGTAAAATGTGATGTATCCGCTCAGTTGAGATGCCTACAGCCTCAGATATCTCACACACTTTCATTCTTCCATCGTCAAATCATATTCCATAAATTTTATTGACGATTTCTCGATTTTACTTGTACTGGTATGACCACAAAGGAATTCAGTGAACGACTTCTTAGCCATAGAGATTAATGACACTGTTTCCTCATAGTATTTCTCAAGCTTTTCTTTCGTTTCGGTGATAGTTTTTTTTTACACAAAAAATAATACTTGAGGAGTACATGATGGCTGTCAAACACAAATTAAAATGCGCAGCTTGCTCAAAATTTGACAGTAGTAAAATAGTGACTGACTTATCAAAGTGCCCCTTGTATTTATTTACAATATTTACCCTACCATCAACATGAATATAACTTATCCAAAAACTGTTGAAGTATCTGGATTTAAACTTATCAGTGACTGTCTGAACAATTATTATATATTGCTACACTGTATTGTATGTTCTAATGAAAAACATCGATTTATTCCACCAACAACACATCTTTTAGTTGATTCCTTGTCAATTGAATGAAAATTGAGTCATATTTCCTTATTACATTAGAATATATGTATTGTATATCCCAGTTTCTTTATAACATAATACATTTCAACATAATGAAAGCCTTAGGGGGCGTGTGCGTAATCAAATTGTAAACGTATTGCAATACTAACAAATACTTACGTAACATTGTCTAATGAAGAAATGAATAAAAGTTTCCAAGGAATAAATTGCATAATAACTGTGTCTCTGATTATTCTGACCCTTTAATTAAATAAATAAATATAACTATGCGTTACATTATATTATATTACAATAAAGTATTACGTAAAAATGGTTATATAAGAGAATAGTTGTACATTCCCTCTAGTCACTTTTTACATATTTTGAATGCGGTTTATTTGTTTCACAAAGTTTTACACACATATACACAGATACATTTTCATATGGATATACAGTCATTTTGTTGATGTTGTAGTTGTTGTTGTTATGTAGATTTTTAGTGTGTGGCACATAGACACACCATCATTTCCGGTTTGCCGACATGTCAGGTTATGTGTATGTGTATATTTACCGCATTTTTATTCATTTAACTAATTTCAAAATTCCCTGCCGGCATAACACACACACACACACATGTATGTACTATGTTCATATATGTATAAGAGTAACGATGTCCTTGTGGGTATCTCTAACACGCTTACACACGTAGACGAAGAATGTGTGATGATTTGTTTCACACTTTAACGAACACGAACAGGCAACCAATGTTCCTGCAACATGTTTCATTCTTTCATTCATTCATTTATTCTTTTATACTATGGTATGTGAGTATGTGGTTAGTTGGCGTTTCGCCTAAAACCATTCAACAGACCATCCAACATCCTTTCACTCACATCACATCACCACATCACATTTTGACAAAGGTACTACAACAAATGTATTTATTTGCTCGTATGAATTTATTTTTGCGCATTCATTCACTTGCGTTCACTTGTAAACCCAAATTGACAAGCAACGGGAAGCAGCTGCGTAAAGCAAACATTTTGCGATTTTGGCGCACAAAACGTACTACAGCAAACGTCAACAACATAAGCTCACTTATCATCATCATCACTAGCATCAGCATCATTATAATCATCATTATGATGATGATTGCCACAAAACACAATGAATAAATAACGAAAACAACGAACCGAACAAACACAAAACAAGCGTATGAAATTGCGTGTGATTTATGCTCTGAATACATGAAACTATAATGTTGCTTTACCATCACCATCACGACCATCATCATCATCATTATGATGATTATTACTATTGCTTTTGGTATTATTTCACTCTTTAGAGTCCTTCAGCATCATCATACGCTGCTTTTGTTGCGGTTTTAAATGCCAAAGGCTTAATTTCGATGCTCATACAAATTATTATTACTATTCCGCAATAAGTATCTCTCCAGAGATTCAAGGAGGCGATTCCTTTATTTCCCCAAAAGTATTCGGTTAACACTTCATTGTTGTTGCTACTATAAAATTCTCTTTACAGGAATAAGGAGATATTACAAATAAATATATGCAAAAAAAGAAATCACAATTCACTTTAATATTTCGCACTTTAACACTTGTTTAAAGGTCATTGTTGTATTATAGTATTGTATAATACAATAGCATAAGTGTTTGTGTAAAGGACTCTTATAAGGATATGTTGATATGTTTGAGTGTATGCTGGTGAAGACAAACAGGTAAACAGCATTAATGATGGCAGGTGCGTTAAACATTTATGATGCCACAAAATGCAGCAGATTCCTTTGTTTATTCATTTTCTTATATTTCTTATTTTCTTTCTTCCTTTGTTGGTTTTTTCTTCGTTTATTACACATTCAGGACATGATAACATAGTACTTTAAGATTTTTTAAGTATTTTCGTCAAGGAGAAGTGTGAAAAGTTTGAGCTTCATAAAATTATGGCCAACATGTTTAATTCATAAATTCATATCATACGAGTATATACGAGTACAAGGAAAGTGTGAATTTTAACTTAAATTATGCTTGTGATTTAATGTGATATTATGACATTATAATTATACGATTTGAAGGCTACTGGTTAAAACAACAATAAATAACATAAACATAAAATTTTAAAGAGATAATAATTTACGACCTTGAAAATATGAAACCATTGCTTTGTATAAAATATACAATATTTTATTACGCAACAGAGTAAGTTTTTAGTTCAATACTGTTGCATCCTTTCTGGGATGGTCCCGATGGTAATCGGCCTTCATTCAATTCTACTTATATTTGGCTGTCGGTTATGCCTGAACCGAATTGAGTCAAACACACGAACGACGTCTTTCTTCCATTAGTTCTTAATTGCTTCTTACTTGACTAACCTCTTTATAATGCATTTAATCCAACTCTTAACACTAACATAAGATAATTTCAAATAACCAAAAAAGTCAAGATACTTAATAACTCAATTCCAAAGAGTAGTCGAATTAATCCAATAGAAAGAGTAAACATGACAAATGCAAGAAAAAAGATTCATAATTGAATAAACAATAATCAGTTCAATAATACTTAAACAACCAACAATCAATTCCATCGCCAGCAAATATCATTAGCTCAATGTTTTCCCTATATATTTGTTCTCTCCAAACTGAGTTGGTAATTTCAATGTTTCAAGGTACTATCTTACATTTTTTACTGTTGGTTTCCTAAACGCTCAAAGAATGATTTTTTTTATTATATCAAGTTATCCAGAATTACTCAATGAATAGATTCGTAAGTAGTAAGAAGAATCATCATTTTTATAAATGATCATCAATTGAATGATGGTCAATTAAATCCTCATACATTTTCGGGCCGATGAACTTGAATCGTGTCATCAATTTGCGACAAACAAAGGTGTATTCGACAGTTTGAATCGTTAAAAAATCACTTAGGCGAAAACATTGTCACTAAACTGGTGAATTGGCTCACCAGAATTTGTTTGCGTTTACGATAGGTTATTTAAAAATTCCAGCATTCATTCCATCGACTCTTTGACAAAACATGTCCTTTAGAGACCTGGCTCTGTTCGTGGACTCTTCAGTTTGATTTAAGAGAGAGAGAAAGAGTAATTTCAGGGACCATCCTTGGACAATAGTGGACTACCTCTTGCCCCTCACAATTCCCATACCCTTTCACGTTTTATCAGGCATCACAAAGGCGAGCAGCCTGCATAACTTAACCCAACCTAACCTAACCTAAGCGAATGCGATGGTGACAGCGATGTCGAAGATTAAAAACATGTCATTACAAATTATTAAAACATATGAAAAAAATTCAATTCGCTTTATACTCATCATCAAAATGCATAAAAAGACCAAGAAATTGAAGTAAAATTTAAAAGTTCATGCTTCTTACAAATTAGTATAATTTATGTGATGTAATTTACGCACCCAGTGTCCAATAATAAGATTTGTCAACATAACTAAAATATTGTATTTGTGTCAGGAGCAGAAGGGTTAATCGGAGGTTTGATCAAACGCACATGAAACCTATTCGAAGATCACTCATAGTAATCAGAAGGAGTTTAAGTTATTGCAGTCTACGCAAAAAGCTGAAGAGTGAAACACGACAACAACAACAACAACAACATATACAATAATTATAAGCAAAAGTGATTAAATAATCAAACACATAACATAAAGTGTTTTCATTTTTCTTGTTACTTATTTATTTTTCGCTGCATGGAATCAGGGGATAAAAAACATTATCTCCTCACAACAATGTGTCTGTACTCTTCATCAGTAAGAAATCAAGTTTTTCACAACCATTCATTTCATCAGGCATGGTAATAAGAATGGACAAATGTGATGAAATCTAAGTGTGTTTAATGAGAAAGGAATTATTAATAAAATTCACTGACTTTGGCCTTCGAGAACAGTTTCTTCCTTATTAAAAGGTGACAATTTTTCATTAAACTATTGTAGACATAAGTAGTTAAATCAAGCTATATTCTAATCACTACTGATCGAAGGGTTTGATTGAAGATAATCATTATATTCATATATATTATACCATTTACCTTCTGGGACTATTATGTTTCTGGTTGACTTCCCGTTCTTTGCTTTCTAATACTATCTATAGAATCTATTGATTTATTTTCATTCAGGTTATGATATCATAAAATATAACAATACTGAGAGACTTCATAATTTGACAGTATTACTATAATTGTGAATGTTATGGTATAGGACAAAACTATTATAAAAATGTATATTAAGTTGATGAGTCAATACTGTTTATTGTTTGTCCTTGAAGATTATTCTTAGAAGATTTATGTATATTTATTTATATATGTTCATATCTAATAGTCCACCAATCATTTAAGTCACTATAGTAGGGAAGACTTTATCATATTAATAATTGTGAATATTAAATTTTACCAAAAGTTGTTGGCTTATTGAAACTTAATATACATAAATTATGGTAATATATTTGGAATGATTAGATCGTTTATATAAGAAACCACTTACCATACATGCATACCATTCATTTTTGTATTACTCATACGACCCATGTTCTTGTAATGTTTTTTTGTTTACTGAAAAACGAATGCATTTTATCACGTAATTTAATGTTCATATTTATTATCATACAAGTTTCTTTCATATATACCACTAAACCAATTTACTTTTATTTACATATGTCTTTTTCGAACCCATTCTAATGGATTTCAAGGAAACTACTATGTACTTTATTCATTGCATTTACTATGATAATGCTTTGGCATTTGCCTAATTGCGGCTAAAGCGTTTAACCTAAAAATAATTTTTGGATAATTGCCAAAGCACACATTGATACTATCACATATACACACTCACATATGTGAGTGTTTATACATTCAATATAAATTTATATGTATATTTACCCTGTAAACAATGCCAAAAATCCAATAAACTTTACTCACACACTCGCATACACACGTACCATACACATCATCATCATCTATACAAAATTCTTCCTTAAAATCTTTTAGTTGTATGTTAGTATGTATGTTTGGAGTAAAGTACGAGGAATTATCTCAGCGAGCGCGCAAGTAAAACGTTCAAAATGTCAAAATGACAAGTGACGACAGTCAACGAGAAAACAACAACAAAAAGAACAATGATCCTAAACAAGAAGTTTCTCCAAGTGAGGATTTCGCAAATGGCGTGTCATGCTTTCAACCACAACAACATCAACCTCACCAACATTACTAGTACAATACCAATACCCAAGACTAACAACCAAAACCAGCACTTTTCACACTCATAGATACTCATATATATATACATATACTACTGCTGTGTCTAACCCCATAATTTATTCCGCATGTTTGCCATAATTCAATAGAATTCTCTGGTCTCGAATTTCTATCTATCTATCTTTCTATTTCGTAACTATTTGCCCGTTGTTCGTCTCTTGTTGGTGGACAAAAAAATGAATGAAGAATTTAAGCATGAGAAAGGCATGCGGCGATTGTATGAATAAAGAAAACCCAAATGAATGACTCAATGAATGAATGAGTGAGTGAGTGAAATAACGAAGGAATGAACAAGTTGAATGGCGGGCAATTGAGGAAAGCACAAGGAAGAACTCAACTGACTGATGGCAATGTGGCAATGTCGATGTCGATGTCGATTGTGCTTTACTCTACTCTGCCATGCTATGCCATGCCGATGATGAAGATGAATCAATAAATACAATTTCGCTTTAAAAGTAGATGAAGAAGAATGCTTCAACATCATGATGGGTGACAGTGTCTTTACTCCAGCTCCAGCTTCAGCTTCATCGTCATCATCCTTGAATGTTCGCCGTTGTCGTCGTTGATGACAGTGAATATATTGCAATAAAGATAGATTGCATACATTTCGAGTTTATCTAACTGTGCCGCTGAACGTATTTGTCCGTCCATCCCGTCCGTCCTTCTGTTCTTTCTCTTCTAACTCCCAAATCGCTTTTCATTTTGTGGTTTGTCTATTTGTATAGTCTTGGCTTGTTTGAACTGTTTGCGCACGTGTACAACTTCAACTGAGCCAAAGACAACGAATAATATTCTCAATACACTGAAATTAAAATTGAAATCTTATTCAGAACAGTATTCAAAATATTTGGTATGAACTATAAAATTTCCCACAGTGTATTTTGGTGCTTCCCCAGTTGATTGACAACTTTTGCTTGGTTGAAATATTTTTGTGACATTTGGAATTTCTTCGCATTCACAGCATTCAAGTGAAACAAATCGTTGAATTGATAATCCAATCTACCAAATTACTTGACTTCGTTTGCATTAATCTATATACGTATGTATATATATATATGTGTGTGTGTGTTTGTGTAGAAGAATGCTTTTATGTGTATAATCTGCGCCTAAATGTATGCAAATAAATGCGTAAGTGTCGGTAAATAAACGTTAAATTAATATTTGACTAGTTTGGAGCAATGAAATTTACTTTGTGCCCACATAAAAACATTTATTTAACAAAACTAATTTAAGTATTATGAAATATTTACCCATACAAACATATTTCATATGATTTATTTACTGATAAAGTGTGCCGAACATGCATATAAATGATAATTATGGAATTTTATTTTTTGAATTTTCCACCAAAAAAGAACTTTGTTTTTAATGGTTTTCAACACATATATATGGTTGGCCCCCAAAAAAATGTGTCCTCTTGAATGTGGCTAATTAGCATATGTCGTTGTTACATTAATACATGGCCACAATGTCAGGCCTAAAACAATACTTTGTGTGTTTTGGTGTTGCTAAAACACTATATAGGACAATGTTGGTCTGGCCAACAACCAATGCAACTTGTCGTTGCTTAATGCACTTAAATGCAACCGGAAATTTATGGGCGCCATTCCAAATTGAATGCAATGAGAGTAAAGGAAAAAAAAAACTAAAAACAAAATCGAAATTAATTTGAAAAACCAACGCTAATTATAACAGTGTAGAAATAAATTTGTATATTCATTTAGTTGGATTTCAATGACTTACTGAAAGCCCTACCTACCCTTTATAATGAAAGTAAACAGTAAACAGAGAAGGTTAGAAATCTTATACAAATTTTGATGCAAGTTGGCGAGCGGTTTCCAAATGGTGTGGTATGCAGGTGGCAGGTGATCTCGGATTATGATCCAATAACTGTAACTTAACATGATGCAGCGGCAACAGTCGGTGACAGACGGGAATATAAACAAGCAATTACTCCACGAAACTACCAAAAACTTCTACGTACCACTAAACAGACACAGAGATTCCTTTTCTTTTTCCGATCCAGTAAGGTGACCTTTTTTTCTTCCTTTATCCATTTATATATCACTAAAATTGTCTATTGAATCGGACAACAACCACAAGGGAAAATGGCAGTTGTTGTTGCAGAATGTGAATCGATTCTGGTAGATTCAACAATGGAATCAGCTGTAAATCTAAACAGAGCTGGCTAGTTTCTGACAGTGTAAAATTTTTCGGTCATTTCCGGTTTAGGAACTGTCATTTTCGACAGACTTCTGCTCTTTTTTTCTTTCAAACCAAAACAAAAAACCGCTGATCATGGCACAACTTATCAAAGTGTGTTTAAGCAAAACAAAAAAACAGATGTACATGATCCAGAATCGCCGGTCTGAACGCAAAATCGCTTCATTCTTCAGTTTGGTGTGAATGGTCTGTTAGCTTCTGCTATTAAAGTGATTCCAAGATTTGTAACAATATATTGCTGTCTAATGATTCATTACTAGACCTAATTAAGGTCCAATGTGATAACAGAAATAGTAACTCTTATTTGATTTGGTCCTTTCTAAGCAACCCTGAGGTCTTTATGAATTTGCAATTATCTTCTTGAAACGCTATCAAGAGTGTTGATTTTGAGCATTTATACAAAAGCTGTTTCAAGGATTCTTTCTCTTTACATTTTGACAACTTCTATCTAGAAGTTCTTTAGTCTTCTTGTGTGTCTACTTATGAGACTGTGACCTGTTAGGATCTTTATGGTGCTTCTTTTGTTCATGTTCAACCTTAGTATTCATATAGTGCGACTCATGTCTAACCTCAGGAGAAGTCTAGTGTGCCCTTCAGTTGATTCCTAATGAGGTTAACTTTTGTCTGATTAGAATATATGCATGGCATCACGAATTCTTGTTCTTCTTCATCTTGATAGCTTCTACAAGAAATAATATAAAATACTCCCAGTTTTTTATTGTACTATACTGTGCCATGTTAGGACTTCTTAACCTCAGTATTAGTCTAGTGCGATTGATATTGAAGCTCAGTAGAAGTCTAGTGCACCCATTAATTGATTTCAAGTGTAGCTAACTACCTTTTGTATGGAACCATGCATGACTCAATGTTTCCTTGCTATTCTAACATACATCTTGATAGCCTTTACAATAAATACAATAATATAAAATACTCCCAGTTTTTATCTTACTATTCATTATTCTATGGCGGTTCTCAACCTCAGAATTAATCTAGTGCAACTCATAAGTTGATTCCGTGTACAGCTAATCTCCAGCTATATAGAACCAAGCATGTATTCATGGTTTCTTGATATTCTAACGTGCATCTTGATATCTTCTACAATAAATAAAATAAAAAACTTCCAGAATTTTATCGCATCTATTTATGAGACTGTACCCTTTTAGGATCCCTATGATGCTAATATCTTTCCAGTTCAACCTAAGTTGTAGTCTAGGATATCCCAAGTTCAATTCTAGCTACATCAGTCTACTGGTTGGATAATTTGAAGTATGTCTCCTTTGAAAGTTTGTATATTGAATGATGATATCAGTGAACAGTTTGAAAGTCGCTAGGAATCTTTATGCTAAAAAAGAAGTGTATGTTAGTTGTGCCGAGCGTAACCATTTCATCTGCTTTACTATTAACTATTTGAAAAACTACTTACGATTTCTTTTAAATGTTTATATAACTGATCTAAATGTGAGTGTGCATAACATAGCCTTTGAAGCTTTTTATTTAAACTATATACAAGAGTATGTGATTTCCAAAATCGAATTAAATGAAAATAATTTTACACAATTTTAACAATTAGTTTTACAGCGTAAAATCGTTGTCACATACAATCTGTATGTGTGCCAAACGCTATGATTTTATGCCCAAATTAAATAAACTCGATACGTGTTATTTTTTGTTTGTTTTTGTAAGAGTAAGTATCTTTATTTTTGGATTTTTTTCTTATGTGGTTTTTGGTTTAAAATAATTGTAATTTTTCCCATAATAAAACCGATTTTCATATAATAACAACAAACAATTACAAATACAATACATAACCAAAAAATCGTTTACATATAACTAAGTATTTAATGGGTCAATCGATTGGTTTGTTATTGTTGGTCAAATTTGAAGCTGGTAAATAGATTTTAATGACGTGGTCAATTTTGTTTAGTTTTTGGTTTAGAAATTGATATTAAAGCGGTTAGCAGATATACACACAAAAAATGTATATTTCGAGTGGGAATATGGCATTACATAAACTTTTAATTTAGTGGAATTTTGTATAAAATGAGTAAATATAAGGCGGCGTACTTCCTGTTTCCGATTAAGCGCGCACGGTGATCAGTTTAAAGTGCTTGGCCTTAAGCCAACTTTAGTAAATGCCAAAACTTAGGAAGGTCAACTGATAGTGATTCTTCTTTAGTATGCATTTTATATTTTTTGGGGCTTATACGTGTATATTTTATGGAAAAAAATGGCAACTATAAAAATTTATTTTGTATGAGTAACTGTCATGGCGTCAGGCTTACACAAAAGTTAAACAGTGCGCAACGGAAGTCCGCCATGACATACGACATGCAACTGCAATTGCAACAATGATAAAAAAAAAACCAGAGAAAAGAAAACATTCAAATATGCAAAAAATAAAAGCCAAAAGGATAAAAGAAAAGGGACAACGGAAACATGCGCCATGCTATACAAAAATGTTAGTTAGATTTGTCTTCTACCATTACTACTACTACTACTATACTCACTACTGCGTATACGTAATTTATTTTCGTCGTCCGCCGGAAGCTTGTCTGCCTGCCAGCTAAGTCTACACTGTGTACTCCTGCTACACTTGAGATACTACAATAAGTACTCTGCATACACTCACTCACTCATTCTCAGATATGTACCTACAGCTCATTAAGCTAAAACTTATGTAAGTTAAATTCAGAATGAAAAAAAATGTGTTCAACCAAATCATGCAAAAACGCTATCACATCCTGTCTTCTTTCTGTGCTTCCTTCAACAAGCTCGTAGCTTCATGTCGCTCATATCGCTTGTGTCTAATTTCTTTCGAATCTTAATAATTTTTTGGCAGTTGTCGCATTTTGAGGCGCCATCGCAGCCATCATCGATTGGCGTCGTCGCCTGGCTCAGTGTTATGTTTAGGTTTCATGTCTCTTGTTATGTTGTTTCCCCTTTAGCTTCCAATGTTGACATATTTCCACTTCATTTGCTTTTTGTGAATATGCACTCACTAATAGATACACATAGGTACATATTCCGTACGAGGTGTGTCATAAGAGTATATGAAGCTGCGTTTATAACTCCATGCCAGAAAGTAATTTTGAAATTTCACTTGTGTGGAAAATTTCTTTCAAAAATATTCATGGTAAGGAAGAAGTCGCTTAGAACAATTTGGAAAACGTTGTGCAATTTTTGAATGCGACTAGTTTACTAAAAGCAATTCCACAAACTGACTTCCAAAAATTCTTAAAGATATAAAATCATCGATAGAATCATATCCCTGTAGAATGCTTGGTGGCAATAGTCCCAGGTTCGGCAGCAATTCACTAGCCCCTTTTCTTATTACCTGATGGCTAGTAAATTCACTAGACGTAGGAAATGCAGGCGGTGGCAATGACTGATGACAAGACTGGAGAACGGTAATGCAGGTGGTTGCAGTAAACGTGACATGACTGATGAACGGTAATGCAGGCGGTGGTTGCAGTAAACGTGACATGACTGATGAACGGTAATGCAGGCGGTGGCAACTGAACGCTTCCATGCGCCATGCTAAATTCACCAGTTGAATGCATGTAAAAGAAGATTGTTGGAAGTAGTACTAGTTTCAAAGGGACTAGTCCTGAACAAATTTTGGACCAGTGATTCGTAATGTAGGGATTGTTCAGTCAATTTGGGATTGCGTCGATGTATGCCATGTGCCGTGTAACTCGGTTACTTTTCGAGTACTTCTCGTGAATAACTTCGCTTGTAAATAAGTACTCTCATGCCTTTGGGCTTATGATCAGGTGTGATATGCCTTCCTCTCAAGTTCCTCTTCAGCTAAGGCAAGCAGCAAATTTAAAGGAAGCGTGTGTATCTTGCGTGATGGCATCTAAAAAACAAAACAAAACAGCACAAAATAAAAAAAAATCAAAAAGGAAAACAATGACAAATATTTGACGCATGACTTGCTTGTCCTAGTTGCCACTCTCGTCTGTTTTGCGTTTCTTGCTTTGCTTGCTTTATTGTATCTTTTACTATGCATGCAGGAAGTGTGTGAAATATGCGACACATACCTCAGATTGCCCTCGCGTATATATATGGTGAAGTGTTTGTATAATGCAACAGTAGTACCAGTAACAACAAGAACAATGACATTCCATCTGCATGTTGCATGCATATATTGTAGTAGCAAGCAGGCTACTAGCCCCAAGCTGTGTATCTATGGTACTTGTTCTAGTGTATGCTAGCTAGAGTGTGCGTGTATCTTTGTGTGTTTGTGTCATTCAACCTATTTTTCGAAAAGGCAACAAATGCCTTTTCCTCGCTTCTATTGTACATTGTTTCTTTTTTCCTATTTTTATTTTTTTTTGCTTTAACTTTCCCTTTCAGTTATTTGTATATTTTACTTTTATGTTTTCATTTTTGTTTTGTTTTTGTTTTTAATTTGTGTCAAATTGTTAGTCGCATTGTTTTTCCATCTACTACAACAAGGTATTGTTGACTCATTGTTTTTGTTGCTATTGCTGTTATTGTTGATTGTATTGCCGCTTGTTAACACACTTTTTTCTTCCATTCTTCCATTCTTTCTATCTACAATATAACTTCTTCTCTTTTTAGGGCTATTGTTTTGTTAATATGTTTTTGCATTGTTGCAAATTCATTACCGTAGGCGTTAAATGTAACACACTTTGAAGAATAACACAGTACATAGTTACTATACCAACAATCACCAGCATTATCATCACACAATCTTCATAGATATCATAGTCAAATAAAACAAACAGCTGTTGATTTTTGTCAAAATATCATTGTATAACTCAAGGCGCGTGGTTCCGATTTAAACAAAGCTTGCTTCCCTTGGTATTGTATTTATTTTAAGGGAAAAAATGTGAAAAAAAAAAACTGTATAAAATCTAGAAAAATTCCAAAGACAAGAAATTAACATTTTTCCTATAGGTTTTTAGTCTATTTTGGATATTTTTTTGTTTTCTTTTTTATATATTTTGCTTATCAAGCGTAAAAGGATTATTATCTTGACATTTGTGTAACGCAATTTTTCGCCACTTTGCATGTAAATCGAAATTATATATACAAATACAGCCATCTATATACATATGTACATATAAAGTTTGCTATCAAGATTTTGTTTTGCATATTGTATGTAAATAAGAATTTCTAGTCTTACGCTTACTTAGTTTACTTGACATTGCCTTCAACAGCAGCAGCAGTGTTACTACCTATATACATGTATATATAAGCCTATAGAAGCATATATGTACACATACATACATATATAAATAAGACGTTAGCATTTAAGATTAGCATCAAGTCATGTCATAGATTTAACCTTCGGCATTAATTTGTTGTGACTTCCTGTGTTGTTGGCAACTTAAACGAATTCCATACAATTCAATTCGAATTAAGTTAACTCAAGTTAGTGAACAACAGTCAAGGCAATGTACATAATAAAGCCAAAAACAATGTACTAAATAACTAAGTTTTAGCATTAAGTCCAGTTTGTTGTGTTGTGTTTCTTTATTCATTCAATATTTAATTTAGTTCAATTGTGACTTCCGGTGTTTATATGTTTAGGCTTTTACCTTATGTTACTACTAAGTAATTTCCGGTTTCATTAAGTGATTGCAATCACAAGCACAATACAGAACTTAGCACATTGAACTAAATCACTATATAGCAATGAGTTTTATTTAGATTTGTGTTTATATTTAAAGAACATGGTGTACTAGAAAATCTAGGGCAAGTTCTAGTTCCTTTGCTATTCACTTTGTTGTACATGCAAATGCATTTCCTGTGCATCAAAAAAAAATAGTTGAAAATGAAATCAAAGGGTAAAATGAAACCATTAAAATGTTGAAATTTGACAGCAGAAAAAGAGGAAAAAGTCCTTAATGGACACATGACAAAGTTTACATTTTAACTGCTTATTCAGCTGTGAAAATCACTTGTGGCAAAAGTCAAAAACTTCAATATTTTTAATCATACAAAAGAAATATGGTTTTCTACTTCCATTTCAATTTCTATTTTCTAAAATTTCTTTTTTTTTTCTGTTAAATAGAATATTGAAATCTGAATGTTTTCCATGCCACACAAGTTGTATAACAATGACCAACGATTGACCTTATTTCCGTTTTGAATCGTTTTGTAACGTTATGCTTCAATACTCGTACTACACTCGTATACGTTACATATCAATAGTATTGTACGTTGAAACACAATTTACGTATTGTTGTTCTTGTAGTGGTGACCATAATTTACTTCCGGTTGAATAAGTTGACTTTGAATTTCATTTACGCTGCACGAGTGCTCGATGTGCCATACACAACAGCAATTCCATTTTATTCCATTCTTACCTTTACTCAATCTCACCTCACCTCACCTCACCTCACCTCACCTCAATCTTAATCATAGTTACGACTTGCTCTTTGCACTCTTTCATTTTCTGTGCACCTTAACTTGGATTAAATGCATTCATTTATCAATATCTATTTAGCATTGCACGACTTACACTAGTTGCTCTTTTGCAACGTCATCTGCTGTCTCTGACAGGACTGCATACCAAATATTGTACTTACCCACTACTACTTGCCCAAAACCACTATCAGCAGCATCTAGTATGAATTAAGTTTCATTTATCTTATTCCAGCAGGTTTTTTTTTTCAATTTGTTCGCTTATTTAAAATAAGGTCAAATTTATTCTTCATTTAACTTATGTTCAGGTTCTTTCTACTTGCTTCGGCCACGGCACAACTTCCGTTTCCGTTTGCCGTCATAGCCATTGCCATTTCATTGTTGAACTTCGTCCTGTATTCTATGGGAAGCCAAGTACGTACTACTACTACTACTACTTACTAAGTAAGAAAAATATCTTTGTTCGCTTGCAATTGACTTTACAAGTTCAATTCTCTTCACTCAATGTGGCCAAGCCAAGTACAGGGAGTGGAAGGAGAATGAGTAAAAACAATTGCCTGGTTGATAAGTGCCCGGAAAAATGTGTGATGAAAATGGTGACGAAGGCAATGGAATAAGGAAGCGGAAAATGAAAAACGTAAGTCGTAAGTTGAAAATATAAATGAAAAAGTATCAGTAGCAAGCCAACAGCAGAAAACAGCAATCTACAAGTTCAGATTTTGTGGTTGAGTATCAATGGAATTGTTCAGCATACATAGATGAGCTATGGTTCTAGTCTAAATCAGGGGTTGGCAAACTCCATAATATGTTTCATGCTTATTGGACAATACTGAAGATGATGCATCATTTGAAAGTCTGGTACTTATTTCATCTCGCAGGCTATAGTTAGCCAACCCCTGGTTAAAAGTAAACCTAACGTGTATTTATTTAAGTGAATGACATTTTTGAAAAATTCCTTTTTTTCTTCTTCTGTGATGAAAAATTTTCATTAAAATACAAATAAAACTCAAGTGGACAAATTGACTTAGATCGAATGCAATTAAATATATTTACAAATGAAAATGTGGTTTCTATTTATTTCAGTTGAATAAAAATATCTGTTGTAGAAAATATTCTTTTTATTGTAAGGTTATCTAAGTAAATTTGTTAAAGATTTATTGAAATATTCTTTAAACTTTTGTACGAAATCAGAATTGTCTCAAAATTATTGTGTTAATGATTTATATTCACACTCGGACACACACAAACAATTTCATGAGTGTAGTAAATAGTAAATAAACAACAATAACAATAATGTCAATTACAATCCATAGACAACAATCAGAACAAAATTTAATTTAATATGTATGAACATAGACTTGTAAACAATACAAGACAACAAGGGAAAAGAGAAATTCTAAAGACAGTCAAGACCTGCTGCCATTATATAAACAAATGTAAGGGATTATACAAACAAAGATAGATAGATAGATAGATAGATTGATAGATAGATAGATAGATAGATAGAAGATACTGCACATATGAAATACAATAACTTATTTATTAGTGTATAGTAGTTGTCGACTAACGACAACAGTGACAACTACACAAACAACAACAACAATAATAATAACAAACAAAATCATGCATTTTTCATCAAATTTTCTAAAGACAATACCATACATACAGGGCATATAAAAAAACTGCAACAAATATTTAGATATTTCCTATTTATTAATATAATTATGATAAAAAGGTTTAAGATCATTCCAAATACAGTTCATTCTATTGTTAAGTTGTGAATTTTTTGTTAACACAACACAACCTAACCATAAGTGAATAGAAATAAGTAAAACAGAAGAACACAGTGAATGGTGGAAGATTGCCTATCGTTCAGGAAACTTGATAGGTAGGTCCAGAGGGTGACTCCGCTTGAGTCAGTGGATGTTGTTAACAGTGATATGTAAGTATGTGGCGAGATAGAGATGGCGTGCTTCAAGATGGTATTCATATTTTCTGGTGAAATTGTCAATTTCGTCTTTAATAAATGTATTTTTGATGTACCATGGGGCATTCACTAGTCTGCTGAGAAGCATTGATTGGAGTATCTCAATGTTAGCTGTATTCCATATGTTCATACTGGCTTCTTTTAAGGCAGGAGTTTGTTGCCCAGAGATAGTTTTGAATTGTGCTTAACAAGCCAGGACATTTTTCTTATTTTAACAGCCAGCTGTTGACAATTACATTTGATGTGAACCTTTCACTTAAACTGTCTATCAATGATATCTGCACTAATCCATTCGCACTACTTCACTTCAGTGCATACACTTCACTACTACTCTATACTTATGTTATTGTATATTCTTCATATAATGAGCATCGAATATTCAATACAGACAAGTACTAGTTGTTATTATATTGTACAGACACAAAACAAATAGTATTCCTCATGTTAAACGATTACTATGGACAGCGGCAGTCTCTGTGATCGAATACTATGTGTATTGTTCGATTCAACGGAATGAAACGATGGGTTCAGTAAAAATTCACCCTTCATTCTTCATTTCTTATATACTGTAACTTACTGATCCTTATACTTCACTACACCATTACTCGTTCATACACATACTTCATTGCACAACTACTCGCTCACACACATAATTTACTGCACAACTACTCGTTCATACAAATATTTCGTGTAAGATCGAAAACTTATACCATTCGTACCCATTTCTAGAAAATACAATGGCTACTGAGATATACTGATATACTAATACTGTTACAACATACATTTATTATCAGTAGCGAATTTATTCATTACCACTTTTAAGGTCCCCGTGCAGTTCTCTAGTGTGTATTGATTTATACTGAGATGGTTTTGGAAGGTGCACTGAAGAAGGAAAACTTCTTGACCCCAAAGCATGGTACTCGTAATTTCCATAGAGTTCTGAACCAACTAATAAAGCGCTTGTCAACCAAAAATGATTGGAAAACAATGTCCCGCACTCAGGAAGCTGAACTTACAATTATTCTCTACCACATTCATGCAATGTGTTTGATTGTCTCAAGGCCATTGTAAAGGCAAAAGGTGAACTTTTCTTTTAATATGTTTCCTACCATTTTGATTTGTTTTTTTTTTTTAAATAAAAACGAAGAATACATACAATATTTTTTGCATTCTTTGTCAGCAGCCCTGTACTCACAATTGAATTGAGATTTACTTGTACAAACGATAACCAACTCAACATAAAATAACTAAAGTTAGTTTGCATATTCAGTAACAACAAACAGTTGCAATAAATCCCAACGAAATTCAAATTTTATATTTAAATATTCAGTAGAAATTTGTCAAACAAGGGCGTGGTACAGGTGGTCACTACCTGGCACCTTACCTTAGTCTTTAAATCAAGACAAGTTTCTGAATTTGATTACCCTTGTTATATGATTCAAATATCTTGTTGTTGCTGTTACTACTGCTGTTGTTTGTTGTTATAGTATGTAGGTATTATGTCATACAATATTTAAATAGCAATTTATGATGTCTATTACCTTAGTAGATTTTTAATATTGAATTCTTTTCTACCTCATACTATAAATAATTATTTTTATTTATATAAACATTCACTTGACATCAAGTAATCAAGATTTGTTCTAAGATAGAAGTTTGTATGTTTGTTTCTTCCTTTATTTTTTTCTTTTTGGTTTTTTAATTGAGATTTTGTTAAACTTTTGACAGGTGTTTGTGGAAAAGAATTTTAATAAATTTTAGATTTTTGTTGACAAATTGTTTTGCAAAAATTTCGATCAACAAAACAGAAAACACATATTTGACATTTTTGACTTTTTGTTACTTATGAAATTTAATTGAAAAATAAGATTAAATGCATAATTTATGTTTTACAGAAGGTTAAATAAAGTTAATTTAGGAAAATGTCTAAAGAAATTTGATTTTTGCTATTGAATAATTTATGTCCATATTAATTGTTTTATTTGGAATGATTGATTTATATGAAAAATAGTTAATATATGAATCCTATGGGTTCAAATTTTATTTAGTGTTATACAACACTATTGGGAGTATAAGTAAACTTTGTACCGTCTTCTCTTCCGATTTCTTGTTCATCTGCAGTGGATTGATTTGTAATATTCCGAAATCCAATTTCATAATGGCTTCATTGTGAAAGATTAGATCTTCTGATCCGCAAATGTAATAACCTCATAAAGTAAACATATTCGAAGGTAACTTAGTGTTTGAAAATCACAATCGCAATAGAATATTACAGCCGAAAAATTGTGCAGCAGTTAGAAAAATCAAACAAATCAAATGAGTATGAATATTGACATAATGATCTGTTTTAATAGAGCCGACTTATGTGATTTTATGGCTTATATGCAAAATTTTATCCACCAATTTCTCGACAACAGCTGATCCTATCCGATGTTGATGTATAGTTATTCTGCTATTCGGGGCAGAGTCAAATCCAACAAATCAAAGATCATAAAAATCGACACAGCCGTTCTTGAGTTATAAGTGGTGTAACACACACGACTTTCTTTTATATATATGTAGAAGATTATTGAAAAATTAAGTAGAATAGTATCCAAGCTTCAAACTTTTGGTGGCACATGGTCTTCACCTCAAAAGTTCAAGTAATGATTTGATTTTTCATTCCTCCAACTAAAATAAAATGTATTCCAAATACTTTCTAACATTCTTCATGTATTGAAACAAGTAGCAGTCGTAAGATATAGGGTCTGAGCTAGAGGTTTGCACGATTGAATGAAAAAGAAAAAACCAATGAAATGAAAAGCCTCGTAGTAGCTTTACATCGTTTAATCTCCCAGATAATTCGTAAATATTCTGCTTCTGCAGCCACTTTGGCTGAAAAACTCTGCATGTCAGAGAAGTTCTCCGCCGTCATACACATATTTTTCATTCGATCCTTATAGAGTCAATGATCAGCATAACCAAATCGTTCTTGATTTCCATGTATTCGAATGTTTTCCATTCCATTCATTTGATTTGAAATTTGGTTCATTCGCATTTTGTCGGCATTTGCAATAAAAGGATTTGGCTTGCCTCAGCAAGTATTTCGTATTTGCAAAAGACGGCACAAAACCCTATTTGTTTTATTTGGGGTTCGGCCTTGTTTGCCGTTTTAAATACATTCGTGCAAGACTCTAGTGTAAGCAATGTTATGGGTGAGGCACAATGTTACATTTTTCAAATGGTATAAGTCAATTAAAAGTATCAATAACGACAACCATCTGCTTCTTTCACCTATACTTTTAACATATGAAGAAGTTTTCTATAAAGAAACTAAAATTTTCCAGTACTTTGAGAACTTCTACTTAATTATGTTTTTTATTGAATGTTGAATTATTGTATAATATGTATAAAAAACTGAAAGACTACAAAACTAAGAGACCAGTTTGCTATAAGAATGCGGAAGATTAGTTAGCTATCTTTAAGACGTAATCATAAGTGATCATTTCTACAATGCCTTACAGAAAAGAAAACCTTAACTCATAACGCATACCACTTACATTAAGAAAGGTACACTTGTTATGATTTACATTGTTAAGTATAGTCAAGCTTAAAAACTGAAACAAACAGAAAGGGTAACGCACAGGCTGCTAAGGCCTTCGGCTAGAAAGGTATACCTATTACTAAATGTTGTTATCCAACAAGGGGCATCCCAGTTCTTCTTCTGTAAATCGTATATCTAAATATCATTTTTAAGTTATTGCCCAAAGATTTTCAAGATTCCAAATAAACAAATAAATTTTACTTTTATTTTTATAATATATAGCCACGACACAGAAAATATACTTCATTCGAGTATTTCCTCTTTAAAATATGATTTGAGAATAACTTTCAAAATCTTTGAATATTCAAATTTGGCACACAAGTTATAAATAATCTTACATTACAAAAGTAATCTTACTTCTTACACCTGCCAATTTTTTATGTTGTTTTCATAGCACATAGTCTCCCTTCCCTCTCTCTCTCTCTCTATCATAGCTTAAATTTGTGACATTCATAAAGTATGCAATGCTAACTGGTTATTGATTCAGTACAAGTAACAACATAAAACTTGGCTAAAATAAAAAGTATAGGATACTTTTAAGTATGAAGATATGTTTGTGTGATTCAATTTTAAGTCAGAGAGACATGACAGTAAAGTCGATCTGAAAACTGTGAAAGCGCGAAGTTAAAAGCAAAACTGACAAATGCTCCAAATAACCTTAACGTTGACGATGTCGACTTGTCGTTGACTATGAGTGTCAAAAAAGTTTTGCACGTAACACTTACTTCTCACATACCAAATGGTACTAGTAGTAGAAAACTTTACAATATTCATTTGAATGCATAATTCGAAAAGTGAGACAAGCTAAAGTAATACTTTATAGAACGGAAGCATAAAACAGCAGGATGTTCGGAGAAAAGAGAGAGTTGATGAAGGACGAATGTAACTATCAATGTAAGCGTGAGACTTATGAATATTTAAATTACAGCAAAAACAATAACAAGAATAACATGAACTAGTGTATAGTACATACATAGTTGTAGGACAAGACAAAAAGGCTGCTATATATAGTGAGAGGCAAATAGTAAAGAAACCACGACTACAAGTGAGTACTTGCTAATAAAATTAAAAGCGCCAAAAAGTTTCCATTTTTTACTTAGATTACATATTTTCATTTTCTGTATTTTTTGTGGAAAACTTCCCCCACTTGAGTGTCACACAGATAAAGTTGGAACGTATGACTTCTGTATGCCACACATTTGTCGGTAACAAAAAATAATAATAGCAGGCCTGGTACAACACCCACTGGCTTACCCATCTGCTTCCATCACTCACTCAGAAAAACTAAAACAAAGTTTTGTCATAATTTTGTCAAAATTTCTTCTTATTTTCATTTCTGCTTTTTTGTTTTTTTTGGTGGCCATGAGTCTGTTTGTTTTTGCATACACAATTTCTTGGTTGAGCTCATCATAATTTCAGGTCTAGAGAGTTGGTTTGGTCTTCGTTATGAATACATATATATATATTTTTTTTTTTGATTGTAGGCGTCGGCGGCAAACTTTCATCATTGTTTATCTCTCTCTTTTGGTTTCATCCTTTTGCATTGCTTACTTAAATTTCAGCGCACACTTTGAATATTGATATATTAACCATAAATTTATTTCAGTTTTATTTTAAAGAATTGTGATGCAAAAATTGTTAAAAAATTAAATGCTGAATAAATGTTTTGTGGTTGACGACGCTTGTTAAAATGCTGAAAATATGTATACTATTTTGTTGTATTTAAAGTTGAAATACCTTGGTTGTATTGTAAGCCCAGTCGCCCGTAACTTATATTCACATTTGAATTTGCATATAAGTATTGCGCCATTTTGCGGTGTTTCGACCACACAAAAGTGTGGTAGATTCCGGCTTTTAGGTCTAAAGGTCTGGAAGGCCCCAAAAAAAGTTTTTGCGTACAATCAAGCGTTTGGTAAGGCAACAACCACAAAATGAGTTACACACACACATAGAGATCCATACAAAAATACACGTACAATCCATACATGTATGCATATTCATTTGAGTTGTTATGCATGAACACCCACACAAATAGAATGGCAGTAGCCGTAGTGGAAGTCTATAGTAGAAAAAGTTTGACTTCACACATAGAGATATCCGAGTCGAATGAACACGTGAGTTGGAGAGTAAGCAAAAAATGGTATATGGGAAATAGAAACTAGTAAAACTGGCAGTCAAGTGATGTCGTCTCTGATGTCGGAGTCGGTTTTGGTGGCGGCTACGTATTAGTGGCACTGCCACTTAAAAATTGCTCGAAAAATTCCAAAAATTGCTTATTCGACCTTGTGACCGACACACTCAGTGATGCTTTACAAAATCCGACAGTAAAACAGACATACATACGGTAACATACAAACACCCACAGATCGTTGCATGTGTAGTCAATGTCAAAAGTTTTGAGTTTTTGCCACTATTTAAAATTCATTTAATTTTTTTATTTCTACTACCACTACTATGCAAACTTGACTTGCACAAAAGGAAAAAAAAAAAGTTGAAAAAGTAAAGGAAAACTGTTAAAGCCGGGTAGGATTAGAATTGGTTTAGTTAGCCTTTGATATACACTATAAAATTTAATTTATGTGGACAGATGAGGGAAACAGAGATTATTTTCTAGACTAACTAGAAATGATAAATTAAATTGATAAAACTAGTTAAACTAAAGTGGAAGATTGTGCTATGGAAGAAGGACATAAGTTTCAACAACCATATGCACAGTAAAGAAAATACTGAAAACTGCTTTATGCGAAGTTTTTATTTTCCATAAGTTGCTTTGAAGTTATAAAAGATTTTGGAGGAGATTTGCTTTAACCAAAAAATATTGAATCATAATCTAAGCAGTGAAAAGCTGAGCACGTTTAATGAAATTCCCTTTTTATGTTTGCAAGTGCTTTGTATGTTACCCTTCTGGTTTTGCATTTTCCCCCATTTATTTTGTATCTTTCAACTTGATGCAATTTCCCCTATCATGGCTTAAAAAAATTGCTTGATATTTTTTACCATGTGCAAGCCGCAATTTTTGATTTTAATCCGTAAGAGAGCTTGACAAGCTCCTTGATATTGTCTATTCCACTATCGCCTTTGCCTGTCAATCCTTAATCACTATTAGAGTTTTTACACATTTACTTTTCTAGTTTTCCTCCAGTTTTATTTGCAATTTTTTGTTTGGAGTTTCTCTGACCAGAATCCATGATTGCAATTTTATTTTATTTTTTTACTATGCTGATACTGATGATGACGATGATGATTTCGTTTGCTTGCATAGAATCATTCATGCATCTATAGCAACACACTACTTTAGTAGACTCACTTACCAAGTCATGCTCTTCGTTGGCACTTTGTGGCTTTACAATGCTATCCTCTTTTTCCAAGTCGTTGACTGAGTTTGCAGTTATATTTGCAGTTCCGAATTCCTGCCATGGCATGCCATACCATGTCTGTTACTCCTGCGGATTTATGTGCGGCCAATAAGCGTAAGCTTGGTTGAGCTAAGAGAAAACCATAGTTGGACCAACTTTTGGTTAGAATCTTTTTGTTTCTCTGTGTTGGGGTTGCCAAACACCCACGAAAGTCGCTGTATCATTTTCAAGTGTCTTTGATATGTTTTTTTTTTTCTGTGTTATTGTTGTTGTTAAGCGAGGGTTATGCTCTATTACTACAATATTTTTGTTGCTGTTTTTTTTAAATTTTTTTGTTATAAATTTATTTGAAAAAGTTTGTCTTAAAGTTGCAATTGTTTGTTTGTTTGTTTGATTGTTTAATCCGAGAAGGGAAAAGAGGGGAAACAAAACTGGTAACCATTGTTTTAACTAATGTAGATTCGGTTTGACTTTTGTATGAGTTTTGTTAAGAGTTGAGAGTAGAGTTTTGTAATTTAACTATGCGAATGACCTTTTCACTATGACTACTACTCGTCTTTATTTGTAATGTGAGTTTATATAAAAGTTAATTTTTAAAACTGGGCAACAAAAAAACATTTGTATTATAATTAAATAAAAAGTTAAGTGGAAAATTTAAAGATAAAGTTGTGGGGAATAAACACACTGTCATGACCACTATAGAAATTTGTATTCATGATAGAAATAAAAAAGGGGACAGTGACATCATTAAATGTAGTTAGAGAGAAAATTTTCATTATCCAATGTAATGTAATAGTATGGGATAATTTAAATTGGCTTATTGCCTTAAATAAATACTGTAATTTCATTTATTGGACAATTTTGTCATATGAATCATCATTACCAAAGTGGATTGCACGAAATACTTTACAATAACTTTTTCTAATATGCTCTAAAATCATAAAAATAAGCACTCAAATAAGCAAAATAAATATCTTCAAATACTAGTATTATAGAAGAGGTTTGTATTCTTATTTTATTTAAATTTTTATAATAATTTTATATAATATTTCAATGTTTTGGTTTTTTTTTATTCTTGTTACATTAAATTATAAAATGATGTTTTAAATTTTCAAATTCAAAAGACTTTCGGTTTTCGGTTAAGATGCTTACACATGATTCTTACAGTATGCAAAATGACATTTATTTCTGATGAGAATGGCGTTAAGCTTTTCGGAATACACTAAATTTTTCCGATCGCTACCAACACACGCAACGTTGCCAGATGTATGTTAAGAAATGGGCGACTTACATCAGAATGAAATAGGGAAACGTTCTCCATGACTAAAATTGGGAATTTACCTTTTTGATTTCGAACAAATCGTTGAAATAAACATTTTTAGAAAATATCTGATCTGAACATTACATACAATAGTACTTACAAAACAAAATCGAAATCCGTGTCTGTTCCGATGAGTACATCTTTTAAACCACCCTACGGATTTTGATACGGTTTTCAATGGTATTTAGAAAATTTTTGAACTTATTTAACAACAAAAAGATTTAATTAATTACCAGTCATTACTAATAAGTTGAAGTATATTATAAACAAAAACACATTTGATGCCAGTCTAGTTTGTCAAATTGGGGACATTTTACAATTTCTGGTACAAATTCTTCGGTCAATGTTGTTTTTCAATGCGACTTTTCATTGTTTACAGCAACAAAGTTTCTTCAAATGTGATTTTGAAATTTAGATTCTAGTAATTATTATTATCATTTAAGCCATAAAAGGAAAAAAGAAACAGTTGTTCAAATGGAGTTTAATGAAAATATCCAAACCTTAAAACTAATTATTGTACTTACAGTTAGTGCAAAGCAATGCTGGTGTGGTGCTTTTCTTCATTATAAGATTTACAGGCAACATGAAACTGAAAAACTTTTTGCGAATAAGTAGAGAAGCGTGTGTTGAACGTACAGTTCGTCTTAGTCATGATAGTCATAGATCTCAGAGATCCACAGAATTGTCCGAACACAGATCCATGATAACGATTTAAATTTGTTAAATCTGTAAGCCATGGACAAATTTTAATCTACTTATGTTTCAAGTAAAATAAATATTAAACAATTTCGATATTATTTATGTGTCTCATTTATACCATACAATGATATACAATATGTATACAAATAAATACAATACTTATGTTAAAAAACAAACCTTATAAAATAAATGTATTTTCTTGCTAATACTTTTTCAATACACTCGATGGAAGTCATACTTCAATAGGTCTAAGTGAAATACAGTAATTTAAGTATGGGGTTTAAAAATAATTTAAAACTCCAACACTTTTGTATGCACAAAAATTATTTCAATGTTATAAATTGCTCTTATGCACGATTCAGAAACCCTGCCGAATGCTCTCAAAAGCAGTGAGAATCGGTTCATTATTTTATTTATTTTATTATTTATTAATTTTTTATTTATATATTTAATAAATAATTATATAATTTAATGAAGAATAGATTAAAAAGTTTTTTGCAAAATTGTTATTTTTATAATTTTGCAATTTTGCAAAAATTATTACAGAATTTGAAATTTGCTTGGCAGGTCTATTCCCGAGCAGGTATTGCCAGAATGCATGTGATCCATAAGAGTAGGCTAGACGTATGTACGTCTAATACAATACTTATACCTTTTGCAGAAGGGATATTTGCTTTCTTGATGTTGGTTCATGTTTCGCTACCTTTGTTGATTTTTTTTTTGTGTCTTGTTATTATTATTGTATTTACGTTTTGCCAACAAATGAATAACTCAACTCACCTTATCTGTGTTTCTCGTTTTCTTTTCTTCGTATATTCGCTGGGCATACAATAAAATTCTTATGACAGTCCGTCCCGCTAATTTTATCATGACAAATCAAAGAAAAATCATTATTTTAACAATCGGCAAGTATATTGTCTAATATTATGATTTTTTTATGAATTAACCATGAGTGTACCTAGACCTAGACTGTACACACTCGTGCCGACGTATAACGACGAAAAAGTGTATAGAAAATTTCTGATTTGGCTAAAAGCCTGAAATGTCCATGGAACTAACTCTAGCAAAGATAATCTTAGTATACTTATTTCACCACAATGATTTGTGCTTAAATAAAAAAAAACAACAAAAACAGATGTTATAAAAAGAAAAATTAACTCCAAAGTGAGGAAATTGTCTTGACTGTCTGTTATGAACACTTGATATGCACGTATGTATGTGACTACCCACTTTGTCGAGCTGATTGTCATATTCATCTGTATAAAAATTATCAGTTCAATTGTAAAGAAATGAAAAGAACTTGTTTAATATTATGGCATTTTCATGTTTAACTTCATCAATGTTAATCATAGTTTATTGTTACAACAATGTTAATAATGATTGTTGTCACAAGTAAACTTTAACAATTTCTGATTTTAATTTTATTTCTTCTACTCATTCAATTTCTTTTTCTTTTTTAACGTGTTTGTCTAATCAAAATTGATTGAAGTTATCGAATACAAAAATACTTGATGATGATACAAATATATATGATGAGAACGACAACAGCACACAGCATGAAAATAGAATTAACACATATTCAGAGTTATTTGTATGAAATATTGACAAATCAAAGCCTAATTCATAAAATTAATGCGCCCACATGAAGTGCGAGAGATTCTCACATTATTGTCAGATACAAAAAATATTGTATCTCTTTTCTCTATGTTGATAGAAGAAAATCAAACCAAATCGAATTGTTGTCTTGAAGAAAAATTACCCAAACTTTTTTTTTGTTGCTAAATTGGCAAATTGAATGTCAACATGCGTAAAAAAAGGCATGAAAATGTTACGCCACAAACAAGGATTGCCTTGGCACATGTCCTTTGAATTTGTTTATGTCTATTGACAACACACATGGAAAGACAAGAGACAAGAGAGCAAGCAAAGGATGAACGCCTTAGAAAATGTCACTGAAATAAATAAAAAATGACAGAAATTCATGGAAATTTGTGTGAAGACAAGTGAACGAGTGAGTGAGTGGGTATCAAGATATTCTTATGCTTCAATGGCGCATAAATGAGCATTTGTTTTTGTATCGTTTCTTTTTTTTTTTTGGTAAATGTATTTTGTGTGGGTGTAGATTTGATATTTGTGCTCTTTGTTTGAGCATCATTATGTAAGTCTATGAAGATATTTGTTTGTCAAGTTGTTGTCGTCGTTTTCATCATCATATTACATATTTAATCTTCAAGTTATTGGAACAAGAAAATTCTTAAAAATAAATTCTTATTCAAAGTTAAATTTTGAATTTAAGTTTTAAATGTTTCACTTTAAAAAGATCTCAAGTTCAATAGATACTTTATAACGCTCAATCACACTCTTTGTCATACTTACTTACCAACTCATTCCACTCATTTCACTCATTCCACACAATTCTTTAGATTTACTTACTAAGATTTATCTCTTTTTCGAAGCCTCAAACACGAAAAGAAATTGTGCTGCATACTGCTAGGGGCGGCGGCTCGCCAATAGCCATCGATACTTACTTATGGTACTGCTGACGCCATCGTCATTTATAAAATGGCTTATTATAAAAAACAAGAGTAGAATTTTTTCGATTGATTGATGAGTAACGCAGTGTTTGGGCATCGATTGAGTTCCTTTCTTTTTTTTTGAATTTCAGTTTTTTCTTTCTTTCGACAAACGAATTGAGTTTGGTTGTTAATCCTAAGGTTTGGGTTTAGGTTCGCATTCACATTTTTCATGAATTTTTCTTTTCTAAGTGTATTATTTACTTAAGCGAAGAAGATGAATTTTGTTTGATTTAACAAAGTTTCCTTTTTACGAAAGTAATAAATATTGGAAGCAAATAAAAGAAGAAGTCTTGCATATGTTGGGGTGTAAAAATATACATTTTTCCTTATTCAAAAACTTTGAAAATGAACATAAATTTACATATGACAGAATTATAACTAAGGTAGAAAAATTGTACAAATTAATTCAGTTTGATCGAAAATAATTTTCTGCTTTACTAAATATTGTAAGAGAAAGAAAAGTTTAAAATTTTGTAGCCCAACAAAAAAATTGTAAATAAATTTGCACAAAATCAGAAAATGAAGCAAATGTTTGAAATTTTGTAAGACACATGTATTGCATATTGAACTATTTTGAGTGTGAGTGTCTGAGTGTGTGTTGAAGGATATTTTATATGCAATTCATAGATGTTTTGTTGTTCTTCTTGGGTGATTCTTGTTTTTTGGTGTTTAAATACCAATACATATATTGTTACTCCTGGTATGAGTTTTTGTTTGAATCGAATTGAGTTGAGTCAAGTTGAGTCTCACAGGTGAATTAACTTTTATGCTCGACTCGTTGCAAATATATGTATGTATATATTTTTGGATGGAAAACTTTCTACCAAACGATGTCAAAATGCATTTTGTGTGTAGAAACTTTAAGCTATCAGAAAGGAAGTAAAACATCAACCATCTAGACAAGGATATTGTGAAATTTCGATAGGGGGTACCAAGAGTCTGATAGAAAGTGTCGTTCAATGACAGAAATTAAAGTTGTTGCTATGTTTTTATATGTCACAAAGGTATGCTGTCAAGGACATACATATATATACATAGTATCCTTGAAGCAAAGAAGTGTTTTTGTGACATTTATGTAAGTATTTTGATGATTGAAGTTTATTTAAGTTTTGAACACAAAATAATTATGAAACTTGTTATTTTCATTAGTTTAACTAAAGCAATTTTCACTTGCTAAACAAAATACATAATAAAAGGAAAAAACGAATAACTGTAATTTCTTCAGAAATTTGTTTGTGTAGGAAAAGCTTATCGTTTTTTTTAAACTATTTTTTGGTTTAATTTGTGAGCATTTCTATTTTTTTTTAGCACACAAAGGCAATATTATGCCAAGCGTATGTACATTTCTGTGGCTAACTTTGTGGTTTGACGCATATACACACATACATACATATGTATATACATTTCAATAAGTTTATATAGTACAATAGATACACATACTACATAAATACATATGATATGTGAGTGTGAGTGTGAGTGTGTGTGTGTGTGGCATTGTGTTTTTTCTTTTTTAGTTACTGGGGTGTAGTTTTCATGCCAACATGCTTCGACGCACAATATAAACCTTTGTTTGACTGCTCGACTCAACACAACTTGGCTCAACTTGACTGAACTCAACTCGATTCAGTTTGGTTGGATTTGGTTTCCTTGCGTAACTTGAAACTTGAGTTTTTGATGTTGAACTTTTGTTAAAAATAATGTACTATTTTTCACATTTGCACATTTCCAGTTCGTAGAACAGAGAACATTTGGTTACCTTACCTTACCTTACCTATGGCTATATAAGTACGATTGTGTGTTGTTTGTGTGTGTGTGTGTGTGTGTGGAAGATGATACGCATAAGTGCACCTGTTGAAATGTGGCAAAAAATGTGAGCACAACAAGGCTCAAGGCAAAGAGTACGTATTACAAAAGCAGCTTGTATCCGTTTGGCTAAAAGGCAAAAGCTTCAAGGATTTACATAGAGAGAGAGATTGTAAACTAAAACCGCGTATATATTTTTCATTAATGGTGAAACTGAGGCGTTAACTCTGTGCTAATATGATGCTGAGATAAGCAATTTTTTTGGACAAATTTTTGAGTTAGGATTGTGGTTCAACGAAGGGTAGATAAATAGGGGATTCAAATTTGTTTGGCTGACATAAACTTAAATAAATTGACAATAGTAGGTTGGATTAGGTTAGGTAGAAGTACCGTTAGTTTAAGTTGTAGACCAGAGGCCCCGAAACATTATTGTTTCATACACCACTTGCCATTCTTTTCCGTTTTGGGTAGACCTTTGTTGAATCCAGCATAATTTGACAATCGCTTTAAAAAAGGTTAGCGTCGATTGAGCAAAAAAATGCTTAAAAAATATGATCGTGGTGCTTAAAAAGGCGTGTTCAAGATTGTAACAGTTGACGAATTATGGTTCTATGCGTATGAGCCGGAAAGTAAACAGCAATCGAATGCATTGGATGACAATCCCACGAAAGTTGCTTACGCATGAAGCACTTCGATGCAAATGGTGGCCCGTTTCTTTGAAATTACCGGACATATCGCAACAGGACCACTAGTGCAATGTAAAACAGTCAATTCTGAGAGGTACACGACCATCTGTTGCCAGAAGTTTTTGGTGAGGAAGATAACAAACGGTCGGCGTCGGATCATTCTTCATCATGACAATGCAAGTTCTCATACTTCTACTCAAACAACCGAGTATTTGAAGGCACAAAAGTTAGGTTTAACTGAAATCTAAACTGTACCTTATTTTCTTAGTTAGTGCTTATTCCTATGAGTTCTTCCTGTAATATGACATCCGTTTCTTCAATGGATTGATTATACATTGTGGTATTATCATAGTCAAATCATCTTCAAACCACCATAGCTTCGAAATCTGTATAGAGGGAATTTAAATGTTGAACGTTGGCTGAAATATCATCTGCCTGGCAGTTTGTCTGTGAAACTTGGAAAATTCGCCCTGTCCAATGTTTTGCTTCATTAATTTCATTCTGGCAAGAAATGCTGAAATTATGGACTTTGTTTTGTTCAAAATTTAGGCTGTCATCTTGTAACTGCAAGCTGGCCTCATTAAATTTACTAAACAAATCTATTAAATAGGTAATTTTGTTTTAAAATTGGATCTAAATCATCCAAAAACTCTTAATCAGTATCAAAAATAGCAAAAAAATCTTGTTAAAAATAAGCCTTCTGACCCCCGTTTACATCTCACAGACTCCCAATCATTTTTTTCGCTTACATGGACCTCTTGCAAGTCGTTGTCGAACCTGGAACCCGATATAGTAGATCACTTTGGGTATCAAAGATGTAGACGAATAGAAAACAACCCAAACTATTATGAATCTTATAAAATACTTGACATTCGTATCTTTCAAGTTGAGTAAAGAAAGAGGAATCAAGTGTATTGGACCTACTTTTTGAAAGCCCTAGGCTAATGCTCCTATCTTTTTTGGGCCAAACGCAGTAATTTCCACCAAAAACTGTTATTGCGTAGTTCAACGATTTCAAAACGCAGTATTTTTTGCAGTACATGTTTTCGAAGAAAATATAGTACTTTTTCCCAGAATAAACCTTTTATAGTAAAAAAAAAACATTATTTTAGGCAGTATTAACTGATATGGCGTTTTAAGCTGATGAAAAAATAAGTGCAAATAATGTGTAAAAGTCATTGATACATTGATTCATGAATCAATATCATGTAAAGAAACCAAATGAATCATATTTTCAATCTGATTAACTTCGTCGTCTGAATCATCTGGCATCTCGATACATTATCGAGAGGTTTGTATTTTATATTGTTCCTTTGAAGCGATTTTTTTGAGTAATTCTGGTTTTGTTTTCACACATAGGATTCGAAAAATTCTTAACGTGAAATTAAAAATTGGTTTCGACGGTTAAATTGATTTTAATGTTTCTACACTTAAACGACTTTCTTAAATGTCCAAGTTTTGTTTACATGTCCTACTATTGAGGTTGTCCCGGGTAGACATATCTAGAATGTATTCAATAAGTTTGACTTCTTCTGTTTCATTGAGTTCCGATTTGTGTGTGTTGGAACAGTACAGCTTTTTTTGTTTTATTTGTCAGAGATGTTTTGAGTGATTCGGTGGGTTCTCAGCCTTATATATTTCTGAGAGTTAGAAAACATTGAAAGTTGACTAAAATCGATTGAATTTTTCATTTTATTTTTGGTGGGTTGTAACGGAGGCCATTTTAACGGAGGTGGGTTAACAATATATATACAATAAATACTATACTTATATACTACAAAGTTTGTACTACAAACTATACTTAAATGTAGTAATTTTGCAGCTAGGTAGTAGGCGTCAAGCATACTAACCGATTTCGCAATGGTTCGTAATTTAAATCGGCTCCACTAAATAGTTACTCGCTTGAAGGCAACGATAAATAAGCACGTACGATGCGAAAAAAGCTTGAAATTTTGTATTATATATTTCCACCATATTAGAGGCTCTTCGTTTAGTGGAAGTTTGTTTTGGGTATTACACACATTTATCAATGATTTTCATATGATGAGGTTAGTAGTGGTGTCATTTTTATCTTCTTCGTTACTGCTGTTTTCAAGTATGCCTGCCCGTTCGAGTAAACACTTTACATTGGCCGTGACATCTGGGAACGAGCTCCCAATGTTCATTGTTAGCTCGATACAAATCAATCCTAGGTCTCTTGGCAACAGAAGCCCCGTCGTCATCAGCTTCACTTAAAGTTCTTACATGACCTAAGTCATACAGCGTTAACAAACGCAATAGTTCGGATTGGAATTTGTACCTTGGGTCCAAATATTTATCACTGCCACTGGAAGGCCACGAAATCTTGAATTGATGCCTTCAATCAGTTTTTTGATAATGATTTTGTAATTTTGATCGGTGTCATGTTTATTTATGGGATGTAAGAGGGAGTAAGTGTCCGTTAAAAACATGCGGAGGTTCGATTTCTTGCGGATGTTCCGCATATGCGGAGAGTGGAGTTCCATTAGCAATCCTAATTTCAGGTATTATAAAAATGACAAGCAAAACGCAGTAGAAATGCAATATTTTGGTAAATAACACAGTACGGTATGCGAGAAGGTGACTCTTTTCTACTAACAACTTTTGCACCATATTAGAGATATGTTAGCCAATTAGGTAGTGTCCGGTTATTACTGTGTCCACTCGTCTAAGTGTTAACAATTTGTAATAAAATTTTCCCCATTTACAATAAAAAAGGCGCCTTAAGTATTGTATATTTTATTATATTTGAATATATTTAAAACAACAAAATGTAGCAGTATATTGTTAGGCGTCATATAATAGTAAATTTTCTGATTATATAAATTTATGACATCAGATACAATACTTTATAAGGGTAAGTTTTATACCTATTTCAACACTTTAGGGCTTTTCTATCTCCTCCTCAGTTTATCTATCATCATCTACTAACATTTCCATGTGTAGCGAAGGAGGGCAAATAAAATACTTAAATTTAGGTAAATATTCACAGATGTCGTAAAGTAGGGAAAATAAGCATATTAAATATAAACATTAAAAAAATTTCGATGTCATTCTTTATTACAGTTAGATACATAGGGAAAGTTGTTACTCTTAACACTTGATCTCATCACATTTTCCTATTAATAAGTCAAATGAACTTCAAGTTAGCCTGACTTGCCACACATTTCTGTCTCAATGTCTATTTACTTTACTCACTCATTCACTCACTCATTCCGTTGAGTTTGTTGTATCAAAAACAGGATGTACGCTCCTTAGAGTGACCAAGATTCGCAATTGTTTGCTTTTACTTAAGTCAGTCAAGTTAAACTGTGTAAAAACGCAGCATAACAATAAAGATCTTAAGTGGACAAACGTAGTATCTACAACTACATAGTACATACAATGTCGCTAGGAACATTGAGAAGAATTTAAGGAAATATTTTCTTTTGGTCTGCTTTATTATGTTTTCACATGGCGAACAAATAAAAATATTTGTTTCTGTACACAAAAAAAAAAAAGAAAAAAAATACCAAAGCACAAAATTCCCGTATACCGGAAGTGGGTGAATACTGCATAGAGAGAGAGAGAGTGGAGAAGGGAAGAAAAGGAAAAGATTGGAGGTACAAATAAACGGAAATGCAATAAAAACATTTGTTGTAAAATCTTTGGGAACTGATGACTGAAGCGGCTGACAGTCAAGTGAACAACTGAACAAGCCAGCATAGACCAACAAAACTGACAAACATAAAAAATCCCACAATAAAACAAATACGAAAAGAAGAAAATAAGAAAATAAGCACAGAAGATACAGCAAAAAAAATAAAAAAAAGTATAACAAGAAGAAAGAAAAATTAAATCAGTAAAAAGGAAAGAAATATTTTTACAACGCCACAAAGTATTTCAATGAAATGAAATTCAACTCAACTTAACGAAACGAAACAAAAAGTAACGCAATGTAATATCAAAAAAGAAAAAAATTGAGGACTTGAAGACTTGAGGACTCATGGACATTTACGATGTGCACGCGACGCGAAGAACTTTGCTTTGAAATTGTATTTTTCCTTTTTGGTGAATGATAGTAGTATTTTGTGTCGTTTTCATTGTTGTCTTTTTCTTTGCCTTTCCTTGAGCGGCATTTAAACTTAGAGAGTTGAAAAAGCAAAAGAAATGAATGTCAAGCAAAGTGGTAAGGCATAAAAAGGATGTAAAAAAATTGGAAAAAAAGAAGGCGTCAAGTAAAAACAACTAAAAATATATAAATTTTGTTTCCATACATTTTTTGTGTTTTATCAAACTTTTATAGATAGCAAAAATATGACAACAGATGAGGAGGAAAAAGTTGGAGGTGGTTTTTCTGCCACGCTCTCAATAACATAAAAGTTTTTCTATTGTATGGTATACTATAACAAGCTTGACGCCATCAGTTTTGTTTAGTTAAGTGTAGAATCAACTAAACTTTTAACTAAGTATGAAGGGAAGCATCATCATTTGTCAGTCAGTAAAACATCTAAACAGCGATCGTCTCGTCTTGAATATACTATGTACTACTAGTAAGTATGTTTATCTAGTTTATCTAAGATAATTTTTCATTTAAAAAATAGAAACCTTATGCGGGGTGTGTTTAAAAAGTAAGAGGACCTTTCGAAAAATATTTATTTATTCATCTATTTCTCCTTTTTTTTCTCCTTCGATATAATACACTTGTGCCAGCGCTTTTTCCACTCCTTGAAGTAATTCTGATAATCGCTTTTAGGGCTGGCCTTTAGGTCACCCACCAAAGCGGCCTTTATTTCCTCAAGGTAATTTTTGGGAATAGGAAATAGTCACAGGGGATGAAGTCCGGTGAATACGGTGGCTGAGGCATGATTTGCCAAAAAAATCACGAACAAGCAATGACGTGTGAGCTGGCGCATTATCGTGGTGTAATATCCATGTCTGATTGTTCCACAATTTCGGGCGTTTTTGTCGTATTGCTTTACACAAATGGCGCATAACTTCAAACTAATATTCTTTATTGACCGTACGACCTTCTGGCAAGAACTCACGATGCACCACGCCATTCTAATCAAAGAAAACAGTAAACAAAACCTTCACATTTGATCGAACCTGGCGTGTTTTTACGGCTTTGGGTTTTCTGGTCCCTTCCGTTGGGATGATTGTACTTTGGTTTCGAAAGTTTCATAGTCATAAACACATGTTTCGTCACCAGTTATGACTCTGTTGAGCAAATCAGGATCGTCGTTGAAGTCATTTAACAGCTCTTGATCGATGCTTATGCCACGGTTCTTTTGTTCAAAAGTTAGAAATTTTGAAACAAACTTTGCTGCCACACGTTTCGTGCCCAAAACATCCGAAAAAAATTGATGGCATGAGCCAAGCGATATGCCGACATCCTCAGCAACTTCTGTAATAGTGATTCAATAATTCGTCAAAACCATGTTCATCACTGCTTCAACTTTTTCATCGGTTCTTGACGTTCTGGGGCGTCTAGAGCATCCTTCTTTATTGACATCTTCTCGGCCTTCTGTAAAGAGCTTGTACCATTTGTAAACAATGAATTTGCTGAAAGAAGACTCACCAAATGGCATAGTCAACTTTTCAAGACCTTTGGAGCACTTAATTTCGTTTTTCACACAAAATTTAATACAAATTCTTTGATCCTTTTTCTTAAGATTGCAGCAATTCGCAGCAATTAAAAAAAAAAAACAAGAGTCACCTTTATGTCTGTTAAAAACAAACTAAAGATGCAAAAGGGTTGATAATGTCAACATATGTTAGTGACATGTGTACCAACATAACTGAATATAAAATATCGAATATTGATAACACGTGGACCAAGACATATAAAAAGTCCTCTTACTTTTTTAACATGCCTCGTATATTTTTTGGTTTTTTTTTGTAATTTAATTTTGCACACAGAATTGTTTACAGAATCTAGTTGAGTTTTATTTTAAAAATATTTCCCCATTGGAAAGTATATTCTGTGTAATCCTTATTAAAATAAAAGCTTTGTGCGGTCAATTTTGTAAAAAATAATAAAATAAATACAGAAGCAGAAGTTCCCACAGCACGTGGCATATAAATCAGTTTTAGTCATTATTAAGCCATATAATGAAGGGATAATCAAATTTAACATAAAATGATTGAAAAGTTTTTAAACAGATTCGCAACAGTTTGTTTTTTTATACAAATTTTCTGGATTTTGGCATTGATTGGGGTTACAGTCAAAATATTAAGCATACGCACGTGTAGCTAACCGACCTTCAAAGGAAAAGTGGCTTATCAAATTGAGTATGATGAATTAATATTACTCAAATAGTAGTAGATTAAATAGATTTTTATTTGATTGTTTTTTTTTTATTTAAATTTGAAAGAAAAATTGTATATAAGGTTAACTAAAAGTTGAGATGTGGTACTCTCGAGCCTCAAGCATTCAGTGCCATGAAACCATGCAACTTTAATTAAGCAACCAAGCACCACATGACTTTAGTGTTGTGAAAATATGCTTGAGAGCTACTACATACTAACTAAATCCCATGGCCTTAACAAACAAACGAAACGAAACGAATGAACGAAGTAGTAATACTAGAGACTATACTCGTACTATGTATGTATGCCGCCTTTGCCGCCCAATAAGGAACTTTAGTATAACATCAAATGCAGCTAAAACCACTTGATAATACCAAGAAAATGTTTTCGAGCGCGTAATTTTTGAACTAAGTCGAGAAGGGTCGGGTCATGGTAAGGTAATAGAGGATTGAAGTTGCTTAGAAATGTAGAACATCAACGTAACCATAGTATGTAGTAGAACAAAAGGGAAATAACTGAGTGAGTAAAATCTAAAAACTAGTAGTAGAGATGGTAAAGAAAATACTTGTTATAAGAAGTAAGCAGGCCAAGGAAGCTGAACAGTGGGTAAGGGCGTACCCAGAGAAAGGGAGATTGAGTATAAGAGGGAAACAAAATGAAGTTAAAAAAGTCGTTATCGTTGTTGCGCTTTCGGCTAAGAAGTTTGACTTGAAACGCAAAGCACCTTGAAATGTCACAAGCGTCTCCTTACGCTGTGCTGAACTGTGCTGTGCTTTGTGTTATGTAGAGTACTACGAGCAACTGCTGTCATTGGGGGATTTATGCGCTTGGAATTTTACATTTGCAAGTCCGTTTCGTTTTCTTGGTGTACGTATTACGTTTATAGCTATCAGCGGGACATAACATTTGTCGATCTCGTTGTGTCATTGTGACGTTGGTCTATGGTTGTGTAGTTGTTGGCTTCAAGCAATGCACGTCTTCATTGTGCCCAATATAATCTTCATCTACAACATAGTCATTGGCATTCTTCCTTCACAGCACATCACATCACTTGGTTTTACTTCTCTTTACTTCAATTTACTTTACCAGTTCATTGTTTTTCTCTATTTCCTTTTTCTTTCTCACTTTATCGTTTACCACATAAGTCAAATTGCTTTTTTTCGCTTTGCTCTTCTTTTCTTTTCTTTTGTTTTCCTTGTGCCTTGCTGTGCTGATGCTTGTCTTACATATTATTAGCATAGCATTTTAATAGTAGTTTTTATAGTCATTTTACATTTTTCATGATTTTTTCAAATTAATTTCGCCATTTCTTTCGTTTCGTTTCATTTTGTTTTAAATTTTGAACCATTTATCATTATGATCAAGATGACGTAGTTGACCATTAAAAATGAAAATAGTATACTATAAATATATTAATATGTAAATTTATTAATAAAAATTATAAGCATTAAAAGCGGTAGCCATAAAAGTCGAGTAGATGGTGTGCATGCTGCTATATAAATTTGATATGCTATACACGTTGTATACGCAATGTCATTGTTTGATATTAACACGTATACTCAGGCAGCAGAATATAAACAAAACAAAGTGATGATTGTGATAAAGGCAGGCAGCCTAAAGAAAGAAGGGTGGGTGGGAGAGAGAGAGCAAAGCAAGCAATTTTAATTTGAAAAATGAAAATGAAAATATTCTTGAGTTTTTGAGTTTGCATACTACAAAGGACTAAGGACATTGGATATCTTTTTGTTGTTGTTGTTAAATATTATTTTTTATTCTTGTCAAAGTCAAACTGAAGTAAAGTAAATCTTAGTAAGACAGAATGAAGAATGAAATGTAATAAAATTTTATTTTTATGTTTGTTTGCAGTGTTGTTTGTTATTTAAGATTCATCATCATCATGATCATCATCATCATTTGACCAACACGTTTATTGTTTATTTAAGGATATGATTGTACTAAGTAAGCAACATGTGCCTTATAAATATTGAAAGCATTTTCCTGTCATCTTCTATTGTCATGGAATTGAAATATTCACTTTAAGCTTAAAGATTTACTTTTTATTTAATGCTTAATTTATTCATTCAGTCAGTCAGTCAGTTAGTGAGTCAGTCAAACATTTCCTTATTTAAAGCATCAATCATACTCATGTTCGTCTCTCATGTCTATTTTAATATGTTACAATCTTGTCCATTAAATGTTGTGAAAAATCTTTTCTCCCTTGATTTTCTTTTCTTCTTTTTTGTTTGGTTGTGGTCTCAAACCACTTAACTGATTGATTAATATATCAATATGTCAGTCCGTCAGTCAGTCAGTCTGTTAGTTGGTTAGTTGTTGTATGAGTTGAGGCAGTAAGGATTCATTAAATGTGGGTCTCAAGTCATTGAACTTGTTTGTTTGCTTATGACACAAGAACCCAATAAAAAGTCTCAGAACAGAATAAGTTTTTACTTTTTTTTATTATGGTTTAATTATATAAGTTTTGAGACATTTAGTCAAAGCGAATCAATCAAATAGGAATTTTATTTATAACCCTTCGAAAGTGGTTCCCAATGTATTTACTTTCCTCTTTCTTTTTTGGGTTACCTGCATGAATGTAATTAATTCGCCCACTGCTATAAGAGTTTCTTTGACGAAGGAATCAAAGGATTAAAATGAGGGGAGACACAAAGCCAGCCAATATTTCAATTGCTCATTTTTTTATGTCAATATAATTTTTTTGCTATTTTTCTGTGGGTTGTATTACTGTAGAATGCTTGAGGCAGTAACACAGCTACTACCAATTTACAGCAAGCAAATCTTTGCCATATTTTTTTTTTGCACTTATAAAACTTGATTTCATTTCTGCTTTTAGTTATAAAAAACAAAACCGCTGCAAGCTTATTTTTCACTCATTTCTTTAGTTTTTTTCTATATTCTCTCTATGATTACAATATTTTGTTTTTGGTTTCTTTTTTTGCCAGACATCCGGCACTCGACCATATTTTTGTAAGCAATGAAAACGAAAGTTTTCAAATATTTGAAAAAAAAAAAAAAAACAAAATCAAAACATAAAGCAGGTAAAAGTGATGGAAATGGAAATCATAAAAAGAAATGAAATGTTGTTAAGTGAAAGTGTGCCGGAAACTTTGCTTGATTCACTTTGAATTTGACGGTATAAAAACTATGATTTTGTTCACTTTCACCTCTTTTTTAATTTTTATAGTTTTTCACAAAATAGGAAAAAATTATCGTTTAATTTCATTAACAAAGAAACGGAAAAATATTCATGATAAAACTCAATCAATCATGTAGTTTAATAAATTTACGCTAATTACATTTAATTGGCACATAATTTAATTGTCAAGTCAACGTCAATCAAATTTATCTTTTTACTGATTTAACATAATTTTAGCTTCAAAAGCAACCTTTACTCAGAAGGTAGAAGATAATAATGATGAGTTTTTTAATAATGAGTGTCGCTTCTGTTATAGAAGCCATACCAATTTTAAATATTCCAGTTCATTTGCTTGAAAAAATATAAGGCTATCGTCGTCAAGTGTTTGCATAATTCATTTTGAAATAATAATGTAAAGAAAACATTGGGAAAATATGTCATTTGCTAGGCTAGGCACTGAGGTCTCATAAAAAAATTTAAACGCCATCCATATTGATTTCTCACAATGTGAGTATGTGTGGTGGACTTGTCATTGCATGTTCTATTTGGATTGGAGTTATAGTAAGTATTTTATGTATGTAATTATTTATGAGCACTCGAATTGCTTAATTCAGAATGACAATGATGATGACATGTTATTGGTATTTATGCTTGTTTGGAAGGGAGGGTTGTGTGTATGCCTATGTGTGTTTGATGAAATGATAATGTTATGCTTAATATGGCAAGCAGTGTTTCATTAAGAATATGTGATGATATGATATGATATGATATGTGATTTAAGTAAAGAGTTCAGTTAAATTCTTAAAGAAAAACAAAAAACATTTAAAAAAGCAATAAAATATTTTATGCTTAATTATCTTATATTTCCTTGAATGGGGAGGAACTATTATTATTTTCTATCAACATTCAAAGCAATCTTCTATCATTGTTCATTTAATAATAAAATTTCCTTTTACAGTAATTCTTTTTGGTGTCCCTTCACTTAAACTTTATATTGTCAAAACCAAAATTTACATTTTCAAGTCAAAGGACCATAAGTACTATACATTTTTGTCATTAAATGTTATGTTTTCATTTTTCTTAACTATAAACCAATGTAATCAAATCTTTATTCTTATTTCTTATAAACCTGCCATAATTGAATAAATAAATTAAGAAAGTTTTTCATAAAAAACTCAAGTTATAGAAATCAGATTGTGTTTGGGCAAAGACTATTAAATTTTATAGATAGGTTCGTTCTTAAAAAGAGAACTCTTTTTCTTATTTTACATTTTGGCATACCTCACAACAAATTGTGTGTAATTTTGTTGTTACATATCTCGGGGTATACAGCAAATAGAAAGCTCCCTTTAAAATAAACTCCCCAAATACTTTAGATATCATTTTCTGCTAAAGCGACACTCCTTAAAACTGATGATATTAATGTTTAAAATCATTTTGGTTGATTTGTCCATTTTACCTATATAATTTAATAGTCTTTGGTTTGGGAGAATGATTGTTTTAAGAAAACCAAGAGAAACAAAAAAGGAACAAGACGACAGAGACGATGAAGAGAAGAGAGCACTTGCAGCAAGCGCATAAGCCTAGTGGGAAAGACGCGTAGGAGTTTATTCCATAAAGCAACTGATTCCCTATTCCTTTATGCCTTGATATTCTGCGTCACCTTTCGACGACAGTTTGTCAGTGTGCCGCTGTCTATTGTGGTACATTAAAATACGTTAATAGTTGTATGTTAAAGAAAAAGTGTAGTCAAGCGATTGAAGTAATAAAAATTTACAAAAAATAAGGAAATAAAATAATGTACAAAACAAACAAATGCAAATTGAATTTAAAAGACTTTAGATTTATTTCTCATACAACATTTGAGAGTTAATTTTAATAAAAAGCCACAAAGTAAATCTCCTTTAAAAAAAAAAAAAAAATTATAGTCGTCTGCGGGTTATGAAATAATTCACAGGCAGCAACTTAGTTTATGCAGTTTGAGACTACGTATAAAGCGCAGTCTTTAAGCAACATATTGTCGAAATTTTGATATAAATCATCTGCAGCTATAAAAATATAAAGTTTTCCTAACAATTTTATTGGTTTTTTTTCAGTGGCTATAAGATTTATTGACCAGATCTACCTTAGTTTTGCGTTAATTGAAGATAAGCTCATAAACTTAGACAATAAGGACATTACTTAACCCATTTCTTGTGACTGCTTCGAAAACGAAACATAATTTCAAATAGTGCCGTATCATTTCTATGATAGATAGAAACATCATCTTATATTTTGATGAAAGGTAAAGATTCAAATCAAATCATGATATCATGAATCAGGTCGGATCATATTTCCTTATTCTTAAGTACCTGTGAATATTGCCAAATTCACAAATTTCAAAATTCTCAAAATAACTCATAAAATCTCAAAATATTTCCACTGAAGTAAGCGAGCTAGCTTAAGAAAATGAAAATATGGGGTATTGACTTTATCGAACAACAATTTTTGTATCTTGGAAGAATTTAAAAATGATGTTGCGAAAACGAAACATCCGCCGAATGTGTTAACAAAATTTGTATGATTTTTGACTGTTCTTGCATTTTCTATGGCAGACATTCCTATCAAATGTTCAATCTTGGAAAACTTATATGGTTTCGCTTCAAATAATGGAACTTCTGCAGCGCGGATGGTTACCTAGAAGGATCCTGTATATGGGTCTCGCTGTGAAAGTTGTTTTACACCTTCTTAAGTCTTATGAGGTTCCGAATATGCATGTGGTCGCTTTTCATAACTTTTTTACATATCCTAAGGTAATGTGTAGATTGTCAAGGCTGAACTATTTTGCATCAGGAACAATTCGACAGACTCGAATTGCTGATGCGTCTTTAATAGACTGCTCGGTCGATCCGAAGAAGGTCGTGAATATAGTGACAGTGTTTACGACACAAAAAACGAAGTACTGCTAGTCCATTGGAATGACAATGCCATCGTCACAGTTGCCACACATCATGAGCTGCATATTCCGCCTCATCGTGTGAAGCGTTATAATAGAAAATGTTCGAAACATTCAATATTCCGAAGACGCTGGAAGAGCCTTTGACAAATCAATGAACAATTATATTGTACTAGCTCGCGGGAAAAGTATCGCTGGTCGCTGATTACAAATGCTTTTAAAGCTTGCATATTGAATGAGTGAAGGCTAACACGTTACAATTATGGCCCAACTAGATTTTCGGAATTTTGCGATTGAGAGTCTAATCAGATGCGACAATGCCAGATCACAAACGACATCCAATCTATCAACACCAACAACACGAAAATAACATAGAACTGAATCACAAACATATGGGAGAATCAAAATAGCGCTTAATCAAAGAACCAAAGTGATTGACAGTGTTCGCTATGATGATGTGGGCGATGAACTTATTTTAAGCAAGGATCGCTATCGTAGCTTGTGCTAAAACAATAACATTTACAAATGTTAGAAATGTGATAAGCACATGAATTTCAAATGTATGTAACAATATTATACCAGAATATAATGTTGGCTATCGATATATTGCAATTTACTGATAATTTGCAAATTTTGTTAATGGATCCGGCGGTTGTTTCGTTTCGCAAAATATACTTAAAGGATACGTAAGAATTTTGTCAACTAGGGACTAAAATAAAGTATCTCACAAATTTTCACCAAAAAATCTCCGGTGGATCAAAATCAAAAAGAAATGGGTTAAACAAAAATTTAAAATGTTTTCTTTCCTTTTCGAATAACGTTCTTGCTTCAGCAGAACATATACTAAAAATTGGAACGATACAGAGAAGATAAGCACGGCCCCTGCGCAATGATGACACGTAAAATCGTTAAGCGTTCCACATTTTTGCAATCATTACTATATATGCATGTATGCCGACGATATGGCCGTAGTCTACAACTAATGAAGGAGAAATTAAACCATTTTTTAATAAGATTTCACGCCTAAGCCAAGCGTTGGCATATAATAATCAACTCCACCAAGTCCAGTAATCTTCACCCAATAAAATGGTGTCTGGCCGGTTATACTAAGCTACAATGCAAGCATCATACCATAGACGGCTTAAACCCATTATCTAAGTCTTATCCTGACAGGAACGCTTTGTTGCACAAAGTTTTAAAAATACCAATGGTTTTAGAGACAATGCAACTTTATAGAAACCGGCATCTAACAAAGCTGCAGACGCACCCTAACCCATTGGCTTCTATCTTGTTCCGAAGCCCAATTATAAGATGGAGGTTAAGAAGACTTAATCCACACTAAGCAGAATTTAATAAATAATAAGCACGCAAGGATAACATCTAAGAGAAATCAGTATTATACTTATACGGCCATCAAAATGTGTCATGCAGAACAACTGGGCTAAACATTTTAAATTAAGAGGAAAAAGAATATATATTGTAACTAAGAATATTAACTATATTTCAAGTATGAATAAAGTATATTCAGGTATATGGTAAAATGTAAAAATATAAAATTTCTTCTATAATGCAAACATACGAGAACATTTAAACTTTTTAACTTAACAAATTTATTGTTATTTCTAATTACGACTTTCTGCACTTATGTATAGTACCTACATTTTTCTATTACATGCTTTACTCTTTAAATCACACTAAATCTTTGCCATCGTTATCATCATCATCATCATCATCATCATTATTGCCATTACTACTAACTATCATCGTAATCATTATAATCATTAATATCATGAAGTTGCACTTGCATTTTGCTTTCGCTTACTTGCCTTTTTCTTGCGTACATGCACATACACATACCATATATTCTTGTCATGCTTCCTTGGTCTTCAATAGAATAAAATCCTTGCGTGTTCATTATGAATTTAATGCAGCAATTTCAACAGAACCGTGAAGTGCTTTTGCGCGTGTTCAACTGTAATTAAAAGCCTCATATAAATACTTAATTGTTTCGATATCTGGCATAGTTAAAATCTTCAGATTTAACGCTTCAACTAATGATGGTCGAACGGCGGTCAATGAGCCATTTTAATACACTTTACACGCTGCTGTGATTGTTGACACAACAAATGTAATTGAAGGCTCAAATATTTCAGCTTGATTTGATTCAGTTCAGTTCAATTTAGTATGCATTTAGTTGTGTAACAATCAGATTCAAAGATATCACTAATTGAAATGTTTCCTTTTATAAAATTCAACCCTTAATATCTTTCAAATGAACTTTTTTATTATTTCTTATCAATTGCCTAGATTTTTATTTACAAGAAAAAATAAAGGAGTCTTTAAAAAATCACAAATGCCGTTTCCTTTATTGCAAATAAACAACTTCCTTCTGCTTCAATGATATTCGGTCTTTCGTTGCTCCTTTCGTTCGCTGTTTTTCTTCTATTCTTCCGTTTCTACTGTCTCTTTTAATGTTGTTTTTTCATGTGAATTTGTAATAACTTGCATAAATTATTTTCCCTGCATAAATTTTACACTTGAACTCAACTTGGTACACAATGCGCGTCTCGCTTATATAGTATACACCACCAAATCTACCATATTCACCACACAGCTGCAAAAATTATTGTAAATTCAACATATTTTCTCATCTCAACACACAAGCCAAAGGAAGTCTGCAGGGGAAATTTTCGTCAAGTTAAAACTGGTCGAAAAGTGTTCTAAAAAATAAGGGGATTCTATGATTTTTTAGAACGCCTCCTTTTCATTAAATATTTACTGATTTACTTAAGCATTCCTCATACGCAATGTCAGGCTGCGCCTTTTGCCTAGTATGTAATTTAGAATGAGAATCTTGTCACAAAGTCAATGGTAATGCCGATGTTGTCTGTTGATACCGAAACTAAAACGTGTGACCACAAAAGTCATAATTCTATGTGATTATCTTTAAACACATGTTGCCTAGCGCACATTCCTCTATTTGGACAATCTACCCAAGACCAAAAACAACAGCAATAATAGGGAGAAATACCAACATAATGAGGGTCAAATCTCTCGTGCTATGTTTTTCGTTTATGTCAAGTTGAATTTGACGGATGAGGTTGAGTTGACTTTTTAAATTCTTGTCAACTTTAAGTCTTTAAGAACTTTATACCATGAAATATTTAAGCGATGACTCCTTCTTTTACATATACATACGTATGAATGTACATGTGTATATAGTAATTGTGTGCGCGTGGTTGTATTTGTTAATAATCTTTTCTCTCTTCTTTTTCTGGCATATAAATTCACTTTAAGGCGCTTAATTTCGTCTGTTTGTCGCATGTAAGCACCACAACTTATGAAGACATACTAAATGAGGATCATGATGACGATGATGATGTTCATGCTTGGCACTCACATCAACTGCCGTTTTCGCTTGCATGGCGTGGTTTCATTATTGCTTTAGGTTGTTTTGCTGTTGTATTTTGCTAAAAGGCAATTTACGTTAAATTAAATTGACCAAAAAACATAGCAACAAATGACAACAATGACAAGAGCAAGCAAGAAGCTAATGTCAATGGTTAGTCAGGAAAATATGTGAAAGTTAGAAAGATCGAAACAGGACATTGGTATGCGGTGTACTCATATATATGTACATATATTCATTCAATGTTTAACGAAGTATAACGATAAATATCTGAAGTATTACAAAGCTATGAAAAAAACAAAATAAACCAAAAAACATCATCAACATAATGTTATCTTGAAGTATGAGTATCATTGAGGAAATATTGCGCCCTGTGTCCTTGAGTATTTTATTACTAATTCTCTCTCTCTCTCTCTCTTATTACTCTATTTTACTACTATGTTAGTACTATGATATCTATTTATAATCCCTCTTAGTCTTTAATATACTCACTACACGTATAATATTCATTAGCAGTAGTATGTAATTCGTTCGTTCCTCATAATGATCTAAATTTATTGTAGCATATTACTGGCATTCATTGAAAATCCATTGATGTCACCATCGAACACCAAACCAATTCTAATGGAAAATCGAAATTAATTAGCATTTGATTTGTGCAATGACATAATTTGTCTATAGAAATGCATATATATGAGTTCTATATATAAAATGACATCATAAACAAAATCAAAAACTAATACTACTACTACAAACTAAAATATTAAAGTGGGAAATTGATGCAAATAAATGCCAATATTTATTCAGAAAATTTGTGGTGAGGAAATGATGACAACAATATTGATTTATAATATTAGGAAAGTTATCTCATTAGCACATAAAATCATGGTATTTGATTAAAGCAAATTTATGGTAAAAGGCAACCTTGATGTATGCTACAAACAAAATATGTACAATATTTAAAAGGCATCAAATGTTCTATTTTATAGTTGAGTGAGTATGAATGTTTATGACACCAAAATCCAATAGTCAAGTATTATATGTACGAGTATGTGTAATCAAATTGAAATCAAAAACAATTTAACTACCAGCCAATGCAATCAGTGCGTATGAGTAATAAAAATCAATTTTAATTCTTTCAATAATTCTCTTTTTCCTTTTGCAATCGTCGGCATTTTTTTCTTTCTTCGAAGAGAATAATAAAAGCTGACATGGTGTATGTTTAATAAATGTTGCGTGTGTCTTACTAAGTGCACTTAGATTGTACTCAACTGATTGATGATCATGATGATGATGATGAAAGAGAGTGAGGAGAAAGCTAAGAAAGGAAAATACGGGAAAAAAACCCATAGACGCCTGCAGGCAATTGAAAATGCTACAAGTGCATTTAGATAAAAGCAAAACAAAAAGGAAAATTGACAATGATAATTAAATACCCTTTACATGCAAGAAAATTTAAAATATTCCTTGTATATGAAAGCTACAAATAATCTAATATTTTCGGTTTAAGGAGAAGTTTATTGACATAGAGACAATTTCAGTGATAAAAGAACGACAAAGTCTCTTGATTATCAACTGAAATATTATGAATTTTCTGAAGTGCTTATTTTCGTCTTTAAAATATATTATATTGATTATACTCGTATGTATAAATAATCTTTTAGGGTTCTGTACCCAAAGGGTGCCAACGGGACCATATTACTAAGCCTACGCTGTCCGTCCGTCCGTCAGTGAGCTCTATCTCATTAACCGTAGTAAGTAGACAATCAATACTTTCACATAGTGTGTAATTCAATTGCCGGTATAACGACAAATAATAAAAATAAAATAGTTAAAAAATGAAAGGGATCCCCATACAAAGAAACCTGTTTTTTATCTTTCGTTTCCTGTTTTAGTTAATTTTTTGTAGAATACTTTGAGGCATTGTTTGAATATTTAACTATGGGAAAAAAACAAACAACTTCAGACAGAGGTACAAGCTTTACTTCCAACGAAAATATTTATTATGTACATGTGGTACGGAACCATTCGTGTTTAAGTCCGTTCCGCACTTGACCGATTTATTTTTTACTATGCGGAAGGCTAGCTTTTTTAAGAGCGATTTTATTTTATTGAAACGGAGATAATTATCTCTATTATGTATTATAATTTGTGATAATTTCTGTGAAAGCTTTTTGCTTAAAAACTGAACAATTATGGAAAGTATAAGGAGTTTATTTTACAGAACATCATTTTTAAATTATACATATTATCTCTCTTTCTTAAAATATATGGAAATGTTTGCATATAAAAATTTAGAGAAACTTATCTACATTAATTTCACTTGTGATGATGAACATCAAGACAAAGTATATCATACCCACTACCGGTGAAGGAGATACGAGTGTGTAGAAAATAAAAATGAGAAAATTGCAGTAAAGCAAAAGAATTAAAGACAAATAGGGAAAAGGCAATGCAAAGAATGAGCTTGAATTACAAATAACAACAGTAGCAAGGCATTTGACCCGTAAAAACCATTAAAACACACTCAAAGCAAGCGCTACTACATACACTCGGATACACTTAGATACAAAAGAAGAAAAGAAAGAGAATTGAGACGAAAGAGGACCGGCCATAGAAAAACAAACAATGTTGTAGGACAATTACAATTGCGCATAGAGTTGACTGATGACAATCACATTGTGTAGTGGTAGCAGATGCGTACAACCACTCAACCTAGATACGTGAGTAACAAACAATACACAAAGATATACTCGTATGAAGAACAACAACGTAAACTGCAACTAAACTAAACTGTCCATCGATAGATGAATGGAATGATACGAGTTTAACAAAATGTACTACTCAGCTGAGCTTAGTTGTCATCCAAGGTTGGACACAGCTGAGTAGTTTAGTGCATTTCATAACTCATGTCCTTAGAATGATGACAATGCAGAAGGTGAAAACGTAAAGTGCACATACACACACATAAGTTCTGCAATGCGATATTTTTGTTACAAATAATCGAACAATAAATACAAATAGAGAAGTAGAAGAAGATAGAGCTATAGATACAAATGACAGATGAAATGTCAACGCGAATAACGCAGGTGCATCTGGCAGGCATTATATGAGGCATCACATAGACATATATGTACCTAGAGAAATATAAACATACTTTATGTGAGTAATTTGTAAATGGCATTGAATGTATCTATGTCTCGGTCTGCTTGGATGATGATTCTATAACCAAGTTTGAAGCGCTTGCAATTTAAGCGCATTTAAGAGAGACTGCTTCATCATGAAAATCAGCACGAACACTCTGCATTGTCAGAGTGTTACATACACAGACACACACACATACACTTTCTTAGATAAATAGTATAGACTATATGACTTTCGTAGTACTGCATTTCCGTGAGATATACGTGTATGCGCGCACTTTCTCTGCCCCTTTCCACTCACTCAAGTTGAGTCAACTCAATATGACAACGGAAATGCATGATTGTGCTTGTACAGCAACGTTTCCGGTTACAGTTTTGCAGTTGCAGAAGATCTCCACGTATTTGTATCTGTGTTTACACTTGCGTTTGTATGTGTATGTTTGTTTATTTGTTTGTGTAACTCGAAGCTGCTAAATGACATTAGTTACTTGATTTGAGACATGCCTCATTCGTTATACTTCCGTCGTCTCCATTTCGTTACTATCCACGCGTTGGTAATTTAATTTACGCTTCGGGAAATGAAGTGTAGCTGCACGCGAATCCTTCATTATGATTATCTTCATCATCGTCATTGTTATCATAAATTGTCATTAGTTAGCAAAATTAAACTGAAATACAGCTCAACCTCGATTATCCTGATTGCTCGGGTGGCAAAGCCGTGTAAATAAGAACTCTAACAGAATAATTGGAGGCTCCATTGCCTGATTCAAAGTGTATGTGATTTCTCGGAACTTCAGTTCAGTTCATGTTCTTGAATTTGATGAACCAAACTTACGATTGATTGTGCTGCAAAATAAAAGATCACTGATAGAATTAATTGTGATGAAATTTAATAAGCAATTTTTAACATAAAAATAGAAAATGGGAATCCGAGAAGTTTATTGTATTTAGATGTGCTTCACGGATATTAGAAGTAATTCACGGTTAATAGAATAACTGATTAAAGAGGAAAATCAGTGTTGGTAGAAGTATTGTATAACAGCAGCTACTCACCATCCTGTAATCGATTCGGATAATCGAAATGAAACTGTTTCTGATACAAGTATCTAAAACACAGATTTGATGAATCTAGTAAGCAGAATCATTTTGCTGATTTTTAAAGATATATATCTTTAAGATTTTCTGGTTCTTCTGACCCACTTCTTTGTTCTTATTTACACGATGTACGCTTTTGACATTTATGCATGTTTCTTTTATGAGAAGACAAAAAAAGAAAACTATCACAAAAAGGAAGCATGGAAAACTATGACGCATGAATGAACAAGTAAAGGGTAAATACGAGAATTCAAAGAAATAAGAACAACTGAAAACAGTGTGAAGCAATAAGAAGAGAGCAAGTTAAGCTGTCATAAGATTTAATGTTTTTTGTGTACTTTATTTTGGTTTTACATTTCTTTTGCATGGGAAAAAATATTTAAAAGGAAAATATTGTAATAACAACAACAACAACGACAGTTTACTAACTGACATGAACAACAACAATAAGAGCGACAAGATGAACAACATTAAAAAGCACAAGGACGCGTATAAAGTAAAGGACCATAATGGCGACAACAATTTTACTTAACACTTCAGCTCGAATGAACGAATGAACGCACTACAATTCAATAAAAACAACAATATAACAAAGACAGCCACAGCAGCCAATGTAGCGCCAACAAGTAAGAAGAAACTGAAGACAAGAGAAAAGAAAAAGGACCTAAAAAGGAATCAAGTCAAGTAAAGAAAGGATAGAGAGCTGGTTGTCATGTTATTGAGTAACAGCTGCCATCATAATTCAATATTTTACACTTGACTGTACATTCAACGGAACTTGACATAAAGACATGCAGACAGACGGGCATAGGGACAGACAAACAATTGTTGAGGCAAGCAGATTGAAATTGAGGGACCTAAGGATGAATGTTCAAGCAAAGAAAAGGACTTGTAGTATGGAAATGAAAATATTTTGCAAGCATTAGACCACGTAACTAAAAAAGTGTTAAGAAAGAAAAATGGCATAAAGTGAACATCTAAATAAGTGAATAAATAAAGGAATAAGAGTGAAGTGAAAGTGGGAATATAGAGGGTACTCATTCTGAGTGCCTGCCCAACTACTACAATATAATCGGCTTTCACTAGGCAAACAGGTCAAGACGCCTACATCCAAGAGTACCTGGCTCCTACTGCTGCTACTGTTGCTACTGTTGCTCCTGTTGTTGTTGTGATTGTTGTTGCTTACAAAATTAAGATGATTTGAGTTCATTTACTACGTTCTTAGGCCACTTAAACCAAAACAACATAACTAAGTCAATATTGAGTATTGCTTCTCTCCTCACTGTACATACTTCTCTATTGTTCCTTAAGGTAATTTTGTAACTTTTGTTAAGAAACCACACTTAAATAAGCTTTCAAGACCATCGCACCTTAAGGTAACAGAATAATAGAGTACAACATATTGTTGCTCATTCAATACAAATACAAGTATATTTCACACACACACACACACACACACAAACTGATTTTGATAGTCAAATTTTACTATTTATTCTACAGCAATTGATATTTTTATAAAGTCACTCACATATTTGTGGAGAAACTTACTCATGAATTAGAAAGATTTTGAAATGCCAGTATAAAATTATATATAAATTTAAGAATAGAGAAAAACAGCAACTAGTGGCCTCGTCAATATAGAATCAGTTGCAAATACCGTTTTTATATTTTCATTTACAACTTCTTAACAACTAGAAATAGAACTAAAACTACTTAGTTGCAACTTAATAATAATAAGCACTAAACAGTAACAAGGAGTGAATACAACCGGCCTATTCTCAAAATAGTCACAAATGCTAACAGTGTCATAAATGGCTGTTAAGTGACTGTTAATGTCATTTTTGGTAAATTTGCTATAACAAGGAAAGCTCTTTTTGGGACTTTGTTGAGACATACTTTTCATTTCATTTAGTCATAAAAAAATCACAAAAAATATTAAACCTTTGTACGCATTTTATCCATTTTCAATGCTGGAAATTATTTTTATGAAAAATTCTCAATTCTCAAAAAGCACAGCATTTAATTGATTGTTTTTTGCATAGTAGAGAAGAAATATTTTCAAATAAAATATGATACTCAGGCTTGCCAACTTAGGGGAAAAAATCTGATTCAGAAGAAAAATTATAAATAGTCAAAATCCCCTGAGAAACACCAATTCTCATTTTTTATAATATTCTTTATTTAAAAAATATTTAATCAATTCTGTGCCCACGATTTCGTACGCGTGGTACTCGGAATATGTTCGTAATAGCGTGTATTTTGTAATCTTTTTTTTTTCCAATAATCAAATGTTTAATGTTGGTGCGCAGAAAAAGAGGAAAACATTCGAAAATCAGCCAATAAATAGGCAACAGAACTAAGAATATGAATATTTTTTGATTTACTGAGTCGATTTTGATGAAATAAACACTACATGTTATAGAAAGCTTGTTACAATACACCAGTCAAAACCGCATTGAAATAGGTTAAACCGTTTCTGATATTAGCGTGCACAGACAGGAAAAGGCATACGATTATATATATATAGATATATATATAGATATATATAGATAGATATAGATTTCACATAAAATTTCATTGTCAATGCATGGACAAAACTAAAGTTTACAGACTGGCAACATGACTTTTGCAGACTTTTGTAAAATCTGCCTTCTTTAACAGCGCAGCTTTCAAAGGCCATGGTCTACACTATTAAGTTCTTTAACCTTTCGTTTCTAACATACGTTCTCACAGACCGTACATATGCTCAAAGCGGCCTGCAGGCAAAGGTTTCTCTCTTTGAGTTTTCATTTCTTGTGTAGCTTTCGTTCTTTCATTTCTCTTGCCGCTGCTGAAGTGGGCGGATCGATGTGCATGTGTTTTTTGTAAATTTCTTGATTATTGGAGCTCTGTTTTAGAGTCAAACAAGAACTATACTAGCCACTTAAAGTTTATGAGCCGTGATCTACTCTGTTCCCCGGTATAACTTAGCTCGAAAAGTGACTTTGAATCATGGTATTTAATATGGAAAACTTGCATTTATTTAGTAAAAAATATTGTATTTACCAAAAATCATATTCCAATAAAAATGGCAAAGAAATATCTTTAAAATAATACCAAATTCATGGCAATTCCCGCTAAAAGAAAACTCCCTTTATAAATATGGAAGTATTTTAATGATTACTGATTATGAGTAAACATAACATTACAATCGTGATTTGAAACAATTTTTTCTTTTCAATTTGCTTCAAGTTTTCTTCAGTAAATAAAAAAAAAACTGGTGAACTTAAATATATTGCAATTACTGTACACTCCATTTGTTGTATGCTAACAGCATTATTTAGTCAAATTAACAGTTCAGGTAATAATAAGGACAACAAGGTTGTTATAAGCTTTATTCATAAATGAACATATACAAACATATGGATTACACATACAATTATGTATACAATACACGTACAGAACAGAACAGAACAGTATAACACGCACAACTAAGTAGTATGAAGGATGAAGAAGAAAAGGAGAGCAAAAGTACAAACTCTATGGCCAATTGGTCATGGTAGAGTTGGCATGTAAATTGGTTTATAACTTACCTGAAATTTAAGTCGAGTCAAGTTAATTAAAATTTTGTAATTTAAACATATATGAATATATGCATGCATGTATTTGAGTGTGTGAATGTGTCAATTTGTGTGTGTGAGTGTGTGTGTATCTGTGTATGCATATATTAAGCAAAGCGACAACAAGGATAATGATTGTAACAAAATAACATTGTTTGCATATGTTTGTGATAGTAGTGTGTGGCATAAAGTGTACAAAATTCAATCAAGGGAAAAGCAGCATGAATAGCAAGCAAAGAAGCCAGCAACGCTACCACCATCATCATCATCATCATCATTACTATCATCATGATTATAGAAGTCTGGTTTTGTTGCTAAACCGCAGACTGCAGTGCGCCTGATGAACCAAGTCAGTGAGTAAATCAGTGAGTGAGTGAGTCGGTAAGCAATGCTAAGTTCAAATAGATTCAAGCAACACACAAGTGGGAGAAGAAAAAAACAACATGAACAAGGAATAAGGAACATGTTAGAAAATGAAAAAGAAATTGCAAATATACAGAGCATTGCACTCGCGAGAATTATTTTGTAAAAGGATCAAAAGAATGAAAAAACATCAGTAACAGCAACAGCAACAGCTACACCAAAACAAAATTCACTCGTTTAGGTCTCAGCAGGATAAACCCAAAATGCTGCAGAGGCACTTCATAAAAGCAGATGTTATCCTTGTATGCATACAAGTACAGCAAACACCAAAAACATCGAAAAGAACCATGTTGAAATATAAACAAGCATAAAATAGAAAAATAAAATGCATTTCTCGCACTTCATAGTCGTTTTTTCCTTCTCCTTTTTTTTGGTTTAAAAAATGATCAAAATATTTTTAAAAAACAGAATATTTACCAAAAAATTTCCAAAAAAAATGGGGAAAAAAATATTCTATAAGAACAAAGTCAAGTGAAAAATGAAATGACGTTGAAACAACAAACATCCTCTAAGCATCCTTGATAATGGCTTTTAAGCTTATTAGAATCTCTTTCGATTTTCTGTTTGTAGTATTTTTTGTTTTTCTTCTTCTTTTTTCTACTTTCAATTCTTATGAGCATCTTTTATGGTTTTCAGTTCGTAAATTGAAACCCATTCACATTGAACAAGATTTTTCTCTTTTTTTGTTACTTTCATAGATAACGAAAGAATATTGTGTGTTAAATGAACTGCATGTGTGTGAAGATGATACTTAAAATGAAAATACTACAATAGTTAAAAATTGTAGTTTTAAAATAGTTTCTTTTCTCACAAAAAGTAATTGCTGAAGTGTCCATAATCTGACAATTGAATGATTTTCAATTGAGTATGTAAGTACTTGGTTGGTTCCTTCAAGTATTGGTTTTGATGATTGATTGTTAAGGTTATTCAATTGAAGTATGTAGTAGTCAAATAGAATTTCAGATAAAGATTGACTGAAGAAATTATTGTTCGTTACTGGCTTTGTTTCTATGTGTAGCAATGCAGAGCTTTAGAGATTTTAAATTAAATAAACATAAAAGTTAAGCATTTCCTTTATAAGATTTGGAGGTATTAAAACTGGTATGTGCCTGTAAATTGTTAATTATGAAGACTATAAATGTATTCCTTGACACTATTAAAAAGGTATATATACAGTTTTTTGTTGACAATTTTGAATTGAGTAGATAAATTGTTAAATTCCAAAAATTTGACCACTACATTATAGGAAAAAAGTCGAATATTTTGTGCATAATTACAATTTTTGTTGTTGTTCATTATTCGAAATTTTATTGATATTTGTAAATTTTTATACTCGAGAAAGATAAAAATTAACTGTATTTACGAAATTCGTAAACGACGCCATCATTACACTCACTTACATATACGCCTTAACTTATTTCTAAGTTATGTTAAGTAGTTTCTATTAACTATTTCATTCTTCTCTCTTCCTCGACCAAAGCGCCTTCACATTGCAATTAATAAGATCTGCACACTCGTACATACACCTTTACTTATTATATTTATTTCATTGACCCACAGCTTACATCTCTTTGCTAACACATGTACCTTAACTTATTTCTGCTTTATAACTTTATTCTCCCCTCTTGTATTCCTTCCTTTCGACGCTTTCCTATACATATACTCACACATGCACATTAACTTATTTGTGCTTTATCTGCATTTCATGCTTCTCTCTCCTCGACTTCCCCGCCGCCAGCACGAAACAGATTTTTCGTAACGCAATTTTTCAAAACAGCAGCTTTTAATCATTTTCAATAATAAAAAGTAAATTTTTACGGACTACACTTCATATTTCAACTGATTCAGTATTGCTTTGTAAATTCGAAATTTTTTCCAACTTGAAGCGTAAGTGAAGCTTTAGTTGTAAACATAACAAAAAAGTGTAACTATGAAAAAAGTAACTCAAGCTATGTAAAATAAATTGTTAATACATATTTTTTGGTAGTTGTGTTTTATTGTCCAATTGTCAAATATGTTTGTATCCTGTGGATTATTACTTTTATATAGTCAAATGTATGAGCAATGTTAAGTTAAAAGGTAATTATAAAAACCATCTAGGCTCAGAGGTTATTAATATTTTTTGTCTGTTTGTGCCCCTTTTTTGCAAATATTACGTTTTTTGGTTCAACACGAAATTGGAGCAGCAATAGTCGAATACTAAGCTCTTACCTTAAATTATTAAGTACTTTCATACAATATTAATTAAAATATCCAGTGAATACAACATTAACAGCGAAAAATTCAAAAACTTTTGTGCCCACAACGTCTGTATGTAAATTAATTAGTTAATTCCGGGGACTGCACTATGTGCATAGATTTATTTGGAATGTAACTAATGGAATCTGAATTTAGCAATATAGGGAGCTGCACTATGTTCATTAATTGCCTTCAGACCGGTGGAAATTGAATATTCCAGCAATTTGCATCCGGATGGCTGCACTATGTGCATTAGTTCCTGAGATAGTGCAAATTACGGAAATTAGAGATGGATCTCAAGGCACGATGTGCTTTCTTTAACATTCACTTCAGACCAACTATTTCTCCTGCCCTACCACGCAATATAAAGCAATATTAGCAACGACTGTGCTGCCGAGGTACCGATTGTATTCAAGCTTGACTGCAGTACCGATACTCAGGCTTAGATTATTGGATGTAAACTTGTACATGGAAAACTATGCTTGTTACCCAATTTCACCAATTGCTCTGATCCAAATGAAAATTCTGAAAGAAGTGGTTGCTCTTTTTCAATCCCCAGATAGCACACTTTTTCATAGATAGGAATAAGATGAAAATGCTTATTCAGAAGAAGAGAACGACGAGCTAGACAGTTTTGGAATGAATATTGATTTAGATAAAAAACGTGAAGAGAATTAAGCTTAATGTTGTATCGGTGTGGTAAGTAAAATGATATATCGTTTCGAAAAAAAATCTTTTATCCACATTAAATAATATTTTGCAGTGTACTGACTGTTTCAGAACGGAAAGAAGCATATTCAATAGCACAATTTATTCAATATTTTAATTATTTTAGATTAAATGTTGTGAGCTTAATACATTATGTTGAAAATTGATATAATTTGAAATAAATAAATGAAAGTACTGTGAAGGTGGGAAAAAGGCGGGGTCCAATTGATGATTTTTGTTTCTTCAAAATTCTGCTTTAATCTGATGAATATTCATTCAAAATTTCAAGTCTCTAGCTTAATATTTGGAGTTTGCGCAAAAATATTGGATTTTTTCATAATTTTGCATTTTGACAGTCAGTGCATGACTGTGAGTAATGTGCAAGACCATTTTTGCCAGTCGGCATGAGAACGGCCGTATACCGAAAATATAAGCTTATTTTGGTTTGGATAAAAGTTATGTAAAGCAAGATAGTTCTTGATAGAAGTAAAACTTTCTTCTATTAATTTTGTCAATTTAATTTATCCATGATATTTGATTTTAAACTCTTATTTATTGGGTGTTTGCAAAAGTCATGTCGTGTGATGGCCTGACATATACATAGGTGTCGTTTGAAAGGTTTGATTCTGTGCTACTATCGATAAGAAATTGAACAATATGTATTCGATAACATTTGTAGAAGTGACAGCTGATTAACCACGCAAAGCAAAGGAGAACATTTTCGGCATATTTTACTCTTTTACTTTTGGAAAGGATAGAACGCAACACAATCTAAAAAGAAAATGTGTGACGTACACGGAAAATTACCAATAACTGAACGCGAATGTCAGCGCTGGTTTCTGATTTGCGAAATTCCATTGCGGAGATTTTAAGGTTATGGACTAGAAACGTTCTTGTTGACTTAGCCAATCATGAGGTCAAAATTGTAAATTAAGAGAAACTCAGTTTCGATTTGATATGAATACAGATAATAGTAACAGGGAACCAAATCAGGATACAAAGCGCATGATGCAGCAATTCGTAGCTTATATTATATACTTTTTGAAGCTGTTTTTAAATGAATACATATTTTGATTTCTTCAAATTGTGTTTTCACAATTCCAAGGATAATATAATTCTTATGTCCAATATCAGTACATAATGTTTCATGAAGATCATTCTTATTTTAATACACATAGTACAATTTATTTTAAATAATGTATTGCACCTAAGATTAAAGCCAAGCTCACATAGGGAGGGCGGCAAGATTCAGCTGTGATATCAATTTGATTTTTTCTTTTTAATTTGTCTAAAAAAATAGCTACATACCAACATGGTACATTGAATAACAAAACCAAAAAAAAAAAAAAAAATAACAATCTACGGAAGGAGCTTTCATGCAAGTAATTTATGCGCAATGAAAGCATTGGGATTTAAAAAGTAAATTGCAAAAAAAAAAGAAAATTGGTTAGAAAAATATGAAAAAGAGACATGGTGAAAATGAACCACAAAAAAAAAAAAAAAAAACAGAATGACTTGAATAAAACCGAAGCCAACAATTCTAAAGCCAAATTAAAGAAGGTTAAAACTCAGACGCTCTAACTCAACCCCATAATGGTACAGCGAGCAGGTGAAATTCAAGTGATTCTGTCTAGGAAAAAAAAAATGAGAGATACGCGATGAAAGCTACAAAAACTTAACGTTGCTGACAGGCAGTTACATGATATATATCCACATACACACATGTGTCTGTACAAGTACATATACAGACAGACACAGACAGTTGCCAAAGCGCCTAAGTGAGCACACATTAAAAATGCCGGAAAATTAGCGGAAAGCGTCAACCACGCGCTCCTAAGTATGCTATACGCGAACTTGGTTGAGTGCAAATATGAGTTAATGTGTTTGATTGTATGTGTGCATTGTCTATGTTTGTGTGTGTGTGTGTGTATCAGTGTCTATGTGCTAATGTGCCTATACTTTTCGCCATACCTCTCCTTTCATTTCCTTCTTGTTATTCTCACTCGCAGTGTGTAACCTCGTGAAAAATAGGAGCAAATAATGTTTTGGGTTCACAAAAAACTACGCGTATTTGAATGAATGAACTTTTTGTTGTTTGACTTTTCCTCTTTAGTTCTTTTTTTTCTATCATTTCTCTGTTTTTTTTTTCTTTTGTTTTAAGCTTTTTTACTTTTGCAGTTTAACCGCAAAGGTATACAAAAGAGGCGCACCGGATGATGGCAGAGGCTGCATCCCTTGAGGTATGTGATGACGGTGACAATGAAGCGCGCTTGTTGACAAATTTGCTGAAGGCATGTTCGCTAGTTATTCTTTAGTTAGAATATTTTTCTTGTTTCCACATTTTCTTTTTTGGTCTATGTGGTACCAGAAAATGTTGTTGTTGTTGTTTAGGTAATAATAACATTTTTGTTTTTTTTGGGCATTTAATTTTAGCAATTTTGTTTTTCTATGAAAGTTTGTTTGATATTTCTTTCAGAGCTACGCTTAAGTAGCCATTGTCGCATCGTTTGTCGTTGTATATTTGGCTTAAAATTAGATTTACCAATTTACTATGTACGAATATCTAGAAAGATATAGTACGAGATACATTTTTAGGTGGAATATTCAAAGTTTTTAACATGTTTAAGCATATTTTACAAACTTGTTTTCTTTGTGACTTAATTTTTTGTTGTTGTTAGCAATTTTTTTTTCATCTTTGTGTGTTGTCACACACAGTTTTTATTCTCAACTTCATTTAACCATCCTTTTCTTCATTCTCCTCCATTCTTTTTAAGTTTAATTATATTTTGTAAATTTTTTTTCTCTTCCTTTTTTAATGGTAAATTGCTTTTGTCCTTGGCATTTTTCTTAATTGCTATTAACTTTGCGTGAGATAAGTTTTAATTGCAACCAAATTTTATTTTCAGTGTTGCACGTTTTGTTCATTTACACCTGATAAAGTAATAAAGAGCATGAAAATATTATGTTAAGTTTCTATTTTTTTTTTTTTTTGTATCATCAGCCTTTGTATAACATCGCGTATGCTTAATGCTTTCTAAATTGCTTAAAAATTAAATGTAAATTGAATTTATTAAACATTTTCGCTTCATTTATTAGAAAGTTTTCATTGTTCTCAAAGCATAATGGAATAGATTAGGAGGACAGACAAAATGATACAAATAGCAGTCAGACAGACTTTCACATGTGTAAGTAGCACATACAAGGAAGAAGTTTCAAATTTGATAAGCAGCTTAACTGAATGAATAAGAGTAAGTTAAGTCAAAGTAAAATTTGACTAAAATGCTTAATATGATATATAACTTAAAATGAACTATGTGCATCCAAGATCTTTTAAAACACATAAGCTTTGAGGAAACAGTTCTCAAATAATATTAGGAATGAAGTAATATATTGGTAAAGGGAAATTTAAATTAAACACAATGAAAAGGATTATTTATATCGTTCTATTTGAATAAATTTCATCTGAGTTGTTTAGTATATGAATAGCAAGTATTTAGATTTATAAAAAATTAGAACATTTATAAAAAAGATAACAAAAAAACATTAGTGTGAATTTGGCTTTGTATGGGAGATACCCTTCCTAGTTATTCTAGGATCCATGGTTGGTGAATATGGATCACACGCTTATAGTGTCCAAATTTCAGTTCGATAAGACCAAAAAAAAAAAAAAAGATTTTATAAGAAGAACATTAATTTAAATTTGGATCTGTATGGGGACCCCTCTATGTTTTTAACTTTATTATACACGCAGTTGAATTACACATTCTGTGAAAATTTCAACTCTAACCTATTACGGTTCATGAGATAGAGCTCTCTGACGGACGGACGGACGGACAGTCTAGCCTTAGCCGTTGGCATTCTTTGTGTACGGAACCCTAAAAACATAGTTAGTATATTTAATTTTTTCTTTTAATAATATTGTATATAATACTATCGTTGGCTATGCCCCCAATGATATTTTATTGAGTGATTTTTTTAGAGTAACGCTAGTGGATAAACATTATTTTTGGTTTTATGATTCGGTTTTCCACGTCTCTGCTCCTGGGTAGCGGTACTGCGGCATCATTGTAAACAAGCGGTACTGCCGTAGACAATAAGCGGTACTTCGGCAGCGCAGTCGCTGCTAATTTTATTTTATGGTTGCTTTAGTCTGAAAATGAATGCTGAAGGAAGCACAATATGCTCTGTCTTTCATCTCTAATTCCCTACCAGTAATTTGTATTATTCCAGGAATTAAATGCACATAGTGCAGTCCCCGGAATTTAATTTCTTATTTTATATATGTACAAAGTTTTTAGAGTTTCTATTCTAGAGCAAGTTACATACTATACTAGTTGAAAATACGAAAAACATGGATTTTCCAAATTTAATCCAGCAACGCATAGCTTTGTTTATTGAATGCTTGTAATTTAATTTAAGTAATTTAATCATTTAAAAATTTTAGTCAGAAGCCTTTTTAGTTTGGCGAATAATCTGAAGGTGTTTCCTTGAGTGCTTCTGTTACATGCGTATGAGAAGTCTTGGGTTGTCTTGTCTGCGTTTGGCTCTGCTTTTTTAAAGAGAACATCTGTGACTGTTTGGCCAGTTTTATGAAACAATGATTAGGAAGTAGAAACAAAAAAAAATTTAAATTTAAAGAAAATGTTAAATTTTATTTTGCAAAAAATAACAGGTATAAATTTTGATATACTTATGTATATATGTATGTGTGTATATAGTTTTATATGTTAAGAGTTGTTAACGAAAGCAAAAACCAGGCATGATAAAAATTTGTGACACAAAAGTGTTAGCGTTGTTATTGTTCTTTAAAAAAAATGAGGACATAAATAAACGATGCTCATGAAACATGTTGGCGAGTCCAGTGGATTGTTGTTGTCTTTGTTAACATTGATCCAGTTACATTTTTTTTTGGCATTCATCTGAGTCATTCACTTTTTTAATATTCACCTAGTTTACTTTTTCTTGTTTTTATATATTTTTTCTAAAGATTTTATGAATAGTCAAGTTTAGTGCTTTTAGTAAAATCTGCTTATTTTATAACCGAAAATACAATATAAAGCTGTACTTATATAGATGGAATTAGTAAAGAATATGATGAAGAAGGATTAACAAACATCCCTGCCGCATGTTCGGTGGCAATTGTCCTCATTTCGCCAGTCCTTATTTTACTAGCGAATTCCTGGTCACCTGGTAAGCAGAGGCGAGCCAGTAAGAGAGAACAATTGAGAAGCAAAAATTTGTTTACTCTCTTTTTCCTATTAGACCTACTTCGGAAAGCAATACACCTCAGTAAGAAGCTATTCCACAAGAAACAATCAACAAAAAGAAAGCAGGAAGAGTCGATTGCGGATGATGCTCACCTTTAAATTCTATACTTCCTTTTTTTCTTGAAACATGAATTTTTTAGACTTAAGCAGTCAGTTTTTATTTATTCGGAAACGGGACTAGTGAAAAAGTAGTGAAATGGGACTAGCGAAAAACTAGTGGAATGGTATGTTATGAGGTAGCATTGACCCCGTTCAATGACATTGCCATGTTAAATTAATCAGTTGAATACATTGTACTTGGGGATAGAAATTCTCTAGTGTTTGTGACAAAAGGATTAGTCCAAAACTAGTCCCTCATACTGCAGGGGTAGTATAGAGCTGTTACTAAGTATGAACATATGTATGAATGTTTAACTATGGTTTAGTTTATCCATTCTAGTTGATGTTGTTTTTATTTCAGTTGAACTTAAATTTATTCACTTCAATTCAATAAAAACAAATACCAATAACCATTTAAGACTTGCTTTAACTATAAAAAAAAACAGAAGTATCATAACAAAAAATCCACCTCCAGAGCCTGTAGGTATGCTATTTGTTATTTAACATGCAACACAATTAGTACAGACAGTAAAATCTTTCAAGTGCGGCTTTCTTTGTAAGCACCTTAATTAAAAGTATCCCAACCATTAAGAAATTGCCTGAAGAGACACCCCAAAATGTTAAACTCACTGATCAATTGGAAATTCTGTTGCTGTTGCTGTCATGTGCTTGATTGCGTCATCAATTCATGTTGTATGTTTTGAACGGGCATGTTAAGAGTGTCTTAGCTTTAGGGGTTAATACAATTAGACTGGCCCAAGTAAAGAATATTTTAACGATTTATTTTCTTTAGAAGTTTTTAATCAATTACAATGTATCAGGTATACATGGAAATGATCAGCGTGACGAGAAGTATTAATGAAGCCAAGATCTATCGTCCACACATTCAAAACCATGATTTGTTATCGTACGTAACTACAATAGTATAGCATCAAACATATCCAATTCTATGAAGTAGACTAAAAAAAGCTGGGACTAAATAACGTCCATCTGAGAAAGTTAAGCAACAGGAAGGAAAGCTGGAAGTTGTTCGAATACGCACTTCATAAGACCGTTAGAAATATGTACATATAAGCAATGGAAAATAAGACTGGAAACCTTTCCAATACTCGATGCTTAAGAACCTTATATCTGAAATAAACGAGGAAAGGAAACCCTGAAAACTCTTTCAAGTACACACTGTTCAATCCAGATGCACTCCGATTTGAATATTGGCGTAAGCCATTACGATTTTTGTTGAAGTGTGCGGTTATTTGATTAATTTCCAGAATTATTTTACTTTCACCACCCAATCCATTATCATCATCGATGATATAAGGCAACATAAGCCAATCGACATATTTTTTCAGCAAACGTATACAAATATCATACAAATCATATTGCCAAATGACATTGCTCAGTGTGACAAATATCGGGGGACAAAATTTACATATCAACGTTCTAAATACTGGATAAAGATCTTAAAATTCTTCTAAGCTAAAAGAATTTTCAAAACAACAATTGGGAATGAAAATGGATGAATCCACATATTATAACATATGGCCAACAAACTTTTTTCAAATCAAAGGAACCACCATGTTGACTATTTGTTTTGTTTAAACTTTAACTTAGAATTTTTGAAAATGAAGTGTTTTTTTATGACAAATGCTTAAAATCATTATACTCAAATCTAATTTTGACATCGATCGTTGAACGGTTGAGGAATATGAGTGTAAAGTATTGTTTTGGGTAAGGTTCTTTATAAGACAGAGATTGGATTTTTGGAGTGTAGAAGGAAAGAGGGAGATGGCAAGGTGCTAAGAAAACAAAAGCAATGTCCAACGTTTATTGAGCAGTGAGTCTGGATAAAGTCAAGTACATCTCATCGTACAGATGTTCTTATCATAACCCTGCAGTATGAATCACTGGTCCAAAACTGTTTCGTAACTTGTCCCTTTGGAATCAGCAGCAGTTCCATTTCTATCCTTTTTACACGCAAAAAACTGTCGAATTTAACATGGCAGTGGTCATTGCCACCGCCTGCATTACAGTTCTCCAGTCATGTCATCAGTGAATAGGGGTAAAATAAGACCGTTGATTTCAATAGTAAATAAGAGGGAAATGAGACTGTTGATTTCACTCGTGAATAAAGGCGAAATGATACCAGTTATTACAAAATTTCCTTGCTTTTGGAGCCGCTTTAGATGTCTTTTATAGATCATAATGCTTATTACCGTTTTTATTGACTTATATAATGTAAAATTGTTAAATAAAAATTAATAACTCACTTTTTTTGATGACTCCGACGACAAATTATAAAACACGTGTTCACAAATTTTGAAAAATTCCACAATGTTCTTTATAACTTTCTTTCGTTTCGCCTTCCGATGAGAGAGGGACATAACGGGACACCAATTTAATAAGAGTAAACAAATACTTACCTCTCAATTGTTCTCACATGTTCGCTTCTGCATTACCCTTGACTGGCGAATGATTTATCAACCAGTAATGCGAGAAGGGGCTAATGACTTAGTATAGGAACGTGCACATGCTGGTTCGCTTCTGCATTACCTTTGACTAGCGAATGCAATACCCACCAGGTAATAAGAAAAGAAGGTAGTGAATTACTATCGAAACAACCATACTGCAGTTAAGTGATTGATTCTCAAGAAAGTGCGATTTTCAGAGTTCCATTCGCAGGTGAAGTAACCAAGTGAATTTAATTTTCTTAGATGCTATGGATGCTATCTAGTGCTAACACAACTGTAAAACCAGAAAAAGGTTATCTTTGGCTGTGCCATAGTTGTACTCATCACGCTCCTGTGAATGAGCATACAGAAATTTATATTGCTTTGACTTATGTTTCGGGGTAGAGTCAATATTCATACAGCATTTCAATACACCAATAGTCTTATATATAGAAGGCGCTGAATATGTGGCAACACGTCATGTGGAGAATTTCTCTTTGACTGTGTACACATGAATATACAACAGTACAACTGAACTCGTCTCGTCGAGCTGATCAAAAATAAATACACTTTATGGGGCCTCCGTTGTCTCCTTCTGTGTGTTACAAACTGCGTGAAGAGTATAACAAAAGGCAACAAGACACAATATTTATCAGATGCGGAATTGGGTTAGTCGCAACTTCCTTTCCTCTACAGTTCAGGCTTAAATGGATAAGCATATAGTACTTAGTTTCTGATTTCTTACAATTATCCTTTGCATTTTTTGTTTTATTTTGTTTAAACAATAAGTTCTACAATTTTTTATTGCTGTTGCTGTGACGTATATATTTATTTTTATTATTGTAATGTGTATTTGTTTATTGATTTTCGAGAATTAACAAATTTCTTTTATGTACTACTTATGATACTCAATAAAATTTTGTTAAGAATTCTGAACATACAAAATTATTTATTTATTTGTCTTCTTTTTTTTTCTTTCTTTGCTCATTGATCTTATTAATAACTGTCATCGCTTTCCCAATCTGATTCAGAAGAGCTTGAATGAACTTTTTTTAATCTATTTCGTGGTCTCCTTTCTATTGCTCTCATTATAGCTTCTGCTCTTCGGAATTCCCGCTGTGGATATTCGATATTCGCAACGCTAACAAAATCAAATTTTTCATCGGTGGCCAGAAAATAAGTGGGTATGTCACCAACTCCTTTTACAAAAGTTTTACCACGATAATCACATTGAATATCATAGCCTCGCAGGATTTTTGCCGTGTTATGTGTGACTTGTATTTTGCCGCCTTCTCCGGTACTATCCATACGTGAGGCCATATTGACAGAATTACCCCAAATATCATAATGAGGTTTTGATCTACCGACAACGCCGGCCGTAATGGGTCCATGTGAAATTCCTAATATAAATGAATAGTATGAGTTTTGTGACAATATTCGAATTGATAAATATTAAAGTTTTTCTATACCAATTCGCAAGGTTCCTTCCCTTGCCGAATCTAATTGTGAATTCTTAAACATATCAAGTTTAGATATCATTGTCATAATATTTAACAAATCCAAAGCGAATTCAGTCATGATCAAAACAACCACATCGTCCTCTTGAATAAAGGTACTAGTTTTTCTTGATAAAAAGCTGTGTTTGGATTCAGTAGTACTTAATAGCATGGACCCTTAATACCATAAAATTTAACAGATTAATAGTTTCTGAATATTTTGAATATATATATTGTAAATTTCTCTTTAATTTTATTTAAATTACCTTTACTTCCAGCTATACGATCGTAGGAATAAGAGGACTTTCTGTCAATAGTCATATCTAATCCACAACAAGCCATGTAAGTCCAATTTGCAACTTTAATTTTCTCAACTGTTCCGTTATATTTAAGAAGCTAAAATAGAAAATTTTTCTCAATAAAATATATGCACTGTATATTGATTTAATTACCAAGTCATCAAAGTAACATATGAATTCGTTAAGAACACGAATACCAGTTTTTTCTGGATCATAATTCCTTATCGAAGCAAACATAGTTGCAATTTTTGAAAACTCTTCAAAGAACAGCTCAGTCCCTTGTCTATTTGAAAAATATCTTTCTGCCACATGAGGTGGCAGCATATTATTTATTATTATGTTTATAGATTGAGTAGCCATATTGATTTGAGATTGTTTATGCAACATTTTATTCTTTGACCTATAAATTACAATATAAAGAATAGAAATATAAAAAAAATAAATATCATTTATCTTTCACTTACATAAAATCAACTTTTGCCATAAAGATATTTTTTCGCTCTCTCAGAAACATAAGTATTAATATACATAGTAGGAAAAAACATGCTGAGTACTCAGATCGAAAGCCCATGTTTGAAGTTTTTGTACGTTCGAAGACAATACCATAATGGACTAAAGCAATTATTAGAAATCCGGTGTATACAATTGCACTTACACCAGCAATGAACATCAATGGCAGCATTCGAAACGAGTAGCAGAATAATAAAACCATTGATAAAGAGAACGTGAAACACTATAGAGAGATAAAATATAAAAAGAGTTGTGTATTTATCAGTCTGATCTCAAACATGTTCCTATTATCTGTCTTACATTTGGATCGAAACAATAAGGTTCATAATTATTCATTAATAATGCTTCAGCAAGGACAATGCTGAATTCATCATCGTCACAATTAATCTGTCAAAGAGAATGAAAAAATATAGAAAAAGATATTTGTTACATAGCGTTGTGCATGTACAACTTACCATTTGAAAACAACAAAGTGCAAATAAAATACTTATCAATGAGAAATATATTACAATTCGTGCGAAAAAATTCTGTTTAATTAGATCTCCCAATTTGTAGACATACAAACTGAGTCCTCTTGATGGTTGATCCCAACGTGATTTTGATATAAAAATAATCCACAATTTCTTATATATCACAATTATAGAAAGAACCAGCAAGAAAAGGCAAGTGCCAACGAAGTATGGATAATTTGTTTTAAAACTATTTCAAGGTTTTGGCATATAAAATAAAATTAGATGAAATGAACCGATTAGATGAATATGAAAAGAAAATATCAATGAAAATAAAGTTATCGGGTATGTGCTAGAAACCGCTTTCGTTTCAATTCTATTTTTGGGTGTGCTATAAACCGCTTTTGACGTTTTTGTAATCGGATAGTTTTTTTTTACAGATGATTTGGTTAAATACTCCCTTATCAGAGGTTATGAAAGAAAAAAATTTACCAAAATATATATAGCTTATTGTTTTTCTCGCTAAACTGAAATAAAAGAATATATCATTTTATTTCTTTTAGGTATAAATTATTATTTTCCAAAAAAGTCTTTTAAATTCAAGCAAAATAAACGAAATAAGCAAAACGAAACAATGCTGGCAATCACACAAAATCGCATACACTTTTCAATCAGTTGTTCAATGTAAATCGTCGCGTTAGGATTTTTTTGGATGAAATTGAAAACGTCCGACATCAAAAACGTTGGTGTTTTCTAGCACATACCGTATATATATTTCTCATACAGAAACTAAAATCAAAATGATGCTTTAAAAGATATAAGCTAACAAGGGGCCAAAACACGATACAACGATTGTAATATAACATTTACGAATGTGTGTGTGATACAGTATACAACACATACAATGAAGTTGTACAACGTCCACTTCTTGTTATCTTTTGAAGTGTGCAGATAACACGATGTTTATGACGGACGAAGCCTTATTATTATTTTACTATGATAAAATTGTATCACAATCGTTTTATCGTGTCTTGTCCCTTAAAACTATCTCTTTGTACAAAATATCAAAATCATTTGGATATTTCGTACAGCAAGCGTATATGAGATGTGCACATTTCACTCACAAAATTGTATTTCAATCGTTGTATCGTGTCTTGGCCTCTTTACAGACTGTAACTGGAGAAATGTAGGTTTATATATACAAATAGATTCAATACTTGGGTTGTGTAGTTTGTTACTCATATTTTGTATTTCTTATTTCAAATAATACATGTTATGGTTTATTCATTGTCTCTTTGGGCCTCGTTCTTTTTACACTCTTTATATACGCAACTAATACATCTAAGTTTGCCGCAATTCTCGTTGTGCAATGCACTTCGTCTAACGAGCAAAACACCCCTCTTTATGTGCAATACACTTTATCTTATGTGCAATACGCTTCTTCTAATGCGCAATACACTTCATCTTAGTCATGTTCTCTAATACACGCAAACAAAGAAAGCCCAAAGCACAACGCAATCCGAAACACATGTCTGTTCTTCTTTAGATCTCTTGTCGAAACTTGTTAGAAACTGAACTACGTTCGCTCTGCTGCTACTCGTTGACCCTCCAAGATCCTCGAGTCGCGCTGCCACATAGTATTCCTACAAGGGGTTGCCACCAGCATCAACACCCTCACAATCCTACAGAAGAAATAGCAGATGGATTTTAAGAAGATTGATTAAATTCTAATTTAGCTGTGTTAAAATTGAATTGTATTTTATAGCATTTCAAGAAAAGAATTATAAACCATTTCAAGATTAGAACTGCTACACCATATCACATTGTATTATCAGTTCCACTGATTTCTGCAGTCTTAGAATTTATCGACGCTGGTTAACATAGTTCACTGCTTTGATTTTAGAAAATGATGGAAATGACGACAACCGATAAGCATCAAACTTCACAGAAACACTCTCCATTCTATGCAAGATGTTTTTCTAAAAATTTCATCTAAATCCGTAAAGTTGTTTTTGAGTTTATCTCATTTAGACCGACAGACTTTATTTCATAACACAAAAAAGACTATTAACCCATCCCGGTTTAGCATAGGTGAGCGTTTTGTCCAGTCCTTATAATTTCATAGTCTTTAGTATTAAGCAGTTCCCTGGCTTCACCCTCCCTCTACAAAAGCTAAAAAAGCTGAAAATAAACAAACAAGGAAATACGGGAAAGAAAATAAAGAAAAATTCGTCTACCCGCGGTCATCATGCATCCCTTCTCTTCAAAGAAAATACTTTGTGAGTGCACTCATACACACTTCAAATGAGTAATACATTGTTTTCTTATGACTGTAGCAGTTCACCTGGCGTACTCCAACTATTTTCCGATATCTTCAACAATCATCGTCTATTTCAATCAATCTACTCAAAACTTTAATGAATTACACACCTAGTAACCTTCCTAATAAATCTATCTAAATATATAAAGATATATATATATCTAGTTTATACGATTCGGTTGACTAAACCCACTTTGATTTTACGATTTTATACGTGCACAGTAAATGCGTAACCCAGTTTATTGGTTCAGACTTGCCATATGCATAAAATATAATGGTGCTTACCCATCAAAATATTTTTTTTTTTTGAAGCTATGCGTTTATACAACATTTTAACTCGAGTTATAAGTTAGTCGCTTTTGAAATGTGTATTTCGTTAGCTCGCTTCGTGTGCTTAGTTGCAGTTGAATCGCTTCGTGTGCTTAGTTGCAGTTGAAAAGATTTTTATATATGCATGCTAGGGTTAACTGAACTGACTAAGCACCGAATCGGCTATCATATAAAAAGATAAGAGAAGATAAAAAGATAATGATAATAATAGAATAGACGTAGAATGGTGTGGCATAGTTATTTTGAATAATATAAGTAGTTTCTTGGAAAAAGGTTCACTTAAGTTTAGTATTTCTAATTCAAGAAAATTAATGAAATCAATTATCAATCTATAATTGACCTTGAAGAAATAATTTTGTAATCATTTTACTATTTGATTGTTTGAATCAGTGATGGCCTCTGTCACAAGCTTGATTCTTCTGAAACACAATTCTTACTATTTTATAGCCACATCATGAGTGCAACACATAATATAAATGAATAAAGCACATGTGTATAGAAATGGACTCACAGACGGATGAAACTGTATTATCTCCTATAATTCATAACAAACATAATGATAAAGAAAAAATTTTACTAACTTTACATGACTTCTTGCATGAAGAGAAATTACCATAGCCAAAAATAGGGCTATTATTACACAATATTTCAACATATCGTCCGGTCCATTCACATATTGCCATTCATCAGAGCGTCTACGAAACATTAGCCAGAAATATGTTATATGAGCTTGAAATTCAACATCCTCAACTTTTCCCTCGGGTTTAATGGAAAAATCGAAAATTCGAGCCATTCTTGCATATTTCAAACAAAATATGTGAATGAAATTAAGTGTAGTAAAATATAGAATTCTTTCTAAACTTACTGCATTCGTCCAATTGGCATTTTCTCAACTTCATATTCCATTTTAGATAGCGCTATTTTGCGTATATAGTTTCTTGTGAAATGGTACTCAGAAAATGATCTTCGCGAAGAAGTTGATAATGATGTCGTTGATTTGCTTAAATAATCTTTACTAGGGTAAACATTATCTACATCCTGGAAAAAGATAAATCCATTCATGAAACGATATTTAAATAATAGTCAGATTTTTTAGGGTACCTTAATTTGTAGTATTATAAAGGTAGCCATATTATATCTTTTTAGTATGTGATCCTCACGTGCCGCTTGTGTACCATCCTCATAAATATAACAATCATCTAGCAAATTTAAGGTGTCTTGGCTTACATGTACATGAGCTGGAAGCCCATAATGCTCCATACGACTGGCAATATCAACGTCCTTTGACCATATATCATAATGCCATTTGGCAGTACCAATTACACCAGAAAAAATTGCACCCGAATGTACACCAATGCGAATATCAATATTAAGATCATAATCTACCCTGTTTGATTCAAGAAGATAGATATTCAAGATATGAAAAATATAACATAAATATGTATCAATGGTCAATAAAGTAGAGTCAATTATGTCAGCATTAATTACCGTACAACACGAACGATATCAATCATTTCTAATCCTAAATCCACGCAACATTTTGCATGAACAGGTAAATACACAGGTATACCTGCTACACAGTTATAGCAATCCCCTAAAAATTTGATTCGCATGACATTAAAACTCTGTATTGACGAAAATCAAGTAAAATGCATATTTGGATCACTTAATATAACATAAGTATATAATTTATATATTTTACCTCAGCTGCTATATCGAATTGGACAAATAATTTATGTAGAAGGTCTACCAATGTCATAACAGGAACTGTTGTTGTCAAATGAGTAAAATTTACCATATCCGCAAAGAGAATAGATACTTCGTTATGGGTTTCAATGAACAAGGTACTGTAATAAATTAGCTTATAAGTTAGCTTAACTAAATACTATATAGATTAATTGTGATTGTTACCGAGTAAAGTCTAGTGATGTTTCATATTTATTGCTATTTTCTTTGATTCGCCTTCTCACATCTTCTTGCATGGTACGTGTAATTTCAGTTGGCAGTATAGTTCGAATCATTGAATTCTGTGGAACATAACAATCAAAGTATGTTGAAAAATAAAAAATAAATAAAATTCTAATACTATACATACCTCTCGTTGCATTACAGATTTTAAGAGAATGGTTTCTTCCAACAAATAGTATCGATTTAATATTGACATCCTTACAATATATTCATAACAGATCATATAAAAAATACCCATTATGTGTGAACATAAATAGAAGGAATCAATAAAATCGACAAGTTTAATATCAATTCTATCATCTTTTTGATTTAAATATACTTTATTGTGTATAGTATATATGAAATATATTGATTGGGCGACTAAAAATTTTTGAATGTACCCATTAAATGGAACAAAATAATATACTATAATTACAGCAATTTGTAAATAATGTGGAGACAGTTGTGCATTATCGTAAATTTTGTGATACGACATGATTACAATATCTACAAATAAATGCAAAAAAAAACGAGTGAGTATTTATGTTTATAGGATAGATAAATAATTGGATATTATGATATAGGTACCTCTTGAAATTATGAGAAGAACAACTAATAAATTTGCAAATAACAATAAAAAGGGTCTTTCCGAATAATCATCTCTGAAATGCACTGTCAATATGAAAAGACCCAAAATCAATGATAGAAATAGATAGAATATATCGACACGAATATATCCTATTTGCTTTAAAAGAATTGCATAGATAAATAACATTAAACATCTAATTGTATTTTATAAATACTTACCTTCACTGTGGTTAGTAGCAATAAAATGTGACTTAATACAATAATCGAATCGCCACACATTAACAATGATATACTGGTAATTTTAAGACGCTTTCTATAGCGTTTATAGTACCCTTCAATGCCTAATGTTTCACATTTTTCCTAAGGAAAAGATTAAAAAATAATAATTATGAAACAATAACACGAGTCGAAAAATAAATATATTTTTTTCTAGTTAACTACATTAATGTATAAATTCTGATTCTAGGCATTCAAATTAAAAATACGATAAAAAGGACAGTCAAATAAACTGGTAAAAGGATATGAATTTCAACAAAACAAAAAATACAGTTATCTTCTTTGATGTATTTGAAATAAATTTGCCATAGACAAAAATATTCTCAACTATTCGGAAGGTTGTTAAGAGTTGAAAAGAAAAAAATATCTACCTTAGTTTTTGGCATCACTTAATAAATTCTGATGCGAAATTTGACAAATTGCTCTCTTTTCCTCACTTATTGAGTGATGCAAGAAATTAACATAGACATTTTTCCTTCACTTATAAAGCCCTCCTAGTTCTACAAAAACAAACTTTGATCAAACAAATTATTATTTCCTTTTCTTAGAAGTCAGAACCAAAAATAGTTTCGACTTGTGTAATTATTTATTGATAATACTGATTATATATACTATAATACAGGGCTGTTCAACCTTTTTGGTTCTCTGGGCCGCATTGGAAGAATCCGTGATATGTTAAGCCGCAGGTGCAAGCACAAAAGGTTTTTTTACATTTTTCTCCTCTCCTGGGCCGCATCCAGACTTTATTTGGGACGCATGCAGCCCGCGGGTTGGACAGCCCTGCTATAATAGAATCGTAACGAGCTGTTTCTGCTTGTCTGTGATGTTGTGTATGCTATTCTCACCGATTTTAATGCGATTTTCACTGATGTTTTGTAGCAAGCTTTAAGTAACATTTAGTGTTTGTTTCATTTATATAAAGACTAGCGTAGCCCGACGCACTTTGCTGCGGCCCCGTCGTGATAATCAATAGCCTCAAAAACGAAACTCACTGTCTCATTCTTGTCCCACTCTCAATGAACATCAAATACAGAAACGAAGAGCGCAAAAAATGCATACTAAGACAGAAAAAATAGAAGTATAAGAACAACCAAAGCATTAAAAACGAAAAAACGTACAAAACTTCTTTGTTGGGCCTTGCAGTAGTTTTCAAAAAACTTAATACTTAAAAATAGTATATTAAAAATTAAAAACTTAAAAAAATAAGTATGCAACTCTTTTCATAAGGATTCATTTGTCATTTAAAAATTATTTAAATCGGCTTAGTATAGTGGGCGCTAGATAAAAAAATGTTAAAAATTTGGTAAAAAAAATGCCTTTATCTCGACAACAGCGCCACTTACCGGGTCCAACTTATGCATAAACCATCTTGGTGACCCCATAAGTAAAACAAAAAAAAGTTTATTGAAATTGATCTAGCCGTTTAGAAGCAAAACAGTCACAAAATTTTGTACACTCGAATTATATATATAAAAAAGATAAGGAAAATATGTTTTTTTTTAAATTTGTACGGTTTTTCGTTGTTCATTCTTTGTTGCTTCTTATATTTTGTGTGTTGTTATTATTGCAGCCGTTGTTATTATTCTTCTCCTTTATTGATAACTGAGTATGCACAAGAGTATTGCGCTCTTCGTTCTTTTCATTCTGCAAATGTTGCCAAAAGATGAAAGGCGATGTACATAGAAGACTGGTGAATGTCTGCCCAGGTAGACCAGTCTAGTATACATATATGTAAGTATATAGGAAAAGGAATCTCTTCAGGTGTGGTCAGTCTACTTTTACTATCACTTTAATCGCAAACATTATAAAACTCTATTACATTATAACTTTGCTTCCCAATGCAAATAATTTTGGTATACAGAAGAAGAGTTTGAATGTAAACATGAGTCAAGCTGGGAAGCAGTTTGCCAGGAATATATGTCAGCAAAACACATTTTGTGAGAATTGCTTTGAAAAATGCGGGCAGTGCATATTAAAGCACATGTTTCTCGTATGGGGATCCCTTTAATTTCTTAACCTTATAATATTTTTATTATCTGTCGTTAAAGCGGCAGTTGAATTACACACTCTGTAAAAAATTAACTTTCTGCCTAATACGGTTCATGAGATAGAGCGCACTGTCGGACGAACGAATAGCGATGGCACCCTTTGGGAACGGAACACTAAAAAAGGAAGGAAACATTCGCGGCCTGTATGAGTTAAAAGAAAGTTATGTGACGAAAAGCATAAGAATCTGCGAATCAAATGCGAAGAATATGCAATTCATTCTTTGTCACAATGTCAACCAAAGAAAAAGTTAGATGAGACAAAATGCATATGTGAATATGATGTCGTTGAACAACACAATCAATACTGATGTCCATTGAGGAAAGCTATAGAAATTAAGTGATTCAATCACACAGTAAAATGCTCTGAGCTGAGTGTATTGATTCACCCAATTGATGGATCTTGTATACTAAATTTGTTCCCTTTGTTGAAGCTTGGTCATACTTATTTTTAATCCATTCGCTTTTTGCAATACTGCTTGAATGGTAGAACCTTTACTTCAAAAGACCTTACAAACAACGCGTTTCCCGCAGACAAAGATAGGAAGACTTAACTAAAACCAAAATTGCCAAGATATCATTGGAAATACGCTTTAAATGATTCAAAATAATACTGAACAGAATACCACCTAAATACCCATTTCTTCTTTTTGAGTTTCTGCAGTCTAAATGGCAAAATGTATATAAATATAAATATAACACAATAGTTTATATTACCTTCAAATAGCTAACTTCCCAGCTTTTTGCATATTCGTACGAATTTTCATCAGATTTATCCAAAGGCACATTCATGGTAAAATTCTCATATAATGTATTATGGAGCACAAAACACTTCTAATTGTATTGCTTAATAATTTTCTAGTCTCTGTGAAATGTCACCTTTAAGTTTCATAACCAGGTGACTGAGATTAGATTCAAAATTATTATTATTAATATGCAAAGCTTACCTAAATCTTATGGAAATTTGATGAAGTCACTTTATTACTTAATCAGTACAATTCCGTTTAGTTGTTATACAATAAGTTACAAAGTATGTTTGCTTATTAGATAAATTATCGTAACTTTTATATACAATCGATTTCTATTCATATTTCCCTCTTCATATGTTTTTGCTGCAAGATTTGCAAATATTGTAATAATAAAATGTAAACTTATGACTTAGAATTAACAATAAACACAGTACTGTGAACAAATATGATCATTTTGCCTTGATGTTTGTAACACATAGAATTGCGGTATTATACAGATTGTGCATTCGATGACCGGTAGAGGTTTCGAATGATTTTAAAATGTAAATCAATACAAGTAATGTAGTTTTTCAAAAAACTGTGATGTAAAATGTCTATAAGCATCGGTGAACCATAGTCATTGTTCTGTCTTTATCCTCAATGCAACAATTAATTAATATCAATTGTGCAATATTTGCAATCATTATAACAATACACAATAGCAACACATATTCATTAATACATCATTATATGACATTTTAATGAAATAAATGCCGATGAGGATGATTGTCTGCCAATATACATATTTTGTATTGCATGATTGAATACTTTATTTAAATGCAAGGCAAGCATATGTTGTGTGGGTGTTTCTTTTTCATTGAGCTTCATATAGTCAGCAATTTTTTATTATCTCCCATTTAATCCATCTTTAGTATTGAGATTAATGAAGTGTTTGCATTAAAGTCAGGCGCGCATTCAATGCTTTTGATTGATTTTATTTTTCCACCTTTTCCTTTTTTATTGAATGAAAATTTTAAGAATATTAAACTGACCCCGAGGCAAAAATGGTGGATACTTGTATGTTATGAAAATTCGAAAAAAGTTTTTAACCATCCTTACTTAGGTTTTATTAAAAAGCAATTTTCACCTTTTTTTTTCTATCTGTTTAAGTGAAACATAATTTAATATGTTTTCCAAAGAGTGGCAATTTAGCTAAAAGCAGTAATAACATTAAAAAACATGGAGGAGCCTCTGGAGGAGCCTTTAAAACATTTCTGTTTTTCGGTCAATAAGAAAGAAATCAAAAAAGAAAAGTTCAGTGAAAGAATGAATGAAGGCAGAGAGAGCAGTTTCCATACAAATTAAGCTTCCCAAATACATTATGGCATTGGCTATTTTGTTATTATTATTATTGTACTACGAGTAGTAGTATAATGTAGAAAAGAAAGGACACAAGAAAGCTTGGTACGAATTATATACTTTAAAGGAAGAAATACATTTAAATGCAACATATTTCCTTTTATAAAAGATACTTATATACACAGACTCAGCTGGGAGAAAAAGGCATAAAAAAGGTAATGAAGAAGGCAAGAAAGCAAGCAAATGAAGCATGTTAGAAGAAAACAAATGAGACGAACAAGTGAAGCCGAGATAGAAATGGCAAGTAATAATCATACAAAACTCGCATAAACATTTATGACGTTACTTTTTAGTTAAGAGTTGCAAATACATATGCATGTGTGTGTGTGCCTTGGTAAGTAAGGACATAGCACATAACCATTAACCTACAAAAACGCGTAAATCTGTCAGACGTTCGTTGCACGCAAATCCAATTGGAATCCTTCAGCCTTAGTGCAGAAAATCCATTTAATAACCAACATAAATACTGAAAACGAAGGCGGAAGCTTTACGACTAAAAAGTTTGAAGACAGAGAAGACGAAGGTATCAGCGAATTGAAAGCCTCTAAGGAACGATGGAAAATGGTAAACCAAACCAGTAGAGTAGCATAAAACAATGATTATGTACTAAAAAGTAAAATTGTTAAGATCCACCGGAAGTCAAATTCCAAATTGAAGAAGGATTTACATACCAAATTTATATTTGAATATAAGTATATACTGTATAAAAAAAGGAATCGAAACTGGTGAAATCGAAGTCATATGAAGAGGTGTATGCATTATTCAATATGACAATTTCAGTGTGTCAATTCCTCGTATACTTCGATTATAAAAAAAATGCCGTTGTTGTGTACTTTTATGACTCCCCAAATACAATACATAAAAGCAACGTTGTCATTCTTGACAATACACAACATACATACATACATAAGAAAAAAAGCATAGGCAGCTTTTGTGCGCTGAAGCCTTTCTTACCATACACACACACACACACACGCACAGAATAGCTTCTTATTGTATATTAAAATATTTCATTTATTTTTATATGCATGTTAACATGTTAATTTAGCACATGCCACACATATTGTGAGCAATACGTATGGTTAGGCCAAAACACACACAACA